>CM035837.1:124816855-126088521 GCA_020510985.1 Pholidichthys leucotaenia | reverse complement strand
GCCGGACCCTGCTCACCACAGTTTTCCGCGTGTTTTTGTGCCTAAAACTTTGAAAAACGCGGAGTTCGTTTTTGTCAGACACGATGCCCATCGCCCTCCACTGCGCCCACCTTATGATGGACCGTTCAGAGTGCTGGAAACAGGGGACAAGCATTTTTTGCTAGATTTGGGGGGTAGGAAGGAAAAGATTGGCATAGACAGACTCAGACCTGCTTTTGTGGTGGCGGACGAGCAAGTGCTGTTGGCGAGGGCCCCTCAGCGTGGAAGACCCCCACGGGGAGCTTCCCAGAGAAAAGATTCCCCAGAGCACCCACACGGACAGACTTTTACCCCTCAAACATCAGCCCCCCAGCATGACAGCGCCGTGGAGGCGGTGAATCCTGGTTACAGCAGATACGGGAGAAGACTGAAGCCCAAGCAGCATGTGGATTGATGTTTAATGATTCTACCACAGCATATGGACTGTCATTCTATTGTTCTATCCAAGACGCTCGGGGGGGTCGTTTGGTGACACATGGGGAGTGCATAATTGTATAGCATCTTAGACTGATCTTTTGTGTGTTAGAAACTTCTAGAAGGATGTTAAAGGATTAAGGAAGTGAATGCAATGTGACCTTTTGTGTGTTAGAAGCTTCTAGAAGAATGCCATGCTTTTTAAGAGGAGAGTCTCTGCTGAGTATTGATTCTGTCTATGCTTCTTGTGTGAGACGTGTAATAAAATGTCTGAGTCAAATCCGCCTCGTTATTTACACGCTCCACAAGCTGCCAAAAAATGATCACCAGGTGCCATATTGTAGTTATGGGGTTATATTAGCTGTAAAACATATATTTCTTAAGCAGGTAAACAGTACTGAGTTAGGTATAATAAGATATTTAACACTTATGATGCATTTTGAACCCAAAACAAACTTGATCTAGGATTAAAAGCAATTAAAATAATGCAGTCACAAGGTTGCATGGAAAAATACATAGATTTACTGGATATATACATGTAGATACTGTATATACTGTATATTCTATGTGTCAACAATGGCCAATTACAGTGTAGTTTCTAAACAAGGAGTTTTTTTCACATAAATATTAGAAACAGTTGCAATTTCATAAATCCTGTATGTTGTTATCCAAACTGCAAACACTTTGGCCAACACTATAATTTTTCAGATGTGATAAAACCTCAAAACATTTACAGACACATTGTAGGTGGACTGAGCCCAGGTAGTACCTTTAATAAGCGGGCGCTCCCGGCTCCTGCAGCCAGTGATCACTTTTTGGCACGACTCCGGGACACTCTGTGCTGGAACAAGCTAGCTTCTAAAGCTAACCTTAGCTGGAGTTAAGGCTTTTCGAGAAGGAGGCTGAAAAATAGACTTCACCAACATTCAGAAGTGTCACTCGCTTGGGAAGTCTTAATCCTTCTGAACAACTGAAGAAAATGACGGCGGAGTAACCCAAGGTTTGCTGTTCTGAAAATGTCAGAACACCAGCTAATTAGCCTGTGGCTTTGAGGCTTGTTACAAGAAGCTGGGAGTATACAAATCAAATGCTTATTGTTAACAATAAGGAATATATTAGACACCAAGACAACAACGTCTAACTTCATCTGACAGCACCTGGACAGGTGAGTGTGCTGAATGAAGCAAGCCTTTAGCTAATGCTAAATCAGATTAGATCACATATCAAAAAACTGAGAGCAAAAACAAAAAAAAAAAAAAACAAGCAGCAGAAATTAGGTTGAGGGCTCTGTGAATAATTTATGGGCTGATGTGAATAAACATGCATGACAAGTGCTATGAAGATCAAGAAGCTTTGTACATGTCTGAATAGGTGATGCTCGCCCACTTCTGTCTTTTGGCCAGTTTTGTTTTGGAATGAGATAGGGGGCCTGCTTCTCAATTAAAACTAATTTGTCGTCATACCGCTGTCTGTCATTATCAAGAGTTTATAGTAAATTTCGGACATTTTCACATTTTTTGTTCCCTCGTTTTGCTTGTGATCCCCCCTCCCCAACGTGGCTGGCATCTTATTCAACCCGCCGGAAGCCATGTGGTCAAACTATGAATTTGGAAAAATAGAAAAAAAAATTGTTGTTTACCTGTACTGTCAGCAACCAGCTTCACGGCACCCTCCTCATTAACAACAGGTGTTCGTCATTAGCATCATGTGTGCTCATACAAGCAGCACTGCTCTCTTATCCGTTCTTCAGTAGGGTAAGTCTCCGCCCAGGTTGAAGTGAAAAAGGTTGTTTTGATAAAAATTTTCTGTGTCCTTCCCTTTTTTCTCCATTACTCTGCACCACTCTAATAACTTCATTTCATTTTGCTGCTATTCTACATGCTGTACGGTTTGTTTACAGTGTAACCAATGATATGCGCATGCACATGTCTCAGAGATAACATGGAAGAGTCCAACAGTGTGAGGAGAAGGGGGAGGATGCTACAGTCGTGATTTGAGTTGCCGTTTATGTTATTCCTGGTGTTTCTTTATTTTGTCGGACATCATGTTAAATATGCTAAACATTTAAAAAAAAATATATGGGGCCCCTACTAGATCAGGGCCCTTAGCACATCGGGGCTTAAGGCCATTTACCTTCGCCTAATAATAAGTCCACTTCTGCTCTCACCTCCCTTAAACGTGCCTGGAGTTGAATGGCATTCATCATCCAGTTCCGCAGGGCACTGTTCATGATGAAGCAGTCATCAGCGTGGGATGTGGCCAAAGGATGTCCACTTCTATGCCTCTCTGTGGCTCTTCCAGTCTCTCTGTATCTTTGTTGCAAGCTGCTGATGACAGTCTGTGACACTCTAAGCTCAGTGGCCGCTTACCTCTGAGAACATCCTGTTTGACAAGTTGCAATGGCGAGGTACTGTTCATCAGTTGTTGGGTGCCGCCTTGGTCTCATGATGTCAAAATGTGAACAGCATGATGAAGAGGACTGTTTAAATACCAATTCTAACAGGACCAGAAAATTTATTGGTCGATTCATGGATCAAAGACCTGATCAAAGACACGTGTTCAGCGATCTGTTGAATATGACAAATTTCAAACCACCACAGATCAGTATGACAAAAAATATGCACTTTTTATTCACTGTCTTGGTTTTAAATGTGTGCTTGGCACATGACAAAGGCACATCAAAAGTGTGTAAAAACACAATAACAGTGCTGGGGTTGAACAGAACTTGAAGAAGTAGAAATATTTTTTCCCCTTGAACAATAATTAAATAAATAGAATGAAAAAAAATAAAATTACTTTTTATTATTAAAATTGTAAATAACCATTTTGGTCACATCTTACGCAGGCATATGTCAAAGTACATAAAAACTCAATGTGCATTGTTAGTAGCATTAACATTTGTTTCCCTTTTGAAATAAAATATACCACATCCTGGTCATAACTGACCTTGGTACATCTCAAAGTGCATTTAGCTGAATAAAAAAAGAACTGTCAAACACTTAAGTGCACAAACCACCCAAGAAAATATTGATAACACTAACAAACATTGCGCATCTGCTACCATGGTTTGTTTTGTTTTAAATCACCACATGTATGAGTAGGAACCTCTTTTTATAACTACACATTCCATTACACACACATATCAGTCAACCAAACATTTCTAGTAGAGTTAAAGATGCAAAGAGCACCCACTTAAAAACTTGAGTAATGACTTCAGTCTTGAAGGTTTGAAGTTTTTCTCCAAAATTTATAACAATTTTCTTACAGTTTTCTACTTTTTTCTGGAAATTTATCGAAATTTGAAACCATTTTTCTCAAATTTGTAATTTTCTCTTGTAAAATTGACTTTTCTTGTACATTTGAGACTTGTATAAATTTTTGGATTATTTTATGGCTAATTTTTAGCTATTGTTTAATAAAATTACTGTTGTTTTTTTTTAAATACATTTGAAACAGATTATGGTAAAAAATACTTTTTTTTCCTGATACAATTTGCACTTTTGACCATAATTTTGCAGAGCCAGAACAGAACAATAATTTAACTCTGATTTCAAAGAAAAAAAATTTATAGAATTACACTTAATGAAATAAATTAACTTAAATGACCAAAGATTCCATTATTTCTGTTAAAATATTTCTATATATTTATAGCTTTTTAGAACTCTCCTCACCAACCAGACAGCAGGAAAAACCTCCCTTATTTTAAAATCCAAATGTTTGCACGTTTAGTTTGTCTGAAGGCTGCTGATGGATTAAAGTCACTGACTTCGTGAATTTCGATCATCTTAACTTGCCAGGTACATAATAATGAACATAAATTATTGTAATGGCTGGTGAGTAAATCCTCAGCGATTCAGTCACTCTTGCGTCTTTCCCTTCATATGAAGTCTAACCCACACCTGTTTGCTCTGCAACTCTTATTGTTCCCGTCACCAGCAGGTTGAAACCACAATAAATGCCTCCACTGCTTACATACCTCTTATGCTTTTTTCTGTGGTTAAAGTACTTTAATAAGCTCATACTTCTTTCAGACAGCAACATTCATGAGACACTCTGCCTGGCCTGTCGACTGGAATCCAGCCGAACGCTCACGTGGGCGTGGCGCCTCTGAACTCTGTGTGGATGACGTTCACATGTGTTGTTCATGTGCGTTGTTCATGTGCGTGCTTGCGAACTGTCATTCCTTCATATTTTTTTCTTAATTTTATATTTTCTTGGCATGGCCTGGGCCTGTGGCCCACTCGGAGATTGGTTCTGGGCCACATATGGCCCGCAGGCCGCTAATTGAATAGGCCTGCCCTATAATGACAATGTGAAGAATTTTTTTTTTTTTTTTTAGATTTTTGCAAATCTATTTGAAATAAACAAACTAAGAAATCATATATAGTACATAAGTATTCACAGCCTTTGCCATGAAGCTCAGAATTGAGCTCAGGTGCATCCTTTTTCCACTGATAATCCTTGAGATGTTTCTACAGCTTAATTGGAGTCCACCTGTGGTAAATTCAGTTGATTGGACATGATTTGGAAAGGCACACACCTGTTTCTATAAGGTCCCACAGTTGACAGTGCATGTCAGAGCACAAACCAAGCATGAAGTCAAAGGAATTGTCTGTAGACCGCCGAAACAGGATTATCTCAAGGCACAAATCTGGGAAAGGGTACAGAAAAAATTCTGCTGCTTTGAAGGTCCCAATGAGCACAGTGGCCTCCATCATCTGTAAATGGAAGAAGTTGGGACCCACCAGGACTCTTCCTATTGCTGGCCGGCCGTCTAAACTGAGCGACTGGGGGAGAAGGGCCTTAGTCATGGAGGTGACCAAGAACCCGATGGTCACTCTGTCAGAGCTCCAGCATTCCTCTGTGGAGAGGGGAGAACCTTCCAGAAGGGCAACCATCTCTGCAGTAATCCACCAATCAAGCCTGTATGGTAGAGTGGCCAGACAGAAGCTACTCCTTAGTAAAGAGCACATGGCACCCGGCCTGAAGTTTGCCGAAAAGCACCTGAAGGACTCTCAGACCATGAGAAACAAAATTCTCTAGTCTGATGAGACAAAGATTGAACTCTTTGTCATGAATGCCAGGTGTCATGTTTGGAGGAAACCAGCCACCATTCATCACCAGGTCAATACCATCCCTATAGTGAAGCATGGTGGTGGAAGCATCATGCTGTGGGGATGTTTTTCAGCGGCAGGAACTGGGAGACTAGTCAGTATAGAGGGAAAGATGAATGCAGCAATGTACAGAGACACCCTGCATGAAAACCTGCTCCAGAGCACTCTTGACTTCAGACTGGGGCGACGGTTCATCTTTCAGCAGGACAACAATCCTAAGCACACAGCCAAGATATCAAAGGATGGACTTCAGGACAACTCTGTGAATGTCCTTGAGTGGCCCACCCAGAGCCCAGACTTGAATCCAATTGAACATCTCTGGAGAAATCTGAAAATGGCTGCGCACTGACGCTTTCCATCCAACCTGATGGAGCTTGAGAGGTGCTACAAAGAGGAATGGGCGAAACTGCCCAAAGATAGGTGTGTCAAGCTTGTGGCATCATATTCAAAAAGACTTGAGGCTGTAATTGCTGACAAAGGTGCATCGACAAAGTATTGCACAAAGGCTGTAAATACTTACGTACATATGATTTCTTAGTTTTTTGTTTTTAATAAATTTGCAAAAATCTAAAAAAACCCCCACTTTTTTCACATTGTCATTATGGGGTGTTGTGTGTAAAATTTTGAGGAAAAAGTGAATTTAATCCCTTTTGGAATAAGGCTGTAACATAACAAAATGTGGAAAAAGTGAAGCGCTGTGAATACTTTCTGGATGCACTGTAAGTTTCTGGTGATGTGTGCGTGTTCACATAAAACCAAATTACTTTTTTTTGGGGGGGGGGGGTGCACAGAAATGCCAAAACTATGGTATATTTGGCCTTTTTTTAAAACTATTGATCGTATATCGTATGGACCCCAAAACTATTGTATAAATACGATAATTATCGTATATCTGGCAATATTTGTTCCGCACTTGTTGGTCAATGCAAGTTTCTTTAAAGTGGTCATTGACTGCACT
Organism: Pholidichthys leucotaenia; assembly: GCA_020510985.1. NCBI lineage: Eukaryota > Metazoa > Chordata > Actinopteri > Cichliformes > Pholidichthyidae > Pholidichthys > Pholidichthys leucotaenia. Next base: position 126,081,996 of record CM035837.1, on the reverse strand, counting down.
TTTTCCACATTTTAATAGCTCACACATATCTTAATGAAATGTTTGTGACATATTTTGTTTACATTTTCTGTGATCTTTTTAATTATTGAAGCAAATTTGTTTTTTATTTTTCCTGGCTTTTTTGAAACACTCTGATTAAAGACCTGTCACTTTAAGAACCATCCTTCACAGTTTCAACTCTGCCCTCCATCTTACATCAATTAACCGTTATAGCTGACTAGCTTCTTGCCTCCAAGCTCGGGTGAGCAGCGATCTAGTTCACTGATCCACAGTCGATGGTGTATGTCGCATCAGTCCGGTCTATCTTCCAATAATTTTCCCATGATTCCACAACAAATTGCTAGCATCACGTGCTGGATGACTGCTGCAACCCGAGGCAAGCTACTGAGCCAAGAGATCTCAAAGGGCAGTGTGACTCTGTGTTACTCCGCTCTGCTCTCACAGCCAGCTGTAAGCTGGAGCGACTATGCTGCCTGCGAGAGCAGAGCGGATCTACGGAGGACGGTGGGGTTGCTGGGCGTGAGAGCCAGCAGCATCTGGTCCCGGGACAGTTTGATTGCAGGGAGCCAGATGCTTCGTTGTGATTCTGCGGCTGATTGCCTGTACCAGCTTGTGACTCACATGGCCAGCTAAAGGCTCAAGATAGCCTATTAGCCCCTGAGCTATTAGCCCACGAGCTAACATTGGTACCAGGATGCTGGCTGTAAGCACGGCTTATATTGTTATTTTCTTCAGATCTTTAGTTGGATTCATGCTGCACCTCCGCTGTCCATGTACGTGCAACTGAAAACCTCATATGACAAAATTTACGTTATCGTCTCCAGTCCACTAGTGTCCGCAGAGCTCTACTGCAGATGGCCGCATGCAATCCAAATTTTATGGCCATGCGGCCTGCCCACGACCTGAATGTGTTGAAAGTGCATGCGCAAGACTGAACATCCCATTCACAAGGTGGCGCTACCAACACAGCATACAAAGACAAAGTAGACAAGGAAGACAACAAGGATGCAGAAGACGAGAATAAGCATATATGAATCTTTTTGCAGCAGCAGCAGCTTGAGCAGAGAAGAGCACTGAAAAATGGTAATTCCTCCTTTTCCTTGAAATGATGCCATTGTTGTTGCTACAAAAAAATGTGTGTTGCTCTCGTGTTTGCAGCCGGTGAGCAAACTGGCGTGTTAGCGCATTTGCACTACCCATAGGGCTGGGGCCAAACTACAAATAACAGTTGTGCGTATGCGTCAACCGCTTGGCCTGGTAGATGAAAAAAAAGTGAACATGTACAACGCCGTGTGCGTGCTGGGCTCATCCAAAACGCACATGGACCAAAGCGGACTACAGGGAAATGCAGCATGAATAAGGCTTTAGTCACCCTAATAGTCAGCACTGTTATCACTTAGTTTGGCGGGGTGCCTCGCATCACTGTGGCCCATCTCTCAGTGGTTTTGTCATGATACCGCGGCGGATTGCATGTACTGGTGTTATGCTGATAACTCCCCCACCAATCCAGGGGAGATCTCAGCATAACACCGGCCAGTAGCCCTGGTCTGCACTGGTTGCCATAAAAGCAATTGGTGTGCCATGGTGGGCGATCCGCTGTGAAATCATGATGAAACCACTCAGAGATGGGCCAGAGTGAACCAGGTGGTAACAGGGATGGCTAAGTTATAGATTAACATAGCCATCCCATAGGCAAGAATAAAGATTACAAAGGGGCGCTTGAACACTTGATGAGAGCAGTCGTTCACGATTGTGCAAAATGTTCTGACTTGGGCAAGGTGTCGAATTGCAAGCAGAAAGATGAGACCCCGGGGGACTACCTCCATAGACTGAGAAAAGTCTTTAATGGAGCAGCCACCATTCCTCCCCCCGAGGACTACATGAAAGACACGGGAGCATACGGCACGCATTTGAACATGTGGTTTATGACAGGCCTTCTCCCCAGCCTGGCTGCAGATGTGAAACAGACGTGCATAGGATGGGAAACCCAGACATCACAGGAAATACTGCGTCATGCTGAACATCATCACAGAAAGGCCGAGAGTGCCACAAAGAAGAAGACCAAGGCTAAGGAGGACAACTTGGAGAAAGCACTCCTGATCATGGCCAAATGGGTCCCAAACTCACCCCCGCCCGGGGCTACGGCCGGCCTGAACCAATGTTGCTATTGTGGGGAAGAAGGACATTGGGTGAAAGAATGCCCACAGCTCTCCAGCTGTAACTACTGTAAGCAAGGTGGACGTTGGGCAAGGGACTGCCCAGTGAAGCCCAGAAATATCTTCTGCGGCAAAGGAAGGGGCAGAGGCAATTTTCAGTGTGGAGGACGCCAGGCCTGGCAGCAGTGCACCACACCACAGCCACAGCCCCATTCACAAGCACAAGACCAGGGGCTGATACTGTCATGGTCTGTGCGCTGATTCTGTCCGCGCTCGGGCTGTCTGGTATTTTCCCCGTTCTGTTGTCATATGGCCTTCCAGGGCTTTTATTGTGACAGCGTCATGGCAGGGCTTCCAGCTGTCAGAGCCGAGCTCCGCCATGACAGCTGAATCACATTCCATTAATTACATTCTCATATCCTGATTAATCTAGTGCCTTATTTAAGGGAGCAGCTGAGGTTACCCCGGGCTGCAACCTTGCATAACGTTGGTTCTCCACAACGTTCGGCTGGAGTCCCTAACCCCGGCTCCAGCTTTCCTTTTGACTCATCGTGCTCTGTAAGTGTTATTCCTCCTCAGGGTCTCCTGTCTTGTATCTTAGCCTATTGTCTTGAGCCGTAGCCTATGTATGTGTTTTTGCCCCACGTGGCTGATTATTTTGTCATTTGTAGTTTTGTTAATAAATATGCAAACTCATCGGCTGGCCTATAGCATCTTATTAATGGCCTGCGAGGGCCATCCATGACAGATACAACAGCAGCAACAATGACGCCAGGCAGATAAGACTGGCTGCAGCCACACATGCATATAGATTCTGGGGCAACTAACTCAGTTTTGTCATCATCATCAGGCCTAAAGCCCCCTCTCACCTCCCGCTCACTCACATCACAAGTGGCAAGTTGAGGTTTCACACATGAATTTTTCAGTGAATCTCTCTCATGTGTGGTGGATGGACGTGGTTTTACTCACAAGTTCCTTTTTTCACCACAATGTCCCTTTAATCTGTTTGGTAGAGACCTAATGTGCAGTTTGTCTCTCTCAGTCACCTGCACACTGTACGGGACAAAGATAGAGACCCCTGACTTGACTTTTGCAAAAACTCCAACGTCACTGTACATTTATGAGTGGACATTGTTAGATGAGAAACAGAGCTCTGACCTTGTGGAACTAGGGAGGGCCTTATCTCCAAATTCCACTGTTTCTATGCCTCAGCACAGAACACACTGCACATCACATCTCTCACGGGGGCCTGACACACATTTTGAGAGCAAATTGTTACAAATTAAACCCACTCCATTGCAAAGCTCCCACATCATTTGGAATGCTGATTTTAACTTCTTGTTGATTAACCTCACACCTGTTATGAAGAGTGTGTTTTCAGTTCCCAGCAGCCACCCGCACATCTCACTCACTAAAACCCCATCCTCAGCATGGCATGACATGGGTCCACGGGCTCTGGCTGTGTTTTATGCTGATGATTGGAAACCATCAAGGCCACTCTCTCATCTGGGCCTGAATGCTGTCTTGTTTTCATCATCTCTGCAGATGTTTTGTGCAGAATACACAGTCTCACTCCCTTGTGAACTCTTCATACAGACGTTAGATGAGAACAGGCAGTACAGATGGGTTCGCCCTGTCACTCAACCAATTCAGCCGGAAGACCCTAACTCTATACTCTCACTTGTTCCATCATCCCTGTGGGTTGCACACAAGTATGATGTTGGACTAATAAGAAACTGCGCTCCTGTGGTAATAACTCCCAAGTCTGGTTTTAGACCCAAATGCTCGCAGTACCCACTCAGACCTGAAGCACGTGATGGCATCACCCCAGTTTTTGAGTCTCTCCTGAAAGAAGGTATAGTCGTCCCAGCTCCTGATTCACCAGTGTGCACCCCAAATTTTCCTGTAAAAAAGATCAGAGACAAGGGTCAACCTGCTGAATGGCGGTTTGTTCAGGATCTCCAGGCAGTGAATGCTGCAGTTGTTCAGCGCACGCCTGTGGTTCCTGACCCTCATACCGTTTTGAGCCAAATTCCACTAAATTCAACCTGTTTTACAGTAGTGGATTTGTCCAATGCATTTTTCAGTGTCCCAGTCCATAAAGACTCACAGTTTTGGTTCACATTCCAATTTAAGGGGGCGCTCTTCACTTTCACCAGATTAGCCCAAGGCTACTGTGAAAGTCCAACCATTTACAATGCGGCCCTCAAAGACTCCCTGAGTTCTCTCCAGCTGACAGACGGTTCTGTTTTGATTCAATATGTTGATGACCTCTTGCTGTGCGCGCCAAACAAACCGCAATGCCAATCTGACCCACTGAAGCTTTTGTGTCACCTAGCTGCAGAAGGCCACAAAGCTTCCAAACCCAAATTGCAATTATGTAAACCAATGGTCACATTCCTGGGCCACCAAATCTCTGCTCAGGGCAAATCTCTCTCTCCCAAACGCGTGGGTGCAATTTGCCACATGGACAAACCAAAAACCAAAAAGGAGCTCTTTTCTTTTCTTGGCATGGCCTCCTATTGCCGTTCTTTCATTTCTCATGCATTGAAAGACCAATGCGTGACATCATTCCATCCAAAGGTTCCTCACACTTTCCACTTCAGTGGACACCTGCTGCTAATGACTCCTTTGATAACACGAAGAAGGCTCTCCTATCTCCTCCCACTCTCTCTCTCCCTGACCCCTTGAAACCTTTTGTTCAGTATGTTGATGAAAAGTCCAGATGCATGACCTCTGTTCTCCTGCAGCCTCATGGAGACAAACTTCAGCCTGTTGCATTACTCATGCAAACTTGACTCTGTTGCTGCAGGACTTCCTTTCTGCCTCTGTGCTGTGGCTGCGGCAGAAAGAGCTGTGGAAGCATTATGTGACATAGTCTTGTACTCTCCCCTCACTCTGTATGTTCCTCATGCAGTTGCTGTCCTTCTAATAGAGCAAAAGTCTTCCCATCTCTCCCATGCTAGGTGGCTCAGATATCACTCTCCCCTCCTTGAGTCACCAAATCTCAACGTCAAACGCTGCGCTCAGTCAGTGAACCCGACTTCACATCTCTCCACCCCCTCCTGTGAGGAGGACGGTGATTGTGATCATGATTGTCTTTCACTGGTTCAACTAGTTACGAGTCCTAGAATGGATCTTTTGGACACATCTCTGACTAATCCTGACTTTGTTCTATATGTTGACAGTTCCGCTTCTGTCGATCCATCTGTGGGCCTTAATAAGGTTGGTTGGGCAGTCTGTGATGATCACTGCACATTGTTGTCTGGCTCTTTGCCATCCCATCTTTCCGCCCAGGCTGCTGAACTTGTTGCATTGGCGGAGGCATGCACATATGCCTCTGGTAAATCTGTCACCATTTACACTGACTCTCGCTATGCCTTTGGTGTTGTCCATGACTTTGGTGCCCTCTGGCGTGAGCGCAACTTTCTCACGTCTGCAGGTACGCCTGTAAAATACTCTGTTTACGTCTCCAGGCTTCTTGAAGCAATCCTTCCCTCCTCTGTGGCAGTATGCAAATGTACTGTTCACACTTCTTCCTTAGACTTGATCTCAAGAGGAAATGCTTGCGCAGATGCTGCCGCAAAGACTGCAGCTCTGTCGCTCACTGATATTCGTTTACCTTCTCCCCCCTCCTCTCAGTGTCCCCGCCCTTCACCTATTGATTCCCTTTTGTCCATGCAGTCTTCTTCCTCCCCACAGGAACGCCAGAAGTGGATAAAGAAAGGATGCTACAAAGACCAGGCTGGTGTGTGGAGAGGACTAAATGCCCTCCCTTGCCTCCCAGCACACTTCTTCCATCATTTTTCTAAGTTGACACATAGACGAGCTCCAGCTGCTTATCCATCTCCCACGGGTCCTTTCCAGCACCTAATGATGGATTTCATTGAACTCTCACCAGCAGAGGGTAAAAAGTACTGTTTGGTAATGGTTTGACATGTGGTCCAAATGGGTAGAAGCCTTCCCAGCTAAACATGCCACTAGCACAGTTGTAGTTAGGGCACTGTTGTCAGAAATCCTTCCCAGATGGGGAATACCTGAGAAAATCTCTAGTGATAATGGTAGACATTTTGTTAATGAAGCTCTAACTGATCTGAGCCTTACACTGGGTTTTGACCTGAGAAAACACTGTGCCTACCACCCGCAGTCAGGTGGCGCTGTCGAGCATGAAAATGGCACTCTAAAGAATAAACTGGCGAAACTTGAAGATTAAACTGGCCTGGCCTGGACTAAGTGCCTGCCATTAGCACTCATGTACATGCGCATGCGAGTTAGGAAGAGGCACAACATGTCTCCATTTGAATCCTGTTTGCTTGTCCCCCATCTTTAGGTTTCTCTGTGGAAAAGAGACCTGCACCCCCACTAGCCACATCACATTTTGAAAATGCCATGTTAGCCTATTGCTCTGCTCTGTCCTGCCAATTGCAAAACATCTCTCACAGGTGAAAGCTGCACTGCCCAAACCTGCTGAGGGTGTTCTCCACAGCATAAGGCCTGGCGATTGGGTGATGATCAAAAGCTTCAAAAGAAAGAACTGGCATAGCAAACAGTGGTTGGGCCCCTACCAAGTCCTGCTGATGACATTCGCGGCTGTGAAGATCGCAGAACGGGCACAGCCCATGTTTGGGTGTGTGGGTCACAAGTTTATCAGTATTTACTGCCGGGATGGTGCGGTATACGTATGTCACATGGCTAAGCTGATTCCAACCATGCGCATCATGACCAATCTCACTTACCACGCCCACTATTCATATTCACATTACTTCCCACCACACCAGCATCACCGTCGAAGATGGGAGACACGGACAGATGGGGTTAGAATACATCCGGGAGTGAAACTCTTCGGTGCACTTATATCTTCCTGGGGTATTGTCAGTAATGCACATAACATTGACAGACTAGCTATTGATGTAGAAAATCTCACCGCATTGACAGAAACGGGATTCTCAGCAATGACAATTGAAATGCGAGTGTTACAAAGTAGACTGGCTTTAGATATAACTTTGGCAGCACAGGGTGGGGTATGTCACATTATAGGTCAAGACTGTTGCACGTACATACCTGATCAAAGTGATACCATGACACATGTTGTGAGCCATCTGAATGACCTACTTTCACAACAGCTACAGCAAGATGTGACTCCATCCTCTGGCTGGGATTTATGGTCCTGGCTTACCAGCGGTGGCTGGAGGGAACGGCTGATGCGGATAGGTATAATATTGTTCATGATTCTGTTAATTTTGTTGCTCTGTGGTTGCTGCTTGATTCCAATTATCCGTAATATGATATTGAAAATGTTTGCTATTAACATGATGCATTACACAGCTCTCCCCACAGCTGAACAAGCTTCAGACACCATCCAGCAGAAAATGTTGAATCACACTACCTTAGATATGTCACACCTCACTTTCCCTGATGGCTATGATAATGCTAGCGTGTAAATATAAATGTTTGCTGTTGATATGCTACACCACTCCTCCCTAACCATATCTGACCCTGACCAATAGCCATTCAAGGTTTTCCTGAACTCCCCTCCTTCCATTCATTTGGCTTGCTCCTTATCTGAGTGTCTGTGCTTACAAAAACAGCTTCTTATGTTCCTTTACATATTGCCAATTTTTCACATGTTAATGTTTATGATGGTCTTGTTAAAACTGTATAACGGGGTACAACAGTGGATGCTTTACATTGACATACTTGTGTATATATGATCATATATGATCAGAAGAGGGGAAATGTTATAGATTTATTCTGGTATTATTGTTGATGTGATGTTTTATTCAGTTTCTATGGCAGAAATTCCAATATGTTACCAAATGATGTTTTGCAGACCCTAGTGGGGTGGGATTTTAAGAAGCTGAACTAAAGTTATACACTGTTTGATTTGTTGCCATGTGAAGCAATGATGTAAGCACCTCGCAGAAGTGTATAAAGGAGTGTGTTTTGTGACCTTGGGGCAGAGAGGGGAGTGCTCGGCTGTGAGGCAGATTTCAGCAGGCTCTCCTCTCCCTCTGAATGCAGAGAAAATAAAGGCCATCCAGATTTGCAGATCCTTGATGTTAATTATTTCAGGACCCAGGAAGAAAGGGCAAATAAATTTTTCTACAACAGCTATTATGGTGACGAAGTTCTGAAGAAAATAACAATATAAGCCGCGCTTACAGCCAACGTCCTTGTACCAGTGTTAGCTCAGGGGCTAATAAGTTACCTTTAGCCACCACTTCGATCTACATGATGGACAGCTAGGTGGGCCAATAATAGAACAGTGCGTGGGCTTTTTCAAGACTTGACGAAGGAAACTTACCCGGAAGAGTCAAAAAGCGTTTGGGGGAGTTTCTCTGAGAAAAAAAACAAGATGAAGGTAGTGTTGTAGCAGACACAAAATGCATATTGTAGACTTGTAGAGGCTTGGTTGAGTCAGACAGCGTCTCAGTCAGGAAGCAGAGAGTAAACAGTGGACGGGGGGTTTAAGGGTGAATGTACTGTGATGTTGGATGTCATGCAGTGTGATGGGGAATGTCATGCAGATGTGAGATGAGCGGTGGGGATATAAAGGAGAACCGTGCTTGAATGCTTTCATGCTTTTCTGTGTATGAATGTTGAGAGAGTGTTAATAAATTTCGTCTGATCGTAAACTGGCCTCATCATTTCCCACACTCTCCACAGTGTGCTTTTTTCAGATCATTTACAGTTTGGAAATTTTTTGGCTAATTACATGACCAGCTAACACATTTGAGACAGTTAAAATCTGCAAACACACCATTTTTCGGTCAGTGACCACTTTAAGAAAAAAAGTATCTGATTACTTGAGTAATCTTCGATTAGTGTGGGTGATTACCCAAGCCGTATAATAGTCATTAGCTGCAGCCCTACTCACAACCACCTGCTCCAGAGTCCTACACTCTACCTGTGTCACCAAGAGAGTCAACCCACTTGGCAAGCCATGTAGGAATGATTTAGTGGCTCTGTTACACATATATGACATAGCAGGAGTCACTACTGTCTTGTAAACCTTCCCTTTCACTCTAGCTGCTGCCCTTCTGCCACGATACTCCTCTGACACTTGTCTCCTCCAGTCCCTGCTGCCTGCACTCTCTTCTTCATCCCTCTTGTGCACTGTCTATTGCCTTGCATGGTTGACACCAGGTATTTGAACTCATCCACCATCTACTTCTGCCATCTTCACCATTACACCTGCCTCCCTCTCATTCACACACATTTATTCTGTCTTGCTTCTACTGGCTTTTATTCCTATTCTCTTCAGTGAATAGTTCCACCTCTCCAGGTTCTCTTCCACCTCCTACTTTCACTACAGATCACAATGTCGTCTGAAAACATCATGATCTAAAGACTCCTGCCTGACCTGACCTACAAGCCTGTCCAGCAGCGTGGCAAACAAGAAGGGTCTCAAAGCCAATCCCTGATGTAATCTCACCCCCACATTGAATCCATACAATAAATATGGATTCAACAATACCAAAAGTATGTATGCAGAGCAGGGGTCACCAACACGGTGCCCGCGGACACCAGGTCGCCTGCAGGAACCACATGAGTCGCCCGTGAGCCTGTTCTGAAAATAGCACTCGTCACTAGGGATGAGCCGATCTGATCTGCCGTATCGGTATCGGGTTCGATCCAGGCAAAATGGCCGGATCAGTATTGTTAAGGAATAAAAGTAATTTACCGATCCGATACATTAATAATATTAAAATGAAGATGTGATCCTGTTCTCAGCCGTGCTGCGCACAGCTTCTATACACAAGGTCAAGGAGCATCACATCACTGGAGCCTGTCTTTGGAACTGGCCTCACTATGTTGCTGTGTGGTACCAGCATTTACAATTTTACACCACCAACTTGATAAAATACTTGCAAAAGTATCACAGCAGCAAAAAAATATGCTGAATTCTCTCAAGAACTGAGCAGAACCAAGTGTGTTGTGCAGCAGCAGCTGCTGTTTTACTGCTGGAATAAGCTAAAAGTGAAACTAAAAGAAGGAAAGTGAAAGTAAAAAACAGAGGCTCAGGAATGGAGACATATCATGGGCTTACCTTTAGATGAACAGTTACAGCTGATGAGAGGTAGGTGACAGAAACATAAATGGCAAATTATAACAGGTGAATTGGAAGCAGGACTGTACAAGGACTAACAAGGCTACATGAAATGAAATAGGGATGACTTCAAAATAAGAGCAACCCTAAAAACTATGGACAGAGAATAAACTACGAAATAAACTGAGCACCAGGAGAATACTTATGATAATAAATAATAATAATAATAATAATAATAATAGATGACAAAAATACAACTTAAAGGGTTAGTTCTTTTATTTTCAGATCTACAGCCTTTTTTACCTCATGCACAGTGGCACTTTGAATTTCATCTGAATGTTTACTTAAATACTCAGCTTTAAAGTTTTAAAATTTGAGAACACATGTTGACATAGTGCTGACCAGTGAAATGCTGCCAATGTTGCAAAGTTTAAATTTAAAAAAAGCAGCAGCATTGCTGAACTGAGAAAAATTTGTAATACTGTATATTCCTTGACCTTTAAATTTATGTTTTTATATGTATGCAAAATGTAACCAGTCGTTACCAAAGTATGTTCTGTACTGTTGTTTTAAATAAGAGAGACGGTATCAGTTTGGGTCAGTATCGGCCGATATTCAAAGTCACAGTATTGGTATCGTTCTTGAAAAAATGGAATTGGCTCATCCCTACTCGTCACCAATGAGCTTCATCTTAAATTTCTTAAATTGTTCCCATTATTTTTGAATCACACTTGCAATGATGTAGATTTTAAAATGAAAATATAAAAACAATTGAAAATAAAAATGTTTAATATTCATATACTCTGATTTACTCTGGTTCCCAAGGTCAGCATCGTGCGCATGACAAATTTCAGTGTTTGGTGAGATAAGGTAGTGGGGGATGCGACGATGAGGAGTTAAATTTAGATTCTACCTCCAAAACATGCAGAAAAAAGAAAGAAAACTTATCATTTTCATAGCAAATGTGAAGAAGAGGGTTTTTTTACTACGGTGAAAGAAGAATGTGTGTTTCACATTGGTGGGGTGACTGTGGCAACAGCAAAGTGACACAATGTCGAATGTCACTTCAGTACATGTCATGAAAGCTACTATGCTAACTACCCAGCGGGCAGCACACTACGGCAGAGAAAGTCTGTGAGTTAAAAGCAACTTTGGTCAAACAGCAGTCTTTTTTCACAAGGCCACTGAAAAATTCCCAAGAAACAACCAAAGCCTCATTTAGAGCTACACAGTTTTTGATAAAGAAGAAGAAGACCTTTACAGACGGGGAGGTTTTCAAAGAAGCATTGATGATAGATGCAAACACTGTATTTAAGGACACAAAGAATGGAAGTGATGTCATCTTCACTCTCTCCGATGTGCAAATGGGAGCAAATACAATGGTTCAAAAAGAGTTAGTGATGTCTGAGAATTTGACCGAGCAGCTGGACCGGGACCTGGCGAAGTGCCGGTGGTTCAGCATCAAGTGCAACGAGTCCATGGACAGCAGCAGCACAGCGCAGCTGATGATCTTCATTTGGATGGTGTTTGATGATTTCTCCATAAAAGAAGAACTCCTGACACTACTGCCTCTTAAAACAACTAGGGGAGTAGAAATCTATAATGCGGTGAAGAAGTTTTGAGCGAAGAAAAAGGCTCCATTGGAAAAGTTGGTATCAGTGACTATAGACGGGCTCCTGCTATGACCGGCCAACATGCAGGTTTCATAGCGCACTGTAAAGGTGATACAGACTTCTCATCATTCCTGCATTACCACTGCATCATTCATCAGCAGGCCATATGTGCAAAAGCGACTGGATTTGAGCATGTGATGGATTTGAGCATGTGATGACTCCGGTCATGAAAATCATAAACGACATCTGCTCCAAACCCAAACAACACAGGACATTCAAGGTGCTATTGGAGGAGCTATCAGCTGAATATGGTGATCTTTTATTACACACAGAAATCCGATGGCTCAGCAGGGGATGAGTTTTTGGTCACTTTAATGTGAAATCAAAGAGTTCATGAAATCCAAAGGCGAAGATGTCTCACTGCGATGGACGACCCAAAGTGGATACTTGACCTTGCATTTTAACGGACATCACTGTGAAACTAAACCTTTTGAGCTGTGAGTTGCAAGGCCAAGGTAAGACTGTTGCTGACACAAGCACCGTAAATGCATTTAAAGCCAAAATAAACATTTTCTCTGTGATGTTACAGTGAAAAAAGAAAGTGATGCACTGTTTGTATCTGTTTCCTAGCTTGTTAAATCATTTTAATAATTATTGCAGGAATTTATTAATATGATCAGTGTCTTCACATGGATGAATATCAGTAATCATTAATAATAACATAAATTTAAAAGGTGCTACTTTTTTTGGTAAGTGTGTATCAAACTGGTAGCCCTTTGTAGTACTCAGTACCCCTAAAGTAGCTCCCAGTTTCAAAAAGGTTGGTGACCCCTGATGTAGAGAGTGATAAAAAAAAATTTTAATAGGCTGAGATACAAACATCACTTAAAAGGTTACCTTGTGGAGGAAGGAATCAGACGAGACCACGGACTGACAACACAGACTTTATTCTTCCTCCATCAAATAAAATGTACTGACTCTCTGAGTGTCAGAGCGAACTCTCTTATGCACTTTCCCCCCTCTAACACCCAGGGTAAGCACATTAACATATACAAGCTGTGAGACCTGCACACACATACACATCCACATTAATATAATTCATACAAGCTGTGAAACCTGCACACACATACACATACACTTTAACATAACGTCACAGAGCAGGTCTTAATGTAATACATTCGCACCCCTGTGTCTGCAGGTGTGAACCTGGCCAGCGGAGGCGGAAGGCACATCTTTCTTTGGCTGGCTCTCCTCGTCTTTTCCTCGTTACCATGTTTGACTATCTTCTCCCCCACTAACCCACTGTCCTGGGTGGAGTGCCATGGCCTATTGTGTCCACCACAATCTTTGCATGAAGTATACAACATACCAGAGTGATGATCAACCAATGACAGTATCAGCATGTGTCTGCATCATTATGCTGCACAGACCTGGTCCAGTATTAAGAGACAAAAAACAAGCCTTTATGACATAAATTATGACAGTTTTGGGTGAATAAGATGAAGACCTAGAAATGAAGGTAATGTCCTCTGAAGAGACATATTGCAAATCATGAATAATAGGGGTGTTGGAAAAAAATCGATTCACATAAGAATCTAGATTCTCATTTTACACGATCCAGAACCGATTCACAAAAATTAAAAATTGATTACTATTATTATTTTTTTGCAGCAGTGCCGGGGTCCGGTTCTTGTGACACGTATTGCCGCTTCATGATATGCAATTACACAATGACGCTGCTGACGCTAGAGAACCACGCAGAGTAGCTTACTAAACTAGCAGCAGGATTAAACAGTTGGAATAAAGAAAAAAATGGAGCAGCAAGAAATTTGAGACAGGTCCGTCTACACCTCGCAGACTCCGTCAAGTTACACCCCTTCAACTAGTTATGCTCCCTCAGCAAGTTACACCCCCATGTTATGTCACTCCACAAAATGGTTGGCCGGAACTGACCGTGCGAATATGGCTGAGCCAGCACTGGGCTGATCATACACAAATTCAGGTGCTGTAGCTTTGTAGACGGGCCGACGGTAGCCACACATTTTGAAGGACAAATGTAAAAGAATCTAAAATGAGAGCGTTTAGTCCATAGACGGTTAAAAAAAAGTTTATGGTCTAGTCTTTGGATAACGTTTGTTTGTGTGACCATGCGCTACCCCGTTGCCCAGCAGCCCTGACAGCCGCAGCTGAGGGGGGGTTTTGACACCGATGGAAGCAGTGTTCTTTTCATTGAATAAAAAACAAATCCTGTTATTGACTAAAAGTAGACAAAAAGGACTGATAATGAACAGACTAAAATAAAACTATAAAAATAAAACCATCACAATAAATCTGGACTTAAATTAGGTGTCAGAAGTAAAATGCATAAATGGTCATTTTAGTTTAATTTCTAGCTTTAATGGATGAAAAAAATAGATATAATTTTAGTTGACGAAATTAACACTGGATGGAAGGTTATTTTTTTTGTTTGTTTGTAATTATTGCATTTACTTTAGCTTATACTGGAGAAGCTTCACCAGGCAAAGGACCATGACCAGCTAATCACCCAGAGTTGAAAGAAGTGGAAAATGTTCTAAGTCCTCCTGCTGAACAATGCACACTGCACAACTTTAACAAAATCCCAGCAAATTCTGAATGGGCAAATAAAATCACGAAAACTTGTCATAGCACTTTGTTTTGTTGTCGTGAATCCGGGTTTGCTCTGACTCGTTGTTATGATTTGTCCTAGTTTTCCCTCTGACAGCTCTGGCACGCCCTCTCCTCCTGTCAAGCTCCGTCAGCTGCACTGTCACCGGTGCTCACACACACACACACACACACACACACACACACACTCCATTCACTCTCACTCACATGCGCTCTCACACACCTGTTCCCAATCAGTTCTGTCCATGCATTCATACACCGGCAATCTCTTTCCTCGTTAGTTTTGGAGTATTTGTTTGCCACTGCTGAGGAAGGAGATTGTCGGAACATTCCCCTTCATACATGGCAGTGTGTTCCTCTGTGTATGGTTATTCACTCCCAGCGTTCTACTCAGCCTGACATTTTAAGACGATCCATACCTTGGTGTTTCGGCTCCGCATCTCTGCCTCTGCCTCCAGACTGCACGGCTCGCCCCAGATTAGCTCCAGACCTGGAAGTGTGTCTTAGCCTTTTCTCCTGTGCTAGTAGGCCTGCAGCATTTGGCTGCTCGGCTTTCCTGTTTCATGCGTAACGCAGCCCTGCAGCACTAGGCTTTATATTCACCAGGCTGTTGCGCATTCGGCAGGCGCCCTGTATGTTTGGTGGCCAATTCTGTCATTACACCTTTCCATATATTGTGTGGTGAACTGAACTGCATTCGGTGATTGTTGAACTTATTTTGGTGAACTTTAATAAACACGACACTCTCTACTGCTGCGATTGGGTTTTTCATTCTCTCCCTCGTGCGCCGTGTAATGGCGCACAGGGGTGTGTGACAGAATGTCACGACCGTAACCCCCGCCCCCCCCCCCCAGCAAAGTAGAGTTGTGGGGTTTTTTTTCCCTTCTCCTTTTTCTCCTCATACGTGGACCCAATGACTTGGACAGACGAGGAGCAGGAAGCCCAGGATTTGCTGGAGGAGGCGGGCTTTGCCTTTCAGTGGTCTCGGTTTCCCGAGGACCGGGAGTGGGCACGACTCGTCGCGGAGGACTTCGAGCAGCGCTACCCTCACCTCCGGGGAATCCATAGGGTAGACGCCATCCTCTCTGTCATCCTTCCCGTTCCTGATGCGGAGCTGGAGGATGCCTCTCCACGACCGGAGCCGGCCCCTCGCCAGAAGAAATGTTCCCGTCAAAGGAAGACTTCCTCCCTCCTCGGATCCCCTTCATCTCCTGGGCCAGTGTCCACCCAGCCTGCGGACGAGAAGCCGGAGATGGAGTTAGATAGGGAGCAGCGCTCATTGTGTCTACTGGAGGAGGTTCTCTCCTGGACGCAGAGGCCCCGTCCCTCTTCAACAGCTCGTCAGGCTCGGGACACCGCGAGGAGGGTGATGGAGTGAGACAGCCTCTGGGATCATGCAGAGATCAGTGGAGATCTTCCGGGACATCTTCGCCGTGCCATGTGAGGAGTCGGCTGAGGATCTCCCAGTGCTCAAGCTCCTCGCGGCCACTTCGCTGTCCTTTCCCGAGGACACGGCGTCTCTCTGCGTAGGTGACCCGCTTCCCGGCACGGTGCCCCGCGTTCCAGATTCCCTCATCCCCGCGTCACCCAAGAGGAGGAGAGGGAGGAATCCCCGCAGCAAGAAGCATCCAGTCCCGCAAACTGCAGCTTCACCTTCCCGCTCCAAGCAATGCTCCGACCCATCACGGGAGGAGAAGGAGGAATGTAGGCGGGCTATCCTGATTGAAACGGACCTCATCTTGGAGGTGAAGCCCTGGCTCCTCCCAGAGATGGCTGAAAGACTGAAAAAGCCTTCCCCAAGGGAGGAGGAGCTTCAACCCGATGAGGAACGCCAGGAGAGTAGAGAGGACTCCTTGGAGGCCACTGGGGACCTCCAGTGCCAGGAGAACAGGCAAGTTTCTTTTCATTAGAGTTACACAATCAATGATCAATGTTGCCTGCCTCCTGGTGAGGAGACTCTGGGCGTGCAGTCCCCTGAATTCTCCGCCCCAGCGGCATACAGTACTCTCGTGCCTGGTCTCAATGACTCTTTTCTATGTATCCCCACAAGCCCATCTGTCCCGGATCCAGGTTGCTCGGGGGTGGAGGAGCCAGAGGACCAGGAGGGACCAGCCCATGGGCCAGCGAAGGAGTCGTCCACGGCCGCCACGCCAGAGGAACCAGAGGCGTGGAAGACGGCGCACGAGAGTGCCACTCCTGCTACCTTCATCATGCCCACTGTGGGGGCCGCTGCAGTGGCGTCATCCCCCGGACCAGACCTCCAGCCAATGGGACCTGGGGCATCGTCGTCGGAGTCCTGGATGGCGGTAGAGCTTAAGCACGGGCAAGTAGTCTCTCATGTAGTTCATTTGTTTATGGTGAAGGGATCTTGCCTAGCTTTTGGGGAGGGGAGTCAGGTGCGGCCCCCAGCCGCATCCGGACCCCCCTTGCCGGGCTCTGCCACTGCCGGCGACCCTAATCGCTCTCCCTCTCCTATCCCTTTCAAGCTCCATCCTAGGGTCACCAGAGAGGAGCAGCTACCACCTGGGCCGCCCATTGACAACAAGGTGGGTCCAGCTTCCGCGGAGGGGGCCAACAGGGATGAGGCACCCGTCAGACCGGAGGAACCCACGCACCCAAGATCGCCGGAGTGCTGGACGGCGGTGGAGCTAGAGTTCAGGCAAGTGTGTTCCATTATATCAGAAATTTCAATATTTATGTCCCACTGCCCAACTCATGGTGAGGTGGACCCGGGGCAGCCCACAGTAGCCCTCGGGACTGCCACACCAGGCTCCGCCGCTGCCGGCAACCCTAACCCGGTTTTTCTCTTTCTCCCTTCGGACTCGGAGCCTCCGGCCAGGGTCGTCGGAGAGTTGTTGGAGGCAACCGAGGATCGGGGTTCAACTCCTGAGGACGTGAGGAGCATCACCTCTCTCGCTGGGGAGGTCACCGTGAGTGCAGCAGAGCCCCAGCTGGAGTCCACCGTCGGTGCAGCAGAGCCCCAGCTGGAGTCCACCACCGGTGCAGCCACGTCCCAGGCCGGGACCATCGTGGGTGCAACCACGTCCCAGGCCAGGACCATCGTGGGTGTAGCCACGTCCCAGGCTGGGACCATCGCGGGTGCAACCACGTCCCAGACCGGGACCATCGCAGGTGCTACGGTACTCCTGCTCCAAGCCTCGAACGGCAGGGGTCTCCTGTTCCTTGGCTCGGCCGCCGATGTACCCGACTATGGAGGCTGCCTCTCCGCCATCCTCGCAGGTCGTGGTGGCTCCACCACACTGGTCGGCCACCCGAGGGTCTTGGTTTATGTCGGGTGGTCCATTGGCCCGGGCAGGCTGCCGGACACTATCCCACGGGCCGCCTGCTGGACTTGGGACTTGGGCAGGCCACCCAATCTGCCAGTCCTCACCACACTGGGGGCCTGGGACCCTGGTCGACCCCCCAAACTTTGGACTTCTGGAGAGGGGGGTTAGTGTTCCAGGTTGGGGGTTCGTTAGGAGGGATTGTTCTTCATTCTGTTTTTGTACTATTGTGTTTTCATGGGCTGCTTCCCTCCTAACCGGTTTTCCCCCACCTCCCACCCTGGGTTAGTGTTTGTTGCCGGGGGGAGGGGTTCCCTTGAGGGGTGTTGTCTCCTTTCTTTTTTGGCTGATGGTACTGGGGTGTCTGGTATCTACCCCTGGGGATGGGGGCTGTTGTGAATCCGGGTTTCTGATTCATTATGATTTGTCCTAGTTTTCCCTCTGACAGCTCTGGCACGCCCTCTCCTTCTGTCAAGCTCCGTCAGCTGCACTGTCACCGGTGCTCACACACATACACACACACCGACACGCACACACACATACACACGCTCCATTCACTCTCATTCACATGCGCTCTTACACACCTGTTCCCAATCAGTTCTGCCCATGCATTCACACACTGGCAATCTCTTTCCTCGTTAGTTTTGGAGTATTTGTTTGCCACTGCTGAAGAAGGAGATTGTCGGGACATTCCCCTTCACACATGGCAGTGTGTTCCTCTGTGTATGGTTATTCACTCCCAGCATTCTACACAGCCTGACATTTTAAGACGATCCATACCTTGGTGTTTCGGCTGGTCCACATCTCTGCCTCTGCCTCCAGACTGCACGGCTCACCCCAGATTAGCTCCAGACCTGTAAGTGTGTCTTAGCCTTTTCTCCTGTGCTAGTAGGCCTGCAGCATTTGGCTGCTCAGCTTTCCTGTTTCATGTGTAACGCAGCCCTGCAGCACCAGGCTTTATATTCACAAGGCTGTTGCGCATTCGGCAGGTGCCCTGTATGTTTGGTGGCCAATTCTGTCAATACACCTTTCCATACATTGTGTGGTGAACCGAACTGCATTCGGTGATTGTTGAACTTGTTATTTTGGTGAACTTTAATAAACACGGCACTCTACTGCTGCGATTGGGTTTTTCATTCTCTCCCTCGTGCGCTGTGTAATGGCACACAGGAGTGTGTGACATTTGTTTTATAACTTTAATTTGTTTTTTAAGTCTCCAAAGAATTTAGATACTTAAGTTTATATTTGTGCAGGGTTAAAATTAATGCTACTTATCTTATGCATCAATTGCATTCAGTTCTTATTGAATTTGTTCATTGCATTAAGTTACTTTATAGGTAACTGTACTGCATACAGTCAGGTAGGACTACTATATAAATTAATGTTCAAAGTATTTGTGATAGAATTTACTTTTATTTTTAAATGAGGAAATGAGGAAATTTTAAATTAGGAATTGTGATATGCTGAAAAGGAAAATTTTCAAGATTTATTTTGCTTGTGTTCAATTTACCCCCTCATGGATCGTGACCTTATCGTGGTGGGGGGGTTTGCGTGCCCCAGTGATCCCAGGAGCTATGTTGTCCGGGGCAATTTGCCTCTGATAGGGTCTCCCAAGACAAACTGGTCCTGGGTGAAGGGCCAGACTAAGAACGATCCAACAGACTCTCATGATAAATTGTATATCAAGGATTCAGTGTACCCCGCCCGGTATGGGGTTACCGGGGCCCCACCCTGGAGCCAGGCCTGGGGGAGGGGCTCGAAGGCTAGCGTCTGGTGGCCAGGTTTCCACCCATGGGACCCGGCCGGGCTCAGCCCGAAGGAGTTACATGGGTCCGCCCTCCAGTAGGTTCACCACCTGCAGGAGGGATCATGGAAGTCCGGTGCTATGTGGATTAGGTGGCAGTCAAAGGCGGAGACCTTGGCGGACTGATCCCAAGCTTTCTAAACTGGCTTTTGGTACGTGGAATGTCACCTCTCTGGTGGGGAAGGAGCCTGAGCTGGTGTACGAGATTGAGCGATACCGGCTAGATATAGTCGGCCTCACCTCAACACACAGCTCCGGTTCCGGAACCAGTCTCCTGGAGAGGGGCTGGAGCTTGGCCTTTTCTGGAGTTGCCCCGGGCGAGAGGCGACGAGCAGGGGTAGGTATTCTTGTATCGCCCCACCTTGCTGCCTCTATATTGGAGTTTTCCCCGGTGGACGAAAGGGTTGCTTCCCTGCGCCTTCGGGTTGGGAAACGGGTCCTGACCATCATTTGTGCCTATGCACCAAATGATGTTTCAGAGTACCCACCCTTTTTGGAGTCTGTGACTGGGGTGCTGGAGGGTGCTCCTCCTGGAGACTCCATTGTCCTACTGGGGGACTTCAATGCGCACGTGGGCAACGACAGTGAAACCTGGAGGGGGGTGATTGGGAGGAACGGCCTGCCCGATCTGAACCCGAGTGGTGTTCAGTTATTGGACTTCTGTGCTAACCACAGTCTGTCCATAACGAACACCATGTTCAAGCATAAGGGTGTCCATATGTGCACCTGGCACCAGGACACCCTAGGCCGCAGGTCGATGATCGATTTTGTTATCGTATCATCAGACCTGCGACCGTATGTCTTGGACACCCGAGTAAAGAGAGGTGCAGAGCTGTCAACTGATCACCACCTGGTGGTGAGTTGGATCCGATGGCAGGGGAGGAAGCCATTCAGACCTGGTAGACCCAAACGTATAGTGAGGGTGTGCTGGGAGCGTCTGGCTGAGGCCCCTGTCCGGGAGGTCTTCAACTCCCACCTCCGGAAGAACTTCAACCACATTCCGAGGGAGTCTGGAGACATGGAGTCTGAATGGGCCATGTTCTCCACCTCTGTTGTTGAAGCGGCGGCCCAGAGCTGCGGCCGCAAGGTGGTCGGTGCATCTCGTGGTGGCAACCCCCGAACCAAGTGGTGGACACCAGTGGTGAGGGGGGCCATTAAGCTGAAGAAGGAGTCCTATCAAGCTTGGTTGGCTTGTGGGACTCCCGAAGCAGCTGAGGTGTACCGGCAGGCCAAGCGGAGTGCAGCTCGGGTGGTTGCTGAAGCAAAAACCCGGGTATGGGAGGAGTTCGGTGAGGCCATGGAACAAGACTTTCGGTCGGCTTCAAAGAGATTCTGGCAAACTGTTCGGCGGCTCAGGAGGGGAAAGCAGCTCCCCGTCCACACTGTGTATGGTGCGGATGGGACACTGTTGACTTCAACTGGGGATATCGTCGGGCGGTGGAAGGAATACTTCGAGGATCTCCTCAATCCCGCTGATACGCCTTCCACAGAGGAAGCAGGGTTTGGGGACAAGGGGGATGACTCGCCTATCACAGGGGCTGAGGTCGCCAAGGTGGTTAAAAATCTCCTTGGTGGCCGGGCCCCGGGGGTGGACGAGATTCGCCCCGAATACCTCAAGGCCCTGGATGTTGTTGGGTTGTCATGGTTGACACGCCTCTGCAACATTGCGTGGAGGTCGGGGGCAGTGCCTTTGGCATGGCAAACCGGGGTGGTGGTTCCTCTCTTCAAAAAAGGGGACCGGAGGGTGTGCTCCAACTTTAGAGGGATCACACTCCTCAGCCTCCCTGGGAAGGTCTATGCCAAGGTACTGGAGAGGAGAGTCCGGCCGTTGGTCGAACCTCGGATTCAGGAGGAGCAATGTGGTTTTCGTCCTGGCCGTGGCACATCGGACCAGCTCTTTACCCTCTCGAGAATTCTTGAGGGTTCGTGGGAGTTTGCCCAACCAGTTTACATGTGTTTTGTGGACTTGGAGAAGGCATTTGACCGCGTCCCTCGTGGATTTTTGTGGGGGGTGCTTCGGGAGTATGGGGTATCGGGCTTGTTGTTACGAGCTATTCGGTCTCTGTACGACCGTTGTGAGAGTTTAGTTCGTATTGCCAACACTCGGTCGGAGTCATTCCCAGTGAGAGTTGGACTCCGCCAGGGCTGCCCTTTGTCACCGGTCCTGTTCATAATTTTTATGGACAGGATTTCTAGGCGCAGCCAGGGAATGGAGGGTGTCATGCTTGGTAACCACAGGATCTCATCTCTGTTGTTTGCAGATGATGTTGTCCTGTTGGCTTCATCCAGCAATGACCTACAGCTCTTGCTGGGACGGTTTGCCGCTGAGTGTGAAGCGGCTGGGATGAGACTCAGCACCTCCAAGTCCGAGTCCATGGTCCTCAGCCGGAAAAAGGTGGATTGTCCTCTCCGGGTTGGGGACAGGCTCCTGCCCCAAGTGGAGGAGTTTAAGTATCTTGGGGTCTTGTTCACGAGTGAGGGGAAAATGGAGCGAGAGATCGACAGACGGATTGGAGCAGCATCTGCAGTGATGCGGACATTGTACCGGTCTGTTGTGGTGAAGAGGGAGCTTAGTTCTAAGGCAAAGCTGTCGATTTACCAGTCAATCTACGTTCCTACTCTCACCTATGGTCACGAGCTTTGGGTAATGACCGAAAGAACGAGATCGCGGATACAAGCGGCTGAAATGAGCTTTCTCCGTAGGATTGCTGGACTCACCCTCAGAGATAGGGTGAGGAGCTCAGTCATCCGGGAGAGGCTCAGAGTGGAACCGCTGCTCCTCCACATTGAAAGGAGTCAGTTGAGGTGGTATGGGCATCTGATTAGGATGCCTCCTGGACGTCTCCCACTTGAGGTGTTTCAGGCACGTCCCACTGGGAGGAGACCCCGGGGCAGACCCAGGACTCGGTGGAGAGACTATGTCTCCCAGCTAGTCTGGGAACGCCTTGGTGTCCCCTCTGAAGAGCTGGAGCAGGTGGCTGGGGAGAGGGAGGTCTGGGCTTCTCTGCTTGGGCTGCTGCCTCCGCGACCCGGACCTCCGGAAAAGCGGTAGAAGATGGATGGATGGATGGATGGATGGATGGTGTTCAATTTAATTTTTGAAACTCACAAGTTTTCAAGAGATAAAAAAGCAGTTACACAAACCTGGCAGTTAAGAGACGGACGAAGGGGCTGCACTGGAACTGGCTTTATTGCAGAACTACGTACTCAGAATTACATACACTGCACTGTACCGAGTCACCTGGGCAGGAGAGCCCCGTGATGGTGGACTTGCCCATATGTTGGTGTGATGATGTCACCAGCCGACTGTGTCATCATGCTGCATATTGTACAAATCCTTTCACAACATCCCCCCCCCGCAACATAGAAAACACACCTAATTCGGACCCTCCCCAAGTTAGTGTATTAAAATCCCATTACCAACACATTTTTATTTTTAAAACATTGAACAAAACCTGAAACTAGGGTATGTGGATAGACTGCCACTGAACCCGGCATGGCTAAGTGGAGTATTCTGCCACTTGCCTTTTCCAGCTGTGCTCCTAACTAAACAGTCCTTTTTCCTTTACAGTCTCCCATGGCAACGGTGGTTCTACTGGGGGGGGTGGGTGGAGGAGCTGCAGCGGCCTCATGGTGGATGTGCCCCTGGAGGCACTAGACCTCCGGGACAAGAGCCGATCTTCATAGCGTAGGGGCCCAGATCCCAAACCGCATCGGCTGACTCTCGCGCAGCCTCACCACCCGGAGCAGCCACCTGGACACGCCACAGCTGGTTTGTGTGTTGAACAGAGCCGGCCGTCAGCTGAAAGCACACCGTTCTCAGCTTTGCCACGATCCTCAACGGCGCCCGCTATTTCGCCGGCTGTGGCCCAGCCGGTCATTGCCCCGGTCTCTCGCCAGTGCGAACTCGAACCCAGTCCATGACTTGGAGTGGCGTCTTACTTGATTCTATGCACTGTCCTTGTGCTCCCGGTGGCTCTGTGTGCTTGTTCGGCTTGGTACCTCCATCATGCTACAGCGGTTCAGCAGTCATCGTGTTCGCAGCTGACCCTTCACCCGTCATCTCCATTGCCTGTCATGGGCACTGAAGCAGTCTGGTTCCCCCTCTGGGTGGCTGTCCTCCCGAGAGCGCGAAACATGCACTTTGGTGTCGGTACCACTCGTAAGTACCTCATCCCACACCACGACGGCGTCCTCCAGGGCCAGTGAGCTCCAACTGCCACACCCGGATCATTCGAACACAGCACAGTCCCCAATGGCGAAGCCCAGTCGGTAGAAATGGTCGCAACCCATAGTATTGTCACCGTGCACTGCCACCTGGAACGTGAAGCCGTGCATGGCTTTGGACTTGTAGCAAGCAGTCAGTTCCACTGTCCTGACATTGCACAGTCTGTGACCACTGTACCCATACAGAGGCGTTGGGTTCCTTCTGATTCTGTGATTGGAGAAAAACTTTTCACCGTGGCCCAGTTTAACATCTACCACACCGGCGCCGTGTCAGCAGGAGTGGTACAGCCACTATGTCCAATTCAACCATGCAATACGAGTAACCGTTGACGTCAGGATTTACCGAGTGGATGGTCATTGTTGGCGGGCGGGCTGGCTCACTTGGCGGGCCCCATGGTGCTGACGACTGGCATACCCTGGCGAAATGGTCCAGCCGTCCGCACCTGTTGCACCGTTTCCCTCTTGCCGGGCAAACCTGTGCTCTGTCCCGGTGTGTCAGGGACTCACAACCCCCACAGATGGGGCCTCTTCGGAGCGGACTTTTGGCTCACTGCATACGCCTTGTACTCTTCTGCCGTGTACTCATCATCCTCCATGCCCACCGTGTTAGCTAGCATCGACTGTCCAGGTAGCCTCTGTGCCTGGCATCCATTTAGCTCCTTGGCTAACTTGTCTGCTGCTTCTAGCTGAAGAACTAGCTCAACCGCTCTAGCTAGCGTCAGGCCGTTTGGCGCCATTAGCAACCTAGCTTGTAGCACAGCGTTACACATGTATTCGGCCAACTGGTCCCGCACCATTTCGTCCTCCAGCGGCCCAAAACAGCACACACTAGCTAGCTGTCTCAGGTCAGCGACGAACTGCTGAACTGGCTGTTGTCTCTGGCGAAAGCGAATCCGTCGTACCGTCACTCTGTCCAGTGCAGCAAAATGGTTAGCTATTAGCTCCACAACCTCCTCATACAAGTTCGTCGTGCCCAGCATGCGGAGAATCCTCTGGCCCTCCATGCCCAGGTTGTGGACAAGCAGCGCTTACATCCTCACCTTATCCAACTTTCCCAGGTCCAGCGCTGTAACATAAACCTCAAACGCCCCCAGCCAACGTTGCCATGGAACTGGCGGTTCCCCTGGAACTGGCGGTTCCCCTGGGAGCTCAAAGAAAGGCTGCAGTGGTGTAATGCACGCCTCCATGGTTAATCCTCCGTCTCCAAATGATATGTCCACAAACCTGGCAGTAAAGAGACAGACGATCATGCTGCTCTGGAACTGGCTTTATTGCAGAACTATGTACACAGCATTACATACACTGCACTGTACTGAGTCGCCTGGGCAGGAGAGCCCCGTAATGGCAAACTCGCCCATATATGTGTCGGCGTGATGACGTCACCAGCCAACTGTGTCATCATGCCGCATATTGTACAAATCCCTTCACAACTGTCATGATCTGCTCTGCGTGCCTGCTGCCCTAATTATCTCCACAGCTGCGCGCACACCTATTCATCCTATCTGGCGGCCTATTTAAGCAGCGCTGCCCTCTGGTCTGCACGGAGACGTCAACGCTCCCATGATCTGGCATGACCTTTCGCCTACGCTACTCATCCTGCTCTGGAGTTCCGCCTCCTTTGCTTCATCCTACTCAGCGCTTCTCCTGGGAGTCTGAACTCCCCACCGGCAAGTAAGCCTTCATCTTCTCCTGCACTCTCCGTTCCTCTCCATCTCCCCTGTGCACAGGTGGAAGCCTCCTGGCGGCGGACCTGAGCACAGCCTGCTCCTCTCCTATACAGTACAGCCTGCACTTCACCTATACTGTACAAACCTGCACTTCTTCACCTCGTTGGCAGTGGCGGCCTTGATACGGAGCAACTGGACTGGAGCCTCGGGAGTTCTTCAGCGCCTCAGCTCTCCTACCTACTCTTAAGACAGCACATTCTCTGATACGATCCTTCATACCGCAAACACTCATCCTTCTGTCTGTGTTGTCTCCTAGGGTTGCCAGTCGGAACAGTGCTCTGCTCGCCCTGCTGCTACACTCCTACACGCATGCACACACCCACACTTACACTTCTTATAATAAAAGATAATTGTGTTGATTCTGAGTCCACGTCTGTTCCTGGGTCACCCAATCATGTCAGTACGTCTCTGTCAAAATAACCCAGCAGACGGTGCACTAGCACAGAAACTTAACATCAGTGAGGCTCGGGTAGACCAATTATCCCACCAGCAAGAAGTCATACTCACCCACCTTGTTCAGATTAACACACGCCTGGACCGCCTCACTAATCCGCAGCCCTTTCCACCAGTTCCTGGGGGGGGGGGGCGACCGGACCATCCAGCTCCGTCCCGTCTTCTTCCCCGCAGTCCCGGCTGACTCTAGTCCCCACGTCCATGTGCTTTAGCGGTAAGCTAGGGGAAGCATGGGTTTTTTTGATGCAATGTGGAATAGTGTTTCAGCGGGTACCGGGGGATTTTCCCACTAGTCACAGCCGCATCGGCTATGTCGTTAATCTCTTAGAGGGGCGGGCTCTAGCGTGGGCTTACGCGGTCATGGCTCGGCCAGACTACGCCAACCTAACATATGACCAGTTTGTGAGGGAATTTAATGAGGTATTCGATCACTCAGACTGAGATAGTGTGCCCACCAACTGGCCCCTCAATCTGAAACAGGGGATTAGATCGGTGGCCGATTATTCTGTTGACTTCCAGGTGGTGGCGACGGAGGCTGTGTGGGAGGATGCCTCCCTGTGCAGTATTTTCACCCGTAGCCTTAGCCCTAGCCTGAGGGATGAGTTAGCTCGCATTGAAAAGCCCAACAAACTAAACGAGCTAATTTCCCTAGTTATTAGCATCGACAACCGGCTGAGGGAGCGGGCCAACGAGCGTCGACCTTCCGGTCGCTGGGGCTGACAGTTCCACCGCTCCTCACAGCTCCCCCTGCTGGCCCTTCCACATTACGATTCCCTTGACTCCACTGAGCCTATGCTGATGGGCCAGTCTAAACTGTCCCCGGCCGAGAAACAGCACCGTCAAGAGCTCAGGCTGTGTTTGTATTATGCTAGTGAGGAACATGAGCTGGCTTCCTGCCCCATTCACCCAAAAGAGGGTGTCCGTGGGTCACAATAGGGGGTCTCACGGACTCACTCCAACAAAACCCCCTTACCAAATTATTATTGCCCATCCTTTTCACACACAATCACCAGGAAATTTCCACTCACGCACTCATCGACTCGGGCCGAGCAGAGCTTTATTTTGGAAGATCTGTCAACCTGGCTGGGGCTCCCCTGCCATCAGCTGAAGACTCCCCTGAGACTTATCACTCTGTCTAAAGTGCCGCTTGCCATTGTCACCAAACAGATGGCCCCGGGTTTCTGTTTCGATCTCGGGCAATCACCGGGAGCAAACCAGGTTCTTTGTGCTTCCTGTTTCGGCGTCCCCGGTTATTTTAGGGTACCCCTGGCTGCGCCTGCACAACCCGTCCATTGATTGGTGCACAGGGAATATCATCTCGTGGAGTTCCTTCTGCCTAAGTGCCTTTCTGCAGTCTGCTGCTTGCTCTCCCTCCGTTCCCCTCAGTGTCCCGGACGCACCCCCGCCTGATCTGTCCCCAGTTCCTCCCAAATACCATGACCTGGGCACCGTCTTTAGTAAGACGCAGGAGCTGTCACTTCCCCACCACCCATACGATTGTGCCATTAACCTCCTGCCAGGGCCCCGTTGCCATCTAGTCGGCTTTATAGCCTGTCGGCCCCGGAGCGGGAGGCAATGGAGAAGTACATTAAGGAGTCCCTGAGCTCAGGTATTATCCGGCCATCCTCCTCAGCGGTGGGGGCGGGTTTCTTCTTCGTGGGAAAAAAAGATGGCTCGTTACAGTCCTGTATTGACTTTTGGGAGATGAACAACATTACTGTTAAGGACAAATACACTCTCCCCCTAATGAACACAGCTTTTGATTCTCTCCAGGGGGCCTCTGTGTTTGTGAAATTAGACCTCCGAAACGCATACCACCTAGTGGGGACGAGTGGAAGACGGGTTTCCAGACCCAGTGGACACTTTGAATACCTGGTGATGCCGTTTGGTCTGACTAATGCCGCCGCTGTATTCCAGCGTCTCATCAGTGATGTGTTGAGGGATTTCTTAGGCTCCTTTGTGTTTGTATATCTGGACGATATTCTCATTTTTTTGCAGTCCCTCGAGGAGCATCGAGTCCATGTGAGGCAGGTGTTGCAGCGTCTGTTGGAAAATAAGTTGTTTGTCAAAGCGGAGAAGTGCGAGTTTCACACCCCTTGCACTTCATTCTTGGGGTTTGTCATATCTCACAATGAGATCATTGCCGATCCTGCCAAGGTAAGAGCGGTGGTGGAGTGGCCAGTTCCATCTTCCCAGAAACAGTTACAGCAGTTTCTTGGGTTTGCCAACTTCTACCGCTGCTTCATCAACAATTACAGCATTATTGCTCTACCCCTCACTCGCCTCACCTCCTCCAAGGTGCCCTTCCAGTGGACGGGGGATGCGGAGGCAGCCTTTTTGGAATTAAAATCATTGTTCTCTTCTCCTCCCATCTTGGCTCAAGTGGATCCCACACTGCAGTGTTTGGTGGAGGTGGACACCTTGGACTCCGGGGTGGAAGCAGTCCTGTCCTAACGTTCCCTCGTGGACGACAAGATCCGGCCCTGTGCGTTCTTCTCCCGACGCCTCTCCCCGGCTGAAAGGAACTGCGACATCGGGGACGGGGACCTGCTGGCAGTCAAGCTGGCCCTGGAGGAGTGGCACCACTGGCTGGAGGGGGCCTCCCAGCCATTCGTCGTATGGACTGACCACAAGAACCTGGAGTACCTCAGGAAGGCCAAGCGTCTCAACACCTGGCAGGCCCGCTGGTCCTTGTTCTTTGGCAGGTTTGCCTTCACCACCACCTACCGCCCGGGGTCCAAGAACACCAAGCCTGACACTCTGTCCAGACAGTTCTCCTTGGATGCCACCGAGGCACCATCACATCCTGTGGTGCCCCCTTCGTGTATCGTGGGCGCCCTCTCGTGGAGCATCAAGGAAAGGGTCAGAAGAGCGCAGGAGACTGAGCCCGACCTGGGCAGGGGGCCAGCAAGAAAGATGTTCGTGCCCTCTGCCGTCCGGGGCAAAGTCATCGATTGGGTCCACTCCTCCAAGCTCCTGTGCCACCTGGGGGTGGCGTGTACAGTGGCTCTGCTACAGAGGAACTTCTGGTGGCCGTCCCTTCAAAAGGATGTCGGAGAGTACGTCCGAGCCTGTCCCCAGTGTGCCACCTGTAAGATGTCCTCCCCTCCCCCGGCAGGGTTGCTCCACCCCCTTCCCATCCCTGGCAGACCTTGGTCTCACGTGACGCTGGACTTTATCACTGGCCTTCCTCCTTCAGCAGACAACACAGTCATCCTGATGATTGTGGACAGATTTTCCAAGGCGGCCCACTTCGTTCCCCTACAGGGTCTCCCCACGGCCAAGGAGACGGCGGACCTGCTTGTCCTCCATGTGGTGCGGCTCCACGGCATCCCGATGGACATTGTGTCCGATCGTGGTCCCCAGTTTGTCTTGCAGGTGTGGCATGCCTTCTGTAAGGCCATTGGGGCCACAGTAAGCCTGTCCTCGGGGTACCACCCCCAGAGCAATGGCCAGTGTGAGCGCGCCAATCAAGAGTTGGAGGCAACGCTAAGGTGCGTCACCACCTCTAACCCTGCGTCCTGGAACTCCTACCTGCTGTTGGTCGAGTATGCACACAACACCATGGTCTCCTCTGCCACAGGGCTGTCCCCGTTCAAGGTCTCTCTGGGCTACAATCCCCAGCTGTTCCCGGAGGAGGAGGAAGACATCGTGGTGCCCTCTGTGCAGGCCCATATGAAGCGCTGTCGCCAGCTGTGGAGGGTCACTCGAGCCGCGCTTTGGAGCACGGCAGACCGAAACACCACCATTGCCAACCACCACAGGACTCCAGCCCCACCCTACCGGGTCGGACAGCAGGTATGGCTTTTCACTAAAAACATTAATCTCAAGGCTGAGTCCAGGAAGCTGTCTCAGCGTTTTATTGGGCCTTTTTCCATTACACATATTATGAATCCTGTCTCTGTGCGTCTGGCTCTTCCCCCTCCCTCCGCATTTGTCCCACCTTTCATGTCTCTCAGGTCAAGCCGTTCGTCTCCAGCCCTCTGTGCCCCCCTCTCAAGATGCCATCCCCACCTGTATTGATCGATGGTGACCCCGTGTGGAGAGTCAACTCCATCCTGGATGTCTGACGCTGGGGCCGTGGCCTCCAGTACCTGGTGGATTGGGAGGACTACAGTCCTGAATGGAGGTCCTGGGTGCGTCACTCCTTTGTGATGGATCCACAACTCATCAGGGACTTCCACCGGATGCGCCTGGGCAGGTTGGATCGACCGCCGAGAGGCATCTCGTAGGGGGGGAGTACTGTCATGATCGCCTGGGCAGGAGAGCCCCGTAATGGCAAACTTGCCCATATATATGTCGGCGTGATGACGTCACCAGCCAACTGTGTCATCATGCCGCATATTGTACAAATCCCTTCACAACTGTCATGATCTGCTCTGCGTGCCTGCTGCCCTAATTATCTCCACAGCTGCGCGCACACCTGTTCATCCTATCTGGCGGCCTATTTAAGCAGCGCTGCCCTCTGGTCTGCATGGAGACGTCAACACTCCCATGATCTGGCACGACCTTTTGCCTACGCTACTCATCCTGCTCTGGAGTTCCGCCTCCTCTGCTTCGTCCTACTCAGCGCTTCTTCTGGGAGTCTGAACTCCCCACTGGCAAGTAAGCCTACATCTTTTCCTGCACTCTCTGTTCCTCTCCATCTCCTCTGTGTACAGGTGGAAGCCTCCTGGTGGCAGACTTCCTCCTCCTGGCGGCAGACCTGAGCACAGCCTGCTCCTCTCCTATACAGTACAATCTGCACCTTATCTACACTGTACAAACCTGCACTTCTTTACCTCGTTGGCAGTGGCGGCCTTGACACAGAGCAACTGGACTGGAGCCTCGGGAGTTCTTCAGCGCCTCAGCTCTCCTGCCTACTCGTAAGACAGCACATTCTCTGATACAATCCTCCATACCTCAAACACTCATCAGTCTGTCTGTGTTTTCTCCTAGGGTTGCCAATCGGAACGGTGCTCTGCTCGCCCTGCTGCTACACTCCTACACGCACGCACACACCCACACTTACACTTCTTTTAATAAAAGATAATTGTGTTTATTCTGAGTCCACGTCTGTTCCTGGGTCACCCAATCATGTCAACAACAGTTACTAACTTAAGCCTACTTTTTTCATTTAACAGTGTTTTATTGCTAATCAGTTGATGTAATTTTTTAAAAATATAACCCCCCAAAACATCAACACACTGTACTCTGCTTTCAAGCTTACCTCAGCATTTTTTGCAGTGCAGTGGACTTTTTTCCTGAGAATAGTGGGTTTTTATACTAAACTGAGAGCCAAATGCGACTTGAAAATCGATTCTGAACCGAATCGTGACCCCAAAACTCGGAATCGAATCGAATGACTTCTAAAGGTTCACAGCCTTAATAAATATTAAATTAAACTAATTTAAAGAAGAGCTTCAGTAAGTAGCAGTTATTAAGGTTGTGCTCGAGTAGTCTTCACAATTTTTACAATTAATTATATTGCTCTAATTAACAGTACCTAAGTCAAACTTGATTCAACTTCATGTTTTTTCTTATATCTTCTCAGTCAGCGTAAAAAGACCAAACTCCATCATTTTGTTTGAGCTGCAGTCAGCTGGAATCATATTCAAGAAATAGCTAAGAGCTTTTTTGAGACAAGAGATTGAGAGGACAATTGACAGTCTGTTTTTGAGAAAGAAAAATAATTCTTTTTGATACTGAACTGCCACAAAGAGGCTGAGAGATATACCATAAATAAAGACAAACAGACTTTAGAAAGATCAGCTTCAGAAACCTCAGACATCTCTGGGGATCTGGCAGTCTGTTGAACATACAGCTGGTTAATGTGCTGATATATATTCACATTTTTCCAACTATAAGGACAAATTCTCCATTGGTTTTTTTGAGCATAAGTGTGACGACTGACTGTATTATGCAAAAACAGCTTAGTCAACTAACACAGATTCTGGTAAACTGAGCCAGAGCCATGCTGAAAACTGAGTAGGCATTCACAAGTGTCCCTGTGAGACAGTGAGCACAGTTCATTCTGTCCTGCAGTATTAATCAGCGGGGAGATCAAAGCTGTCATTCTGTTACTACAGGGTTAGTTAATCTGCTCCATTTGGCTGTCAGTTAGGAGGAAACCTGGGATGACTTGGCGTCCATCCTTTCATTGCCACATGGTATGACACATGGACTCTTGGTTGTAGTGATAGTTGGGAAGGATCTAAATTTACCTCTAGATGCACCATTATGGTTGTTGCATTTAAGCCGAACACCAGTGATCTTAATCCCTCCTGTCTCTCGCTCCACCCCATCCTGTTGCAGCAGTGTGTTAAGGACATTAGTGTTACTGTGAAGGATGATGTGGATGTAAACAGACATTAAACTACAATCACACAAAACAGGACTGCTTAATCAAACAAACAATTACACATACATAAACCCCACCAACTGATTGGGATAAAAATATATATACATTGGTGTGAAAAAGTATTTACCCCTTCCTGACTTCTTATATTTTAGCATATTTTTCACTGTTAAATGTTTCAGATCATCAAACAAATTTTAATATTAGACAAAGATAACCCAAGTAAATACAAAATGCAATTTTTAAACGATGATTTAATTTATTGAGGGAAAAAAGCTATAGAGAATGGGCGCGTGACGTCACCCAACGGAAAGACCGCAAGGAATTGTGGAAAAAGTGTTCTGCTTGTCTGTGCTTAGTAGTGAGCAATGAATGCGGTTAGGTTGCATGTCCACCAAATGTGTTTTTTCCTGCTGTGGGTGACTATTTTCTGTTTATTTTCTATGTAGTCCAGCATTTAATGCGCTCAGTGCCCTCGGTGCAAAAACGCTCTCAGCAGTCAGCGCTGTGCTCGTGGCACTGAAAGCTGAAAAAAGTTCAACTTACTGAGCGCTGCAGCACTCATCAGCTACACACTTCTCTCACCAGCCGATCAGAATCAGCCTAAAAGTACACCATGATCAATATTTAACAGCCAAAACTTGAAGGGATGTGTATTTTTTTTTACCAGTTTGATGTGCTTTATTCCAGTGAGTGGAGCGTTTCAGAGCAAAATCTGAAATCCCCACCACGCTTTGAGTGACAGGTCAAGTGGATGCCAGGATACTGGGAAGAGTGCTTTTTTTTAATATGTGCATGAAAAGTGCTCAGGAAAACAGGTTGAGAGCATTTTTATTTTCCGTGTGGACACACAGCCTTATTAAAATGACACTGAATATGTTATTCGAACATAGAAAATGTAAATATACATATAAAATGTCATACAAAATCCAGGATGACACAAGAAAGTGAAAACACTTATTTCCAATGTGGTCCTTTCAATCACATATTATTCCTCTGAATACCACGCACCGTTAGAATGGGGAAGGTTTGCTGCATTATCAAATGCAACAACTGCTCTCAAGATTGGCGTGGAAAAAGATTGATAGCAGTGTACGATTTTTTTTTAACTTTCCAACTTGGAAGAAAAGTGGAGAGAATGGGTCTCTGAGCTAAAAAAGAGGCATGGGATGGAATGGATTGCAGCGGTCAGAAGGAAAGACATCAGCTTTGACAATATTCCTGCACACATTGTCGTATGTTCATGACATTTTCACCAAGGTAAGTTGTGACTGAAAAAATATTTAGAAGTGCAGAAAGACGTCCCCTCTCCAGAGCAGCTGTCTTGAGCACCGTACCTTTAGCTGCACCTCAGCCATGGCTCTCTGTCATCTCTCAATAATGTGTAAAGACGCACAGGGCAAAATCAAATAATTTCCCCACAGCATCTCTGCTATTCCCAATTTCTCTTGCTAATCTGGAACAATTTTTTTTAATGGGAGCTTTTCTTGTTGCTGATTTTCTTTGATTTTTTTCTTTAAATTGTGATTACTTGTTGCCTTCATTACGTATGGATTTAATATCAGCTTTGGACTGAAGTCTATAGACTGTTTGGTATTGTTAAATTAAGCAGATTTTCCTCTTTCAGGTGACTATAAAAACGTCACTGTCCTGATTTATGATGTTTTTATAGCAGCTAATTACACTGGTAAATTTTTTTTGGTGCGCCAGCGTGATCAGCTGATTAGATCTACCTCCTCCATTGTTCTGACAGTTTGGCATATTTATTAGAACAACACTGGATAGCTGATGTTACAGACTGCAGTAAAAGGTCAAAATCTTTATCCTGTAGCTTGAAAGTGCTCAGACACATTCCTGACAGTTCCCATTATATGTACAAGTATGTGTGTTTAGCTCTCTCTCTGTGTGTATACGCTGCAGGCAGCAGCAGAGCTCTGTACGCTGCAAATACGCCATTATATGGTAGCTGTAAGTTAGAAACCTGTTAAATAAGTTACACATGGGTTCAAAGAACGTTACTAATATGTTAGAAATTATTTTTGGGTATGCTAGATGCTAATCTTGATGTATTTCGACTTTATAGAAACAATGACTGCTTACCTTTGTGTTAAACAACAGTTTTCTGGTTGTTCACCCAGAATATTTGAGGCAGCTGGACCCATCCATTGGTGAATTGAACATGAGCCTCTAATGCCATCCATCCATCCATCCATCCATCCATCCATCCATCCATCCATCCATCCATCCATCCATCTTCTACCGCTTTTCCGGAGGTCTGGGTCGCATAGGCAGCAGTTCAAGCAGAGAAGCCCAGACTTCCCTCTCCCCAGCCACCCGTTCCAGCTCTTCAGAGAGGATGCCAAGGCGTTCCCAGAACAGCTGGGAGACATAGTCTCGCCAGCGAGTCCTGGGTCTGCCTCAGGGTCTCTTCCCAGAGAGACGTGCCCGAAACACCTCAAGGTGGAGGCGTCCAGGAGGCATCCTAATCAGATGTCCGTACCACCTCAACTGGCTCCTTTCAATGTGGAGGAGCAGCGGTTCTACTCTGAGCCTCTCCCGGATGACTGAGCTCCTCACCCTATCTCTAAGGGTGAGTCCAGCGATCCTACAAAGAAAGCTCATTTCAGCTGTTTGTGTCCGCAATCTCATTCTTTCGGTCATTACCCAAAGCTTGTGACCATAGGTGAGGGTAGGAACATAGATTGACTGGTAAATCGACAGCTTTGCCTTAGAGCTCAGTTCCCTCTTCACCACAACAGACCGGTACTAAGTCCGCATCACTGCAGATGCTGCTGCAATCCGTCTGTCAATTTCTCGATCCATTCTCCCCTCACTCGTGAATAAGACCCCAAGATACTTAAACTCCTCCTCTTGGGGCAGGAGCCTGTCCCCAACGCTGAGAGAACAATCCACCTTTATCGGGCTGAGGACCATGGACTCGGACTTGGAAGTACTGATTCTCACCCCAGCCGCTTCATACTCAGCGGCAAACCATCCCAGTAAGAGCTGTAGGTCATTGCTGGATGAAGCCAAAAGGACAACATCATCTGCAAACAACAGAGATGAGATCCTGTGGTCACCAAGCATGACACCCTCTGTTCCCTGGCTACGCCTAGAAATCCTGTCCATAAAAATTATGAACAGGATCGGTGACAAAGGGCAGCCCTGGCGGAGTCCAACTCTCACTGGGAATGAGTCTGATCAAGTGTTGGAAATACAAACCAATCTCTCACAATGGTCGTACAGAGACCGAATAGCTCGTAACAACAAGCCCGATACCCCATACTCCCAAAGCACCCCCCATAATAAACCATGAGGGACGCAGTCAAATGCCTTCTCCAAGTCCACAAAACACATGTAAACTGGTTGGGCAAACTCCCACGAACCCTCGAGGATTCTTGAGAGGGTAAAGAGCTGGTCTGATGTGCCATGGCCAGGACGAAAACCACATTGCTTCTCCTGGATCTGAGGTTCGACCGACGGCCGGACTCTCCTCCCAAGTACCTTGGCATAGACCTTCCCAGGAAAGCTGAGGAGTATGATCCCTCTAAAGTTGGAGCACACCCTCCGGTCCCCTTTTTGAAGAGAGGAACCACCACCCCGGTTTTCCATGCCAAAGGCACTGCCCCCGACGTCCACGCAATGTTGCAGAGGCCTGTCAACCATGACAGCCCTACAACATCCAGGGCCTTGAGGTACTCAGGGCGAATCTCGTCCACCCCCGGTGCCAGGCCACCAAAGAGATTTTTGACCACCTTGGCGACCTCAACCCCTGTGATAGGCGAGTCGTCCCCCTCGTCCACAAGCCCTGCTTCCTCTATGGAAGGCATATCAGTGGGATTGAAGAGATCCTCGAAGTATTCCTTCCACCGCCTGATGATATCCCCAGTCGAAGTCAACAGCCGCACCATACACAGTGTGGACAGGGAGCTTCTTCCCCCTCCTGAGCTGCAGGACAGTTTGCCAGAATCTCTTCGAGGCCGACCAAAAGTCTTGTTCCATGGCCTCACCAAACTCCTCCCATACCCAAGTTTTTGCTTCAGCAACCACCTGGGCTGCACTCCGCTTGGCCTGCCGGTACACCTCAGCTGCTTCGGGAGTCCCACAAGCCAACCAAGCCTGATAGGACTCCTTCTTCAGCTTGATGGACCCCTCACCACTGGTGTCCACCACTTGGTTCGGGGGTTGCCACCACGAGATGCCCCAACGACTTTGCGGCCGCAGCTCTTGGCCACTGCTTCAACAATGGAGGTGGAGAATACGGCCCATTCAGACTTCATGACTGCAGACTCCCTCGGAATGTGGTTGAAGTTCTTCCAGAGGTGGAAGTTGAAGACCTCCCGGACAGGGGCCAGCCAGATGTTCCCAGCACACCCTCACTATACGTTTGGGTCTACCAGGTCTGAATGGCTTCCTCCCCTGCCATCGGATCCAACTCACCACCAGGTGGGGATCAGTTGACAGCTCTGCACCTCTCTTTACCCGAGTATCCAAGACATTTGGTTGCAGGCCTGATGACACGATAACAAAATCGATCATCGACCTGCAACCTAGGGTGTCCTGGTGCCAGGTGCACATATGGACACCCTTATGCTTGAACATGGTGTTTGTTATGGACAAACTGTGGTTAGCACAGAAGTCCAATAACTGAACACCACTCGGGTTCAGATCGGGCAGGCCATTCCTCCCAATCACCCCCTCCAGGTTTCACTGTCATTGCCCACGTGCGCATTGAAGTCTCCCAGTAGGACAATGGAGCCTCCAAGAGGAGCACTCTCCAGCACCCCAGTCAGCGACTCCAAAAAGGGTGGGTACTCTGAATCATCATTTGGTGCATAGGCACAAATGATGGTAAGGACCCATTTCCCAACCCGAAGGTGCAGGGGAAACAACCCTTTCATCCACTGGGGAAAACTCCAATATAGAGGCAGCAAAGTGGGGGGATATACGAATACCCACCCCTGCTCGTCACCTCTTGCCCGGGGCAACTCCAGAGTAGGCCAAGCTCCAGCCCCTCTCCAGGAGACTGGTTCCGGAACCGGAGCTGTGTGTTGAGGTGAGGCCGATTACATCTAGCCGGTATCTCTCAACCTCATGCACCAGCTCAGGCTCCTTCCCCACCAGAGAGGTGACATTCCACATCCCAAAAGCCACTTTGGGAAGCCTGAGATCAGACCGCCAAGGTCTCCGCCTTTGACTGCCACCTAATCCACATAGCACCGGACCCCATGATCCTTCCTGCAGGTGGTGAGCCCACTGGAGGGCAGACCCATGTAACTCCTTCAGGTTGAGCCCAGCCAGATTCCGCCGGCCACCAGACGCTAGCCATCGAGCCCCTCCCCCAGGCCTGGCTCCAGGGTGGGGCCCCGGTAGCCCCATACCAGGCGGGGTACACTGAATCCTTGTTCTAATATTTATCATGAGAGTCTGTTGGATTGTTCTTAGTCTGGCCCTTCACCCAGGACCAGTTTGTCTTGGGTGACCCTACCAGAAACAAATTGCCCTGGACAACATAGCTCCTGGGATCACTAGGGCACGCAAACCCCCCACCACGATAAGGTGATGATCCATGAGGGGGAGCCTCTAATGATTTATAAAGGGTCCCCCTCTATAAATCGCATAAACCCATGAGCAATTTAAAAACTATAAATGAGCCTCTAATGATTTATAGTTTTAAATTTCTCATGGGTTTATGCACTCACCCCACAAACCAGGGAAGCAAACACATCTGACAGCGTGACTCCAGGCAGCTGGTTGAGATCCGTGGTCCATTTCTTGTCCTCATATCGATCTATGCTCTTTATTTCTTAAATTTTTTAGAGGGAGGACTCCTTTGCTTCCTTATTCAGCTTCTCTGAATAAGGAATTTAAATTTTCTGCTTGCTCCATTCCATCAAATGTAGTATGTCTGTCCATGTTAGCAGCTGCCTAGACTACAGGTAAACAAAAGAAGCTAGACCATGACGATGGCGACAATGGCAACAATGGTCCAGAATGCAGCGTGGCATGACGTCAATGTCCACTCTCTATACAAACCTACCTGGCCCTTTGTGAAAAATTCCCCTCCCCCCACACCATCAAGCGCCATTTCACAATGAAATCATGAGGGTGCTGATGCCTCGGTGCCAGAGCCTTGGTGGAGGTATGCATTCTTGGATCATCATCAAAATATTATGGGTTCCTTTTTAGCCCAACGGCCACCTCTGGAAAAAATTTCATCCAAATCCATCTAGCAGCTTTGGAGTATTCTTGCTAACACACTGTGAGAAGTTAAGAGTCCTGATGGAAGTATGCATACTGGGATCATTACCAAAATGTTATGGGTTCCTCTCTAGCACAAGGACCATCTCTGGTAAAAATTTCATCCAAATCCATCCAGTTGCTTTGGAGTACATGCATGCGCAGTGAAAATAATCTGCAGTTCACATGCCCATAGTGTCAGCGGCAGCCAAGAGCCACCAACCTGATTTGAACAGCTGCAATCCAAACACAAAGAGAGCACGGTGGCATATGTTTTAAATGGCAGAAGCGATAGAGGTACGTGAATACAATGACAATCAAGTTGAACAGGAGCTTTTGCTGTTTAGTGGCAGAGGAAGAAATCAGATGGGCAAAAAGATGGACATTTGTTCACCCAGTATTGGTGGATTGCTCAGTATTACTTAAAAAAATTACCACAACAGTTACTTAGCAGAATGCTGCTTTATTCCACACTGCCATTGCAGAAAAAAACAACAGGGCCTTCCCCGCCATTACACAAGTAACTTCCTTGTACCACCAAAATAAAAGCATTACAACTTCCTGGAATAACCGGAGAGTAGAGACATTGTATTAAACATAAAAGAGCATTAATAAGTTAACACTCAGTACATTCCTCTGGTGGGAGTTTCAGGGCGCATTCGCAGTATCATTTTATTGACAGTAAAGGTGAGCTCTTTTTGTGTTTATTTCAAAAACAAAGCATTATTTCAAAATTCTGGCAAATTATAAACTGAGAAATATGGTGATGCTGTTATATAGTTATTTAATACGAAAGTGTAAGATAGACATCCACCTCCAGGTGGCTCCTCTGCCCCATCCTATATAAGGCCGGGTTGGCCATCTTACAGTATCTTTCGCCTGAGCTTAGCCACCCATCTGTCAATAGCTGTCAGTGTGTGAAAAGCCAATAAAGTTGTGTTCCCAGTCTCCTTGCCTCTTCTGTCCAGCAGCAGGTAATTCCAGACATAATGTTGGCAATGAGATTAAAGCATGGAGGCATGCATGGTCCCTATTCACCCTTTCCTCGAGGTGCCCGGAGAACTGCCGGTGCCTTGAGCCAGGTGGTACAAGGCCTATCAGAACTACATTGTCGCACGGGGTCTCGGGGAGCTTGACAAGCAGAGGGCCCGGGCACTATTAGTTCACAGTTTGGACAGAGAGGGTCAGCGAATCCTGGGAACGCTCGGTGCTGCCGACACATGTGAGGAGGTAGCAGGGCTTCTAGCTAGCCACTTCGACACCCCGGACAATGTGATGGCCCCGAGGATCCGCTTTCATTAGCGGCATCAACAGGTAGGTGAACCCATCTATTCAATTCAATTCAACTTTATTTATATAGCGCCATTTCACAACAACAGTCATCTCATAGCACTATCAACTGTAGGGGGAAACCCCACAGTTGCAGAAAGACCCCAGCAATCAGGTGATTCCCTGTGAGCAAGCACTTGGCGACGGTGGAGAGGAAAAAATCCCTTTTAACAGGAAGAAACCTCCAGCAGAACCAGGCTCAGGGAGGGGAGTCATCTGCTGCGACTGGCTGGGGGGTGAGGGGACAGAGAAGATGAAAAGAACAGACATGTAGAGAGCAAACAGCACGATGGGGACTCAATCTATGGGAGAGAACAAACAGATGTTAATGACCAGCAAAAAAAAATATTTCATTGAGAGTGAAGAAAGGAGTGAGGCCCAGTGCATTATTGGAGGTCCCCCGGCTGACTAAACCTATTAGCAGCATAACTAAGGGAGGGTTCAGAAACACATGATCCCTCCCTAGGCTATATCAAAAAGGTAGGTTTTAGCCCTATTCTTAAAAACAGAGATCGAGTCTGACTCCCGAATCCAGATTGGCAGCTGGTTCCACAGGAGAGGAGCTTGATAACTGAAGGCTCTGCCTCCCATTGTACTTTTGGAGATTCTAGGTATTACAAGTAATCCGGCATTTTGGGAGCGTAGTGCTCTGTTAGGATAATATGGTAGTATCAGATCTTTTAAATAAAAAGGAGCCTGATTGTTTAGAGCTTTGTAAGTAAGAAGAAGGATTTTAAACTTAATTCTAAACTCTATGGGAAGCCAATGAAGGGAGGCCAGAACCGGAGAGATATGATCTCTCTTTCTAGTACCTGTTAAAACCCTTGCTGCAGCATTTTGGATCAGCTGAAGACTTTTTAAAGATGTTTTAGGACAGCCTGATAATAAAGAATTACAATAATCTAATCTCGAGCTAACAAAAGCGTGGATCAGTTTCTCAGCATCACTCTGAGACAAGATGCTCCTAATCTTGGCAATATTACGCAAATGATAGAAGGCAGTCTTAGAAACAAATTTAATATGTGAATTGAAGGACAGATCTTGATCAAAAATAATTCCAAGGTTCCTCACAGAGCTATTAAGAGAAGGAGTAACCGCATCCAAACTGAAAGTTTGATTTGGAAAGGTATTTCTAAGGTTTTTTGGACCAACAAGAATGACTTCAGTCTTATCTGAATTTAATAGCAGGAAATTACAAGTCATCCAAGCTTTGATTTCCTTAAGACAGGCTTCTAATTTGGCTAATTGATTACTATCATCTGGCTTCATTGACAGGTATAATTGTGTGTCATCTGCATAACAATGAAAATGTATACAGTGTTTTCTAATAATGTTGCCTAACGGAAGCATATATAAACTAAAAAGAGTAGGGCCTAGCACAGATCCCTGTGGAACTCCATGACTAAGCTTTGAGTTGAAAGAAAACTCATTATTTATATGAACAAACTGGAACCTATCAGATAAATAAGATCTAAACCACTGCAACAAAGTTCCATTAAGTCCAACATAGTGTTCTAATCTATCAAGTAGAATATTATGATTGATAGTATCAGAAGCTGCACTAAGGTCTAAAACGACAAGTACAGAAACCAGTCCATCATCAGATGCGATGAGGAGGTCATTAGTGACCTTCGCTAAGGCTGTTTCAGTACTATGATGGATTCTAAACCCAGATTGAAACTCTTCAAGTAAACCATTTCCCTGCAGGTGGTCAAATAATTGCGTAGCAACAACTCTTTCTAAGATTTTTGAAATGAAAGGGAGATTAGAGATTGGTCTATAGTTAGCTAAAGCTCCTGGATCTAGCGTTGGCTTTTTGAGAAAAGGTTTAATTACAGCCGTTTTAAAAGCCTGCGGTACATGGCCTAAAGTTAATGAAGAATTGATTATATGAAGAATAAAGGGCTGCACGGTGGCGCAGTGGTTTAGCACTGTGGCAGCACAGTTTTACCCTCGGCCAGGGGACCGCGGGTATCATGAGATCGTGGGTTCGATCCCAGCCCCCGACCAACAGTGAGCTGTGTGGAGTTTGCATGTTCTCCCCGTGTTGCGCGGGTTTACTCCGGGATTTCTCCGGTTTCCTCCCACACACCAAAAACATGTAGGTTTAGGGCGCTCGCGCACGCAGCGACCAGCAGCCGGTGGCTTGTCACCAGACTGCAAACCAAGTCTACCTACGGGTACAAATAAGTAACAAAAAAAAAAAAAAAAAAGCTACCAATAAGCGGGAAGACTTCTTTAAATAACCTGGTAGGAATAGGGTCTGAAAGTTGATGGTCTATATTTACATATTTATTCCATCTAGCTACAATGCTCTGCACTGTGTGTTCATATATTCATATATTTATTCCATCCAGCTACAATGCTCTACACTGTGTGTCTCTGTGTGTGTGTGTGTGTGTATATATATATATTTTATAGTAATATGTACATATGTATATTAGCTGCTCTTGCTTGCTTGTTTTTTTTCTTGCCTTCTGATTGTTGCTCTGAGTGTTGCTATCCCTGTGCTGTTGCAATCCTGGAATTTCCCCGTTGTGGGACTAATAAAGGCTTATCTTATCTTATCTTATCTTATCTTATCTTATCTTATCTTAAAGACAAGTTGAAGGTTTGGATGAGAAAACTATTTTGTCTAACTCACAAAGGTCGATTGGAGTAAACTCATCATGACATCTGGCAGTTTGTAGCCGATTTAAGGCTGCTGGCTAGTGAGTGCCATTTCGGAGCACTGGAGGAGGAAATGGTTTGTGACCAGCTGGCAGAGCATTGTTGTAGTGCCAAGTTGCGGGCTAGGCTACTTACAGCACCAAGTGAGCTCACGCTAGCCAGAGCAGTCAGGCTAGCTCTCTAGATGGAAACCGTGGAAAAGCTAGCTCTGGAGCAAACTGGGCACCAGCCACAGCAGCCACTAGAGCCTCTTGCCACAGCAGATGCCACGGACCTGGACAGTGAAGCTGGTGCAGACAGACAGGAGACAGGAACCAATGCCGCTAGCTGGGGGTCGGCCCCGGGAAAGTCTCACTGTATGGGCTTTGGGTCTAAGACACACCAGAAAAAGGCTAAGGATTGCCCAGTGAGAGGAGCACGGTGTAACAGATGTGGTCACATGGACCATTTTGCCAAGATGTGCCGTGAAGTTAAACCAGAGAACCCACGGAAGAAATCACTCCGCTTTCCCCAGGCAACCATCCACATGGTGTCCCCAGAGATGAACAGGTACACGTTTTGCACGGTGAGGCTGGACGATGTGGAGGTGCCGCTGTTGATCGGCATGGGGGGGGAGGGTTTGCCGCTGAATTGGGCCACGGTGAACAGGTTTTTTCCCCACCACAAGGTTAGAGGCAACCCAGCGCTGCTGTATGGTTATGGAGGTGGAAAGCTGGACACGGTCGGGACTTTAGAGCTGACTGTTCAGTACAAGTCTGTGACGATGCTCAACTTCACATTCCACGTAACAGCACGGGGCGATAACATCATGGGCTGTGATTTATTTTACAGACTGGGTTTCACCATCAAGGATGACGCTGGAGAGGAGTGGTCGGGTTGTGGCCAGTGGAACCCCCAATTCCGGCGTCTGATGAAGATGTGGTGTGAGATGAAGAACCACCGGACGCTATGGCGGTCAAGCAGGACCAAGTTTGCTCAGGTCCACCGCAGGAGGGTCTCAGGGCCGGTGCTTGGGAAATGGTCGAGGGGAGTACCGAGCGTGACGGTAAGGTGCCCGCGCCGATGAGTGGCACTGATAGGTTAGCTCTGGGTGCATCTGAAGTTTGGTCGCGAGGAGATGGAAGGCCTGCGGCTACAAGGGTGCACGTTACACCAGCATTAGGAGAGGTTGGGACAAGACTGATGAGCACGAGGGAT
Organism: Pholidichthys leucotaenia; assembly: GCA_020510985.1. Taxonomy (NCBI): domain Eukaryota; kingdom Metazoa; phylum Chordata; class Actinopteri; order Cichliformes; family Pholidichthyidae; genus Pholidichthys; species Pholidichthys leucotaenia. The sequence continues at coordinate 126,038,263 of CM035837.1, read as the reverse complement.
CGGCGTGCTTGACAGCAACGCCTCAAGCCATTAGCCAGACACCGTTGAAGGTCCTGGATTGGGTCCGGGTTCGAGGTGAGGAGCGCCCGCAGCGAAGATGGGCCAGATGACAACATCAGGAGCATCGGGAATGCCTGTGCATAGTGGCCAGACTGGACGCAGTGCACTTCAGGCTCTCTGATGGCGTGGTGTGGCACGCAAACCAGCTTCGGTGGGTCCAGGAGGAGGCTCCGGGAAACGAGGCTGGAAATGGGACGAGATCGATGGAGAGAAGGAGCGGCTTCAGCATCCGGAGGGTCAGCCATTACCCCGAAGACGGGCTGCTTCCAGAGGCACATCTACTGAGAGGGTGCTCTGGGGCCCCCGTGCCAGTTAGGTCTTTTTGCTTGAAAACTGAGTGTAAATAGTATATATTGAAGTTCTGTTTTGTTTTTGTTTTTTTGTTTTTTTAAAGAGAATGTTATATACTGAATGTTAATGTTAGTAAGGATGTTATATAAGGGATTATTTTGGTTTTTGTCTGTCTTAGTTTAGGAACACGGCATACAATTTTAGTTATTAATGGACTTTAATTTACTTTAGCAGGTGGCAGAATAATCCACCTTGTCGTGTGGGCAGGACGGCAATCCACCTGTCCTCCCTATTTTAGGTTTTGTTGTGTGAATGTGTTAGGCCATTTAAAGACATTGGTTTTCGTTTATTAGTGCGTGACTTGGGTCCCAAATTGGGGAGGGTCTTAATTGAGTGAGTGGTTTTGGACTTTTCAGGGGGGGGTGTTATATAGTTATTTAATACTAAAGTGTAAGATGGACACGCACCTCCAGGTGGTGCCTCCGCCCCATCCTATATAAGGCCGGGTCGACCATCTTACGGTCCCTTTCACCTGAGCTTAGCCACCCATTTGTCAATAGCTGTCAGTGTGTGAAAAGCCAATAAAGCTGTGTTCCCAGTCACCTCACCTCGTCTGTCCAGCAGCAGGTAATTACAGACATAACAGATACAATGATGCAAGCCTTTACTCCACATAATTTTGATCGGGTGAGCTGAAACAGACATGCGGACAGACAGACAGATACACACAGCCACAAACAGACGCAATAACCGATTACCATATGCCTCTGCTTCACCAAGGCATAACAACAGTCATCTCATAGCACTTTCAAAGTGTAGGGGAAAACCCCAGCAATCAGGCAATTTCCTATGAACAAGCACTTGGTGACAGTGGAGGAAAAACTCCCTTTTAGGAGGAAGAAACCTCCAGCAGAACCAGCTCAGAGAAGGGCATTCATCTGCTGCGACTGGCTGGAGAGTGAGGGAATAGAGGAGAAAAAGAAGAAAAGAACAGACACATAGAGCGCAAACAGCATGATGAGAACTCAATCTAAGGAAGAGAGCAAACAGATGTTAATGACCAGCAAAAATATTACATTGAGAGTGAAGAAAGGAGTGAAGCCCAGTGCATCATGGGAGATTCCCTGGCTGTCTAAGGGTGCATTCAGACGGCCACTGCTTGGGCCGGACCAAAGGACCAAACAGTAGCTTCCATGGATAGTTTGGTTCATTTGGTGCAATCTGAATGTGCGTTGGAACTCTGGTGAGCACCAAACACGCAAAGTCTGGACCCCCTCAAAACGGGGGTCTCGGTTCTCTTGCAAATGAAGTCTGGTGTGCTCCACTTGCAGTGTGAATCCAAACGGAATATTCAGCGGACCAAAGGGCGGAAGAACCCCTCAGCGTTTGTGCAACCATAGCAACACGTAGTCTGAGAAGATGAAGTGGCGTTTGCCCAGTTGAACCGAGACCCCCAGACTATCCTGGTCTGAATGCAGCCTAAAACTATTAGCAGCACAGCTAAGGGAAGGTTTAGGGTCACCTGGTTCCACCCTAACTATAGGCTTTGTCAAAAAAAGTTTTAACCTTAATCTTAACAAGAGCACTCTGAGGTGAGTGCAATATCCCTCGCCTCCATTTTCTTTGAAGATCCCAATACTTACTGGTTCAGAGCAGCTTTCAACTTTTCAATATAATTACTGTGGCAGAACCAAATTATGATAAACCTATCATGCACAAATATACAACAGAGTATACAATCCATAGTTGTAGATCAGGATCCCAAGGTGAACCTACTGTAGCAGACTCAAGCTGGATTGAACACTAAAATTGGAACTTTGCTTCATGTATGAACGAACTGTCTAACCTCTGCCCAGTTTCATCATCCCCAACAGGATCCAGCTGTGATGGACGACCACATGCAGCACCCCTGCCCTCCTCTCTTTCTTCTAACACAGATCCTTGACAATGAGAAGGGAGGAGCAGGAAACAGACTCCCCCACTGAACATTGTTTTACAACCACAGCAGTAAAATTCCTGCTTCAAAATTAAAATTCCTGGTTACAATGTTGCTGCATTATCTGTTCTCATAAATGTTTCATTTATGCATGCTTTTCCTACTTATGAATCCTCATAAATTAGAAAATTCAGATAGAGGTATTTTGATAATGTATGTCTAGTTTGTGACAGGTTGTCATGTACCGGAGCGCACAGGTGAAAGAGAATTAAGCCCAAATGCTGGTGAAGTAGATGTGTTTATTACAAAAAACATATACTGTACACAAAATGTCCAAAAACAGTTCAAACATGAGTAATGAGGAAGAGGATCAGCTACTACTCTGCAGGCAGGCCTCACGTGCTCCAGGCGGGACTGAAGCAGAACAGAAGGGCAAAATAGAGGAGGAAGACTTACTAGTTGGGTTGGAGCAACTGGCTCAGGAGAACAACACCATACAAAGTCCATATAAAGGAAGAACCGACAGAGGATCTTGATCATCAACGCAGACAAATGCCACCACACTGACTGCTTCACACTGTCACCCATAAATACTCTGAATCCTGGTGAGTGACGAGTGGATGCAGGTGTGGTGGCAGCTGAAACATGGAGTGATAATGAATGCCAGTATGTGTGCCCGAATGAATGTGTGTGTGTGTGTGTGTGTGTGTGTGTGTGTGTGTGTGTGTGTGTGAAAGCCTCTACTCCGGCTCTTTTATCCGACTGAAGGTAACACTTGAAACTTTCGTTTTTTTCCTGGCACACCTTAATTACCTAAACTTTGATACTTTTTTGGATTTTTCTTTAAAACTTCACCACCTTCTCTAATGATTCATGACTAGTGGAAATAATCTTCAATTTTTATCTTTTCTAAAGCCAACCAAGCCATGATTTTCTTCTTTAGTTTTAATTTTTCTGTAAGTCAAGCATGATCACAATTCTAGAGCTTATTCCATTTTTAAAGCTTCCTTCTGGCTATCCTGCACTGCCAAACGAAGGCCTAGAGGAAATCCAGCAGACGCAAGCTCAGGGCCTGAACCAGGTCCCACCTCACCAAGGATTTCCAGGCCGAGACCCCGGGGCACAGGATGGCAGGGAGAACCATTGCCACCAAGGCTCATTTCCAGCCCAGGTTGGACCAAAGCCAGGCTACCCAGAGTCATTCCTCCCACGCCTGTGACCCCTCCTGAGGCTCGACCATTTTGTCCTGTTCCAAGCCTCTTGGGAACCAAGCAACGCCAAGAGAATTAGGCAATTAACAGCATTAGCTTCAAGGAAAGCCATAACCTTTTTCTGTAACGACTGTCCCTTTTGGAGCATGAGGTAAAGTTAATCTGTTTTTTTTTTTCTGTAACAATTTTTTTTTCCAAATTCCTTTTTCCTTAACTATGTGTTCTACTTAATTTTGGCCACTATTCTCACTTCACCCTTGTTCCACATATGCAAGACCTGTAAATATGTAAATATTGCTGTTTCTTTATCTCTCTTGGTTGTCCATCGATCCGATGATGACTGTCCCTCATGTGTTAAGTCCTTTTCTTGCATGCGCACGGAGATGGCTGTTTAGGTCGATCCTCGATCGACAGACACGGCTGCAGTAGGGGCAAGGAAACTGCCCAGATAATAACACCTTTCTTTGTGCCCGTGCTTTAGCTACATCAGCTCGCCCCTTCTCTTCAAAGTAGTCTCGCGTCTTGGTGGTGAGGGCACACCAGCCTGGTCTGTCCATAGCCCGCAGCTCTAATTGTTTGGGAAGGATGCCAGTGTGTCTGATGTTGAGCTTCACGCAGTGTGACGATGGGATGTCACCACTGTATCTCTGGTTATTGTGTGATTATGTTGTATCTGTATTGTTGTAATGTCAGTATGATTGTTTGTTAAGATGCACATAGTAGTTTAGGATTTGTCTTTGTTAATTTGAATGCCCTGGGAGATAATTAGTATGATTAAGAATTTGGTAAAATAATTGTTAAAGGATTTATTGCACATAACTTGGCCAACATGCTTCCTGTCGGTGTCCAGGCAAAAGACTCCGTTAGGGGTTGAGGGCCTTATATAGGACACCAGCAGGGAGCAAACATGTATGGTAAGTTAGAGGGGTGGTTTAATATTTGTAAATAGGGGTTAAAGTTATTTATTGAATTATTTATATTACTATTTATTGTGTGTTATTTATATTTATATTGTGTATGTTTGGGGAAAGTATTTATGTATTTTTAGATGTTAGTGGGTATGTGTTTAGAATAGGAATGATGACTGTTTTACCTGGGATTATGGTAGGGGCTAATCACCTCTAATTATCTTGTCCATTATATAACAGGTGTGAGATATCGAGTGTCATAGTTGTATTGATGATATTGATGATATTTGATGATATTGGATTGCATGGCATTGCATTGCTGTTTTGCAGAGTTCTTATTGCTTGATATGCTTCTTGGCTGAGGAATTATTTTTTGTTTTGAAAGACTGTGTCAGATGATTTTCCTGGACTGGAGATTACTTGTAAGTTTGAATAAATTGGACTAATTGAAAAAGAAGATTTTGCCTCGCCTTCTCTTGCCACACGTTCACACGCAGTCTTTGAATCTTTTGATTGGTCTGCCTTGGTTCCGCTTCCCAGAGCAGAGTTCTCTGTACATGAGCTGCTTGGGCAGCCTGTGGCCATCCATCCGAATCACATGACCAACCCATCGGAGCTGGGCTTTCAGAATCATGGCCTCGATGCTGGTCATCTCAGCTCTGTCCAGGACCTCAAGGTTTGTGACCTGGTCTTGCCAGCGAATGTTCATGATCATCCGTAGGCTTCTCATGTGGAACTTCTCCATCTGCTTCAGGTGTTTTTTGTACACGGTCCACGTCTCACATCCGTAGAGAAGGCTGATGAGGACAATGGCCCTGTACACTTTGAGCTTCGTGGACAGCTGGATGTTGTGCTGGTTCAGGACGCGAGCTTGGAGACGACCAAGAGCTTGGCTGGCCTTGCAGATTCTGGCATTGATCTCCTTATCCAGGCTGCCATCGTTGCTGATGGTGCTGCCGAGGTACTTAAAGTCGTCTACCGTCTTCAGTTGGGTACCCTCGATGGAGATAGAGGGGGGAGGGACGGTGGAGGCAGGTGCTGGTTGGAACAGTACCCCTGTCTTGCTGAGGCTGATGGTAAGACCAGAAAGGCGGGAGGCTTCTGCAAACTTATTCACGATGATCTGGAGATCAAACTCCATGTGGACCATGAGGGCACAGTTGTCGGTGAAAAGCGCTTCCAGGACAATCTTTTCTGCGACCTTGGTCTTAGCCTTCAGTCGGCGGAGGTTGAACAGTGAGCCAACAAGTCTGTATCGCAGGTATACCCCAAGGTCCAAGTCCCTGATGGCGTGGTTGAAGACGCAAGAGAAAAAGAGGTTGAAGATGATCGGGGCCAGAACGCACCCCTGCTTGACACCGTTGCTGATATTGAATGGCTCCGATACCTCTCCACCTGAGAGAACCTGCCCAGTCATGTTGTCGTGAAACTGGCGTATGAGGTTTACAAACTTGTCTGGACACCCAAGCTTGGATAGGATGATCCATAGGGCCTCCCTGTTCACCATGTCGAAGGCCTTAGTCAGGTCGATAAAGACCACATATAAGTCCATGTTTTGTTCCAGATATTTCTCTTGCACTTAGCGGACGGAGAATATCATGTCCACGCTGCTGCAGTTTGGGCAGAATCCACACTGTGTTTCTGGCAGGTTCCCTTCAGAGATGATGTTAATCAGTCGGTTGAGGAGGACCCGGACCAGTATTTTTCCGGCAATAGATAGAAGGGAGATACCTCGGTAATTGCTGCAGTCAGACTTGCTACCCTTATTCTTGAACAGGGAGACAACAGTGGCATCCCTGAAGTCTTTGGGCAGTTGTTCTTCACCCCAGATGCTGGTGAGGAGGGAATGGAAGATTTCAAGGGCCACAGGACTGGCTGATTTGAATATTTCTGCCGGGATTCCATCCATCCCAGGTGCCTTGCTTGAATTGGTCTGCCTAATCGCGTTCAAGACTTCGTCCATTGTAGGGGGGAGGTCGAGGCAGTGGACGGTGGGTTTTTGTGGGATCAGCTCGAGGGCGTGGGGGTCTACAGTGGAGGGCCTGTTGAGCAGGTAGTTGAAGTGCTCTCTCCATTGTACATTGATGCTGCTCTTCTCCTTCAGCAGAGTTGAACCGTCTGCCGACAGGAGTGGGGTAGTACATGGCTTGGCAGGTCCATATACTTCCTTGATAATGCTGAAGAACATCTTGGAATTCTGTGTGTCGGCGTATCTCTGCACCTCATCTGCCTTCTTCTCCCACCATTCATTTTGCATCTTTCGCAGCGCTGCTTGTGCCTGTCTCTGGAGGTGCTTTAAGCGATCATGTTTGGAAATGGAAGTGGGGTCATTCTGCCACTCAACAAAGGCCTTCTGCTTGTCATCCAGGAGTGTCTTGATGTTCTCGTTGTTCTCGTCGAACCAGTCCTGGTGCACTCGTTCCCTGGGGCCAATGGTGGGTTTTGCTGACTCCGTCACCAGTGCTCTAAACTGTTCCCACCTTTGTGTTGGACAGCCAGTCAGGGGTGCATGGGCAATCAGTCGGCCGTTCAGATCTTCTGCAAATTCACTACGTCACTGAGGTTGTTCAAGTTTGGTGACGTTGAACACTGGCTTGATGACTTTTGGCGTCTTGCGGTGTGTTAGGGCAATATGCAGGGATAGGATGGATCTGACTAGACGGTGGTCTGTCCAACACTCTGTGCCTCGCATGGCCCTGGTGATCCTGACATCACGGATGTCTCTGTGACGGCAAATGGCAAAGTCTATCAAATGCCACTGCTTGGATCTTGGGTGCATCCAAGTTGTCTTATATTTGTCTGCTTGCCGGAACAGTGTGTTTGTGATAGTGAGGTGGTTTTCAACACAAAGGCTCAAGAGCATCAAGCCATTGGAGTTCAATTTTCCAGTGCCGTGTGGCCCCAGCACGCCTTTCCAGTTACAGCAGTCTGTATCGCCTAGCAGAATGAGTTTGTCATTGGGAGGAGTGTCCTTCACGAGGGTACTGAGCTCCTCATAAAAGGCTTCTTTCACTTAATCGCTGCTGGTGAGAGCTGGGGCGTACGCGCTGATGAGGGTAACATGCCGGTTACCGTTGAGGGTTAAATGGAGTTTCATCAGCCGTCATTAACTGATGTTGGTAGGTCAGGAAGTTGCTTGAGAACCGATGTCTTGATGGCCAGTCCTACTCCATGGATCCTCTCTTCATCTTTGGCCTTGCCTTTCAGAAGAAGGTGTAGCTGCCTTTTAGTTCGGCCACAGATCCTTCTTCAGCTAGTCTGGTCTCATTGAGGGCTGCAATGTCAATGTGGTAGCGGGCCAGTTCTCTTGCAATGAGGACTGTTCTTCTCTCAGGCCTCGAGGAGGCCTCTCTGTCCATGAGCGTGCGTACATTCCACGCACCAAGAATTAGTTTCTTTCTTCTTTGGTTTCGACCACTTGGGGGGTAGAACTGCCAGCTGCGGTATGCTGGCCAGTTGGAAGGGACAAGCATTTGTTTGGGACACATTTTCTAGTCCCCTCCCTCATGTGAGGGTGAGCAGTGCTGGCTTAAAGAGGCTGCTCAGTCGCCTGGGGGAATGCTGAACTCCACTGTTGTCCCGGGGTCAGAAGGAGAGCGACTATTGCCACCAAGCCGCCTGCATGCAGGGTTCAAGCTACAACTGCCAATGGTCACCTCCACCTGTTGCTTCCCTCTTTCCCCATCGCCGCAGCACTGTTGTAGGGTTGTGAGGACTAACACACACGAGGAAAACCTGTGCGGGAAAGTTTTTTTAAAAGTGGGAAAGTCGATGTACAGGGGCAATCCCACTCTCTCGGCCTCAAAAGCCAGGATCTGGTGGTACGAAAAGAGCCATCAGGACCAGGGACTTCCTTGGCTGCAGTGGATGACCACGACGTCTATAGTGCCTTGCCGTGCCCTTGCGTTCCACAGCACCTGCTGTCACTGCCTTCATGACCCTTGGGACAAAAGATGACCTCATCCACTCAATCCGCCGACTACAGTCTTCACATGCTTGGGTAGGCATACCCTGTTTGACTTACCGGAGAGTTTGAGGCCTGACTGGCTACCTTCACCTGGTTCAGCCCGCCTGCCAAAGTGGTTTACCGGGGTGTGGCTGCTGCGCATGCTACAGCTTCGAAGAGCCACAGGTGAGAGTTGGGTGCCAGGTGGGAACCAATGTAGAATGAGCTGTCCTAAAAAGGACATGGCAAGTCCCCCCTTCTGAGGTACTATCCCTCCCCAGACACCCCTGACACCCCATTATCTTCCCATTTTACAAGCTATACAGATGTCGATTGTCACTTTGGGTTTTCCTGTAATAAATTTATTAAGCTCTTCATCGGTGTCCTCTCTGTCCAGATTTTAGAATCACGCAGTGTGAATTGATGCCCAGATTATGAGACTGATCAAATATTGTCAATAGAATTATTAACTAAGGCTTAACTTACCAATTGCCAAATTCTCAAGCTTAAGTCTTTGTTCATAAAGGTGCGTTCAGACCAAATGCGAACGGGCGGCACAAATCCATAAAAAGTGAATGGGAAGACGCGAGTATGCGCGAATTTGCACAGTTGCGCATTTGTGTCCCAGGCTTGCTAACTAGCTAGCTGCTAGCTTTGAGATTCTGCTGTCAGTGGAGTAAAGGTATCACCATTGCAGAGCAAACTAGATTGAAAATTTGACTCACTCACCTAAAGACTCAGGAGGACCGGGAGCCATTCAGCTGAACTGGGATGTCGTTGTTATTTACCCACAGTTTCCTGTCACGGACAAGCTAGTAAGCTAGCAATGTAAACACCCCTCATCTTGTGAAGTTTTGGAGGCTTGAGACAACATTTTCAGGTGAGCCCCCGGTTGGATAATGTAAACATAAGCATGACGTTATTTTGGGAATTTCCACAGCAGGTTGAACACAGCTGCAGAAGTTTTAAAGGAAATTTTGCCTGTCTGCATCTCACTCAGAAGGGGGATTCATGTCTGTTCGCGTGTTTACATTGAGTTATAATGTAATTGTGCCACGTGAAAAATTCGCCCATTTGCATTTGGTGTGAACGCACCTTTAGAGTTTCCACCTCTATAAAACATGGATGGAGCCCCAACTAGTGTTACAAACGAGGTAATGCAAGAGTTATTAATAATTATTAATTCTAGCTATTAATTATTAATAATCATATACATATCAATGGTGTCCCCACCTGAAGATGCTAAACCTACGTAGTAAGTTTGGTGACCCGACAGAGCTTTACACATTCTATTGTAAGAGAGCATAGGGAGTGTCAACCTTGAACTTTGACCTTTTGATCCCAGACCTGTAGCCAGAGGTCTTGGTCTCAGAGTGAACCCGTATAGCAGGTTTGGTGACCCGAGCTTTCTTTGTTGTTGAACTATAGTTTATAAGCCATTTTGATGTTGACCTTTGACCTTGTAATCCCAAAAGCATAGTCACATTTCAGGGTCATAGGGTGAACCAATGTAGCAAGTTTGGTGACCCTAACATATTCGTTGTACAGTAATAAGGCATAAGGAATGTTAACCTTGACCTTTTGACCCCAAACACATAGTCAGAGATCAGGATCCCAAAGTGAACCTGTATACCAGGCTTGGTGGCCCTAGCTTAACTTGTTTTACAGTAATAGTGCAAATGGAATGCTGGCCTTGACCTTTGACCCCAAACCCATAGTCAGAGGTCAGGATCTCAAGGTAAACTTGTGTACCAGGTTTGGTGGCCCTAGCTTTACTCATTGTACAGTAATAAGGTATAAGGAATGTTAACCTTGACCTTTGACCTTTTGACCCCAAACCCATAGTCAGAGGTCAGAAACACAAGGTGAACCTGTGTAGTAGAGCTGCAGCGATTACTCGACGTTGTCGAGAACAACAATCATAAACATTTGTCCACACAGATTTTTATTGTCGATGAGTTGTTTAATTTTAAAGTTATCTGCATACCATGGGAATGTTCAGTTTAACTGTTCTAGCAAAGAAGAGGAACACATCATGACGACACGGAGAGAAAATCAGCGAGAAGGCCAAAGTATGGGAGGATTATACCTAAAATAAATAAATGAAACAAGCTAAATGTAAAGCAGTGTTGTCATATCACACCTGCACTACAGTGATGCATCCATTCCCTCTTCCTCTCTCTTCCTCTGTCTCTGGCCACCTGTCAGTGGACTGCACCAGTAAGGTTAGCAAGTAACATTAGCGCTTCTTATTTTCAATGAGCGACTCTCTCAGCTTTAGAAAACTGACCATGTGGAGAAAGGATGCAGGTGAGGAAATGAGCTGAACAACACAAAACTTTATTCTTTCTCCAACAAAGCGCATCCCGGGTCTCTGTGCATCCCTCTTTTATAACTTTATTTCCATGCATTGAGGCCCGGAACTTCCGACCATACACTTCATGTTTAGAACAAAGCCTGTGCGGCACAGTAACATGATATCACACCGGCGCCGCTCTCCATTCTTCTCCCAATGGCCCTGTATTTTAGTCCTCTTCTCGGGGGGTGCATAGCCCTTACTGTCCCATCTCAACCCCCCGGAGACACCTCCTCTTTGGGTCCATTGTTCCCTGGGTGAAGAAGTCCAACACCATGCCCCCCCCCCAAACACCCAGAATGGGCCTTAACCCCCCCCCCCCCACCCCGTCCTTTGAGCTTGAGTTGGTGTCCATAGCGGCTGTAGCGGGGGTCGTCGATCCAGTCGAAATGCCCTGCTGGCAGGGTGTGCAGGAGGGCACGTCAGTCTATGGAGGGAAAAAGGGAGGGTGAGAAAACATATCAGCTTCATGAGCGCTAGTCCCTGCTGAGGAATCACCAACCTGCGGAGCCACCAACGGTGGGTGTCTGCGCAGGGGAGCTTGGGCCAACACCACCTGCTCATCTGCCAACACAAAAGCGGACTTCAGCCTGTCGATGCAGACGGTCTCCCTATGTCCCCCCAAGTCTAACACAAAATTCTTCTCCCCAGGTTCCAACACCCTGAATGGTCCGTTGTTACGTTGGGCGCAGCGGGGTCCGATGCACATCGCTCCTGACAAAAACAATACTGGCATACCGTAAGCTTTTTGGGACAAATGTGGGGGGAAAACAATGGTGGGCCGGGACCGGTACACTCACAGCCTCCGTCCTATGTAAAAATTGTATGGGTGGATCTGCCCCGGGCGCAGGGCTTTCTGGTTAAAATTCCTCAGGGAACCGCAGCAATTGAGAAAAAAACGAGTTCTGCCGGGGAGGCTGCCAAGTCCTCCTTTGGTGCGGAACGCAACCCTAAAAGAACCCAAGACAGGCGGTTGACAAAATTTGTGTCCGTGAGCGAAGCTCTGAGCGCTGCTTTAAGCGATCTATTAAAACGCTCACATAACCCGTTAGCCTGGGGGTTGTACGCGGTAGTGTGGTGAATTTTGACCCCCAGGCTCTGAGCCATCAAGGACCAGAGTTCCTAAACAAATTGTGGACCTCTGTCGGATGTGATGTCCGATGGAGATCCGAAACATGCAACCCAAGCCTTGCAACGAACCCCCTAGCCGGGATTTGGAATGGCTCGAGGGGAGCTCTGGTGTGCTTGTGCACTTTTGGCCCGCTGGCACGCGATGCAAGCCACAGCCCACTCTTTCACGTCTTTGTGCAAGCGTGGCCAGACGAATTTCGCCCCACTAGTTTCACTGAAGCACACCCTCCTGGACGCGAAAGGGAGTGAACCGACTCAAAAACGTGACGCACCAAGAGCTCAGAACCACCAGGCGCGGGCGGCCAGTGGAGACGTTGCAGAGTATGGGAGGGCAGCCTTCTTGCACGACCCTGTTCTCTAGCCTTAACCCAGTTGGCGCAGACTGGAGCCCGCAAATGTCCGCATCCCCAGTCTGTTCCGCGGCCATGGCAGGGAAATCTATTCCCACGTAGACCGTGGCGATTAATGTGTGGGACAGGCAATCGGCCACGATGTTGAGTTTACCGGCAACGTATTGCATGTCGGTAGTAAACTCTGAAATTACAGCCAATTGCCGTTGCTGCCGGGCCGACCACGGTTCCAAGGTCTTGGACATCACGTGTGTCAGCGGCTTGTGGTCCATGAACGCGGTAAACTTGCACCCCTCCAGCCAGAACTGGAAATGGCACGTTGCCAGGTGGAGAGCCAGCAATTCTCTGTCGAATGTGCTGTACGTGCGCTTGTTGTCGCGCAGAGTCCGGCTAAAAAATGCAAGTGGCTGCCACGAACCTGCGATGCACTGCTGCACCACTGCCCCTATGGCAACATCTGACGCATCCGTCGTGAGCGCAATCCGTGCAGACAGATCCGGGTGGGCTAACAACACGGCGCTGCTTTAGCGTCAGTAAAAGCCTGGACTCGCTCGGGAGTCCAGTTGATAGCTTCCACGGGCTTCTTTTTTTTAAGCGTGGCATACAACGGCTGCATCAGCTGGACTGCCCAGGGAAGGAAACGGTTATAAAAATTTACCATTCCCAAAAAGGGAGGGAAACGATGATAAAAATGAACCATTCCCAAAACTCCTGTACTGCCCTCACTGTCTGTGGGCGCGGAAAGTCCGCCACTGCGCACTTTGTCTGGTAACGGGATCACGCCCTCTGGCAAAATGCAGTGGCCCAAAAAGTCAATCACTGGCACACCGAACTAGCACTTTGCTGGGTTAACTATCAGCCCGTGCGCTTCCAACTTCCGGAAAACTGTCTTGAGATGGACGATGTGCTCCTCCTCAGACGCGCTGGCTACCAGAATGTCATCTAAGAAGACAAAAACAAAGGACAAGTCACGAAGCACTGCGTCCATCATCCTCTGGAAGGTCTGCGCTGCACCTTTTAATCCAAATGGAATGCATAAAAACTCAAAAAGGCCGAAAGGAGTTATTACAGCTGTTTTTGGAATGTCTTCCTCACACACTGGGACCTGGTGGTAACCGCGGACCTGATCTACTTTGAAAAAAGCACACGCCCCATCCAGGTGTACGGAAAAATCCTGGATGTGTGGGATAGGGTAGTGATCGTGTTCCATAGCGTTGTTCAAGTGCCAGAAATCACCGCATGGTCGCCACAACCCGTCGGCTTTAGGCACCATGTGTAGCCAGGATGCCCACGGGCTGTTGGAGCGCCTGATGATGCACAACTGTTCCAAGTTGGTGAACTCTTCGCGCCCACTGGCCATTTTAGCTGCATCCAGGCGCCGAGGTCATGCGAATACCGGCGGCTCTTTTGTAGTTATGAAATGTTCAATCCCATGCTTTGTTATCTTAGCCGAAAACATCGGGACCGTGAGTGCTGGGAACTGTGCAAGCAACTGTTGGTACTTACCTCCTGGAGCTATAACGTTGGCCAGTGTTGTCGATCCAGCTCGCTGAGCTGTACAGGGCAGAGAGGCAAAAGAGACAGCATCCACCAATTGCCTATTAGCAACATCAACTAATAACCCATAAGCACATAAAAAATCTGCGCCTAAAATGGTGGCGGAACATGCAGCCACCACAAAGTTCCACTTAAAGTTGCGTCTGTGTAAGCATATTGTCAGTGTCCGCTCACCAAATGTCATGATGGTGAATCCGTTGGCGGCCGTAAGCTCGGGACCGTTGGCCCCTGCCACCCTGTCTGCGTTGTGCGGCAGGATGAGGCTCTTCTGGGAGCCGGAGTCCACCAGAAACCGTCTCCCTAAACGTGTGTCTGTGACATACAGCAGCTTGTTTCTGTTGCCAGCGGTCGCAGCTGCTACTGACTGCTGGCTATGCCGTTTCCCAACTTCTTGAATTGGCATGGCAGCACGCATCGATGGGCGTTTGAGCCGAAACAGTGATGATAGTAGCAGATCGCCCCGTTCCTGCATCTCCTGGCGTCTGCTCCGGCCATCATCCACGGCTCCTCGACCTCGCTGGAGTCCCTCCTGGACGTCAGTGATGCTGCATTCACGCTGAGCGTTTTGGTTGCTAAAATGATGCGATCCTCTTCCTGCGCCAGTGCACGGTAGTCCTTTGTCACCAGCAACGGCGAGTTGGCCAGGATCACCCTTGCTGTAGCTGGTAGGTTCCTGAGGAACAGATGGGCGAATAGGAAAGACTCGTCGTTTCTACCCATCAGCGCCAACATGCTCTCCATTAACTCTATGACTGATCTGTCCCCCAACTCTGAACATGTTAGGAGTCTCTCTGCCCTTTCGCTGTCCGAAAGGGTATAGTGCTGGAGAAGCATTCTCTTGAGCACCTCATATTTCCCCCGGGCCGGCAGCTCCTGGAGCAGGCTTGCCACCTGTTGTGTGGATCGCGCGTCCAGCGCAATGACCACGTAGTAGTACTTTGTGTCATCTGTTGTTATCCCGCGGAGTGCAAACTGGGATTCTATGTGCAAAAACCACACTGCCGGGTCATGAAGCCAGAAGTCTGGGAGCTTGGCTGAAACAGTGCATGTGGCGTTGTTGCTCTCCCTCCAGGAAATCTCCGGGGCTGTGCTTGTCTCACCCTCCATTGCACGTCAGGGTCACCATTGTGGAGAAAGGATGCAGGTGAGGAAACGAGCTGAACAACACAAGACTTTATTCTTTCTCCAACAAGAACAGTATAGCAAAAGTGCATCCTGGGCCTCTGTGCAGCCCTCTTTTATATCTTTATTTCCATGCATTGAGGCCTGGAACTTCCGATCATCCACTTTATGTTTAGAACAAAGCTTGTGCAGCACATTAATATGATATCACACCAGCACCGCTCTCCATTCTTCTCCCAGCAGTCTGGTATTTTACTCCTCTGCCCGGGGGGCACATAGCCCTTACTGTCCCGTCTGAACCCCCCCGGTGACACCTCCTCTTTGGGTCCATTGTTCCCTGGGTGGAGAAGTCCAATACCATGCCCCCACAACCACACTATTAGTACGTGCTGTTGAAATAGTTTACCTGCTGTCGGACAATAATCTCTCTCTACTGCTCTACTGGGGGCGGCTGTGGCACAGGTGTAGTGTGACCGACTACTGATCGGAGGGTCATGGGTTCGATTCCCGCTCTGTCTGCATGTTGCCGTGTCCTTGAGCAAGACACTGATCCCCCAGTTGCTCCTGGTGGGCAGGCTAGTACCTGTGTGTGTGTGTGTGTGTGTGTGTGTGTATGGGTGGATAGCAGGATGTGTAAAGCGCTTTGGTCATCCAGAGATGAGAAAAAAGTGCTACATAAGTGAACGCCATTTACTGCAGTAAATGGGTGAATTACATGAGCAGCTTACTCTTTTTCATATTCTCTATTATCGTTGCGGTAATATAAGCCCTCATTCTGAATATTAGTGCATCTCGGTAAATTAGAATACCATGATTTGTAATTTAATTAAAAAGGCTAACCATAATCATAACAAATAAATTAAAACGACTTGATAAATATGTCACTGCATGTGTAGTGGAGGCTCACATTCCTGCACTGATATTTAAAGTGTTTGTAAATTTATTTTAGACTGGAAGAAGTTATTTTAATTTTCATCTGAAGGCTAATTAAACTTCTAGACCCTGCAAAGTTTCAGACAGGATGGACTAGCTTCCTATTTTCTTTTTTTACTTTAATTGAGTTGAATATTTCTCTATTTTGTTTTGAACATGCAGCATTACAATAGCCTTTATGGAGTGGCAGAGGCTGCATTTGAGTTTTTGCACTTTATTTGGGGGTTAAAAAGACTGTCCTTTAGCATCTATTTTTTAATTGTGTTGTGACAAACACTTCTAATTAAACTGTCAAGTTCAACTTTCCAGTTCATGTTTGATGGGTCATTATTTTATTTAGCTATGGGAACTTTTTGTAATAGGCTACATTATATTAAAGCAGAGACTGACAACAAAGTGATATTCACAGGTCTGCCAGCTTAAGCAGGTGAGGTAAAACATGACCTGGAGCCCCAAACAGGAACCACGCCAAAAGGAAGCTGAGATGGTGGACATGAGAGAAATAATCGCGATTAGTTGACTAATTGAAAAAAGTTGTTAGATTAGTCGACTACCAAAATAACTGTTA
Organism: Pholidichthys leucotaenia; assembly: GCA_020510985.1. Lineage (NCBI taxonomy): Eukaryota > Metazoa > Chordata > Actinopteri > Cichliformes > Pholidichthyidae > Pholidichthys > Pholidichthys leucotaenia. The sequence continues at coordinate 126,021,894 of CM035837.1, read as the reverse complement.
GTTGCAGCCCTACTGTGTAGCAAGTCTGGGGAACCTACCTTTCTTTGTTGTTGAGATATAATTTAATCCATTTTGATGTTGACCTTTGACCTTGCGATCCCAAAACCATAGTCACACTTCGGGGTCACACAGTGAACCTGTGTATCAAGTCTGGTGACCCTAGCTTTACTCATTGTAAAGTAATAAGGCATCGGGAAAGTTAACGTTGACCTTTGACCTTTTGACCCCAAAGCCAGAGGTCAGGATCCCAAGGTGAACCTGTATGCCAGGTTTGGTGGCCCCAGCTTTATTTGTTTTATAGTAATAGTAAATGTGGCATTTACCATAGTGCAACTGCAATGTTAACTTTGACCTTTGACCCCTTGACCCCAAACCCATAGTTTGGTGAGGGTGTAAGTCATCCAAGATGTGTAGTAGATACAACTACTGTATCGATTTGAAAAGCCTACATAATTTCTTTCAGTTGTTATTGTGTTTAAAAGATTTAGGGAAAATCTGACCTCTGACCTCAAGGTCATCCGATGAGAGTGAAATTGCAATATGTGCCTCATCAGAGTATATCAAACCATGGTACCAACTTTCAAAACAATCAGAACAAAACTGTAGGAGAAGTTGCTTTCACAACAGTTTCTGTCTATGAAGTAAAGTGAAACAGGAGGTGGTCAGGGGTTACAACTCCTGCAAAAATCATCCGATCAGAACCAAATTGCAATATGCACTTTAGCAGTACAGTGATCCCTCGCTACTTTGCGCCTCACCTTTCGCGCCCTCAGTGCATCGCGGATTTTTCAAAAATATTCATCAAAAATTCAAAATTGAGAAAAAATGGGCAGGCGCTAGCAGAAGGCAGGGAGACTACATTAGAACATCAGGTATCAACACGGAGAGCCCGCACAACTCAAAATCCACCTCTCTGTTCGCTGTTCTCATGTTGGCTCGGCTCGGGAATCTCGCAAGCTGATTGGCCGAGACGTTTTACCCAGCTTCTCTCCCTGCCGAGTGCCCATACCCAGCGAAGGAAGACCGCATTCATTGTTCTTTATCGCTCGTGTTGCTTAGTCTCGCGGCGTGGAACTTTTCGCTGTTCTCTTGTGCAGTAAAGCTCTCATTAACCTGTGCAGTAAATCATCTTCATCTTGAGTTACGTATCTTGTTATAAGAATAAAAGAGTTCTAAAAACATATTTATGTACACTTTATTTACATCTACGTATGTATGTACACTTACACACACACACACACACACACACGTATCATATGAGAGAGAGAGTGAGAGAATGAACGTACGTATTATTTATGGGTGACGTCATTAGGGGTGACGCTACTTCGCGGTTTTTCACTTTTCGCGGTCGGTTCTGGAACCCATTAACCGCGATAAGTGAGGGATCACTGTATATATCAAACCATGGCGCCAAGTTTCAAAACAATTGGAACAAAACTGTAGGATGAATTGATTTTACAAGAGTGGGACAGACGGACGGACGGACTGACCCAAGACATAATTCCCCTTCGGCCTTCGCCCAAAGGACTCTTTGACCCCTTTGGGGTTTGTCCGGCGGGGGATAAAAGCAGAGATTGAGTCAGTGTCCCAAATCCAGGTTGGCAGTTGGTTCCAAAGTTGAAGAGCCTGATGACTGAAAGCTCTGGCCCATTGTACTTTAAGAGATTCTAGGTATTACAAGTAATCCTGCATTTTGAGTGTTGTGCTCTGTGAGGATGACAAGGTATTATCATATCTTTTAAATAACAAGGGGCCTGATCATTTAGAGCTTTGCAAGTGAAGAGAAGGATTTTAACCAGTTGAGGATTTCTGTCATAGATCCGCACCATCTGCATGCACTATCTGCATGCACCCTCTGGTGGCAAAAATTTTTTCAAGAAAATATTCAGTTTCGATATCACAAATTCCAAAGGCTGTAACTTGAAAGTGGTAAGAGATAATGGCTTACTGTAAATGAGAAAGATGTAGAATATGATCCAAAGTTTATGATAGGAGTAAATTTACGTGTCTAATTTGCATAATGTGAAGGCAGCCATATCGGATTACATAACTTTTGGTCAAGGTGGACTTTGGACATATTTACACAAAGGATGATTTTGTTTGTTTGTCTTTTTTTTGTTTTTGTTATCATATCTTCAAAATATATAAACCAAAAGATCAGTAGAATGTAAACAAACTAATAAAAACATCAGATCTACCATTTGTCATGTGTTGCCATGCGTCCGTGTGCTCATCCTGGCCCTTATTTTGTCTTCTGTCGGTCATTTTTTGCTTTCTCTCCCACATCCAGAAACTCTCACATTTATCTTCTGATTTATTCCACCTCGATTTCGGTTTGATAATGCCGTCAAACCGGCAGTATTCTCCTCCCCGTCACATGCACTTTCGTCAGCAGCAGACGAAAAGTGTAAATGATCCGGTCCATCTTGTGCTGTCACAGAAGGTAAATATTTCCGTTCAGAAGGTACGTAAATAATCCCTTTTAGAATCATAATTGGCAAAATTTGGAGCAAATGCTTCCTCCCTGTTGAAATATACATTGCGCAATTGTTTATACATCTCTTCTTCTGCACCCCGGAAGTGATATTAGATTTGAAGAAGTTCTGGTGGACTGAATTGAGTCCTCCAGTGATGAGCAGTAAGCTGTCTGCCATCTAGTGATGTGAAATGCTTGGTACAGATGGGTTTATTTTGGGGGGTTTTCATACTTTTTGACCTACCACGTGACAGGTGCATATCTGCGACACCAGCCGCAGGAGAGGTAGGTCATTTATTCATTCATCTTCTTCCGCTTAATCCTTTTAGGGTCGCGGGGGTGCTGGAGCCTATCTAAGCATCTTTGGGCGAGAGGCAGGGTACACCCTGGACAGATCGCCAGTCCATCGCAGGGCCAACACAGAGAGACAGACAGCCATTCACTCTCACAGTAATACCTAAGGACAATTTAGAATCCCCAGTTTGATGCCAATTAACCTAACTTGCATGTTTTTTGGCATGTGGGAGGAAACCGGAGAAATCCCGGCGTAAACCCATGCAGACGCGGGGAGAACATGCAAACTCCACACAGATCACTGTTGGTCAGGGTCTGGGATCAAACCCAGGATACCCCGGCCAAGGGTGAGTTGCTGTGCTGCCGCAGTGCTAACCACTCTACCACCGCGCTGCCCGAGACGTAGGTCATGCAATCAAATTTAATCCTTAAAGAGTTAAACTTAATTCTAAATTCTATGGGAAGCCAATGAAGTGAGGCCAGAACTGCAGAAATATGATCTGTCTTTCTAGTACCAGTTAAAACTCCAGTTGCAGCATTTTTGATCAACTGAAGACTTTTGGCAGGCATTTTAGGACAGCCTGATATTAAAGAGTCGCAATAATCTAATCCAGAGCTAACAAAAGCATGGATTAGTTTCTCAGCATCACTCAGACAAGATGTTCCTAATCATGACAATATCACGTACAGTGGGGCAAAAAAGTATTTAGTCAGCCACCAATTGTGCAAGTTCTCCCACTTAAAAGATGAGAGAGGTCTCCAATTTTCATCATAGGTATACCTCAACTATGAGAGACAAAAGGAGAAAAAAAAAATCCAGAAAATCACATTGAAGGATTTTTAATGAATTAATTGGTAAATTCCTCAGTAAAATAAGTATTTGGTCACCTACAAACAAGCAAGATTTCTGGCTCTCACAGACCTGTAACTTCTTCTTTAAGAGGCTCCTCTGTCTTCCACTCGTTACCTGTATTAATGGCACCTGTTTGAACTCGTTATCAGTATAAAAGACACCTGTCCACAACCTCAAACAGTCAGACTCCAAACTCCACTATGGCCAAGACCAAAGAGCTGTCAAAGGACACCAGAAACAAAATTGTAGACCCGCACCAGGCTGGGAAGACTGAATCTGCAATAGGTAAGCAGCTTGGTGTGAAGAAATCAACTGTGGGAGCAATTATTAGAAAATGGAAGACATACAAGACCACTGATAATCTCCCTCGATCTGGGGCTCTATGCAAGATCTCACCCCGTGGGGTCAAAATTATCACGAGAACGGTGAGCAAAAATCCCAGAACCACATGGGGGGACCTAGTGAATGACCTGCAGAGAGCTGGGACCAAAGTAACAAAGGCTACATCAGAAACACACTACGCCGCCAGGGACTCAAATCCTGCAGTGCCAGACGTGTCCCCCTGCTTAAGCCAGTACATGTCCAGGCCCGTCTGAAGTTTGCTAGAGAGCATTTGGATAATCCAGAAGAGGACTGGGAGAATGTCATATGGTCAGATGAAACCAAAATAGAACTTTTTGGTAAAAACTCAACTTGTGATGTTTGGAGGAGAAAGAACACCATACCTACTGTGAAGCATGGGTGTGGAAACATCATACTTTGGGGCTGTTTTTCTGCAAAGGGACCAGGACGACTGATCCGTGTAAAGAAAAGAATGAATGGGGCCATATATCGTAAGATTTTGAGTGAAAACCTCCTTCCACCAGCAAGGGCATTGAAGATGAAACGTGGCTGGGTCTTTCAGCATGACAATGATCCCAAACACACCGCCCGGGCAACGAAGGAGTGGCTTCGTAAGAAGCATTTCAAGGTCCTGGAGTGGCCTAACCAGTCTCCATATCTCAACCCCACAGAAAATCTTTAGAGAGAATTGAAAGTCCGTGTTGCCCAGCGACAGCCCCAAAACATCACTGCTCTAGAGGAGATCTGCATGGAGGAATGGGCCAAAATACCAGCAACAGTGTGTGAAAACCTTGTGAAAACTTACAGAAAACGTTTGACCTCTGTCATTGCCAACAAAGGGTATATAACAAAGCATTGAGATGAACTTTTTTTATTGACCAAATACTTATTTTACCGAGGAATTTACCAATTAATTCATTAAAAATCCTTCAATGTGATTTTCTGGATTTTTTTTTTCTTTTTGTCTCTCATAGTTGAGGTATACCTATGATGAAAATTGGAGACCTCTCTCATCTTTTAAGTGGGAGAACTTGCACAATTGGTGGCTGACTAAATACTTTTTTACCCCACTGTAAATGGTAAAAAGCATTTACGTTAAAAAAATTTTAAAAAAAAGTAAAAGTAAAGAAAAATTTCAAATGATAAAAACCAGTCTTAGAAACAAGTTTAATATGCAAATTAAAGAATAGATCTTGATCGGGCTTCCGGGAAGATGGCGGAGAGGGATAACGCTTAAACAGAGAGCTCTCCCTAGTCGGATTAAAAATCTTTGCTAAATGGCCAACTCGACATAAATAGGTCAATAAATCAAGGGATGAAAACACGAAGAAGCCAGGCACACGGAAAAAAGCAGGGTAAAACTAAAGAATCCCTCTTCAACAACACTGAAGAAATCGCTGAACACAAGGCCAACAAAAACGAGGAGACTTCAGAGAAAATGGAGGACGCCAACCTCGATGTTATGAACGCTGGCTTCACCAATATAAGTAAGGACATAAAAGACCTCAAGCGACAACTCCAACAGGATTTAACGTCTCTTAAGGAAGAATTGAAAAAAAAAGGTGAAGGAGGAAATTATGGGTCTCCGAAAAGAAATGGACCGCAAGCTAGCAGAAAACTTGGAGTTGCTGTGCACTCTACGGGTGTGTATGGCAGAAGCACAAGCTCGAATATCAGAGTTGGAAGACTGGAAGACCGAGGCAAGGGAGCTGCTACAGACCCTGACGACACAAACACAGAGGATGCAGGAAAAAATAACCGACCTGGAGAGCAGGTCCAGACGGAGCAATATACGCATCTTCGGGATTCCGGAGGGCACTGAAGGCAACTCGATGACGAAATTCATAGATCAATTCTTAAAAAAAGAGCTTGAGTTGCCCAATGAAACAGACCTGCAGATCCAACGTGCGCACAGAGCCTTGGCACAGAAACCGAACTCAAACTCTGCACCCAGGTCAGTTGTGGTAAACTTTTTAAAATACGACGTAAAGGAAAGAATTCTGACACAAGTGTGGAAAAAAAAGATACGAGTTGGCGACAAACAGATATTCTTTGATCATGACTACCTGACAGAAATTGTGCAGCAGCGAAAGAAATATGATAACATTAAAAAAATGCTGAAAGAGAAAAAAAATTAGATTCCAAACGCCACTAACGAAGATGAGAATTCATTGGGACGATGGCGTGAAAACCTACAACACGGCCAGGGAGGCAGCGCGGGACATGAAGGAGTGAGGCTTTGTGGTGAGCGTACACGAGGAAGCGGCTGAAGCAGCGGCGGCACAGAGTGCACCGAGACGACGGGAGTGGAGGTGAGTGAGCGGCAGAGGACGGGAGACGGACGTGATGCACCGAGCCCAAGAAAAACTGCAAGGCTTTCAATGGAAAGCTTAGATTATAACAAAGATTAAGAAGAGCATAGAAGAATTGAAGGCCAAGAAGACAAGGTAAAAGAAACAAATAAACGACTGGGAGAGGTTAAAGTGATTTTTGTTGGACATTTCTAGACTAATGATTATTACCTGGATAGTAACTACAGGTCTAGGGAGGGCCCCTCACTCGGTGAGGACATTCCCTCCACCCTCCAACAGGGACCAATGGGCAGAAGAAAGGCCCAAAGTTCGGAGGTTGAGGTTTGTTAATGTGTTTTTGTACATATATGTGTTAGTTTTGTTGTTAAAGGGGCTAGGAGCACAAGTTACAAAAATGGAAAAACATGAATATGGTTAAAAATCTTAAGATAATGACATTAAACGTGAATGGTCTGCACTCACCTGTTAAAAGGGAAAGAATAATAAGAAAATTCAAGAAGGAAAAAGCCAAAATTATATTTATGCAAGAGACACATCTGAACAAGACAGAACATGAGAAATTAAAGAGATTTGGTTATAAGAACTCCTACTACAGTTCATTTAAGGGAGGAACTAAAAGGGGGGTTATGATACTAATTTCAAATAAAATACAATTTGAATGTGAACAAGAAATCCAGGATAAAGAAGGCAGATATGCAATAGTAACGGGAAGAATAGATGGTATGCAGATCACATTAGAGAATATCTATGCCCCACCAGAAAGTGACAAGGGCTTTTTTCAACAACTGTTTGATCTCATAGCAACACACAGTGAAGGAGTCCTAATTTGTGGAGGAGACTTAAATGCCGTCATGGATCATGAAGTTGACACAACAAGTGTTAAGAAGACAAAAAAACATGTAACAAAGTTCATAAGAACCTCACTGGCAGAAATGGGTATGGTAGACATATGGGGGGACCTGCACCCACTCGAAAAAGACTATACACATTATTCAGCAGTCTATAAAGTACACTCTAGAATAGATTATTTCCTTATGAATGAAGGTGACAGACACAGGGTGAGAAATTGTTGGATTGGAGGGGCAGAAATATCAGATCATAATCCTATATACATGGAAATATATTTAAACAATAGAAAATGACAACATGGAAACTTATTGTAGGACTATTAAATGATGAGAAAATGAAAGAAAGAATAAAGTTAAACATAAATGAGTATATTGAGGAGAATGATAATGGAGAAGTGGACCCAATAATACTATGGGACGCACTAAAAGCCGTGTTAAGGGGTAAATTAATTGTTGAATCAGGAAAAGCAAAAAAGTCTAAACTGGAATCATATAAACAAAGAGGTGAGAGACTGAGGGAATTAGAACGTAAACATCAAAACACAAATGACCCAAAAATATATCAAGAAATTAAGGAAGAAAAAATTAAAGATAAAAGAAATACAAATAGATGAAATTGAAAAGAAAAATAGATATTTAAAACAAAAATATTATGAAACGGGGCCAAAGGCCACAAAACAGTTGGCAAAACGGTTAAGAAAACAAGAAACATTGAATAATGTATATAAGATTAAGGACATCATCACAAATAAATCCACAGTTACCCCAGAAAACATTGAAGAAATATTCTATAAATTTTATCAAGAACTATACTCGCAACCCCAAGAGACAAATGTTAAGGATATAAAAAAATTTCTATACACATTGGACTTGCCATCAATAGGAAATCAACAAAATGAAAAGCTAACAGCAGAAATAACAACACAAGAGATTAAAGATGTGATTAAGTCACTAAAAAATGGTAAATCACCAGGTAGTGACAGATACCCGTCTGAAGAACTCACGCCACAGCTCCTAAAGTCATTTAATTGGACATTAAACAACAACAAAATACCTCCATCATGGAACGAAGCCATTATTTCAGTTATTTTAAAGCCAGGAAAAGATAGGGAACAATGTGGAAACTATAGACCAATCTCTTTATTAAATGTGGATTATAAAATACATACAACAATTATCTGTAAACGAATAAAGACATTCTTGACAGAATTGATAGAGGATGATCAAACTGGTTTCATAGAGGGACGCCAAACACATGATAATATCAGGAGAACAATACACATAATTAATCAAATACATAAAGAAAAGAAAAGCACAGCAATAATGAGTTTAGACGCAGAAAAAGCATTTGATAGGGCTAATTGGATGTTTCTATATAATGTGCTGGAATGCTTTGGATTTAATGAAAAGTCAGTGCAATGCATAAAGACACTGTATCAAAAACCTGTGGCAAGAATCAAGATAAATGGTAACTTAACAGACAAAGTAAATATACAAAGATCAACTTCCGGTTATGGCGGCCGCCTAGAAGGACACGTATCACTCTGCTCTGCCCCTGGAAATAAAAATTCGGCAAATAACTCTCTCATTTGGAACAGAACTTTTCCCAGCGTTTGGGTGAGGATATGCCGGTGAAGACTAAGGCTGAGAAATCAGGAGGGGGAAAAATTGAATCGCCAAAGCAGTCCAAATTAACGGACTTTAAAGTTTGTGGCGCAGTAGAAAAAGCTGCGGATATGGCGGATGAAACTAGCGGTGGTGCGGTAACTGCTGCTGCTGACGATGGCGGCACAGGTGCAGTGCTGGCTGCCATTAGCTCAATGAGAGCAGACTTTTCCGCTAAACTTGATGGGATTATGGCAGCGTTGGATGCAATGAGAAAGGAGTTGGGTGACTGCGTGGAGCGAGTGACGCAGGCGGAGCTTCGTGTTTCAAGTGCGGAGGATGAAATTAGCGGACTTCAAATAAAGGTGCGCACTTTGGAAAAAAAAAATAAAGATCTGGAAAATAGCGTTCTGGACTTGGAATCTCGGTCCAGAAGGAACAACCTGAGGCTGGTGGGTTTACCGGAGGGAGCCGAAGGTCGTGATTCATGCTCCTTTTTGGAGGGGTGGATCCCGGAGGCGCTGAACAACGCGGAGCTAAAATCATCAGTCGTCTTGGAAAGCTCCCACCGAATTGGCCCACCGAGAGGTAACAAGGCAGCACCGAGGACGCTAATTATGAAGTTTCTCAGCTACAGAGACAGGATGACGATCTCCAACGCGGTGCGGGCCAAAGGAGAAATTAAATACCAAGATCAGCAGGTGCGGTTCTACCCAGATCTGGCCTCAGGAATCCAACAATTAAGGAAGCAGTTTGACCCCATCCGCAAAGAACTGCGCAACCTTGAGATTCGTCATGGAGTGATTCACCCTGTAAGACTTCTGGTCACATATGAGGGCAGAACACGCATCTTCAAGACCCCCGAGGAGGCGCAGGAGCTCATCAAGAAGATCCAGGAAGAGACTGGTGGGAGCTAAGCATGAACAGAATATAGGGTAGAATATTTGAGCATTTAACTGATTAGAAGCATATAACAAGATTACAAAATATAGAATGTATTACATATTAAAAAAAAAAAAAGTACAAAATTGCTAAAAAAAAATTTGGAGTTAAATTGGAAAATTACGGAAGAGAGTTAATGTTACGTTATTAAAAGCAGTAGAGTTAGGGTGATTGGGAGGATGAAGAAGGAGTGGCTTTGGCTGATCCTCGTGGGTGTGGAACGGTCGATGGCTATATCGGGAGACGGAATTTTTCTTTTGCTTTTGGGGGGATTGCCACAAATGTGGGAAGGGGGAATTTGTTTGTGTGTAGTTTGTAGGGTGAATGTTCAACCACTCATTTTTTTGTTTTTCTGTTTGAGCATGTTTACACTGCAAGGTAATCCCAAACTCCCTATTGATTATAAATCAAAGCGTTAATCTTAATTTAACTTCATGGAATTGCAGAGGTCTACAAAATTTAAAAAAACTTAAACAAGTTATGAATAAAATAAAAGACATGGGTTCAAAAATTGTGTTTTTACAAGAAACTCATCTAATAGAGCAAGATGTAAAAAGAATTAGGAGTAGATGGCAAGGAAATGTTTTCACCTCATCATTTTCATCCCGAGCCAGGGGAGTTATGACTCTCATACATAAATCAGTTCCATTTCAAGTGAAAAATGTAATTGGAGACAAATTTGGAAGATATGTAATCATTCAAGGATCTTTGCTATTAGAAAACATAAATTTGGTGAACTTATATGGTCCCAATATAGATGATCAAAAGTTCTTTGCCAATTTATTTCTTATCTTATCATCACTTACAGGGCAACATATAATAGCAGGGGATTTTAATTGTACATTGAATCCCAGTATAGATAGATCAACAGGACTGGACTGTACGCACAATGGATGTAGGATGACCATTAGTCATTTTATGAAAGAATTGAAATTGATAGATATATGGAGAGAAATGAAACCACAAGTTAAAGCATACTCTTGTTATTCCAATACCTACAAGACATTCTCACGTATAGATTATTTTTTGATCTCCACAGAATTAAGGTCCAAGATTCAAAACTGTTTTTATGATAACATCGTGATCTCTGATCATGCACCCTGCTGTCTAATGTATGTAGATAAGAAATTGACAAAGGAACCAGGTAGATGGCAATTTCAGCATAAATGGCTTCAGGATGAGGAATTTGTTAAGTATATAGAAAAACAGATAGATGAGTTCTTTGATATCAATACTACACAAACATCAGCATGTGTAAAGTGGGAGGCTTTCAAAGCTTTTATTAGGGGACATATTATTAGTTATACAGGTTCAAAATCTAAGAAGACTCGAGAGGAGAGAGTCCAATTGGAACATAAAATAAAAATTCTTCAAGAAAGAGTATATGCAGGAAGAGATCCAAGGTTGGAGAACGAATTACTGATTTTGAGAGCTGAATATGACAAAAAATCAGCGAATAGAGCTGCCTCGAGTCTTCTAAGATTGAAACAATCTTTTTATGAACAAGGTGAAAAATCAGGAAAGTTATTGGCATGGCAGATTAAACAATTAGAATCTAAAACACCAATTACCAGTATTATAAGTAATGGACAGGTAGTTATAGATCCTTCAGAAATTAATAGAGCCTTTAGAGATTACTATGAAAAATTATATGATACCAAAAATGAATCTGACTTAACAAAACTACATGGGTTTTTGAATGAACTATTTATACCGTGTATTCCAAATGAAAATAGGGAGATACTGGAGTCTAAAATTAGTCAAGAAGAAGTTGGACTAGCCATTGATAATATGAAATCAGGAAAAAGTGCAGGACCAGATGGTCTTCCAGTTGACCTTTATAAAAAATTTAAGAATAAATTAACAAAACCTTTTTTGGAAATGGTTTTAGAAGCATTTCAAAATAGTAATTTACCATCATATATGAATAATGCCTTAATTATACTGTTGCCAAAACCAGGTAAGCCCTCTAATAAATGTGAAAATATGAGACCAATAAGCCTATTAAATGCCGACCTTAAGATAATTTGTAAAATTTTAGCAAGACGAATACAAGAAATTTTACCAAATATTATTAATCGAGATCAGAATGGCTTTATAAAGGGAAGACAAGGCTTCCATAATGTAAGAAGACTATTTAATATTATTTATTCTAATAAAGAAGCACCGGATACAGCTCTCTTATCACTGGATGCCGAAAAAGCCTTTGATAGAGTTGAATGGCCCTTTCTTTTTGAAGTCTTACAAAGGTTTGGACTTGGAAATAATTTCATAAAATGGGTTCAGATAATATATAATAATGCTACTGCAGAAATTCTAACAAATAACAATATTTCAAAATCAATAAAAATCAATAGAGGATGTCGACAAGGCTGTCCACTTTCACCTTTACTGTTTACTATGGCAATTGAACCTTTAGCGATGGCGATACGTCTACAGTCACAAATATATGGAATTAAAGTTGGACCAACAGAACATAAAATCTCCCTGTATGCCGATGACATAATTTTGTTTATGTCGAATCTTAAAAAATCAATTCCGACCTTGTTGAATTTAATAAAGAATTTCGGGGAAATATCAGGATATAAAATAAATAAAACTAAATCTTCAATATTAATGCTAAATGAGACCCAGAGAAATTACCCAGCCCCTGAGGTAAATCAATTCAATGTTGTAAATCAGTTCAAATATTTAGGAATCCAAATTGTGCCTAAGCTAGAATCAGTCGCCAGTGTCAATTATGAAGCCTTAATGACAGATATTAATGAGTTACTTCAGAGATGGATGTCACTACCAATGTCGATGATCGGGAGAATTAATATACTTAAAAGTAATATCTTACCTAAAATACTTTATTTATTTCAATACATTCCCTTACCACCACCTTTAGATTTATTCTCAAGAATAAAAAAAAAGTTAGTGGAATTTATATGGAACAACAGGAGGGCTAGATTACGTCTGTCTTTATTATATTTACCATTTGATCGTGGAAGTCTGAAATGTCCAAATTTTATGTTGTATTATTGGTCGGCACAACTGAGGTCTATGACATATTATTTTTCATCAAATGATCTCCCTCACTGGACTGAAATGGAATCATACAATTTACCTTTACCTCTTCCCATATTCATATACTCAGATTCGGCAAAAAAATTACAAAAACAAGTTAAAAATCCATTTGTAAAGCATATGATCAAAATATGGTGTGAAGCTAAAAACTATTTAAAAGAACCACAGTTATTGTCACAATTTAGTCCAATATGGGGTAATCAATATTTTAAACCAGGGAGAGCGGACGCTGTATTTAAAGTATGGAATTTAAAAGGGATACAAAAGATTCAGGATTTATATTTGCCATGTGCAGAAAACATATTGTCTTTTGAAGAGTTGAGGATCAAATTTAATCTCAATAGAACACATTTTTTTAAATATCTTCAACTTAGAAACTTTATTCGATCAAATCAAAATAAAGCTCTCACTCGACCTATCTATTCATCCTTGGAAAAAATGTTGATGAAAGATAGTAAAAGAAAGGGTATTATTTCAGAGTTTTATAACTCATTGACACTATTTTCAAGTGAAAATTCACTGAAAAGATTAAACTACTGGAAAGAAGATCTGCAAACTGAAATTTCAGAGGAACAATGGGAATTGGCTTGTACAGAAGCTCAAACCAAATCAATAAATGTACGCCTTAAATTGATACATTTCAAATGGTTAATGCGGATGTATGTTACACCGGAGGAGTTAAATAGATATAACAAAAATATACCAGATACATGCACAAAATGCATGGAAAGTAAAGGAACCCTATTTCATTGTTTATGGGAATGTAGATTAATAAGAATGTTTTGGGAAGAGGTGAGGGTAACAATTGAAAAAATAATCTCAAAACAAATCATATTGAATCCTAAACTGTTTTTGTTGGGTCTGTACCCAGAAAAGCATAATTTTAATAAAAGTGAAAGAACATTCATAGACCTCAGTTTGCTTAATGCCAAAAAATGTATTGCACTATTATGGAAAAAGACTCATAGACCAGATGTGACTCAGTGGTTAAGACAGATGTTAACAAACCTTCCATTAGAAAGAATAACATATATACTGAAATCAAAGGAAATTGTGTTTGAGAATATATGGAGACCTTTTATTGATTATGTAAAAAATTTAAACATAACTCTTGAAGAAGAAGGTGAATGATATGTGTGGACCTTGTAAATTCCAAACTGGTGAACACAATATGTATACTTATGTGTTGGATTGTCTAGACTAAACAGAGGAGCATTGTTGAAGATTTGATTTTGTTGGTGGTTGTTGGTGTTTTTTAGTGCATTTTTTTTTTTTTGTAGTACTTTAGTGTTAGTGTTTGACTGTTTGTATCATGTTTGTTTAAAAAAAAAAAGGTTCAATAAAGATATTGTGGAAAAAAAGAAAAAAAAATATACAAAGATCAACTAGACAGGGATGCTGCCTATCGCCCACCTTGTTTGCTCGGTTCATAGAGCCACTGGCTCAAGCGGTGTGACAAAATAAGAAATTAAAAGGTGTAACAATAAAGAGAGCGAAACACAAGATTGGGCTGTTTGCAGACGATATTATAGTTTATCTTGAACAACCAGATGAATCAATAATGGAAATGATGGACTTGATAGAAAATTTTGGAAAATTATCAGGATACAAGATAAACATACCAAAAACACAAATACTGACATTCCACTATAACCCTTTAAACCAGATAACTGATAAGATCAAACTAAACTGGAAACAAAAAGAAATAAAATACCTTGGAGTGAACATACCCAAAGATTTAAGTAAAATCTATAAAGCAAACTATGATAGGTTAGAACAAGAAATAAAAAAAGATATTGATAGGTGGTCAATCTTAAACATGGATCTGAATTCAAAAATTAAGACAGTCAAAATCAGCATACAACCTAGACTGCTTTACCTCTTCCAAGCTCTACCAACAGAGATTCCTGGTGCCCAGTTCTCAAAGTGGGACAGGATGATATCAAGATTTGTTTGGGGAGGGAAAGAACCAAGAGTGAAATATAAAACTCTCCAGTTATCAAAAAACAAAGGTGGCATGGGTCTACCGAGTCTAAAAGAATATTACTACTCAGCACAAATAAGATATATTATATGTTGGTGTGACGGAGGATACGAGGCAAAATGGAAAGAAATGGAAAAGGAAATTGAGGGACTCCCAGTGCAAAGCATAATGGGAGATAAGGATGCGTATATGGGCTGCATGGTGGCGCAGTGGTTTAGCACTGTGGCAGCACAGTTTTACCCTCGGCCGGGGGATCTCGGGGATCATGAGATCGTGGGTTCGATGCCAGCCCCCGACCAACAGTGAGCTGTGTGGAGTTTGCATGTTCTCCCCGTGTTGCGCGGGTTTACCCCGGGATTTCTCCGGTTTCCTCCCGCACACCAAAAACATGTAGGTTTAGGGCGCTCGCGCACGCAGCGACCAGCAGCCGGTGGCTTGTCACCAGACTGCAAACCAAGTCTACCTACGGGTACAAATAAGTAACAAAAAAAAAAAAAAAAAAGTATAAGCAAATCAAACAAATAGACCCAATCACTAAATTTACTTTGGAACTGTGGTATAAAATAATACAAAAGTATAATATAAAGGAGGACATAAAACTATTGAAATGGGTAGCATTTGACAGTCAGTTTGAACTGGCAAAACAAGATAGGGGATACAAAAATCTGGTGAACATGGGAATCACAGCATGGTGCATAACGGGAAAAAAAGATTTCGGGAGTTTTGTAAACATGAGAAGAAAATTTAAACTAGAAAAATCTGAATTCTTCAGATATCTGCAGATAAGAGATTATTATATGAGAAGGATTAGGCATAACCTCCACACAGATGTGAGTGAGATTATACAATTCATTTTAAGCTCGTACGCAGGAAATAAAATCAGAATTATTCCAAAGCTATATCAGAAACCTATGGCAAACAAACATTCAAGTAACTATATAAAGGACAAATGGGAGAAAGAGCTAAATTTAAACATAACAGAAGAAAACTGGCAAAAAATATGGAAAACACAACACACATCAACAAGTTCAATGACATGGAGGGAATTTGGATGGAAAAACCTGATTCGCTATTTCATTACACCACAGATCCAAAGAAAATACACAAATACCAAATCTATGTGCTGGAGGGGCTGTGGGATTCAAAATGCAGACCACTCGCATATGTTTTGGAAATGCAGCAAAATCTCATCATTCTGGAAATCTATACATGTGACAATACAGAGGATATTAGGATATAATATACCAATGAACTGTAACTTGATGTATTTATGTGATCTTAAAAGAGACAATGTAATACAGGCTGAGGACAGATATTTAGTTAAAATCATGCTGACTGCATGTAAAAAAACAATCACAAGAAAATGGCAATCAGAAGTTCTTCCTGACCAAGAGCAATGGACAGACATTGTTGAGGATATACAGTACGTCTAATGGAAAAACTAACATATTGACAGAGAATGCAAGAAGGATAATATGAAAAAAAAAATGGTGGAAATGGACACACTACAAAGTGCAACAACGAGACAGAAATTGAAAGAATAACCAAAGACACTGGAAAAACCAGAAGAATTTAGAGATGGAAACTAAAAACTTGATGCTCCAACATTTGCCCCCCCCCCCTTTTTTTCTTTTTTTCTTTTTGACTGTATGGTTAGCTCCTTTTTTAAATATAGAGACTGTGATCTGAATGTAATATGTATGATGAAAAATGAATAAAAAACAAAATTACAAAAAAAAAAGAACAGCTCTTGATCAAAAATAACTCCAAGGTTCCTCACAGAACTGTTAGAAGATAGAATATCCCCATCCAAACTAAGGGTGCTTTCACACCTAAATTTGTTTACTTAGGTACAAATCAGTTGATAAGTTTGTTACTTTGTGACCCCATTCACACAAAGATAGTCCAGGAGTCTAGGTTCGATTGGGTGGGAAATGCCAAGAATTTTCACACCTTCGTTTGGTTTGGTTTGTATTCACACTGCAGCAGACCAAACTGCCTGGACGTCATGCAGTTACAACAACTGCTCATTTGGGGTGCTGTAGCCAAAACCACCACTGACCAGGAAGAAAAAATCTCGGAGAAGAAGAAAAATCCGGCTCATTGACTTTCCAGGACCAAAAACGGAAATCCATTTCCTTCAGCTGGGTTGTTTGTCTGCCACAAACGAGACTTTTTTTTAACTTTTCTCCTCGGCTTTTTCTGGTAAAAAGATTTCTTGTATCCGCTTGGTTGTCTTTATTGTTATTTTCTACCCAAAATGCACTACGGTAAATGCCACTTCCTCTTCTGAGACTACGTGTTGCTTTGGTAACACAAACGCTGAGCTACACTTCTGCCCTTTGGTCTGTTGGATAGTCCGTTTGCATTCACACTGCAAGCGAAGCGCACCAGACTTCATTTGCAAGTGAACCGAGACCCCCGTTTTCAGGTGGACCAGACTTTGCTTGTTTGGTGGGCACCAGAGTTCGAACATGCGTTCAGACGGCACCAAACGAACCAAACTATCCACGGATAGTCCTTTGGTCCGGACCAAACAGTGGCCATGTGAATGTGCCCATATTTTCTCCTTGGTTGGGTTCCCTTTCACACAGGCAAAAATTAAAGCAAACCAAATTGCATCACGTTAAATCCCGCGAGACTTGTGTCAGAACGTTCTCTCTTCTTATTGGTCAGATTTTTTTGCCAGGAGAACAGGAAAGGTAAATTCAGGAAGTAGGATGACTACTGTACATTCATGCATTTCTGGGGAGAAAATAATACAATGGAGCTTAATCTACAGGGAGTTTTCATCATCCTGGTTATTGTTTTATTACAATACGTGCTTACAGTGGGGAAAAAAAGTATTTAGTCAGCCACCAATTGTGCAAGTTCTCCCACTTAAAAGATGAGAGAGGTCTCCAATTTTCATCATAGGTATACCTCAACTATGAGAGACAAAATGAGAAAAAAAAATCCAGAAAATCACACTGAAGGATTTTTAATGAATTAATTGGTAAATTCCTCGGTAAAATAAGTATTTGGTCAATAACAAAAGTTCATCTCAATACTTTGTTATATACCCTTTGTTGGCAATGACAGAGGTCAAACGTTTTCCGTAAGTCTTCACAAGGTTTTCACACACTGTTGTTGGTATTTTGGCCCATTCCTCCATGCAGAGCTCCTCTAGAGCAGTGATGTTTTGGGGCTGTCGCTGGGCAACACGGACTTTCAACTCCCTCCATAGATTTTCTATGGGGTTGAGATCTGGAGACTGGCTAGGCCACTCCAGGACCTTGAAATGCTTCTTACGAAGCCACTCCTTCGTTGCCCGGGCAGTGTGTTTGGGATCATTGTCATGCTGAAAGACCCAGCCACGTTTCATCTTCAATGCCCTTGCTGGTGGAAGGGGGTTTTCACTCAAAATCTCATGATACATGGCCCCATTCATTCTTTCCTTTACACGGATCAGTCGTCCTGGTCCCTTTGCTGAAAAACAGCCCCAAAGTAAGATGTTTCCACCCCCATGCTTCACAGTAGGTATGGTGTTCTTTCTCCTCCAAACACGACAAGTTGAGTTTTTACCAAAAAGTTCTATTTTGGTTTCATCTGACCATATGACATTCTCCCAGTCCTCTTCTGGATCATCCAAATGCTCTCTAGCTAACTTCAGACGGGCCTGGAGATGTACTGGCTTAAGCAGGGGAACACGTCTGGCACTGCAGGATTTGAGTCCCTGGCGGCGTAGTGTGTTACTGATGTAGCCTTTGTTACATTGGTCCCAGCTCTCTGCAGGTCATTCACTAGGTCCCCCCATGTGGTTCTGGGATTTTTGCTCACCGTTCTCGTGATCATTTTGACCTCACGGGGTGAGATCTTGCATGGAGCCCCAGATCGAGGGAGATTATCAGTGGTGTTGTATGTCTTCCATTTTCTAATAATTGCTCCCACAGTTGATTTCTTCACACCAAGCTGCTTACCTATTGCAGATTCAGTCTTCCCAGCCTGGTGCAGATCTACAATTTTGTTTCTGGTGTCCTTTGACAGCTCTTTGGTCTTGGCCATAGTGGTGTTTGGAGTCTGACTGTTTGAGGTTGTGGACAGGTGTCTTTTATACTGATAAAGAGTTCAAACAGGTGCCATTAATACAGGTAACGAGTGGAGGACAGAGGAGCCTCTTAAAGAAGTTGTTACAGGTCTGTGAGAGCCAGAAATCTTGCTTGTTTGTAGGTGACCAAATACTTATTTTACCAAGGAGTTTACCAATTAATTCATTAAAAATCCTTCAATGTGATTTTCTGGATTTTTTTTTCTCATTTTGTCTCTCATAGTTGAGGTATACCTATGATGAAAATTGGAGACCTCTCTCATCTTTTAAGTGGGAGAACTTGCACAATTGGTGGCTGACGAAATACTTTTTTGCTCCACCGTATACCACTTTCGGCAAATCACACAGTTTGAAAATGAAACACGGCTACAGATGGAAAATAACATGTTAATGCATTGGATTCGGGGAAGGCACATATCATGGCCCACCCCCGATCAAGTGCACATTCTACCGGGGCACCATTGAGAGCATCCTCACCAGTTGCATCACGGTGTGGTATGGAAGCTGCACCGCCTCCTGCCAGAAGACACTACAATGCACAGTGAAAGCAGCCAGCAAGATCATCGGTGCCCCTCTGCCCCACCTCTCGGATATATACCACACCCGCCTCACCCGCAGAGCCATCAACATTGCAGGCTACACCTCCCATCCCTCACACTCCCTCTTCAGCCCTCTGCCCTCGGGAAAAAAGTGCCGGAGCCTCTAGGCCCACTCCACAAGACAGCTAAATAGCTTTGTTCACCAGGCCATCGGGACCCTGAACTCTGCCCACCCACTCCCCCCTCCCCACCCCTGGACCGTAACACACTCACCCACACAAAAACTACCTCAGCTGTTTGCACAGAAAGACTTGGCACACCAACAGTAATACATCTGCTGCTGTATGTCTCTCCACCTTATTGCAAGCATTTGCAGAAATGCCATACCTGCTGCTGTCTGTCTGTTATTGAAATATTGATCATGTGCAGTCCAATCGGTCACTGTCTCCACCTACACTACTGCATTGAACTTGCAATTACAGGTATTACGGATCCACTTTTTCTGTATATAGGATTGCTGGGTTTTATCTTTCATCTGCATTTGCATTACGGGTAGTAGGGCTGTGCAATATGACAAAAATTTCATATCACGATATTAGTCATCTTATATCATGATAACGATATACAGTGCATCCTGAAAGTATTCACAGCGCTTCACTTTTTACACATTTTGTTATGTTATATGTAACGGGGAGAAACTTCTGCGTTGTGTTTTGTTTTTATATTAAAGGTGACGACCCAAACATTCACTTGCTGCTGTTTATTTTCTGTTGACAACATGAAATACAGTGAGTCCTCCAAACAGCGTCACAGCTAGCACTCAGCAAAACTCTTCCATACAAATGTAAGACAGGCAAAAGAGATATACATATGTTTAAAATAGAAATAATAATTATGGCGCACCTGTTGACAACATGAAATACAGTGAGTCCTCCAAACAGCGTCACAGCTAGCACTCAGCAAAACTAGCATCCATGTCATGACACAAAACATAAATAATACAGAATTAGACTTTAGTCAACAAAAAGAACCCAACAATAATACACATATATTGATTGTAAATGAAACCTGATAAAAGAAACTAATGGATGACATATATTAACATAAATAATAACTGGATTGACCTTGGGCTAAAACGAATCAAACCTACCTCTTCCATACAAATGTAAGACAGGAAGGAGGAAGGGGGAATCCGGTCAGACAAGGGGAGCTAGAGGAGGGGCTTACTATCAGGATACTCACTGTCAGTGTATGCAACCAAATGTACACAGAGATCTTGTGCAATTATAATGGAAGTACTATAACCTGTTACATTCACCCCCCTAGAATTGCACAAAGATCTACACACATCCATTCTGTATACAGGCCATTAGAAACTTTCCAGCACTAAAAGCTGCCTTTCCACTTAGGCTAAAAGAAACCAAGGTTGATCAAGTCTCAGTATTCTTTACAGGAAACAGGGATGCCATTTACACCCCATAACTAAGGCCTACTGCCCATACAGACATGGGAAATACACCAAAATGGAAAAAAAATATAGGAGGACTTCACTAACTTACGACCCTCTAAGAACCTGGGTCAATGAGAAGAACAAGAAAATCAAACTCTTTCAAACATGGATGACATGTCTCCCCGGCACGTCATCGTTAAGGACAGACTGGAGTTAAACCATAGACTCAATTAACCTACACACTGGCCTAATAACTCGACCAAATCTAGAAGTGTGAGGTGCTTCTGGTGCGTGTGAAGAATGTGCTGCATGTGTGTGTGAAACAGGACTGTGCGAACGCGCAGATAAACTGTGTGTCTGACTACTAGATGCGTCAGTACGACCATGTTCAAGGGGAGACTCAGAGCGAGTGACGACCACCGGAGGATCTTCGGTCACATTTTCTGGGAGCTCTTCTCGGGCATCTGAGTGTTGCGAGACCCATGATGACGTACGGTCTCCTACCACTGCATCCAGGGAAGAGACAGCGTCATCCGAGGGGGAGACAGAAATGGTATCACTGGGAGCTGCACGCACAGGGTGGGAACCATCCCGAGTAGAATGAACATCCACCTCACCATCATCCGTGGAGCTTCCATCCATCTTCTCATCCAGCGGTAGGAAGTTGACCCCCAACAGCAGATTCCGGTGCACCACTTTCTCATTCCCATTGCTGTCACGAATCCTGTAAACATGGAGCGCTGGCTTGGTAGCAACAACTGTGAAGATGGTGTCTCCCCACCTGTCTGCGAGCTTACGTTTGCCGCGGCAGGCCTTGTTCGCCACCAGCACTCTGTCTCCTACTGATAATGACTGACCCTTAGCCCTCTTGTTGTACTGGGTCGCCTGGTGTTTCTGTTCTGCCTCTGTGTTTCTCTGTGCAACAGACATGGCAGACTTGAGGTCTTTCAACAGGGAATCTACAAAGGCACTGTAGTCACACACTGTGTCGTCTAACAGAACACTGCGAAACATCAAGTCCACTGGCAGCCTTGGGACACGGCCAAACATCAGGTAGAAGGGAGCGAAGCCAGTGGTCTCATGTGCTGTGCAGTTGTAAACAAACGTCATCGTCTGGACCATTTGAGGCCACTTGTGTTTCTGTCGAGGAGGCAAGGAGCGGAGCATGCTACCCAGAGTCCTGTTGAATCTCTCAGTCTCACCATTTCCCATAGGATGATACGGGGTGGTATGAGATTTAGAGACGCCTGCAAGTTCCAGAAGTTCTGTAATCAGATCGCTCTCGAAGCTTGTTCCCTGGTCAGAGTGGATGCGCTCAGGGAAACCATAAACACAAAAAAACTTGTCCCACAGCGTCCTAGCTGCTTTCTTTGCTGTCTGGTCTCGACAAGGAAACGCGTGGGCCAGCTTTGTGAAATGGTCTGTAATTACAAGAACATCTACAGACTTGTTGTTGTGATCTTCTGCAGACCAGAAGTCGATGCAGACTAGTTCCAGTGGAGCGGTGGTCTTTATGCTCTCCAGCGGGGCTCGGGCAGCGGGCTCAGGTGTCTTGCTCAGCACACATCTGCCACAGTTTTTGACGTAATCACGGACCTCCCTCTCCATGTCAGGCCAGAAGAACCGCTGACGGGCAAGACAGAGTGTGCGTGCTTGACCTTGATGACCAGCGTGATCATGGACTCCAGCCAGAGCTTCGCATCTCAGTTGTTCAGGCACGACATACTGAAAGCGTTTGTGGTTCGTCAGGGGATCTTTACAAACTCTGTACAGGACACCATTCTGCAGGGTGAGCTTGTCCCAGTGTCTTAGGAGCTGTAGAGTTGACTGGCTTTCCTTGCAGCGCTCACGGAAAGATGGCCTCCGTTTCCTCTCCACATATAACAGCACAGGCGCGATGGAAGGGTCACGTCGCTGGTGGGACTGCAGCTCTTGTAATGACATGGCGGGCAGAGCAGGTTGGCCGACAGGAACAACATCAGACAGGTGGTCCACCACAGACATGGCCCTGAGACGAGCAGCAGACCCCCAGTCACTGTGGCTATCAAGTAGCGTCGACACCTCATCCTTGGAGACGGACACATCAGAGCTGGCTGCAGACCCAGTCATACCGGTGAGCATTTGGGGCTGGCTTGTCAAACGAAAAACATCTTGCACGAATCCGTCATCAACATCAATCGCACACTTAAGCAGTTCCCTGTATGGCTCAGAAAGCAGACGCTGGCCCAGCGGCTTGACAAATGGGTCTCTACTCAGTGCATCAGCAGCAACATTCAACTTGCCTGGGACATGCTTGATCTTAAAATTATAAGGAGCCAGCTTCGCCACCCAGCGCTGCTCACAGGCGTCCAGCTTTGGCTTTGTCATGATGTATGTGAGGGGATTGTTATCTGTCCACACAGTGAACTGGTTGCCCTTGAGCCAATGACTAAACTTATCACACACTGCCCACTTCATCGCCAGAAATTCTAGTCTGTGTGCAGGGTAGTTGGCCTGGCTGCGGCGGAGTGACTTACTTGCAAATGCTACAGGCCTCACTCTGTCATCACCATCTTGGACTTGGGAGAGAACAGCGCCTAAGCCATGAAGAGAAGCATCGGTGGAGAGGATAAAAGGCTTGTCGAAGTCTGGATGGGCAAGGGCTACACAACTGACCAACGCAGTCTTCAGCTCAGCAAAGGCTTTATCGCAAGCAGCTGTCCAGTCCTGTGGTGTCAGCTTACGGAACGTGCCACCATTCCCATTTTTCCCCGCTTTGCCCCTACGCTTAGAGCCTGCAGTCAAAGCAAACAGAGGTTTTTCAATGGAGGAACAGCCTGGGATGAAGTGCTGATAATACAAGGCCATGCCCAGAAACGACCGTATCCTCTTCTAGGATGGTGTGCAGCCATCTGACTCCATAAGATCTGACTTCATGAAGGATGACATCACAGCAACCTTGTCCTGATCTACTGACACTCCGTCACTGTTAACTTCATGGCCCAGAAACTTAACAGAACGCCTGAGGAAGTAACACTTCTTCTGTGACAGCTTTAAGTTGTTGGACCTCAGCCGGTTGAAAACGGTCCTCAGACGCTCCAGACCCTCATCAACAGACGGCGCAAAAGAAAGCAGATCATCAAGGTAACACAAAAGGCTGGAAAAATTCAGGTCCCCAAAGATACTGAGCATCATCCTCATAAAGGATGCTGGGCTGTTACACAGGCCTTGAGGTAAACGGTTATACTCATACAAGCCAATTGGTGTGGTAAAAGCAGTAAACCTCTTATCAGCCTCATGCAGTGGGACATTATAAAACCCTGACGTCAAGTCCATGGTGCTGAAAACAGCATTTCCCCCAAGCGCAGCAAGACAGTCAGACTGATGGGGGAGTGGGTGAGCATCTTTAATGGTCCGAGCGTTTAACCACCTGAAGTCTGTACAGATACGCAGGTCCCCATTCTTTTTCCATACCATGACCAATGGGGAGGCATAGTCACTCACTGATTTTCTGATGATTTCACGCTCCTCCATCTCATTCAGAACCTGCCTGAGCTTGTGATAGTGCGCTGGCGGGACTCGTCGATAGGGAAGCCGGAAGGGACGATCATCCGAAAGATGAATCCGGTGTACAAATCCTCTGGCCTCTCCACAGTCAAGGGAGTCTTTTGAAAAGATGTCACTGTACTCCAACAGCAGGTTTGCCAGCCTGGCTCTTTCAGCAGGAGAAACTTCACAGCCATCCAGGTCGATATCACCCAGACCGGCAGCTTTCAATGCCTGAACGACGTCAGTGGGCGTGCTACTATATAACTCTGGGCTGGGGCTTGCATTCTGTGTCTGACACTGTGCCTGCGTGATGTTCAGATCTTCCATTGCTAGACATGGTGATACATCGGCTATTTTAGCATTGCGCCGCAGAGTAACTGGTTTCAGTGTTGGATTAAGAATCTTCATCGGGACCCAGCGATCACCCCACATAGCAGTGACAAGTTTCCCTACCAAGATATTCTTTGGAGCGGAGCGAGCAGAGGTGGGTTCAACAATGACTGTGCAACCTGGAGACACAGGAACATCACTAGGAAGCTTTCCCCATACCAGGTGTTCTTGCTTCGGGAGGAGCGTAACGCTATGCACCAGCTTAACTGTTCCGACTTTGTCGTGCTCATCTGGGCCTTTCCACCGTGACACACAGCTCAGCAGCTCTAAGAAATCCTCAGATGCAGGGTCACTACTCTTAGAGGAAATCAGCTTCCAGTATTCCTTTTCATTTCTCATGGTTTGTAGGACAGACTTAATCACGTTAGTGCCAATTATGAAATCATCTCGCTGGCCTGGTACAACTAGAGCGGGTACAACAAACTTTGTCTTATACACTTCAATTTCAAGGTCATAGAAACACTTTGGGTAGGTTGTTAAGCCGCCACAGCCTACAAGCACCACATTATCAGGGATTAACTGAGCACTGGGCAGAACACCAGCAGACCGAAGTTTCTTCTCTGCCTCTTCACTTAGTGTACAAGACATGGACCCAGAGTCCAACATACCTCTCAAGGTGACCTTGCCACTTACTAGCACAGGCGTATAAAACAGTTCGCTTGACCCCTCAAGTTTCTGTGAACTGATGAGAATTGGCACCTGTCCTGATGGCAAAAGCTGACAGTTGTCACTGTAGATGGTAAGTAGATCTGGGTCGGTGAGGGCTGTATCACAACCCATGCTTGCCCTCTCACAGCGCGGGTGCTCTAGTTTAACGGCACACGGCCGAGCTGTGCGGAGGCTGCAGCTGGACGAGTGACACTTGGACAAGAAGACTTGAAGTGGCCAGGTTGGAGGCAGTTACGACAGAGTTTTAGTAGCCTGCAGTGACTGAAGGTGGAGTGGTCAGTGCTGCTACACACCCGGCAAGGAGAGGACACTGGCGGCTGGGACAACTGCTGGCACTGCTGAGGCTGACGACGATGTGACACTGACTGGGGAGCAGAGCACAGTGTGATGACCTTATTCAACATGCTTACCACCTCATGCATACTTGGCTCCTCCTCTGCACGATTTACAGGCACAGCTGCAGGTGGCTGGTGAAGCACAGGGTGAAATGTTGCCTCTGGCTGAACATAAGAGTTGTCAAACTGGGCAGTGGACTGAGTGAACGCCACATAGCTGGGACTGTGAGTAGAAGGAGAGTGCTGACACACTGAGGGCCTATGTCTCAAGTCCCTTTGATGGTCATCCAAGCACTCCTGGACCTCAGATGCTGACCATTTACTGGCTGGTTTGCTTTTGAAAGACAGAGAGAGGTGAGGGTCTGGGCAGTGAGTAACAAACATCATCACAGCTTCAGCACTCATGTCTTCAACACACCTACCCCGCCTGCGGAGACACTCATCGACAACATCGATAGCTTTGTTCAGTCGCACCCAGTAATCCAGTGCGCTCTCATTAGTTTTTGGCAGCGTGCTATAAAAATCTGCCATAGGCATGTCGGAGTATGGGAGCTCACTAAAATTCCTTTTCAGAACGTCAAAGACAGCTGCAGGATGGCTATAGGGGTCAATATCTGGGTTGCTACGCAGTGAGACTTTCACAATGTCCCTGGCTTTCCCCATTAGTCTGCTTGTTATGGCATCATACATATCAGCAGTGCTGCACTTTCGTCTGCGCAAGTAACTCTGCATCAGGTCCTCCCATTCATGGACAGTACATGTGTCAGTATGATCACCTCTGAAGAATGGCGGTGGCTTAACATCTGACTGAACAACCACATTTAGTCTTGAAGTATCCAAGCACCCCCCTGAGCAGGTCTGTGGAGCATGTACTGGGCTTGAATGATTGGGAGGTATATTATGCATTGCACTAGTACTGTTATATGCCTGCTCTGCAAGCCTGGCAGTTGGGCTATCAACTATATCAGTGTAAGCGACATGTCTGTTTTTGACTATGTGAGTGAGTGGAGTGGAAAATGCTACTGGATCCAGAGCTGACTGGCCCACCCTTTGATGACTGGCCTCTGCATCTGAACCAATTTTACAACCTCTCCCAAACCCACTAGATACATAAGTAACATTCGACTTCGACATTAACATACTGACCACTATGTCTAAGCAAACATGAAAAAAAAAAAATACCGTTAGAAAGTTACCCAAAATTATTAATAATGGCAAGGTTTCATAAAATTAAAATAAAAAATAGGCACCTAGACCAGGCTATAATGTACACAAGTCTTCTTAAAAATAGCCTATACCACACCTGATTTACGTAGATTACAACAACATAAACAAACGCTTTCAAAATAGCGATTGCCTAAGGGCTTAGGATGTTTAAAACTAAAACAACACTCGACGTCAATAATTTATGCACGCACTGTGGCATAGATACACCTGCAGGATCTTAATGTAGCAGCAGTCGTCGGATGCTAGCGGAGAAGCTAGCATCGGTCACTCGGTGGCAGCAACGGTGGAGTTGACAGCAGCAGTCCCGGTGATCTAATGAGCGTAGATCGGATGAACCAGATGGTCACGGCACCATTGTAACGGGGAGAAACTTCTGCGTTGTGTTTTGTTTTTATATTAAAGGTGACGACCCAAACATTCACTTGCTGCTGTTTATTTTCTGTTGACAACATGAAATACAGTGAGTCCTCCAAACAGCGTCACAGCTAGCACTCAGCAAAACTCTTCCATACAAATGTAAGACAGGCAAAAGAGATATACATATGTTTAAAATAGAAATAATAATTATGGTGCACCTGTTGACAACATGAAATACAGTGAGTCCTCCAAACAGCGTCACAGCTAGCACTCAGCAAAACTAGCATCCATGTCGTGACACAAAACATAAATAATACAGAATTAGACTTTAGTCAACAAAAAGAACCCAACAATAATACACATATATTGATTGTAAATGAAACCTGATAAAAGAAACTAATGGATGACATATATTAACATAAATAATAACTGGATTGACCTTGGGCCAAAACGAATCAAACCTACCTCTTCCATACAAATGTAAGACAGGAAGGAAGAAGGGGGAATCCGGTCAGACAAGGGGAGCTAGAGGAGGGGCTTACTATCAGGATACTCACTGTCAGTGTATGCAACCAAATGTACACAGAGATCTTGTGCAATTATAATGGAAGTACTATAACCTGTTACATATAGTCTTATTCCAAAATGGATTAACTTTTTCCCTCAAAATTCTACACACAATACCCCATAATGACAAAATGAAAAAAGTTTGAGATTTTTGCAAATTTATTAAAAATGAAAAACTAAGAAATCACATGTACATAAGTATTCACAGTCTTTGCCATGAAGTTAAAAATTGAGCTCAGGTGCATCCTGGTTCCACTGATCATCCTTGAGACGTTTCTGCAGCTTAACTGGAGTCCACCTGTGGTAAAATCAGTTGATTGAACATGATTTGGAAAGGCACACACCTGTCTATATAAGGTCCCACAGTTGACAGTTCATGTCAGAGCACAAACCAAGCATGAAGTCAGAGGAATTGTCTGTAGACCTCAGAGACAGGATTGTCTTGAGGCACAAATCTGGGGAAGGGTACAGAAAAATTTCTGCTGCTTTGAAGGTCCCAATGAGCACAGTGGCCTACATTATTTGTAAATGGAAGAAATTCAGAACCACCAGGACTCTTCCTAGAGCTGGCCAGATGTCTAAACTGAGTGATCAGGGGAGAAGGGCCTTAGTCAGGGAGGTGACCAAGAACCCGATGGTCACTCTGTCAGAGCTCCAGGGTTCCTCTGTGGAGAGAGGAGAACCTTCCAGAAGGCCAGCCATCTCTGCAGCAATCCACCAATCAGGCCTGTATGGTAGAGTGACCAGACAGAAGCCACTCCTTAGTAAAAGGCACATGGCAGCCCGCCTGGAGTTTCCCAAAAGGCACCTGAAACAAAATTGTCTGGTCTGATGAGACAAAGATTGAACTCTTAGACGTGAATGCTAGACGTCATGTTTGGAGAAAACCAGGCACCGCTCATAACCACGCCAGTGGGGGTGGCAGCATCATGCTGTGGGGATGTTTTTCAGTGGCAGGAACTGGGAGACTAGTCAGGATAGAGAGATGAATGAAAGATGAATGCAGCAATATACAGAGACATCCTACATGAAAACCTGCTCCAGAGTGCTCTTGACCTCAGACTGGGGCGACGGTTCATCTTTCAGCAGGACAACGACCCTAAGCACACAGCCAAGATATCGAAGGAGTGGCTTCTGGACAACTCTGTGAATGTCCTTGAGTGGCCCAGCCAGAGCCCAGACTTGAATCCAATTGAACATCTCTGGAGAGATCTGAAAATGGCTGTGCACCGACACTTCCCATCCAGCCTGATGGAGCTTGAGAGGTGCTGCAAAGAGGAATGGGCAAAACTGCCCAAAGATAGGTGTGTCATGCTTGTGGCATTATATTCAAAAATACTTGAGGCTGTAATTGCTGCCAAAGGTGTATTAACAAAGTATTGAGCAAAGGTTGTGAATACTTTGAATGGTCTCCTCTCGGCGCCACACCAGTAGGCTGCCTTTTGCAACAGCGGCTCGATTCCGAGTTTTTTTTCCCTTCCTCTCTCTTTTGATCACTTTTTTTTTTTTCACCCCACTTATATCACGGACACACAGATCGTCCCAAATGTCTCCTGAGCCGGTGGACGGAGCCACTGTTTATAGCAGGATACGATACAACAGGGAAGAGCTGCTAGCATTTAACCGCCACCCGGTCCCACTGGAAAAACTCGACATACCGAGAGAATTGAGGCGAAAGCGTCGCGGCTGCCGGGCTGGAGTAAGGCGGAGGACAAAAAATATAAGGTACAGACCCTCCCTTCCATCTGTTGTCATGGGAAATGTACGGTCGATACTGGGAAAGTTAGATGAGCTAGCGGCTATCTCCCGTTATGATAGCACTTACCGGGAGTGCTCTCTCCTTTTGTTTACTGAGACGTGGCTAACTGAACTAGCAGCAGATGTTAACATTGAGCTGGAGGGTTTTCACATGATACGAGCTGACCGAACACCAGAGAGTGGCAAAACTAGGGGCGGTGGAGTGATAATGTATATTAACAACAACTGGTGCAGACCGGGACATATCACTGTTAAACAACGACACTGCAGCAAAGACATTGAGTTGCTAGCTGTTAGCATGAGGCCTACATATCTCCCGAGAGAACACTCACACGTGATCTGCATTGTTGTTTATGCAAATCCGACGGCGAACGCTGGGACAGCGCGTGACGTCATCCATTCAGTAACCAGCAGGCTGCAGACAGAACACCCAGATGCTCTTCTCCTCATCTCAGGCGATTTCAACCACGTTTCACTGTCTCCCATTCTGCCCACTTTCACCCAGTATGTCACATGCCACACTAGAGACAATAAAACACTGGATTTGTTCTACGCAAACACTAAGGAGGCGTACACCTCATCACAACTCCCCCCACTTGGGAGATCGGATCACAACTTGGTTCATCTCCGACCGGTGTACAAACCCCTAGTGCACAGACAACCTCCGGCCATGCACACTGTGGAGTTATGGTCTGAGGAGACAATGGACACTCTAAAGGACTGTTTTGAAGCCACTGCCTGGAAGCAGCTCTGCGATCCACATGGTGAGGACATCGATGGCCTCATTCACACCTTCACGGGCTACCTCAGCTTCTGTGTGGACAAATCCGTTCCCACCAAGACCATACGGCGTCACTCAAACAACAAACCCTGGATCAACCCTGAGATAAAAACACTTCTGAGAGAGAAGAAGAGGATCTTCAGGTCGGGGAACAGGGAGATGCTGAAGTCCGTACAGAGGGAGCTGAGGAGAAAGATCAGAGAAGGCAAGGACAGCTTCAGGAAGAAGATGGAGGACAAGCTGCAACAGAGCGACATCAGCGGGGTCTGGAGAAACCTCAAAACCATCTCGGGGCTCCAGAATACCTCCCCCCAGGCCACGGGGGGCAGGGAGTGGGCGAACAACCTGAATCTGTTTTTCAATAGATTTGACCAACCGCCCTCCCCCCTGTCTGCACAACAACCACTGCTGCCTCTAAGAAATCAAGTCCTGCTGCCCACTCCCCACTCCACCGACCCCCCCCCACTCCCAACACACAGCCCCCCATCCTGACCCTGACCAAGACCCAGGTGAGGACGGAGCTGAGGAAGATCAAGGCGAGGAAGGCGTCGGGACCGGACGGCATCAGCGCAAAGCTCCTCAAGTCCTGTGCAGACCAGCTGTGTGGGATTGTGACGTATATCTTCAACATGAGCCTGAAACTGGGGAGGGTACCACAGCTGTGGAAAACATCTTGTGTGGTACCTGTACCAAAAACTTCCCACCCCAAAGACCTGAACAGCTTCAGACCGGTGGCCTTGACGTCCCACTTGATGAAGACCCTGGAGAGACTGCTCCTTGCTCATCTCCGCCCCCTGGTGGAACCAGCGATGGATCCACTCCAGTTCGCCTACCAGCATGGCATTGGGGTGGAGGATGCGGTGATCTTCCTCCTTCACCGTTCTCTGTCCCACCTGGAGAAGCCCGGGAATATGGTGAGGATCATGTTCTTTGACTTCTCCAGTGCTTTCAACACCATCCAACCGATGATCCTGAAGGACAAGCTGCTGCGCGCAGGGGTGGACCAGCACCTGTCATCATGGATCCTGGACTACCTCACGAACCGGCCTCAGTTTGTGAGAACCCGGGACTGTGTTTCCGACACGATCATCAGTAGCACGGGGGCCCCCCAGGGAACGGTGCTGGCTCCCTTCCTGTTCACTCTTTATACTGCGGACTTCTCACACAACACAACACATTGCCATCTACAGAAGTTCTCTGATGACTCTGCGATCGTTGGTCTCATCTCCAACGGAGATGAAGCTGAGTACAGAGGGCTTATCCAGGACTTTGTGGACTGGTGCCATCGGAACTGCCTCCAGATCAACGCGAGGAAAACTAAGGAGCTGGTGGTGGACTGCCGCAGGCATGGGCAGCCCCTCACAGCACCAGTAAATATACAGGGAACAGACATCGAGATGGTGACATCCTATAAGTACCTGGGTATTCATCTGAACAATAAACTAGACTGGTCACACAATACTGACGCACTCTACAAGAAGGGACAGCGCAGGCTGTTCCTGCTGAGGAGACTCAGGTCTTTTGGTGTACAAGGGGCGCTGCTGAAGTCATTCTATGACACGGTGGTGGCATCAGCCATCACTTTTGGAGTGGTCTGCTGGGGCAGTGGCATTACTGCAGCCGATAGGAAGAGACTGAACAAACTGATTAAGAAAGCTAGCTCTGTCCTGGGGCAGCGCCTTGATCCGATGGAGGAGATAGGAGAGAGAAGGACGGTGGCTAAACTGTCATCTCTGCTGGAGTCCGAGTTCCACCCTATGCAGGACATACTGGATGCACTGAGGAGCTCATTTAGCAGCAGACTACATCATCCCAGGTGCACAACCGAGAGGTTTCGTAGGTCCTTCCTACCAACGGCTGTCAGACTGTACAACCTAAGCAGGGCTGCTCGCAGAGATAGCAAAAAGACGTAACAAACTAATAGTTTTTTTGAATGCAAAAGATGCAATAGACTTACACAATGGTCCTCTCCGGCATACAACTAGGAACATACCGGTCGCTATGGAGGGTGAGAATATGTATGGGCACATAATCATACCATGTAGGATAACTAAATAGACGGTTATGCTGTTTCATCCCACCTAGCAACAATGCTCTGCACTGTGTGTGTTTATATATTTACATATTTATTCCATCTAGCTACAATGCTCAGCACTGGGTGTGTTTATATTTATATATCTATATATTTATTCCATCTAGCTACAATGCTCCGCACTGTGTTTTTATATATCTACATATTATTCCATCTAGCTACATTGCTCCGCACTGTGTGTGTTTATATACTTGCATATTTATTCCACCTAGCTGCAATGCTCCGTACTGTGGGTGTTTATATATTTACATATTTATTCCATCTAGCTACAATGCTCTGCACTGTGTGTTCATATATCCATATATTTATTCCATCCAGCTACAATGCTCTGCACTGTGTGTCTGTGTGTGTGTGTGTATACATATATTTTATAGTAATATGTACATATGTATATTAGCTGCTCTTGCTTGCTTGTTTTTTTTTCTTGCCTTCTGATTGTTGCTCTGAGTGTTGCTATCCCTGTGCTGTTGCAATCCTGGAATTTCCCCGTTGTGGGACTAATAAAGGCTTATCTTATCTTATCTTATCTTACTTATGTACACATGATTTCTTAGTTTTTTATTTTTAATAAATTTACAAAAATCTCAAAAAAAAAAAAACTTTCACGTTGTGGTTATGGGGTATTGTGTGTAGAATTTTGAGGGGAAAAAATGAATTTAATCCCTTTTGGAATAAGGCTGTAACATAACAAAAGGTTGAAAATGTGGAGTGCTGTGAATACTTTCCGGATGCACTGTATATACGACATACATTTTCTGTAAATTCTACCGTTTAGATAATCACATAAAAAGGACCATCTCTTTTTTACTTTTTTTTACATGTACCTTTTTCCCCTCATAATTTTGCTGTCTTGCTATAAAATAGTTTTTTAATGTGCATTTGAGACTTGATTCTCATAAATTTCAGGTTTTTCTTCTAAATCATATATGAATAAAAAGTAAACATCAGTAAATCAGTCCCTCCAGGATTTTGCAGGATGTTTTTATGATTGTTGCGGCCCCAAAAATTTGAATTTGCGGGAGCTTTTTTAAAAAGTTGCGATAAAAGTTGCTGTGTTTTTAGACTCTTTTTTGCACTAAAAGTTGTGGGAAGAATTACAAATTTTAAAGCAGATGCTTTTTTCCAGTTTACTGCAGTGATATTCTATATCATAATTCAAGAAAAGCACAGGATTGTCAAAAATTTCCTATTAAACAGTGATTTGTAAATTAAGCAGAAACTTTTGCTGTACAGAAAAATTCTTGTGCGACAGCAAATACAGACTTTATCACAATATCCATTACAGTAGCTAAATTGTATTGAATGCATGTTAAAGAATATAGATTTGGAAATTATTGGCAGCACCTACACTTGAAAACTCCCTATGGTCCTCAATCACTCGGTACCGAGTGGAGAGGAAAAAGTAAATAATTTATTCTCTTGCTCTGTGTTGTCTATTGGAGTCTGTGTTTTTCTGAAAAAAAAAAAAAATTACAGACAATATTCTCTCGCTTTCCGTGCCTAGTTTCTCCCTGTCTGACTCCTGCACGTCTTGACACACACACTTGTCTCTTCAGACACACATCTTTCATTTACGGTGGGGCGGGGCAGGGGGTGGGTGGGTAAGTACGTGTCCAGACTGGAGATTCACAGTTTTAAAGCTCATTGACAAGATGTAGTAATGATTTTACCTCTTAAGATGTATAAATGTTCAAACACTGGCTTCAGTGTTAGATTTGCTCATTTTGTTTGTGGTTTTATGGCAGTTGTCCTCACGCGTGCTCCCGTGACGAGGTGCTTTTAGGGCAGGCGGATGTTTTTCAGCACAAACCCAGCCCTTCGTACAGGTGGTCAGGACGGACACGTGGCGAGATGTCCACCGGCAGGCTGGGGAAGATGGAGGAAGGAACGGTGTTGGAAACCTCACGGGTGAGTGTTTTTTTTAAATCACACACTCTGTTTTTGCTGATGTGTTCCGTTAATACTCACTGTAAACACTGAAGTAAGCATGGTGCAGCAATGCATTTGATTGGTTAGACTGAGCATTTGCGCACCAGTTAGAGACAAATTTGATTAGTGAAAATGACGGAAGTTGACAAGGATTGGCCAAAATTGTGGGAAAGTTGCAATGATTGGACAAAGTTGCAAGGTCATGCAATAGTTGCGTTGATTGGCTGATTTCACGTGAATTGATGTGATCACAACATCGCAAAATCCTGGAGGGACTGGTAAGTTAAATATTTCCTGAGCCAGAGGAGAATAGCAAAAAAAAACCCATCGAACATAAAAATGTCTGAAAATAAGAAAATTACCCATCGCTGCCATCTACAGACATAAAATAGCTATTAGTTTAAATCAGTGAAAATTTATGTGTTGATCCACAGCCTGATGACTGCCATTCTGGCCTGATTTAACCCATTTGCTTCTTAGTAAAAATATTTCAGATTGGTCATGATCTGAAAGTCAAAGACTTGACTTTATTCATTATCGCTACTTGACTAATTACAATTATTATAAATCAAATAAATTACATTAAGAGCCAACTTGCTCCTCTGACCCATTTTAATTTATTTACTGTATTATTTATCTTGTGTGTATATGCCACCATCATGCACTTTTGCAGCTTTAATAAATTATTTTTAAGACAAAACTAAGAAACTCAGCAGTAATGCTGGGTGGATTCAGATGGCCACTGTTTGGTCCGGATCAAAGGACCAAACGGTGGTTTTTGCAGATAGTTCGGTTCATTTGGTGCCATCTGAACATGCGTTGGAACTCTGGTGTGCACCAAACAACCAAAGTCTGGTCCCCCTGAAAACAGGACTCTTGGTTCACTTGCAAACAAAGTCTGGTGTGCTCTGCTTCCAGTGTGAATGCACACGGACTAGCCAGTGGACCAAAGGACTGCAGTGTCTCTCGGCATTTGTGTAACCATAGCAACACGTTGACTGAGAAGAGGAAGTGGCATTTACTGTAGTACATTTTGGGTAGAAAATAACAATAAAGACAACTGCGCGAATCTGAGAAATCTTTTTACCGGAGAAAAGTGAAAAAATGTCTCATTTGTGGTGGACAAACAATTCGGCTGAAGGGAATGGATTTCCGTTTTCGGTCCTGCCCAATCGATGAGCCAGATTTTTCTTCTTCACCTACATTTTTTTCTTCCTGGTCGGAGGTGGTTTCGGCTGCAGCGCCCCAAACGAGCAGTTGTTGTAACTGCGTGATGTTGTCCAAACAGTTTGGTCTGCTGCAGTGTGAATGCAAACCAAATGAAAGTGTGAAAATTCTCGGCATTCCCCACCCCATCGAACAAAGACCCCCGGACTATCCTGGTCTGAAGGCAACCTTAAACCAAAAAAACGATGCTCTATGACGGTTTCCAGTTAGCACAACTTAGCATTGTCATTTAGCATTTTATAATTAGACATGGTGTTAATGTTACTTACTTCCTATTAAAATGAGATTAACGAACTATCCTCTCTGATGCAGCACGATGGAAAATAGTCCTACATCCCTGGCAAACAGGAGTAGCAACTATCTGAACTGGTAGTTTGGAGTTAGTGGGTTTACTCTAGGTACTCCGGTTTCCTCCCACAGGCCAAAAACATGCAGGTTAGGTTAATTGGAGACTCTAAATTGGCCCTAGGTGTGAATGTCTGTGTGAGAATGGTGAAGGGATTGGCGCCATACTGTGGCTGCCTCATCCATCCAGGTGGATGCCCTGTAATTTCCCCATTGTGGGACTAATAAAAGGTTAAGATAAGATAAGCCTTTATTAGTCCCACAATGGGGAAATTCCAGGATTGCAACAGCACAGGGATAGCAACACTCAGAGCAACAATCAGAAGGCAAGAAAAAACAAGAACAGCTAGTATACATATGTACATATTACTATAAATATATATATATAGACACACAGTGCGGAGCATTGTGGTTGGTGAATGTGCAGCAGAAAGTCTAAGCTCTCTCTCCGCTGATGCGGCGGGCCAGCTGGATGTCTTTGGGCATGATGGTGACCCTCTTAGCGTGGATGGCGCACAGGTTGGTGTCCACGAAGAGAAGAGACCCACCAGGTAGGCCTCGCTGGCCTCCTGCAGAGCCATGACGGCGAAGCTCAGGAAGCGCAGGTCGGTCTTGAAGTCCTGAGCGATCTCCCTCACCAGGCGTTGGAAGGGCAGCCTACGGATGAGCAGCTCCATGGATTTCTGGTAGCGACGGATCTCTCTCAGAGCCACGGGCCTGTAACGGTGAGGCTTCTTCACTCCGCCAGTGGCCGGAGCACTTTTTCCGAGCAGCCTTGGTGGCTAGCTGCTTACTGGGGGGCTTTTCCTCCAGTAGATTTACAGGCGGTCTGCTTGGTTCTTAAAAAAAAAAAAAATCTTTCGGTTGCTCGGACTCGCAGACACCTACGATGAGTGTGTTGCTTTATTAGCCAGACATTTCACTGCTCCACAGAGGGTAATGACCCGGAGAATCGTGTTTTACCAGCACTGACAGCAATTAGACGAGTTGCTCCTATAGTACATAGCCGCCCTCCGCTGTTTGGTAAGCATGTGTGAGTTTGGGCACTTGGAAGACAAGGTGGTGCTAGACCAGTTAGCAATAGACACCACGAATCCAAGGCTGCGGGAGAAGCTAATGACGGCGCCGGATGATCTGCCATTGGCATACGCGGTGGAAGTAGCGTCCCAGCTAGAGCAAGAAGCGGCTGGCCAGTTAGCATCACAGCTAGTGGGCCCCGACCTGCACTCCCCACAGTCAGCCTTACTGGTACAGACCGTTGCCTCGGTTGCTCAGCCCTTTGACCCCATGTCCAGCATGGACACCATCTATTTTGTGGGCCCCGACAACTGGTAAGCCCAGCAGTGTATAGTGAAGCTAGACAGCATCAGTATATTGATGGTTCTAGCCACCGCTACCTCAAGGTCTCTGATAAATGAAGCCATGATTAGAAGGCTTACTCTCCGGCAACCAGACATGGTGGAACTGCCTGTTGACGGATTCTCCAAGACCAGCACAAGTGTCACCTTCTCAGTGCACTACGGAGAAAGAACTCTCCCAGCGTCCTTGTTCCGGGTGACACACCATGGCGATAATATTCTGGGGTGGGACTTATTCTATGAACTGGGCTTCTCCATCACAGGCCCCGGTCTGACCAACGATGGTCTGAGTCCACTGCACTCAGACATGGATGCAGCCACTTCCTGCTTTGCACTGCAAGCCAAGCAGAACCCTGTAGAACCGGAGCTGCCACAGGAGCTCCAGACCGTGTCCATGCAGGACCTGGAGCCACCACAGGAGCTCCACATCGCATCCACATAGGACCTGGAGCTGGTCCTCATGCAGCACGAACGTCCTCAAGCTGCCGCCTCATTTCAGGAGTTCCGGTCCACAGCCACACAGGACCCAGAAGAAGGTAAGGCCTGCCCTGCCAGTGGCAAGACCGGCCTGCCTCTACATCTTTCCCCGGACAGCTCACGTCCTCCACCAGATGATACCCCAGTAATGGCACCCTTCTCCGGCAGCAGGACAGAAGAGCAAAGACAGAAACGCCTCACGAAGCACGAGCCTCCTCGAGCTGCCGCATCACTGCAGGAGTTGCAAGCCGTAGTTGTTCAGAACCGGCCATGTCCTCCATCAGATGACACTCCAGCGGTGGTGCTCTCCCCTAACAACAGGATTGCAGAGCGACAACAACACTTTGTGAAGAAGGAACGCTGAGAGGAGCGGCCTTCACTCATAGTGCTCAACTGGATCTAGGTACATCGACCCAAGTGCTTGTACAGGCTGCAGTCCTTCTGGCCAGTGCTGACGCGGATCACCACTCAGCTAGGACCAGTCACCTTCCTTCTGACTGATGGGCCATGACTGCAGAAGGATGACACCACCTCCCGCTCCTGATCAAGGGACCGCGACCAAGCCGGCCCACCCAGACTGGGGCTTCACTGATGAATGGTTCGTAGCTCCAGCGGGGCACCTGCCGGAACAACCCAGGCTGGCACAGCCTGAGCCCCACCTGGCAAGCGTCCAGTGGAGACCGCTTCATCTTGAAGACTATGTCACTGACTTTAAATACATTGGTAGTCAGTACATGGTCTACTCAGTGGTAGAATATCCCACATGACCATGCGGGCACACCGGCAGTCTACTTGGTTGCCTAGTTGGAAATGTTATGGTTGAAATATGCCTTAAGTGGTTCGTTATAATGGCTTTTTTGGCCCAGTCAAGAATGCGTTCTGTTTCACATTAACCAATGCACTAATCTTTATACTGCCCTGTTCGGCATAGTCATGTGTGTGTTTCAGCTTTGCATTAACCTGACAAGCTAGCAAGAGTGTGTTCCTATATCAGCCGTTCCTGCTCAGCTAATCCACTTATGTGTATACTGTATGTTCTGCATTACATTAGATGATACGCTAATATGCATGTTTTACTTACCGCCCTTGTGGTGTATGTAAAATGGTGCGATGCACTACATTGCGGTCGCACGTGCGCACGTGTGACATCACAACGCCGCAGGGTGTATTACACGGCTGCCCAGGGCCGGCCCTCTCTTTTTGGCACTCCGCCCTTCCATGCTCCACTTGCACTGAGTACTATATTGTTTGGCTAACGTTCATTAAAGCTAACCTCAACACGCGGATGTGGCTGCACTCATTTCCAGACAACACCTTTCTCACCTGGAGGACTGCACCGGAGTTCGCCACTTGATTCGACTCGAGACCACCTCTTTTAGGT
Organism: Pholidichthys leucotaenia; assembly: GCA_020510985.1. NCBI lineage: Eukaryota > Metazoa > Chordata > Actinopteri > Cichliformes > Pholidichthyidae > Pholidichthys > Pholidichthys leucotaenia. Next base: position 125,982,672 of record CM035837.1, on the reverse strand, counting down.
GGTTTTGGTACAGTTGTTTTGGTGCACACCTGAGTGCGATTATCGTGTTCTCACCAGACAAAACAAGCTGCATGAATGGAGAAAATGAACTAAAGCCTGTAGGTGTGAAAGCACCCTTAGTGTCTGATTTGGGAAAGTATTTCTAGATTTTTTGGGCCAACTAGAAAGACTTCAATCTTATCCAAATTTAACAGCAAGAAATTACAAGTCAACCACATTCTGATTTCCTTAAAACATCCATCCATCCATCCATCCATCCATCCATCCAGCTATCCATCCATCTCAGTGTTTCCTCTGGCTTAAAGACCTTGGCACATTGGCAACCTATTTTTTGGGGTGGGGGGACAGAAAACACATGACACTATTGTAACTGAAACATGTTAATTTTATACTATTTTTTTTTTAATTTTGCACAGTAACTTTGCATATGGAACTTATTATTTGAAGTATTGGACAATCAAGACTTAAATGTTGGAATATTGGGCCAGTTGGGGTCCCACCCAGACATCCTGTGTTTGGACTTTTTACTGGTGTATCCTTCTCTCCTTCCTCTGCTCTCATCTCTCCTGGACCCTCTGGCTGAACACTTTCCTCTCCTTGGCTCAACTTGTCTGTCTCATCTTTCCGTCTCTGAGTCCTTTCTAATTCAGGTGCTCTCTCTGCCGATGGTGGTATACAAACAGGTTAGAAAATACAACGGGGCAGATTTACTAAGGCAGCGCAAATTAGCGAGTACGCAATTTAGACAGAGCGCCTAAGGGTGTGACCAATTTTTGCTTGTGATCTACTAACAACACGCAAAATTATGAACACAGATGCAGACACCTCATTTCAATAACGACCACCCATCCACCAAGAACACCGCAAAATTGCACACAGGCACAGCTGATGAGGAAGCGGGTCATCAACACAGGTACAGTCAGTTTGGAGGACCATAATATCCACCTTATTCCCGGGGGGGGGGGTGCCGCTGTAGGAGCGATTATGGGTGGAGCTTCCAGTTTCGGCTGAAGTTGTGTTAAATCAGTCAGTATGAGTGGAGTAGCAGGGGCATTTAAAATAGCATTTTTAAAAGTTTTTCAAATTCATTTTAATGTATAGTCCACATACGTGTTTTGCACTCAAGTGGCAGCTAATTTCAGCACTTGCAGTTTTTGTATTTTTTGAACTAGTACATACCCGTGCATACCCGTCCATGCCCGTAGAAACCAAGTATAAGCAAGTATTTCTGCATGCCCGTTGCTGAAGGGTCTCCTCCTGTCTCAGACGGCTGTGTTGTTGACAGTCATGCCTGTGGCATACGGGTGGAACCTGAGGCGTTTCATGTTCACGGCATCCTTTCTGATGTGCAGCAGTTCTCCTCATTCTATTGCTCTCCATCTGGTGGGTCTTCTTCTTCTTCGTTCAGACCACTGGTTGAGGGATAGGTGCGTCGTAATTTCAGTTCATGGGCATGATCCTGAAAAAGTGCCTTTTGACCCTGTTCAGGAAGGCCTGTGCATGCCCGTAGAAACCAAGAAACCGGAGCACCCGGAGAAAATCAGCGCTTTGCTTGGTATTTTACACATTTGTAGTGTAGACTGGCATTCGTCAAGGTTACACATTTGCCATCATATAGGCATCGTGAGTCGTCCTATGATGCCTGAGTTCATAGGACGTCCTATGATGATGAGGCAGAGATCATAGGCTGTCCTATGATGTCCTATAAAAGTGCTTTAAAGTCTGTCGTACCCTATGCTGGTGAAGGGTGTCCTTCTGTCTCAGATGGGTGCGATGTACTGCTGGAACCTCAGGTGTTTCATCTTCATGGCATCTTTTCTGATGTGCAGCAGTTGTTGTCATTCTATTGCTCTTCTTCTTCTTCTTCTTCTTCTTCTTCTTCTTCTTCTTCTTCTTCTTCTTCTTCTTCTTCTTCTTCTTCTTCTTCTTCTTCTTCGTTGAGACCACTGGTTGAGGGATAGGTGTGTCATAATTCCAGTTCAGGGACAGGATCATGAAAATAGATCTGAGCAAAAAGAGGCCTTCCGGCATGGACTCACTGTATATGATATCATAAAGACATGAAGGCAGCCTTGATGTATATGACATCATAAAGACATGTTGCCTGATGTCACTGTATATGATATCATAGGACGTCCTATGATGATCAGGCGGAGATCATAGGCTGTCCTATGATGTCCTATAAACATGCTTTAAAGGCATGACGTCCTATGATGATCAGGCAAAGATCATAGGCCGTCCTATGATGTCCTATAAACGTGCTTTAAAGACATGAAGGCAGCCTTGATGTATATGACATCATGTTGCCTGATGTTACTGTATATGACATCATAAAGACGTAAAGGCAGGATTGATGTATATGACATCATAAAAACACATTTGTCTATGTGCCGTCAGCTTGGTGTATATGACATCATAAAGACACATTTGTCTATGTGCCGTCATATAGGAATCATGAGTCGTCCTATGATGCCTGAGTTCATAAAGACACATTTGTCTATGTGCCGTCGGATTGATGTATATGACATCATAAAGACACATTTGTCTATGTGCCGTCATATAGGAATCGCGAGTCGCCCTATGATGCTTGAGTTCATAGGACATCCTATGATGTTCAGGCAAAGATCATAGGTCGTCCTATGATGTCCTATAAACGTGACAGACAGACACAGACACACACACACACACCCACACACAAATTTCTTGCTTTAATAGAGTGATATTTTGGCATAGTTCTGGTACTTGTTGCTGGTGTTTGTGGTTGTTCCATAGACTGTATAAATGGAAGCTTCTCACCCTGCAATGCATAGATGATGCACTGAAAATGGAAAAGGACTTTTCATGTGATTGGTGGTACAGACACCAGGTATATTTTCACTTCTATGAATGTCACAGATCTGACATTTTTGTGTTATATACTGTATGTCACCAGAATGAAGGCTGCATGAAGTAAAATAATAAATAAAAAATAGTAACAGTTTGCTTCCTAAGGCTTAACGATTTAAGAAAGATAAACAGTTTTTTTTTTTTTGCATTCGTTACACTGCCTTGGAACGATATGGACTTCAGCATGCTTCAGCATGCATTCATTTTTAAATTATCACAAAATATCCACCTTATTCCTAGGTCCCATATGATGCCTTGTGTGAATTATGGTAACAACTTCCTGTACTAGTTTAGAACATATGGTTGTCACTGAAACGGGACACTTTTCCTTGTTAAAAAGCAATGACTTTGGCATCAGAAATGCGGAAACACGGCCTCTTGCACCTCAAAACAGTAATATTGTAGAGGGTGTAAGGGAAGGATGTGGAGGCGAGGCACGAGCGTAGGTCGACACATGTTCTTTATTGACCCTCTAACATAAATACAGCCTGTGGACCCCAGCGTTGCCCGCTGGGGCCACATCTCTGGTAGGAGAGTTTCTGCCTTTTTTAGGCATGTATAACAAGCTCTTTTATACACGTTATACAGGCAGAGAGAATGCATGGCACATTAGCATAGTGATATACATATCAGTCAATACATATCATTAGCCTGGCCCTGGCACCCTGATGTCCTCTCAGTCGTCCGGGGACGTATACATAACAGTCCATTGTTCTGATTGCCCTCTGGGGCTCTCTGTCCATATGTAAATTGTCCTCCGTTTCCTCCAGGCCTGCTGAGTGTGAGATAGTGTCCGTCCGCAGTGTGCTGGGTCACCACAGTATAGTCATACCACTTCCCATGACTATTGAGGGATGGGAAGATGACCTTATAAAGTGGCCTCGTACACAGCAGCTCCATTATTAAGTTAGCACCGCTGCTAAGATGCTAACGCTGTAAACAAATGACCCGTGCTGGCAAAATGAGTCACTCTGAGGACATTTTCAAAACTGATGTAATGTTATTTCCATATTCTGTATTGAAAAATCGCGCGAAAACTGACCCAGAAAAAGCCGATTTGTTTATATTTTAGCTAGGTTGAAAACTTGCGTTCGATCAGTCGGGAATTACGTCTTCTGCAAAATCATAGGTATTTTTAGAAAGTACGATTTCTAAGCTTTCCAATGATACCAGGCACTCATAGGAGTTTTCCTGGGATTTTGCCATTACCAAACAAAGAAAGAGTCATTCTTCTTCTTCGTCGATCGCTAGATGGTCACACCAGCTGCCCTGACGAATGCTGCCGTCCTGCGGAGGTCCCCGAGGTCCCCGTGCAGCTTTTGTTTCAGCGATGCGGGGTCAGGCCACGTAGCTCGTCTGAGTGCAGCATGGTCTGGGCAGTCTTGGAGGAGGTGTTCGCTGGTCATTTGGGCAGTACCACATGGGCATCTGTCCAATTGTCCAACTTTAAGTTTCTGGTGCATGTGAGCATGCATTCTGTTATGTCCAGTTCGGAGTCTGAACAGAACAACTTGGTCAGCCCTGCTCAGACTGTAGTAGTTGTCATCCTTGCAGAAGTTTGGGTGTTTCTGCTGCCACTTCTTGTGAGACAGGGCCTTAATAATGGTTTTCTCCTCACTGTAAGAGACCTGCCTGTCTTCCTGGTCTTGCTGCCCACCCTCCTTAGCAAGTCTGTCAGCCGTCTCATTTCCATAGATTCCACAGTGGGCAGGAATCCACTGGAGTGATACGTTCACCTGTGTTGCTAGTTGAGACAGAGTGAGGGCGAGTTCATTCAGTTCTTTGCGTCGGGGGTCCTGAAGTGCATCCAAGACAGAGAGGGCATCAGTGAAGATGACGACCCGCTTGTGTGCCTTGTCTTGATGTTCCCTGATGTGGGCCGCTGCTGTTCTCAGGGCCTCTGCCTCAGCCCTGAAATTGGTGGCGTACTTTCCAGTCGCAATGGGAATGTGGGTCTCCTCATCAGCGTACCTGATGTACACGCCGCCTCCGCCATTCCTGGTTGCTTCCATGGCAGAGCCGTCTGTGTAGACGTGAGTCCACTGCTCTTTAGGGTAGGCAGACTGAATGAACTCCAGGGCCAGCGACTTCCTCTCTTGGTCTGACTGTGTTCCTTTCTTCCCAATGCCCGATATGTCTGTACGTATGGCTGGGAAGTTCTGTCGGTTCCAGGAGGGAACAGATGCTATGGGTGGTATTGGTGTGGGTGTGTGGTCCATCAGTTCTGGGTCTGTCCTTTCAAGTGTCCTGCTCTGGTGGATGAAGCTCGATCTCTTAAGTCTCCCTTTTGTTGGCTTGTTCAGTCTGTCCTTCATGGGATGGTTTTCCAGTCTTTTGAATTTGGCGGCCTGGGTCAGTACCTTGACGTTTCTTCTGTCTTCCAGTGGTGCAAGGCCTGTTGTTGTCTCCAGCGCTTTGATAGGGGTACTGCGCATGGCTCCTGTCATCATTCGCATGGCTTGGTTTTGAAGTCTGTCCAGCTTCTCAGTGTTGCTTTTGGCAGCTGTTGAGGTTGCTGCCATGCCATACTCCAGAACAGGCCGAATCCTCCCCACATAGAGCTTCTTCAGGACACCCTGGTCTGCACCCCAGTCTGTTCCTGACAGTTTCTTCATTAGGGCCATCCTGATCTTTGCTCTTGCCTGGTTCTTGTGCAGCTGGTTCTTCCAAGTCAGTCTGCGATCCATGGTGATCCCGAGGTATGTGGGTGCATATTCAGCCTGGAGCTCATGGGAGTTGATCTGCAGTTTCACCTTCTGGTGGACAGGGTGAAGACGGTGTATGTAGTCTTCCTCTTATTTAAGCTTACAAGTCATGACTTGGTCCATGCCTCTATCAGCCGGAGAACTTGCTGCACTCTGTAGTTTGCAGTCAATGCTTTCCTCACTGCACCAGAGGGCTAGGTCATCGGCATAGATGGCACCTTGTACGTTCCTTGGCAAACTCTGGATGATGTCCTTAATGAATACAAGGAAGGGTGTTGGGGAGAGCACTCCTCCTTGTGGGACTCCTTCCCTCAACACCTTCTTCTTGCTGAAGTACTGTCTGACCTGGACTCTGGCTCTTCTGTTGTGCAGGTATTGGGCAATCCACTTGTACATGCGCCCAGCAATACCACACTGGCGCAGTTTCAGCTTGAGGCCATCTTTCCATACCCTGTCAAACGCCTTTTCTAGGTCAATCCATACAGCGAGGGTGTGCTTTTTTTCTTGGAAGGCATCTTCTATGGCTTGAGAGATGTATGTTATTTGGTCCTCTGTAGACCGGTTCTGCCTGAAAGCTGCTTGATCTGGGCCGATGTGTTGTTTTCCTTCCAAGTGCCACATGAGTCTGGTGTTGATGAGACGCTCTAGCAGCTTTCCTATGCAACTTGTAAGGCTTATGGGGTGATAGCTTTCAGCCTTCAACTTATCTTTGCCTTTTTTGTGCACTGGAATCATCGTGGCTTCTCTCCAGATCTGAGGCACAGTCCCTGATCTCCAACTGTCGTTGAAAAGCTGCAGAAGTTTCTTCTTGGTTTTGGGGCCAAGGTTCAGCAACATTTCATTTGTGATCTTGTCAGACCCAGGGGCTTTTTTCAGCTTCAGTGTTGTCATTGCAACCTCCAGCTCCTTGAGAATGAATGGCGAGTTCATCACTGGTTCAATTTGTGCGTTCTGATGAATTCGCTGGGCTCCTCTGACAACCTTTCTTCTCTCTGGTGGAATCTGAAGATGGCTCATCTTCACATACTGGTTGATGAAATGGTCTGCTGCTTTCTTGCCAGTCAGCAGTTCTTGATCTGCCTGTACTGTGATCGGCGAGCTTTTGCTGTTCTCGTCGTTGAGGGCTTGAGCCAGTTTCCAAAGCTTGTTGCCGTCCTTGTCCAAGTTGAGCTGCTTTGTCTTTTCTTGCCATCGCTTTCGAGCTTCCTGTATAAATGTTTGCCTGTGTTTTGCAGTGGCCGCCTTCAGGGCAATGTTGTTTCCTACTGTAGGATCTGCTTCTACTTTTTTCCTTGCCTCTGCCACACTGTCTTCAAGCTGCTGGAGCTCTTCTGTCCAGTAAGGCCTATAGTTCTTTCTGGCTCCCCGAGGTATAGATTCATTTGCAGCCTTCAGAATAACATGGTTCAGCACCCTGACTTTCTTGTTGAGGTTCTGCTGCTTGTGACAGATCTCTGCAGAGTACCGGTCCACCAGTGTTGAGAAGCGCACCCAGTTGGCCTTGTAATTCCACCTGGGGAATGTCTTAGCTTCTTGTGGTTTGTAGCTGATGTCCAGTCTGATCTTCACAGGTTTATGGTCACTTCCCCTGAGCTGGCCAAGTACCGTTCTTGTTGCCAGCCTGGCCATATCGTTGGTGGCAAACACAAGATCGGGCATGGTGTTACTCAGCCATACCCTGGAGAAGAACGTTGGTGGATCATCAGGATCATTCATTAGCAGAAGACTGTTTTCGACTTGCCAATCTTCCACCTCCTCTCCTCTTCTATCTGCTTCACTGTATCCCCATGCCTCTGAGTGACTGTTGAAGTCACCGATTTAAATTAAATGTGGTTTATTAAATATTAGGTCTCTAACTCCCAAGTCTCTGTTAATCCATGATCTGTTAATTGATCATCAGATTGATTTAATTTCCCTTACAGAGACTTGGTTAGGGCAAGAGGATTATGTTGGTTTAAATGAATCAACTCCCTCTGGTTATTTAACCTGTCAAAATCCCAGAAGTTCTGGTCGTGGAGGAGGAGTAGCAACAATTTACCATTCCAAACTACTAGTTAATGTAAAGCAAAAAACATGTTATAATTCCTTTGAGGGCCTGGTCCTCAGTGTTGGGCACTTTAGCAATTTTAGGTTAAACCCAATTTTATTTGCCATAGTTTATCGTCCCCCATCAACCTACTCAGAATTTTTATCCGAATTTGCTGATTTCTTAGCTGATTTAGTGCTGAAATCTGATAGAATAATTATAGTAGGGGACTTTAATATACATGTGGATGTAGATAGTGACTGCCTTAATGTGGCTTTTAATTCAATATTAGACTCGATTGGGTTTTCTCAGAAAGTAGGAAATTCTACTCATTACCTCCACCATACATTGGACCTTGTTCTGACATATGGCATAGAAATAGAAAATCTTGTAGTGTCTCCTCATAACCCTGTACTGTCAGACCATTGTCTGTTAACCTTTGATTTTACTATTTCTGACTATTTGGCTCCTAAAGAAAAATATTATTACAGTAGATGCCTCTCAGATGATGCTGTTTCCAAATTTATGCAGATTGTTTCTTCTATGCCATGTGTCAACACAACGGAAATAAGCTATAGACAGCTTGCTCCTTCTGTAATTGATAACATGGTGGATAGTGTTTCAGCTTCTCTGCATCAGGCTCTAGACTTGGTGGCCCCCTTAAAAAAGAAAAAGTCTAATCAGAGATTTCTAACTCCTTGGTTCAACACAGAAACTCGTAGCTTAAAACAGAAGACTCGTCAATTAGAAAGAAAATGGCGCTCTACTAATTTAGATGAAATCTATTTAGCTTGGAGAAATCATCTTTTAATTTATAAAAAATCTCTTAGAAAAGCTAGAACAAGTTATTACTCTGCATTAATAGAAGAGAACAAGAATAATCCCAGGTTTCTTTTCAGTACTGTAGCCAGGTTGACAAAGAGTCAGGACTCTGTCAATCCTAGCATTCCCTTAGAGCTTACTAGTCAGGACTTTATGAACTTTTTCAATAATAAAATTTCATCCATCAGAGATAAAATCAATCAGATTCTTCCCACAGTTAACTTAAATAATGTAACTACTACAACTCCTTCTTTTGATGTCTGTCTTGATGAGTTTACTCCAATCGACCTTTGTGAGTTAGACAAAATAGTTTCCTCATCCAAACCTTCAACTTGTCTTTTAGACCCTATTCCTACCAGGTTATTTAAAGAAGTCTTCCCACTTATTGGTAGCTTTATTCTTCATATAATCAATTCTTCATTAACTTTAGGCCATGTACCGCAGGCTTTTAAAACGGCTGTAATTAAACCCTTACTCAAAAAGCCAACGCTGGATCCAGGAGCTTTAGCTAACTATAGACCAATCTCTAATCTCCCTTTCATTTCAAAAATCTTAGAAAGAGTTGTTGCTACGCAATTATTTGACCACCTGCAGGGAAATGGTTTACTTGAAGAGTTTCAATCTGGGTTTAGAATCCATCATAGTACTGAAACAGCCTTAGTGAAGGTCACTAACGACCTCCTCATTGCATCTGATAATGGACTAGTTTCTGTACTTGTCCTTTTAGACCTTAGTGCAGCTTTTGATACTATCGATCATAATATTCTACTTGCTAGATTAGAACACTATGTTGGACTTAATGGAACTTCGTTGCAGTGGTTTAGATCTTATTTATCTGATAGGTTCCAGTTTGTTCATGTAAATAATGAGTTTTCTTTCAAATCAAAGCTTAGTCATGGAGTTCCACAGGGATCTGTGCTAGGCCCTACTCTTTTTAGTTTATATATGCTTCCGTTAGGCAACTTTATTAGAAAGCACTGTATACATTTTCATTGTTATGCAGATGACACACAATTATACCTGTCAATGAAGCCAGATGATAGTAATCAATTAGCCAAGTTAGAAGCCTGTCTTAAGGAAATCAAAGCTTGGATGACTTGTAATTTCCTGCTATTAAATTCAGATGGTTCCAAGGTTGTCATAGCCAGGAGCGGCACTGGGGTTAAGCTCCCAGTGCTCATAAAATGCTCCTTATGGCGTGCGTCTCGAAAAGCCTCTGACAACTAAGTCCAACTCCTAGCCTGCCCGTGTGGTTTAGTCTCTAAGCCCGGCGGAACTGCTTTTACTAATAGGAGAAGGGGCGAGGGCGGATCTCTGGCGCCTTAAAACCAGATGCTTTGGGTAGATGGTGGCTCGTCAACCTGGGAAGGTAGCCCATCTAGAGGAAGGTAAACCCTGATTTCAAACCTCTGCTGCCTTGCGGCATACCCGGTCACGGGAAAGGCTTCGGGAGTCAACCCTGAGGAAAAATCCGGAGTCGGAGCCCCTAAGGCAGTTCTATGTTGTGCTCAACATTGTTCTGGCAGCTCCTGCAACGGCGCTGGTGCCAAACTGTAGCAGCCCTGCTGTTCCTTTGGATTCATCAGTGACGTGGAGAGGGGGGACATGCTGCATGGGCAACATCTTGTCCTCCATATCTTCCTGCCCAGGCTTGAATCCTACCAACGCCCAACGCTGGAAGGTAGAACACCGGATCACTGGAGAGGACACTCCAGCTTCGTCTTTGGCGTAGACAAAACACGGGGAATGACAGTTACCGGTTATAAGCCACTGCTCAATTGGCGTAGAGCGTGGCGCCAGGGGTTGTTCCCGACGGTGGGAGGGATCATCAGATCTCACTGGACAGCTACCGCCCGCCTCAAGCTGGGCAGCCCCCAGCCAATAAGGTGTTGTCCCGTCACAGCTTGCTTTCCTCATTGGGTGCATGGGGATAAGGAGAAATCCAAACAGCAGGCTGAGAACCTTCGCACCAGGCAAGACAATAAAACAAAAGAGACCAACTCTAAAACTGGGAACTTGGAACATCCGCACTATGATGACAGGACTCGCTGCTAACCTAAAGGACATCAACGACACCAGGAAGACTGCCATCATCAATAATGAGCTGAAGAGACTGGGAGTGGATATCGCCACTCTCCAGGAAACACGGTTAGCTGATGCAGGCACACTGAGAGAGAAGGACTACACGTTCTACTGGCAGGGAAAGGGCAGTGACGAACACAGGGAACACGGAGTGGGCTTCGCAGTGAAGAACACTTTGCTGAAGATGGTGGAACCGGGCAGCACTGGCTCTGCACGACTTCTCACCCTCAAAAGACGAGTTCTACGAGAATCCCGCAACAACTGTCAGGATCATCCCCAACTCTGAACAACTCATTCTCCTTGGAGACTTCAATGCCAGAGTGGGTGCTGACCACGACTCCTGGCCCTCCTGTCTTGGACCTTTTGGCGTGGGCAGAATGAACGACAACGGACAGCGGCTGCTCGAGTTCTGCACATATCACGATCTGTGCATCACAAACTCGTTCTTCAAGACCAAGCCCCAACACAAGGTTTCCTGGCAACATCCGCGCTCAAAGCACTGGCACCAGCTAGACTTGATCCTGACCAGGCGCACCTCACTGAAGAACGTGCTAATCACCCGTTCGTTCCAGAGTGCAGATTGCGACACAGACCATTCATTGGTGTGTTGCAAGGTCAAGCTGCAGCTGAAGAAATTCCATCGTGCTAGACAACCTGGAAAGGCACGGATTGACGCCAGCAAGATGGCCCAACCAGAACTTGTTGAGCAGTTTGCCTCCACCTTTGAGAAGGAACTTGGTGTACCACGAGGAGAATCTGCAAAGCAGAAGTGGGAAGAGCTGCGAAACACCATCTACCACACAGCCTTGGCTACCTTTGGGAGGAAGACCTCGAAGTCACAGGACTGGTTTGATGCCAAGTTGACCGAGATGACCCCCGTCATTGAAGCCAAGCGTTCAGCACTTGCTGAGTACAAGAAGTACCCAAACGAGAAGAATCTCCAGATTCTCAGGGCTGCGAGAAGCAAAGTTCAGCAGACTGCTCGGCGCTGTGCCAACGAGTACTGGACTCAGCTCAGCCAAGACATTCAAACCGCTGCCATAACAGGGAACATCCGTGGTATGTACGATGGCATCAAGAAAGCACTTGGTCCGGCTCAGAGCAAGACGGCCCCCCTCAAATCTTCCATTGGGGAGATGATCACAGAGAAGAACAAGCAGATGGAGAGATGGGTGGGACACTACTCCGACCTCTACTCTAGACAGAACACCGTGACACCGTCAGCCCTTGATGCCATCGACTGCCTGCCATCCATGGACGAACTTGACGCCGAGCCAACCATCGATGAACTCAGTAAGGCCATTGATAGCTTGGCCGCTGGCAAGGCACCCGGCAACGACGGCATACCCCCTGACCTGATCAAGCACTGCAAGACCGCCCTACTGCTGCCATTGCATGACGTTCTCTGCCAGTGCTGGAAGGAAGGTGCCGTACCACAGGACATGAGGGACGCCAAGATCATCACCCTCTACAAAAACAAAGGGGAGAGAAGCGACTGCAACAACTACAGGGGCATTTCCCTCCTCAACGTTGTTGGCAAAGTCTACGCACGAGTTGTTCTCGTTCGTCTACAGAAGCTTGCCGAACGTGTCTACCCCGAGTCTCAGTGTGGCTTCCGCGCTGAGCGATCGACGGTAGACATGATATTCTCCATCCGCCAACTCCAGGAGAAATGCAGAGAACAGAACATGCCTCTGTACGTCGCCTTCATCGACCTCACCAAAGCGTTCGATCTGGTCAGCAGAGAGGGCCTTTTCAAGATCCTGCCAAAGATAGGATGCCCACCAAAGTTGCAAAGCCTCATTGAATCGTTTCACACCAACATGCAGGGGATAGTGCAGCACGATGGCAACGTTTCAGAGCCATTCAACATACGCAGCGGAGTGAAACAGGGCTGTGTACTTGCGCCAACCCTCTTTGGGATTTTCTTTGCTATGCTCCTGAGGCATGCCTTCAGCACAGCAACAGAGGGAATCTACCTGCACACAAGATCTGACGGCAGGCTTTTCAACCTCGCCCGCCTGAAAGCCAGAACCAAAGTACGCGAGGCTCTAATCAGAGACATGCTGTTCGCAGACGACGCTGCAGTCGCAACCCACACACAGCAGGAGCTTCAGACCCTGATGGACCGCTTCTCCCAGGCATGCAAGGACTTCGGGCTTACCATCAGCCTGAAGAAGACTAACGTCTTGGCGCAAGGCACGGAAGCACCACCAACCATCACCATTGATGACTACAAGCTGGAGGTCGTGAATCAGTTCACGTACCTGGGGTCCACGATCAGCAACAACCTCTCCCTTGATACAGAGATCAACAAGAGGATTGGAAAATCAGCCTTCACACTCGCTCGCCTCACCACACGAGTGTGGGAGAATCCCAAACTCTCTGTCAAAACGAAGATGGCAGTGTACAACGCCTGCGTCATCAGCACACTGCTCTATGGGAGTGAGACGTGGACAACATACGCCCGGCAGGAAAAGAGACTGAACTCCTTCCACTTGCGCTGCCTTCGCCACATCCTGGACATATCCTGGCAGGACAAAGTGCCCAACACAGAAGTTCTGTCCCGCGCCGGCCTTCCCTCCATGTTCACTCTACTCAGGCAGCGCAGGCTCCGCTGGCTAGGCCACGTTCACCGTATGGAGGATGGCAGAATCCCCAAAGACGTCCTCTATGGAGAACTGGCAACTGGCAGGAGAGACGTTGGCCGCCCACAGCTGCGCTTTAGAGACGTCTGCAAGAGAGACATGAAGGCCCTGGATATCAACACAGAGCGCTGGGAGGACCTTGCAACGGACCGCTCCAAATGGAGAGGCACCCTGACCAGACAGCTCAAGGCGGGTGAAGAGAGACTGATTGCTGCAGCAGATGAAAAAAGGACCCGCAGGAAGAACCGCCACAGACCCAGCAGCACGGAGACCACCCACAAGTGTGACCTGTGTGACAGGACATTCGCGCATCGGCCTGTTCAGCCACAGGCGGTGCTGTTCCAGCAGAGTAGACGTTTAGGATTCTCTTCCATGGTCATCATAGACCGACAGAGGCCGACGACGAAATTCAGATAAGACTGAAGTCATTCTTGTTGGTCCAAAAAACCTTAGAAATTCCTTTCCAAATCAAACTTTCAGTTTGGATGCAGTTACTCTTTCTCTTAATAGCTCTGTGAGGAACCTTGGAGTTATTTTTGATCAGGATTTGTCCTTCAATTCACATAGTAAATTTGTTTCTAAGACTGCCTTCTATCATTTGCATAATATTGCCAAGATTAGGAGCATCTTGTCTCAGAGTGATGCTGAGAAGCTGATCCACGCTTTTGTTAGCTCGAGATTAGATTATTGTAATTCTTTATTATCAGGCTGTCCTAAAGCATCTTTAAAAAGTCTTCAGCTGATCCAAAATGCTGCAGCAAGAGTTTTAACAGGTACTAGAAAGAGAGATCATATCTCTCCGGTTCTGGCCTCCCTTCATTGGCTTCCCATAGAGTTTAGAATTAAGTTTAAAATCCTTCTTCTTACTTACAAAGCTCTAAACAATCAGGCTCCTTTTTATTTAAAAGATCTGATACTACCGTATTATCCTAACAGAGCACTACGCTCCCAAAATGCAGGATTACTTGTAATACCTAGAATCTCCAAAAGTACAATGGGAGGCAGAGCCTTCAGTTATCAAGCTCCTCTCCTGTGGAATCAGCTGCCAATCTGGATTCGGGAGTCAGACTCGATCTCTGTTTTTAAGAATAGGGCTAAAACCTACCTTTTTGATATAGCCTACAATTAGGGAGGGATCATGTGTTTCTGAACCCTCCCTTAGTTATGCTGCTAATAGGTTTAGTCAGCCGGGGGACCTCCAGTAATGCACTGGGCCTCACTCCTTTCTTCACTCTCTATGAAATATTTTTTTTTTGCTGGTCATTAACATTTGTTTGTTCTCTCCCATAGATTGAGTCCCCATCGTGCTGTTTGCTCTCTACATGTCTGTTCTTTTCTTCTTCTCTATCCCCTCACCCCCCAGCCAGTCGCAGCAGATGACTGCCCCTCCCTGAGCCTGGTTCTGCTGGAGGTTTCTTCCTGTTAAAAGGGAGTTTTTCCTCTCCACCGTCGCCAAGTGCTTGCTCACAGGGGATCGCCTGATTGCTGGGGTCTTTCTGCAACTGTGGGGATTCCCCCCTACAGTTGATAGTGCTATGAGATGACTGTTGTTGTGAAATGGCGCTATATAAATAAAGTTGAATTGAATTGAATTGAACCGATGACTAAGCATCGGTGGTCTGGGAGTTCCACTTGGTCAAGTGAGAGCTCTCGCTCTGGGGGGCAGTACACATTGAAGATCGTGATGCTTTCATTGTGAACCATAATTCGAACTCCATGGATTTCTGCCTGGTTGTTGGTACTGACGTCAAACTCTTGTGCTGGTATGGCGTTTCTGACAAGAATCGCCACTCCTCCTTTTGTTCTTCCTTTTCTGTCTTTCCTGAAGACCTGGTATCCCCTAACACTGAAGCGTTGGTTTTCCTTCAGGTGTGTCTCCTGTAGGCAGGCTACATCAATGTCTTCTGAGTGGAGTCTTTCGGCAAGGGATATTTTTTTGTTATAGACTCCTTCTGCATTCCACTGGAGGATTTTGACGTTCCTCTCCTTTGGCGTCTCTTTTCGGCCAGTAGCATTCCTCATTCCCCGTCCCCTGGTCATGCAGGACGAGGTGAGGTGACCTCCGGTAGCTGAGGGTGGGCCCCTTTGAGGCTGAGGGCCCGGCACTCTTCCTCCCCGGTGGATCCCCAGAGGACGAGCACCATCACGTGCAACATTAGTGTGACTCATCATGAAGCGAATATGCATGATGCAGAGGTTTGTGGCACCACAGGGGTCCTGCATCTTCGTCTTCAGCCATGGACGTTTGTTGGGGGTCCCTCCCCTAGACCAACTGCCTTCCATGGCTGGGCTGTCGAAAGCTTGGTCCACCCTGTAGAAAGGTTGCCTGCCAAGGCTTTCCGAGACCCTTCTTCCCGTGCAACTGTCTGTCCTCCTCCGCCTTCACAGCCGTTGGGAGTTCGCTCTCCTCTCCGCCTGTTCCGCCGTTGGGACATTTGTTGCTGTAACAAAACTTGGGTTTTACGTGAGTGATTTATTACATGCTGCACAACCCCCAACCTGGAGGACCAGGGTGCACTCTTTAGTCTGGCCTCTACCCCACGCGGACCCGTTCGACATGGTTGAACCTTCTGGGAGCGCTAGGCTCCCGTCGACATAGCTCCGGGGGTTGCTGAGGCACGCAAGCCGCTGCACCCCGACAAGGTATGTGCACCATTGGCAGCGGAGAAAGAGTCATGATTTATGACTTCTCATTGCCTGTACTCATAATGATGTGGTGGGCATTCTGACCAGCACGTCTCCACTGTAATAAAGTCAGCTGCATTGTGTTAAAATATGTTGGACATAATCAAATTTACCTTAGAGCAGACGTACGCCACAGCACTGTGCTTGGATGTCGTCTGTCACCGTGTGGTGAGAAGCCTCCATTTATCCAGTCTGGCACAACCACGAACACCAGCAACAAGTACCAGAACTATGCCAAAACATTCAAAAAATACAAAAACTAGAAGAGCAGAAATTAGCTGCCACTTGAGTGCAAAACACGTATATGGACTATTGTAGAGAGAGGAATGAGTAGGCGAGGCAGTGAGCTGGAGCAGAGCAGACTTTATTACTCTCTCTATCATCAGTCAACAAGAATATTAACCCAGGTCGCTGGCATCTCTCTTTTATACCATACAAACTCGCCTCGCAACCTGGGTTGTTCACATCACAATACATCCATTCCCAATAACAATTCCCTTTGTCACCCAGCCTGTTGGCGCATTATTATGCAGCCTGGAAGAGAATGCATATTATCATGCAGTGTTATGGAGAAAACCACAGTCTGTCCTGCATATCCATTTCATAGCTTTTAAGCATCTCCTCCTGTGCTATTCAGTCTGAGTAGACCTTAACCCTCATGTCCTGTGGGCTTCAGCCGACATCCGTAGCAGCTGTAAAGGGGGGTTGCCTGCTCCGAGGTGCTGCTGTGCCAGTGGGGCGCTCCTGGAGGTGTGTCCGTCTGTGGGGGGACATCTGGGGGGGGGGGACACATCTTCATCATGCCATTGTGACTGAGCTGATGAATCATTTACCTGGGGAGTTCTCAGTGGGTGTTGTCCGGGCTGAGGAGCTCGAGCCAACACCACCTGCTTGTCTGCTAATACGAAGGCGGGCTTAAGCCTGTCTATACAGACTGTTTCTCTGCGCCCCCCCAAGTCTAACACAAAATGTTTATCCCCAGGTTCCAACATTCTGAACAAGCCGTCGTAGGGCGGGCGCAACGGGGTCCGGTGGGCATCGTGCCTGACAAACACTCCTTGGCACGAAAGCGTGGGGAAAACAGTGGTGGACCAGGCCGGGTACCATCCCTGCCTCTGCGCTATGTAGTGAAGGCGGGGATGGATCGGTGTTCGGCACGGGGTTGTCAGGCAAAAATTCTCCAGGGAGCCGCAGCGGCTGGGAAAAAACAAGCTCTGCTGGGGAGGCAGCCAAATCCTCCTTCGGTGCTGAACGCAACCCTAATAGAACCCACGGCAACCCATCCACCCAATTTGCATCCGTAAGCGAAGCCCTGAGCGCTGCTTTAAGCGACCTATGGAAAGGCTCGCATAACCCATTGGCCTGCGGGTTGTATGCAGTCATGTGATGAATTGTGACGCCCAGGCTCCGGGCCATCGTGGACCAGAGGTTGGAAACGAACTGCGGGCCCCGGTCTGATGTGATATCCGAAGGGGCATAGAAGCATGTCACCCATGTCGTCAAAAAAGCGTGTGCAACTTCTGTGGACGCAGTGGAAGCTAGCGGCACCGCCTCAGGCCAGTGCGTGGTGCAGTCCACCACTGTCAGGAGGTGCGTGAACCCCTGCGATGGCAGGATAGGGCCCACGAGGTCCACGTGAACGTGGTCAAACTTCTTAGCCGGGACATGGAATGGCTCAAGGGGGGCCTTTGTGTGCCTGTTGCACCTTGGCTCATTGGCACACTATGCAGGTTGCAGCCCACTCTTTCACCTGTTTGCGCAGGCTCAGCCAGACGAACTTTGCTCCCACCATTTGACTGACGCGCGCACTTCAGGGTGCGCCAGGGAGTGAACCGACTCGAAAATATGGCAGCGCCAAGCGCATGGGACCACCGGGCGCAGGCAGCCTGTGGAGACGTCACAGATTGAGGGGCCCCCCATCTTGCAGTACTCTGCTCTCCAGCCTTAACCCTGTTGGTCCAGACTGGAGCGCGCAAACATCCGCATCGCCGATCTGCTCAGCAGCCATGGCCATGTAATCTATCCCTACGTAGACTGGGGCCACTAATGTGTGCAAGAGGCAGTCTGCCACCATGTTGAGTTTACCGGCCACATGCTGAACGTCAGTCGTAAACTCCAAGATCGTAGCCAGCTATCTCTGCTGCTGGGCCGACCATGGTTCTGAATCCTTGGCCATAGCATACGTTAGCGGCTTGTGGTCCACAAACACAGTGAAGCTGCGCCCTTCCAGCCAGAACTGGAAGTGGCATATGGCCAGGTGGAGATCCAGTAACTCCCTGTCAAACGCGCTGTATTTATGCTCATTGTCATGCAAAGACCTGCTAAAAAAGGAGAGCGGCTGCCAAGAACCAGCGATGCGCTGCTCCACGACAGCCCCTATGGCCACGTCCGATGTGTCGGTAGTGAGCGCTATCCGAGCCACAAGGTCCGGGTGCGCCAGTAGTGTGGCGTTCGCTAGAGCTGTTTTGGCCTCGGAAAACCCCTGCTCTCGCTCAAGAGTCCAGTCAACTCTGTCCACCGGTTTCCGTTTCTTAAGTGCGGTGTACAACAGCTGCATGAGCTGTAAAAGTTAACCATCCCCAAAAACTTCTGCAGTGCTCTGACCATCTGAGGCCGGGGAAGATCTGCCACTGCGCGCACTTTGTCCAGTAAGGGTCTCGCGCCCTCCCGTGAGATGTGGTGTCCCAAAAAATCGATTACCGTAACCCCGAACTGGCACTTCGCCGTGTTGGTTATTAACCTGTGCTCTTCTAACCTCTGGAAAACCATCCTGAGGTGGGCTACGTGTTCGTCCTCAGAAGCGCTGGCCACCAGGATGTCGTCCAGGTAGACAAACACAAACGGCAGATCGTGCAGCACCGCATCCATCATGCATTGGAATGTCATCGCTGCGCTTTTTAACCCGAAAGGTATGCGTAAGAACTCAAAAAGCCCAAACGGGGTTATTATTGCCGTTTTGGGTATGTCTTCCGCACGCACCGGGACCTGGTGGTAGCCGCAGATCAGGTCTACCTTGGAAAAAATGCGTGCCCCGGTGAGGTGGACTGAAAAATCCTGAATATGGGGGATTGGGTAGCGATTGTGCGCTGTGGCGTTGTTTAATCTGCGGAAATTTCTGCATGATCCCTCGGCTTTAGGCATCATATGTAGCGGGGATGCCTATGGGCTGTTTGAGTGCCTGATGACGCCCAGCCTTTCCAAGTTGGCGAACTCCTCGCACGCACTGGCCAGTTTAGCTGCGTCCAGGCGCCGAGGTTGTGCAAAAACGGGTGGCCCCGTGGTGGTAATGAAGTGCTCCACCCCATGTTTAGTGACGGCCGCCAAAAACGTCGGAACTGTGAGTGCTGGGAACTGGGTGAGTAGTGTGTGGAACCTACCCCCTGGAGCTGTGACATTGGCTAGTGTTGTGGACCCGGCTCCTCTAGCTGTACAGGGCAGAGAATCAAAAGACATTGTGTTAATCAGGCGTCTGTTAGCTACATCGACTAATAGTCCGTGTGCACACAAAAAATCTCCACCCAAAATGGGGAAGTTACATGCCGCTATGACAAATGTCCATTGGTATGTACAGCCATGCGAGGATGTAGTCAGTGTCCTCTCACCAAAAGTCTTAATGTCTGAGCCATTTGCAGCCGCCAGCTCGGGGCCGCTACTTCCCGAAAGCCGGTCTGCGTAGGACGGCAGGATGAGGCTCTTTTGGGAGCCGGAGTCCACGTGGAACCGTCTCCCCGAGTGTTAGTCTGTCACATAGAGCAGCTTGTTTGTGTCACCGGCGGTCGCAGCTGCTGCCAACTGCCAGACCTGGCATTTCCCGAGTGCTTGAACTGGCACGGTGGCATGCATCGGCCTGCGTCTTCTCCGTAACAGCGGTGGTAGAAACAGAGCGTGTCCCTCCGGTGCTTCTTGGCCTCTGCTGCAGCCACCGTCGCTGGCTCCTCGTCCCCGCTAGCCATCTCGCAGGGTTCCGATGCTGCTGCGTTCACAGCGAAGGTTCTGGTCACCAGGATAATCCGATCTGCCTCTTGTGCTAGTGCCCGGTAGTTGCGCATGGCCAGCAGTGGCGAATTGGCAAGGACTGCTCTGGCCGCTGTCAGGAGGTTCCGGAGGAAAAGGTGGGCAAAGAGGAAATGCCCGTCACCTGTGCCCATCAATGCCAACATCTTCTCCATTAATTCGACCTCCAACCCGTCTTCCAACTCGGAGCGCGTCAGGGGCCTTTCCGCTCTCTCGCAGTCCGAGAGCGTGTAGCGCAGGGTCAGTGCGTTCTTGAGAGCGTCATATTTGTCGTGGGCTGGGGGCTGTTGGAGCAGGCTCGCCACCTGCTGTGTTGTGCGTGCATCCAGCGCTGCAACCATGTAGTAGTATTTGGTGTCATCTGCTGTCACTCCACGGAGCGTGAACTGGCCCTCAGTGTGGAGGAACCAAGACTTCGGGCCATGTAGCCAAAATTCTGGGAGGTTGACCGAAATGGTGCATGCGGTGCTGGCGCCTCCAGTCTGGGTCATCTCTGGGGTGTTTGCGTCAAGTTCCATTATTTGTCAAGGGTCACCAGTGTAGAGAGAAGAATGAGTAGGCGAGGCAGTGAGCTGGAGCAGAGCAGACTTTATTACTCTCTCTATCATCAGTCAACAAGAATACTAACCCAGGTCACTGGCATCTCTCTTTTATACCATACAAACTCGACTCGCGACCTGGGGGGGTTCGCATCACAATACATCCATTCACAATAACAATTCCCTTTGTTACCCAGCCTGTCGGCGCATTATTATGCAGCCCGGAGGAGAATGCATATTATCATGCAGTGTTATGGAGAAAACCACAGTCTGTCCTGCATATCCATTTCACAGCTTTTAAGTGTCTCCTCCTGCGCTAGTCAGTCTGAGTAGAGAATGTACTGTCTGGGTCCCCCACACTATAAATTAAAATGAATTTGAAAAATGTTTAAAAACGCTATTTTAAATGCCCCTGCTACTCCATTCTTATTGACTGATTTAACACTACGTCAGCCAAAACTGGAAGCTCCGCCCATAATCGTTCCTACAGCGGCACCCCCAGGAATAAGGTGGATAGGTCAATAAAATTCTGAACAATTGTCAGAAAATGTCTGTACGTGTTAAGTTAAATAAGAAGCATTTATGGCATGACAACAGCATGAGTATTTTAATTTCGGGGTAAAACGAACGGCTGCAGCTGTCTGTATATACCATGACAGCCAAGCATGGTGATGTGGCATACGTCTGCTCTCAGGTAAATATGATTATGTCCAACATATTTTAACAAAATGCAGCCAACTTTATTGTGGTGGAGACATTGATATATCTCAGAGCTTTTATTTGTTTACAGCGTTAGCATAGCAGCGGTGCTAACAAACGGAGCTCCTGTCTGCCAGGCCACTTTTTAAGGTCATCTTCCCATCCCTCGATAGTCGTGGGAAGTGGTATGATTATATTACTGTTTTTGAAGTGCAAAAGGCCATGTTCCTGCATTTTTGATGCTGAAGTCATTGTTTTTTAACAAAGAAAAGTGTCCCGTTTCAGTGACAACCATACGTTCTACCGGAAGTTGCTACCATAATTCACCCAAGCCATCATGGGGCCCAGGAATAAGGTGGATATAAAGATTTTTTGAAGCTTTTGTTTAAGCACAAACCCCACTAAAATAGTTTGTTTTTGTTCATTATATTTAAAAATTTTGATTTTCATTTAAATCCTGGCGCATTTAGCAGGAGATTGACAATCGCAAACCTTGATAAATCACCTTGCGCCAGTCATTTCAATAACTCTCCTCCCTCAAATTTGCACTTTGACATAGCAACTACCACAAATACATATCCAATGAGGCCAGGGGCAAACTTAACATAGTCCACGAATTTCCACCGCTAATTTTGCCCTTTAACGCCAAAACGATGGTGTAGTACGTTAGATGGTGCAGTACGTTAGTAAATCTGCCCCTAAGTGTCATGTTTTGTCCTGTGGGATTTTTTTGTCATGGTTTACATAAATGACAAAAATAGGTGTGTTTCTTTGTATTTTTATTCTAGTGTTTTTTTTCCCATTCAGAAAGCATGAGGAAGGGGAAAAAACATTCATAACAGTAATTTACTGATGAATACTTAAATTATATGATCAGAGGTGGGTATAGCAGCCAGAAATTCTACTCATGTAAAAGCAATGCCATGAAATTAATAATTAAAAGTAGACAACCAGAAAAAGTGCAGGACCAGATGGTCTTCCAGTTGACCTTTATAAAAAATTTAAGAATAAATTAATAAAACCTTTTTTGGAAATGGTTTTAGAAGCATTTCAAAATAATAATTTACCATCATACATAAATAATGCCTTAATTATACTGCTGCCAAAACCAGGTAAGCCCTCTAATAAATGTGAAAATATGAGACCAATAAGCCTATTAAACGCCGACCTTAAGATAATCTGTAAAATTTTAGCAAGACGAATACAAGAAATTTTACCAAATATTATTAATCGAGATCAGAATGGCTTTATAAAGGGTAGACAAGGCTTCCATAATGTAAGAAGACTATTTAATATTATTTATTTTAATAAAGAAGCACCGGATACAGCTCTCCTATCATTGGACGCCGAAAAGGCCTTTGATAGAGTTGAATGGCCCTTTCTTTTTGAAGTCCTACAAAGGTTTGGACTTGGAAATAATTTCATAAAATGGGTTCAAATAATATACAATAATGCTACAGCAGAAATCCTAACAAATAACAATATTTCAAAACCAATAAAAATCAATAGAGGATGTCGACAAGGCTGTCCACTTTCACCTTTACTGTTTACTATGGCAATTGAACCTTTAGCGATAGCGATACGTTTACATTCACAAATATATGGAATTAAAGTTGGACCAACAGAACATAAAATCTCCCTGTACGCCGATGATATAATTTTGTTTATGTCGAATCTAAAAAAATCAATTCCAACCTTGTTGAATTTAATAAAGAATTTTGGGGAAATATCAGGATATAAAATAAATAAAACTAAATCTTCAATATTAATGCTAAATGAGACCCAGAGAAATTACCCAGCCCCTGAGGTAAATCAATTCAATGTTGTAAATCAGTTTAAATATTTAGGAATCCAAATTATGCCTAAGCTAGAATCAGTCGCCAGCGTCAACTATGAAGCCTTAATGTCAGATATCAATGAGTTAACTCAGAGATGGATGTCACTACCAATGTCGATGATCGGGAGAATCAATATACTTAAAAGTAATATTTTACCTAAAATACTTTATTTATTTCAATACATTCCCTTATCACCACCTTTAGATCTATTCTCAAGAATAAAAAAAAAGTTAGTGGAATTTATATGGAACAACAGGAGGGCTAGATTACGTTTGTCTTTATTATATTTACCATTTGATCGTGGAGGTCTGAAATGTCCAAATTTTATGTTGTATTATTGGTCGGCACAACTGAGGTCTATGACATATTATTTTTCATCAAATGATCTCCCTCACTGGACTGAAATGGAATCATACAATTTACCTTTACCTCTTCCCATATTCATATACTCAGATTCGGCAAAAAAATTACAAAAACAAGTTAAAAATCCATTTGTAAAGCATATGATCAAAATATGGTGTGAAGCTAAAAACTATTTAAAAGAACCACAGTTATTGTCACAATTTAGTCCAATATGGGGTAATCAATATTTTAAACCAGGGAGAGCGGACGCTGTATTTAAAGTATGGAATTTAAAAGGGATACAAAAGATTCAGGATTTATATTTGCCATGTGCAGACAACATAATGTCTTTTGAAGAGCTGAGGATCAAATTTAATCTCAATAGAACACATTTTTTTTAAATATCTTCAACTTAGAAACTTTATTCGATCAAATCAAAATAAAGCTCTCACTCGACCTATTTATTCATCCTTGGAAAAAATGATGATGAAAGATAGTAAAAGAAAGGGTATTATTTCAGAGTTTTATAACTCATTGACACTATCTTCAAGTGAAAATTCACTGAAAAGATTAAACTACTGGAAAGAAGATCTGCAAATTGAAATTTCAGAGGAACAATGGGAATTGGCTTGTACAGAAGCTCAAACCAAATCAATAAATGCACGCCTTAAATTGATACATTTCAAATGGTTAATGCGGATGTATGTTACACCGGAGGAGTTAAATAGATATAACAAAAATATACCAGATACATGCACAAAATGCATGGAAAGTAAAGGAACCCTATTTCATTGTTTATGGGAATGTTGATTAATAAGAATGTTTTGGGAAGAGGTGAGGGTAACAATTGAAAAAATAATCTCAAAACAAATCATATTGAATCCTAAACTGTTTTTGTTGGGTCTGTACCCAGAAAAGCATAATTTTAATAAAAGTGAAAGAACATTCATAGACCTCAGTTTGCTTAATGCCAAAAAATGTATTGCACTATTATGGAAAAAGACTCAGAGACCAGATGTGACTCAGTGGTTAAGACAGATGTTAACAAACCTTCCATTAGAAAGAATAACATATATACTGAAATCAAAGGAAATTGTGTTTGAGAATATATGGAGACCTTTTATTGATTATGTAAAAAATTTAAACATAACTCTTGAAGAAGAAGGTGAATGATGTGTGTGGACCTTGTAAATTCCAAACTGGTGAACATAATATGTATACTTATGTATTGGATTGTCTAGACTAAACAGAGGAGCATTGTTGAAGACTTGATTTTGTTGGTGGTTGTTGGTGTTTTTAGTGCATTTTTTTTTTTTTTGTAGTACTTTAGTGTTAGTGTTTGATTGTTTGTATCATGTTTGTTAAAACAAAAAAAAAGGTTCAATAAAGATATTGTGGAAAAAAAAAAAAGTAGACAACCAAAAATTTCTAGTTAAGGATACAAAAGGCACCCACTTCAAAATGTAAATAATGACTTCAGTCTTGAAGGTTTGAGGTTTTTTCAAATTTATAACAATTTTCTTATAGTTTTCTACTTTTCTCTGTAAATGTATCTAAATTTGAACCATTTTCCTCAAATTTGTAATTTCCTCTTGTAAAATTGACTTTTCTTGTACATTTGAGACTTTATTATAAATTTGTGGATTATTTTATGGCTATTTTTGTCTATTTTTTAAAATAAAATTACTGGGTTTTTTTTAAAAATAAATTTGAAACAGATTGTGGTAAAAATTTTGACTTTTTTCCTTATACAATTTACACTTTTGACCATAATTTTGCAGAGCCAGACCAGAACAATAATTTAACTGATTTCAAAGGAAAAAAAAATCAATAAAATTATATTTAATGAAATCAATTAACTTAAATTGCCAACGATTCAGTTATTTCTGTTACAGTATTTCTATATATTCATAGGTTTTTTTTTTTTTTTTTTAGAAATCTCCTCACCAACCAGACAACAGGCAAAACCTCCCTTATTTTGAAATCCAAATGTTGGCACGTTTAGTTTGTCTGAAGACTGTTGATGGATTAAAGTCATTGACTTCGTGTGAATTTCGGTCATCTTAACTTGCCAGGTACATAACAGTGAACATAATTTAATATTGTAGTGGCTGGTGAAATAAATCCTGAGCATTTCATCAGTCCCCCTTGCCTTTCCCTGCATATGAAGCTGGCTGCATATGAATCCTAACCATACCTGTTTGCTAAGCGACTCTTCATTATTGTTCCCATTATCAGTGGGTTCGTCGGCCTCCGTCGGTCTATGATGACCATGGAAGAGAATCCTAAACGTCTACTCTGCTGGAACAGCACCGCCTGTGGCTGAACAGGCCGATGCGCGAATGGCAGTCCCTGTCACACAGGTCGCACTTGTGGGTGGTCTCCGTGCTGCTGGATCTGTGGCGGTTCTTCCTGTGGGTCCTTTTTTCATCTGCAGCAGCAGTCAGTCTCTCTTCACCCGCCTTGAGCTGTCTGGTCAGGGTGCCTCTCCATTTGGAGCGGTCCGTTGCAAGGTCCTCCCAGCGCTCTGTGTTGATCTCCAGGGCCTTCATGTCTCTCTTGCAGACGTCTCTAAAACGCAGCTGTGGGCGGCCAACGTCCCTCTTGCCAGTTGCCAGTTCTCCATAGAGGACGTCTTTGGGGATTCTGCCATCCTCCATACGGTGAACGTGGCCTAGCCAGCGGAGCCTGCGCTGTCTGAGTAGAGTGAACATGGAGGGAAGGCCGGCGCGGGACAGAACTTCTGTGTTGGGCACTTTGTCCTGCCAGGATATGTGCAGGATGTGGCGAATGCAGCGCAAGTGGAAGGAGTTCAGTCTCTTTTCCTGCCGGGCATATGTTGTCCACGTCTCACTCCCATAGAGCAGTGTGCTGATGACGCAGGCGTTGTACACTGCCATCTTGGTCTTGACAGAGAGTTTGGGATTCTCCCACACTCGTGTGGTGAGGCGAGCAAGTGTGAAGGCTGATTTTCCAATCCTCTTGTTGATCTCTGTATCAAGGGAGAGGTTGTTGCTGATCGTGGACCCCAGGTACGTGAACTGATTCACGACCTCCAGCTCGTAGTCGTCAATGGTGATGGTTGGTGGTGCTTCCGTGCCTTGCGCCAAGACGTTAGTCTTCTTCAGGCTGATGGTAAGCCCGAAGTCCTTGCATGTCTGGGAGAAGCGGTCCATAAGAGTCTGAAGCTCCTGCTGTGTGTGGGTTGCGACTGCAGCGTCGTCTGCGAACAGCATGTCTCTGATTAGAGCCTCGCGTACTTTGGTTCTGGCTTTCAGGCGGGCGAGGTTGAAAAGTCTGCCGTCAGATCTTGTGTGCAGGTAGATTCCCTCTGTTGCTGTGCTGAAGGCATGCCTCAGGAGCATAGCAAAGAAAATCCCAAAGAGGGTTGGCGCAAGTACACAGCCCTGTTTCACTCCGCTGCGTATGTTGAAAGGCTCTGAGATGTTGCCATCGTGCTGCACTATCCCCTGCATGTTGGTGTGAAACGATTCAATGAGGCTTTGCAACTTTGGTGGGCATCCTATCTTTGGCAGGATCTTGAAAAGGCCCTCTCTGCTGACCAGATCGAACGCTTTGGTGAGGTCGATGAAGGCGACGTACAGGGGCATGTTCTGTTCTCTGCATTTCTCCTGGAGTTGGCGGATGGAGAATATCATGTCTACCGTCGATCGCTCAGCGCGGAAGCCACACTGAGACTCGGGGTAGACACGTTCGGCAAGCTTCTGTAGACGAATGAGAACAACTCGTGCGTAGACTTTGCCAACAACGCTGAGGAGGGAGATGCCCCTGTAGTTGTTGCAGTCGCTTCTCTCCCCTTTGTTTTTGTAGAGGGTGATGATCTTGGCGTCCCTCATGTCCTGTGGTACGGCACCTTCCTTCCAACACTGGCAGAGGACGTCATGCAATGGCAGCAGTAGGGCAGTCTTGCAGTGCTTGATCAGGTCGGGGGGTATGCCGTCGTTGCCGGGTGCCTTGCCAGCGGCCAAGCTATCAATGGCCTTGCTGAGTTCGTCGATGGTTGGCTCGGCGTCAAGTTCGTCCATGGATGGCAGGCAGTCGATGGCATCAAGGGCTGACGGTGTCACGGTGTTCTGTCTGGAGTAGAGGTCGGAGTAGTGTTCCACCCATCTCTCCATCTGCTTGTTCTTTTCTGTGATCATCTCCCCAGTGGAGGATTTGAGGGGGGCCGTCTTGCTCTGAGCCGGACCAAGTGCTTTCTTGATGCCATCGTACATACCACGGATGTTCCCTGTTATGGCAGCGGTTTGAATGTCTTGGCTGAGCTGAGTCCAGTACTCGTTGGCACAGCGCCGAGCAGTCTGCTGAACTTTGCTTCTCGCAGCCCTGAGAATCTGGAGATTCTTCTCGTTTGGGTACTTCTTGTACTCAGCAAGTGCTGAGTGCTTGGCTTCAATGACGGGGGTCATCTCGGTCAACTTGGCATCAAACCAGTCCTGTGACTTCGAGGTCTTCCTCCCAAAGGTAGCCAAGGCTGTGCGGTGGATGGTGTTTCGCAGCTCTTCCCACTTCTGCTTTGCAGATTCTCCTTCTTGTGGTACACCAAGTTCCTTCTCAAAGGTGGAGGCAAACTGCTCAACAAGTTCTGGTTGAGCCATCTTGCTGGTGTCAATCCGTGCCTTTCCAGGTTGTCTAGCATGATGGAATTTCTTCAGCTGCAGCTTGACCTTGCAACACACCAATGAATGGTCTGTGTCGCAATCTGCACTCTGGAACGAACGGGTGATTAGCACGTTCTTCAGTGAGGTGCGCCTGGTCAGGATCAAGTCCAGCTGGTGCCAGTGCTTTGAGCGTGGATGTTGCCAGGAAACCTTGTGTTGGGGCTTGGTCTTGAAGAACGAGTTTGTGATGCACAGATCGTGATATGTGCAGAACTCGAGCAGCCGCTGTCCGTTGTCATTCATTCTGCCCACGCCAAAAGGTCCACGACAGGAGGGCCAGGAGTCGTGGTCAGCACCCACTCTGGCATTGAAGTCTCCAAGGAGAAGGAGTTGTTCAGAGTTGGGGACGATCCTGACAGTTGTTGCGAGATTCTCGTAGAACTCGTCTTTTGCCTCTGGTGTGGCTGTCAGTGTTGGGGCATACACACTGACGAGGGTGACTGGGCCTTGAGTGGTGTTCAGGCGGAGGGTGAGGAGTCGTGCAGAGCCAGTGCTGCTCGGTTCCACCATCTTCAGCAAGGTGTTCTTCACTGCAAAGCCCACTCCGTGTTCCCTGTGTTCGTCACTGCCCTTTCCCTGCCAGTAGAACGTGTAGTCCTTCTCTCTCAGTGTGCCTGCGTCAGCCAACCATGTTTCCTGGAGAGTGGCGATATCCACTCCCAGTCTCTTCAGTTCATTATTGATGATGGCAGTCTTTCTGGTGTCGATGTCCTTGAGGTTAGTAGCGAGTCCTGTCATCATAGTGCGGACGTTCCAAGTTCCCAGTTTTAGAGTTGGTCTCTTTTGTTTTATTGTCTTGCCTGGTGCGAAAGTTCTCAGCCTGCTGTTCGGACTTCTCCTCATCCCCATGCACCCAATGAGGAAAGCAAGCTGTGGCGGGACATCACCTTATTGGCTGGGGGCTGCCCAGCTTGAGGTGGGCGGTAGCTGTCCAGTGAGATCCGATGATCCCTCCCACCGTCGGGAATAACCCCTGGCGCCGAGCTCTACGCCAGTTGAGCGGTGGCTTATAACCGGTAACTGTCATTCCCCGTGTTTTGTCTACGCCAAAGGCGAAGCTGGAGTGTCCTCTCCAGTGATCCGGTGTTCTACCTTCCAGTGTTGGGCGTTGGTAGGATTCAAGCCTGGGGAGGAAGATATGGAGGATAAGATGTTGCCCATGCAGCATGTCCCCCCTCTCCACGTCACTGATGAATTCAAAGGAACAGCAGGGCTGCTACAGTTTGGCACCAGCGCCGTTGCAGGAGCTGCCAGAACGATGTTGAGCACAACATAGAACTGCCTTAGGGGCTCCGACTCCGGATTTTTCCTCAGGGTTGACTCCCGAAGCCTTTCCCGTGACCGGGTATGCCGCAAGGCAGCGACGGTTTGAAATCAGGGTTTACCTTCCCCTAGATGGGCTACCTTCCCAGGTTGACGAGCCACCATCTACCCGAAGCATCTGGTTTTAAGGCGCCAGAGATCCGCCCTCGCCCCTTCTCCTATTAGTAAAAGCAGTTCCGCCGGGCTTAGAGACTAAACCACACGGGCAGGCTAGGAGTTGGACTTAGTTGTCAGAGGCTTTTCGAGACGCACGCCATAAGGAGCATTTTATGAGCACTGGGAGCTTAACCCCAGTGCCGCTCCTGGCTATGACAACCTTGGAACCATTTTTCTTTTTTTTTGTTTTGTTTTTTTTGTTACTTATTTGTACCCGTAGGTAGATTTGGTTTGCAGTCTGGTGACAAGCCACCGGCTGCTGGTCGCTGCGTGCGCAAGCGCCCTAAACCTACATGTTTTTGGTATGCGGGAGGAAACCGGAGAAATCCCGGAGTAAACCCGCGCAACACGGGGAGAACATGCAAACTCCACGCAGCTCACTGTTGGTCGGGGGCTGGGATCGAACCCACAATCTCATGATCCCCGCGATCCCCCGGCCGAGGGTAAAACTGTGCTGCTACAGTGCTAAACCACTGCGCCACCGTGCACCATGACAACTATGACAACTGTTTACATACCTCTTCTGCTTTTTTTCCATGTTTAAAGTGCTTTAATAAGCTCATGCTTCTCTCAGATAGCGACACAAGTAGCGAGACACTCTGCCTGCCGACTGGAACATGCGGGCGGGGTGCTTCCAAACTCTGCGTGGATGACGGTCACGAGCGTTGTTCATGCGCGTGCTCACGGAGCGTCATTCCTTCATATTTTTTCTTAAATTTATATTTCCTTGGCGTGACGGCATAACTTCAATGGTGGCAGCCCGCCACACGGAAATGTTACCAGAGGAAACCCTGCATCTTATACCGCTTAATCCTTTTCGGGTTGTGGGATAGCTGGAGCCTATCCCAGCATCTTTGGGTGAGAGGCAGAGTACACCCTGGACAGATAGCCAGTCCATCGCAGGACATGCCTCTAATTTAGTAATTTAGTTAATTGATTACTGTCATCTGGCTTAACTGATAAATGTAACTGTATGTCATCTGCATAAAAATGGAAATTTATGAAATGTTTTCTAATAATACGTATTGCTTAACAGAAGCATATACTGTATAAACTTAAAAGAAAGGACCTAACACAGAGCCATGTGGAACTCCATGACTGAGCTTTGAATTTGAAGAAAACTCACTGCTGACATGAACAAACTAGAACCTATCAGATAAATAAGATTTAAACCACTGCAAAGAAGTTCCATTCAGTCCAACAAGGTGTTCTAATTTATCTAGTAAAATATTATGATCGATAGTATCAAAAGCTGCACTACGGTCTAAAAGGACAAGCACTGAAACAAGTCCATTATCAGATGTTATAACAAGATTGTTAGTGACCTTTACTAAAGCTGTTTCAGTACTGTGATGAATTCTAAACCCTGACTGAAACTCTTCAAATGAACAGTTTCCCTGCAAGTGGTCAAACAATTGTGTAGCAACAACTAAGATTTTTTTTTAAATAAAAGGCAGATTAGAAATTGGGCTATAGTTAGCTAAAACTCCTGGATCCAGCGTTGGCTTTTCAAGTAACAGTTTAATTACAGTAGTTTTACAAGCCTGAGGTACTTGGCCTAATGTTAATAAATAATTAATTATTTGAAGAATAGAGCTACCAATAAATGGGAAGACTTCTTTCAATAACCTGGTAGGAATAGGGTCTAATAGACAAATTGATGGCTTGGATGAGGAAATTATTTTATCTAACTCTAAAAGGTCAATTGGAGTAAATGAATCATTAACTGTGATTAACCACATTTGTTGGAAAGCTGAGTTCAGTTTCACTAGTCATACCCAGGCCTGATTACTGCCAGACCTGTTGAATCAAGAGATCATATAAATAGAACCTGTCTGACAAAGTCAAGTAGGCTAAAAGATCTCAAAAAGCAACACATGATGTGTAGCATCCCTTGGCTTCAATAAGGACAACAGAGAGTCTCCAGATGGGTGCAATGGTTTAATTTGGTCTTTAACACACCATAAAACTAAAAGGAAAGCATATAAACACAATTATGTGTTTGACATTACACTCTTACATTAAATATTCCAGTTATACATGTTATGTCTGAAAATATCCCTTCAATGATGAGGCCAGGTGCACAGTTGAACTTAACTTTATTATGCTATGTTGTCCATAATATAGCCGCTAGGCAGGGGCGTTGGCAAAGAGGCCGAACCCTTATGCCCGCTGCTATTTATAGAGACGGTCCAGTGGTGGAAACGGAAGTGGCCGCCACTACACCGCACGAAAACATCATATAACATCCCCCCCCCCAGAAAAGTCCAAAACACACACACAGTTGAGACCCTCCCCAAATTAGGACCCCAATCACGCACTAACAAACTCAAACTGAAATTACCAAAGGGGTCTATCACATTCACACAACAAACTAGGCTAGGGGGGACAGGTGGACTACTGTCCCACCCCACATGGCAAGGTGGGTTATTCTTTCACCTTTAATTTCCTAAAAGTCCGTCAAATTAAAATATTGCCGTGTTTCCTAAAGGAACATAACATTAAAAACATAGAACACTATGTAATATTAACAATTAAGCCACACAGAATCAAATATATATATATATATATATATATATATATATATATATATATATATATATATATATATATATATATATATATATGTATTGTGGTGACATTAAACACAGTGGGGAGACATTCCTCTGGGACATTCTTCTGGAACTTGCGTCACACCCAGCAGGGGCTCGGAAGAAGCAGAGGACAACTGACACATGACCAAAAGAACCACAGGAGACAGTCAGACGAGACTGAATGCATACATCTTTGTGCCAACCAATGTCATGCTAATCATGTGTATTGACCAATGGTATTAGATGACAATTGATATGCTAATGTGCCATGCATTTTCTATGTCTGTATGATGGTATAAAAGAGTGGCTCTTCCTCATCTCTCTCTCTTCACTCTTACACTTCTACTCTCATCACGACTAACCGGGCCCCAGTGGCCACGCTGAGGCCAACAGGCTGTATTCATGTTAGAGGGTAAATAAAGAATCTGTGCTGACCTACGCTCATGCCTCGCCTCCACATCCTTTCCTTTGCACCCTCTACATTGGTGACCTAACGTGAAATGGACTATCTCTCCCTCTCACCGCGCTGTGGATTCCAGAGACCGGGGATCGCCTACATCCTTCGCACCCATATGGGAGCGCGCGCGCGCCTTGTCCTCTCTTCACGATGGTGATCTCCAGGGCTGGACGGAGGGCGCAGCGCTGGGACCGAGACGCACAAGGATCAGCGACACAAGCAACACACAGAAACAGCCTGAACAGAGAAGACCATCGGCGCCGACTGCGTTGATTTTCAGCAAGCTCCCTGACCCTGACTCACCTCTCGGCAACGGACCTTCCACGCACAGAAGCCGCGCGCGCACACTGCAGGATTATAAGGACAGCGCAATTGGAAGCTATGTGGCCACAGCACGCGCTACGCACCAGGGACAAACCAGCTCCATTGTTTGTATGGGTTTCTCAGCCGCGGCACACAACGGGGATTTAGCCTATTGCTGTCCCTTCCGCATCTACGGCCACACCGCCAAGTCCCTCACACAGCTACAGTTGTTTCACAGCTGCTACGCATCCTCGGGGAATTTAGCCGCCCGCCTTCCCCACATCCTCGCAGGATGAGCCGCAAGAACAGTCAGAGACATAAGTTTTTTGTTTTGTTCACAACCACCGGCTTTTCCACCCCTCCCCTTTCCCCCCACAGACTTACAGGCCTTCCAACACTCCTCACCAGCAGGCAGTTTGACCGGAGCGGCAACCCCCTCCGGCTGCAGCCTCTACTGGTGTCGACTTGAGCCCAAATGACAGGGGGGGTCACAGCCCTTTCTGGGTGTTTCGGGGGGGGTGGCTGGTGTGGTGACACTAAACACAGCGGGGAGACATTCACACGCACACGCACACGCACACACACACACACACACACATACACAGGGTTTGTCTACCAAATCTATTACAATCACACTCTAAGTGCTCTCAAAAGCAGCCACTATGCTTTGCTCCTTTTTCTTTTTTTTCTTTTCCATTTGCACACATGCACACAAGAACATCTCAACAATGGAGCTTTTTTTTTTTTTTTCCACAAACCCTCACTACTTCCACTTGGCGTGGTAGGGGTGGAACTGGCGTGGGGGCCCCGGGCAGTCTCTCAATAAGTCCGCCCCTGAAGGCGGCATGCCTC
Organism: Pholidichthys leucotaenia; assembly: GCA_020510985.1. Classification (NCBI taxonomy): domain Eukaryota; kingdom Metazoa; phylum Chordata; class Actinopteri; order Cichliformes; family Pholidichthyidae; genus Pholidichthys; species Pholidichthys leucotaenia. The sequence continues at coordinate 125,949,019 of CM035837.1, read as the reverse complement.
CGGGGCCGTAGCTGGTCGCGTAGACAATGGTGCGCATCCTCTTCTCTGCCGTCGGCCACTCCTCTTGTCCGGTCCCACCATCCGAAGCCTCCTCCCGGGCATGTCACAGCTCATTGACGTGCCTCCACGAACCGTTCGCCATGATGTGCACCCATTCCTGGTCACCCTCACGCTGTCGTTTGGCCCGTATTTGCCGTGGATATCCCTCCTCACGAGCCTGAACCAGATCTGTGACTCTCAGATCTGTGACTCTCACTCTTGCTCGGCTTGCAGTGTTGCTGCTTGGCACGTGGTTTCTCCGTGCCTGTCAGTCTGGCCCCGACCGCTTTTAAAGCTGCTGCAGCGGTCGCCATAGTAGCCTCAGATCCTCTGGCCCATTGTGGCCGAGCTCCGGGGAAAACTGGAGCTAGCTTGTTGGCATCGCTTGTCAACGCAGGCGTCTTGCTGTTACACTCAGTACCATTGTCCAGGGTGTCTCGAGCGCCGGTACCGAGACCCTCCTGCGTCGCCCCTGAGCAAGGCTGGTCCTGCTCGACCACCATGGTGCTCAGTAAGTCTTTGTCTCGCATTTCATGGTCCTCCACCCTTGGAACCGACTGGTTCCACATTCCACAACCAGATCACTCCTCCCCAGCATGGGGGCGGCAGTGGCGGAGGTGTAGTGTGACCGACCACTGATCGGAGGGTCATGGGTTCAATTCCTGCTCTGTCTGCTGTCCGCTTGTCAAAGTGTCCTTGAGCAAGACACTGAACCCCCAGTTGCTCCTGGTGGCCTGGTTAGCGCCTGTGTGTATGGCAGCTCTGCCGCCATCAGTGTGTGAATGTGTGTGTGAATGGGTGGATTGCAGGATCTGTAAAGCGCTTTGGTCATCCTAGATGAGAAGAAAAGCGCTATATAAGTGAACGCCATTTACCATTTAGCATTGCTCTTAATAGCAAACCCCAGACCGTAAAATAGGTCACAGCCCATGATGTTGTCGCCTCGGGCCGTCACGATGAACTTGAAGTCAGCCATCTCTGCCAACTTGTACCACACCGTCAGCACCATGCACAGCCATTCACCCCCATAATCATACAGCGGTGCTGGGTCTCCTGTCATTCTATAGTGGGGGAAGAATTTTCTCACCGTAGCCCAATTCAGCAGAGAGCCCTCTGCCCCTGTGTCGATCAGCAGTGGCACCTCCATACCATCCAGCTCAACTGTGCAGAACGTGTACCCATTGGTACTCGGAGACACTGCGTGGACAACCATCGGGGCGGGGGGTCCATTTCCCTTGTGTGTTCCCCGGCTCGGATATATGGCACACCCTGGCATAGTGGTTCAAGTGTCCACACTTGCCGCAGTGCTTCCCTCTCGCCGGGCAGTCCCTGGCCTTGAAGCGGTGTTTCACAGACCCACAACCCATACATATGGGTTTTCCCGGGGCAGACCTAAGTTCGCAGTGTTTGTCTCCACAGCGTCGTCCTCCACGCTGCCATCGCTGCCTGGGTCCACTACTTGTGCTGTGGCGGGAAACTCCAGCTGCTGCTGTGACTGGTGCCCACTTAGCTCTGAAGCTAGCTTGTCCTCTGTCTCCAGTTGGAGAGCTAACTCGATAGCTCTAACCAGTGTCAAGTCACCCAGTACTGTGAGCAGTTTCGTCCATATCGTAGCATTGTAGGTGTGCTCCACCAGCTGGTCGCGAACCATCTCCTCCTCCAGCGGCCCAAAATGACACTCACTAGCAAGTAGTTTCAGGTCGGCGACGAACAGCCGGATAGACTCACCCGCCTGTTGGTGGCACTGGCGAAACCTGATCCTCCGGACGATGGCGCTGTCCGGGGCACGAAAATGGCATGCCATTAGCTCAACCACATCCTCAAATGTGTCCGACTCAATGAGTACGCTAGGATGTGCTGGCCCTCAATTCCCAAATTGTGCACCAGGAGTGCATGTGCCCTCAGCTTGTCCGCCTCACCCAGGTTGAGCACCATGACGTAGGTCTTGAAGGCTGCAAACCATCTCGGCCAGGGGACGGGTGGCTTGCCCAGGAACTCCAGGAAGGGCCGAATTGGAGAAATGCACGCTTCCATACTTTATCGTCATTGCCAAAATGTTATGTCTGAAAATATCCCTTCAGTGACGAGGCCAGGTGCACAGTTGAACTTAACTTTATGACGCTACTTTGTCCACAGTGTAGCCGCTAGGCAGGGGCGTTGGCAAAGAGGCCGAACCCTTATGCCCTCTGCTATTTATAGAGATGGTGCAGTGGCGGAAACTGAAGTGGCTGCCACTACACCGCACTTCACAAATAAAAGCCTAAAACATCATATAACAATACACATAAATAATGTGCATTTGCCTTTAAACAAATCAAAACATTCATATATACTGTGTAGAAACAGAAATATTACAGAAAAATAAGTAGAAAAAGTGTTGCTCGGATTGATGCATGTTAAAAACGTCCCTGTTATCACAAATAAACAATGTATGTTATCTAGCAACAGCGCTCCATACAGTTAGCAACTTATTTACAGTAAACACTAATCAATTTATACCTCACTCCGCGTTACCAAGGGTGCAAAGTTTTCCAGTCGTGATCGGTAGACGACAGTCCTTTCTGAGTCACACGGCACACATGCAGAGACAACGTACATATAGTGTTCAAGAAGCAGTAAAAGTCCGCCAGACATCAGTCTCGTATGTATTCCCGCTAGTTTCTCACGCAGGTTTCTCTAGGGATGGGCATATGATACTTCGATACCAGCTGGTTGATACTTTTTAAAATATCGCGATACCACCCTGTCAGTGCAAAATGTGCAATTTGCTTTCACTTCTGAGAGTTTTAGGCATTAAATTTATGTGTGAAAAACTGGTGAAAAACCAGCCCAGGCATGTTTTACAGATGGTCTGCAGTGTCACATGATTATGGCAGCCTATCGGATGTCAGAGCCGAAGACTCACTGCGCACTGGCAGCCTCAATCTACGTGTTCACTGGTCAGGATTTTTCAGAAAGGAATCGGATACCGGAATGTGTGAGGTGCGAAGAAGGGGCATGTAGCGGATAGGTGGAGTTGAGCAATGCAGGGGGAAATACTGGAATAGTCTTTATTAGCCATGAGAGATTGATAAGTCTGTTTTTAATAGTGCTGGTATATTTGCGCTACAAAAGGCGACTTTGTCATTGTCGCCACCGGTTTTGGGTTCACCCAATCCTACAGACCTGCACAATGCATGGTAAATTTGATCACCTGGTTCATGAGCTTTGGCTGGATGAGCCCATGTTCCACTGCTTTCCACGCCCCATTCCTTTGTATGTTGTTGATGGCAAGGACTGGTCATATAGTATCGGGTTGCCTGAAAAAGCGGTTATTAATTTCTCCTTCATGTCTTCATAACAACAGGTAACATACAGATCTGCTTTTCTCTCCCCCCCATCCCCGGTCTTCTCCTCCAGCTGGCTGGTTCACTGGATTGGTCGACAGGTCCATCCGTGGGCAGTCTTCAGCTCTCCGCTGCTACCGATCAATATGATGTCCTTGGTCTCCATATCTTCAAAACAAACCAGTAAAAAGTGTTTTTAACATCACACGTGTGAGAAATAGTAGGTTCAGTTAATGAATCTGTTGTTATTTGACATCAAAACCCACTGGTTTAAAAGTTCAGGATGAGAGTGCTGCCTCAGGTTCATGACCATACGAAAAATAGCACGACTAATCGTCCCGAGTATGCAAATGAGCTGTAGGGGACCCACGGGAGATTCTGCACACCACAGTCCGGTTTTCACTTGCTCCGCACCCAAATGCTTTCTGCTGTGTTTTGATACACAATCAATGGGAAGCGGAAAAACGATGGAACCAGCGGTCACGTACCTTCAGTCAAGCAGTCACTGACTCCGGTGCAGAGCACAGTAAGCTCAGCAGCGTCGCGGGCTGCAGAAGTATTACTTCTGAAATGTTACACCGTCTATCTATAAATGTGAGATATCTTTGTCTGTTTGTGTGTGTGTGTGTGTGTGTGTGTGTGTTCCTCAGATATCTCTCAAACTGTTTGTCAGACTGGCCTAAGATTTTTTTTTTTTTTTTTGTCCTGTCAGGCAGCTAGGCAAACAGAACAGGGATCTGTCACCCTACTGTGCCAAAACAGATTTACTTTGTCAAGAGGAGCCTATACAGTGCCTAACTTTGCACTGTATATTGTTGTAAACTCCTCCTGTAATAACTTTTAATACTTTATTTTAATTGTTTTACCCGTGGAAGACCCAACAGGATGGGGAAGAGGGAAAGGAAGTGTGTGAAGGTGGGAAAGAAAAGGGAGGGGAACAGAAAAAAAAAAAAAGACAACTAAAACATACAAAAGACAAACTGCTTCTTCCACCGGAGATGTCTCAACACGAGTCTGGTTTCTGCACCTGTTAAAGGAGAGACACTTGTACATGTATGTCTGTGTGCCTATATATGAGAACGCGCGCAAAATAAGTGTGTGCATGTGAGTGGTTTGTCAGGAAACATACGAGCGGAGGGCCGGTCGCAGCAGCCCTCCCCCCGAGAACCCCGAGCAGGCAAGGCAGCGCCACCAACCCCCAGCCCCGAGGTCAGCAAGCCCCAGAAAAGCCAAGCATCCACCCCCGGAGAGACGATCAAGGGAGGGCAGGCCGCCTGGCGGCCGGCGCGGTGAGCCCACACCCCTGGACCCGCCCGACCCCCACCCCCCCAGCGGGGCCAACATCCGCCCCCGGGCCCCAGGCACCAGGAGGCCAGCGACCCCACCCCCCAGGACAGAGACCAGCCAGCGCCCCCGGCGCGAGCCCCCCCAGGTACCCCCACAGCGGTCCCGCCCCAGCGCCTCGGCCACACACCCCAGGGACCCCCACGTCCAAAGAAGTCCCCTCGCCCAGGTGAGCCCACATTGCCGAGAGGCACTACCCCCCTAATCCAGCCCCTCCTGACTCGCAGGCACACCCCTCCCCATACCTTCACACCCACATGTTCCCATGCACACCCCTCTCACTCAGCCAGACCGACCCATTCTCTCTCACTCCAGTACCCACTTAAATTCACTCCTCATTCACCTTTATTTCAAAAGCCGGCTGCGAAGCAGATGCAGTGAGCCTGAACATGCACCAGTGCCCGGCAGTGACCAGGGAGGCCACCGGCGCAGGCCACAGAAGCAGACCCCCACCCCCCGGCGCCCATCTGAGTGAACAATCAGCAGACCACCGCAGGCGCCCCAAGATGCCACCCGGCATGCAAAGCGCCGCACAAAACCGACCCACCATCACCACCTCCATTCATCACCCTCTCACTCACACTTAAACTCATATTCAGCCCCCCGTCACTTCCTTGATTGTATCTATATATTAGTAGCATCCAGGGATTTTTACAACATGATAGGTCCCAGGCTCCCCACCAGGCCCCCACGCCCCCAGCAAGACAGGGCAACAGGGGTGGGGGAAGACCCCCACCTCCTCCCCCCGCACAGAACATGGTGGGTGTGTGTCGGTTATATGATATAATTGTGTATAAATGTGTGGACTACTAAAGTGCAATTAAAATTGGGGGGATAGTAATTGAAGCATCGTTAGCCACTGTGATGGGCAGCAGAGCCCCCATCCCCCCAAGCCCTCAGTGTCTAAAATGCAATTAAAATTGAGGTGAGTGCAGCCCCACCATGCGGCAAAGGTATCCCCTTCACCGACACAGTGCGGCACACCCCCACCCCAAAGCCCTAAATGTAACAAAAAAGATCAGGGGGAGGAGGAGGGTGGGAAATAAGACTGGGAGGTAGGCGGTCCAAAAACAAGGCCACCCCCCCCCCCAGAAGCCTGCTTGCAGACTGGCTTGTGAGGCCACCCACTGCCCCCAAATCCCAACCCAGGGCGAGGGCCGCCAGTGGAAACAACTCAGGACCCACCAGCATCACGTCCCGGCGCTCCAGCACCACTAACATGACGGGGCAGCCAAACATACTACCACTCATCTTACACACACGAACATGGACAACAACAGTCACAATAGTGAACAATGGGCCGGACCCACACAGCGCCCAACACGCCAGGCGACACACCCGAGCGCCCACGCAGGCCCACGACCACCCACCCCAGACACACACCGACAGCTGCAGGCCGCCCTGCAACCACAGCCACCCCGGAACAACCCAATGGAAACACAGCCAACAACCCGCACCAATGACCCCCCCAGTCACCCCCAAGCACCAACGCACACCCGCTGCCAATGACATCAGGGGCGATGTAGCAAAGTGCCTCACCCCCCAACACAACAGCAGGGCGGCCGGGACAAGCAAGCCCCGAAACGCCAGCCCCCATGCCACTGGATGGACTGCCCAACCCCTGCCACCCAACAAAGCTCTCCTACCCATACACACATCCTCCGCCCCCTAGACATCTACCCACAAGTAACCGCTTCCATACACCCACATAACTCCACCCACCATCACACATACTCACCTACACAAACACACAACCCCACCTGTCCACTCAACACACACCCACTTCCACATCGGCTCATACACAAGCCTACACTCACACACCCCCTCCCCCACCCGCAGACCCCCGTGAACGCGGAGGGCAACCCAGGATGCGGGCACCAGCCCCTGGGTGGCACCCGGGCCCCAGGAAACACACAACCCCACCACGCAAGGATGCATCAGGGACAACCCCCACCGCCGGCACACACCCGACCCCGGCCCGGAGCGGGCGGACGCCCCCCCAGCACCAGGGACCCAGGGCCAGACCCAGACCCCCCACGAGGGGCGAGGCCAGCCGGCCAGGGGCCACAGCCCAACCCCCCCGGCCCACCCCACCCCACTTTAAACTAATCCGTGATGGTTTATCCTTCCATAAAAATTTACTTATATTTGAGTCTAGAGACTTAAACCAGGCCATTGATGGTTGGGTAGGGATCATTGAGAACAAATAGTTAATTTTAGGAAGGACCATCATTTTAATGGTTGCGACTCTTCCCATTAATGATAAAGGTAGTGTCCTCCAGCGCGTAAGATCGTCTTGTATCTTTTTTAAAAGGGGGATATGATTTAGTCGCAATAACTCTGAGAGCCTGGGAGAAATAGCTATTCCTAAATATTTAACATTCCCTGATTGTATCGGAATAGTAGATGTATTTGGGAAATTGCAATTTATGGGTAAAACTATTGATTTTACCCAGTTAATAGAGTAGTCTGATAATGATGAAAATTTATCAATGAGCGCCACTGTCTGAAGAAGAGATCTTTCTGAGTTTTCAAGGAAAATCAATACATCATCAGCATAAAGACTTATCTTATGTTCCTTTTCTCCAGTTTGAATACCTCTGATATCAACATTTTGTCGTATGGCTGCTGCTAATGGTTCAATAAAGATGGTAAAAAGTGAGGGAGAGAGTGGACACCCCTGCCTAGTACCTCTCTGACGATTAAAGCTTCGGGAAGTCTGATCATTTGTTCGGACAGATGTAACTGGACATCTATATAGTGTTTTAACCCAGTTTATGAAAGATGAACCAAACCCAAACTTGTTTAACACCATAAAAAGAAATTTCCAGTTAACCCGGTCAAAGGCTTTCTCTGCATCCAGGGACAAGATTGTAGTTTCTACATTATTGATCTTGAAGTAGTCTATTAAATTAAATAGCCTGCGTGTATTATCAGCCGAGTGCCTACCCTTGATAAAACCTGTTTGATCTGGGTGTATAATAAACGGAATTATCCTTTCCAGTCTTTTGGTGAGAGCTTTGCAAATTATTTTGAGATCAACATTCATAAGCGAGATGGGACGGTAGCTGGATGGAAGCGCAGGTTCTTTTCCAGGTTTAAGGAGCAGGATAATACTAGCCAAATTCATATTCGGAGGAATTACATTATCTTCTTTGATTTGGTTCACCATTTTAAAAAAGTAGGTGCCATCACGGGCCAAAATTCTTTATAAAATTCTACTGGAAAACCATCTGGTCCTGGGGCTTTGTTGTTTGGGATGTGCTTAAGTGCCTCCTGGAGTTCAAACACCAGAAGAGGTGCATCCAGAGCCGCAATCTGTTCAGTATTTAATTGTGGTAGGTTAATATTGTCCAAAAATGTATTTATCTCTGAGTCCGATGGGTTAACCTATGATGAGTAGAGATTTTCATAAAACTTTCTGAAGGAATTATTTATTTCTTCAGGCACATGGGTAATATTTCCAGTCATATCCTTGATAGAATGGATAGTTGTTTTTTCTTTATTCAATCTAAGCTGGTTCGCAAGATATCGCCCCGATTTATTACTGTGTTCAAAATTCTCAAGACGCAGTCTTTGTATTAAAAACTGTGCTCTTTTGTTTGTAATTTCTTTTAATTCCAGCTTTAATTTTCTCAAATCGTTAAGTGCCTGTTCCTGTGGGGAAATGGCACAAGTTGTCTCCAGTGATTTAATCTTCTGTTCTAAATCCAGTATCAGTACTTTTTCTTTTTTATTCTTGTATGAACAGTAAGAGATTATTTTACCTCGCATGACCACTTTTGTTGCTTCCCAAAGAACACCTGGGGATATTCCTGGCACATCATTATATTCCAGATATGATTCCCACTCTTTATTAAAATAATTAATAAAGTCTTCATCTTTCAGTAGTGATATATTAAATCTCCAGCTCCTAGTTTCCCTTGTAGCTTCCCTATTTACTAGTGTAAGAGAAACTGGATGATGATCGCTAATAGCTTGATTTGAACATATTTCAGTGTCTATGATGTCCCTCACAATAGAGTTACTGGCTAAGAAGAAATCTAGACGCGAATATGAACTATGAACTGATGAAAAAAAGGTATATTCCCGAAGAGTTGGGTGAAGAGATCGCCATTCATCGCAAAGACCAAAATCATTCATGTACTGTTTGAGTGTGTCAGTAGCCAGCCATTTTCGGTAAACCCCCGATGTACTGAGCCTGTCCACTGCAGGGTTTAATACCAAGTTGAAGTCCCCTCCTATTATAAATGCGGTGTCCAAGTGCTCAGAAAGAGAAGTGAAAAAAGTGTGAAAAAAGGATGGGTCGTCAACATTTGGGCCATAAACGCTTGCAATACATAGATCCAAATTTTGGACTGAAATTTTTAGTATTATAAATCTACCTTCTGGATCTATTATGGTGTTATTCATAACAAAGTGTATTCTTCTGTTTACCAGTATAGCTACCCCCCTTTGCTTAGAATTAAAGCCGGCTGAGTACATATGGGGGAATTCTGGTGAGGTGAGTGCATCTACAGACGACTTAGAGACATGTGTCTCCTGCAATAAAACAAAGTCTGCCTGTAGATCGTTCAATCGATTAAAAACTTTTAGCCTCTTCTCCCCGTTTCCAATTCCACGTATGTTCCACGTGACAAACTTAAATGAAGACATGTTTTCACTAACTGGTTGTGTACTAAAGACTAACTAAATCTGTAAACTATATGTGCCTATGTGATATATCTGTAATGTATGCATATACAGTATATGTATATATATGTTGTGTGTATACACCTATGCATATATAATTGGGTGTGCGCGCATGATGTCTCTGTGCCATTTGCCTGCAATTGCAAGCAAGTGAGGTACATGTATTTCAGGTTATTTTTTGTTTTGTTTTGGTTTTTTTTTTTTTTTTTTTTTTTTTTTTTTTTGTTACTTATTTGTACCGATAGGTAGATTTGGTTTGCAGTCTGGTGACAAGCCACCGGCTGCCAGTCGCTGCGTGCACGAGCGCCCTAAACCTACATGTTTTTTGGTATGCGGGAGGAAACCGGAGAAATCCCAGAGTAAACCCACGCAACACGGGGAGAACATGCAAACTCCACACAGCTCACTGTTGGTCGGGGGCTGGGATCGAACCCACGATCTCCTGATCCCCGCGATCCCCCAGCCGAGGGTAAAACTGTGCTGCCACAGTGCTAAACCACTGCGCCCCCGTGCAGTTATTTCCTATAAACCAGAAGTATGAGAAAAAACAGACATGAAGGTTAGTAAGTGGTGGACAAATGCAGACAACATACAACAATGACCTAAAAACTTTAAAAAAAAAACCTATAACAGACAAACAAACAACCTCAACAACAAAGAAATAAACATTTTGACAAATGTTAACATATTAAACTGAAATCGAGTAAGAGACCTGCGCACAATCCCACTCTCTTTTCCACCTGTAGCTAAAAAAAAAAAAAATGAAAAAAAAAGGGCTCTAGAATAACCAGGGAGTTATAGTTTCATCCATAAACAGCTTGCCATCTATATACAATCTATCCACAGAAACAATAGCACGTTTACCTTCTTGGATGTATTGCTTCCTAATGGGAGAAAGCTTCCTTCTCCTTTCCAAGATTTCTTGTGGAAATTTATCATTTAGACCATAATTGGTGTTTTTAAGTTGCTTGCCCTGCCTCTGTACCAAAATTTTTTGCTTAAAATGTTCAAATTTGGCAACAATAGGTCTGGGACGTTTATTTTGGGAATTTTTTTGCCCTATTCGGTGGGTGGAAAGTAATTGAGTTCGTGACTTCGGGGGATAGTTTTAGTTGTGATGACATAAATTCTCGGACCAGCTGTTCTGGATTTTCATTATTTTTTTCAATAATTCCAGAAAAAACGAGGTTACCTCTCATGCTGCGTGACTGCAAACTGAGAACTGTCTCCTTCATTTTCGGATTTTCTCCCTCAACAACGCCAAGCCGTGCGGTTAGTGTGGTGACTGACTTTTTCAGGCTGTTATTTTCCTCCACGAGAGAGACGAGCTGCGCCTGACTAAACTCAAGGCTCTCCCGCAAATTTTGGAATTCTTTGTGAAGAAGTTCAACCAGCGCCAGTCTACCATCCATGCTGGTGAGTTTATTCTCAATAGAGAGAAGGATATCGCTAACCTCGGTGCCCTGCTGTGATTTCTCAGGCGTTATTTTGGGTGAATCTGCGGGTCTCGGTCGCTTAGACTGAGAAGCAGCAGCAGAACACACACTTGCCTGCTCCATGACACAAAAACGGTCGTAAAATGCGTCGATATAACGTTCTAAATCCTCCAGCTCCGTAAAAAAAAAATGAAAGAAAGACACAGACAATTAATGAATGAATTAATTACAAAAAAAAAAAACTACCTGTGGAGAAGTTTGTTTCAATCTTGGTGACAGCAGTCGCCGTTCAAATTATTGCGCAATTGTCTCTCGCGATCACAGCATCAACTTCCGGATCCGCTCTCTGCACTTCACTGGCCTAAGATTTTAAACGTGCTTTGCTGAGGTTACAAGGGTGTGCATCCCCGAATATGGAGTCACTCAGTCAAAATACGTAATTTTTATCAATAAAAGTTTAGCCACCGCTGTGTCACCGCTCTATCTTCTTGCCCTGTCTTCAAGAAGTGTGGGCGGGGTTTCGGATTGACGCCGTGTTCATTGGATAATATGCTGCATCACAGCCATGCTGATTCGACAATTCGTGGCATCACAACCATGCTGATTGGATAACACACAGCATCACGGCCTGTCAGTCACCACAGCACTTTGCAAACACTTTGCTGAGGTTAGGAGGGTGTGCATCCCCGACTATGGATTCGCTCAACTTTATACCATAAAGTTGCTGTAGCTCTGTATGTGTATTCGCTGCAGGCAGCAGCTGAGAAGAACTCTGTATGGTTTTTCCTGTGAATACATTCTGCAAATATGCCATTATAGGGTAGCTCCAAGTTAGAAACCTGTTCAATTATTCCCTTTATCACTGGATTGTAATTTTGTCGGCTCCGACTGCACAACAACTTCAAAATTTCAGGAGGAGAGGCAACCGAAACCGTCAGACAAGCAGGCACACAGTAACGGCACATTTACTGGATGCTGCAAATTTCTTTTTTCCTTTAAACAGCACACCATGAGTCCTGGCCACTGCGTAGCACTAAAGGATAATTCAGCATATCGATGGCTGAAATGCAAAACCTCCTATCTGCAGGATTTTCTGAGTTGCGGATTTCACTTTGGATGATGAGAACAAGGAAGGCTGCTCATGTCTGTCTCAAGACAGTCCCACCCTTTATCGTGACAAAAAAATTATTCTGATGAAAAAAAATACCATAGCATTCTGCAAGAAAACAATTTTTTTTTTTTTAGTTTAGTCAAAGAAGTGCATTTTTCAGATAGGAGGTTTTGCATTTCGGCCATTGATATATGAAGAACACGAGGGGGTGGGGGGCCAGGGGGAGCAGCTGGACCGGCTTATCGCAGTCCTTCCCAGGGAGCCAAGCCAAGCCTGTCCGATTAATGGGACGGAATCTCGTCTGCTGCTTCACGCGTCTCACCGCTGTCCTTTCTGGCACCGTAGGTTAAACATGGTGCTCCTCCCGGTGCATGGCTATTTGAAAATTAAAAGTTAATAATACCACCATGATTGTGCAGCGCAATTGCCAGATCAATTGCATATTGATGTGTAGTGAATGCTGTGTGTGTGTGTGGCCCTTGTGGCTTGCCATACCCGCCCTGGGTGTGACGTCAAGCGGGCTACGGCCAGAGTGTATATAGTTGTGTGTTCTCTAATAAAGAGTCAGTTCGCTGCATGGCATAAGACCTGCTCCGACCATTATTATATACATTGTGGTCTATATTAATCATATATTCCATAACCTACATATGTTGAAGCATGTGGAAATGTTTAGTAATTACATATGTAAAGGACTTCACACCTCTGAAAGGACAAAGGCTCTCAACCGCCGAGTGAATGAATGAATGAATGAATGAATTTTTTATTTCGGATAGTACAGTACAGGTTAAAAGAAACTGTATAATATAACAACAAGGTCAAATTAGACAAAGACTCCTTCTTCTATACAATTCCACGTGAGTTATCCGAAATGGGTGATGGCTGAAGCCGCAGCTTATATTGCCCACCCATATTCCATCCAAGAATTCAAAAGAGAAAAAAGAGAAAACAAGACAAGAGCGATTACAATTTAAAACAAAGCTAAGACAAAATGTGACTGAGAGAAAAAAAAAAAAGAAAAAGAAAACTAAGCTAAGCTAAGTTAAGCGGTTACTATTCAAAACAAATCTAAGACAAAGTGTCACAGAGAAAAAAAGAAAAAAAGAACTAAGCTACAACACAACACAGGCTGGAAATGTCAATCCTTATGTGAGTTTACATGTCGTCTTGTAAATATGCTTGGAGTATTTCTTCCTTTAGTTTTTGTTTAAATTGTCCAAGCGTTGTACATGATTTTAATTCAGGTCCAAAATCGTTCCATAATCTGACTCCTTGCACTGAAATACAGTGTTGCTTGGTGGTTGTTCTCACTGTAGGCTTTTGAAATATACATGTTCCTCTGAAGTGATATCGTTTCTCCCTTGTTTGGAACAACTTTTGGATATTTGTGGGCAGTGATAAATTCTTCACTTTGAACATTATTATTGCGGTTTTAAAGTCAACCAGATCTTTCAACTTGAGAGTTTTTTGTTTGAGAAAAAGTGGGTTTGTTGGTTCCCTGTAAGCTGCTTTGTTTATTATTCTAATAGCTCTCTTTTGAAGCATAAAGAGTGGATATATGTTTGTTTTATATGTATTTCCCCATACTTCATTACAATATGTCATGTATGGGAGTATTAATGAATGATACAAGGTGTATAGTGTGGGTTGATTCAGCAAATATTTCACTCTGTGTAATATTGCAATTGATTTGGATACTTTACCTTTAATGTAATTAATATGTGACTTACAACACAGTTTGTTATCAATTATTACTCCAAGGAATTTAGTTTCAGATACCCTTTCAATCTCTACACCATTGACATTGAGTTTAGGTACTGGGTTGTTGTGATGGTTGTTAAAGACTATAAATTTTGTCTTACTTAAATTGAGCGTTAATTTGTTTGAATCAAACCACAGTTTCTGGAGTGTATCCAGAAGTTGTTCCAAATTGTTTCCACTGCATAGCAGATTAGTGTCATCGGCAAACAATATTAAGTCCATTTTTTCTGAAACTTTACATATATCGTTTATATACATATTGAATAATAATGGTCCCAAAACTGAACCCTGTGGGACTCCACAGGTGACCTTCAGCAACTCTGAGTTTTTGTTGCTAACACATACATACTGATATCTATTCTTTAAGTAACTACTTAACCAGGACAGTGCTACCCCTCTAATACCACAATTTTGTAGTTTCTTTAATAATAAATTATGATCTACTGTATCAAATGCTTTTTTAAGATCTAGGAATACTCCAACTGAATACTCTTTATTTTCGATGGCTGTTGATATTTTTTCTGTAAATTCCATTAGGGCATATGCAGTTGTCCTCTTGTGTCTGAACCCATATTGCTGCTCACATAATGAATCATTCTTCAGTATGAAGTTGTCAATTCTCTCATAGAATATTTTTTCAAGTATCTTGGAAAATTGCGGTAATAGTGAAATTGGTCTATAGTTTGAGAGTTCCCCTCTGTCACCCGTCTTGTATATCGGAATTACTTTAGCTATTTTCATTGCATTGGGAAATATACCTGATTGGAGAGACAGGTTACAGATATACGTCAGTGGTTTTACTATGCATTCGATAACAGTTTTGACTAGTAGCATGTCAATACCATCACAGTCAGTAGATGTTTTACTTTTGAACGATTTAACAATTTCAATGACCTCTCTTTCGTCTGTGTTCTTTATGAAGATGGAGTCTTTTACAGCAGTGTTATTGCATATTGTATCACCTGTAGGTACCATAGTGGGTATTTCTCGGGCCAGTTTAGGTCCAATGTTAACAAAAAAATTATTAAATTCATCTGCAGGTGAAGCTATATTCACACTCTGAGTCGTTTTATTATTTTTTGGAATATTAGTTGGGTAGCTAGTATTTCTGCTTTTATTTCCAAGGATACTGTTGAGTATTGTCCATGTATTTTTAATATTGTCTTTGTTTTTCGCCAGTTCTTTACTGTAATAGTCTCTTACTACATCTTATTATATATGTTAGCTTATTTTTGTATGTTTTATACCGCTGCTCTGCTTCTTTTGTTCTTTTCTTTAGGAAGGCTTTATATAATAATTTTTTCTTTTTACACGCCTTTTGTAGTCCTTTGGTTAACCATGGCTTACAGCAAATTTGTGTTTAAGCTTTTTTTTTACTAATGGGCAGTTTTTTTCATAAAGAGGGGTTACAATGTTTATAAATGTGTCATAGGCTTCATTTACATCTGATACATAGACTTCTGTCCAGTCTTGCTTCAGCAAGTCCTCTTTAAGAGAACTGATTGCATTTGGTGATTTGTGTCTGAACGATTTTGAAATTTTTTCTGTGTTGGGCCCCGTGTGGCCATGGATAAGTGCAAAGGTTGGCAAGTGGTCACTTATATCATTTATCAATAATCCACTTTCTATTTTCTTATCGAAAACATTGACAAACAGGTTGTCAATAAGTGTAGCAGAGTGAACTGTGATTCTACTGGGATGTGTTATTGTGGGATATAGACTCATGCTGTACATAGAGTTCATGAACTCTGTAACTACATTTTGTTGATGTGGATTTAGTAAATCAATATTGAAATCTCCACAAATTGCTACCATTTTCTTACTAGTAATATTATTGTACAGCTCGACTAATTTATCTCTGAATGTCTCAATGCAAGTTCCCGGCGTTCTATATATGCAGCTTATGATTAGATTTTTTGTTTTGTCTAGGTCAATCTCAACAGTAACACATTCCAAAATCCCTGGTAGTGCTGAGGACATTTCATTTACAAGCTTACACCTGTACAGGTCATCAATATACAGTGCAACACCACCACCCTTTTTTTGAGATCTGTTAATATAAAACATCTGATATCCCTCTATTGCCATCAGGGGAGCCTGTTCTTCATTAAGCCAGGTTTCAGAGACTGCAATAGCTGTGAATTTTCTGTCTAGCTGTTTTAAATAGTCCTGAATCTGTGGAAAGTTTTTGTTAAGACTTCTGCTATTGAAGTGTATTATTGACAGTTTACCATCTAATTGCACTTGACTTTTGAATTGTTTTTCAGTGTAATATTCACAGTGGTTATGAATATTATTGAAAAAGTGGTTATCAGGATCAATATCATTCTCCATCTCTTGTGGTTTATGTTCAGCATAATGGTATATTTTCAGAGTTTGAGTTTCCTCATTCTGTGTCAAATGACTTCCTCCAACTGGGGATAATTGATGTCTACTCGAGTCGGTCATAAGTTTTTGTTTATTTTGCTTATTTTTTTTAAAGTACTTTGGCATGGTGTATCAAAAGAACTATTCTTATCGTGTGTATGAATATGGATTATCATTGGCTCATAATTTTCTTAATCAGTGTTCATCTGTATTTATCTAAGTCAGCAGCATCTCTGATCATTATACTCTTTGCTTGCTCAGGTGATCCATTTAGTTTAATCCAAATTCTACAATTTCTTGTCCAGGTTGCTTGTATCTTATTTTGTTTTTTTTAGCATCCGTGCCTGTCGTGCTAATTCAGCGTTTTTTTTTTGTCAGGTGTTCATTTAGGTAAACTTTCCTTTAGCTTTTTGGCCTGCCTCAGTATGTTATTCTTTACCCCTCTGTTCACAAAGCGCATCACAATTGATTTCTTTGTTTTGTTATCTTTCTTCGGTAGAGCATAACAGGCTGAGATTGCATTGGCTTCTACCTTAATGTCTTTATTATTAAGGAACTGAAGCACTTGATTTTCTAAGGACAATGATTCACTCATGGGTGCATCTTCACCATTCAGTCCTGTGAGTGAAGAACAAAGACGTTCCCAGACACGGCGGAGGAGACCGGAGGAGCCACCCTCACCCCCTAAGGCGAGGAAAGGAAATACCAAGACAATGGGGGGATTAAGATAATGAGGGATGTCAGCCTTTGTTATGCATGTCTTTTGTTGTGTGCAAGTATAAAGCCAGTGAGCCGGAGACATTCTGCCTCTTTTCCCTTCTGCCACTCTGCACCAGATGAGACTTGTTAGGAGAGCTGATTATTAAACTTTGTTTATAAATCAAATCGCCTCTTCATTTCCAAGCTCTTCTACACTGGTGACCCCTGACGCGAGTATGGACCTGAGGCATACCCCCGCAATCGACTCATCCATGGCGACCCAGGCAGACGCCAGCGACCACGCAGACGAGGGAACAGATGGACAACTGTTCCCCCCGGCAGAAGAGATTGAGAGGGCTCAACCGAGCACCAGCACCGCCATGAGAGCCGAGGCAAGGCACTCTCACCCGGCGGACACAGCAGTGATGGTATGCACGAATGCCGTCGCCGTCAAGCTGCCAGACTTCTGGCAAGAAGACCCCGCCTCTTGGTTTCAGCAGGCTGAAGCCCAGTTTACACTGGCGGGCATCACGGTTGACGATACCAAATTCTACCATATCGTCTCCAAACTCGACGCCGCCACTTCGAAGTGTGTGCGGAGCATGATCCGGCGACCACCGGCCCGGGACAAATATGAGACGCTCAAAGCAACCATCGTGGCGAACTACGTCCCATCAGCGGAAGAGAGAGCTGAGAAGATCCTGGCGGTCTACGGCCACAGAGGGTGCAAGCCGAAGGCCCTCATGGAGGATTTGCTACAGCTCAAAGAAGAGGACAATGACAACTTCCTCTTCCAGTTTATATTCCTCAGCACGCTGCCGCCACACATGAGAGGGACACTCGCCAGCATGAAATGCAACAACCACCAAGACTTCCGCGCACTGGCCAGCGAAGCTCATCGGCTCGTCAACGCCTGCAAGGAGCTGACACCCACAGCAGCATCCGCAGACCTCAAAGCTGACGCCCCGAGCCACAAGGAGCCACAACCCACTGAGCAGACCCAGCCCACGGTGACAGCGACACGGCCAAAACGTAACAGACAGAGCGACGTCTGTTATTATCACCACCGCTTCGCCGAGAAGGCCCACAAATGCGTTCCCCCCTGCACATTTGCGATTTCGGGAAAACGCCAAAGCCGAGAGCCGTTAACGGCAGCGGTTCTCGGCGAGAAGAATAAGCTGTTGTACGTGACAGATGGACACACAGGCAAGAAGTTCCTCATCGACACAGGAGCCCAGCTGAGTTTTGTCATGCCCTCCCACGCAGATCGAGCCACGGGCACCCGGGGCAACGGAGCCGTGGCAGCCAACGGCTCTAGCATCGACACGTTCGGCGAAAAGAGCCTGCACCTCCTCATCCACGGCCGCAGCTACAGATGGACATTTGTTGTAGCGGCGGTGAGTTTTAACTTATTAGGCGCAGATTTTTTGTGTGCACATGGGTTATTAGTGGATCTAGCAAATAGGCGCCTGGTTAATGCACTGTCCTTTGCTTCTATTCCCTGCTCAGCCCGAGTTTCTCCGCCACCTGTACAGGCCAGCGTCACCACGGCAGGAGGTAAGTTTGAGCAACTCCTCACCCAATTTCCAGCACTCACAATTCCCAAATTCTCAGCCACTGTGGCTAAACACGGGGTTGAACACTTCATTCCCACAACGGGACCACCCGTTTTTGCCAAAGCTCGCCGCTTAGACGCGGCCAAGCTCAACATAGCACGGGACGAGTTTACAACACTTGAAAAATTGGGCATTGTTAGACGCTCAAAGAGCCCCTGGGCCTCACCACTTCACATGGTTCCGAAATCCGACGGTTCTTGGAGACCGTGCGGAGATTACTGCAGATTAAACAATGCTACAGCGCATGACCGTTACCCAATTCCTCACATTCAAGATTTTTCACTACATCTGGCGGGTGCGCGCATTTTTTCAAAAATAGACTTAGTCCACGGTTATCACCAAGTCCCAGTCCGAGCAGAAGACATTCCTAAAACAGCGGTAATAACCCCTTTCGGCCTTTTTGAATTTCTGCGAATGCCTTTTGGCCTCAAAGGCGCTGCTCAAACTTTTCAACGAATGATGGACGCGGTCCTACGCGACCTTCCTTTTGTCTTCGTCTACCTCGACGACATGCTGGTAGCCAGCTCATCTGAGGTAGAACACGAGCAGCACCTCACTACGGTTTTTCAGAGGCTAGAAGAGCACGGGCTAATAATCAATCCAGCCAAATGCAAATTCGGCGTGTCACAAATTGATTTTTTAGGACACAAAGTCTCTCCGAAGGGGGCAGTTCCGCTTCCAGACAAAGTTCACGCGATAGAAAGTTTCCCACGGCCACAAACGGTCAAATCGCTACAGGAATTTTTAGGGATGGTTAATTTTTACAACCGCTTCCTCCCCCACGCGGCTCAGCTCATGCAGCCCCTATATGACGCGCTCAAAAAAAAGAAAACTTCCAACGCGGTCGAATGGACCCCAGAGCGCGAACGCGCTTTCGCGGAAGTAAAAAGCGCCCTAGCTAACGCCACATTGTTAGTTCACCCAGATCCCTTGGCCCGCATCGCGCTAACCACAGACGCTTCAGACCTAGCTATAGGGGCAGTTGTAGAACAACTTGTCAGCGGGGTCTGGCAACCTTTAGCATTCTTTAGCAAATCGCTAAACCAAACTGAGCATAAATACAGCACTTTTGACAGAGAGCTGCTGGCGCTTCATTTATCCATCCGCCACTTCCAGTTCTGGTTAGTAGGGCGGAGTTTCACGGCTTTTGTAGACCATAAACCGCTCACCTTTGCTATGGCTAAAATTTCAGAACCATGGTCAGGCAGGCAACAAAGACAGCTAGCTGCGATTTCAGAGTTCACCACAGACATTCGACACGTGGCAGGCAAACTTAACGTAGTAGCAGACTGTCTCTCTCGCGCTGTGACACCACCAGAGTGTGGGGAGACAGATTATACTGCCTCAGCAGCAAAACTCTTCACTAACGCAGACACATACGCAGCACCTATCCATGCAGGGATAGATTATGCAGCCATGGCGGAGGAACAAAGCGGTGACGCAGACGTGCGCGCACTCCTGTCTGGACCAACAGGGTTAAGGCTGGAGAAAAAGGGTTTACGCGACGGCGTACCCCCCCCCTAATATGCGATGTTTCAACTGGCCGACCTCGCCCGTTAGTACCAGCTACATGGCGCCGCCGTATTTTCGACGCAATTCACTCCCTCGCACACCCAGGTGTGCGCGCCTCGGTTAAAATGGTCGCCGAAAAGTTTGTGTGGCCAGGCCTGCGCAAAAACGTAAAAGAATGGGCAAAAACTTGCATTTCTTGTCAACGCGCCAAAATACACAGACACACAAAAGCCCCTCTGGAGCCTTTTCCAATCCCTGCTAGAAGGTTCGACCACGTTCATGTCGACCTCGTGGGGCCACTACCTTCCTCCCAAGGTTTCACACACCTGTTAACAATGATAGACCGCACCACACGCTGGCCAGAGGCAGTCCCTCTAGCAGCAACCACAGCAGAGGAAGTCGCTCGCGTTTTTTTGACAAACTGGGTGGCACGTTTCGGCGTCCCATCGGACATCATGTCCGATAGGGGGCCTCAATTTGTCTCAGAGCTCTGGTCAGCCATGTCCAACAGCTTAGGGGCAACAATTCATCACACCACCGCTTATCACCCTCAGGCTAATGGGTTATGCGAGCGTTTTCACAGGTCTTTAAAGGCTGCCCTCAGAGCCTCACTAACGGACACAAATTGGGTAAATAAACTTCCCTGGGTTTTATTGGGGTTGCGTGCTGCACCTAAAGAGGATCTAGACGCCTCTCCCGCAGAATTAGTCTTTGCACAACCTCTCAGGCTTCCAGGTGACTTTTTACCAGAGAACCCAGAGCCAGGGCACCTTCCAGTCCCAAGGTTTTTAGGCAGCAACGGACCGGGCTCTCTCCCTGGTCCAGCTCATCACTCCTTCCCACGGGTTTTTGTCCCTCAAGCTTTAAAAAACGCTGAGTTCGTTTTTGTTAAGCATGAAGCTTTAAAACCAACTTTCCGCCCAGCATACGATGGGCCATTCAGAGTGCTGGAACATGGTGATAAACACTTTGTGCTTGATTTTGGGGATAGAAAAGAAACAGTCAGCATTGACAGACTTAAACCTGCCTTCTTGTTGAAAGACGAGCCTGCACAGTTGGTGAGAGCACCTCGGCGAGGTAGACCCCCCAAGAGAAAAGACTCAGCCCCCCGGCAGGGAACAATTAACCACTCTCCTTCCCACACTGCAGATTCCTCACAAGAAGGTCCCAGCAGGGCGCCTAAACCAACCTACAGCAGTTTTGGGAGAAGATTAAAACCCAGACAGCACAGGGACTGACACAAACCACTCCACAATTGTTCACTAATTGTGCTGCAACAGTTTAGGACTGACTTATGATTTTACTATGCTGTTATGATTACCACTGAACTCTCTTAGGAGCATGGCTGCTGGAAAGTTTCTTCCGTGGCAAGAGATGTAACACTTAGTATGTCATAGTAACTATCTTAGACTGTGAACCTTTCTATTGTCTTTTCTTAGTTGTTTGGGGGGCCTGTGGTCTATATTAATCATATATTCCATAACCTACATATGTTGAAGCATGTGGAAATGTTTAGTAATTACATATGTAAAGGACTTCACACCTCTGAAAGGACAAAGGCTCTCAACCGCCGAGTGAAGAACAAAGACGTTCCCAGACACGGCGGAGGAGACCGGAGGAGCCACCCTCACCCCCTAAGGCGAGGAGAGGAAATACCAAGACAATGGGGGGATTAAGATAATGAGGGATGTCAGCCTTTGTTATGCATGTCTTTTGTTGTGTGCAAGTATAAAGCCAGTGAGCCGGAGACATTCTGCCTCTTTTCCCTTCTGCCACTCTGCACCAGATGAGACTTGTTAGGAGAGCTGATTATTAAACTTTGTTTATAAATCAAATCGCCTCTTCATTTCCAAGCTCTTCTACAACATAACATTTTGGCGACGAGGAGAAACTATGGGGGAAAATGGGCTATCTCCACCATTATCACCATTTCTGGAATATCCAGGACAGCCAGCGATCCTGTGGCCAAACTGGGTGGCCATGTTCAAGGGTTACATCGCAGCGCTGGGCTTAAGTAGACTTGACGCAGTACGAAGATGAGCACTTCTGGCCCACCATCTCAGCGTAGAAGGTCGGAAAATTCTCTGTATGTTGGGAGAAACGGAGTCTTATGCGGATGCTATCAGGCGGCTGGCCGAATATTTTGCCGAACATACGTGGACCACGAAGCTGTGGGTAATGGAGCTGTTGACGCCAAACGAAGCATATGTGGACACAAATGCGCATGCTTTGACTAAACAATGACCGTGACAAAAATCGCCCAAATAACGAAATAAGTCATTTTTTTATTTACTGACAAATGGGCAACACTGATGCAACAGTTGCAGCCAAATGGGTCATTCTTCTGAGTATAATAATGTTGGGTGTTTTGTACTTATAATATTGCTAAAATATAAAAGGATGCACTACAATGGGTCTCAAATATTTGTAAATATGTCCTGTTATGGTACTGCATGAATTTATTGACGATACACTATAAACTACACATATAAACTAAAACAGTTATAATGATGACTGAACTACTCCCATTCCCCAAAGTGCAAGATACAACACTTGTGAATATGTCATAAAAGATCACACAAATAAGTCTGACAAACAAATAAGGGTTCTTAAACATTCTCTAATACTGAATGTCCCATTCATTTTCAATAATTCCGTAAATAATATTCACACAATCAAATATACGTATATTAGTATTCAGTCCCTTTTATATTTGTCAAAGTCTAACGTGTGTGATTGCGTACACATAGGAAACACCTCTTTGTATTCCACTTTCAAACACAGCCTGCATTTGGGCCTGTAAAGCCTAACTGTCAACCTGTTTTCAAACAAAAACACTTGCTTTCTACGGGCATGCACAAGTATAAACTAAATTATAATGGTGATTGAACAACTCCCATTCCCATCCATCCATCCATCCATTCATCTTCTACCGCTTTTCCGGAGGTCCGGGTCGCGGAGGCAGCAGTTCAAGCAGAGAAGCCCAGACTTCCCTCTCCCCAGCCACCTTCTCCAGCTCTTCAGAGAGGATACCAAGGCATTCCCAGACCAGCTGGGAGACATAGTCTCTCCACCAAGTCCTGGGTCTGCCCCGGGGTCTCCTCACAGTGGGACGTGCCTGAAACACCTCAAGTGGGAGGCGTCCAGGAGGCATCCTAATCAGATGCCCATACCACCTCAACTGACTCCTTTCAATGTGGAGGAGCAGTGGTTCTACTCTGAGCCTCTCCCGGATGACTGAGCTCCTCACCCTATCTCTGAGGGTGAGTCCAGAAATCCTACGGAGAAAGCTCATTTCAGCCGCTTGTATCCGCGATCTTGTTCTTTCGGTCATTACCCAAAGCTCGTGACCATAGGTGAGAGTAGGAACGTAGATTGACTGGTAAATCGACAGCTTTGCCTTAGAACTCAGCTCCCTCTTCACCACAACAGACCAGTACAATGTCCGCATCACTGCAGATGCTGCTCCAATCCGTCTGTCAATCTCTCGCTCCATTCTCCCCTCACTCGTGAACAAGACCCCAAGATACTTAAACTCCTCCACTTGGGGCAGGAGCCTGTCCCCAACCCAGAGAGGACAATCCACCTTTTTCCGGCTGAGGACCATGGACTCGGACTTGGAGGTGCTGATTTTCATCCCAGCCGCTTCACACTCAGCGGCAAACCGTCCCAGCAAGAGCTGTAGGTCATTGCTGGATGAAGCCAACAGGACAACATCATCTGCAAACAACAGAGATGAGATCCTGTGATCACCAAGCATGACACCTTCCATCACCTGGCTGCACCTAGAAATCCTGTCCATAAAAATTATGAACAGGATCGGTGACAAAGGGCAGCCCTGGTGGAGTCCAGCTCTCACTGAGAATGACTCCAACTGAGTGTTGGCAATACGAACCAAACTCTCACAATGGTCGTACAGAGACCGAATAGCTCGTAACAACAAGCCTGATACCCCATACTCCCAAAGCACCCCCCACAAAAAACCACGAGGGACGCGGTCAAATGCCTTCTCCAAGTCCACAAAACACATGTAAACTGGTTGGGCAAACTCCCATGAACCCTCGAGAATTCTCAAGAGGGTAAAGAGCTGGTCCAATGTGCCACGGCCAGGACGAAAACCACATTGCTCCTCCTGAATCCGAGGTTTGACCAACGGCCGGACTCTCCTCTCCAGTACCTTGGCATAGACCTTCCCAGGGAGGCTGAGGAGTGTGATCCCTCTAAAGTTGGAGCACACCCTCCGGTCCCCTTGTTTGAAGAGAGGAACCACCACCCCGGTTTGCCATGCCAAAGGCACTGTCCCCAACCTCCACGCAATGTTGCAGAGGTGTATCAACCATGACAGCCCAACAACATCCAGGGCCTTGAGGTACTCAGGGCGAATCTCGTCCACCCCCAGGGCCCGGCCACCAAGGAGATTTTTAACCACTTTGGCGACCTCAGCCCCTGTGATAGGCGAGTCATCCCCCTCGTCCCCAAACCCTGCTTCCTCTGTGGAAGGCGTATCAGTGGGATTGAGGAGATCCTCGAAGTATTCCTTCCACCGCCCGACGATATCCCCAGTCGAAGTCAACAGTGCCCCATCCACACCATACACAGTGTGGACAGGGGGCTGCTTCCCCCTCCTGAGCCGCCGGACAGTTTGCCAGAATCTCTTCGAGGCCGACCGAAAGTCTTGTTCCATGGCCTCACTGAACTCCTCCCATACTCCTCCCATAACTCCCATTCCCCAGCATAATAAATCTATTTAGCTTGGAGAAATCAACTTCTAATTTATAAAAAATCTCTTAGGAAAGCTAGAACAAGTTATTATTCCGCATTAATAGAAGAGAACAAGAATAATCCCAGGTTTCTTTTCAGTACTGTAGCCAGGCTGACAAAGAGTCAGGACTCTGTCAATTTTTTTTTTTTTTTTTGTTACTTGTTTTGTACCCGTAGGTAGATTTGTTTTGCAGTCTGGTGACAAGCCACCAGCTGCCGGTCGCTGCGTGCGCAAGCGCCCCGTATCCCTAACCTGCATGTTTTTTGGCATGTGGGAGGAAACCGGAGAAATCCCGGAATAAACCCACGCAACACGGGGAGAACATGCAAACTTCACACAGATCACTGTTGGTCGGGGGCAGGGATCGAACCCATGATCTCACGATCCCCGCGATCCCCCGGCCAAGGGTAAACTGTGCTACCACAGTGCTAACCACTGGGCCACCGTGCAGCCCAAGGGAATCTAGCATTCCCTTAGAGCTCACTAGTCAGGACTTCATGAACTTCTTCAATAATAAAATTTCATCTATCAGAGATAAAATCAGTCAGATTCTTCCCACCGTTAACTTAAATACAGTAACTACTACAACTCCTTCAATTTATATGTGTTTGGATGAGTTTACTCCAATTGACCTTTTAGAGTTACAGTCATGTAAAAAAAATTAGGATACTGTAGAGGGTGTAAGGAAAGGATGTGGAGGCGAGGCACGAGCGTAGGTCGACACAGGTTCTTTATTGACCCTCTAACATAAATACAGCCTGTGGACCCCAGCGTTGCCCGCTGGGGCCACGTATCTGGTAGGAGAGTTTCTGCGTTCTGAGGCATGTACACAAGCTCTTTTATACACGTTATACAGACAGAGAGAATGCATGGCACATTAGCATAGTGATTGTCATCTAATACACATCAGTCAATACACATCATTAGCATGACATTGGCTAGCACCAGGCCCGGACGCCTCTCCGAGGACGCATACATAACAGTCCCGTCTGATTGCCCCCTGGGGCTCTCTGTCCGTATGTAAATTGTCCTCCGTTTCCTCCAGCCCTGATGAGTGTGAGATAGTGTCTGTCCGCAGTGTGCTGGGTCACCACAATACCCTGTATAAGCCTGTGTGTTATTTTAACATATTTGGACATATGGATATTTAATATCAGTGTTTAAAATACTGGGAGATTCATATAATACGGTTATGCTGTTTATTCCATCTAGCTACAATGCTCCGCACTGTGTGTATATATATTTATATATTTATTCCATCTAGCTACAATGCTCCGCACTATGTGTATATATATTTATATATTTATATGTACATATGTATATTCGCTGTTCTTGTTTTTCTTGTCTTCTTGATTGTTGCTCTGAGTGTTGCTGTCCCTGTGCTGTTGCAATCCTGGAATTTCCCCATTGGGGGACTAATAAAGGCTTATCTTATCTTATCTTAATACAACTAAATTAAAAACTTAATTAAAGACTTTTTTCAAATTTTCTGTAAAATATAATTCTAAACAAATAGTGAGGAATAAATATGGATACCTCCTCCCCCATCTTTTTAGGACACCCCCACATTCATTCCCACTTAAAATGGCTAAAATAAATGTTAAAAAAATGCAAATAAAAACAAAAACAAGGGTAGACATAGATATGTGAACATCTCTTAATGAAGAACTGAATATTTAATGGAGTATCGTAATTTTTTTCACGAGTGTAGATAAAATAATTTCCTCATCCAAGCCTTCAACTTGTCTTTTAGACCCTATTCCTACCAGGTTATTTAAAGAAGTCGTCCCATTTACTGGTAGCTTTATTCTTCAAATAATCAATTCTGCATTAACATTAGGCCATGTACCGCAGGCCTTTAAAACTGCTGTAATTAAACCCTTACTTAAAAAGCCAACGCTGGATCCAGGAGTTTAGCTAACTATAGGCCAATCTCCAATCTGCCTTTCATTTTAAAAATCTTAGAATTGTTGCTGTGCAATTATTTGACCACTTGCAAGGAAATGGTTTATTTGAAGAGTTTCAATCTGGGTTTAGAATCCATCATAGTACTGAAACAGCTTTCGTGAAGGTCACTAATGACCTCCTTATCATATCTGATAATGGACTTGTTTCTGTACTTGTCCTTTTGGACCTTAGTGCTGACATAATGTTCGGCCCAGGAAACACGCACGCAGGCTCAGATGGATTTGACAGCTTTATTGAACAGCAAGGAGGGTGTATGGATGCGTGTATGAGGGATTAATATGTAATGTGGGTGGAGGATGCAAGCCAGGACAGAGCAGCACGTCGTGCGGCCAGACAACCCTATGGGA
The DNA here is from genome assembly GCA_020510985.1 of Pholidichthys leucotaenia. Taxonomy (NCBI): domain Eukaryota; kingdom Metazoa; phylum Chordata; class Actinopteri; order Cichliformes; family Pholidichthyidae; genus Pholidichthys; species Pholidichthys leucotaenia. The sequence continues at coordinate 125,922,039 of CM035837.1, read as the reverse complement.
GAGAGGAGAACAGGGGTTAGCTAGGCAACCACACGGGAACGTGATCTAGAGCTGTGCTTACTTGCAGTGATGCGGTGGCTGGCGTTGGCAGGTCCCAAGCCTGGGAGACAACGTCCTGCTGTGGTCCGGGTGAAGCGGCGAGGCAGAGGAGCGGCGAGATGATGAACGGTAAGTCCGCTGCCGGGTATCCACCTGTGCACAGGGGAAGCTGGTAGAAGATGATGAGTTGAAAATTGTGACAGCTTACGTGTCCTTAGCGAGGATCAACAGGCCCGATGAGAAGGTAGCTGCTGGGGAATATCCATGTAGGGAGACAGACGGCTCCAGGCTGCAGCTCAGGGCAGGATGGAATAAATAGTGGCACACTAACGAGGAGCAGGTGTGCACGCAGCTGAGGCGGCAGCCCGTGAGCCGCGAGTGATGACAAGTGCAGCTTTTGATACTATCAATCACAATATTTTTCTTGATAGACTAGAACACCTTGTTGGACTTAATGGAACTTCGCTGCAGTGGTTCAAATCTTATTTATCTGTTTGTTCATGTCAATGAGTTTTCTTCCAACTCAAAGCTCAGTCACGGAGTTCCACGGGGATCTGTGCTAGGCCCTACTCTTTTTAGTTTATATATACTTCTGCTAGGCAACATTATTAGAAAGCACTACATACATTTTCATTGTTATGCCAATGACACACAATTATACTTGTCAGTGAAGCCAGATGACAGTAACCAATTAGCCAAATTAGAGGCTTGTCTTAAGGAAATCAAAGCTTGGATGACTTGTTATTTCCTGCTACTAAATTCAGATAAGACTGAAGTCAATTTTAGTTGGTCCAGAAAACCTTAGAAATACCTTTCCAAATCAAACTCTTAGTTTGGATCCGGTTACTCTTTCTCTTTAACACACACTTTAAACTGGTTTCTAAGACTGCTTTCTATCATTTGTGTAATATTGCCAGGATTAGGAGCATCTTGTCTCAGAGTGATGCTGAGAAGCTAATCTACGCTTTTGTTAGCTCTAGATTAGATTATTGTAACTCTTTATAATCAGGCTGTCCTAAAACAGCTTTAAAAAGTCTTCAGCGGATCTAAAATGCTGCAAGAGTTTTAACAGGTACTAGAAAGAGAGATCACATCTCTCTGGTTCTGGCCTCCCTTCATTGGCTTCCCATAGAATTTAGAATTAAATTTAAAATCCTTCTTCTCAGTTACAAAGCTCTAAATAATCAGGCCCCTTTTTATTTAAAAGATCTGATACTACCCTATCATTCTAACAGAGCACTACACTCACAAAATGCAGGATTACTTGTAATACCTAGAATCTCCAAAAGTACAATGGGAGGCAGAGCCTTCAGTTACAGTGGGGCAAAAAAGTATTTAGTCAGCCACCAATTGTGCAAGTTCTCGCACTTAAAAGATGAGAGAGGTCTCCAATTTTCATCATAGGTATACCTCAACTATGAGAGACAAAATGAGGAAAAAAAAAAACAACAGAAAATCACAATGAAGAATTTTTAATGAATTAATTGGTAAATTCCTCGGTAAAATAAGTATTTGGTCAATAACAAAAGTTCATCTCAGTACTTTGTTATATACCCTTTGTTGGCAATGACAGAGGTCAAACGTTCTCTGTAAGTCTTCACAAGGTTTTCACACACTGTTGCTGGTATTTTGGCCCATTCCTCCATGCAGATCTCCTCTAGAGCAGTGATGTTTTGGGGCTATCGCTAGCCAACACGAACTTTCAACTCCTTCCAAAGATTTTCTATGGGGTTGAGATCTGGAGACTGGATAGGCCACTCCAGGACCTTGAAATGCTTCTTACGAAGCCACTCCTTCATTGCCCGGGCGGTGTGTTTGGGATCATTGTCATGCTGAAAGACCCAGCCACGTTTCATCTTCAATGCCCTTGCTGATGGAAGGAGGTTTTCACTCAAAAGCTCACGATACATGGCCTCATTATGACTGGCGCCTAGCGGCTGCCCCGGCCTTGACCAAATGCCAAGTCACGTTTCGTTACCTTGTATTCATACATGTGTAATGACAATAAAGTTGAATCTCATCTCATCTCATCTCATTCATTCTTTTCTTTACACGGATCAGTCGTCTTGGTCCCTTTGCAGAAAAACAGCCCCAAAGCATGATGTTTCCACCCCCATGCTTCACAGTAGGTATGGTGTTCTTTCTCCTCCAAACACGACAAGTTGAGTTTTTACCAAAAAGTTCTATTTTGGTTTCATCTGACCATATGACATTCTCCCAGTCCTCTTCTGGATTATCCAAATGCTCTCTAGCAAACTTCAGACGGGCCTGGACGTGTACTGACTTAAGCAGGGGGACACGTCTGGCACTGCAGGATTTGAGTCCCTGGCGGCGTAGTGTGCTACTGATGGTAGCCTTTGTTACTTTGGTCCCAGCTCTCTGCAGGTCATTCACAAGGTCCCCCCGTGTGGTTCTGGGATTTTTGCTCACCGTTCTCGTGATCATTTTGACCCTACAGGGTGAGATCTTGCGTGGAGCCCCAGATCGAGGGAGATTATCAGTGGTCTTGTATGTCTTCCATTTTCTAATAATTGCTCCACAGTTGATTTCTTCACACCAAGCTGCTTACCTATTGCAGATTCAGTCTTCCCAGCCTGGTGCAGGTCTACAGTTTTGTTTCTGGTGTCCTGTGACAGCTCTTTGGTCTTGGCCATAGTGGAGTTTGGAGTCTGACTGTTTGAGGTTGTGGACAGGTGTCTTTTATACTGATAATGAATTCAAACAGGTGCCATTAATACAGGTAACGAGTGGAGGACAGAGGAGCCTCTTAAAGAAGAAGTTACATGCCTGTGAGAGCCAGAAATCTTGCTTGTTTGTCGGGGACCAAATATTTATTTTACTGAGGAATTTACCAATTAATTCATTAAAAATCCTTCAATGTGATTTTCTGGATTTTTTTTCTCATTTTTGTCTCTCATAGTTGAGGTATACCTATGATGAAAATTGGAGACCTCTCTCATCTTTTAAGTGGGAGAACTTGCATAATTGGTGGCTGACTAAATACTTTTTTACCCCACTGTATCAAGCTCCTCTCCTTTGGAACCAGATGCCAATCTGGATTTGGGAGTCAGACTTGATCTCTGTTTTTAAGAATAGGGTTAAAACCTTCCTTTTTGATATAGCCTATAATTACGGAGAGATCATGTGCCCCTGAACCCTCCCTTAGTTATGCTACTAATAGGTTTAGACAGCCAGGGGACCTCCAACAATGCACTGGGCTTCACTCCTTTCTTCATTCTCAATTAAATATTTTTGCTGGTCATTAACATCTGTTTGTTCTCTCCCATAGATTGAGTCCCCGTTGTGCTGTTTACTCTCTACATGTCTGTTTTTTTGTTCTTCTTCTCTATCCCCTCACCCCCCAGCCAGTCGCAGCAGATGACTGTCCCTCCCTGAGTCTGGTTCTGCTGGAGGTTTCTACCTGCTAAAGGGAGTTTTTCCTCTCCACCGTCGCCAAGTGCTTGCTCACAAGGGATCGCCTGATTGCTGGGGCCTTTCTGCAATTGTGGGGTTTTCCCCTACAGTTGAAAATGCTATGAGATGACTGTTGTTGTGAAATGGCACTATATAAATAAAGTTGAATTGAATTGAAGTAATAGTGCAAGATACACTATTATGAATATAACTCATAAAAGATCACACAAATAAGTGATATGACAAAAAAATAAACAAGCGGTTCTTAAACAGTGGCTAATATTGGATGTCCCATTCATTTTAAATTACAGTGCATCTGCAAAGTATTCACAGCGCTTCACTTTTTCCACATTTTATGTTACAGCCTTATTCCAAAATGTATTAAATTCATTTTTTTTTCTCAAAATTCTCCAAGTTTTTTTTTGTTGTTTTTTTTTTTTTTAGATTTTTGCTAATTTATTAAAAATAAAAAACTAATAAATCACATGTACATAAGTATTCACAGCTCTTGCCATGAAGCTCAAAATTGAGCTCAGGTGCATCTTATTTCCACTGATCATCCTTGGGATGTTTCTACAGCTTAATTGGAGGCCACCTGTGGTAAATTCAGTTGATTGGACATGATTTGGAAAGGCACACACCTGTCTATACTGTATAAGGTTCCACAGTTGACAATGCATGCCAGAGCACAAACCAAGCATGAAGTCAAAGGAATTGTCTGTAGACCTCCAAGACAAGATTGTCTTGAGGCACAAATCTGGGGAAGGATACAGAAAAATTTCTGCTGCTTTGAAGGTCCCAATGAGCACAGTGGCCTCCATCATCTGTAAATGGAAGAAGTTTGGAACCACCAGGACTCTTCCTAGAGTTGGCCGGCTGTCTAAACTGAGTGACTGGGGGAGAAGGGCCTTAGTCAGAGAGGTGACCAAGAACCCGATGGTCACTCTGTCAGAGCTCCAGCATTCCTCTGTGGAGAGAGGAGAACCTTCCAGAAGGACAACCATCTCTGCAGCAATCCACTAATCAGGCCTGTATGGTAGAGTGGCCAGATGGAAGCCACTCCTTAGTAAAAGGCACATGGCAGTCCACCTCAAGTTTGCCAAAAGGCACCTGAAGGACTCTCAGACCATGAGAAGCAAAATTCTCTGGTCTGATGAGACAAAAATTGAACTCTTTGGCGTGAATGCCAGGCATCACGTTTGGAGGAAACCAGGCACCGCTCATCACCAGGCCAATACCATCCCTACAGTGAAGCATGGTAGTGGCAGCAACATACTGTGGGGCTGTTTTTCAGCAGCAGGAACTGGGAGACTAGTCAGGATAGAGAGAAAGATGAATGCAGCAATGTACAGAGGCATCCTGGATGAAAACCTGCTCCAGCGCACTCTTGACCTCAGACTGGGGCGACGGTTCATCTTTCAGCAGGACAACGACCCTAAGCACACAGCCAAAATATCGAAGCAGTGGCTTCTGGACAACTCTGTCAATGTCCTTGAGTGGCCCACCCAGAACCCAGACTTGAATCCAATTGAACATCTCTGGAGAGTGTTACGACCCAAGCGCTGGTCCTGTCCACGCTTGGGCCACGCATAGCTCGCTGCCGGCCTTGACAGCTGTGGGTTGTATTCTGGCCTCACCGGGCTCTTATTGTGAAGGCGCTTGGTGGGGCTTCCACCTGTCAAGGCCGGTCAGCTGTCTGTCATTACTGCTCGTTAGCGTTCGCCTTTATAAGGCGGGCGCTGACGGCAGTCCAATTGCGGGAGCATAAGTCTACCAAAGTCGACCTTAAGTCAACAATCGTCAAACAGTCCTCGTGAGGCCTCGTTAGACCTTCATGTCAGGTTCGTTTTCATTCTTGTCTCGTCATAGTTTAGCTCGTAGTGGCTGGGGTTAGCCCTACGAGCCCTTGTATCGCTTAGTGTGTGTTTTTGCCCTTAGCGGCCCATAGCCTTGTGTCTTGTCTTGTTTTGCTAATAAAACATCACTGCAAAACTCACTGGTGACTTGTGGCGTCTTATACTGCTGGCTCGTGAGGGCCAGGCATGACAGAGAAATCTGAAAATGGCTGTGCCCCGACGCTTCCCATCCAACCTGATGGAGCTTGAGAGATGCTGCAAAGAGGAACTCGCAAAACTGCCCAAAGATAGGTGTGCCAAGCTTGTGGCATCATAGTCAAAAAGACTTGAGGCTGTAATTGCTGCCAAAGGTGCATCAGCAAAGTATTGATGCAAAGGCTGTGAATACTTATGTATGCGTGATTTCTTAGTTTTTTTTATTTTCAATAAATTTGGAAAAATCTTTTAAAAAAAAAACAAAAAAAACTTTTTTTCACATTGCCATTATGGGGTATTGTGTGTAGAGTTTTGAGGAAAAAAATAATCCATTTTGGAATAAGGCTGTAACATAACAAAATGTGGAAAAAGTTAAGCACTGTGAATACTTTCCGGATGCACTGTGTTCTTTAATTAATATGAACACAATCAAATAAATCAGTTCAGTCCCTTTCATATTTGTCACAGTCTAACATGTGTGATTGCCTACATATACATAAGCTACACCTCTGTATTCCACTTTGTCAAACACAGCCTACGTTTGGGCCTGTAAAGCCTGATTGGGCTACCTGTTTCAGACAGGAATACTTGCTTTCTACGGGCATACACTAGTTCATCCAAATTCTATGGTGATACCAAGCAGCATAATTTTGAAAAACAAACAAAATAAGCACTATTTAAGTTTGTAAAATAATAGTGTAAAAATAAAATAAATAAAAGTAAAATAAAAAAAATTGCATTGCGAAAAAAAATTACACATATATGCTGCTTGGTATTACCATAGAATTTGGATGAATGGTGAAACATTTCAGAAGTAAAAAGTACTTGAATCCAGTTGACTTGACTGAGCGGTCATACAGCATACTTACCCACATGGGTGACCGAGAATCTTCACCAAATTAAGAAATTGAATTCATTTTGCATTCATTTTAAGTCTTATTTTTATTATAATTGAATAATATTTCATTTTAATTTACTTTGGTCATTGTTCTATTTTATCATTTTATCAGTATTTCTTTCAAGTATTTATGTTTATGAGTTTTATTCATATTTCAAATCAGATCAAATCAAATCAGCCTTTATCGTCATATTGCTGTACATACAACTGTAGTGCAGGCAAGATGAAATTGCATTTCTCACGGCATCCATATAAGTAAAAGAACATGATTTAAGACACACTCACACATACCCCCACCCCCCACCCCACCACAGCCATTCACACTTCCCTGAGACATACTTGAAAACTAACTAGAACTATAATATTCAAATAATATACATAATGTCCGTAGGTGCAGTAGTATGTACAGTATGAGAGATTCCGGATCAACTGTTCAGCATCCTAACAGCTTGTGGAAGGAAGCTGTTAATCAGTCTGGTGGTTTTGCCTCTGATGCTCCGGAATCGTTTGCCAGATGGCAGAAGTTCAAAGTGTTTATTCAGAGGGTGAGAACGGTCCTTGACAATGTTCAGTGCCCTGCTCCTACAACGGTTCTGAAAAAGTTCTTGGACAGAGGGGAGGGAGACTCCAATTACCCTCTCAGCTCCCTTAACTATCCTCTGCAGGGCTTTTTTGTCTGACATACTGCAGCTGGAGTACCATGTAGCAATGCAGTATGTCAGAATACTCTCCACCACACCTCTGTAGAAGGTCCTGAGGATGCAGATGGGGAGAGAGGCCTGTTTGAGTTTCCTCAAGAAGTGCAGTCTCTGCTGGGCCTGCTTCCTGATCCCCAAGGAATTCTTGCTCCAGGTCAGGTCCTGCGAGATCTGCACTCCGAGGAACTTGATGTTCTCCACTCTCTCCACTAAACGGCCGCCGATGCTGAGAGGGACGTGTTCAGGCTTTGACCGCCGGAAGTCGATAATCATTTCCTTTGTTTTGTCCACGTTGAGCACCAGATTGTTCTCCCTGCACCAGCCCTCCAGGTCTCTCACTTCTTCCCTGTACATTGATTCCTCATCCCTCTGAATAAGTCCCACCATCGTGGTGTCGTCTGCAAACTTAATAATCTGGTTCCCCTCGTGTCTGGATACACAGTCATGTGTTAGAAGTGTAAACAACAGTGGACTGAGTACGCAGCCTTGAGGGGATCCGGTGCACAGCGTGATAGAGTTGGAGATGTTATTTCCAACCCAGACAGACTGAGGTCTCTCAGTCACATTCATATTGCCCTTGCAATAAAGCTGTTAATGAAACTGCAATCATGTTATTTTTACCTTTAAGGAGCAAAAAGTAAAATATACAGTATATATATATATATATATATATATATATATATATATATATACTGTATATATATATATATAAAATATATAAAAAATATAGTCTGGGTCCATGGTTATATTCTGCCGGGTAATTTAACTAACCGTAATGCTGTTGATACCATCTAGCTGCAGTGCTCCTGCACTGTGTATATAACTGTACATATGTATATTTATTTACTGCTTGGTGAACCAGTTCTTTTTTTATTTTCTATTGCTCTGAGTGCTGCTATCCCTTTGCTGCTGCAATCCTGGAATTTCCTCATTGTGGGACAATTAAAGACTTATAAAGGTATCAGTATTGAAGGAAAAGTCCAATAATTTAATGGTATCATATCAAAAGGAAAAATGCTGGTATCGCCCATCCCAAGTGTTGGATAGTATATATAATTATGACAGTGCCCTAGAGTAGAGAGGGGTGGCGCCCCGCCTCTGGGGGTGGCATCACCTGGGGTATATAAGCTAGCAGCGGGAGACATCTTGTCTCTTTGCTGTGGCTCTTAGACTAGCGTAGTGACTCCTGTGTTCTTGGTCCCGTGTTCTAATAAAACTATAAAATGTCACCTCGACTCCATCTTAATTAGATAGACAACATTTGGCGACGAGCATATACGGAATGGAGAGGGCAGCTACTGTGTTTTGTCCATTTTTGGAGGCTCCGGGTGAGCCGTTGGTCCCATGGGCCAGATGGTATGCTGCCTTTGAGAACTATCTCACAGCGCTGGACCTCGGTGACCTCGACAAATTTCGCGCAAGGGCTATTTTGGTCCACAACCTCGGTATGGAGGGCCAAAGAATCCTGAGCACGCTTGGAGGAGGTAACTCATTTGGAGACGTCGTGAAGCTCATGCGGGCTACTTTCGTGCCCCTGAAAACACCATTGTGAGGCGTATCCAGTTCAGGCAGCAACGCCAGCGACCCAGAGAGAAAGTGCAACAGTTTGTGGCAGACCTTCGGCAGCTGGCAGGTGAGTGCAGGTTTCAGGCCTTGGAGGAGAAGATGATTCGCGACCAGCTAGCTGAGCACGTGGCATATTCCTCCGCGAGGGTCTGCCTGCTAACACATTCTGGTGAGCTGACGCTACTAGCAGCCATGGAGCTAGTGCAGCAACACGAGATAGCGGAACAGATTACAAAAAATCTTGATGACATGGAAGCCCTACCCAAGAACGACAGGCAGTGGAAGGCACTGGCCTTGGATCCGGAAGATGGCAGTGATGAGGACGAATATGCAGCCATTGTGAAGATTAGGTCTGTCCCGGGGACACCGAGATGCTACGGCTGCAGATCCAGCAGGTACCGCTATAGAGCGACGGAGTGCGCAGCGAGAGGAAAGCGTTGTAGATGGTGCGGGTTGTTCCACCACTTCGCCAGCGTTTGCTAGAATTTTGAGAAGGAAGAACGGAAACCAGGGAAGTAGACTCCACCTCAGAAGACACCCACGGTGGTCCACACGTTCTCGCCCAACACAGACGGACGGATCCTCTGCAACATCGTGTTGGACGGAGTGCCAGTCCCGCTGATAGTGGACACGGGGTCGGCGGTTTCCATTTTGAATCTGGCAATGGTGACAAAGTTCTTTCCACATTACACCTTGAGTAAACAGACATTGCCTGTTACGGGTATGGCAGCAACCCCCTAGACATCGTGGGCTCGGTGTGGCTGTCGGTGAGGTATAACGAGGCCTCAATGCATGCAGTCGAGTTCATGGTGTCCCGTACTGGTAACAACTTAATGGGCTGTGATTTGTTTTACGGGCTCAGCTTTTCCATCACCTGTGGGGTCGTTGAGGAGTGGTCAGGTGGTGGACTATGGGACCGGCCATTTTATGTGGAAAGCGGCAAAGCAGTGTGGGACTCTGGCTGGCCCACTCCGGGTGAAGAGGGCCACCGCCAGCACCAGAGTATGCCAACTCCGGTTAAGAAGAGGCAAAGATGCTCTGGGAGCGGGCTGCAGGATGGACACTCCAGAGGGGAGCCTACGGGAGTCCCGGGTTAAGACTGTTTTTCTTGGGGCTTATGGTGTGTCTACTTATAGAATTTTCTGCTGTGTGTTTGCTAAGGTTAATAATTAAAAAAAAAGAAAAGAAAAAAGAAAATGTAAGATGTAAACCAAATGAGAAGTGTGACCACCGTTTTAAGCTGGTAATGCCACGTAGATGTGGGGGTGTTCTGAGTATAATGTTTGTGTGTGGGGACGTGCAGTAACACCTGAGTGTGAAGTGGAAATGCCAGTCTGTAGAGCTGGGTACCTCCATTGTTCATATTTGTATATAGTTTGTGATTATATTGTGCATAATTATTTATTTCGGGATTAATTTATTTTGGTGTGTGGCCCTTTTGTGATCAGCGACTGTTATTTAGATAGGCCTATATTCATCCCTGTATTAGTGTGTGAGTCGGGTGTAAATTTAAAGGGGGGCCAGTTGGTGTACTTGTGATTTTTCAAGGGGGGGGGATGTTGGATAGTATATTATTTATATATATATATATATATATACAGTATATATACAGTATATATATATTATTATGGCGCCCCACCTCTGGGGGGAGGCATCACCTGGGGTATATAAGCCAGCAGCGGGAGACATCTTGTCTCTTTGCTGCTGCTCTTAGACCAGCGTAGTGACTCCTGTGTTCTTGGTCCTGTGTTCTAATAAAACTATAAAACGTCACCTCGACTCCTTCATAATTAGATACACAACACCTAGGTTTCTCCACTTACGTATGTATTCTATCCAGGTTCCTGGGTAAACCTCTTGGCTACGTAACATGAATAACGCATAACAAATGCCAGATCTGCAACCACTTACATTATGTTTACTTATTTAATGTTTATTTGAAAGGGACAATGTGTTATGTATGGTAAAATACCTCTGAAAGGATGAAGCCAGGTGACTGGACAAACTCGGCTTTATTAAACGATGGAACCACAACCGACACACAGTAGACACCAGGTAGAGGGCACTGGTCAAAGAGGCTGTGTAATGGAGACTGTTGCCAACTCCTCAGTAAGGAAAGTAGCTATTGGCTGTCCTCCATCCATCCATCCATCTTCTACCGCTTTTCTGGAGGTCCGGGTCGAGGAGGCAGCAGTTCAAGCAGAGAAGCCCAGACTTCCCTCTCCCCAGCCACCTGCTCCAGCTCTTCAGAGAGGATACCAAGGCGTTCCCAGACCAGCTGGGAGACAGTCTCTTCACTGAGTCCTGGGTCTGCCCCAGGGTCTCCTCCCAGTGGGACGTGCCTGAAACACCTCAAGTGGGGGGTGTCCAGGCTGTCCTACAAGTCGATAATGACATCATCACCTAATTTGTATAATTGGTCATTTGCATGTAATTGTAATGGGCGCTGTAGTAGAGAAGAATAATGTCACGGGAGAGACAAAAAGTGAGGTTAAAAACACCCTAAATATGTTTAGAACTACAAATTAACTTTCTTCTGTTGATTCTTGGTTTGTTTTATTTTTGCCATATACAGTTAGGCCCAGAAATATTTGGACAGTGACACAATCTTCATGATTTGGGCTCTTCATGCCACCACATTGGATTTGAAATGAAACAACTACAACGGAATTGAAGTGCAGACTTTAAGGTTTAATTCAAGGGGTTGAGCAAAAATATATGATTAAACATGTAGGAATTGTAGCTATTTTTATACAAACGCTCCTCATTTCAGGGGCTCAAAAGTAATTGGACAAATAAACATAACCCTAAGTAAAATGTTACTTTTCAATATTTTGTTGAGAATCCTTTGCAGGCAATGACTGCCTGAAGTCTGGAACCCATGGACATCACCAAACGCTGGGTTTCCTCCTTTGTGATGCTTTGCCAGGCCTTTACTGCAGCTGTCTTCAGTTGTTGCTTGTTTGTGGGTCTTTCTGCCTTAAGTTTTGTCTTGAGCAAGTGAAATGCATGCTCGATTGGGTTGAGATCTGGTGATTGACTCGGCCATTGCAGAATATTCCACTTCTTTGCTTTAAAAAACTCCTGGGTTGCTTTTGCAGTATGTTTTGGATCATTGGTGAAGCGCCGTCCAATCAACTCTGCTGCATTTGGCTGAATCTGAGCAGAAAGTATATCCCTATACACTTCAGAATTCATCCGGCTGCTTCTGTCTTTTGTCACATCATCAATAAACACAAGTGACCCAGTACCATTGGAAACCATGCACGCCCATGCCATCACACTGCCTCCACCATGTTTTACAGAAGATGTAGTGCTTTGGATCATGAGCTGTTCCAGTTCTTCTCCACACTTTCTTCTTCCCATCATTCTGGTACAGGTTGATCTTAGTCTCATCTGTCCAAAGAATGCTGTTCCAGAACTGGGCTGGCTTCTTTAGGTGTTTTTTGGCAGTCAATTCTGGCCTTTCTATTTTTGGGGCTGATTCATGGTTTGCACCTTGTGGTGAATCCTTTGTATTTACTCTCATGAAGTCTTCTCTTTATGGTAGACTTAGATACTGATACACCTACTTCCTGGAGAGTGTTCTTCACTTGAGTGGATGTTGTGAAGGGGTTGTTCTTCACCATGGAAAGGATTCTGTGATCATCCACCACTGTTGTCTTCTGTGGATGTCCAGGCCTTTTTGAGTTCCCAAGCTCACCAGTGCACTCTTTTTTTTCTCAGAATGTACCAAACTGTTGATTTGGCCACTCCTAACATTTCTGCTATCTCTCTGATGGATTTCTTCTTTTTTTTCAGCCTCAGGATGGTCTCTTTCACCTCCATTGAGAGCTCCTTTGACTGCATGTTGTGTGTTCACAGCAACAGCTTCCAAATGCAAACGCCACACCTGGAATCAACTCCAGACCTTTTAACTGCTTAATTGATGACAGGTTAACGAGGGAAGAGCCCATGCAGCCTTGTTATTTTTTTTTTTGCAGCCTTCTGAGTCAATTGTCCAATTACTTTTGGTCCCTTGAAAAAGAGGCGGCTATGTATTAAAGAGCTGTAATTCCTAAACTCTTGCTCCAATTTGGATGTGAATACTCTCAAATTACAGCTGAGAGTCTGCACTTTAAGCCCATATTGATTATATAATTGTATCCTGAATATGTTTTTGTAAACAGCTAAAATAACAAAACTTGTGTCACTGTCCAAATATTTTTGGGCCTAACTGTAAATAGGCCATCACTGACAGTGAAGAAACATTTGCATCCCACTCTAAAACAGGGCAGGTTTGGCATGGGGTTTGGGCAACTCATTTGCAATTTGGTCCCGAGCAGTGTGGATCTTCTTTCCTCTCTGACTGCTGCACAATGTTGTGTTGCTAGATATACAATAGTTATAGGGGCTATACAATATACGATCAAACTTTTTTTGAAAGGCCAACTATACAATAGTTTTGGCATTTCAATGCGCAGCACTCCCCCCCCCCCCCCCCAAAAAAAAATGTTTTGATTTACGTGAACACCCACACATCACCAGAAATTGAAGCTTGCTCTTAACCAATCCGATCAGCTCATACCTGGGCTGGCTGGCTCCTCCTCCCTGTCTGCCACTGCCAGTCAGTCACATTAGCAGCACTCTGTTCATGTTCCTTTACTGTACGAGCACAACAACAAACATAAAAAGTTAACATGAGTTTGGACTCGGAGGGGAAAAAAAGAAGAGTCCGGCAACACTGACAACAGACGCTGGTAAGAAAAAAGCAACCTGCCGGAGCGGTCACAGCAGCTTTATCACCCTGCCTTGGCATTATACTGTTCCGTGTACATTTAAGGGATGGCTTCAACCGGTTGCTGGGAAGAAGGCTAAAGCACTTTGCCGCTACTGCAGCATTCAGTTGGTATCAGACATTGTAGTTCTGGAAAAAAAAAAAAAACCTATTAATTTATTGTAACTGCAACACTGCTGCTGAACGAGGCTACTGTGAGACTGACCGAGACTGCCTGAGATTGCTTTGGGATGGGATGGGGACAGGAGAGCCTCACGGTACCACCCACTGCTTGTTGAGGATGATAACTGCAGAGCAATCGCACACTTTCACGTCAGTGTCCAAAACACCAGAAAAGTCTTTGATAACACCAGGAAAAGTCATTACATTTGTCGCTAGTCACATTTGACAAAAAAAAGTCATCCAGGGGGGCTGAAAAATCGCCAGATTTAATGGCAAAAGCTTCAAGTTGGCAACACTGGCAATGGATGCCCTCTGCTATTTATAGAGGGGTGTAGTGGTGGAACAGGATGTGGCTGCCACTACACCGCACTTCATAATAAAGGTGTTAAACCCCAACACCACATTTCCTCCCCCCCTTAGAAAGTCCAAAACCACTCACTCAATTAAAACCCACCCCAATTTGGGAGCCGATTCACGCGGTAACAAAACGAAAACTAATGTCTCTAAATGGCCTAACACATTCACACAACAAAACCTAAAATAGGGCGGACGAGTGGACTGCTGTCCAGCCCACACAGCAAAGCGGATTATTCTGCCACCTGCTAAACTAAAGAAAAGTCCATTAATCAACTAAAATCATTGCCGTGTTCCTAACCTAATAAAAGACACACAAAATAACATTTTACCGCATACATAACCATATGAACAACAGAACTATTTAACAAAATTTACAGCACTCTCCCTTGGGTAGGAAGAGTAGAACCGGCTTGGGGGGTGCCCAGGGCAGCCCCTCAGCAGACGTGCCCCTGGAAACAGCAGGCCCCCGGGATAATGGCTGATCTCACAGACGAAAGCGCCTCTCCTCATCACCACCGACTGCTGCTCTCGTCCAGCCTCGTCACCAGAAGCGTCTTCCCGGACACACCGGAGCTGATTGGTGTGCCTCGCTGAGCTGTCAGACAGCTGGAAGTACGCTGCACCCAGCTTAACCACGATGCGCAGATACTCCTGGTGTTTCACTGGCTGTCGTCTGGCCCATATTCACGGTGGGCGTTCCTCTACTCGAACCCAGACCTTGTCCATAACCCTAAGTGGGGCTCGGCTCAGCCTGAAATGGTGCTGCTTGGCACGCGGTTTTCCCATGCCAGTTGGTCTGGCACTGTCCTCTTCTGAAGCTGTCGTAGCAGTCGCCATCATAGCTGCAGATCCTCCATCCCTCTGCAGCCAAGCTCTGGAAGAATCTGGTGCTAGCACATCGGCATCCCTCGCTGCCACACTCAGTACCCCGCTCTACCATTTCCCGAGCGCCGGCACTGAGACCCTCCTGCACCAAAACTGAGTGAGGCTGGTCCTGCTTGACCACCATGGTGTCCATTAGTTCTTCGTCCCACACAACATCATCCTCAACCACCAGAACCGGAGGGTTCCACCAGCCACAACCAGACCATTCTTCCCCAGCGTCGTCTTTAATGGCGAAAGCCAGTCCTTAGAACAAGTCACAGCCCATGATGTTGTCGCCTCAGGCCGTCACGTGGAATGTGAAATCCATCGTCGCAGACTTGTGCCGAACCATTAACTCCAAAGTCCCAACCATGCACAGCCTGCCACCTCCGTAACCATAAAGCAGTGCTGGATTGTATAACATAGTGATCTGTACCTTTGGGGTTGCCGTAGCCTGGTCTGGGTGGGGCGGGGCGGTGTGATGTCAGGTGGGCTATGGCTGTACATATAAATAGGAGAGTTCCTGTTGATAAATAAAGAGAATGTTCCTTCCAGCTCTCCTCCGATCTGTTGTTATTTTAGGACATAACAATTGGCAATGAGGACAATAATGGCAGTGTGCATTGGGCACATGCCTGTCTTTCTGGATCACCCAGGTTTACCGACCATGTCATGGCCTCAATGGAAAGAGGGCTTCGAGGTGTTCGTGACAGCGGCAGGCCTGGGCTTGGTCAACGATGGAAGACTGAAGAGCGTTTTTGCTCCATCAGCTCGGCACCGAGGGTCAGAGAATTGCTCTTGGTCTGTGCCAGGATGGCTCGCTGGAGGAATGCTTGAAGGTGTTGGACAAAGTGTTCGGCGACCCCTCCACGGTCTCAGAGAACCGGTGGAAATTCTATGAGAGACGGCAACAGGAGGGTGAGTCACTAAGCTTGTTTTTATTAGACCTTCTTAGCCTAGCTCATAAAGGCAACATTGGGCCGTGCAAATTTGGACTAGTTAAGGACAAGTTGGCGCATAGTGCCAGATGCCCACAGTTAACAACTAAGCTGCTGTTGGCTGCGAAGCCAGCGTCATGGGGGGAAGTGCTGGAGTTGGCGAGGAGAGAAGACGCAGTGGCCCAGTTGGAGCAGAGGGCTAAGGCTAGCCAACGGTCGCCCAAGCGCAAATTCCCGCCGGATGCGGAAGTTGGTGCACTGACGGGGCAGCGTAGTGGAGCCAGGGGAAAGAGGAAAAAGCAGAAGAAGATGCAAGCTGCCTTATGGGTGGGAAGACCCGGGGGCCCAGCTCAAGTTCACGCTGCGAGGATGGGGAAAGACCCGCTGAAGTGGTACGTCCTCCAACTGGATGGAGTTGACGTGTCGCTTATGGTGGACTCGGGGCCGGAAGGTCAATCCTGAGCCTCCCACACTTGCAGTGTCTGTTCCCTGCGAAACACATTAAGGGTGGAGCAGTGATACTTTTTGGCTATGGCCACGCGGAGATAGAAATGGAGGGCATGGCGGACTTTGAGGTGACCTGGGGGTCAAAGAGGGTCCCTAACTTCATGTTCCAAGTGGCATGGCAGGGGACTGACCTGCTGGGGGTGGACTTGTTGGGACGGTTAGGGCTTTCCATAATGGACCCTGAGGGCTCGTGGGTGCTGTCCGTGGGTGCGGACTGGCACATGCGATGGCCGAAGCTATTTGTGGGACTAGGCCGCATTGACGCATTCTATCACTGGCCTTTGGTGAATGAGAGCATCATGCCAAAGATTCAACCATTGAGGCGTCTCCCACTGGCGCTGCGGGAGGAGGTGTCAGCGGAGCTGAATCAGCTGTTGAAGTCGGGTGTCATCGAGAAGGCCAATGCTTCCCCGTGGATTTCCAACCTCATGGTGGCGAAGAAGAAGGGGGGGGGCATTAGGCCTTGCATCAACCTTAGAGCGGTGAATAAGGCGGTGGTCCCGCATAAGTACCCGCTGCCTACTATGGAGGAACTGATGGCAACGTTCAGTGGGGCGAAAGTTTTTTCGAAGTTGGACCTCCGGCAGGGCTACCTGAAGGTGCCGCTACACCCGGACAGCAGAAACCTAACCGCTTTTGTGATGCACATGGGGGTGTTCCGATATACAAGGATGCCTTTCGGCCTGAGCTCGGCACCAAGCTGCTTCCAGAAGGTGATGGCTACCATATTAGCCGGCCTGAAGGGGATAGTCGTGTACCTCGATGATATCATGGTGCACGGGGCGTCGTGCGAAGAACACAACGGGAGGCTGGAGAGGGTCCTGGAGAGACTGCAGGAACACAGGGTTACCCTGAACAGCAACAAGTGCGTCCTGACGGCGGGAGCGGTGGACTTTGTGGGTTTCCAGCTATTGGGAGACGGGCTGAAGCCTTTGGTTTTGAACGTGGAAGCGGTGCTTCGCCTTGCGGACCCTTCCTCACCAGCAGAGATCTCATTGTTCCTGGGAATGGTGAACTTTTATGGACGGTTCACTCCGAGGTACTCTGAAACGATTGAGCCTCTCAGAGCGCTGCTGAAACAGGATGCACCTTGGACTCCTGCCTGTTCGACGGCTGTGAGGAAACTGAAACGGCAGCTCACTTTGCTCCCAGTTTTGGCCCATTTTGACCCTAACTGTTGTACGATCGTGACCTGTGACGCTTCTGGTTCCGCCCTGGGGGCAGTAATGTTGCAGGTGCAGGATGGTACAGAGCGTCCGGTCGCTTTTGCGTCAAAGTCTCTGTCAGGGGCTGAGAGGAAGTACACTGTCGGCGAGAGGGAGGCGCTGGCCTGTGTGTGGGCCTGTGAGAGGTGGCACATGTACGTCTACGGCCGGCGCTTCACGTTGAGGACGGACCATCAAGCATTGACAACCCTGCTGGAGACTTCGGGGTCAGGCCACAGGCTGCTGTGTATCCACAGGTGATCCAAGAGACTTAGGGCTTACAACTTTGAGACTAAGTACACTCTGGGCAAAGACAACATCATGGCGGACCTGCTGTCTAGGGTCCCGACGTGTGTGCTGGTACCAGATGTGGAATCCGTGGACCCAGTCGAGATGGAACTGGTCCACGCCCTACATGGGACTCGCCGGGACATCGTGTCTCCTGAAGAACTTAGAGAAGTTCCAGAGAACAACCAGGTGATGAAGAGGCTGCGTGTGGCGATTAGAGAGGGTTAGCCAGCGGGAGCACCGGGGGTCCTGGCTCCATTCCATCACTTCAGGGATGAGCTCAGCTGCTGGAACGAGGTGTGCATGGCCAGAAGTCATTGTGCAGTGATCCTGGAGGCACTTAGAGGACGGGTGCTGGACATGCTGCACAAGGGCCATCTTGGGGTGGTTAAAGTCAAGCAGCGGGGCAGGGATTCAGTTTGGTGGCCAGGGATAGACAAAGACATTGAGACGATGGTCAGAAACTGTGTCCCGTGCCTGGAGAGTGGAAAGGCTGGTAGACCACCACCACCCCCTCTCCGGCCGATCGCTTACCCGGAGGGACCCTGGGAACACACTGAACTGGATATTTGTGGTGAACTGCATGCGGCACCCCCGGGCAGCAGGTTGTTGGTGGTGGTGTACGACTTGTTTTCCAAGTGGCCGGAAGTGTTCCCGATGGGTTTGGTGATGACAGAGGTCATTACGGGGTTCCTGTCATCGCTGTTTGCTAGATGGGGGACCCCGACTTCAGTGACGACAGACAATGGCCCGCAGTTTATTTCAGAGGCATTTGAGAGTTTCCTGCAGGGGAGGGTGATTAAGCACATCTGGACGGCAGTGTACCACCCACAGGCTAATGGGGGTGTGAACAGAATTAATAGGACTTTGAAGAATGGGTTGAGGGCCCATCTGGCTGATGGGTTTTCATTTGCCGATGCTCTGCACAACACTGAATTCCATTATAAGGCGTTGGTGCACACCACGACGGGGCGCTTCCCAGCGGCGCTGACGCTGGGAAGGGAGTTGCCACTTCCGGTGAGACGACTGGGGCTGACTCAAAGGGAGTGCACTGAGGATTCGGGGGTGCTGAGGCACAGGGTCTCGGACCAGCAATGGTGGATGAAGAACTTCTTTGACAGACGGCATCGTGTAAAAGGTCATGGCCTGAATGTAGCAGATAGGGTGTGGGTCAGGCACCCTGTACGCTCCCATGAGCTTCAGCTGCTGTGGATCGGGCCACGCACGATTGTAAAATAAAGGGGTTCGGAGACTTTCGAGCTGGATGATGGGTCCAGGTGGCACGCAAGTTGGCTGCGGAGGTCCCCACTGGAGGTGACGAGTGACCCTGCATTGGACAGTTTAAATGACTCCTTGGACTGGGGAGACCAGTCTGGTGCTGATTTCCAGATGGAGCCGTCGGTGCCAGTGGCAGAGCAGCCCCGTGAGGGTCGCCCAGTTAGGGAACGCCGACGGCCCAAGTACTTGGACAATTACATTACCAGAAAGACTGTAAAAAAATTGAATTTGGTTGTGTTTTGCAGTGTATATAGTTGTTTTCTGTTTGCATGTTTGTTGTGAGTTTAGATTTTTCCAAGGGGGGGGTTATAATATAGTGATTTGTACCTTTGGGGTTGGTCTGAGCGGGGCAGTGTGATGTCAGGCAGGTTATGGCTGAACATATAAATAGGAGAGTTCCTGTTGATAAATAAAGAGAATGTTCCTTCCAGCTCTCCTCCGGTCTGTTGTTATTTTAGGACATAACAGGTTGCCTCTTATCCTGTAGTGGGGGAAAAACTTCTTCACCGTGGCCCAATTCAGCAACTACACCTCCGCCCCCATATCAAGCAGCAATTATTTTAGGACATAACAGGTTGCCTCTTATCCTGTAGTGGGGGAAAAACTTCTTCACCGTGGCCCAATTCAGCAACTACACCTCCGCCCCCATATCAAGCAGCAGCGGCACCTCCACGCCGCCCAGAGTCACTGCGCAAAAAATGTACCCGTTGGTACTCGGGGACACCATGTGTGTGATTGTCGGGGGTGGGCGGAGTGATTTCTTCCATGGGCTCTCCGGCTCAGATACACAGCACACTCTAGCATAATGGTTCAAGCGTCCACACTTGCTACAACACTTCCCACTAGCCGGGCAGTCCTTAGCCTTATTTTGGTGATTCACAGACCCACAACCCTTGGAGAGGGGTTTTTCCGAGGCAGACCTTCCGTTGGCAGCATTGGGTTCTGTAATGTCGCTGTCCAAGCTATCCTAGCTATCCGAGTCCGCTACTAATGCCGCGGCGGGAGGTTCCAGCTGCCGCTGTGACTGGCGCCATTTTATCTCCGAAGCTAGCTTGTCTGTGGCCTCCAATTGGAGAGCTAGCTCAACAGCCCTGGCTAATGTTAAAGTCACTTGGTGCCATGAGTAGCCTAGCCCGTATAGTGGCGCTACTTGTGTGCTCCACCAGCTGGTCACATACCAATTTATCCTCCAGCGGCCCAAAACAACACTCGCTAGCTAGCTGCCTCAAGTCGGTGACAAAGTGATAGATAGGCTCACTCACACGTTGATGTCGCTGCCAGAACCGAATCCTTGGGACAGTCACGCTATCCGGGGTGTGAGAGTGGCTTGCTAGCAGTTCGATGACGTCCTCAAACGAGTCCGAAGCACTGAGTGTGCACAGGACATGCTGGCCCTCAATCCCGAGGTTGTGAACAAGAAGCGCATGAGCTCTTAACTTATTGAGCTTACCCAGGTCGAACGCGGTGATGTAAGTCTGAAAAGCCTCAAATCATCTCGGCCAAGGCACAGGCGGCTCACCCAGGAGCTCGAGGAAAGGGCAAGGTGGTGTGATACACGCTTCCATGAGTTAATCCTCGATCACCAAATGTTATGTATGGTAAAATACCTCTGAAAGGATGAGGCCAGGTGACTGGATGAACTCAGCTTTATTAAACGATAGAACCACAACGGACACACAGTAGACACCAGGCAGAGGGCACCGGTCGAAGAGACTGTGTAATGGATTCCCTCTGCTATTTATAGGGCGGTGCAGTGGCAGAACAGGAAGTGACCACCACTACACCGCACTTCACAATAAAGGTGTTAAACTCCCAACACCACACAATGCATATTAAAGAACATCCAATACTGATGTTGTGGGACACATATGCGCATTGTTATATCACTTTATGCTTCATATGTATATCACTTTAGGCTTCACATCTCAGAATGAACAAAGGACTGAGTCTCCTTGGAGGTAACAGGAGGATGTGAAAGTTTAGTCTTTGGTATGCAAAGAGACGGCCTGGGGGGATTTTCCTGGCTGCCAGAGACTGTGGGTGGAGGTGTTAAGATCGAAGAGAAGATGCATTGTTACTTGGGATTAAATGCAATGTGACTGTGAGCTTTGAAGGTCCTGAGTATATAAAGGATGAATGTCTGGGGGTTTTTTCTCTTTCTGTTTTTGCTGATGTTGGAAGATGTGAATAAACCTGACTCGTGAGAATAAACTCTGCCTCGTCATTTTCACATTTTCCACACTGGTGACCCTAAGACGTGTCATGGATGAAAGAAATTCCCCCGAGCCAGCCGGGTCAGGAGCTCCCAGCCAAGCGTATGCCGCTACCGTCCAGCTACCGGATTTTTGGCAAGACAACCCGCGCTCCTGGTTCCACTTGGTTGAAGCACAGTTCGCCCTCCGGGGGATAACGGTAGATGACACGAAGTTCTACCATGTGATTGCCAAGCTCGACAACCGCACGGCTCGGCATGTGGAGAGCCTATTGGAGCAGCCACCGGCCAACGACAAACACGGCGGGTTGAAGGCTGCGCTCATCCAGCGTTTCACTCTCTCAGTCCAGGAGAGAGCGGAGAGGCTCCTGGCTCTGAGCGATTTGGGAGATGGCACGCCCATTGACCTGATGGAGGACATGCTGAGGTTGAGGGGCTCAGGCGACAAAGACTTCATCTTCACCCACATTTTCCTCAGAACCCTACCGTCGGCCACAAGAGCAACCCTGGCCAGTTCGCCGTTATTGGCCCAGCGGGACTTCCGCGCGCTGGCCCAGGAGGCGCACCGGATTCTCAACGCCAGCAAACAGCGCGCGGCCACCGCAGCAGCGACGGAGTTCGGAGTGACGGCCGGAGACGGTGGGGGGGCCAGAGACGGCGGTAGCAGAACCACCGACGACGGCGGCGGTGGGGGCCAAGGATCGCGGAGGAGATGCCCTCTGTTTCTACCATCGCCGCTTTGCAGAGAAGGCACGCAAATGTATACACCGTGCCAGTTCAAGCGCTCGGGAAACGCCAAGACTGGGGGTCGGTAGCAGCTGCGGCCCTCGGGGAGGAGAATAAGCTGCTCTACTTGAAGGATGCGCGCTCGGGGAGGCATTTCCTCGTGGACACAGGCTCCCAGTTGAGTTTCATCACACCTTCCTCCGCTGACCGGCTGGCAGTTTCCAGTGGTCCCGGGGTGTCAGCAGCAAATGGCTCGGCGATTAAGACTTTTGGTGAGAGGACTCTGCTTCTGTCCCTACACGGCCGTACATTTGAGTGAACTTTTGTCATAGCTGCAGTGAATTTTAATATGTTGGGGGCTGATTTTCTGTGCTCACATGGTTTGTTGGTTGATCTTGCTAACAGGCGCCTGGTTAATGCACTTTCTTTTTATTCTATTCCCTGTACAGCCCGAGTGGCCCCGCCAACAGCACAAGCCAACGTCACAGCTGCAAGTGGTAAGTTCCCCACACTGCTCACTCAGTTCCCAGCACTCACGGTTCCCGCATTTTCGGCGACCGTCGCTAAACACGGGGTGGAACATTTTATTACTACCACCGGACCGCCCATTTTTGCAAAAGCTTGGCGCTTGAATTCAGCTAAACTGACCATAGCGCGCGAGGAGTTCGCCAACCTGGAAAAGTTGGGCATCATCAGGCGTTCGAACAGCCCATGGGCTTCCCCGCTTCACATGGTCCCGAAAGCTGATGGCTCGTGGCGACCTTGCGGTGATTTCCGCAGGTTGAACAACGCCACAGCGCACGACCGCTACCCAATCCCGCATATCCAAGATTTTTCCGTTCATTTGGCGGGGGCGCGCGTTTTTTCTAAGATAGACTTGGTCCGCGGTTACCATCAAGTCCCAGTGCGCGCTGAGGACATACCCAAAACAGCGGTAATAACTCTGTTTGGTCTATTCGAGTTTTTGCGCATGCCATTTGGGCTTAAAGGTGCTGCGCAGACGTTCCAACGCATGATGGACGCGGTGTTGCGCGATCTCCCCTTCGTATTCGTCTACCTGGACGACATCTTAGTAGCCAGCGCGTCCAAAGACGAACACGAAAACCACCTCACGGCAGTTTTCCCGAGGTTGGGAGAGCACGGGTTAATAATCAACCCAGCAAAGTGTCAGTTCGGGGTGACGCAGATTGATTTTTTGGGGCATCGCGTCTCCCCAGAAGGAGCGGTTCCGCTGCCTGACAAAGTGCGCGCGGTAACAAATTTTCCCCAGCCACAAATAGTCAAGGCGTTACAGGAGTTTTTGGGAATGGTGAATTTTTATAACCGTTTCCTCCCCCGCGCAGCGCAGCTCATGCAACCATTGTATGCCGCACTAAAAAAACAAAAACCCACAAATAAGATCGAATGGTCTCCTGAGCAAGAGCGAGCATTCTCGGAGGTCAAAACAGCCCTGGCAAACGCTGCGTTGTTAGCACATCCAGACCCAACGGCCCGCATAGCGCTCACTACTGACGCGTCAGATGTGGCCATAGGGGCGGTCGTGGAGCAGCATGTAGCCGGGGTTTGGCAGCCGCTCGCCTTTTTCAGCAGGACTTTGCGCGATAGTGAACGAAAATACAGCGCATTCGACAGGGAGTTGTTAGCTCTCCACCTGGCCATTCGCCACTTCCAGTTCTGGCTGGAGGGACGCCGTTTCACCGCGTTCGTGGACCACAAGTCGCTGACATTCGCAATGGCCAAGGTTTCAGAACCGTGGTCAGGCCGGCAGCAGAGGCAGCTGGCTGCCATCTCGGAATTTACTACCAATATTCAGCATGTGGCGGGTAAACTGAATGTAGTGGCAGACTGTCTCTCGCACTCCGTGGCGGCCCCAGTCCGCGTAGGGATAGATTACGCAGCCATGGCCGCGGATCAGGGTAGCGACGCGGACGTGCGCGCGCTCCAGTCTGGACCAACAGGGTTAAGGCTGGAGAACAGGGTGCTGCAAGATGGTATGCCCCCCCTAATCTGTGATGTCTCCACTGGGCGACCGTGTCCTGTGGTACCGGCCGCGTGGTGCTGCCGCATTTTTGACTCGATTCATTCTCTGGCGCACCCGGGAGTGCGCGCGTCGGTCAAAATGGTGGGAGAGAAATTTGTATGGCCGAGCCTGCGCAAACAAGTTAGGGAGTGGGCAGCAGCCTGCATGGCTTGTCAACGAGCCAAGGTACACAGACACACGAGAGCTCCCTTGGATCCGTTTCACATCCTGGCTAAGAGGTTCGATCATGTACACGTGGACCTCGTAGGCCCCCTCCCGCCGTCACAGGGGTGCACACACCTTCTGACAATGGTAGACCGCGCCACACGCTGGCCGGAAGTGGTCCCACTGGCGTCAACTACAGCCGAGGAGGTGGCGCACGCATTTTTAACAGCATGGGTAGCGCGCTTTGGAGTCCCGTCGGACATTACATCCGACAGAGGCTCTCAATTTGTTTCCGAACTTTGGTCGGCAATGGCCTGCAGCCTGGGGGTAACGATCCACCGCACAATCACGTACAATCCGCAGGCTAATGGGTTATGCGAACGTTTTCATAGGTCATTGAAAGTGGCTCTCAGAGCGTCGCTTACGGATGCAAATTGGGTAGACAGGCTACCGTGGGTTTTATTGGGGTTGCGTTCTGCACCTAAAGAGGATTTAGAAGCCTCCCCAGCTGAGCTAGTTTTTGCGCAGCCACTTCGGCTGCCCGGGGAATTTCTCCCTGATAATCCTGCGCCAGAATGCTCCCTGGCTCAGCGGTTGCAGCGTGGCACGGAATCAGGCACGCTGCCTGGCCCCATTCACCACAGTTTTCCGTGCGTTTTTGTACCTAAGGCTTTAAAAAACGCGGAGTTTGTTTTTGTCAGACACGATTCCCATCGCCCGCCGGTACGACCACCTTATGATGGACCATTTAGAGTGCCGGAAACAGGGGATAAGCATTTTTTGCTAGATTTGGGGGGCAGGAAGGAAAAGATTGGCATAAACAGGCTCAAACCCGCCTTTGTGGTGGCGGACGAGGATGTGCTGTTGGCCAGGGCTCCTCCGCGCGGCAGATCCCCTAGGGGACATTCCCCAGAACACCCACAGGGATTGACTAATAGTTCTCACCCCCAGACAGCAGCCCCCCAGCAGGATGGCGCCGCGGAAGTGGTGAAGCCCGCTTACAGCAGATACGGGAGGAGGCTGAGGCCCAAGCAGCACGTGGGCTGATGTGTAATGATTTTATAATGACATGCAGACTGTTATTCTATTGTTCCATCTTAGACGTTTTGGGGGGTCATGTGGGACACATATGCACATTGTTATATCACTTTATGCTTCATATGTATATCACTTTAGGCTTCACATCTCAGATTGAACAAAGGACTGAGTCTCCTTGGAGGTAACAGGAGGATGTGAAAGTTTAGTCTTTGGTATGCAAAGAGACAGCCTGGGGGGATTTTCCTGGCTGCCAGAGACTGTGGGTGGAGGTGTTAAGATGGAAGAGAAGATGCATTGTTACTTGGGATTAAATGCAATGTGACTGTGAGCTTTGAAGGTCCTGAGTATATAAAGGACGAATGTCTGTTTTTTTTTTCCTCTGTTTTTGCTGATGTTGGAAGATGTGAATAAACCTGATTCGTGAGAATAAACTCTGCCTTGATTCGTGAGAATAAACTCTGCCTTGTCATTTTCACATTTTCCACAATGTAACCATGCCAGACTTGGCAAAACTTGCTAAATTACATCTGTAGTCCCTTGGCAGGTCACAAAAATACACAATCAATAAAACACTTGTCACAATCTAAAGAAATTTAAGAACAGATGAGAAACACAAACCCTGAACAACATCTAAAGAATTGTACACCTTGTGGCGTCCATAATTGTAACTTTATGTGACTCACATAGATGCATGCTTGAATTCAGCCTAGAGAGACTTTAAGCTGGCAATGTGGATTGACATCACACCTCAAGAGGACAATGCGTCTGGACCATCTATGTCTTGGAAGAAAGGAGAGGATCGCCCGCGTCTGACCATCTGGGGTCAGACAGGAGAACAGAAGGACTCTGGAGTTTTATGATGCAAAGGGAAGGATGTAACTGAATTGTGTGACTTGATTGTGTGACTTGATATGTGATGTATTATTGGAGGTGTGAGTATAAATGTATGAGAGTGACTTTGTTCTCTCTCTTATTACTCCGATCGAGAGAGAGAACGCAGGATGTGAGAGAATTAAAGTAGATACTGGAAAGACACCCAGTCTCGTCAATTCTTGACTCCTACAACCTCACTTGCCTCAGGTTGGACACTGGTCCATGATTCAATAATAAAAAACTGGGCAAAAATGGCATCAGTGGGAGAGTTCCAAGGTGAAAACCACTGCTGACCAAAAAGAACACAAAGGCTCATCCCACATTTGCCAAAAAACATTTTGATGATCTCCAAGACTTTTGGGAAAATATTTTGTAGACTGATGAGACAAAAGTTGGACTCTTTGGAAGCCATGTGTCCCGTTACATCTGGCGTAAAACTAACAGCATTTCATATAAAGAACATCAAACCAACAGTCAAATATAGTGGTGGTAGTGTGATGGTCTAGGGCTGCTTTACGGCTTCAGGACCTGGATGACTTGCTGTAATTGATGGACCCATGAATTATTCTTCTGTCCATCAGAAAATCCTGAAGGAGAATGTCCAGCCATTAGTTTGTGACCTCAAGCTCAAGCCCTCTAATGTGGCTGAATTACAGCAATTCTGCAAAGAAGAGTGGGTCAAAATTCCTCAACAGCAATGTAAAAGACTCATTGCCAGTTATTGCAAATGCTTGATTGCAGTTGTTGCCGCCAAGGGTGGTACAACCAGTTAACAGGTCTAGGGGGCAATATACTTTTTCATATAGAGCCAGGTGCCTAGGTTTGGATAGCATTTTTTTCTTTAATAAATGAAATCATCATTTAAAAACTGCATTTTGTATTCACTTGGGTTATCTTTGTCTATTGGCACATCTGTGGCACAGGTGTAGAGTGTGGTCAACCGCTGACTGGAGGGTCGATTCCTGCTCTCTCTGCAGTCTCCATGTTGAAGTGTCCTTGAGCAAGACACTGAACCAGAGTTGCTCCTGGTGGGTTAGACCAGCACCTCGCATGGCAGCTCCACCACCATCAGTGTTTGAATGAGTAGATCGAAGAATCTGTAAAGCGACTTGGTCATCCAGAGATGAGAAAAATACTGGCAGTGGCCAGTGGTACCCCTGAGCCTCTGTTTGTTGTTGAGATGTAGTTTATATGGCATTTTGACCTTGCAATCCCAAAACCATAGGCAGAGATCAGGGTGACCGGGTGAACCTGCGTACAAAGTTTGGTGACCCTAGCTTTACTTGTACTACAGCAATAGGGCATAATGGAAGCTAACCGAGACGTGTACAAAGTTTGGTGACCGTAAGTGTCATTGTTGTTGAGACAGTTTACTGTGTATTGTGACCTTGACCTTTTGACTTCAAACCCATAGTCAGAGGTCAGAGTTTGAGGATGAACGTGTACAAACTTTGGTGACCCTAGGTTTTGAAGTTGTTGATGTATAGTTTGTATGGCATTTTGACCTTGACCTTTGGACCCCAAACCCATAGTTGTGGATCAGGATCCCAAGGTGAACTTATGTACCAAGTTTGGTGAACCTAGCTTTCTTTGTTGGTGAGATCTAGTTTAAATAGCAATTTGACTTTGACCTTGTATCACAAAACCATAGTCAAAGGTCAAGGTGGCAGGATGAACCCGTCTACCAGCTTTGGTGGCCCTAGCTTTACTCGTTTTATAGTAATGGGCATAGGGAAAGCTAGCCATGACCTTTGACCCCAAACCCCCCGTTAGATCAGGGTCTCAGAGCCAACATCTGCACCAAGTTTAGGGACCTGAGCTTTATTCATTCTATAGTAATAGGGCCTAGGGAAAGGTAAGCGCGACCTTTGACTTTTTGACCCCAAAGCCATAGTTAGAGGTAAGGCTCTAAGCCATCCAAGACTTGTGATAGACATGATATTGATTTGAAAAGGTTACATCATTCCTTTCTGTAATTATTGGATTCACAAGATTTTGGGAAAATTGACCCTCTGCCTAAAGGTCAGAGGTCACCCAAATTCAAACTCGTTTGAGATTTTTCATAGATACACCCATGGAATCAATTTGAAAAGCCCACATCATTTCCTTCTCAAGCCAACGCATTCACAAAGTAGGTGTTGATATGACCACTGCCCGGCAGGGTGACAACAGTACCCCTTCAACCTTTAGAGACTAAGGGGTAATAAAGGCCGAAGCGGTAAAAAAAGCACTATAAGTGAACACCATTTACCATAATATTACAGTTTGTTTGAGGATTTGAAACATTTAGTTGTGAGAAAAATGCAAAAACATAAGAAATCAGGAAGGGGGCAAATATGCTTTCACAGCACTGTATGATAGACGTTTATGATAGACCAACCATAGAGTTGGTTCCAAGGTTGTCATAGCCAGGAGCGGCACTGGGGTTAAGCTCCCAGTGCTCATAAAATGCTCCTTACGGCGTGCGTCTCGAAAAGCCTCTGACAACTAAGTCCAACTCCTAGCCTGCCCGTGTGGTTTAGTCTCTAAGCCCAGCGGAACTGCTTTTACTAATAGAAGGGGCGAGGGCGGATCTCTGGCGCCTTAAAACCAGATGCTTCGGGTAGATGGTGGCTCGTCAACCTGGGAAGGTAGCCCATCTAGGGGAAGGTAAACCCAGATTTCAAACCTCCGCTGCCTTGCGGCACACCCGGTCACGGGAAAGGCTTCGGGAGTCAACCCTGAGGAAAAATCCGGAGTCGGAGTCCCTAAGGCAGAGTTCTCCGTTGTGCTCAACATCGTTCTGGCAGCTCCTGCGACGGCGCTGGTGCCAAACTATAGCAGCCCTGCTGTTCCTTTGGATTCATCAGTGACGTGGAGAGGGGGGACATGCTGCATGGGTAACATCTTGTCCTCCATATCTTCCTGCCCAGGCTTGAATCCTACCAACGCCCAACGCTGGAAGGTAGAACACTGGTGCACATCGGCCTGTTCAGCCACAGGCGGTGCTGTTCCAGCAGAGTAGACCTTTAGGATTCTCTTCCATGGTCATCATAGACCGACGGAGGCCGACGACGATGATAGACGATAAGTGTAACAGAACTGCAAGGTTTTGCAATTTCTAACACCGTCACAGTCTTGGAATTAAAAACATGGTGAATACAGGTTATTAAACACTGGAGAAAAAAAAAACACCAAAAATGTGAAACAAAAATAAATCACTCCTTTTGGAAATGCAGATAGAATGAAGGAAAAGGGCATCTGTAAAGCATCGTTAAATTGGTAACATTTAAATCAAAAGTATGTGAACCATGTCAGGCATTAAGCCAGAGGAAAGTACAGCCAATAAGGGTATGGTATAAAAGAAATAGAAAATAGCAGCAGTCTATGCATAGTGGTGTAAAAGTTTAGCTGTGTTTAACTGTTTTTCCCCCCCATTTTCCATCATATACACCATTAAACAGTTTCACCCACATGGACCAGATATTCTTTTGTGCTCGGAGTCTTGATGATGAAAACCTGCTGCCAAAGGTGCCAGAATCTGACAAAGGTACAAGAAAAAATGCCCGTCTACCCCTGTGATGCATGCTCATACTAATCATTCTTCCTGATAAAGATCTTCTCCTAGAATAATCCCGACTGCCAGTTTTTAAATAAATCAACTGATGGATGATCAGAGGGAAAAAACAACATGAATGACCCTCCCCAAGTGAAATCTGAAAATTAATGTCATTTTTGTTGGTAAAATAGACTGGAGTGGCCTAGTTGGTAGAGCATCCACCCCACAACCGGGAGGTCGTGGGTTCAATTCCTGGCTGGGTCATACCAAAGACCATATAAAAATCGTATTTTCTGCCTTCTAGCTTGGTGCTCAGCACAACAGAACGGGGAAAAGAAAGTTAACGCACAGAGCTACCAGAGGACTGAGCCGCCACTGTAGCTTCCACTACTCACAGTAGCTGTGTGGCCAAGGGTCAGAGAGACGGAGATAGGCGCCACCCCATACACCACATGGTGTCCCACACACTGTAACAGATTAACTTAGCTGTTGGTAAAATCTGTGTTCTGACCTTTATTTCTCCAAAATAATAATTTGATATTTATGTTTATAGTTTTTGTCAAGTACAAAAATAAAAGCTAGGCGTTTAATATAAAAAAGCTGTGTGGGGAATAAAGAAAAACAGAATTCAAGTCTGAATTCAAAAAAACTGAATCCAAACTTAATTCAAGACAAGTGTTTGTGAGCACAAAGTTAAAATTTAATAATAATCACATTGATTCTTTTGGATTCTCAAGTAAAACTCCACAGAGTTCACATGGCTTTATGTCCAGTACAAATACTATAAAAACATACATGTTCATTGCAAAGAAAGCATTACAAAAACTGCACAGGAGACCTTTAATTTTAAACTTTTTCCTTCTGATATTACCATTTATACAATAAATCAACATTTCACAATTTAGTTTAACAATTTTTTCCCCCCCATTCACTCTATCTCAGTGAATCGTGCAAACATGGCCTTCCGAACAGCATCCTTGTAGGTGTCAGAGGCTGACAGTTCATACGAGCTTCCTTTTATACCCAAACCTGTGCCTTTGGTCCTTAACGAAGCCTGTGTGGGCAAGAGAAGATGGTTATCAGAGACGGCAGCATGAACACTGGTGCCCCTAAGGTTGCAGTGCTAATTGCTTTGAGAGCAAATAAGAACATATTGACATGCAGCCACCATCTGTTAGGTGAACTGGCATGAAAATATGTATTTTTATACGCGAGGTGAATAGCTATACTAACTGAGACTGGAACGGTGATCCCTTGTTGACGGCGGCCCAGACCTTTACCCTCCTGCCACCCCATTGCTTGCAACATTTTATTCCCAATATTATTACTTGTTAAACCATCTTTGGTTGGCTGTTCGAAGCTTCTGTGGGTGGATGATGAGAAAAGATGTTAAATCCGATTAATTTAAAAAAACACAAGAAACTATTTAAACTTACATTGTTGAGGCTGATTGACTGAATTTCTTTTTAGGTGGAGCTGAAGGTTCAGGAACACCATACTTCTCCCTTCTTTCTGCAGCTCTGTCTCTGTATTTCAGCTGTTAAAATCACAGTCACACTTTATTAAATGCTTTCTTAACAGAATATATTAAAAAAGTACATCACTGACAGAGAAATCAGGTTGAAATTCTTGGGGAAAATACCTCAACCTCTTTCATCTCCAGCTCTTCTAGCTCAGTATCAGAAAGCCTCGATCTTCTTTTAATCTCCAAGTTTTGCTAAAACATTTAAAATCAATTTAACAAGAATTACAAGAATAATCATATTGACATAAACCTAAGCAGTCTCAATTTCTCTGTTTACAATAGCTCTATTTTGAACAGAAGCTTTGGGCAGTGAACAGAATATTCATGCCATTTTCCATACTCACCTGGTGGAGGTCAGAGAGCTGCTGGTGACGCAGCAGAGCCTCTTTATTGGGGAACTGCCGTCTACACAGCAGACAAACCATCTTCTTCCAGTCTGTGATTTTCTCCTCTTCTGCTGCTAAATCTGGCCAGTTCTCCTCTGGGTCACTGTCCCCATTATAAGCAGCGACTAAATCGCTCTTTAAGATGAAAGCGGGTAAGAGATGAGCGTTAGGGGTGCCTTTATTTTTGTGAAATGTTTCACAAAACGACCTGTCAACGAACCTTAAATGACATCTCCTGCTCTGCGATCCTGAACTGTTCATTCATGAGGGACAGCAAGTTCATGCCTCCGATCTGCTGAAGGACAACAAATGCTGTCAAAATACAACTGTCAACCACTCAAAGGCCATCTTCACATCTTAAATTTACAAGTGAATAGAAAGACTTTTGCATTTCACAGGTGACGAACAAACATGCAAGTGAAATAAATAGATAAAATTCTGCATGACAGGCTACTGTATGTAATTTACAGAAATTTTCAAATATTTATGATGCAAGTTTTCCCATTTTGGGAAACACACAAGTGTTGTTCATGAATGAGAACTAATGATTTTGAGCCAGATAAGATCAACTGGAAGATTAAAAACTTACAAACCGCTACTGTACGGAGATCTAGGTGCCTTTTTAAAGGAGCCATTTATTAAGGATTTGCAGCAACGTCACCAAATCATGTGACTTTCTGTCTATGCCTCCATATTGGTAGGCAAGCTGTAAATGGGCACGTAGTGCTGCCAATACATTTGTGCAAGATTAGAGCACTTTTAAAAAATACTTTTACCAACGTTTTCACACAGTCTATGAATTAAGGTGACATAAATTTCAACTCTGACCATGGTCACTACATGCATGTTGGCAGGTTGCCATAATAGGCAAGATAAGCCACAGGAAACCCTTTAATCGCCTTCCCTCGGATACAGTTGGGAGAGGGAAGTGAGTAGCAGCAGTCAGATGGGACAGTTGGCAGCCTTCCACCACAAGTTGGTTCTGCAGCGATCATTTCATCAAGGGTTAAGTCCCGACATGCATCAACACATGGTCTTAGGCTACGAATAATGACTCGGGGATAGCAATGGTGGGTCTCAATTATATTTGGCATTTTATTATGCAGGGAAACCCACCGTCTCCCAATTACATTCCCTTACTGTGCAACATTCAGATTCACCTCAAAGGAAGGCTGGCATGAATATTTTTCATAGAGGGACATCAACAAAATGAAGGGCAACATTAGGCAGGTTATTTTACTGTTTTGAAACTGGTAGAGGGTAATTATTTAGGCCAGAGGGGAGAAACCTTTCCCCCTTGAGACCAAGTTACGTTTATATTTATTCAATTCAATTCAATTCAACTTTATTTATATAGCGCCATTTCACAACAACAGTCATCTCATAGCACTATCAACTGTAGGGAGGACCCCCACAGTTGCAGAAAGACCCCAGCAATCAGGCGATCCCCTGTGAGCAAGCACTTGGCGACGGTGGAGAGGAAAAACTCCCTTTTAACAGGAAGAAACCTCCAGCAGAACCAGGCTCAGGGAGGGGCAGTCATCTGCTGCGACTGGCTGGGGGGTGAGGGGATAGAGAAGAAGAAAAGAACAGACATGTAGAGAGCAAACAGCACGATGGGGACTCAATCTATGGGAGAGAACAAACAAATGTTAATGACCAGCAAAAAAAAAATATTTCATAGAGAGTGAGGAAAGGAGTGAGGCCCAGTGCATTACTGGAGGTCCCCCGGCTGACTAAACCTATTAGCAGCATAA
Source organism: Pholidichthys leucotaenia (assembly GCA_020510985.1). Taxonomy (NCBI): domain Eukaryota; kingdom Metazoa; phylum Chordata; class Actinopteri; order Cichliformes; family Pholidichthyidae; genus Pholidichthys; species Pholidichthys leucotaenia. Next base: position 125,888,757 of record CM035837.1, on the reverse strand, counting down.
CTAAGGGAGGGTTCAGAAAACACATGATCCCTCCCTAATTGTAGGCTATATCAAAAAGGTAGGTTTTAGCCCTATTCTTAAAAACAGAGATCGAGTCTGACTCCCGAATCCAGATTGGCAGCTGATTCCACAGGAGAGGAGCTTGATAACTGAAGGCTCTGCCTCCCATTGTACTTTTGGAGATTCTAGGTATTACAAGTAAACCTGCATTTTGGGAGCGTAGTGCTCTGTTAGGATGATACGGTAGTATCAGATCTTTTAAATAAAAAGGAGCCTGATTGTTTAGAGCTTTGTAAGTAAGAAGAAGGATTTTAAACTTAATTCTAAACTCTATGGGAAGCCAATGAAGGGAGGCCAGAACCGGAGAGATATGATCTCTCTTTCTAGTACCTGTTAAAACTCTTGCTGCAGCATTTTGGATCAGCTGAAGACTTTTTAAAGATGTTTTAGGACAACCTGATAATAAAGAATTACAATAATCTAATCTCGAGCTAACAAAAGCGTGGATCAGCTTCTCAGCATCACTCTGAGACAAGATGCTCCTAATCTTGGCAATATTACGCAAATGATAGAAGGCAGTCTTAGAAACAAATTTAATATGTGAATTGAAGGACAAATCCTGATCAAAAATAACTCCAAGGTTCCTCACAGAGCTATTAAGAGAAAGAGTAACTGCATCCAAACTGAAAGTTTGATTTGGAAAGGAATTTCTAAGGTTTTTTGGACCAACAAGAATGACTTCAGTCTTATCTGAATTTAATAGCAGGAAATTACAAGTCATCCAAACTTTGATTTCCTTAAGACAGGCTTCTAACTTGGCTAATTGATTAGTATCATCTGGCTTCATTGACAGGTATAATTGTGTGTCATCTGCATAACAGTGAAAATGTATACAGTGCTTTCTAATAATGTTGCCTAACGGAAGCATATATAAACTAAAAAGAGTAGGGCCAAGCACAGATCCCTGTGGAACTCCATGACTAAGCTTTGAGCTGAGAGAAAACTCATCATTTACATGAACAAACTGGAACCTATCAGATAAATAAGATCTAAACCACTGCAACGAAGTTCCATTAAGTCCAACATAGTGTTCTAATCTATCAAGTAGAATATTATGATCAATAGTATCAAAAGCTGCACTAAGATCTAAAAGGACAAGTACAGAAACTAGTCCATTATCAGATGCAATGAGGAGGTCGTTAGTGACCTTCGCTAAGGCTGTTTCAGTGCTATGATGGATTCTAAACCCAGATTGAAACTCCTCAAATAAACCATTTCCCTGCAGGTGGTCAAATAATTGCATAACAACAACTCTTTCTAAGATTTTTGAAATGAAAGGGAGATTAGAGATTGGTCTATAGTTAGCTAAAGCTCCTGGATCTAGTGTTGGCTTTTTGAGTAAGGGTTTAATTACAGCCGTTTTAAAAGCCTGCGGTACATGGCCTAAAGTTAATGAAGAATTGATTATATGAAGAATAAAGCTACCAATAAGTGGGAAGACTTCTTTAAATAACCTGGTAGGAATAGGGTCTAAAAGACAAGTTGAAGGTTTGGATGAGGAAACTATTTTGTCTAACTCACAAAGGTCGATTGGAGTAAACTCATCAAGACAGACATCAATAGAAGGAGTTGTAGTAGTTACAGTATTTAAGTTAACTGTGGGAAGAATCTGATTGATTTTATCTCTGATGGATGAAATTTTATTATTGAAAAAGTTCATAAAGTCCTGACTAGTAAGCTCTAAGGGGATGCTAGGATTGACAGAGTCCTGACTCTTTGTCAACCTGGCTACAGTACTGAAAAGAAACCTGGGATTATTCTTGTTCTCTTCTATTAATGCAGAGTAATAACTCGTTCTAGCTTTTCTAAGAGATTTTTTATAAATTAAAAGATGATTTCTCCAAGCTAAATAGATTTCATCTAAATTAGTAGAGCGCCATTTTCTTTCTAATTGACGAGTCTTCTGTTTTAAGCTACGAGTTTCTGTGTTGAACCAAGGAGTTAAAAATCTCTGATTAGACTTTTTCTTTTTTAAGGGGGCCACCAAGTCTAGAGCCTGATGCAGAGAAGCTGAAACACTATCCACCATGTTATCAATTACAGAAGGAGCAAGCTGTCTATAGCTTATTTCCGTTGTGTTGACACATGGCATAGAGGAAACAATCTGCATAAATTTGGAAACAGCATCATCTGAGAGGCATCTACTGTGTGCCTGTATTGTAAATAAGTTAACTAAAAAAGCTGGCAGAATTTTTTTCGGCTGCCCTCCACCTCCTGCTGGCTGAGGCTGCTTGTTTGTTTATTAAAGTTAGGGCATTTTCCTATTGAACAGTTGAAACAACTGGGCTCCATTGCCAGAAATGCTCGTCGTAGAATGTGGGTTAAGCAGTTTCAACTAGGAAATTTTTCAGCAGGAAAATATCCCCAATTTCATTTACAAACTATTCCTATACTTATTTTGTTGCCACTTTTTAACTATTAATTACCAGTTTTCAAAATGCATGCAGCCTGCTCAGCTGAGTAACAGCTGCCACCATCCACCCCGCTTCAAGCCTTTGCGGAACAAGGCAATGAGAGCCGCCTTTAATCACCCCGTTTTCTTTCTATAACATTCCAGATGATTTTTAGTGAGAGATTTGGCAAATTCTAATAAAATAATTTTGTCACACACCACGATAAACCTTTTTCTGTCTTTGTTCCTTTCACAAAGCTCGCTTACCAATGTGGACCCAAACAAACAACATGTGACCAGTGACATCACTTGCAAATCCTCTACCCACCTTATTCCTGAGGGCGTTGCTGTAGAAACGATTATGGGGGCAACTTCTGGTTTCGGCTGAAGTCGTGTTAAATCAGTCAGCAAGAGTGGCGTAGTGGGGCATTTAAAATAGGGTTTTTCAAAGTTTTTCAAATTCATTTAAATGTAGAGTCCACATACGTGTTTTACACTCAAGTGGCAGCTAATTTCAGTACTTGTATTTTTTGAATGTTTTGGCGTAGTTCTGGTACTTGTTGCTGGTGTTCGTGGTTGTGCCACAGACTGTATAAATGGAGGCTTATCACCAGCAATACGTAGATCATGCCCTGAAAACTATAAAGGACTGTTGGTGTGATTGGTGGTAAAGATGTAAGAGCACCAGGTATGTTTTCACTTGTGTGAATGTCACAGATGTGATGTTTATATGTCATATATGTCACCAGATGCAAGGCTGCATGAAGTAAAATAATAAATAAAAAATAGTAACAGTTTGTTCCCTAAGGCTTAATGATTTAAGAAAGACATCAAATAGTTTTTTGTGGGTTTTTTGCATTCGCTGCACTGCCTTGGAACGATATGGACGTGATATTAGCAGCTTCAGTATGCATTAATTTTTAAATTATCACAAAATATAGATCAATAAAATTTTGAACAATTGTCAGAAAATGTCTGTACGTGTTAAGTTAAAAAACAAGCATTCATAGCATGACGGTAGCATGAGCATTTTAAATTAAAATGCTCTTTGAAATTACCCTGAAATTAAAATGCTCTTTGAAATTACCCTGAAATTAAAATGCTCTTTGTGGCTCTGACTAGATTCTACGTCTGTTCTGAGGTAAATTTGATTGTGTCCAACATCTTTTAATAAAATGCAATCAACTTTATTGTGGTGGAGACACTGATATGTCTCAGAGCTTTTATTTGTTTACAGTGTTAGCATTTTAGCAGCGGAACTAATGAACGGAGCTACTGTCTGCCAGGCCACTTTTTAAGGTCATCTTCCTATGCCTCGATAGTTGTGGGAAGTGGTGTGATTATATTACTGTTTGAGGTGCAAAAGACCGTGTTCCTGCATTTTTGCTGCCGAAGTCATTGTTTTTTTAACAAGGAAAAATGTCCCGTTTCAGTGACAACCACACGTTCTAAACTAGTACTAGAAGTTGTGCCCATAATTCACGCAAGGCATCACGGGGGCTAGGAATAAGGTGGATAGGATAACTAATTAAAACTATCAACACTAGGTGGGAGAACTGGGCCAAAAATTACCTGGATAGATCCCTCTAAACACTGCTGAGGCCTGTGACAGTCACAACTCACTTTGCAGGTGAAACTGTGGTATTACAGGACATCCAGACCGGCTCTGACTGTATACTAACTACACATCTCCAATGGAAAACATTGCCATCTTTGGTATAATGTCATAACTGTTGTTTCTAAACATTTTAATTATAAATATATGCAATTCTGGTTATAAATAAAAAACAACAAAAACCATAAACAACTTCTTTATATGTCCAGTTCTTTCATATTTTCAAAAACTCTGAAAGTCATGTCTCCTGCAAAACCATATAACTTTCACCGGTGCACTATTATGAAGTTGTTTTTGAACGGTGTTGCATTAATGTGACCCAAATCTAGGTACAACCATTGGGGTTGTACCTAGGTTTGGGTCACACTGGTGAAGTTGGAATGTTGTGTAAAATGTTAAAAATAAAATGCAATGATTTAAAAATCCTTTTCAACCTATATTCAAGTTAACATACTACAAAGACAAGATATTTAATGTTCAAACTGATAAACTTTGTTATTTTGCAAATATTCACTCATTTTGAATTTGATGCCAGCAACATGTTCCATAAAAGCTGGGACAGAGGCATGTTTTCACTGTGTTACATCACCTTTTCTTTTAAAAATTACCCAAAAAAGCATTTAGGAATTGAGGACATTAATTGTTGAAGCTTTGAAGTGAAATTCTTTCCCATTCTTGCTTGATGTACGACTTCAGTTGCTCAACAGTCCAGGATCTCTGTCTTTATTTTGTGCTTCATAATGCGCCGCATATTTTCCAATGGGAGACAGGTCTGGACTGCAGGCGGATTAGTACCCGCACTCTTTTACTACAAAGTCACGCTGTTGTATACGTGTTGTATATGAGACATGCAGAATGTGGCTTGGGATTTTCTTGATGAAATAAGCAGGGACGTCCCCGAAAAACAATGCTTGGATGGCAGCATATGTTGCTCCAAACTCTTCCCCATTAATGGTGCCTTCACAGATGTGCAAGTTACCCATGCCATGGGCACCAACACACACCCACACCATCGCAGACGCTGGCTTTACTTACTGCTGAAATCAATCTGGATGGTCCTTTTCCTCTTTAGCCCAGAAGACACGACGTCCATGATTTCCAAAAACAATTTGAAATGCCGGCTCGTCAGACAACAGCACACTTTCCCAATTTGTATCAGTCCATCCCAGATGAACTCGGGCCAGAGCAACAGGCGGCGTTTCTGGGTGTTGTTGATATATGGCTTTCACCTTGCATGGTAGAGTTTTAACTTGCACTTGTAGATGTAGCGATGAACTGTGTTAACTGACAATGGTTTTCCAAAGTGTTCCTGAGCCGGTAATATCCTTTACAAAATGATGTCGAGTTTTAACCACTTGCACTCCGGGCAATTTTCCTAAAAATGCCAAAAAAAACTGTGCCCAAAGTAAATCGAAAGCTGTTATTCAACCCTTTGCAGCATCTTCATGGGGTTGGTCTCATTTAAAAGAAAACACTTTGAATTTTTTGGCAAAAAAAACATAATCTCTCTACGTGCTCCGGCCACTGAGTTACAGTCATCTAAACATACTGAACTTGAAGAAAAAAAAATTGGACACAGTGTTTTTTTGGATACAAATGCTTGTAAATAACACACAGCTGTCCGATCCGGCTGGAAAATGCAACAGAAATGTAGAACCAAGTGTTATCCAGCTGAGATCCAAATTTGGTAACAATACCACCAAAAATGAATATTTTACACAGCTTTGTTCTCAGGCTGTTCCCAGGCGTTATGGAACTGTGCCAAATTGTGCCAAATGGCACAGTTTGGAAAAACGTCTGTAACTTTTGAATAATTCAATGTAGAATCTTCATTTTAGGCTCTAATGAAAGGTCACACTCAGGGCTGTGTCTGTGTGTGTGTGTGTGGGCGGGGGGTCGTTCCCCCCCCCCCCCCGCTACCAAGGACCAAATTCGGCCCTCGCTACATGACGGAATACACTCTTTTTTTTTTTTTCCTTGCATGTTTTCACAGCGCCCCCCCCCCCCTCGCTACTGTGTGTGTGTGTGTGTGGGGGGGAACCGTGAACGGACCGTGAACGCCCCCCCCCCCCCCCTCGCTACAGAAGAGGGCCATGATGGAATAGACTGATATGCTTCCCCCAGCGGACTGGGGAGCGTTCGGACCGAGGAGCGGGGGGGGGGGCGTTCACGGTCCGAACACGGCAAATGAACCGTTTATCGCGGCGCACGCACTTCGTATTTCGTGCGCAGTACAGTTGTAATTTACCGATCGGTCAAAAGTCATTTTTGGATTACAGTTTTCAGGGATAAATAATAATTTAGCTTATAACACCTTACCTCTTCAAAGCAGCAGAGTCGTGGCGAACAGCTCTTCCCACGCGTCAGACGAACGCGACGCTGCTCCGCTCGTGGATCCCGATCAACATAATTCCATTATTGCCGTTTTGGCGAATGATTTACGACTTTTGTCGTCGGCCTCCGTCTATTCTGCTGGAATGAGTGCAGGTCCCACTTGTGGGTGTTTTCCATGCTGCTGGGTGAGCCTGGGTCTGTAGTAGATTCGTACAGAGTCCTTCTGCAGCAGTAAATATTGCTTCACCCAGCCAGAATTTCTGTGCTTCAATTGGCTCCTGCGTTCACAGTAGGCGGGTCCTCCTTCCTAGATTTTCATTCATTGGCTCCTCAAGGTTTCAGAAACCCAATTCAAGGCTCTTATTAGTCGAATGAGAGGTCAATCAGATGAACTAATCTGTTTGCGGCTGTGTTTGCAGATTTTTTTTTCAGTGGCGCTTGGAGGGCACACCACCTACATCATCACCATCAATATCCTTATCATGCGTCATGCGCACGAGGGCGCACGAGCGCGCTCTCGCGCGCCCTCGTGTGTCATAGGACGCAGAGACTTGCCCGCCTGCGGAACAACGGAGCGCAAGTGGTTAATGCAGTCCCGCTTGAGGGATCAAAGGTCATGGACAATGTTGGCTTTCAGCCTTGCTGCTTGCGTGCAGAAATTTCTCCAGATTCTCTGAATCTTTTCATGATATAATAGACTGTAGATGATGGAATCGCTAAATTCTTTGCAATTGTACATTGAGAAATGTTCTTAAACTGTTGGACTATTTGCTCATGCAGCTGTTCACAAAGTGGTGAACCTCATCCCATCTTTGCCTGTGAACGACTACGCCTTTCAGGCATGCTCCTTTTATGCCCAATCATGACACTCATCTGTTTTCAATTAGCCTGCTCACCTGTGAAATGTTCCAAAAAGTGGGGTTTTTGGGGCATTCCTCAACTTTCCCAGTCTTTTGACAGAACAGAACAGAATAGAATAGGCTTTATTGTCATTGTACAGTTGTAAAGTACAACGAAACTGTGGGTGCTCCACCAGGCTACTGTGCAGTAAAAGTATGAAAAAAAAATCTATATAAGACACACAAAACATACACATTTGACTAAAATAGCATATACTTAAGTAGAAAGATAAGTATAAAAAATACACACATACAGTGATCTGTGTGGTGTTTGCATGTTCTCCCCGTGTCTGCGTGGGTTTACTCCGGGATTTCTCCGGTTTCCTCCCACATGCCAAAAACATGCAAGTTAGGTTAATTGGCATCAAACTGGGGATTCTAAATTGTCCTTAGGTATGACTGTGAGATTGAATGGTTGTCTGTCTCTCTGTGTTGGCCCTGTGATGGACTGGTGATCTGTCCAGGGTGTACCCTGCCTCTCGCCCAAAGATGCTGGGATAGGCTCCAGCCCCCCCGCAACCCAAAAAGGATTAAGCGGAAGAAGATGGATGGATGGTAGTGGCTTCGCGGATGGATCAATGTATTGAAAAGTGCAGAGTGTAACAAGTGAGTTTTTTAAAATGATAATTTAAAGAACCTCAGTTCTATGCATTGAGCGTTGTGGGGGGAGGGGTATGGACCTCTGGCTGTTTGCAGTCTGGATGGCCCAGGAGAAGAAACTGTCAGTCTGAAGGTGTGGGACCCGATTGACCTGAACCGGCGTCTAGAGGGAAGCAGGTCAAGCAGGTCGTGGGTAGGATGTGAGGGGTCTCCTGTGATGGCCTTGGTCTTCCTGAGACAGGGGGATCTGGGGATGTCCTCCAGGGAGGGCAGACGGCCACCAATGGTTTTATGGGGCGGTGTTGATAACTCTCTGCACAGCCTTCCCGTTCTCAGCCATGAAGTCGGCGTAGCACACACCCACACAGTAAGTGAGCACGCTCTCCACTGAGCAGCGGTAGAAAGCCAGCAGCAGCTTCTGGTCCAGGTTCTGTTGCCCCCGTCCCAGCTTTTTTGGAAGGTGTTGCAGGCATCAAATTCAAAATGAGTGAATATTTGCAATAAAACAATAAATTTTTATCAGATTGAATATTAAATATCTTCTCTTTGTAGTGTCTTCAACTGAATATAGGTTAAAATTATTTTTAAATCATTGTATATTTTTTAATTTACATTTTACACAATGTCCCAACTTGACAGGAATTGAGTCTGTACACAAAGCATGTCATATTTACAATAGAAAGTAAAGAACCTTTTTTTCGAAGAGGGAAAAACCTGCGTCTGCAGTCGCTGATCCTTTCCTGTCTTCTTCTTTAGAAGGTTGAGAGCTGCTCTTAACAATTTCTTTTTGTTTATTTAAGGTTTTTGCCCAACGTTCCATGTCCTTTGCAATCTGCAATTTAAAACAAAGAAAAATGTTATTTCATAGACAACACATGAATCATTAAAGGTACACTATCGCCCAGTAAAATCAAGCATCTTTTATTTTCCTTAATTTTTTACCATGCTCAGTTATTGTACCTGACAACGAGTGCTGTTTATGTCATGTAATATTTGACTTCTTGTGCAAAAATGAAGAAAATGCAGTGCATGCCTATGTGGCTCTACCACACATTAATGCTTTTTATCAGCACCAACACGGCATCCACGCTTGGCCACCTAAAACTACCCTGGTAGCTAACGATGAGCACTCTATTCTATCTCTGTGTTTATTTGGAGCTAACGGCTAACATTAGCCTGTCCTATCACAATCACCCTTTTTGTGGTGATGAAAACACGAAGATGGGGTGAACTGGGGCTCATGGGCATTTGAAGAAACATGCACTGAAATGAGGGATTCTGTGGAAGCCTGGTAAAAAGGAGTTGAAAACAGTGTTGAAATATTTAAACCTTGATGTATTTTGACCAAAGCATGTCACAGACATGTCATTAAGACTTCTGGGAACTGTGACAACATGTAGAAAACCACATAATATGTCCCATTTAAGATTTATTGGTTTTACCTGCTGTGCAGATTTGCTTTTGGGCTTTTCTTTTTTCTCTTTGGGCTCCTTACTGCCTACAGTGGTGGAGGAACAAGCCGCAGTGTTGGCCTGTTCTGTGTTTGTGTCGGATTCAGCTGTAGCTTGGACGTATGTCTGCTTCTCACTATTCCAATAAAGGTACTGCTGAGTCTCGGGGTTATAGTAGTACTGCAGATAAAATGCAACAGAAAATAGACAACTCTGAATTACTGACACAAATGCATCATTGTTTGGCAGAAGACCATGCAAATTTTAGACCAGACTGTACGGACCTGGCTGCTGGGATCATAATAGAGACCAGTCTGTGGATCATAATAGTAACCTGAAGACTCATCATACTGGTATGTGGAGGTGTCTGGGACTGCTGCAAAAACAAAGGCCGTGATAGAAGATTAAAACCTGTATTCCAGTCAGCCATGGTTGTTTCAATTTTGATTCATTTGGTCAATAAAGGAGAATAATTCTCGAGCTGAAGAATCTCACCTGCAGCACCAGCAGTTGGAGCAGCAGAGACTGTCACTGCATTGGTGGAAGAAGCTGGTGTTGCCAAAGATGTGGTGGAAACACGAGACTGTTGTGCTCCAACAGTTGGACTTACTAGTTGATGTGGCTGAATTCAGAGGGGTGGGTGTTAAGTCAACCTCAGTAGTAACGGTTTGCTGTACAAAACTAACATTTATACATTATGTACCTGTACAGCAGGCTGGTTTGTAACAGCAGACTTGTAAACCTGAGCTTCCTGGGATATGACAACACCTGTGGCTGGAGGGATCACAGTCTGTGCTCCTGTAGCAGCTGCAGAGAGTGATATTAAAGTTAAAACTCTCAGCGTCTGCATAAATAATGATGTCAAATATCTGTTAGGGAAACATATTACCTCCAAGCAATCCATCTCCGGCAACTTGAGCCACTCCTTCAGCTTGCTGTGCCCATACTTTCGAATTCTGTCCATAAATCACCAAAAAAAAGTTTCAGTCATTTCACATTAATATGCGGTGGTCTCCAGCAGCAAAATCACAGTTAAGTGGAGCATGACTGACCTGTGCTTGCTGTGCATAGCTCTCTGGCTGAGAGGTGTAATCACAAGTGGTACCTGAACTTTGTTGTAACTTAAAAGATAAAAACAATTATTAGAGAATTGGCAAAAAGACAACTCCCCAAACACATTCAGCAAATCTACCAAAATCTACGCACAGATAGCCAGTAAGTCTTCCCTGCAAATGCATTACATGTTAATTTTTTTCCCAGTAAGCTCTCAGGTTAAACATTCACAATAAGGCAGTAAGGGGAAAAAAGAGCTGTACACTGCTTATTTGGCACATGAAAGATCAAGTACATTAGAAAATGATAAGCAGGAGAGGTTTTAAAGGAAAGAGGCTGTATGACCAGCGTTGGCAGAAAAACAGAACCAAAATCAAATGCAAAAGCTAATGTTGAAGCTAAAATGTGTGGCTGTACATTAACACTGAATTTCCTTAAATCCTCATCTGTTTTTAGGCTATATTTATTAGCAGATATAGATATGGTCAGAGGAGGGTAGACAATTGTGAAACTGTACTGGAGTACTATTAAGAGTAGTCATCCAAAAAATTACTTGAGTAAAAAGTATCCACTTAAAAAGCGCTACTTGAGAAGTGAGTAATGACTTTACTCTTGCCGATTTCAGAGGTCTTTCTTCAAATTTTATGTATTTTACTTCTTGTAAATTTGACTTGGGGGGGGGGGGGGACTGCAACTTTTTTCTCTTAACTTTTGTTTTTCTCCTTGTAAATTTATAACGATTTCCTTGTACTCTTGCTCAAAAATTACAGACTTGTCTTGTAAATTTATTACTTTTTTAATCATACATATGTAGATTCTTTACTTCTAATTTTAGATTGGCCTTAATATAAAAATAAGTTTTATTCTTCCCCTTGTCCCTGTCAAGCAGCTAGGAAAGCAGAACAGAAATCTGCTTCTCTTATTGTGCCAAACAGATTTACTTTGCCAAAAGGAGCTTTATACAGTACATATACAGTATATGTACTGTACTTTATAAACTCCTCTTGTAAAAGCTTTTACTTTATTTAAATTATTTTACCCATGAAGGACCCAAACAGGAAGTGGGGGGGGGAAACAAAGAGGTCCAAACAAAAGACAAACAGACTAACACAACTGAAACATACAGAAGACAAACTGTTTCTTCTACTGAAAAGGTCTCATTCACAAGTCTGGTATCTGCACCTGTTAAAGGAGAGACATATATGTGTGTGTGTGTGCGTGTGTGTGTGTGCGTGTGTATCAGACTGCGTGCAAATTAAGTGTGTGCGCGTGAGTAGTTTGCCAGGAAACATAAAAAGAGGGTGGCAGGTCACAGCAACACCCCCCATCCCCCGGAAACCCCAAGCAAGCAAGACAGCGCCACCAACCCCCACAGAACACAAATGTTCTGAGGCCAACAAGCTCCAAGACAACCAGACATCTGCCCCAGGAGGGATGGCTGAGGGAGGCCGGGCCGCCAAGCGGCCAGAGCAGTGGACCCCTGCCCCCAGACCGAGCAACCCCCGGGCCCCAGGCACCAGAAGGCCAGCGCCCGACTCCCCCCCCCCCCCCGCCACAATCCCATCCCGGGCCAGAGACCGCCCTGCGCCAGAGGCAAGAGCCCCCCCCAGAAAGCCCCACAGCAGGCCCGTGCCCACCCCAGCGCCCCTGACGCACACCCCGGGAACCGCTAGGCCCCCACGCCCAAGGAAGGCAGCAGCAAGGCAGGGGGCCAGCACCCCCAGTCAAAGGGAGCCCACGTGGCCAGGAGGTGACACCCCCTCAGTCCAGCACCCCCTGACCAGCACACACACCCATTCCCACCCACCCACCCACACGCACTCACTCGCCCTCTCCCCCACACAATCCCACACTTGCACTCCCACACTCACCCACTCCTATACCTGCTCAATCTCCCTCCCGCTCGCCCGCACCCACCCACGCCTCCTTCTACCCACGCTCACCCGTACACACTCACTCACTCACGCTCCAACTCACTCACATCCACTCATGCTCTCCCCCACACTCATTCACCCTTAACACTTGTAGCAGCCATGGTGCAGATGTAGTGGGGATGAACACGCACCAATGTCCGGCAGCGGCCGGGGAGACCGCCAGCGTGGACCAGCAGCCACACCCCCACCAACCTGCCCCGGGGCAGCCGCAGCCACAGAAGCAGGCCACCGCCACCAACGCCCACCCGGAGCGACTGATCAACGGACTACCACAAGCACTCTGAGATGCCACCCGACACGCAAAGCGCCACACAAATCTGACCCACCACCACCATCTCCACTCATCACTCCCTTACTCTCACTTACGATACAACTTCATTGTCGGTTATTACTGAAATTTGTTTTGCAGTTCATATGACACTCCATTTTCAAATATACAAAAAAAAACACAAAGATAGGACTAACATACAGGTTACACAAAACATACCAGCTGGACAACACCATACAAATAAAAATAAAACAGTGAGGACAGACATAACCGCACGTTTAGACCGTGGGCTTGATGATATTCGGCCATTCACTGATTCTGGTTCAGCAGCAGAATAGAGTGGTGGATAAATGAATTTTTCAGTTTATTGTGTTTAAATGTAGGGATTCTGAATTGTCTGTCTGAGGGAAGAAGTTGGTATTCACTGTTTAGAACATGGGAGGAGTCAGAGGAGATGGAGCTAGCTGACCTGATCATGCTTTTCCTGTGTGCTTCATGAAAATTTACTTATGAGTGGTTGACCAATGATCTTTTCGCAGATTTTTATTTGATTGTTGAGTTTAGTTTAAAGTTCGACAGTCAGGCTGCTAAACCAGACCGTGCTGCAGTACAACAGCACACTCTGTATCACTGAGAAGTGGAACAGAGTCATTATCTTGCTGCTGGCGCCAAAAGATCCAAGTCTACGCAGAAAGTAGACACGCTGCTTGATCTTCTTACACATATCTATATGAGGTGTCCATGATAAGGGGCCATCAATCATGACTCCTAAATATTTTATTTCTCACTCACTCTCTCACTCCCTTGCTCACACCTATTCATTCGGCAGCGCCCAGGGATGACAACATGACGGGCCCCAGGTCACCAGCCAGGCCCCAGGCAGAAGGAAGGCAGCAGGGAAGAACACCCCCCCCCCATGCGTGAATCATAATAGGTGAGTGTAAGTTGTGTGCTGTGATTGTGTGCAAGTGTGTGAACTACTGAAGTGCAGTTAAAATTGGAAGGATAGCGTGTTAGGGCACCGCTAGCCACTGCTAAGGGCAGCGGGGCTCCCATCCCCCCCAAGCCCTCAGTGTCTACAGTCCAATTAAAATTGAGGTGAGGGTGGCCCCACTGCGCAGTAGACAGAGGGAACCTCTTCACCGACACTGTATGGCACACTCCCACCCCAAAACTCTAAATGTATCCAATAAGATGTATGATTCACCCAGAATTGGGGGGGGGGGGGGGGAGATAAGACTGGGAGGGAGAATGCCCCAAAAAAAGCCCCCCCCCCCCCCAGAAGCCAGCTCCAAACTGGCTCTGGAGGCCACCCACTGCCCCCAGATCCCATCCCGGGAGAGAGGCACCAGGCCCTGCAGCCTAGGACCCGCCAGCGTCGCACCCCGGCACTCACCAGCACCACAGGCATGATGGAGCAGCCACACCCACACTTACTCTCACACATCTTGTATACACAATAATAGATACATAACAATAATAATGAATGACGGGCCGGACCCATACGGTGCTCCACATGCCAAGCAACATCCCAGAGTGCCCACCGCAATCCCACCAACCATCCACCCCAGACAGACATTGACAGCAGCAGGCTACCCTGCAGCCACAGCTGCCCCAGGGCAAACCGACAGGCAAACCGATGGAAATGCGGCCACCAACCCGCACCATTGCCACCCCCCAGCTGCGGCCGAGCACCCACACGCGGCACCACGGACACCAAAGACAAGGCGGCAAAGCGCCCCACCCCGGGACACAATGGCAGGATGGCCGGGAAGAGCAGGACCTGAACCGTCGCCCACTAGATGGACCCCCTGCCACCCAATGAGGTCTTCCCCTCCACATGAACCCCCTCCACCCCTGCATGTCCACCCACAGGTACTTGCACCCACACATACAGACACATACATACATGTCCACCCTCATGTGTGCACACACACACACTCACCATCACATATGTCCACCTACACCCACACACAACACAATGTTTACACACAACACACGTCCACACGTTCACACACACATGCAAGCACCCATATCCACACCCACACACACCTGCACATACGCATGCGTGCACACACTCGCACACCCACACCCATAGGTGTGTCACCCTCATTGTAGGCGCAGCCAGCCGCCAGAGGCGTCAAGGAGAGTGAACCACAGTCCGCGACCCCTCAGGTTATAGAATCAATATGCGGGGACCAGCAAGAAGTGAATTCAGCCAGTTGTTTTTTTAGAGGAGGCAGACACTCTCCAGACTAATATGATCTAGTGGGAAATTCTTATAGTGAGTTGCACATAAATTATTTCATGATTTCCAATTCATGAGGATAGTTTTCTTTACGATGCATAAGGCAGTGCGAACCATGTGTGACATCTTCACCTCTACTGTATATTTATTTTACATAAAATCACCATTTTCTTTTCGAATTAATTGGAAAATGGTCAATTTTTTACATTTTTCCCCACATACATTTGAAACTTTCTCATAAACTTGCAAAGTCAGAAAAGAACAATGATTAACTTAGAGTACCACCAAATGTAGTTACATAAAATTTAAGGTTTGTCTTCAAAATGTACTCACGAGTAAACAATATTCAACAATAAAACTACTCACAAAAGTACAATTTTGTGAAAAAGTTACTTGAGTACATGTACTTGAGTAAATGTAATTAGTCACTACCCACCTCTGGCTTTTGCAAAACATCAAGTTCCTTCTCAAAATACAATACAAAATACAATAACACTAAACAGAAATTTCCTAAAGGAGCCCACCCACCCCCGCAAAGTACAATGTTCCAGATTGTACTTGTTTGTATGGCTGTAACTTCAACAATTGTTCTTCTGACTACTCCTTTATGTCATCATCAAACTTAAACTACATAGAAATACTTAAAGGAAAAAAGCCTTTTACCTGAGTGGATGACCACTGAGCAGCAGCTATGGCTGTGCTGGCCACTGATAGAGCATGTGATTTGGTGCCTTCAGGCTGCACTGAGTCTCTGGAAAGGACAAAAAAAACTTACCCGTTAAGATTTTGAAGCCAGTAAATACCTGGTTCATATCATTTCCCTGTTTGTGTCAACTTACTTAAGGCTCTTAATGGTCTTTATACATATGTACATAAATGAATACAGTGGGAAAAATAAGTATTGAACACATCAAAGTTTTTCTCAAACATATTTCTGATGGAGCCATTGACCTGAGAGTTTCACCGGATGTCAGGAACAACCCAAGTATTCCATACATACAAAGAAATCAAGGCAACTGTGTTCACAAAACAAGTTATATTTAATAAAGTGGAATGACACAGGGGATAAGTATTGAACACACTTGGTGACATTCATTTAATATTTAGTAGAAAGCCTTTGTTGGTAATAACAGCTTCCAGACGCCTCTTGTATGGAGAAACTAGGCGCAGGCATTGCTCAGGAGTGATTTTAGCCCATTCTTCCACACAAACTGTCAAATCTTGAAGGTTCCATGGGTGTCTTCTATGAGCTCTGATCTTCAGTTCGTTCCATAGATTTTCAATTGGATTCAGATCAGGTGACTGACTAAACCATTCTAGCCGCTTTATTTGCCTTCTCTGGAGCCAGTTGCACTTCCTTGGCTGTGTGGTTGGGATCATTGTCTTGCTGAAATGTCCACCCTCGTTTCATCTTCAGCATCCTGGCAGATGGCAACAGGTTCTTATCAAGGATGTCTTATCAAGAATTCATCTTTCCTTCAATTATATGAAGTCTGCCTGTACCATGTGCTGAAAAACACCCCCACACCATGATGCTCCCACCTCCCTTTGGGCTGACGTGCAGTGCTTTTTCTCCTCCAAACATGCTGTGTGTTGTGGCATCCAAAAAGTTCAATTTTGGTCTCATCTGACCAGACTATATTCTCCCTAGTATTTGGGCAACTGGCTTGCCCAAATGATGGCCAGAAAACTTTAAATGAGCTTCAAAATGCTTCTTCTTCAGCAATGGAGTCTTGCGAGGTGAGCGGGCATAGAACCCATGTCGGTTAAGTGCAATACTTGTCGTTTTCTTTGAAACAGCAGTACCTGCTAACTCCAAGCCTTTCTGGAGCTCTCCACAAGTGGGCTTTGGCTGTTGGATAACTCTTCTGATAATTCTTTTAACTCCTCTGTCAGAAATCTTGCAAGGTGCTCCTGGTCGTGGCCGGTTTATGGTAAAATGATGTTCTTTCCACTTCTGAATGATGGCTCCAACAGTGCTCACTGGAACATTCAGCAGTTTAGAAATGCACCTGTAACCAATGCCATCATTATGTTTTGCAACAATAAGATTGCAAAGGTCTAGAGAGAGCTCTTTGCTTCTATCCATCATGAGTTCTTTGTGGTGTGACAATCTGATATTCACAGATCTTTTTAAAGGCTATCAGTCAGAACCAGGTGAAATTTATTTGGACTGATGGGGGATGGGATGGCTTCCTAAATTCTGATGAATTTCAAGTGGTTTCTTGGCTTTCTATGCCTTTTTTTCTTCATGTATTCAATACTTATTCCCTGGGTCATTCCACTTTATTCAGCATAACTTGCTTTGTGAACACAGTTGCCTTGATTTCTTTGTATGTATGGATTACTTGGATTGTTACTAATATCTGGTGAAAATCTCAGGTCATTGGCTCCATCAGAAATATGTTTAATGAGAAAAATGATGTGTTCAATGTTTATTTTCCCAGCTCTAAGTACATTCCAAAGGTTATAACCATCACTAACCTCATACTTGCACGGGTACCTTACATTTGCATGTCTGTTATGCAGTACACTTACTAGAAAGTGCTAAAAGCATCTCCAAAGAAGACAAAGAGTGGAGGAGATATTGATAATGTATCAATCTCTGTTGTTTCGCTGGTCTTCCTTCAACTGTTGGCTACACTGTCAGGTAACTCCCCCTACCACCAACACCACAATTTTAGGTGGTATGGCTATGTTTGGTTGGCACCTGTAACTTTTCAGACAAGGTGCAAGAATACGGACGAAAAGAATGCAGAATAAAGATGCATCAATATATGCAGGCGTATCTACCATAGAGCATAAAAGAGCCTTAACAGGGACAGTTAGAAAGTCTCACCTGTGAGACATTATGAATCAAAATTGTAGGGTAGCAGAATGGACCTCATTTTATTCCATTCTATGTACACAAAATCTGTTTTAGTAAATTGTATAGCATATTCCATCATGAAAACACAGAATAGTTGGCTCTATGTGCACAGAAAACTAGATCAAACATGGGGGTGCGATGACTCACTTTCGACCATTCTTGGCATAATCCACACAGATTGTTTTTCCATCCAGTTTAAGCGGTGGCTGCAGGCTCTGGAGAACGGTGAGCAGCTGAGATGCCTCCTATACAAGGAATTTAGGCTCAGAATTACACAGGTGTACATCGCTAACAGAAGTACAGCTAAAACTACATTAAGACTATACAATGAACACAGCACATTACCAAAGGAGACGACAGTTGGACAAAAGCGAAACCTCTGTTGTGTCCAGTTCGTCTGTCTTTAATGAGTCGAACATTTTTCGTGGGCAGGTTAACATACGGCGCCAGCATTTTCAAGATACTGTCGGCAGTTGACACGAGGCCAATGTTTCTCAAAATAAGTGCTGTGAACATGGAGAGCAGTCATTAATAAATATACAAACCCTGATTACAATGACATTGGGATGTTGTGTAAAATGTAAATAACAAGAGCACTCTGAGGTGAGTGCAATGTCCCCTGCCATTGTTTCCTTTGAAGTTTTCAACGTGTCCATAATTATTCTGGTAGAACCAAATTATCATAGCATTAATATACACCAAGAGCACTCTGAGGGTAGTGCAATATCCCCCGCCTCCGTGTTCTTTGAAGATCCCAATCCTTACTGACTGAGAGCAGTTTTCAGCTTTTCTATATAATTACTGTGGCAGAACCAAGTTATGATAAACCCATCATCCATGAATGTACAGCAAAGTATACAACCAATATTTGTCGGGCAGGATCCTGAGGTGAAACCGTATAGCAAGTTTGGTGACCCTAGAGGGCTTTACTCATTCTGTAGTAAGAAAGCATAGGAAGTGCCAACCTTGACCTTTGACCTTTTGACTCCAAACCTGTAGTCAGAGGTCATAGTCTCAGAGTGAACCTGTGTACCAGGTTTGGTGACCCTAATTTTACTCCTAAAGTAATAAGGCATAGGGAATGTTAACCATGACCTTTTGACCCCAAACTCATAGTTTGAGGTCAGGATCCCAAGGTGAACCCATGTATCAGGTTTAGTGGCTCTAGCTTTACTTGTTTTATAGTAATAGTACAATTGGAATGCTAACCTTGACCTTTGACCTTTTGACCCCAAACCCATAGTCTGAGGTCAGGATCCTAAGGTGAACCCGTGTAGCAAGTTTGGTGACCCTAGCTTTCTTTGTTGTTGAGATAATAGTTTAAAAGCCATTTTGATGTTGACCTTGCAATCCCAAAACCATAGTCACTTCAGGATCACAGGGTGAACCTGTGTACCAAGTTTGGTGACCCTAACTTTACTCGTTGTACAGTAATACGTCCTAGGGAATGTTAACATTGACCTTTGACCCCAAACCATAGTCAAGAGGTCAGGATCCCAAGGTGAACCTGTGTACCACGTCTGGTGACCCTGGCTTTACTTGTTTTATAGTAATAGTAAATGTAGCATTGCCATTTATCATAGTGTAACTGCAATGTTAACTTTGACCCCCTGACCCCAAACCCATAGTTAGGGTCAGGGTGTAAATTGTCCAAATGTGTATTAGATACAACTACTGTATCAATTTTAAAAGCCTACATCAGGGATGGGCCCGCCCCCTCATCCACTGCAGCCTTCCAGTCCATTTTCAAAAATCATTTATTTATATCACGTTTGTCGTATTTGGAACTGCATTCTTCAATGCAGTTATAGCCTCCGCCAGCAGAGGGAGCGCTAACTGAAACCTAGGTGCCGCTCTGTGTGCAAGTGGTCAAGGAGAGAGCAAAAGTGAGGGAGCCAGAAGGAACACTGCACCGGCGGAGAATGTTTTTAAGGTATGTTGCCTGCTAAGGTCACATTAATACGCTGTCGTCGGCCTCCGTCGGTCTATGATGACCATGGAAGAGAATCCTAAAGGTCTACTCTGCTGGAACAGCACCACCTGTGGCTGAACAGGCCGATGCGCGAATGGCAGTCCCTGTCACACAGGTCGCACTTGTGGGTGGTCTCCATGCTGCTGGAGCTGTGGCGGTTCTTCCTGCGGGTCCTTTTTTCATCTGCTGCAGCAGTCAGTCTCTCTTCACCCGCCTTGAGCTGTCTGGTCAGGGTGCCTCTCCATTTGGAGCGGTCCGTTGCAAGGTCCTCCCAGCACTCTGTGTTGATCTCCAGGGCCTTCATGTCTCTCTTGCAGACATCTCTAAAGCGCAGCTGTGGGCGGCCAACGTCTCTCCTGCCAGTCACCAGTTCTCCGTAGAGGACGTCTTTGGGGATTAAGCCATCCTCCATACAGTGAACGTGGCCTAGCCAGTGGAGCCTGCGCTGCCTGAGTAGAGTGAACATGGAAGGAAGGCCGGCGCGGGACAGAACTTCTGTGATGGGCACTTTGTCCTGCCAGGATATGTCCAGGATATGGCGAATGCAGCGCAAGTGGAAGGAGTTCAGTCTCTTTTCCTGCCGGGCGTATGTTGTCCACGTCTCACTCCCATAGAGCAGTGTGCTGATGACGCAAGCGTTGTACACTGCCATCTTGGTCTAGACAGAGAGTTTGGGATTCTCCCACACTCGTGTGGTGAGGCGAGCGAGTGTGGAGGCTGATTTTCCAATCCTCTTGTCGATCTCTGTATCAAGGGAGAGGTTGCTGCTGATCGTGGACCCCAGGTACGTGAACTGATTCACGACCTCCAGCTCGTAGTCGTTGATGGTGATGGTTGGTGGTGCTTTCGTGCCTTGCGCCAAGACGTTAGTCTTCTTCAGGCTGATGGTAAGCCCGAAGTCCTTGCATGCCTGGGAGAAGCGGTCCATCAGGGATTGAAGCTCCTGCTGTGTGTGGGTTGCGACTGCAGCGTCGTCTGCAAACAGCATGTCTCTGATTAGAGCCTCGCGTACTTTGGTTCTGGCTTTCAGGCGGGCGAGGTTGAAAAGCCTGCCGTCAGATCTTGTGTGCAGGTAGATTCCCTCTGTTGCTGTGCTAAAGGCATGCCTCAGGAGCATAGCAAAGAAAATCCCAAAGAGGGTTGGCGCAAGTACACAGCCCTGTTTCACTCCGCTGCGTATGTTGAATGGCTCTGAGACGTTGCCGTCGTGCTGCACTATCCCCTGCATGTTGGTGTGAAACGATTCGATGAGGCTTTGCAACTTTGGTGGGCATCCTATCTTTGGCAGGATCTTGAAAAGGCCCTCTCTGCTGACCAGATCGAATGCTTTGGTGAGGTCGATGAAGGCGACGTACAGGGGCATGTTCTGTTCTCTGCACTTCTCCTGGAGTTGGCGGATGGAGAATATCATGTCTACCGTCGATCGCTCAGCGCGGAAGCCACACTGAGACTCGGGGTAGACACGTTCGGCAAGCTTCTGTAGACGAACGAGAACAACTTGTGCGTAGACTTTGCCAACAACGCTGAGGAGGGAGATGCCCCTGTAGTTGTTGCAGTCGCTTCTCTCCCCTTTGTTTTTGTAGAGGGTGATGATCTTGGCGTCCCTCATGTCCTGTGGTACGGCACCTTCCTTCCAGCACTGGCAGAGGACGTCATGCAATGGCAGCAGTAGGGCGGTCTTGCAGTGCTTGATCAGGTCGGGGGTATGCCGTCGTTGCTGGGTGCCTTGCCAGCGGCCAAGCTATCAATGGCCTTGCTGAGTTCGTCGATGGTTGGCTCGGCGTTAAGTTCGTCCATGGATGGCAGGCAATCGATGGCATCAAGGGCTGACGGTGTCACGATGTTCTGTCTGGAGTAGAGGTCGGAGTAGTGCTCCACCCATCTCTCCATCTGCTTGTTCTTTTCTGTGATCATCTCCCCAGTGGAGGATTTGAGGGGGGCCGTCTTGCTCTGAGCCGGACCAAGTGCTTTCTTGATGCCATCGTACATACCACGGATGTTCCCTGTTATGGCAGCGGTTTGAATGTCTTGGCTAAGCTGAGTCCAGTACTCGTTGGCACAGAGCCGAGTAGTCTGCTGAACTTTGCTTCTCGCAGCCCTGAGAATCTGGAGATTCTTCTCGTTTGGGTACTTCTTGTACTCAGCAAGAGCGGAGCGCTTGGCTTCAATGACGGGAGTCATCTCGGTCAACTTGGCATCAAACCAGTCCTGTGACTTCGAGGTCTTCCTCCCAAAGGTAGCCAAGGCTGTGCGGTGGATGGTGTTTCGCAGCTCTTCCCACTTCTGCTTTGCAGATTCTCCTTCTTGTGGTACACCAAGTTCCTTCTCAATGGTGGAGGCAAACCGCTCAACAAGTTCTGGTTGGGCCATCTTGCTGGTGTCAATCTGTGCCTTTCCAGGCTGTCTAGCACGATGGAATTTCTTCAGCTGTAGCTTGACCTCGCAACACACCAATGAATGGTCTGTGTCGCAATCTGCACTCTGGAACGAACAGGTGATTAGCACGTTCTTCAGTGAGGTGCGCCTGGTCAGGATCAAGTCCAGCTGGTGCCAGTGCTTTGAGCGCGGATGTCGCCAGGAAACCTTGTGTTGGGGCTTGGTCTTGAAGAACAAGTTTGTGATGCACAGATCGTGATAAGTGCAGAACTCGAGCAGCCGCTGTCCGTTGTCGTTCATTCTGCCCACGCCAAATGGTCCAAGACAGGAGGGCCAGGAGTCGTGGTCAGCACCCACTCTGGCATTGAAGTCTGCAAGGAGAATGAGTTGTTCAGAGTTGGGGATGATCCTGACAGTTGTTGCGAGATTCTCGTAGAACTCGTCTTTTGCCTCTGGTGTGGCTGTCAGTGTTGGGGCATACACACTGACGAGGGTGACTGGGCCTTGAGTGGTGTTGAGGCGGAGGGTGAGGAGTCGTGCAGAGCCATTGCTGCCCGGTTCCACTATCTTCAGCAAGGTGTTCTTCACTGCGAAGCCCACTTCGTGTTCCCTGTGTTCGTCACTGCTCTTTCCCTGCCAGTAGAACGTGTAGTCCTCTCTCAGTGTGCCTGCGTCAGCCAACCGTGTTTCCTGGAGAGTGGCGATATCCACTCCCAGTCTCTTCAGCTCATTATTGATGATGGCAGTCTTCCTGGTGTCGTTGATGTCCTCGAGGTTAGCAGCGAGTCCTGTCATCATAGTGCGGATGTTCCAAGTTCCCAGTTTTAGAGTTGGTCTCTTTTGTTTTATTGTCTTGCCTGGTGCCAAAGTTCTCAGCCTGCCATTCGGACTTCTCCTCATCCCCATGCACCCAATGAGGAAAGCAGGCTGTGGCGAGACAACACCTTATTGGCTGGGGGCTGCCTAGCTTGAGGCGGGCGGTAGCTGTCCAGTGAGATCCGATGATCCCTCCCACCGTCGGTAACAACCCCTGGCACCGTGCTCTACGCCAACTGAGCGGTGGCTTATAACCGGTAACTGTCATTCCCCGTGTTTTGTCTACGCCAAAGGCGAAGCTGGAGTGTCCTCTCCAGTGATCCAATGTTCTACCTTCCAGCATTGGGCGTTGGTAGGATTCAAGCCTGGGCAGGAAGATATGGAGGACAAGATGTTGCCCATGCAGCATGTCCCCCCTCTCCGCGTCACTGATGAATCCAAAGGAACAGCAGGGCTGCTACAGTTTGGCACCAGCGCCGTCGCAGGAGCTACCAGAACGATGTTGAGCACAACAGAGAACTGCCTTAGGGACTCCGACTCCGGATTTTTCCTCAGGGTTGACTCCCGAAGACTTTCCTGTGACCGGGTGTGCCGCAAGGCAACAGAGGTTTGAAATCAGGGTTTACCTTCCCCTAGATGGGCTACCTTCCCAGGTTGACGAGCCACCATCTACCCGAAGTATCTGGTTTTAAGGCGCCAGAGATCTGCCCTCGCCCCCTCTCCTATTAGTAAAAGCAGTTCCGCCGGGCTTAGAGACTGAACCACACAGGCAGGCTAGGAGTTGGACTTAGTTGTCAGAGGCTTTTCGAGATGCACGCCATAAGGAGCATTTTACGCTCCTCATGTTTACAGCATTTTACGCTGTAAACAGCAGTAAATGTACTAAGTAGGCTACTTTTAAATACTACTGAGGAGCTGTAGCATTTATTCTTGTTTGGCAGGTGAAGCCTCATTGAGCTCGGAGGCTTTTCTTCCAATTCTGCAGAAAAATATTCAAAGCTTTGAGGTTTCTTTCTAAATAGCGCAACTGAAGCACACTGTTTCAATCCCATGTCAGCAGTAAAAGTTCAGAGACTGGTGGTTGTAATCTGCTGATTTTTTTTGTTCATTTATACCAGTGGCTCTTAAACTTTTTTTATTCCCCATTTTGGGAAGTCAGACAATTTACAAGCCCACCTACCTACAGCTATTTCTCTGCCCCTCCACACCCACAATGAATCCAAGAGCAAGCTAAGCCTCATAAAACTGCCTTTTCTTCTGGACTTTTTTTTGTTAATTATCAGCCAGAATTTCTCTTTGGTCATCATTTTGATGGAGAGAGTTTTAAAAATTAGGTCATGATGTAATTTTGTCCATCCATCCATCCATCTTTTAGTGCTTAATCCTTTTCGGGTCAGCCGGGGACTACAGCCTATCCCAGCATCTTTGGGTGAGAGGCACGGTACACGCTGGACAGATCAGTCCATTTCAGGGCAGATATTTTATCAGCAATTTTAATTCTAATATGATAAAACACTGAGTAGCTTTTGATCCATGTTTTTGCTTCTCTGTATGAGCATGCTTATTTTGCAAGGTAATCTCAAACTCTTTATCGATCATAGACCAAAGCGTTAATCTTAATTTAACATCATGGAATTGCAGAGGTCTACAAAATCTAAAAAAACTTAAAACAAGTTTTGAATAAAATAAAAGATATAGGTTCAAAAATTGTGTTTTTACAAGAAATTCATCTAATAGAGGAGGACGTAAAAAGAATAAGGAGGAGATGGCAGGGAAGTGTGTTCACCTCATCATTTTCATCCCGAGCCAGGGGAGTTATGACTCTCATACATAAAACAGTTCCATTTCAAGTGAAAAATGTAATTGGAGATAAATTGGGAAGATATCTAATCATCCAAGGATCTTTGTTATTAGAAAATATAAATCTGTTGAACTTACATGGTCCCAATATAGATGATCAAAACTTCTTCGTTAATGTACTGTATTTCTTACTTTAGCATCACTCACAAGGCAACTTATAATAGCAGGGGATTTTAAGTGTACATTGAATCCCAGTATAGATAGATCAACAGGACAGGACTGTACGCACAATGGATGTAGGATGACCATTAATCCTTTTATGAAAGAATTGAGATTGCTAGATATATGGAGAGAAATGAAACCACAAGTCAAAGCCTATTCTTGCTATTCTAATACCTACAAGACATTTTCACGTATTGACTATTTTTTGATCTCCACAGAATTAAGGTCCAAGATTCAAAATTGTTTCTATGATAACATCGTGATATCTGATCACGCACCCTGCTGTCTAATATATGTAGATAAGAAATTGACCAAGGTTCCAGGTAGGTGGCAATTTCAGCATAAATGGCTTCAGGATGAGGAATTTGTTAAGTACATAGAAAAACA
The DNA here is from genome assembly GCA_020510985.1 of Pholidichthys leucotaenia. Lineage (NCBI taxonomy): Eukaryota > Metazoa > Chordata > Actinopteri > Cichliformes > Pholidichthyidae > Pholidichthys > Pholidichthys leucotaenia. The sequence goes on along the minus strand of CM035837.1, from coordinate 125,863,461 downwards.
GATGAGTTCTTTGATATCAATACTACACAAACATCAGCATGTATAAAGTGGGAAGCTTTCAAAGCTTTTATTAGGGGGCATATTATTAGTTATACAGGTTCAACATCTAGGAAGACTCCAGAGGAGAGAATCCAATTAAGATAAGATAAGATAAGATAAGCCTTTATTAGTCCCACAACGGGGAAATTCCAGGATTGCAACAGCACAGGGATAGCAACAATTGGAACGTAAAATAAAAATTCTTCAAGAAAAGTGTATGCAGGAAGTAATCCAAAATTAGAGAACGAATTACTGATTCTCAGAGCTGAATATGACAAAAAAAAATCAGCGAATAGAGCTGCCTCGAGTCTTCTAAGATTGAAGCAAACCTTTTATGAACAAGGTGAAAAATCAGGAAAATTATTGGCATGGCAGATTAAACAATTAGAATTTAAAACACCAATTACCAGTATTATAAGTAACGGACAGGCAGTTGTAGATCCTTTAGAAATTAATAGTGCCTTTAGAGATTATTATGAAAAATTATATGATACAAAAAATGAAACTGACTTAACAAAACTAACTTTTTGGATGGATTATCTATACTGTGTATTCCAAATGAAAATAGGGAGATACTGGAGTCAAAAATTAGTCAAGATGAAGTTGGGCTAGCCATTGATAATATGAAATCAGGAAAAAGTGCGGGACCTGATGGTCTTCCAGTTGACCTCTATAAAAAATTTAAGAATAAATTAATAAAACCATTTTTGGAAATGGTTTTAGAAGCATTTCAAAATAGTAATTTACCGCCATACATGAATAATGCCTTAATTATACTGTTGCCAAAACCAGGTAAACCCTCTAATAAATGTGAAAACATGAGACCAATAAGCCTATTAAATGCAGACCTTAAGATAATCTGTAAAATTTTAGCAAGACGACTACAAGAAATATTACCAAATATTATTAACCGAGATCAGAATGGCTTTATAATGGGAAGACAAGGCTTCCATAATGTAAGAAGACTATTTAATATTATTTATTCTAACTAGAAAAGCACTCAGAGCGCAGACCTCCGCCAAGCACCACAATTCCCCCCATACAGTGTTTGTGTGTACGTTTTCAGATTCCTTGAGCATGTAAACATATGAGTAGCAATTGGATTCACAATGATTATTTGTTTATTTGACAGGGACAGTGCAATAAACACACAATTAATCAATGACAATCAATGTGATAGATAAGATAAGATAAGATAAGATAAGCCTTTATTAGTCCCACAACGGGGAAATTCCAGGATTGCAACAGCACAGGGATAGCAACACTCAGAGCAACAATCAGAAGGCAAGAAAAAACAAGCAAGCAAGAGCAGCTAATATACATATGTACATATTACTATAAAATATATATATACACACACACACACACACAGACACACAGTGCAGAGCATTGTAGCTGGATGGAATAAATATATGAATATATGAACACACAGTGCAGAGCATTGTAGCTAGATGGAATAAATATGTAAATATATAAACACCCACAGTATGGAGCATTGCAGCTAGGTGGAATAAATATGCAAGTATATAAACACACACAGTGCGGAGCAATGTAGCTAGATGGAATAATATGTAGATATATAAAAACACAGTGCGGAGCATTGTAGCTAGATGGAATAAATATATAGATATATAAATATAAACACACCCAGTGCAGAGCATTGTAGCTAGATGGAATAAATATGTAAATATATAAACACACACAGTGCAGAGCATTGTTGCTAGGTGGGATGAAACAGCATAACCGTCTATTTAGTTATCCTACATGGTATGATTATGTGCCCATACATATTCTCACCCTCCATAGCGACCGGTATGTTCCTAGTTGTATGCCGGAGAGGACCATTGTGTAAGTCTATTGCATCTTTTGCATTCAAAAAAAAAAAAAAAAAAACTATTAGTTTGTTACGTCTTTTTGCTATCTCTGCGAGCAGCCCTGCTTAGGTTGTACAGTCTGACAGCCGTTGGTAGGAAGGACCTACGAAACCTCTCGGTTGTGCACCTGGGATGATGTAGTCTGCTGCTAAATGAGCTCCTCAGTGCATCCAGTATGTCCTGCATAGGGTGGAACTCGGACTCCAGCAGAGATGACAGTTTAGCCACCGTCCTCCTCTCTCCTATCTCCTCCATCGGATCAAGGCGTTGCCCCAGGACAGAGCTAGCTTTCTTAATCAGTTTGTTCAGTCTCTTCCTATCGGCTGCAGTAATGCCACTGCCCCAGCAGACCACTCCAAAAGTGATGGCTGATGCCACCACCGTGTCATAGAATGACTTCAGCAGCGCCCCTTGTACACCAAAAGACCTGAGTCTCCTCAGCAGGAACAGCCTGCGCTGTCCCTTCTTGTAGAGTGCGTCAGTATTGTGTGACCAGTCTAGTTTATTGTTCAGATGAATACCCAGGTACTTGTAGGATGTCACCATCTCGATGTCTGTTCCCTGTATATTTACTGGTGCTGTGAGGGGCTGCCCATGCCTGCGGCAGTCCACCACCAGCTCCTTAGTTTTCCTCGCGTTGATCTGGAGGCAGTTCCGATGGCACCAGTCCACAAAGTCCTGGATAAGCCCTCTGTACTCAGCTTCATCTCCGCTGGAGATGAGACCAACGATCGCAGAGTCATCAGAGAACTTCTGTAGATGGCAATGTGTTGTGTTGTGTGAGAAGTCCGCAGTATAAAGAGTGAACAAGAAGGGAGCCAGCACCGTTCCCTGGGGGGCCCCCGTGCTACTGATGATCGTGTCGGAAACACAGTCCCGGGTTCTCACAAACTGAGGCCGGTTCGTGAGGTAGTCCAGGATCCATGATGACAGGTGCTGGTCCACCCCTGCGCGCAGCAGCTTGTCCTTCAGGATCATCGGTTGGATGGTGTTGAAAGCACTGGAGAAGTCAAAGAACATGATCCTCACCATATTCCCGGGCTTCTCCAGGTGGGACAGAGAACGGTGAAGGAGGAAGATCACCGCATCCTCCACCCCAATGCCATGCTGGTAGGCGAACTGGAGTGGATCCATCGCTGGTTCCACCAGGGGGCGGAGATGAGCAAGGAGCAGTCTCTCCAGGGTCTTCATCAAGTGGGACGTCAAGGCCACCGGTCTGAAGCTGTTCAGGTCTTTGGGGTGGGAAGTTTTTGGTACAGGTACCACACAAGATGTTTTCCACAGCTGTGGTACCCTCCCCAGTTTCAGGCTCATGTTGAAGATATACGTCACAATCCCACACAGCTGGTCTGCACAGGACTTGAGGAGCTTTGCGCTGATGCCGTCCGGTCCCGACGCCTTCCTCGCCTTGATCTTCCTCAGCTCCGTCCTCACCTGGGTCTTGGTCAGGGTCAGGATGGGGGGCTGTGTGTTGGGAGTGGGGGGGGTGTCGGTGGAGTGGGGAGTGGGTAGCAGGACTTGATTTCTTAGAGGCAGCAGTGGTTGTTGTGCAGACAGGGGGGAGGGCGGTTGGTCAAATCTATTGAAAAACAGATTCAGGTTGTTCGCCCACTCCCTGCCCCCCGTGGCCTGGGGGGAGGTATTCTGGAGCCCCGAGATGGTTTTGAGGTTTCTCCAGACCCCGCTGATGTCGCTCTGTTGCAGCTTGTCCTCCATCTTCTTCCTGAAGCTGTCCTTGCCTTCTCTGATCTTTCTCCTCAGCTCCCTCTGTACGGACTTCAGCATCTCCCTGTTCCCCGACCTGAAGATCCTCTTCTTCTCTCTCAGAAGTGTTTTTATCTCAGGGTTGATCCAGGGTTTGTTGTTTGAGTGACGCCGTATGGTCTTGGTGGGAACGGATTTGTCCACACAGAAGCTGAGGTAGCCCGTGAAGGTGTGAATGAGGCCATCGATGTCCTCACCATGTGGATCGCAGAGCTGTGATAGGCTCTAGTGATAGGATTAGTGGTTCAGTAGTAAAAGCATTGCCTCCTTGGCGGAGGTAATAAACTGAAGTGTTGCTGTTGTGTCCATCTCCTCCACTGACGGATGCAAATTGGGTAGACAGGTTGCCGTGGGTTTTATATTATATTATTTTGGGGTTGCGCTCCGCGGCCAACGAGAATTTAGAAGCTTCGCCAGCAGAGAGCTCGTTTTTGCGCAGCGCCTATGGCTGGCCGGTGAATTTCTGCCAAATGCGCAGCTCCTATGGCTGGCCGGGGAATTTGTGGTTTAGCACTGTGGCAGCACAGTTTTACCCTCGGCCGGGGGACCGCAGGGATCATGAGATCGTGGGTTCGATCCCAGCCCCCGACCAACAGTGAGCTGTGTGGAGTTTGCATGTTCTCCCCGTGTTGCGCGGGTTTACTCCGGGATTTCTCCGGTTTCCTCCCGCATACCAAAAACATGTAGGTTTAGGGCGCTCGCGCACGCAGCGACCAGCGGCCGGTGGCTTGTCACCAGACTGCAAACCAAGTCTACCTACGGGTACAAATAAGTAACAAAAAAAAAAAAAAAGAATCCGTCGGCGGACAGCTGCCCGTGTGAGGTTTTGCAGTTGCGCGCAAACACAGGCACGCTGGCAGGCCCAGGCCAGCAGTGTTTTCCGCGTGCTTTTGTGCCTAAAACGTTGAAGAACGCAGAGTTTGTGTTGCAGACACGACGACCAGCGCCCTCCATTGCGCCTGCGCACATGTTGAAAATGGCCCTATGTCACAGTGTTGAAAAATGCTTTAAAAAATTCCTGTATCCAGACGGTGAACCGGATCACCCCCAAAATTTAATCAGTTCTTCCTTGTACCATTTCCAACAACGCCTGAAAGTTTCATGGAAATCCGTCCAAGACTTTTTGAGTTATCTTGCTAACCAACAGACAAACAAACACACAGACAAACCCCGGCAAAAACATAACCTCCTCCTGGCCTTTTCGGCCTGGCGGAGGTAATAAAGAAGCACCGGATACACCTCTCCTATCATTGGACGCTGAAAAGGCCTTTGATAGGGTCGAATGGCCCTTTCTTTTTGAAGTTCTACTGTGGCGTAACATTATGTAGCTCACATATTCCTTGGCAGAGACCCAGACATGAGGGAACTTTGAGCTCGCAGTGTGTATTGACATCACACCTCAAATGGACATTGAGTCTGGACCCCCTGCGGACTGGAGAAGAAGTGAGAAGATCTGAGAGTGGACCTGAAGAGGCTGTCTGACTCCTAGGGTCAGACAGAGAAGCCGAGAGGACAATGGGAGGATTAAATGTGAATGGAATTCTGTGTTTGATGTGAATGTGATTTGTGTCTGATGTAAGAGTATGAAGGTATGTGGTTTATCACAGCTCGACATCTTCATTCCCTGATTGAGAGAGGAGCTGTAGGACGGAGATGAAATAAACCAATACTGAAAAATCATTCAGTCTCTTCATTTCTAGGTTCCTACATTGGTGACCCACACGTGAGAAGTATGGAAAGGCTTGGAGGTCGTCTCTCCGACTCCGAACCTGATTCACCGGAGACCGCCCGCACCGGCGTAAACTCCATTAAACTCCATTAAACTCCCCGAGTTCTGGCAAGAGGACCCGCACTCATGGTTCCAACACGTGGAGTCGCGGTTCGTGCTCAACGGGGTATCAGCAGATGACGTTAAGTTCCACAATGTCATCGCAAGACTCGACAGCCGCACAGCCCGGTGTGTGCGGAGCCTGGTGCAGCAGCCGCCCGCTGCTGGCAGATACGACGCCCTGAAAGCCGCCCTCATTCGGAGCTTTGTGCCATCAGCCGAGGAGAGGGCCAGAACACTTCTGGACCTGCGCGACAGAGGAGGACGCAGGCCGACCGTCCTCATGGAGGACATGCTGCAGATGATCGGGGCAGACAACAATGCGTTTTTATTAAAACACATCTTCTTAAGGACCCTTCCAGCGCACATGAGAGGCTCCCTGTCCAGCATGAGGTGTGTGGACCAGCAGGACTTCCGCGCGCTGGCTTTGGAAGCGGAGCGGCTCCTGGACGCATGCGGCGAGCAGGAGACGGCAGTGGCAGCAGCAGACCTCGGCGCGGCGGCCCAGGGCGATGGAGATCCAGTGGCAGCCGAGCCGACCCCAGCGACAACAGCGGCAGCGCGGTCCCGAAGCAGAGGAGGGGACGAGCTGTGTTTCTACCATCGACGCTTCGCGCACAAGGCTCACAGATGCGTTCCGCCATGCAACTTCAGGAAGCAGGGAAACGCAAGAGCCGGAGGTCGGCGAACGGAACAAGCTGTTGTACCTGACAGACGCGAGCTCCGGACGGCAATTCCTCGTTGACACCGGGGCACAGAGGAGTTTCATCACTGCAACCTACGCGGACCGGGCGGCCGGTCCCCGCGGAGATGGGGCAACAGCCGCAAACGGCTCGTCGATCAAGACTTTTGGTGAAAAAACTCTGCGCCTGTCCTTTCACAGCCGCATCTATGAATGGACCTTCATAGTAGCGGCGGTGAGTTTCAACATGTTAGGCGCCGACTTTTTGTGCTCACATGGCTTGTTGGTAGATCTGGCTAATAGACGCTTGGTTAATGCACTCTCTTTTTGTTTTATTCCCTGTGGAGCGCGAGTGTCCCCGCCGTCAGTACAGGCCAACGCCGCCGCAGGAGGAGGTAAGTTCCACACTCTCCTAAACCAGTTCCCAGCACTCACAGTTCCCACATTTTCAGCTAAGGTGGCGAAGCACGGGGTGGAGCACTTTATAACCACAAGTGGCCCACCAGTTTTTGCTAAGGCTCGGCGCTTGGATGCAGCTAAGCTCTCCATTGCGCGTGAGGAGTTCGCCAACCTGGAAAGGTTGGGCATAATTCGCCGCTCGAAGTCCGCTTGGGCTTCCCCCCTCCACATGGTCCCTAAGGTGGACGGCTCGTGGAGACCGTGCGGCGATTATCGCAGGTTAATAAACAATGCCACAGCGCAGGACCGCTACCCAATTCCGCATATCCAAGATTTTTCGGTGCATTTGGCCAAGGCGCGAATTTTTTCTAAAATAGACCTGGTCCGCGGTTATCATCAGGTCCCGGTCCGACCAGAGGACATTCCCAAGACAGCGGTAATAACCCCTTTCGGGCTTTTTGAATTTTTACGCATGCCTTTTGGCCTTAAAGGCGCTGCACAAACCTTCCAACGCATGATGGATGCCGTTTTGTGCGACCTCTCTTTTGTTTTTGTCTACTTAGATGATATTTTGGTCGCCAGCGCCTCTGAGGAGGAACACGAAAGTCACCTCAGAACTGTTTTTCAGAGGTTGGGAGCGCACGGGTTGATAATCAACCCAGCCAAGTGCCTCTTTGGCGCAGCACAGATCGATTTTTTAGGGCACCGCGTCTCCCCAGAGGGTGCAGTTCCGCTGCCCTCCAAAGTACGCACAGTGGCTGAGTTTCCCCAGCCACAAACGGTGAAAGCGTTGCAAGAATTTTTAGGTATGGTAAATTTTTACAACCGTTTCATACCTCACGCGGCGCAGCTCATGCAACCGTTGTACGCCGCGCTAAAAAAACAGAAGCCCTCCAATGCGGTTGAGTGGCCGCCGGAGCGGGAGCGCGCATTCACTGAGGTTAAGAAAGCACTAGCGAATGCAGCACTGCTGGCTCACCCAGACCCGGCAGCCCGAATAGCGCTAACCACAGACGCGTCAGATGTGGCCATAGGAGCCGTGGTAGAACAGCAAGTCGCCGGGGCTTGGCAGCCACTCGCTTTTTTTAGCAGGTCCCTACGCGATGCTGAGCGAAAATATAGTGTGTTTGACAGGGAACTGCTAGCGCTCCACCTGGCCATTCGCCATTTTCAGTTCTGGTTGGAAGGGCGGCGTTACACCGCGTTTGTCGACCACAAACCGCTAACCTTTGCAATGTCCAAAATCTCAGAACCATGGTCAGGCCGACAGCAGAGGCAGCTGGCCGCAATTTCAGAATTCACCACCGATATACAGCACGGAGCCGGTAAATTTAATGTGGTGGCGGACTGCCTCTCGCGAGCGGTAACAGCGCCTGTCCGCGCGGATGGGGGCTGTAGCGCCGCAGACGCGGAGCGCGGTAACAGCGCGGACGCGCACGCGGCTCCGGTGCACATAGGGATAGATTACGCGGCCATGGCAGCAGAGCAGGGCGAAGACACAGACGTGCGCGCGCTCCTGTCTGGACCAACAGGGTTTACAAACCGGTTCACCCCCGCTTATTTGCGATGTATCCACCGGGCGACCTCGCCCAGTGGTACCGGCCACGTGGCGCCGTCGCGTTTTTGACGCGGTGCATTCCCTAGCACACCCGGGAGTACGCGCTTCGGTGAAAATGGTAGCGGAGAAGTTTGTTTGGCCGAGCCTGCGCAAGCACGTGAAAGAGTGGGCGAGAGCCTGCATGTCCTGCCAGCGGGCCAAAGTTCACAGACACACAAAAGCTCCTTTAGAACCTTTCCACATCCCGGCTAAGAGGTTTGATCATGTACACGTAGATCTAGTGGGACCCCTGCCGCCCTCGCAGGGGTTCACACATCTCCTGACAATGGTGGACCGGACCACGCGTTGGCCGGAAGTGGTCCCATTGCAGTCTACCACAGCAGCAGAGGTGACTCGCGTTTTTTTAACAGCCTGGGTAGCGCGGTTCGGAGTCCCATCGGACATTACGTCCGATAGGGGTCCGCAGTTCGTTTCAGAGCTGTGGTCAGCCATGGCCAGCGGCTTAGGGGCAACAGCCCATCGTACCACAGCTTATCACCCACAGGCCAACGGTTTATGCGAGCGTTTTCACAGATCGTTGAAGGCATCCCTCAGAGCGTCGCTCACGGATACAGATTGGGTAAACAAACTACCATGGGTTTTATTGGGGTTGCGTTCGGCACCCAAAGAGGATTTAGATGCCTCACCTGCTGAATTAGTTTTTACTCAACCTCTGAGGCTGCCAGGAGAATTCCTGCCAGCCCATGCAGCACCCGAGCGCCCCCCGGTGCGGGGACCTCTACGCGGCACGGGGGCAGAAATGCTCCCAGGCCCCGCTCATCACACTTTTCCGCGGGTTTTTGTTCCCAAGGCTTTGCAAAACGCAGAGTTTGCTTTTGTCAGGCACGATGCCCAGCGTCGCAGCCTCTGCCCACCTTACGATGGTCCGTTCTGAGTGCTGGAAACCGGGGAGAAATATTTTGTGCTGGACTTGGGGGGCAGGAAAGAGACAATCAGTGTTGACAGATTAAAGCCTGCTTTTGTGTTACATGACGAACCTGTACGGCCGGCGGGGGTGCCTCGACGCGGCAGGCCTCCCAAGGAACAGCCCCTAGTTCCCCAGCAGGGGGTAAATAACCCTTCTCCCCCTCATTCCACAGGCGCACCGCAGGACGGCACAACACAGGCTGCGAAGCCTGCGTTCAGCAGATTCGGGAGGAGATTGAAGCCTAAGCAACGGGCAGAGTGATGTGTATTTTGATCAACCCGTGTAAATTGTGCTGTAGATCCTGCAAAGGGGGGGGGGGGGTGATGTAAGGGTGTAATGTGTATGACTGCCCATTATTGACATGAAGTCGGTGTGTGTGTCCATTCTTGACATAGTGTGTATGACTGTCCATTATTGACATAAGGTGTATAACAGTTAGAGTAATGTTGGGTATGTCCGTTCTTAGGCGTTTCAGGGGGAGTGATGTGGCGTAACATTATGTAGCTCACATATTCCTTGGCAGAGACCCAGACATGAGGGAACTTTGAGCTCGCAGTGTGTATTGACATCACACCTCAAACGGACATTGAGTCTGGACCCCCTGCGGACTGGAGAAGAAGTGAGAAGATCTGAGAGTGGACCTGAAGAGGCTGTCTGACTCCTAGGGTCAGACAGAGAAGCCGAGAGGACAATGGGAGGATTAAATGTGAATGGAATTCTGTGTTTGATGTGAATGTGATTTGTGTCTGATGTACGAGTATAAAGGTATGTGGTTTATCACAGCTCGACCTCTTCATTCCCTGATTGAGAGAGGAGCTGTAGGACGGAGATGAAATAAACCAATACTGAAAAATCCTTCAGTCTCTTCATTTCTAGGTTCCTACACTACAAAGGTTTGGACTTGGAAAAAATTTCATAAAATGGGTTCAGATAATATACAATAATGCTACAGCAGAAATCCTAACAAATAGCAATATCTCAACATCAATAAAAATTAATAGAGGATGTCGACAAGGTTGTCCACTTTCACCTTTACTGTTTACTATGGCAATTGAACCTTTAGCGATGGCAGTATGTTTACATCCACAAATATATGGAATTAAAGTAGGGCCAACAGAACATAAAATCTCCCTGTATGCTGATGACATAATTTTGTTTATGTCGAATCTTAAAAAAATCAATTCCAACCTTGTTAAATTTAATAAAGAACTTTGGGGAAATATCAGGATATAAAATAAATAAAACTAAATCTTCAATATTAATGCTAAATGAGACCCAGAGAAATCACCCAGCTCCTGAGGTAAATCAATTCAATGTTGTAAATCAGTTTAAATACTTAGGAATTCAAATTGAGCCTAAGTTAGAATCAGTCGCCAGTGCCAACTATGAAGCCTTAATGACAGATATTAATGAGTTGCTTCAGAGATGGATGTCACTTCCAATGTCGATGATCGGGAGAATCAATATACTTAAAAGTAATATCTTACCCAAAATACTATATTTATTTCAATACATTCCTTTACCACCACCTTCAGATCTATTCTCAAGAATTAAAAAAAAAGTTTGTGGAATTTATATGGAACAATAGGAAGGCTAGATTACGTCTGTCCTTACTATATTTACCATTTGATCGTGGAGGTCTGAAATGTCCAAACTTTATATTGTATTACTGGTCAGCACAACTGAGGTCTATGACATATTATTTTTCATCAAATCATCTCCCTCACTGGACTGAAATGGAATCATACAATTTACCTTTACCTCTTCCCTTATTCATATACTCAGACTCGGCTAAAAAATTACAGAAACAAGTTAAAAATCCTATTGTAATATGATCAAAATATGGTGTGAAATCAAAAAATATTTAAAAGAACCACACTTATTGTCACAATTTAGCCCAATATGGGGTAATCAATATTTTACACCAGGGAGAGCGGATGCTGTATTTAAATTATGGAATTTAAAAGGGATTCAAAAGATTCAAGACTTATATTTGTCACGTTCAGATAACATAATGTCTTTTGAAGAACTGAGGGTCAAATTTAATCTTAATAGAACACATTTTTTTAAATATCTTCAGCTTAGGAATTTTATTCGATCAAATCAAAATAATGTTCTCACCCGACCTACTTAATCATCCTTGGAAAAAATTTTGACAAAAAATAGTAAGAGAAAGGGTATTATTTCAGAGTTTTATAACTCACTGACACTATCCTCAAGTGAAAACTCACAGAAAAGAATGAATTATTGGAAAGAAGACCTGCAAACTTAAATTTCAGAGGAACAATGGGAATTGGCTTGCACAGAAGCTCAAACCAAATCAATAAATGTACGTCTTAAATTGATACATTTTAAATGGTTAATGCGGCTGTATGTTACACCGGTGGAGTTAAATAGATATAACAAAAACATACCAGATACATGCACAAAATGTATGGAAAGTAAAGGAACCCTATTTCATTGTTTATGGGAATGTAGAAAAATTAGAATGTTTTGGGAAGAGGTGAGGGTAACAATTGAAAAAATAATTTCAAAACAATTCATATTGAACTCCAAACTGTTTTTGTTGGGTCTGTATCCAGAAAAGCATAATTTTAATAAGAGTGAAAGAACATTCATAGACCTCAGTTTGCTTAATGCCAAAAAATGTATTGCACTACTGTGGAAAAAGACTCAATAGACCAGATGTGACTCAGTGGTTAAGAGAGATATTAACAAACCTTCCACTAGAAAGAATAACATGCATATTGAAATCAAAGGAAAATGTGTTTGAGAATATATGGAGACCTTTCATTGATTATGTAAAGAAACTAAACATAACTTCTGAAGAAGAAGGTGAATGATGTGTGTGGACCTCGTAAATTCCAAATTGGTGAATGTATAATATGTATACCTATGTAATGGATTACCTAGGCTAAACAGAGGAGCATTGTTTGACTTGCTTTTGTTAATGGTTGTTGGTGTTTTTAGAACATTTATTTTTAATTTACTTTAGTGTTAGTGTTTGATTGTTTGTGTCATGTTTGTTAAAAAAGGTTCAATAAAAAATATTGTGGAAAAAAAAATGAGCATTTGAAAGACTGAGAACCAAAAGACCAAGACCAAAACTAAAATTAAAGAGCTGTCAAAATTAACACTACGTGGTACCACATTTCAAAACAATCGGAACAAGAGCACTGAGGCAAGTGCAATATCCACCACCTCAGTTTTCTTTTAAGGTCCCAAAACTTACTGACGGTGAGCAGTTTTCAACTTTTCAATATAATTACTGTGGCAGAACCAAATTATGATAAGCCCATCATCCACGAATATACAGATATACGTACAAGTATATAACCCATAGTTGACCCCAAACTCATAGTCAGAGGTCAGGATCCCAAGGTGAACCTGTGTAGCGAGTTTAGTAACCCTAAACAGTGACCCTAACCCTGCGCATCATTGTAGGAAGAGTTGATTTCACAAAAGTGGGACAGACAGACAGATGTACAGCCCCATGACATAATCCCCTTTTGGTCTTGGGCATAAAACAGAATACAATGATTTGCAAATCCTTTTCAACCTAATATTCAATTGAACACACTATAAAGACAATATATTTAATGTTCAAACTGATAAACTATTGTTTTGTTGGGGTTTTCCCCTATTCAGTTCAATTTTATTTGTATAGTGCCTAGTTACAAAAAAAAGTCATCTCAAGGCGCTAGATACATAAGCACAAATCATACTAAGTAATTCAGAGAAAAACCCCAACGATCAAATGATCTCCTATGAGCAAGCATTAGGTGACACTGAGAAGGAAAAACTCCCTTATAGGAAGAAACCTCCAGCAGAACAAGGCTCGGGAAGGGGCAGTCTTCTGCCACAACTGTTTTTTTTTGTTTTTTTTTGGGGGGGGGGTGGTGAAGGGAGAAAGGAAGAAAGAAGAGACATACTACTCATAACATAACATCAACATACAGGTAGAACAACATTGGTACAGATATGATGTGCAAGGTTGTATCAAAGCTAATTTGACCAAAGATTACAGCATTTTTATAGGCTTTTTCCAGTCTTATTAAGCTTACAGTATCTCACAAAAGTGAGTACATTCCTAATATTTTTGTAAATATTTTATTGCATCTTTTCATGGAACAACACTGAAGATATGACACTTTGATACAATGTAGTCAACGTACAGCTTGTATAACAGTGTAAATTTGCTGTCCCCTCAAAATAACTCAACACACAGCCATTAATGTCTAAACCGCTGGCAACAAAAGTGAGTACACCCCTAAGTGAAAATGTTGGCAAAGTGTCAATATTTTGTGTGGTCCCCATTATTTTCCAGCACTGCCTTAACTCTCTTGGGCATGGAGTTCACTAGAGCTTCACAGGTTGCCACTGGAATTCTTTTCCACTCCTCCATGATGACATTACGGAGCTGGTGGATGTTAGAAACCTTGCGCTCCTCAACCTTCCGTTTGAGGATGCCCCACAGATGCTCAATAGGGTTTAGGTCTGGAGACATGATTGGCAAATCCATCACCTTTACCCTCAGTTTCTTTAGCAATGCAGTGGTCGTCTTGGAGATGTGTTTGGGGTGGTTATCTTGTTGGAATACTGCCCTGCGGCGCCAGTTTCCGAAGGGAGGGGATCATGCTCTGCTTCAGTATGTCACAGTACATGTTGGCATTCATGGTTCCCTCAATGAACTGTAGTTCCCCAGTGCCGGCAGCACTCATGCAGCCCCAAACCATGACACTCCCACCACCATGCTTGACTGTAGGCAAAACACACGTCTTTGTACTCCTCACCTGGTTGCCGCCACACATGCTTGACACCATCTGAACCAAATAAGTTTATGTTGATTTCATCAGACCACAGGACATGGTTCCAGTAATCCATGTCCTTAGTCTGTTTGTCTTCAGCAAACTGTTTGTGGGCTTTCTTGTGCATCATCTTTTAAAGGGACTTCCTTGTGGGACGACAGCCATGCAGACCAATTTAATGCAGTGTGCAGCGTATGGTCTGAGCATTGACAGGCTGACACCCCACCCCTTCAACCTCTGCAGCAATGCTGGCAGCACTCATACGTCTATTCTCAAAAGACAATCCTCTGGATATGACTCTGAGCACGTGCACTCAAACTTTTTTGGTTGCCCATGGCGAGGCCTGTTCTCAGTGGAACCTGTCCTGTTACACACACACACAATCAGAAATTTTGGAGCACAGCTTGAACTAGCACATCATTTATCGGAACATGGCATTTCAGTTTTAGGCATTCAAGAGCACCGTATCATACATGAGGACCCAAATCAAACAATAGCCTACCATCTTTTAGGAGATCACTATTTAATAACAACGTCAACCTGGTGCAATACTGCACAGGCTGCAGTTGGTGGAGTGGGCATGGCATTAAGTGCCGAAGCAAAGAAATCTCTTCTCAGTGTTAACTCAGTTTTCCCAAGAATATTAATTGTTAGTTTTAACAGCAATCCTACAGGTGCATCTCAATAAATTAGAATGTCATCGAAAAGTTGATTTCAATAATTCACTTCTAAAAGTGAAACTCGTATATAGATTCATTACATACAGAGTGATATATTTCAAGTGTTTATTTCTTTTAATTTTGATGGTTATAGCTTGCAGCAAATGAAAACCCCAAATTCAGTTTCTCAAAGAATTAGAACATTATGTAAAATTAATTAAAAAAAAAGATTTTTAATAGAAATGTTGGCCGATTGAAAAGTATGCCCATGTACACACTCAATACTTGGTCGGGGCTCCTTTTGTATAATTACTGCATCAATGCAGCATGGCATGGAGGCGATCAGCCTGTGTTACTGCTGAGGTGTTATGGAAGCCCAGGTTGCTTTGATAGCAGCCTTCATCTCGTCTGCATTATTGGGTCTGGTGTATTTCAACTTTCTCTTGACAATACACCATAGATTGTCTGGGATTTAGGTCAGGAGAGTTTGCTGGCTAATCAAGCACAGTGATACCTGGTCATTAAACCAGGTATTTGTACTTTTGGCAGTGTGGTCAGGTGCCATGTCCTTCTGAAAAATGAAATCAGCATCTCCATAAAGCTTGTCAGCAGAGGGAAGCATGAAGTGCTCTAATATTTCCTGTTAGATGGCTGCACTGACATTGGACTTGATTAAACACAGTGGAAAAACACCAGCAGATGGCATGGCTCCACATATCATCACTGACTGTTGAAACTTCACACTGGACCTCAAGCAACTTGGATTCTGTGCCTGTCCACTCTTCTGCCAGACTCTGGGACCTTGATTTCAAAGTGACAGGACTTGGCACCTGATTTGGGGAGCCATGTCATCTGCTGACAAGGTTTATGGAGATGCTGATTTCATTTTCCAGCAGGACTTGGTACCTGCCCACACAGCTGCAAAAAGTACCAAAGCCTGGTTTAATGACCATGGTATCACCATATTTTACTGGCCAGCAAACTCTCCTGACCTAAACCCCATAAAGAATCTATGAAGTATCGTCAACAGGAAGATGAGAGACACCAGGCCCAACAATGCAGATGAGCTGAAGGCTATCAAAGCAACCTGGATCTTCATAACACCTCAGTAGTAACACAGGCTGATCAGCTTCATGCCATGCCACAGTGATGCAGTATTAATTAATGCAAAAGGAGCCCTGACCAAGTATTGAGTGTGTGCATGGAAATGCTTTTAGTCGGCCAATGTTTCTATTAAAAAAATCAATTTTTTAAAATTGATCTTATGTAATATTCTAATTTTTAGAGAAACTGATTTTCAGGTTTTCATGAGCTGCAAGCCATAACCATCAAAATTAAAAGAAATAAAACACTCGAAATATATCACACTGTCTGTAATGAATCTATATAAAATATGAGTTTCATTTTATGAATTGAATTACTGAAATAAATCAACTTTTTGATGATATTCTAATTTAGTGAGATGCACCTGTATAACAACTGTGATATCTTTGTATTCTCTAACGAGCCTTGCGGTGGAAGAGGAGGTTGAGGAGTTTTACTCTGATCTCAACAATACCATTAATGCAGTGCCGGCTCATAATTTTCTGGTAATCCTAGGAGACTTTAACTATTGCCTTGGTGTGGAGGATGTACCATTCTCATTTCATGAGAAGAGCAATGAAAATGGGCGGTGTCTTCTTGATTTGATGGAAAATCACACATTGGTAACATGTAATGCCCTTTATCAGAGGTCTCCAAAGAAAATGTGGACTTGGATATCTCCACCGGATGTAAGAGTCATACATAAGCAAGAGACTGATTTCATACTTGCCAGGCATAAATGGAGAAATAGCATACTGGACTGCCAAGCTTTGAACTCCTTCGCGAGCACTGGCTCAGACCACAGGATTGTGTCAGCAAAAGTGAGACTAAGCCTTAGAGCACAGAAGAAGGTTGCTCAGAGGAAGGTGCGGTACAACTGGAGAGTGCTGGAGTATAATCCTGAACTGCGGGACAAATATGAGGTTTTGGTTAGGAATAGATTCCAGCTCTTGGATGAGGAATTTGATGAGTCAGGTACGTCTAGATATGCCTGCTTTATTGAAGCCAATAACGAAGCTGCAAAGGAAGTTTTAGTACCTTTGCCTAAACGGAGGAAAGATAATCACCTATCAGATGATAGGAGGGTTGCACAAGCACGGCAGGAAGTAGGGAAAGCGTTTGCTACATTGACTCATCATGGCAGTAACGACTATGGAACATACATTGAAGCTAAGGAAAAGCTATCATGTGTTTATGATGAAGCCTTCGATGAGGATCTTACAAAGAAGGTAGAGATAGTTGAGGTTTGTCACCTCAACAACCAGCATGCTGAGGGCTGGAGACTAGTGAGGGACATTATGGGGAATCACTCCCCCTGCCCTTGCCAAATGGAAGGGGATACGGCAGAGGAGAGAGTTAGTTTTTGGTACAGTCACTTTAAGAACTTGCTTGGACTACCTCTAGTAATACAGGATGAAGACTAGAAAAGCACTCGGAGAGCGCAGACCTCCGCCAAGCGCCACAGTTCCCCCCCCCTACAGTCTTCAGATTCCTTGATCATGAAAACTTATGACAAGCAGTGGTTCAGTAGTTATTCACGAAAATGGCATTTTCTGTAATGGCGGCCACAGTTCCTCCCATACAGTGTTTGTGTGTACGTTTTCAGATTCCTTGACCATGAAAACATATGACTAGCAAATGGATTGACAATGATAGGATTAGTGGTTCAGTAGTTATTCTCGAAAATGGCATTTTCCATAATGGCGGCCACAGTTCCTCCCATACAGTGTTTGTGTGTATGCTTTCAGATTCCTTGACCATGAAAACATATGACTAGCTATTAGTAGTTATTCACGAAAATGGCATTTTCCGTAATGGCGGCCACAGTTCCTCCCATACAGTGTTTGTGTGAACGTTTTCAGATTCCTTGACCATGAAAACATATGACTAGCAATTGGATTGACAATGATAGGATTAGTGGTTCAGTAGTTATTCTCGAAAATGGCATTTTCCATAATGGCGGCCACAGTTCCTCCCATACAGTGTTTGTGTGCACGTTTTCAGATTCCTTGACCATGAAAACATATGACTAGCTATTGGATTCACAATGATAGGATTAGTGGTTCAGTAGTTATTGACGAAAATGCCATTTTCCGTAATGGCGGTTTAGTGCCAGAGTTCCCCCCATACAGTGTTTGTGTGTACGTTTTCAGATTCCTTGACCGTGAAAACATATGACTAGCAATTGGATTCACAACAATTGGATTGACAATGATAGGATTAGTGGTTTAGTAGTTATTCACGAAAATGGCATTTTGTGTAATGGCGGTTTTCTTGTGGACGGTGATCGGGATCACCACCAAAATCTAATCATCTGTAGGATACCCCATTTCTGACAATGTGTGAAAATTTCATGAAAATCCGTCCATAACTTTTTGAGTTATCTTGCTAACAGACCAACAAACAAACAAACAAACAAACAGACAAACCAACACCGATGATCACATAACCTCCCCCTTTGGCGGAGGTAATGAGGAGATTATTTCAATTTTTGAGAACTTGTCCATTGAGGACAGCCCATTCACATTAGAGGAATATCATGTAGCTAAGAAATCATTGAAAATGGGTAAAAGTGCAGGAGCGGATGAGATTACCCCAGAGGTACTGAAATGGGCAGACCTTGAAGATATTGTCCTGAGCTTCACGAACAGGGCATACATGAATCAAGAGCTCCCAGAGCAGTGAACTTCCCTTAACATAATCCCTATTCAAAACTGGTGACCTCAGGAAGAGTGATAACTACAGGGGGATAAGTTTGGCTTCCATTGTTGCTAAGGTGTACAATAGGATGATGCTTAACAGGATCCGCCCAATATTGGACCCTTTATTGCAGCCGAATCAAAATGGATTCAGAGAGGGGAGAGCCACTACTACCCAAGTTCTTGCACTAAGGTGACTAATTGAGGGAGTTAAAAAGAAGCAACTACATGCAGTATTCACTTTTATTGATTTTCACAAAGCTTTTGACTCTATACATCATGGTAAATTGATGAAAATCTTACTGGCTTATGGAATTCCACCAAAAATGGTAGTCAGTTAGTAATATGTATACTAAAACCAAAGCAAACGTGATCTCTCCAGATGTCAGAGTCATTTAATATTGAAGTTGCCGTGTTACAAGGGGACACTTTAGCTCCCTACTTGTTTGTGATAGCTCTTGATTACGCTCTGCGCAAGGCAATGGATGGCCGAGAGGAGGAGTTGGGATTTATTATTCACCCAAGGCAGAGTAGGAGAGTTGGTCCATTTATGACACTTTATGACAATTTATGACATTCTATGACACGGTGGTGGCATCAGCCATCACTTTTGGAGTGGTCTGCTGGGGCAGTGGCATTACGGCAGCCGATAGGAAGAGACTGAACAAACTGATTAAGAAAGCTAGCTCTGTCCTGGGGCAGCACCTTGATCCGATGGAGGAGATAGGAGAGAGAAGGATGGTGGCTAAACTGTCATCTCTGCTGGAGTCCGAGTTCCACCCTATGCAGGACATACTGGATGCACTGAGGAGCTCATTTAGCAGCAGACTACATCATCCCAGGTGCACAACCGAGAGGTTTCGTAGGTCCTTCCTACCAACGGCTGTCAGACTGTACAACCTAAGCAGGGCTGCTCGCAGAGATAGCAAAAAGACGTAACAAACTAATAGTTTTTTTGAATGCAAAAGATGCAATAGACTTACACAATGGTCCCCTCCGGCATACAACTAGGAAAATACCGGTCGCTATGGAGGGTGAGAATATGTATGGGCACATAATCATACCATGTAGGATAACTAAATAGACGGTTATGCTGTTTCATCCCACCTAGCAACAATGCTCTGCACTGTGTGTGTTTATATATTTACATATTTATTCCATCTAGCTACAATGCTCAGCACTGGGTGTGTTTATATTTATATATCTATATATTTATTCCATCTAGCTACAATGCTCCGCACTGTGTTTTTATATATCTACATATTATTCCATCTAGCTACATTGCTCCGCACTGTGTGTGTTTATATACTTGCATATTTATTCCACCTAGCTGCAATGCTCCGTACTGTGGGTGTTTATAGTATATTTACATATTTATTCCATCTAGCTACAATGCTCTGCACTGTGTGTTCATATATTTATTCCATCCGGCTACAATGCTCTGCACTGTGTGTCTGTGTGTGTGTGTGTATATATATATTTTATAGTAATATGTACATATGTATATTAGCTGCTCTTGCTTGCTTGTTTTTTTTTTTGTTGTTGTTTTTTGTTTTTTCTTGCCTTCTGATTGTTGCTCTGAGTGTTGCTATCCCTGTGCTGTTGCAATCCTGGAATTTCCCCGTTGTGGGACTAATAAAGGCTTATCTTATCTTATCTTATCTTTATGCAAACTGACCGTGACTTTGCAGATGACATCGTATTAATCAGTGATTCTATAGACCAGGCGTAGGCATTGCTTAACAGAATACAGCTAGAGTGTAAAAAGATTGACTTGTTACTTAATGCTACTAAGATGAAGGTGGTCCAGTTTAACATCCCAACTGTAGCAGATCTGTCAACTTTAGAGGGTGAAGTACTGGCAGTTAAGGAAGACTTTAAATATTTGGGTTCTTACATTAGCTCTGCTGACAAAGGCATTGCAGCAAGAAAGGCACAAGCGTGGCACACATTGCATAAGTTATATAACATCTGGAGGTCGAACTTGTCTGACACCCTAAAGTGGCGTCTGTTTGTAGCTACTGTAGAGTCCATCCTATTGTACGGATGTGAGGCCTGGACTTTGATAGTTCAGGAGGAGAAAAGGCTGGATGGATTCTACACCTGCATGCTACGAAAAGTGCTCGGCATCTCCTGGCAAGACCGTGTCCGCAATGATGCGTTGTATTGGGACTTGCCACAGTTGTGTGTTAAGATCAGGGACAGGAGGATGAGGTCAGCAGGGCATTGCTTACGGCATTGCGATCTGCCTGCACACAGACTTGTACTATGGGAGCCCAAGCATGGACGTGTTCTCTGTGGTGGTCAGAGGCAAACCTACGTAGACCAGTTCAGGAAGGACACTGGCCTCCAGTCATCTGATGAAATAAGATCCATCATGCTGGACAGAACATCATGGCACGTCATTGCTGGTTGTTCCCAAGGAGACTCAACCTAAGTAAGTAAGTATACAAGCTGTACACTGACTACTTTACATTGTATCAAAGTGTCATATCTTCAGTGTTGTCCCATGAAAAGATATAATAAAACAGTTACAAAAATGTGACGGGTGTACTCACTTTTGTGAGATACTGTATTAAGCTAAAATCTCATAGGTAGCACTACAAGCAGACACATCCGTAGCTGGACCTAGTGGTGTAATGCCCAAACACTATGCACAGTAAGCATAAATAGATCGTTTTTTAAGTGGACATAGTAGATACTAATAGTAAAATTCAAAATTATGACAAGCAAAGACTTGACTAAAGACTAAAACTGTCCATAAAAATTATGAACAGGATCAGTGACAAAGGGCACCCCTGGCGGAGTCCAACTCTCACTGGAAACGAGTTTGACTGGGTGTTGGCAATACGAACCAAACTCTTGCAATGGTCGTATAGGGACCGGATAGCTCGTAGGAACAGGCCCGATACGCTATACTCCCGCAGCACCCCCCACAAGTGGCTACGAGGGGCACAATTGAATGCTTTCTCCAAGTCCACAAAACACATGTAGCCTTGTTGGGCAAATTCCCACAAACCCTCGAAGATTGTCGAGAGGGTAAAAAGTTGGTCTGATGTGCCACAGCCAGGATGAAAACCATATTGCTCCTCCTGAATCTGAGGTTCGACCAACGGCCAGACTCTCCTCTCCAGTACCCTTGCATAGACCTTCTCAGGGAGGCTGAGAAGTGTGATCCCTCTAAAGTTGGAACACACCCTCCGGTCCCCCTTCTTAAAAAGAGGAACCATCACCCTAGTTTACCATGCCAAAGGCAATGTCCCCAACCTCCACGCAATGTTGCAGAGGTGTGTCAACCATGACAGCCC
Organism: Pholidichthys leucotaenia; assembly: GCA_020510985.1. Lineage (NCBI taxonomy): Eukaryota > Metazoa > Chordata > Actinopteri > Cichliformes > Pholidichthyidae > Pholidichthys > Pholidichthys leucotaenia. Next base: position 125,841,793 of record CM035837.1, on the reverse strand, counting down.
TACAACATCCAGGGTCTTGAGGCACTCAGGGCGAATCTCGTCCACCCCTGGGTCCCTGCCACCAAAGAGTTTAACCACTTCAGCAACCTCAGCCCCTGTGATGGGAAGAGTCATCTCCCTTGTCCTCAAGCCCTGCTTCCTCTGTGGAAGGCGTGTCAGTGGGATTGAGGAGATCCTCGAAGTATTCCTCCCACCACCCAACAATATCCCCAGTCTAAGTCAGTAACGCCCCATCCGCACCATACACAGTGTGGACAGGGAGCTGCTTCCCCCTCCTGAGCCGCCGGACAGTTTGCTAGAACCTCTTCAAGGCCGATCAAAAGTCTTGTTCCATGACCTCACCAAACTCAATCCACACCCAAGTTTTTGCTTCAGCAACCACCCAAGTTGCACTCTGCTTGGCCTGTTTGTACACCTCAGCTGCTTCGGGAGCCCCACAAGCCAGCCAAGCTCAATAGGACTCCTTCAGTTGAATGCCTGCCCTCACCACTGGTGTCCACCACCATTGCTGAAGCAGCTGCTTCAACAATGGAGGTGGAGAACCCGGCCCATTCAAACTCCATGTCTCCAGACTCCTTTGGAATGTGGTTGAAATATTCCATACATAAGTGTAAAAATCCTCATGCGACACGACAAAAAGTTCAGTGTATGGTAGTCACTCATTTGGGGGAAAATCAAGGAACTAAAAAAAAAAATCCAATAAAAATTAGGATTCCAGAAGTTACATGGTGACACAATCGAAGAAACAGGAAATAAAGAGTTAACGTGATTAGAAAAGTATATTATTATTTAAGTAAAATAAATTAATCATAAAGAAGTCAATCAAAATAAAACATGAATCAAATCACATTTTATAAAATTCAATAATAATAAATAATAAAATTACTTAAATTGACCTTTTCAGACTGGTTTTAGTCCCCTCTCTAAAAAAAAACAAAAACAGAAACCACTCACTGTCTCCACTGAAATCTGTTGTTGGCTGACGAGACTCAGTGGTAGAACCAGAAGATTCTCCTACACACAGCAATGGGAGGAACAAAGACATGAACCTTGCTGCCAAGCCACTGAAGGGTGAAAGATGGAATCGTACAATCTGAGACAACAAAGCAGTTCACGACTCACCGGGTTTTGATGTTCCACACCTGTAACATGTGAGCCTCTTCCGGAAATTATACAGACCACACTGTAATCACCAGAGAATGTGTTACTCTTTTAACTGTAAGCTATGCACAAAAAAAACAAAAAAAAAAAACAGTTGTTAAAAGTCAGACTCACTGGGCCGCAGAGCCAATTTTCAAATTTTTTGCTTCTGTTGCTGTACTGGACTTCAATATTTCTCCCGTGGATCATCAGCCTGTTCTGTAAAAATCAAGAGACAACAGTTAAATCTAAATCTAACATTTTTCAAACTCAAAGAGGCAAACGAGGTCCTGCCACAACCCCACCAAAGGAGTGAGAGCGGCTTAACGAGAAGAGAGTGGCTAGGTGTGCGCTGTCTGCTTAGGAGTATCTCGGGGAGTAGGAGGAAACTGAGAAAGGAAGAGAAGTGTTTGGGTGTGCTTGGGACCGGCGTGCACCCAGCTCGTCCATGTCTCGTGGCAGTCTTCAGATGTAAAAATGGAGATGAGAAACTATCCAAGTGACAGAGCTGGTGCAAAATGTGTAATTTAACACACATGCACACATACAAAAAAAAACAAAAAACAAGATAGTCTGCATTAAACAAGACAATCTGAGCTTCTTTGAGAAAAGGAAGCATAATTTCAATAAATATGGATCAATATTTGCCAAGATCTTGCGTTCAGAAAAATCTTTGTCATAAAATGGTATAAAATGTGATATGATTCTCAACTAATCACATTTTTGATTAATTCTTAAATAAATCATTCTCTGTTCCAGTGTTTGATCCACAGTATGCCATGAATTACCACGCCATTGTGAATTACACATGACACAAAAGAGAAGCTATATAATCAATTAATTACAAACTGGTTCAGGTGGAATTCTTACTATATTATTAGTTAATTTGGGCTCTAATCTCTAACAATAATTATAGACTTGGTGATTGTTGAGGCAACCTGATTGGTCTCCATCCATCGGGTAGAATCTTGCAAGTGATAAAACTCCACGAAGGCGAAACCTCGGCTTGAACCTAGAGACAGCATTCAAATATAGACGGGAGGCGTGTTAGTTAGAATGCTTTTGAGGAACATTCAAATTCATTGTCCGGAGGTTTTGTTGCACATACAGTTACCGCCTTACTTATTACTGAGAGAGACTTTTAATAAGCCATAAAGGGCCCTCTGACATGATATTAGTGCTTCATTTTTTTTTTATTTATAACAAATAAAGGAGGAGAAGCCGGGTTGTAAAGTAGAACATAGAGGAGCACCAGAAACACTCTAAAGAGGAAGACTCACCTGCTTTCTTATTCATCAACCGTATGTCCACAGGCTGGGGTCCCTGTAGCTTCTCTAGTGCTGTACGAATCTGGGAGGAAAACAATTTGACCCATCTCAGTAAAAACTGATTATATAATCAGGATGACAAAAACTGCCTCCTCCTAACCAAGTTTAAAAAACACCTAAAGTAATCTCACCAAATTTCTTACATCAAAAGATGGTTGAAAAGCATATGAAGGCATTAATCTGCAAAGCCAGCATTGGCTTTGTCGTTCACACCCAAAGTGAACACATAAATTCGTCTTTGAGTCTCACCTCATGTGAGTTACAAAGACCATCATGACTTATGGTAAAGCTAAATTGAGAGCAAATAGCAACGAACCATTTTATCCCCTTGCACATTAAAGTAACACTAAGATTTTCATCTTAAGACAATGTTTCCAAAATCATTTCAGTGGTACAGGAAACCCTTGACTGACTGAATGTCACTTCCATCATAGCCTGAGTGAGCCTGCATTACCTTCAACAGCTCTGTAACTTTTCTGTTCCTGTTAATAACACTGAACAGTCCCAGTAGCCATTCATAGGGTTTGGTGTTAATCAGCAGTTAAAGTTCACACCCTACAATTGGCTAATAGTACTCGGGCCATAAAACATACCAGTTGTCACCTTTTCAATGTTATTACTAGGAACAGTAAAGTTAAAACATGCTAAGTTGAAACATTATCCTACGGTTAAAATCTTACATAGTGCTGCTTTAAAGTGCATGGAAGTTAATACTGTCAACTCAAAAAAGTATTTTGCAAGTGTAAGCTTGCAAACAAAACCAGCCAATAAGAGATCTGTTGATAAAAGCTCATCTTAGCAACATTGTTGATCTGCATGCTGAAATTCAAATGACTGTCGAAGATCAGCCCCTGATTTCTGACAGTTGAACTGAACCTTGAGGACAAGGTGCCAAAGCCAGCCGTTGCAATATCCCCAAACACAATGCACTTTGTTTTTTCTTCATTTAAATGAAGAAAATTTTGGCTTAGCCACTGCTTGATATCAGTAATACAGTCAGGTAAAAGACTGTGAGTCATTTCGTTCCGGGTTCAAAGGAAAATAAATTTGCAAATCATCCGCGTAACAGTGGAAAGACAAGTTGTGCCTGGCTATAGTTGACCCAAGTGGCAGCAGATACATCAAAAAAGAATAGGGCCAAGAATAGAGCCTTGTGGGACCCCACAGGAGAAGGAAGCACTAGATGAGGACATGTCACCAATTATTACAGAAAAACTTCTATTGGACAAGCAGGATTCAAACCACTTAAGTCCAGTGCCATGGATGCCAACATAGTGGTTCAAGTGTGACAGGGGGACAGAAGCAGCACTAAGACAATGGGGCACTTGGCATCATCACCACCACAATATTGTTGTGCATCTTTAATAAGGCAGACTCGGTTCTGTGACAAGACCTAAACCTAGAATGAAATTTCTCAAAACAAAGCTGTTTTCTAAAAAGAACTGCAATTGCATAAAAACAACTTCTAAAACCTTAGACAAAAAGGGCAAATGAGAAACAGGTCTAAAATTCGATAAAATTGAAGAGTCAAGGTGAGGTGTTTTAAGAAGGGCCCTAACCACAGCATGTTTAAAAGCAGTTGTGACAAATCCTGTATGAAAGCAGGTGCTAATAATATGAGCCAAGGAGAGAAAAGTGTACAGGCAAAGGGTCCAGGAGAGGTGAGAGCACAGGGAGGAGAGAAGGATGACACCAGTAAAAAGTCCAAACACGGGATGTCTGGGTAGGACCCCAACTGGCCCAATATTCCAAGATTCAAGCCTTAGTTGTACAATACTTCAAATGGTCAGTTCCATATGCAAAGTTACTGTACAAAATCTAAAATGAAATTGTATAAAATTAACATATTCCGGTTACACTAGTGTCATGTGTTTTCTGCCCACCCTCCCCCCAGAAAAATATGTTGACACCGGGCACAGAATTTTGAGTCAGAGGAAACACTGTAAAATTATTGCTTGTAACCTGTCTGACAGGATCCACCTTGTCAACAAAAAAGTAAAGAAAAGTTCCACAAGACATAAAAGACATCAGTTACAGCCAGAGTGTGTTGGTTTATAAAAGAATTAATTGTGTTAAAGATTCACCCCAGGAGATATTATTCCTCTTAAAAAGAACTGCACATTGTCTAAAATGGTATCTTATGCCCTTTTTTCCCCCCACATAAAACAATAAAACTTTCCATTGTCTTACAGTTGCTTGTAAAAATTGTCTCTCTTTTCCTCCTCATTCAAATGCCAGGATCCAATTAGGCCCACCAGGACACAGAAGTCTACAAGCTGGCAAATTTGAACAGCCAGTGCTTAGTCCTGATTGGTTCACCTGTCATTGTGACATCAGAAAAATGTTCCATCTAAGCTTGCCTTTTCTCCAGGGGAGGCGCTGAACTGAACATTCCAAAGCAAAAAAACAGACATGACACATAAGAGTCATTTTACTCTTGATTTGTCTTGTAAGTCATAAAAAACCCTTGATTTTTCACTGGTGTGTCACTGTGAATAACACTTTAGGACAGTGACTGCAGCTGCAAATAATATCAGAGAGATACAGAAATGTTGCCTTCCACACAGTCCTCTAGTAATAAGCAAGACAGTCCCTTAATATTCCCAGAGACACATATAATTTGTCCTTTTTCCCTCCCATCTTCCTTCAGGTTGCCTACAATGTTGCCTAATGGCACGGGTGGTGTCATTTAACCAGGGATCCCCTCTTGGATTTAAATTTGAGATGTTAGGATATTTTAGTAAGACCAAAAAAAAAAAAAAGCAGTGATAAAAATAATGCTTTACACTCTCAACAACTGAGAATGCTTTTCGTTTCCAAGCCATTTATGATCAAATGAGAATTTCAGTATTTCTGTGCACCAGCAAGTAGGTTAGGGAGCTTGGCCTTCATCATTTTTAAGTTTAACACCACCAGTATAGTGCAAGCTTAAACTCACAGGATTTTTAATGCTCTTGCAGGCATGGTTTACATTTGACAACTTTACAGCTGTCATGTTTATTTTACTTTTAATGTTAAAGATGCACTCTGGCGGCTGTAAAACCACCTCAAAAACCAATGTGTATTGCCCAAAATAGCATATTGTGGCTTTTTATGCACAAAAAAAACTTTCATTACCTTAGAATGGCTTGGAAAGAGCTTTTATGTCTTCCACCTACTTAAGTATGCACAGATCTATGAATATCTATCTATCCGTTAATATTCACTGTAAGCACAGAAGTGAAAGCGGTGCAGCGATGCATTTGATTGGTTAGACAGCATTTCTAGGCTACTCGGGGACAAATTTGATTAACAAAACTGGCAGAAGTTGATGAGGATTGGCCAAAATTGCAAGAAAGTTGCGGTGATTGGACAAAGTTGCAAGGTTGCACAAAAGCTGCGATGATGGCCTGATTTCGTGTGAATTCGTACGATTGCAACATCGCAAAATTCTGGCAGGACTGGTGTTACTAGATGAGGTACTAGAATGGCATTAGGGATATGAGACAAGAAAAACAATTAAGACTTATTCAAACTGAATTTAAAGCAGTTAATATTATTCATCTTACATCGTCTTCTGTGATTTGAAGTGAGAGTCCTCGAAGCATAATTGTCTTGCTCGCCTCTTCATGCTCCTTATTGTAGTGCTGCTCTGGATAGTCACCTTCCCATTCATCATCTGATCTGTCACTGCTGCGACGTTTTTGACCCCTCTGTCACAAACAAAAACACTAATAAATAACAGAAAGATTTCTTACCAAATCTCTAAATGAAGCACAAGCTTGCAAGTTATCTTTCTCACCTCTGGACTGTCTCTGAGTCTGTGTCTAGGAAAGCGCTCTCTATGTCTATCATCACCCCAGCCTCGATCAAAATCCCTCTCAAAATCTCCTTCTCTGTTTCTTTTTTCATACCAATCTAAATCACCTCTCCTTCCATCTGAACCATATCGTCCACTGCGTTCATGTCGGCTCAGCCTGAAAGAAAAATTATAAATTGCATTAATATTACTGACTCACACTCGCATGCTAGAGAGAACAGCTACAACATTACAGGTGCATCTCAATAAATTAGAACATCATCGAAAAGTTGATTTATTTCAGTAATTCAATTTAAAAAATTAAACTCCTACACTGTATAGCTTCATTACACACAGAGTGATATACATATATCAAGTGTTTATTTCTTTTAATTTTGATGGTTATAGCTTACAAAAACCCCAAATTCAGTTTCTCAAAAAATTAGAATATCACATAAAAAGATTTTTAAAAAAAAAAAAAAAAAAGATTTTTTATAGAAATGTTGGCTGACTGAAAAGTATATCCATGTACACACTCAGTACTTGGACAGGATTCCTTTTGCATGAATTACTGCAATGTGGCGTGGCATGGGGTAATCAGCCTGTGGTACTGCTGAGGTGTTACAGTATGAAGGCCCAAGTTGCTTTGATAGCAGCCTTCAACTTGTCTGCATTGTTGGATCTGGTGTCTCTCATCTTCTTCTTGACAATACTCCATAGATTCTCTATAGAGTTTAGGTCAGGAGAGTTTGCTGGCCAATCAAGCATGGTGACAGCATGGTCATTAAACTAGATACTGGTACTTTTGGCAGTGTGGGCAGGTGCCAAGTCCTGCTGGAAAATGAAATTAGCATCTCCATAAAGCTTGTCAGCAGAGAGAGCCATGAAGTGCTCTAAAATTTCCTGGCAGATGGATGCACCGACTCTGGACACACACTGGGCCAACACCAGCAGATGACCTTTTTTCAGATGAAAGTAAATTTTGCATTTCATTTGGAAATCAAGGTCCCATAGTCTGGAGGAAGAGTGGAGAGGCACAGAATCCAAGTTGCAGGGATGGCAATTTTCCGCCGATCCGCGGATTTCCGCTGATTTATTTTCAAATTGATCATTTCTGTCAATTGTCTAAATCCATCCATCCATCCATCTTCTTCCGCTTAATCCTTTTCGGGTCGCAGGGGGGCTGGAGCCTATCCCAGCATCTTTGGGCGAGGGGCAGGGTACACCCTGGACAGATTGCCAGTCTATCGCAGGGCCAACACAGAGAGACACACAACCATTCACTCTCACAGTCATACCTAAGGACAATTTAGAATCCCCAGTTTTGATGCCAATTAACCTAACTTGCATGTTTTTGGCATGTGGGAGGAAACCGGAGAAATCCCGGAGTAAACCCACGCAGACACGGGGAGAACATGCAAATTCCACACAGATCACTGTTAGTCGGGGGCTGGGATCGAACCCAGGATCCCCCGGCCAAGGGTGAATTGCTGTGCTGCCGCAGTGCTAATCACTCTTTCACCGCGCCGCCCCTTCGAAAAGTTGATTCAGTTCAATAATTCAATTCAAAAAATGAAACTCGTATATAGATTGATTGCACACACAGTGATATATTTCAAGTGTTTATTTCTTTTAATCTTGAGGATTATGGTTCACAGCTAATGAAAACCCCAAATCCAGTTTCTCAAAAAATTAAAATATTACATCATATTAATTAAAAACATTGATTTTTAAATATAAATGTTGGCCAACTGGAAAGTATGTTCATGTACACACTCAGTACTTGGTCGGGGCTCCAATGTGGCATGGCATGTGGGCGATCAGCCTGTGGCACTGCTGAGCTGCTATGGGAGCCCCAGGTTGCTTCCGTAGCATTTCAGCTCATCTGCATTGTTGGGTCTGGTGTCTTATCTTCCTCTTGCCAATACTTCATAGATTCTCGATGGGGTTTAGCACAGGAGAGTTTGCTGGCCAATCAAGCACAGTGATACTATGGTCATGAAACCAGGTATTGGTACTTTTGGCATTGTGGGCAAGTGTCAACTCCTGCTGGAAAATGAAACGAGCATCTCCATAAAGCTTGTCAGCAGAGGGAAGCATGAAGTCATCACTGACTGTGGAAACTTCACACTGGACCTCAAACAACTTCAGGGATGGCAACAGGAAATTCTGATTTCAGCTGAAATCTAATTTGGTCGACTGACTTATGGGGGGGCCGGGGGGGCGCAGTCACCCTGAAGCTGAGAGGTTTTCAGTAAAACAGAAGTAATTTAGACTGAAAAAAAATGAAATGCTAGACTTGGATAAATCATTAAATTTAATGAGTTAAATTAAATTAAATCCTTAGGTATGACTGTGAGAGTGAATGGTTGTCTGTCTCTGTGTGTTGGCCCTGCGATGGACTGGGGATCTGTCCAGGGTGTACCCTGCCTCTCGCCCAAAGATGCTGGGATAGGCTCCAGCCCCCCCCCGCGACTCGAAAAGGATTGAGAGGAAGAAGATGAATGAATGAACTTTTCTAAGACTTTCTAGTTTATTGAGATGCACCTGTATGTATGTGTACATTAGCTTACCTTCTATCAGTCCCCATGGTCTGATGCAAGACACACGTTTAAGAGAAAAGCCTATAAAAATAGATATATAAAATATTTAAACAATTAACGCAAATCGGTGCAAAACAAAATGTAGCGTTACGTAACAGTATGACAGTGAAAGAGAATTAGATACACGATTTGTACGCCTGTAGGAGAACACAAAAAGATAAGACGACTGAAAACAACGATAACATTAATAGCCATAAAGTTAACCGTCCAAAATCGTTTAATCTGATATATTATAAGATTTATTATCGCTGCACTTTGTATCTGCACTAATGTAGCATAGCAACAAGCAGGAGCTATGAGGCTATAAAGGCTAACATTGATCGCGATTGATCTGTGTATATGAATACGTTAGCTTTAGGCTAACAACTCTGATAAAGAAAAGATCAACAATACCGTGCTCCTCAGTTTGACACAAACGTCGAAATACTAACAGAAGTTAGGACATTAAACGACAACCTAATAATGTCAGAAGCTACTTCGAAGCGGATGTGTTCTTCTTTTATGTTACCGTAAAAACCAGAGTGTGCTCTATTCCGCCCCCTACCGATAGATTCGTTTAACTGTCAAGAAACGATTACAACATTCAGCATTAAATGGCTCATCCAGGGTTCTCAGCTAATCCTGTCTGCATGTCTGCATCTGCTTCTCCTCTTGTTTATTACCTCCGCCAAGGAGGTAATGTTTTTACCGGGGTCTGTCTGTCTGTCTGTCCCCGAACAGAATTATACATCAGAGTTGGAAAGCAAGATGGCAACAAAGAAACTTGGTTCAGCCTGGGCCAGTATGAAAACTACTGCAGGCCTTCAGAGCACAGAGCGCAGTAATCGTGTGCTTTTAGATGGTTTTAATTCAGACACAGAGCTGGCTAATGCTCTTAATTGTTTTTATGGTCGTTTTGATTCCTCTGATTTTAGCACAGAAACCCAAGATTTGAAACAGAAACTCAAAGACAATCAGCACGTTAATACTGAGGTGCAGGATATTAAAAGGGCGTTCTGTGCTGTAAAAGTGAGCAAAAGTCAGGGCCCTGATAATATATGTGGGCGATTGGTAAAGTCCTGTGCACATGAATTGAGTCCTGTATTTCACTACATTTTCAATAAGTCCTTACAGACACAACATGTGCCTAAGATCTGGAAAGAAGCCGTGGTTGTTCCTGTTCCAAAATCCAGCTGTCCTAAAACTGTAAACAACTTTAGACCAGTTGCTTTGACTTCAATTTTAATGAAAATTTTTGAAAAACTGGTCAGATGTGAGGTCCTAAAGCAGACTGAACATGCATTGGATCCTCTGCAGTTTGCCTATAGGCCTCACAGAGGAGTGGAGGATGCCACTGTCACACTGTTTAACATGCTTTTTAAACATCTGGATTTTAACGGGACACATGCCAGGCTTCTATTTGTGGACTTTTCTTCCGCCTTTAATACAATCCAACCTCATATTTTAGTTGAAAGGCTCCTGCAACAATTTGATTTGAGCAATAATCTGGTGGGTTGGATTCTGGATTTTTTTAACCAACAGGACACAGAGAGTAAGGGTCAATGGTACATTATCTGACCAAAAGTGCTCTTCTACTGGCTCTCCTCAGGGGTGTATGTTGTCACCACTACTCTTCATCCTATACACAAACATGTGTCGGAGCAGACATGACAACAGACACGTTATAAAGTATGCTGATGATTCAGTTATTGTCAGTCTCCTCCAGGATGGTGAGAGTGGCCACGGCCCAGTAGTTGATGATTTTGTTCACTGGTGTGAGGATTCCCACCTGCAGCTGAATACGACAAAAACTAAAGATATGATTATTGACTTCAGGAGGAAAACTTCCAGGCACAAAGTCACCGTACTAAAAGGCCAGACCACTGAATGTGTACAATCCTACAAATATCTTGGGACGATTATTGATAGTAATTTAAACTTTGAAGAGAACTGTGAAAGGGTGTGCAGAAAGGGTCAGCAACATTTGCATTGTTTAAGGAAACTTGCACGCTTCCAAACTGACCGAACCATAATGACAATGTTTTATCGGGCTTTTATTGAATCTGTTTTATCCTTTTCTTTAGTGTCATGGTTTGGTCAGATAAAACTGAAACAGACGAAATCCTTGGATCAGGTAGTTAGATGGTCCAGTCGTTTGCTTGGTGAGTCACAGCTGAGCCTGACATCCCTGTACAACAGACAGGTGCAGAGGATTGCTACCTCCATTTTAAATGATGACTCCCACCCTTTGCACTGCCACTTTCAGCTTCTTCCCTCCAGACGGAGGTTTGCTGTCCCAAAAAGTAAAACCCAGCACTACAAAAACAGCTTTGTTCCTGCTGCTGTCAAAGAGTTGAACAAGTTGTAACAATATATTGCACATAATTTAGTTACCTATTTATTAATTTCATTTTATATTTACTTATTTTTGTAGGTTTTTTATTTGGGTTCTAAATCTTTTATTGGGTTTTTAGACTTTTGAGTTTTTAACCTCTTTGACTAGTCTTTAACTTTGTGATATGACCCTTCTCTCTTATCTTTTTGTTTTTTCTCTTATCTCTTTGTCTTATGTCCTGATTGATGGAGCCTTGAGTACTTTTATCATGTTTATAGTCAGCTTCATATGTGCCTGTGTTTGTGTTTATGTTGAATGTAATTGTGGTTTGTAAATATGGATGTCACCTGACTGCAAAACAAATCTACCTGCAGGTACAAATAAAGTAACCTGAACCTGAACCTGAACCTGTCTGTGTCTGTCTGTCTGTCTGTCTGTTACCAACATAACTCAAAAAGTTATGAACGGATTTTGATGAAATTTTCAAGAAAGGTCTGTAATGGCACAGGGAACAGATGAGTAGATTTTGGTGATGATCTGAGAGTGCGTACCTCCACCAAGGGCTTTGTTTGTATTCGTGCAGCAGGATTGCACAAAAACTACAAGATGGATTTGGATGAAATTTTCACCAGAGGTGGTTCTTGGGCTACAGAGGAACCCATTACATTTTGGTGATGATCTGAGAATGCATACCTCAGCCAAGGCTCTTATCTTCTCACAGTGTGTTAGCAACAATACTCCAAAACTAATAGACAGACTTTGATGCCATTTTCACCACAAGTGGCTATAGGCCTACACACAAACCCATTACATTTTGGAGGTGGTCCATGAGAAACGGAAGGAGCCTTGGCTGAGGTATGCGCTCTATGAGTGCTTTTCTAGTTTACTCATTTAAAAGGTTTAAAAAGTATACGTACACACACACACACACACATATATATATATATATATATATATATATATATATATATACTGTATATATTCATCATAGCAGTCTGTCAGGGGCGACAATGACTGTTTCGTTTAGGCCTGATCACATTCCTCCACACAGCTCTGTCCTTCATCTTCCGCTGCGAGGAACTCCTGACCTCGTTAACCCGGGTGACGTCCGAGCCGGTATGAGTTGCTTTCTGACTGACCGTATATATATATATATATACAGTGGGGCAAAAAAGTATTTAGTCAGCCACCAATTGTACAAGTTCTCCCACTTAAAAGATGAGAGAGGTCTCCAATTTTCATCATAGGTATACCTCAAATATGAGAGACAAAATGAGAAAAAAAAATCCAGAAAATCACATTGAAGGATTTTTAATTAATTGGTAAATTCCTCGGTAAAATAAGTATTTGGTCAATAACAAAAGTTCATCTCAATACTTTGTTATATACACTTTGTTGGTTCCAAGGTTGTCATAGCCAGGAGCGGCACTGGGGTTAAGCTCCCAGTGCTCATAAAATGCTCCTTATGGCGTGCGTCTCGAAAAGCCTCTGACAACTAAGTCCAACTCCTAGCCTGCCCGTGTGGTTTAGTCTCTAAGCCCGGCGGAACTGCTTTTACTAATAGGAGAAGGGGCGAGGGCGGATCTCTGGCGCCTTAAAACCAGATGCTTCGGGTAGATGGTGGCTCGTCAACCTGGGAAGGTAGCCCATCTAGGGGAAGGTAAACCCTGATTTCAAACCTCCGCTGCCTTGCGGCATACCCGGTCACGGGAAAGGCTTCGGGAGTCAACCCTGAGGAAAAATCCGGAGTCGGAGCCCCTAAGGCAGCTCTATGTTGTGCTCAACATCGTTCTGGCAGCTCCTGCAACGGCGCTGGTGCCAAACTGTAGCAGCCCTGCTGTTCCTTTGGATTCATCAGTGACGCGGAGAGGGGGGACATGCTGCATGGGCAACATCTTATCCTCCATATCTTCCTGCCCAGGCTTGAATCCTACCAACACCCAACGCTGGAAGGTAGAACACCGGATCACTGGAGAGGACACTCCAGCTTCGCCTTTGGCGTAGACAAAACACGGGGAATGACAGTTACCGGTTATAAGCCACCGCTCAATTGGCGTAGAGCTCGGTGCCAGGGGTTATTCCCGATGGTGGGAGGGATCATCGGATCTCACTGGACAGCTACCGCCCGCCTCAAGCTGGGCAGCCCCCAGCCAATAAGGTGATGTCCCGCCACAGCTTGCTTTCCTCATTGGGTGCATGGGGATGAGGAGAAATCCAAACAGCAGGCTGAGAACTTTCGCACCAGGCAAGACAATAAAACAAAAGAGACCAACTCTAAAACTGGGAACTTGGAACGTCCGCACTATGATGACAGGACTCGCTACTAACCTCAAGGACATCAACGACACCAGGAAGACTGCCATCATCAATAATGAGCTGAAGAGACTGGGAGTGGATATCGCCTCTCTCCAGGAAACACGGTTGGCTGATGCAGGCACACTGAGAGAGAAGGACTACACGTTCTACTGGCAGGGAAAGGGCAGTGACAAACACAGGGAACACGGAGTGGGCTTTGCAGTGAAGAACACCTTGCTGAAGATGGTGGAACCAAGCAGCACTGGCTCTGCTCGACTCCTCACCCTCCGCCTGAACACCACTCAAGGCCCAGTCACCCTCGTCAGTGTGTATGCCCCAACACTGACAGCCACACCAGAGGCAAAAGACGAGTTCTACGAGAATCTCGCAACAACTGTCAGGATCGTCCCCAACTCTGAACAACTCATTCTCCTTGGAGACTTCAATGCCAGAGTGGGTGCTGACCACGACTCCTGGCCCTCCTGTCTTGGACCTTTTGGCGTGGGCAGAATGAATGACAACGGACAGCGGCTGCTCGAGTTCTGCACATATCACGATCTGTGCATCACAAACTCGTTCTTCAAGACCAAGCCCCAACACAAGGTTTCCTGGCAACATCCACGCTCAAAGCACTGGCACCAGCTGGACTTGATCCTGACCAGGCGCACCTCACTGAAGAACGTGCTAATCACCCGTTCGTTCCAGAGTGCAGATTGCGACACAGACCATTCATTGGTGTGTTGCAAGGTCAAGCTGCAGCTGAAGAAATTCCATCGTGCTAGACAACCTGGAAAGGCACGGATTGACACCAGCAAGATGGCTCAACCAGAACTTGTTGAGCAGTTTGCCTCCACCTTTGAGAAGGAACTTGGTGTACCACAAGAAGGAGAATCTGCAAAGCAGAAGCGGGAAGAGCTGTGAAACACCATCCGCCGCACAGCCTTGGCTACCTTTGGGAGGAAGACCTCGAAGTCACAGGACTGGTTTGATGCCAAGTTGACCGAGATGACCCCCGTCATTGAAGCCAAGCGCTCAGCACTTGCTGAGTACAAGAAGTACCCAAACGAGAAGAATCTCCAGATTCTCAGGGCTGCGAGAAGCAAAGTTCAGCAGACTGCTCGGCGCTGTGCCAACGAGTACTGGACTCAGCTCAGCCAAGACATTCAAACCGCTGCCATAACAGGGAACATCCGTGGTATGTACGATGGCATCAAGAAAGCACTTGGTCCGGCTCAGAGCAAGACGGCCCCCCTCAAATCCTCCACTGGGGAGATGATCACAGAAAAGAACAAGCAGATGGAGAGATGGGTGGAACACTACTCCGACCTCTACTCCAGACAGAATACCGTGACACCGTCAGCCCTTGATGCCATCGACTGCCTGCCATCCATGGACGAACTTGACGCCGAGCCAACCATCGACGAACTCAGCAAGGCCATTGATAGCTTGGCCGCTGGCAAGGCACCCGGCAACGACGGCATACCCCCCGACCTGATCAAGCACTGCAAGACCGCCCTACTGCTGCCATTGCATGACGTCCTCTGCCAGTGTTGGAAGGAAGGTGCCGTACCACAGGACATGAGGGACGCCAAGATCATCACCCTCTACAAAAACAAAGGGGAGAGAAGCGACTGCAACAACTACTTACCTGTCACTTACCTGACACATCTTGGTGGTGATCGTCACTTCCTTGTGGTAACGTATCGTCACTTCCTGTTTTGCTGTCTGCCTGTGTGGTTTGCTCTCCAGCCACTAGCTATGGCTACTACCTCTCTTTCCTCTCCTCCTCTGGTGTGCTCTCTCTGTCAGATGTTTAGCTACACCTCTGCCTCTTTTAGTGATAACAGTAAATGTAATAAATGTTGTCTTTTTGAGGCGCTCGAGGCGAGGTTGTCTGATTTGGAATCCCGGCTCCGCTGCATTGAAACACCGTCTGCGCCAGTTAATCTCGACGGACGCCCATTAGCTGCAGCGGAGCTAGCTAGCTTAGGTCGAACTGTCACCGGTTCCCCGGCTCTCCTCAGCAGCGAGGAGACTGGGTGGGTGACGGTGAGAAGGAAGCCTAGTCGCAAAGCCCCGGTTCACCACCAACCTGTTCACGTTTCTAATCGTTTTTCCCCGCTCAGCGACACACCCGCTGAGGAAAAAACTCTGATCATTGGCGACTCTGTAGTCAGAAACGTGAACCTAGAGACTCCATCGGCCATAGTCACATGCATTCCTGGGGCCAGAGCAGGCGACATTGAGTCAAATTTGAAAATGCTGGCTAAAAGTAACTGTAAATACTCCACAATTGTTATTCACGCCGGCATTAATGACATCCGTCTCCGGCAGTCGGAAGTCACGAAACTTAATATAGAATCGGTGTGTGACTTTGCAAAAACGATGTCTGCCACTGTAGTATTCTCTGGGCCCCTCCCCAATCTGACCAGTGATGACATGTTTAGTCGCTCGTCATCCTTGAACCGCTGGCTGTCTGTGTGGTGTCCTAAAAATGACGTGGGCTACATTGACAATTGGAGCTCATTTTGGGGAAAACCTGGTCTTATGAGACGAGACAGCATTCATCCCACTTTGGATGGTGCTTCTCATTTATCTAACAATCTGGCATCTTTTTTATCCAAATTTCCAAAACCATGACTACTCAGAGTTGGGACCAGGAAGCAGAGTCGCAGTCTTACACGCCTCTCTGCAGCTCCTCTTCATCCGCCACCCCTCAGCTTAGCCCCTGTCTTCCCCATCAGAGAATCGTTGTCTGCTCCCTCCAAAGTAAATAAAAATATAATGTATAAGCATCCCGAAGTGATAAAGCAAAATATTGGTAAAACTCAAATTAAACATAAAGCCTCTAAATTGAATGATTTGGCCTCTGTTCCTCCTCATAATTTAAAAATTAAATGTGGTTTATTAAATATTAGGTCTCTAACTCCCAAGTCTCTGTTAGTCCATGATCTGTTAATTGATCATCAGATTGATTTAATTTCCCTTACAGAGACTTGGTTAGGACAAGAGGATTATGTTGGTTTAAATGAATCAACTCCCTCTGGTTATTTAAACTGTCAAAATCCCAGAAGTTCTGGTCGTGGAGGAGGAGTAGCAACAATTTACCATTCCAAATTACTAGTTAATGTAAAGCAAAAAACATGTTATAATTCCTTTGAGGGCCTGGTCCTCAGTGTTGGGCACTTTAGCAATTCCAGGTTAAACCCAATTTTATTTGCCATAGTTTATCGTCCCCCATCAACCTATTCAGAATTTTTATCCGAATTTGCTGATTTCTTAGCTGATTTAGTGCTGAAATCTGATAGAATAATTATAGTAGGGGACTTTAATATACATGTGGATGTAGATAGTGACTGCCTTAATGTGGCTTTTAATTCAATATTAGACTCGATTGGGTTTTCTCAGAAAGTAGGAAATTCTACTCATTACCTCCACCATACATTGGACCTTGTTCTGACATATGGCATAGAAATAGAAAATCTTGTAGTGTCTCCTCATAACCCTGTACTGTCAGACCATTGTCTGTTAACCTTTGATTTTACTATTTCTGACTATTTGGCTCCTAAAGAAAAATATTATCACAGTAGATGCCTCTCAGATGATGCTGTTTCCAAATTTATGCAGATTGTTTCCTCTATGCCATGTGTCAACACAACGGAAATAAGCTATAGACAGCTTGCTCCTTCTGTAATTGATAACATGGTGGATAGTGTTTCAGCTTCTCTGCATCAGGCTCTAGACTTGGTGGCCCCCTTAAAAAAGAAAAAGTCTAATCAGAGATTTTTAACTCCTTGGTTCAACACAGAAACTCGTAGCTTAAAACAGAAGACTCGTCAATTAGAAAGAAAATGGCGCTCTACTAATTTAGATGAAATCTATTTAGCTTGGAGAAATCATCTTTTAATTTATAAAAAATCTCTTAGAAAAGCTAGAACGAGTTATTACTCTGCATTAATAGAAGAGAACAAGAATAATCCCAGGTTTCTTTTTAGTACTGTAGCCAGGTTGACAAAGAGTCAGGACTCTGTCAATCCTAGCATTCCCTTAGAGCTTACTAGTCAGGACTTTATGAACTTTTTCAATAATAAAATTTCATCCATCAGAGATAAAATCAATCAGATTCTTCCCACAGTTAACTTAAATACTGTAACTACTACAACTCCTTCTATTGATGTCTGTCTTGATGAGTTTACTCCAATCGACCTTTGTGAGTTAGACAAAATAGTTTCCTCATCCAAACCTTCAACTTGTCTTTTAGACCCTATTCCTACCAGGTTATTTAAAGAAGTCTTCCCACTTATTGGTAGCTTTATTCTTCATATAATCAATTCTTCATTAACTTTAGGCCATGTACCGCAGGCTTTTAAAACGGCTGTAATTAAACCCTTACTCAAAAAGCCAACGCTAGATCCAGGAGCTTTAGCTAACTATAGACCAATCTCTAATCTCCCTTTCATTTCAAAAATCTTAGAAAGAGTTGTTGCTACGCAATTATTTGACCACCTGCAGGGAAATGGTTTACTTGAGGAGTTTCAATCTGGGTTTAGAATCCATCATAGTACTGAAACAGCCTTAGCGAAGGTCACTAATGACCTCCTCATTGCATCTGATAATGGACTAGTTTCTGTACTTGTCCTTTTAGATCTTAGTGCAGCTTTTGATACTATTGATCATAATATTCTACTTGATAGATTAGAACACTATGTTGGACTTAATGGAACTTCGTTGCAGTGGTTTAGATCTTATTTATCTGATAGGTTCCAGTTTGTTCATGTAAATGATGAGTTTTCTCTCAGCTCAAAGCTTAGTCATGGAGTTCCACAGGGATCTGTGCTTGGCCCTACTCTTTTTAGTTTATATATGCTTCCGTTAGGCAACATTATTAGAAAGCACTGTATACATTTTCACTGTTATGCAGATGACACACAATTATACCTGTCAATGAAGCCAGATGATACTAATCAATTAGCCAAGTTAGAAGCCTGTCTTAAGGAAATCAAAGCTTGGATGACTCGTAATTTCCTGCTATTAAATTCAGATAAGACTGAAGTCATTCTTGTTGGTCCAAAAAACCTTAGAAATTCCTTTCCAAATCAAACTTTCAGTTTGGATGCAGTTACTCTTTCTCTTAATAGCTCTGTGAGGAACCTTGGAGTTATTTTTGATCAGGATTTGTCCTTCAATTCACATAGTAAATTTGTTTCTAAGACTGCCTTCTATCATTTGTGTAATATTGCCAAGATTAGGAGCATCTTGTCTCATAGTGATGCTGAGAAGCTGATCCACGCTTTTGTTAGCTCGAGATTAGATTATTGTAATTCTTTATTATCAGGCTGTCCTAAAACATCTTTAAAAAGTCTTCAGCTGATCCAAAATGCTGCAGCAAGAGTTTTAACAGGTACTAGAAAGAGAGATCATATCTCTCCGGTTCTGGCCTCCCTTCATTGGCTTCCCATAGAGTTTAGAATTAAGTTTAAAATCCTTCTTCTTACTTACAAAGCTCTAAACAATCAGGCTCCTTTTTATTTAAAAGATCTGATACTACCGTATCATCCTAACAGAGCACTACGCTCCCAAAATGCAGGTTTACTTGTAATACCTAGAATCTCCAAAAGTACAATGGGAGGCAGAGCCTTCAGTTATCAAGCTCCTCTCCTGTGGAATCAGCTGCCAATCTGGATTCGGGAGTCAGACTCGATCTCTGTTTTTAAGAATAGGGCTAAAACATACCTTTTTGATATAGCCTACAATTAGGGAGGGATCATGTGTTTCTGAACCCTCCCTTAGTTATGCTGCTAATAGGTTTAGTCAGCCGGGGGACCTCCAGTAATGCACTGGGCCTCACTCCTTTCCTCACTCTCTATGAAATATTTTTTTTTTTTTTTTTGCTGGTCATTAACATTTGTTTGTTCTCTCCCATAGATTGAGTCCCCATCGTGCTGTTTGCTCTCTACATGTCTGTTCTTTTCTTCTTCTCTGTCCCCTCACCCCCCAGCCAGTCGCAGCAGATGACTGCCCCTCCCTGAGCCTGGTTCTGCTGGAGGTTTCTTCCTGTTAAAAGGGAGTTTTTCCTCTCCACCGTCGCCAAGTGCTTGCTCACAGGGGATCGCCTGATTGCTGGGGTCTTTCTGCAACTGTGGGGGTCCCCCCTACAGTTGATAGTGCTATGAGATGACTGTTGTTGTGAAATGGCGCTATATAAATAAAGTTGAATTGAATTGAATTGAACTACAGGGGCATCTCCATCCTCAGCGTTGTTGGCAAAGTCTACGCACGAGTTGTTCTCGTTCGTCTACAGAAGCTTGCCGAACGTGTCTACCCCGAGTCTCAGTGTGGCTTCCGCGCTGAGCGATCGACGGTAGACATGATATTCTCCATCCGCCAACTCCAGGAGAAATGCAGAGAACAGAACATGCCCCTGTACGTCGCCTTCATCGACCTCACCAAAGCGTTCGATCTGGTCAGCAGAGAGGGCCTTTTCAAGATCCTGCCAAAGATAGGATGCCCACCAAAGTTGCAAAGCCTCATTGAATCGTTTCACACCAACATGCAGGGGATAGTGCAGCACGATGGCAACGTCTCAGAGCCTTTCAGCATACGCAGCGGAGTGAAACAGGGCTGTGTACTTGCGCCAACCCTCTTTGGGATTTTCTTTGCTATGCTCCTGAGGCATGCCTTCAGCACAGCAACAGAGGGAATCTACCTGCACACAAGATCTGACGGCAGGCTTTTCAACCTCACCCGCCTGAAAGCCAGAACCAAAGTACGCGAGGCTCTAATCAGAGACATGCTGTTCGCAGACGACGCTGCAGTCGCAACCCACACACAGCAGGAGCTTCAGACCCTTATGGACCGCTTCTCCCAGGCATGCAAGGACTTCGGGCTTACCATCAGCCTGAAGAAGACTAACGTCTTGGCGCAAGGCACGGAAGCACCACCAACCATCACCATTGACGACTACGAGCTGGGGGTCGTGAATCAGTTCACGTACCTGGGGTCCACGATCAGCAACAACCTCTCCCGTGATACAGAGATCGACAAGAGGATTGGAAAATCAGCCTTCACACTCGCTCGCCTCACCGCACGAGTGTGGGAGAATCCCAAACTCTCTGTCAAGACGAAGATGGCAGTGTACAACGCCTGCGTCATCAGCACACTGCTCTATGGGAGTGAGACGTGGACAACATACGCCCGGCAGGAAAAGAGACTGAACTCCTTCCACTTGCGCTGCATTCGCCACATCCTGGACATATCCTGGCAGGACAAAGTGCCCAACACAGAAGTTCTGTCCCGCGCCGGCCTTCCCTCCATGTTCACTCTACTCAGACAGCGCAGGCTCCGCTGGCTAGGCCACGTTCACCGTATGGAGGATGGCAGAATCCCCAAAGACGTCCTCTATGGAGAACTGGCAACTGGCAAGAGAGACGTTGGCCGCCCACAGCTGCGTTTTAGAGACGTCTGCAAGAGAGACATGAAGGCCCTGGAGATCAACACAGAGCGCTGGGAGGACCTTGCAATGGACCGCTCCAAATGGAGAGGCACCCTGACCAGACAGCTCAAGGCGGGTGAAGAGAGACTGACTGCTGCTGCAGATGAAAAAAGGACCCGCAGGAAGAACCGCCACAGACCCAGCAGCACGGAGACCACCCACAAGTGCGACCTGTGTGACAGGGACTGCCATTCGCGCATCGGCCTGTTCAGCCACAGGCGGTGCTGTTCCAGCAGAGTAGACGTTTAGGATTCTCTTCCATGGTCATCATAGACCGATGGAGGCCGACGACGACACTTTGTTGGCAATGACAGAGGTCAAACGTTTTCTGTAAGTCTTCACAAGGTTTTCACACACTGTTGCTGGTATTTTGGCCCGTTCCTCCATGCAGATCTCATCTAGAGCAGTGATGTTTTGGGGCTGTCGCTGGGCAACACGGACTTTCAACTCCCTCCAAAGATTTTCTATGGGGTTGAGATCTGGAGACTGGCTAGGCCACTCCAGGACCTTGAAATGCTTCTTACAAAGCCACTCCTTCATTGCCCGGGCGGTGTGTTTGGGATCATTGTCATGCTGAAAGACCCAGCCACGTTTCATCTTCAATCCCCTTGCTGATGGAAGGAGGTTTTCACACAAAATCTCACGATACATGGCCCCATTCATTCTTTCCTTTGCACGGATCAGTCGTCCTGGTCCCTTTGCAGAAAAACAGCCCCAAAGCATGATGTTTCCACCCCCATGCTTCACAGTAGGTATGGTGTTCTTTCTCCTCCAAACACGACAAGTTGAGTTTTTACAATAAAGTTCTATTTTGGTTTCATCTGACCATATGACATTCTCCCAGTCCTCTTCTGGATCATCCAAATGCTCTCTAGCAAACTTCAGACGGGCCTGGACATGTACTGGCTTAAGCAGGGGGACACGTCTGGCACTGCAGGATTTGAGTCCCTGGCGGCGTAGTGTGTTATTGATGGTAGCCTTTGTTACTTTGGTCCCAGCTCTCTGCAGGTCATTCACTAGGTCCCCCCGTGTGGTTCTGGGATTTTTGCTCACCGTTCTCATGATCATTTTGACCCCACGGGGTGAGATCTTGCGTGGAGCCCCAGATCAAGGGAGATTATCAGTGGTCTTCTATGTCTTCCATTTTCTAATAATTGCTCCCACAGTTGATTTCTTCACACCAAGCTGCTTACCTATTGCAGATTCAGTCTTCCCAGCCTGGTGCAGGTCTACAATTTTGTTTCTGGTGTCCTTTGACAGCTCTTTGGTCTTGGCCTTAGTGGAGTTTGGAGTCTGACTGTTTGAGGTTGTGGACAGGTGTCTTTTATACTGATAATGAGTTCAAACAGGTGCCATTAATACAGGGAACGAGTGGAGGACAGAGGAGCCTCTTAAAGAAGAAGTTACAGGTCTGTGAGAGCCAGAAATCTTGCTTGTTTGTAGGTGACCAAATACTTATTTTACCGAGGAATTTACCAATTAATTCATTAAAAATCCTTCAATGTGATTTTCTGGATTTTTTTTTCTCATTTTGTCTCTCATAGTTGAGGTATACCTACGATGAAAATTGGAGACCTCTCTCATCTTTTAAGTGGGAGAACTTACACAATTGGTGGCTGACTAAATACTTTTTTGCCCCACTGTATATATACAGTATATACGTATATATATATATATATATATACTGTATATATATATATATATACTATATATACTATATACACACACACACACACACACACACATACATACACACACACACACACATACGTGTGTGTGTGTGTATATATATACAGTATATATATAGTTGATAGATAGATAGATAGATAGATGCTGGCAGGGGTTGGAACCTTTCTGAGTAGAGTTTGCATATTCTCCCTGTGCTACGTGGGCTTACTCCGGGGGCTCCGGTTTCCTCCCACAATCCAAAGACATGCATGTTAGGTTAATTGGTTGTTCTAAATTGTCCCTAGATATCTGTCTCCTATAGGCCCTTAGAATAGAGGGTTAGTACAAGTGAAGCGCTTTGAGTGGTCTTTGAGACTAGAAAAGCGCTATATAAGTAGATAGATAGATAGATAGATAGAGAGAGAGAAAAACTACCTAGATAACTTTATACACATCACAGATGAATAGATGATGACCCATATACGCATGTGGACAAAATTGTTGGTACCCCTCTGTTAATGAAAGAAAAACCCACAATGGTCACAGAAATAATTTGAATCTGACAAAAGTGGTAATAAATAAAAATTCTATGAAAATTAACCAATGAAAATCAGACAGTGCTTTTGAATTGTGGTTCAACAGAATTACTTTAAAAAACAAACTCATGAAACAGGCCAGGACAAAAACGATGGTACCCCTAGAAAAGACTGAAAATAATGTGACCATAGGGACATGTTCAACCAAGATGTGTCCTCTAATTAACATCACAGGTGTCTACAAACTTGTAATCAGTCAGTCGGCCTATTTAAAGGGTGACAAGTAGTCACTGTGCTGTTTGGTGACATGGTGTGTACCACACTAAACATGGACCAGAGGAAGCAAAGGAGAGAGTTGTCTCAGGAGATTAGAAAGAAAATTATAGACAAACATGTTAAAGGTAAAGGCAATAAGACCATCTCCAAGCAGCCTGATGTTCCTGTGACTACAGTTACACATATTATTCAGAAATTTAAGATCCCTGGGACTGTAGCCAACCTCCCTGGATGTGGCCGCAGGAGGAAACTTGATGAAAAATGGAAGAGACGGATAATACGGATGGTAACAAAAGAGCCCAGAACAACCTCTAAACACATTCAAGGTGAACTCCAAGGTCAAGGTACATCAGTGTCAGATCGCACCATCCGTCATTGTTTGAGCCAAAGTGGACTTCATGGGAGACGACCAAGGAGGACATCACTGTTGAAAACAAATCATAAAAAAGCCAGACTGGAATTTGCCAAACTGCATGTTGACAAGCCACAAAGCTTCTCAGAGAATGTCCTATAGACAGAGGAGGCAAAACTGGAACTTTTTGGCAAGGCACATTAGCTCTATGTTCACAGACGCAAAAATGAAGCATACCAAGAAAAGAACACTGTCCCTACTGTGAAACATGGAGGTTCTGTTATGTTCTGGGGCTGCTTTGCTGCATCTGGCACAGGGTGTCTTGAATCTGTGCAGGGTACAATGAAATCTCAAGACTATCAAGGTATTCTAGAGAGAAATGTGTTGCCCAGTGTCAGACAGCTTGGTCTCAGTCGCAGGTCATGGGTCTTGCAACAGGATAATGACCCAAAACACACAGCTAAAAACACCCAAGAATGGCTAAGATCCAAACATTGGACTATTCTCAAGTGGCCTTCTATGAGCCCTGATCTAAATCCTATTGAACATCTGTGGAAGGAGCTGAAACATGCCATCTGGAGAAGGTACCCTTCAAACCTGAGACAACTGGAGCAGTTTGCTCATGAGGAGTGGGCCAAAATACCTGCCGAGAGGCGCAGAAGTCTCATTGACAGTTACAGAAATCGTTTGATTGCAGTGATTGCCTCAAAAGGTTGTGCAACAAAATATTAAGTTAAGGGTACCATCATTTTTGTCCAGGCCTGTTTCATGAGTTTGTTTTTTAAAATAATTCTGCTGAACCACAATTCAAAAGCATTGTCTGATTTTCAATGGTTAATTTTCATAGACTTTTTATTTATTACCACTTTTGTCAGATTCAAGTTATTTCTGTGACCATTGTGGGTTTTTCTTTCATTAACAGAGGGGTACCAACAGTTTTGTCCACGTGTGTAGATACATGGATTGTATTAGCTGTACCATGCGAGACTATCAGGCACAGGGTGAAATGTGAGGTACCAATTAGACTGTAAGGTGCAGTGTGGCAACATTGTTATGACCAAGATTTAACTATTAGAGTGAGTTATTGTACAGTGAAATGGCATGTGGCTGGAAAGATTTCTTGTACCTTACCGTTCAGCAGCTGAGCTGTAGCAGTTTGCTGGAGAAAGTGCGCCGCTGTCTGTCCAGTGTGTGGTAAAGGGAGTGATCAGGATTGTCCATGATGGATCACAGTTTATTTAGTGTCCTCTTCACCACAGTCTCAAAAGTCTCCAGCCTGAGACCAATTACAGAGCCAGCCTTCTTGACAAGCTTGTCAAGTCTGTTGGTGTCGCTGGCTCTGATACTGCTACCCCAACAAACAGCAGCAAAGAATATGGTGCTGGCAACAACAGTCTGATAGAAAAGCTCCAACATCTTTTTGCACACGTTGAAGGATCTCAGCTTCCTCAGAAAGTAGAGTCTGCTCACCCCCTTCTTGTATGCAGCATTGGTGTTAGATTTCCAGTCCAGTCCATTGCTGATCACAACACCCAGGTATTGGTAGTCCTTCACTACCTCCACATTCTCCCCTCTAATCCGCAATGGCTTTGTAGGTGTCCTCTTCTTCCTGAAGTCAATCACCATCGCTCTGGTCTTGCTGATGTTCAGCCTCAGGTGATTCTGCATGGTCCACTCCACAAATCTGTCTACCAGTGCCCTGGACTCCCCCTCCTCCCCCCTTCTTATACACCCAACAACAGCCGAGTCATCAGAGAATTTCTGCAGGTGACATGACACGGAGTTGTACTAAAAGTCAGTGGTGTATAAGGTGAAGAGAAAAGGAGAAAGCACAGTCCCCCGTGGAGCTCCCGTATCACCAACCACCACATCAGACAAGGCACTGGCCAGCCGGACAAACTGTGACCTGCCTGTCAGATAGTCAGTAATCCAGGAGATCACAGAGCTGTCAACCCCCATCACCTGCAGCTTCTCACCCAGCAGCAGTGGCTGGACGGTGTTCAATTCAAGGCACTGGAGAAATCAAAGAATGTGATTCTCACAGTGTCTCAGCCGCCATCCAGGTGCAGATGGGCTCGTTGCAGCAGGTAGATGACAGTGTCTTCAAATCCTAAATGGGGCTGATATGCAAATTGCAGAGGGTCTAGCCACGTCTTCACCTGCAGCCTCTGTCTGTCTGTTCCTCGCATAGCTCTCAAACCGTTTGTCAGACTGACCTCAGATTTGATACGTGCTTTGCTGAGGTTATGAGTGTGCATCCCCAAATTTCAGCCTCCCTGGATATGTGGAAGTTTAAGAGGGGAAATATTTAATGAACATCCATAGGGAAACTATTAAATGAACAAAGAGGTGGAAAAGGTATAACCACTGGGATATGGCGGCTGAAAATTTGAATTTATGGCTATCATATTAAGCCCAACAACCCCTGTAAATAAAGCCTCCTTGGATATGTGGAAGTTTAGGAGGGGAAATCTTTATTGAACGTCTATAGGGGGGCTATTAAATGTACACAGAGATACAAAAGATATAACTACTGGGAGTTGGGGACTGAAACGCACAGGGCAGGCTCTAGAGCACAGGTGTCAAACTCATTCCATGGAGGGCCAAGACCCTGCAGGTTTTACCTCCACCCAGTGTCTTCAACAGGTGATTTCTCTGAATTTCTTCCTACTGATTGCTGTTGGGATGTAATGATAAAAGTTTGGGCCCAATCCAAACTCTGGAACCGGATCTTCCTTAAAAGACCTTATAAGGACTTGTTCAGAAGTCCTTATAAGAACTCCTTATCTTATAAGGAGTTCCTGTTGAACTGAACACCCCTTATATGGTCATGTGACCAGAATTCTTCTTCTTCTTCTTTTAGATTTGATTACTAACTAACTAACTAACCTGCACTTATGTAGCGCTTTTCTAGTCACAAAGACCACTCAAAGCACTTTCACTAGTACTAACCCTCTATTCTAAGGGCCTATAGGAAACAGATATCTAGGGACAATTTAGAACAGCCAATTAACCTAACATGCATGTCTTTGGATTGTGGGAGGAAACCGGAGCCCCCGGAGAAAACCCACGCAGCACAGGGAGAACATGTAAACTCCACACAGAAAGGTTCCAACCCCTGCCAACCTGGGGATTCGAACCAGTTACCTTCTAGCTGTAAGGCAACAGTGCTAACCACTGCACCACCGTGCTGCCCGGTTGGCAACCAGCTTACAGGTGCATTACTGCCACTGACTTGATTATCATCATTCTATATCTTCGTATAAGGAGTTCTGAACCACACCACTCCTTATGTGTGAAAAACGTATCCATCCTTGGACTGTGTCCTGTGATGTTTTCCTCATAGCCTTGTCCTCAGAGCTTTGTGACATTTTCCTCATACTTTGTGACATTTTCCTCATAGCTTTGTCCTCATAGCTTTGTGACACTTTCCTCATAGCTTTGTGATGTTCTCCTCATAGCTTTATGACGTTTTCGTCATAGCTTTTGATGTTTTCCTCATAGCTTTGTCCTCAGAGCTTTGTGACATTTTCCTCATAGCTTTGTGACGTTCTTCTTCTTTTTTAATCTTGTATCTGCGTCTCATCTCTTTATTCTTCTTCTAGCTGCAGTATGTGTCTGCGTCTCATCTCATTATTATTATTCTTTTAGACTTGATTGGCGGTTGATCCACCAGCCCATGATGTCTTTGAACTTAAAGGTCCCCCACTAACAAGTCTTCAACTGCTTCCCACTGTAGCTCCTTAATGCCAAGATATTTTTTCTGCTGCTTTCACAATGATTTTGATTCTTTCTGTTTTCTTGGAAGTCTGTGCAGTGCAGTTTATCACATCTACCACAAATAAGACAAAACTATTTTCCTTCAAAACCAGAGTATCTTCCTTAATTCTACTGCATGCACTGCAAGTCTGCACACTTTCCCTCTTAGAGTCCACTCCCACTTTTTTAGCTGGCACTTTTTTCGCAGCTTCTGCATATGTTAATCCCTGGACGACTTTTATCTGCTGAATTTCTGTTGTTCTTTTGCTGGCTTCACAACCTCGATATGCAGAGCTATGTTCACCACTGCAGTTACAGCACTTTAATTTGGCTCCTCTTTCACACTTGCCATATTCATGTTCACCGGAGCATCTGGCACATCGTTGTCTACCTTTGCATATCGCTGCTACATGACCAAACTTTTGACATTTGAAACATTTGAGTGGAGAAGAAACATAAAGTCTGATTTCATAGCTCATGTAGCCAACATACACCTTACTTGGCAGTCTTGTTTCATCAAATTTTAACATTACCGACAGACTATCACATTTTTCGCCATTTCTATTAGCTTTCAATCTCTGTACCTCTGTCACTTTTGCTCCAGTTAAGTTCCTCATTATTTCATCAGTTGAGACAGCCGTTGAAATGCCCGATATCACTCCTCTCATTGCCTTATTTCCTTCCAATACTGAACACTGCACATTTTTTCCCTCCATCTGAGTGACTCTGATTGCTTTTCCTTGTTGAACAATAGCTTTACATGCAACCAGCAACGAACCACTACAAAGAACCCTTGCATTTAAAACTTCCCAAGTAACCCATTAATTGCATTTGTGAGCTTAATTGGGTTCCACTCACAAAACAATGCCCCTTCCTGAGTAAGTTTAATGATTACTTTCCACTCCTTCTGTTCATTCCGGGATCGTTCATCCTCTGATTCCTCAGCACTTGATAACGGTCTTGATTGAGTTTCTTGATGTCTACTTTTCTTTCTTTTAGACTCCACTGAGCTCCAAACTTCCTGTTCCTCACTTCCCACCTCCATTCCTGGTCAAATCGCTTTCTTCTTCTTCAGCAGAGAGTTGCCGCCTCTTCATGCCGTCGGCGGGGAAGCAACCAGAATTCTATGACTGAACACCTTATAAGGAGCTGCTCAAAACTCCTAATAAGAACTGCTTTGATGTTATTAATAGGTGCCATCTATTCTTTGGTGCAAACATCACTTCTATGATTTCACCAGTCCACAATGGGTCATATGGGCACTGCATTAGTGTATACTAGTGCATACCTGTGCATACCCGCGCATACCCGTGTATGCCTGTAGAAACCAAGTATAACCATGTATTTCTGCATGCCCGTAGAAAGCAGGTGTAAGGAAGGGTGTAAGCAAGCACATCAGCACTCGCTCAGTGATGCCTGCCTTTGATCTTTGATGGTGTCATAGTGAATCCTATGATTGTGAATGATGCCTGCCTTTGAACTTTGATGATGTCATAGTGAGTCTTATGATCGTTAGTGATGCCTGCCTTTGATCTCTGATGATGTCATAGAGAGTCCTTTTGTCACAACTCGCTCTCACCTGTCATCTGTTTCAGCTGCGCGCACACCTGCGCACACCTCATCAGCCTTCAACTATTTAACCCGCTCTGCCTGAAGCCTCGGCCTGGAGCCGTCTGTTCCCCTACGCTCCCACCTCCAGCACACGACCGTTCCTTCCCGGCCTGCGCCCTTGTTCCTCATGCACGTAAGCTGTGTTTTTCCTTACCTGCTCTCCAGTTATCTCCCCTGTGCACAGGTGGATTCTCCAGGCAGCAGATTACTCTCTCCTTCGCCTCACCCTCGTCTGTCCCATCCTCGCTTCGCCGAGCGCGCACCAGGCCACTTGCCAACGCCAGCCACCTTGACACCTGCAAGTAAGCAGCACTTTGTGTGTTAACCCTGCGTGGTGAAGATTATTACTCACGCTTGTCTTTGCTCTGCCTCTAGGGTGGCCTGGCTGCACGGCGCACTGTTCCGCCCTCGGCGCTCCCTGTCCTCCAGCAGTCCATTCACACTTCACACTCACGCACCCAAACACCTGTTGTTGTTAAATAAAGCTTTTGAATCTCACTCGAGCCTGTGTGCGTGTTCCCTGGGCCTGGCATTATGTCACCTTTGATCTTTTAGCGAGTGCTCCAATCATGACATCTTGACAGAGATTTCTTGAATTATATATAGAGTAATAATGAGTGATGCCTGCCTTTGATCTTTGATGATGTCATAGCGAGTCCTATGATCTTTGATGTTGTCATAGTGAGTCCAGTGATCGTGAGTGATGACTGCCTTTGATCTTTGATGATGGCATAGCGAGTCCGATGATGCCTGGATTTGATCTTTGATGTCATAGCGAGTCCTATGATCTTTGATGATGTTATAGTGAGTCCTATGATCATGAGTGATGCCTAGACATCATGTAGAGATCATAGGAACATCATAGGCGATCCTATGATCTTTTAGCAAGTCCTATGATCGTGACAGAAATTTCTTGAATTTATAGACTAGAGTGATCTGTGCATGTCCATAGAAAGAAGGTGTAGCAAGCACATCAGCACTCATTCAGTGATGCCTGCCTTTGATCTTTGATGGTGTCATAGCGAGTCCTATGAATTTTGATGATGTCATAGTGAGTCCTATGATCGTGCATGATGATTGCCTTTGTCTTTGATGATGTCATACTGAGTCCTATGATCTGTGATGATGGCATAGCGAGTCCTACGAAACCTGTATTTGATCTTTGATGATGTCATAGTGAGTCCTATGATCTTTGATGATGTCATAGTGAGTCCTATCATAGGACATCGTGAGTGATGCCTGTCTTTGCTACATAGGAACATCATAGGACATCATGCAGACATCATAGGAACATCATAGGCGGTCCTATGATCTTTGGGCCGTGACACACACACAGACACACAGAGATTTCTTGAATTTATAGAGTGATGATGATATACAGTATATATCATCGGACCGCCTATGATATATATATATATATACACTGTATATATATATATATATATATATATATTGTGGCGGATGCAATAAGGCATGGCGAAGTGAAGTTTAAAAGGGTGTTTTATTCATCCACCATCACAGGACTCACTCCAGCGCTGTGAAAGCGCACTGGAGCAAGCTCTCAGCAAACAGGCAATGCGTGTGATCAAAACAGCAGTAGTAAGAGAGAAAGCGATATGGTTGGCTTATATACCCAGCTAGACAATGCATGCATGGCACATTAACATCACAGTAAACTGCAGGGAGGCATGGACATTTACATGAGAGTCACGCATATCAATAGCAGGATTACTGGCAGGAAGGAGAGGCTGCCTATTGATATCAGTATATACATCTCACTGTTATGCTAATTGCTCCAGCTGAGCGCTCTGCTTGTCCATAGGCTGTGGGGGTCACCCACAATATATATATATACGTATATATATACAGTGGGGCAAAAAAGTATTTAGTCAGCCACCAATTGTGCAAGTTCTCCCACTTAAAAGATGAGAGATGTAGTGGAGCTTGAAATAACGAGGCGATGTGATTCATAAACCAAAGTTTATTATCAGCTCCTCTAACAAGTCTCATCTAGGTGCAGCAGCAGAAGAAGGAAGAGAACGAACACCTTCGGCTCTACGAACTTATACTCGCACATAACAAAAGACATGCATATCAAAAGCTGACATCCCTCACTATCTTAATCCCCTCTTTTGTCTTCGTACTCCTCCACCTGGCCCTGGGGGGTCAGGGTGACCCATCTGGTCTCCACCGCAGCGCCTTGGATGCTCTTTAATCTTCACTGGCGGTTGAGACCCTTTTGTCCTGTTCTGAGGTGTGAAGTCGCTTTACATATGTAATCACCAAACATTCTCACATGCTTATACATATGAAGGTTATGGGATATATGATTAATATAGACCACAGCCCCCCCCCCAAACGACTAAGAAAAGGACAATAGAAAAATTCACAGTTTAAGATAATTATTATGACATACTAACTGCTACACCTCTTGACACAGAAGAAACTTTCCAGCAGCCATGCTCCTAAGAGAGTTCAGTGGTAATCATAACAGCATAGTAATATCACAAGTCAGTCCTAAACTGTTACAGCACAATTAGTGAACAACTGTTGAGTAGTTTGCATCAGTCCCTGTGCTGTCTGGGTTTTAATCTTCTCCTGAATCTGCTGTGGGTCCGCTTGGGCGTCCTGGTGGGACCTTCCT
The DNA here is from genome assembly GCA_020510985.1 of Pholidichthys leucotaenia. Classification (NCBI taxonomy): domain Eukaryota; kingdom Metazoa; phylum Chordata; class Actinopteri; order Cichliformes; family Pholidichthyidae; genus Pholidichthys; species Pholidichthys leucotaenia. The sequence goes on along the minus strand of CM035837.1, from coordinate 125,809,997 downwards.
GTAAGGAATCTGCAGCTTGGGGAGGAGAGTGATTATTTGTTCCCTGCAGGGGGGCTGAGTCTTTTCTCTTGGGGGGTCTACCCTGCCGATGTGCTCTCGCCAACCGTGCAGGCTCATCTCTCAACAAGAAGGCAGGTTTAAGTCTGTCAATGCTGACTGTTTCTTTTCTATCCCCAAAATCAAGCACAAAATGCTTATCACCAGGTTCCAGCACTCTGAATGGTCCATCGTATGGTGGGCGGAAAGTTGGTTTAAAAGCTTCATGTCTAACAAAAACGAATTCAGCGTTTTTTAAAGCTTGGGGGACAAAAACCCGTGGAAAAGAGTGATGTGCCGGTCCGGGGAGAGAGTCCGGTCCGTTGCTGCCTAAAAACCTCGGGGCTGGAAGATGCCCTGGCTCTGGGTTCTCTGGTAAAAATTCACCTGGGAGCCTGAGAGGTTGTGCAAAAACTAATTCTGCTGGGGAGGCGTCTAGATCCTCTTTAGGCGCAGCACGCAACCCCAATAAAACCCAGGGAAGTTTATTTACCCAATTTGTATCCGTTAGTGAGGCTCTGAGGGCGGCCTTTAAAGATCTGTGAAAACGCTCGCATAACCCATTAGCCTGAGGGTGATAAGCGGTGGTGCGGTGAATTGTCGCCCCTAAGCTGCTGGCCATGGCTGACCAAAGCTCCGAGACAAATTGAGGCCCCCTATCGGACGTGATGTCCGATGGGACGCCGAAACGTGCCACCCAGTTTGTCAAAAAAACGCGAGCGACTTCCTCCGCTGTGGTTGACGCCAGAGGGACCGCCTCAGGCCAGCGCGTAGTACGGTCTATCATTGTTAACAGATGTGTGAAACCGTGGGAGGAAGGTAGTGGCCCCACGAGGTCGACATGAACGTGGTCGAACCTTCTAGCAGGGATTCGAAAAGGCTCTAGAGGGGCTTTTGTGTGTTTGTGTACTTTGGCGCGCTGACAAGAAATGCAAGTCTTTGCCCATTCTTTTACGTTTTTGCGCAGGCCAGGCCACACAAACTTTTCGGCGACCATTTTAACCGAAGCGCGCACACCTGGGTGCGCGAGGGAGTGAATCGAGTCAAAAATACGGCGGCCCCATGCAGCTGGGACTAACGGGCGAGGTCGGCCGGTTGAGATGTCGCATATTAGGGGGGGCACACCGTCGCGTAAACCCCTTTCCTCCAGCCTTAACCCTGTTGGTCCAGACATGAGTGCGCGCACGTCCGCGTCACTACTTTGCTCCTCCGCCATGGCTGCATAATCTATCCCTGCATGGATTGGGGCCGCGTATGTGTTTGCGTTGGCGAAGAGTTCTGCGGCTGAGGTAGTATAATCTGTCTCCTCGTGCTCTGGCGATGTCACAGCGCGAGAGAGACAGTCTGCTACCATGTTAAGTTTGCCTGCCACATGTCGAATGTCTGTGGTGAACTCTGAAATCGCAGCTAGCTGTCTCTGTTGCCTGCCTGACCACGGTTCGGAAATTTTAGCCATCACAAAGGTGAGCGGTTTGTGGTCTACAAAAGCCGTGAAACGCCGCCCTTCCAACCAGAACTGGAAGTGGCGGATGGATAAATGAAGCGTTAGCAGCTCCCTGTCAAAAGTGCTGTATTTACGCTCAGTTTGGTTTAGCAATTTGCTGAAGAATGCCAAAGGTTGCCAGATTCCGCTGACGTGTTGTTCTTCAACTGCCCCTATGGCCAGGTCTGAAGCGTCTGTGGTTAGCGCAATGCGGGCCGAGGGATCGGGGTGAACCAACAATTTGGCATTAGCTAGGGCACTTTTTACTTCCGCGAAGGCGCGTTCGCGCTCCGGGGTCCATTCGACCGCGTTGGAAGGTTTTTGTTTTCTGAGTGCGTCATATAGGGGCTGCATGAGCTGAGCTGCGTGGGGGAGGAAACGGTTGTAAAAATTAACCATTCCCAAAAATTCTTGCAGCGATTTGACCGTTTGTGGCCGTGGGAAACTTTTTACTGTGTGAACTTTGTCTGGCAGTGGGACTGCCCCCTTCGGTGAAACTCTGTGTCCTAAAAAATCAATTTGAGACACGCCGAATTTGCATTTGGCTGGATTGATTATTAACCCGTGCTCTTCTAGTCTCTGAAAAACCATAGTGAGATGCTGCTCGTGTTCTTCCTCAGACGAGCTGGCTACCAGCATATCGTCGAGGTAGACGAACACGAAGGGGAGGTCGCGTAATACCGCGTCCATCATCCGCTGAAAGGTTTGAGCGGCGCCTTTGAGGCCGAAAGGCATCCGCAAAAATTCAAAAAGACCGAAGGGGGTTATTACAGCTGTTTTAGGAATGTCCTCTGCTCGAACTGGGACTTGATGATAGCCGCGGACCAGGTCTATTTTTGAAAAAATGCGCGCACCTGCCAGATGTAGTGAAAAATCTTGAATGTGAGGAATTGGGTAGCGGTCATGCGCTGTCGCATTGTTTAATCTGCGGTAATCGCCGCACTGTCTCCAAGAACCGTCGGATTTCGGGACCATGTGAAGTGGTGACGCCCAGGGGCTTTTCGAGCACCTGATAATGCCTAATTTTTCAAGGGTGGTAAACTCGTCCCGAGCTATGGCGAGCTTGGTCGCGTCTAAGCACCGAGCTTTGGCGAATACGGGTGGGCCCGTTGTGGGAATAAAGTGTTCGACCCCGTGTTTAGCCACTGTGGCTGAGAATTTGGGAATTGTGAGTGCTGGAAATTGGGTGAGGAGTTGCTCAAACTTACCTCCTGCTGTGGTGACGCTGGCTTGCACGGGTGGTGGAGAAACTCGAGCTGAGCAGGGAATAGAAGCAAAGGACAGTGCATTAACCAAGCGTCTGTTCGCTAGATCAACTAATAACCCATGTGCACACAAAAAATCTGCACCCAACAAGTTAAAACTCATCGCCGCTACAACAAATGTCCATCTGTAGTTGCGGCCGTGGATGAGGAGGGGCAGGCTCTTTTCGCTAAAAGTGTCGATGATGGAGCTGTTGGCTGCCACCGCTCCATTGCCCTGGGTGCCCATGGCCCGGTCTGCTTGGGAGGGCATGACAAAACTTAGTTGAGCTCCCGTGTCGATAAGGAACTGTTGCCGGTGTGTCTGTCCGTCACATATAAAAGCTTGCTTTTTTCGCCGAGAACCGCCGCTGTTAACGGTTCTCGGCTTTGGCGTTTTCCCGAAATCGTGAATTTGCAGGGGGGAGCGCATCTGTAAGCCTTCTCGGCGAAGCGGTGGTGGTAATAACAAACGTCACTCCGTCTGTCACGTCTTGGCCGTGTCGCTGTCACCGCAGGCTGATTCTGCTCGGTGGTTTGTGGCTCCTCGTGGCTCCGGACATCAGCGTTGAGGTCTGCGGATGCTGCTGTGGGTGTCTGTTCCTTGCAGGCGTTGACGAGCCGTTGAGCTTCGTGAGCCAGCGTGTGGAAGTCCTGCTGGGTGCTGCATTGCATGTTGGCAAGCGTCCCTCTCATGCGTGGCGGCAGCGTACTGAGGAATATGAATTGGAAGAGGAAGTTGTCATTGTCCTCTTCTTTAAGTTGCAGCAAGTCCTCCATGAGGGCCTTGGGTCTGCATCCTCTGTGGCCGTAGACCGCCAGGATCCTCTCGGCTCTCTCCTCGGCTGAGGGGACGAAATTTGCCACGATGGTCGCTTTCAGTTCTTTATATTTGTCCTGGGCCGGCGGCCGCTGGATTATGCTCCGCGCACATCTCGAAGTGGCAGCGTCGAGTTTGGCGACGATGTGATAGAACTTTGTATCGTCAGTCGTGATGCCCGCAAGTGCAAACTGGGCTTCAGCTTGCTGAAACCACGAGGCGGGGTCTTCCTGCCAGAAGTCCGGCAGCTTGACGGTGACGGCGTTTGTGTGGACCGTCACTGATGTGTCCGCAGGGTGAGAGTGCCTTCCCTCGGCTCTCTCAGCGGCGCTGGTGCTCGGTTGAGCCCTCTCTATCACTTCTGCCGTGGGGGAACGTCGTCCATCTGTTCCCCTGTCTGCATGGGTGCCGGCGTCTGCCTGGGTCGCCACAGATGAGTCGATCGCGGGGGAACACCTCTGGTCCATCCTCGCATCAGGGTCAGCAGTGTAGTGGAGCTTGAAATAACGAGGCGATGTGATTCATAAACCAAAGTTTATTATCAGCTCCTCTAACAAGTCTCATCTAGGTGCAGCAGCAGAAGAAGGAAGAGAGCGAACACCTTCGGCTCTACAAACTTATACTTGCACATAACAAAAGACATGCATATCAAAAGCTGACATCCCTCACTATCTTAATCCCCTCTTTTGTCTTCGTACTCCTCCACCTGGCCCTGGGGGGTCAGGGCGACCCATCTGGTCTCCACTGCAGCGCCTTGGATGCTCTTTAATCTTCACAGGCGGTTGAGACCCTTTTGTCCTGTTCTGAGGTGTGAAGTCGCTTTACATATGTAATCACCAAACATTCTCACATGCTTATACATATGAAGGTTATGGGATATATGATTAATATAGACCACAAGAGAGGTCTCCAATTTTCATCATAGGTATACCTCAACTATGAGAGACAAAATGAGAAAAAAAATCCAGAAAACCACATTGAAGGATTTTTAATGAATTAATTGGTAAATTCCTCGGTAAAATAAGTATTTGGTTAATGACAAAAGTTCATCTCAATACTTTGTTATATACCCTTTGTTGGCAATGACAGAGGTCAAACGTTTTCTGTAAGTCTTCACAAGGTTTTCACACACTGTTGCTGGTATTTTGGCCCATTCCTCCATGCAGATCTCATCTAGAGCAGTGATGTTCTGGGGCTGTCGCTGGGCAACACGGACTTTCAACTCCCTTCAAAGATTTTCTATGGGGTTGAGATCTGAAGACTGGCTAGGCCACTCCAGGACCTTGAAATGCTTCTTACGAAGCCACTCCCTCGTTGCCCAGGTGGTGTGTTTGATCATTGTCATGCTGAAAGACCCAGCCACGTTTCATCTTCAATGCCCTTGCTGATGGAAGGAGGTTTTCACTCAAAATCTCACAATACATGGCCCCATTCATTCTTTCCTTTACACGGATCAGTCGTCCTGGTCCCTTTGCAGAAAAACAGCCCCAAAGAATGATGTTTCCACACCCATGCTTCACAGTAGGTATGGTGTTCTTTCTCCTCCAAACACGACAAGTTGAGTTTTTACAATAAAGTTCTATTTTGGTTTCATCTGACCATATGACATTCTCCCAATCCTCTTCTGGATCATCCAAATGCTCTCTAGCAAACTTCAGACGGGCCTGGACATGTACTGGCTTAAGCAGGGGGACACGTCTGGCACTGCAGGATTTGAGTACCTGGCGGTGTAGTGTGTTTCTGATGGTAGCCTTTGTTACTTTGGTCCCAGCTCTCTGCAGGTCATTCACTAGGTCCCCCCGTGTGGTTCTGGGATTTTTGCTCACTGTTCTCGTGATCATTTTGACCCCACAGGGTGAGATCTTGCGTGGAGCCCCAGATCGAGGGAGATTATCAGTGGTCTTGTATGTCTTCCATTTTCTAATAATTGCTCCCACAGTTGATTTCTTCACACCAAGCTGCTTACCTATTGCAGATTCAGTCTTCCCAGCCTGGTGCAGGTCTACAATTTTGTTTCTGGTGTCCTTTGACAGCTCTTTGGTCTTGGCCATAGTGGAGTTTGGAGTCTGACTGTTTGAGGTTGTGGACAGGTGTCTTTTATACTGATAAAGAGTTCAAACAGGTGCCATTAGTAACGAGTGGAGGACAGAGGAGCCTCTTAAAGAAGAAGTTACAGGTCTGTGAGAGCCAGAAATCTTGCTTGTTTGTAGGTGACCAAATACTTATTTTACCAAGGAATTTACCAATTAATTCATTAAAAATCCTTCAATGTGATTTTCTGGATTTTTTTTTCCTCATTTCGTCTCTCATAGTTGAGGTATACCTATGATGAAAATTGGAGACCCCTCTCATCTTTTAAGTGGGAGAACTTGCACAATTGGTGGCTGACTAAACACTTTTTTAAAAAAGTGCCAAATGCCAAGTCACGTTTCGTAGAGCGTGCCCAAATGCCAAGTCACGTTTCGTTACCTTGTACATGTGTAATGACAATAAAGTTGAATCTCATCTCATATATACAGTATATATCATGTTCCTACAGTTGCCTATGATGTTGCTAGGATGTCTACATGTCTATATGATGTTATATAGACACCATCCATCCATCCATCCATCCATCTTCTTCCGCTTAATCCTTTTTGGGTCGCGGGGGGGCTGGAGCCTATCCCAGCATCTTTGGGCAAGAGGCAGGGTACACCCTGGACAGATCACCAGTCCATTGCAGGGCCAACACAGAGAGACAGACAACCATTCACTCTCACGTTCATACCTAAGGACAATTTAGAATCCCCAGTTTGACGCCAGTTAACCTAACTTGCATGTTTTTGGCATGTGGGAGGAAACCGACACCATCACTATAAATTCAAGAAATCTCTGTGTGTGTGTCTGTCACGATCATAGGACAGCCAATGATGTCTGCCTGATGTCCTATGATGTTCCTATGATGTTGGTGTTCATAGGACCATTTACTAGCTGTCTATATGACATTACATAAATGAAACTCTATATGATATCAGATAAAACGTAAGGCTGCTGTGTCATAACCTCCGTGCGCCATAACACGGCGCACGAGAGAGGGAAGGAAGAATGAGGATTTTAAATGCTAGAGTTCACCACACACATTTATTGACTGTCAGTGTATAGGTAGCGAAGAGCTGCTTAAATCCAAATGCTGCTGGTCACATAAATTGGGAACACCTGAGGCACGGGAAAGATAATTACCGGGGCTGGGACAGCTGGTGGAATCATAGAGAGCGAGGGGGCATGGTAAGACCGACAGACTGTCAGCAGCATAGGAAAAAGATCAGAGGCTGACTAACAGCTGCCGGTCAGGCAGTGGCTAAACTGATGGAAAGAATACACAAAATGCACATAAACAGTAAAGCCAAAACCCACAGAGAGATCAGGGCTGAGCCGGGGAAAACCAAGCTGGCTTGGCTCATGACAGAGCCCCCCCCCTCTAAAAAGTGGATTCCCAGACACCCCAGGTAACACCAAGAAGCCCCCCCCCCCCAACAGTTGCGACAACAACAAACAACCCAAACCCGGGTGGGTGGAAGGGGGAACAAGAAGGAGGGAACACAATGCCCCATCCAGGGCCCACGATTAACCCCCCCCAAGTCCACGGGCGTTGGGGCTCAGGAGGCCTCCCAGAGTCCCAGGCCCAGCAGAAGGTCCGGTGGACGGCGTCCGGTGGCCTGCCGGAACACGTGGGCCACCTGACCCAAGGAGTCCATTCTTCCAGCGGCCGGCCAATGTTGCTCAGCCACCAGGACTGAAGGGGTGAAGCAGGAGGCGGCCTGCCCACTGGAAGGCTCACTGGTGGGCAACGAGACCAGGGAAAGGGGACTTCCATGGCGTAGGGCAGGGATAAGGGAACCACGGCATCCTCAGGGTGGTCCATAGTGGCACCCGTGGTGGACCCCGACCAGACCGGCTCCGCTGCACCCACGATGGACTCCAGCAGGAGCCTAGCTGCGCCCACGGTGGCCCCTGACTGAGCCGGCTCCGCTGCACCCACGATGGACTCCAGCAGGAGCCTAGCTGCGCCCACGGTGGCCCCTGACTGAGCCGGCTCCGCTGCACCCACAATGGACTCCAGCGGGAGCCTAACTGCGCCCGTGGTGACCTCTGGTTGAGACTCAGCTACATCTACAATGGCCTCCAACTGGGCCGGCTCCGCTGCACCCATGATGACAGGCGCCTTGCATGGCTGCCGCGTCATTGGATGCGCCTAACGTGCGCGCCCAATGTCAAGTCAAATTCCTCGTATGTTTACTTGTAAATATACTTGGCAATAAAGCTGATTCTGATTCTGATGGCCTCTGGCAGAGGCTCAGCTACACCTACAATGGCCCCCAACTGGGCCAGCTCCACTGCATCCCTGATGGCCTCTGGCTGAGGCTCAGCTGCACCCATGGTAGACCCCGATTGGTCGAAGCTGCACCCACGGTGAGAGGGCCAACCCGAAGAAACATCAGGTGGAGGAGGCAATCGATGGGGGGAGCCCTGACAACCTTGGCAGGAGGGGCTGAAGCAGTGATGTCCTCCCTTGGCAGGGCCAGACCCTTGGCACCCTCTGGCGGCGACTCTACAGCACCTGCGGTGGGCCCCGATTGGGTCAGAGCTGCACCCATGACGGTCCCAGTCTGGGACGTGGCTGCATCCACGATGGGCTCTGGCTGGAGCAATGTTGCACCAGTGGTGACCCCCATCAGGGGCCTCATTGCTCCCGCGGTGGCCTCCCCAGCGAGGGAGGTGGTGCTCCTAGCACCTCCTGGCGCTGGATCCTGATCCTTGGCGGCTTCTGATGAAGTCAGCTGCTCTCCGGTGACCCTGGCTGGGGGCTCCGACCCCGGAGGGAGAGAAAAAGAGACCGGGTCAGGGTCGCCAGCAGCGGCATAGCCCGGTGAGGCGGCCCCGAGGGCTACTACGAGCTGCCCCGGGCCCTCTTCACCATGAGTCGGGCAGTGTGACATCGACAAATGAGGAGTTAACGTAATGGAGCACACTTGCCTGAACTTGGGCTCCACCGCCGTCCAGGACTCCGGTGACTTGGGGTGCGCAGCCTCCATTGTCGTGCCCGGTGCTGTGCCCCCACCAACCTCCTCTGAGACCGCCAACCTTTCGTCGTTGTTGGTTGGCAACCCCGGTGATGGCAGCTCCTCTCCGGCAACCCTAGTGTGGGGCTCGACAGGCATGGGAGAGGAGAAAAGGTTAGGGTCACCGGCAGCGGCAGAGCCCGGCGAAAGGAGTCCAGGTGCGGCCAGGAGCTGCACCCGGCTCTCCTCCCCAAGAGCCAGACAAGATCTCTCAATCATTGATGAATGAACTACAGGAGAGATTACTTGCCTGTGCTTGAGCTCCACCAGTGGTCCCTGCAGCAGGCGCGATGGTGGTTGCAGTCCTGGTCCTCAAACACTCCTCTTCCACGCCATGGTTGACTGTGGTGAGCCGATTAGCCCACTCCTCATCTGAGGGTGAATCTGTGGGCTGAGCAGGCATAGGAGGTAGTCCCCTCACAGCCGGGGAAGTGCGTCCTCGGACCTCCCGCTCATGACGCTCCTCCTTGACCCGGCGGTTGACAAAGGTGAGCAGACTCGCCCACTCCTCGTCTGCCGGAGTGGTTGAGGGGGAACGCCTCCGTGCAGGGTCCTGGGCAGGATCATCCAGGGCTTCAACCTCCTCCTTTGTCTGGCGGCCCGATTCTTGGTTCGGCAGGCCCTCAGGGAGAATGGGAAGAGACACGGAGAGGGGAAGGAAACAATCATTACTTGCAGCTGAAGGAGAGGACCCAGTGGACTGCTGATACTGGGTCTCCCCCTCCGGAGATAGGCAAGATGGAGTGTTAAAGAATGATTCAGAATGAAAAAATACTTGCCTGTCATCCCAGGTGATGACATCTGCAGGTGCAGAGGGCAGGAATTCGCCCGTCTCTGTGCCAGCGATGATTTCGACCCCTCCGCAGGCTATTGGAGGAGCCATCTCCCTGACGACAGAGGTAGGCGTGGCCAGGGTGAATCCAGCGGATCTCTCAGTGGCTGAAGCGATGATGGCCGCTGGAGAAGAGGAGGGATTCTGCCGGCGTCCCCCTGCGGGACGACGCTGTCCTTTATGTGCCCGGACTGACCGTGCTGGAGCGAGCGGAGGGTCGAGCAATGCACTACGGAGGCTGCCAGTTTGTAGGTAAGCAGGCGTCCGTTCCGAGGTCGTGGGAAATGCCAGGCCCGGGGAGGAGCGCTGGAGCGAGCAGACTGTGGAGGGCAGATCCATAGCCCGGGGTATGCTTCCAAAATCCCCACCGCTCCGTCAACCCACCACCAATCCCTCCCTGCTGCTCCCTTTCTCTGGCAGGACTGGGGCATAACGAACTCCAACACAGTTAGTCCAAAACAAAGGAACAGTAATACTGATAGAGGGAAAAACGATGTGTGGGTGAACCCGCTAAATCCTTTTTCGTGGTTGGGTCATTCTGTCATAACCTCTCTGTGCTATAACACGGCGCACGAGAGAGAGAAGGAAGAATGAGGATTTAAACGCTAGAGTTCACCACACACACATTTATTGACTGTCAGTGTACAGGTACAGACGACAAGTGAATTGTGAAACAATATGGCTGAGCTCGGGAAAGCAGGGAAGACAGCAGGTAGCTCAACAGACTTGGGGGGAACATACATAAACTGGGCACAGCCTAAGCGTAGCAATTGTGCTGTGGAGAGGAAACACTGCCAGAAGCGAAGCGGGATACAACCGGGAAAGGAACGCTTCTGGTACAGCATAGCGGCAACCACAAAAGAATCACTAACAATTTACTCACAAGTTGGAGCAGTCCCAAAAGTCCAGTTCTCCAGGCGAGCGAAAACAATAATTCTTCCAGACGTGACGATCACCCTGTGATGAGCAGGAATGACTCGTTTAATGACTCAATGGCGTTTGTCTAGCGAAGAGCTGCTTAAATCCAAATGCCGCTGGTCACACAAATTGGGAACACCTGAGGCGCGGAAAGATAATTACCGGGGCTGGGACAGCTGGTGAAACCATAGAGAGCGAGGGAGCGTGGAAGGACTGACAGACTGTCACCAGCGTGGGAAAAAGATCAGAGGCTGACTAACAGCTGCCGGTCAGGCAGTGGCTAAACTGATGGAAAGAATACACAAAATGCACATAAACAGTAAAGCCAAAACCCACAAAGAGATCAGGGCCAAGCCGGGGAAAACCAAGCCGGCTCAGCTCATGACATGCTGCTCCTATGATCTCAGAAGGATGTCTATATGGTGTCATACAGAGTGCAGGAATCTCTAAAAGACATACACATAGACCCAGGTAAACAACATAACACAGAACAGTAACAAGCAGGAGAAGAGGTAACAAGCAAGGGCAAACACAGATGGCAGGGCATGGTTACACAAAATGGCATGGCCGGGGCTGCACAGATAATCACACACTGTTCCTATGATCTCAGGGCCTAGAGGGCAGACAAGACCAAGGCAATAATGATAATGATGATGGCGATAATAATATGGGCTGGGACCCATGCCCTGGAGACAAGGAATATCACTATATAATTCAAGAAATCTCTGTCAAGATGTCATGGGGAGACAAGACCAAGGCAATAATGAGAATGATGAGAATAATAATGATGACAAGAATAATAATAATGCTGATACACTTAAACGAAGAGGAAGACCAATGAAGAAATAAATACGCAAGACTAGAATCACTTGATAAATTCAAGAAATCTCTGTGTGTCTGTCTGTCTGTGTGTCACAGTCATAGAACATCATAGGAAGGCCTATGATGTCTGGGACTGGCTCCTATGATGATCCTTCACTGTATAAATTCAAGAAATCTCTGTGTGTAAAACTGGAAATCTTACTCATCAGCCGATGAGTAAATGCTGACTAAAAGTAACTGTAAATACTCCACAATTGTTATCCACGCCGGCATTAATGACATCCGTCTCCGGCAGTTGTAAGTCACGAAACTTAATGTAGAATCGGTGTGTGACTTTGCCAAAAACAATGTCTGCCTCTGTAGTATTCTCTAAGCCTCTCCCCAATCTGACCAGTGATGACGTTTAGCCACTCGTCATCCTTCAACCGCTGTCTGTCTGTGTGGTGTCCTGCAAACAACGTGGGCTATATTGACAATTGGAGCTCATTTTGGGGAAAACCTGGTCTTATGAGACGAGACAGCGTCCATCCCACTTTGGATGGTACGTCTCATTTATCTAACAATCTGGCATCTTTTTTATCCAAATTTCCAAAATCTTGACAACTCAGAGTTGGGACCAGGAAGCAGAGTCGCAGTCTTACACGCCTCTCTGCAGCTTCTCTTCATCCGCCACCCCTCAACTTAGTCCCTGTCTTCCCCATCAGAGAATCATTGTCTGCTCCCTCCAAAGTAAATAAAAATATAATGTATAAGCATCCCAAAGTGATTAAACAAAAAGTTGGTAAAACTCAAACTTGAAGCCTCAAAATTGAATGATTTGGCCTCTGTTCCTCCTCATAATTTAAAAATTAAATGCGGTTTGTTAAATATTAGGTCTCTAACTCCCAAGTCTCTGTTAGTCCATGATCTGTTAATTGATCATCAGATTGATTTAATATCCCTTACAGAGACTTGGTTGGGACAAGAGGATTATGTTGGTTTAAATCAATCAGCTCCCTCTGGTTATTTAAACTGTCAAAATCCCAGAAGTTCTGGTCGTGGAGGAGGAGTAGCAACAATTTACCATTCCAAATTACTAGTTAATGTAAAGCAAAAAACATGTTATAATTCCTTTGAGGGCCTAGTCCTCAGTATTGGGCACTTTAGCAATTTTAGGCTAAACCCAATTTTATTTGCCATAGTTTATCGTCCTCCATCAACCTACTCAGAATTTTTATCCGAATTTGCTGAATTCTTAGCTGATTTAGTACTGAAATTAGATAGAATAATTATAGTAGGGGACTTAAATATACATGTAGATGTAGATAGTGACTGCCTTAATGTGGCATTTAATTCAATATTAGACTCGATGGGGTTTTCTCAGAAAGTAGGAAATTCTACTCATTATCTCCTCCATACGTTGGACCTTGTTCTGACATATGGCATAGAAATAGAAAATCTGGTAGTGTCTCCTCATAACCCTGTACTGTCAGACCATTGTCTGTTAACCTTTGATTTTACTATTTCTGACTATTTGGCTCCTAAAGAAAAATATTACTACAGTAGATGCCTCTCAGATGATGCTGTTACCAAATTTATGCAGATTGTTTCCTCTATGCCATGTGTCAACACAACGGAAATAAGCTATAGACAGCTTGCTCCTTCTGTAATTGATAGCATGGTAGATAGTGTTACAGCTTCTCTGCATCAGACTCTAGACTTGGTGGCCCCCTTAAAAAAGAAAAAGTCTAATCAGAGATTTCTAACTCCTTGGTTCAACACAGAAACTTGTAGCTTAAAACAGAAGACTCGTCTATTAGAAAGAAAATGGCGCTCCTGTGGAGATTGTGTGGAAAGACGAGGCTGAGTTTATTACTCAAAATCAGTTTTATTCACAACCACATTCTCCAACATCCAAAATCAGACAAGAGGAAGGCATGCCCCCACAGCTGTCCTTTTTATACCCCAGGACATCAAAGCAAACAGTCGCATTGTCTTTACATCCCAAAACACAATGCACCCTCCTTCAGGTCTTTTGTCTCCACCCGAAGTCCTGGTGGTCAGGAAATCCTTCATGGCCGTCTCTCTGCATACAAAAGGCCAGACTTCGCATCCTCCTGTTACCCCTAGGAGGTTCAGACCTTTTGTTCCTCTGAGACGTGCAGTAAACAATAAGCATACAGTAACAAGCATATGAAGCATATGGAAACCGCATATGTGCCCACATGACCCCCCCCCCCAAACGTCTAAGATGGAACAACATCACCACAGATTGCATGTCATAATAAAATCACTAAACATCAGTCCAAGTGCCGCTTAGGTCTCAACCTCCTCCCATATCTGCTGTAAGCAGGCTGTACCACTTCCACGGCGTCTTCCAGCTGTGGATCTGCTGCCTGGGGATGAGAACTGTTAGTCAACCTCTGTGGGTGTTCTGGGGAATGCTCTCTAGGGGCTCTGCCACGCCGAGGAGCCTTCGCCAACTGCACAACTTCGTCAGCTAACACAAAAACGGGTTTGAGCCTGTTAATGCCAATCCTTTCTTTTCTGCCTCCCAAATCTAGCAAAAAATGCTTATCCCCTGTTTCCAGCACTCTATATGGGCCGTCATAAGGTGGGCGTAAGGGCGGACGATGGGCATCATGTCTGACAAAAACAAACTCCACATTTTTTAAAGCCTTAGGCACAAAAACACGCGGAAAACTGTGGTGAACGGGCCAGGTAGCATGCTCGGGCCCGCGCTATTCTGTAACCGCTGAACCGGGGAGTGCTCTGGCGCAGGATTATCTGGGAGAAATTCCCCGGGCAGCCGAAGTGGCTGTGCGAACACTAGCTCAGCTGGGGAGGCTTCTAAATCCTCTTTAGGCGCAGAACGCAACCCCAATAAAACCCATGCTAGTTTGTCCACCCAATTTGTATCCGTAAGCGACGCTCTGAGGGCCGCCTTCAATGACCTGTGAAAACGTTCGCACAACCCGTTAGCCTGCGGGTTGTACGCGGTCGTGCGGTGCATCGTTGCCCCCAGGCTGCGGGACATCGCTGACCAAAGTTCGGAAACAAATTGCGGGCCTCTGTCAGACGTAATGTCCGACGGGACCCCAAAACGCGCTACCCACGCCGTTAAAAACGCGTGCGCCACCTCCTCAGCTGTGGTTGACGACAGCGGGACCACTTCTGGCCAGCGTGTGGTGTGGTCAACCATTGTCAGAAGATGTGTGCACCCTTGTGAGGGCAGGAGGGGGCCTACGAGGTCCACGTGGACATGATCAAACCTTTTAGCCGGGATGTGAAACGGCTCCAAGGGAGCTCTCGTGTGTCTATGAACCTTGGCCCGCTGGCAGGCTGTGCAGGCTGCCGCCCACTCTCTAACTTGTTTGCGCAGGCTCAGCCACACAAATTTCTCTCCTACCATTTTGACCGACGCGCGCGCTCCCGGGTGCGCCAGAGAATGGATCGAGTCAAAAACGCGGCGGCGCCACGTGGCTGGAACCACCGGACGCGGCCGCCCAGTGGAGACATCGCAGATTAGGGGGGGCATACTGTCTTGCAGCACCCTGCTCTCCAGCCTTAACCCTGTTGGTCCAGACTGGAGCGCTCGCACATCCGCGTCGCTACCCTGCTCCGCGGCCATAGCTGCATAATCTATCCCCACGCGGACTGGGGCCGCGCGCACTTCCGCGTCGCTACCCTGCTTCGCGGCCATGGCTGCAGGATCTACCTCCGCGCAGGTGGGAGCCCCCACGGCGCGCGAGAGGCAGTCCGCCACTACATTAAGTTTACCCGCCACATGCTGGATATCGGTAGTAAACTCCGAAATCGCGGCCAGCTGTCTCTGCTGCCGGCCCGACCAAGGTTCTGAAATCTTGGCCATCGCAAAAGTCAGCGGCTTGTGGTCAACGAACGCGGTGAAACGGCGTCCTTCCAGCCAGAACTGGAAGTGGCAAATGGCCAAGTGGAGAGCTAACAACTCCCTGTCGAATGCGCTGTATTTTCGTTCGCTGTCGCGCAGGGTCTTACTGAAAAAGGCGAGCGGCTGCCAGGCTCCAGCTACAAACTGTTCCATGACCGCCCCTATGGCCACATCTGACGCGTCAGTAGTGAGCGCTATGCGGGCCGCTGGGACTGGATGTGCTAACAACGCAGCATTTGCCAGGGCTGTTTTGACTTCGGAAAATGCGCGCTCTCGCTCCGGAGACCATTCGACTTTATTAGTGGGTTTTTGTTTTTTAGTGCAGCATACAATGGTTGCATGAGCTGCGCTGCGCGGGGGAGGAAACGGTTATAAAAATTTACCATTCCCCAAAACTCCTGTAACGCTTTGACCGTTTGTGGCTGGGGAAAATTTGTTACTGCACGCACTTTGTCAGGCAGAGGGACCGCTCCCTCTGGGGAGGCCCAAAAAATGCGATGGCCCAAAAAAATCAATCTGCGTCACCCCGAACTGACACTTCGCCGGGTTAATTATTAACCCGTGCTCTGTCAACCTCCGGAAAACTGGTGTGAGGTGGTTTTCGTGTTCGTCTTCGGATGCGCTGGCTACCAATATGTCGTCCAGGTAGACGAACACGAAAGGGAGATCACGCAGAACCGCGTCCATCATGCGTTGGAACGTCTGCGCAGCGCCCTTAAGCCCAAACGGCATGCGCAAAAATTTGAAAAGCCCGAAGGGAGTTATTACCGCTGTTTTGGGTATGTCCTCAGCGTGCACTGGGACCTGGTGATAACCGAGTACCAAGTCTATTTTAGAAAAAACGCGCGCCCCCGCCAAATGAACTGAAAAATCTTGGATGTGCGGGATCGGGTAGCGGTCGTGCGCTGTAGCGTTGTTCAGCCTGCGGAAATCACCACAAGGCCGCCACGAGCCATCAGCTTTCGGGACCATATGAAGCGGTGAAGCCCATGGGCTCTTCGAATGCCTGATGATGCCCAACCTCTCCAGGTTGGCGAACTCCTCGCGCGCTATGGTCAGTTTAGCTGAATCCAAGCGCCGAGCTTTTGCAAAAACGGGCGGTCCAGTGGTAGTAATAAAATGTTCCACCCTGTGTTTAGCCACTGTCGCCGAAAATGTTGGGACCATGATTGCTGGGAACTGAGTGAGGAGTGTGTGGAACTTACCACCTGCAGCTGTGACGTTGGCTTGTGCTGTTGGCGGGGCCACTCGAGCTGTACAGGGAATAGAAGAAAAAGAGAGTGCATTAACCAGGTGTCTGTTAGCAAGATCGACCAACAAACTATGTGAGCACAAAAAATCAGCCCCTAACATGTTGAAATTGACTGCCGCTATGACGAAAGTCCATTCAAAAGTGCGGCCGTGTAAAGACAGAAGCAGAGTCCTCTCACCGAAGGTCTTAATTGCCGAGCCGTTCGCTGCTGAAACCCGGGGGCCACTGGAAGGCGCCAGTCGGTCAGCATAGGAAGGTGTGATGAAACTCAGCTGGGAGCCCGTGTCCACGAGGAAGTGCCTCCCCGAGTGTGCATCCTTCAAGTAGAGCAGCTTGTTCTCCTCTCCGAGGGCTGCAGCCACTACCGACCCCCGGTCTTGGCGTTTCCCGAGCGCTTGAAGTGGCACGGTGGAATGCACTTGCGTGCCCTCTCTGCGAAACGGTGATGGTAGAAGCAAAGGACGTCGTCTGCTCCGTGTCCCCCGGCCCTTGCCGCCGCCATCGTCGGTGTGTCTGGTGCTGCAGCCTCTGGCCCCCTGCCGTCTCCGGACGTTGCGCCTGGCCCCGCTGCCGCAGCCGCAGCTGCACGTCATTTACTGCCGTCGACGAGTCGCTGCGCCTCCTGGCCCAGCTTATGGTAGTCTCGTCGGGCCAGCAGTGGTGAACTGGCCAGGGTCACTCTCACCTCTGACGGTAGGGTTCTGAGGAAGAGGTGTGTGAAGATGAAGTTATCATCTTCGGAGTCTCTCAAACTCAACATCTTCCCCATCAGGTCTGCAGGTCTGTCGCCCTCAAATTCAGTCAGCGCTAGGAGCCTCTCTGCTCGTTCCTGCACTGAGGGGGTGAAGTAACGGATGAGTGCAGCCTTCAACGTGCTGTACTTGTCGCTGTCCGGCGGGTGGTTGATCAGGTTCGCCACCCGCTGGGCTGTGTGGTTGTCCAGCTTTGCAACCACATGGTAGAACTTTGTGTCGTCCACCGAAGTCCTCCGGAGGTGGAACTGTGCCTCGACTGCGCTAAACCAGGAGCGCGGATTGTTCGGCCAGAAGTCCGGTAGGTGGACTGTGGCTGCACTCGTTTGGCTGGCTCCTGGCGAGTCTAGCTCGGGAGATTTGTCTCCGCTCATGATACGTCGTAGAGTCACCAGTGTGGAGATTGTGTGGAAAGACGAGGCTGAGTTTATTACTCAAAATCAGTTTTATTCACAACCACATTCTCCAACATCCAAAATCAGACAAGAGGAAGGCATGCCCCCACAGCTGTCCTTTTTATACCCCAGGACATCAAAGCAAACAGTCGCATTGTCTTTACATCCCAAAACACAATGCACCCCCCTTCAGGTCTTCTGTCTCCACCCGAAGTCCTGGTGGTCAGGAAATCCTTCATGGCCGTCTCTCTGCATACAAAAGGCCAGACTTCACATCCTCCTGTTACCCCTAGGAGGTTCAGACCTTTTGTTCCTCTGAGACGTGCAGTAAACAATAAGCATACAGTAACAAGCATGTGAAGCATATGGAAACCGCATATGTGCCCACACTCCACTAATTTAGATGAAATCTATTTAGCTTGGAGAAATCATCTTTTAATTTATAAAAAATCTCTTAGAAAAGCTAGAACGAGTTATTATTCTGCATTAATAGAAGAGAACAAGAATAATCCCAGATTTCTTTTCAGTACTGTAGCCAGGTTGACAAAGAGTCAGGACTCTGTCAATCCTAGCATTCCCTTAGAGCTTACTAGTCAGGGCTTTATGAACTTTTTCAATAATAAAATTTCATCCATCAGAGATAAAATCAATCAGAATCTTCCCACCGTTAACTTAAATACAGTAACTACTACAACTCCTTCAACTGATGTCTGTCTTGATGAGTTTACTCCAATTGACCTTTGTGAGTTAGACAAAATAGTTTCCTCATCCAAACCTTCAACTTGTCTTTTAGACCCTATTCCTACCAGGTTATTTAAAGAAGTCTTCCCACTTATTGGTAGCTTTATTCTTCTTATAATCAATTCTTCATTAACTTTAGGCCATGTACCGCAGGCTTTTAAAACGGCTGTAATTAAACCCTTACTCAAAAAGCCAACGCTAGATCCAGGAGATTTAGCTAACTATAGACCAACCTCTAATCTCCCTTTCATTTCAAAAATCTTAGAAATAGTTGTTGCTACGCAATTATTTGACCACCTGCAGGGAAATGGTTTACTTGAAGAGTTTCAGTATGGGTTTAGAATCCATCATGGTACTGAAACAGCCTTAGCAAAGGTCACTAACGACCTCCTCATCGCATCTGATAATGGACTGGTTTCTGTGCTTGTCCTTTTAGACCTTAGTGCAGCTTTTGATACTATCGATCATAATATTCTACTTGATAGATTAGAACACTATGTTGGACTTAATGGAACTTCGTTGCAGTGGTTTAGATCTTATTTATCTGATAGGTTCCAGTTTGTTCATGTCAGTAATGTGTTTTCTTTCAACTCAAAGCTGAGTCATGGAGTTCCACAGGGATCTGTGCTAGGCCCTACTCTTTTTAGTTTATATATGCTTCCGTTAGGCAACATTATTAGAAAGCACTTTATACATTTTCATTGTTATGCAGATGACACACAATTATACCTGTCAGTGAAGCCAGATGATAGTAATCAATTAGCCAAGTTGGAAGCCTGTCTTCAGGAAATCAAAGCTTGGATGACTTGTAATTTCCTGCTATAAAATTCAGATAAGACTGAAGTCATTCTTGTTGGTCCAAAAAACCTTAGAAATACCTTTCCAAATCAAACTTTCAGTTTGGATGCGGTTACTCTTTCTCTTGATAGCTCTGTGAGGAACCTTGGAATTATTTTCGATCAAGATCTGTCCTTCAATTCACATATTAAATTTGTTTCTAATACTGCCTTCTATAATTTGCGTAATATTGTCAAGATTAGGAGCATCTTGTCTCAGAGTGATGCTTAGAAACTGATCCACGCTTTTGTTAGCTCGAGATTAGATTACTGTAATTCTTTATTATCAGGTTGTCCTAAAACATCTTTAAAAAGTCTTCGGCTGATCCAAAATGCTGCAGCAAGAGTTTTAACAGGTACTAGAAAGAGACATCATATCTCTCTGGTTCTGGCCTCCCTTCAGTGGCTTCCCATAGAGTTTAGAATTAAGTTTAAAATCCTTCTTCTTAATTACAAAGCTCTAAACAATCAGGCTCCTTTTTATTTAAAAGATCTGATACTACCGTATTATCCTTATTAGAGCACTACGCTCCCAAAATGCAGGATTACTTGTAATACCTAGAATCTCCAAAAGTACAATGGGAGGCAGAGCCTTCAGTTATCAAGCTCCTCTCCTGTGGAACCAGCTGCCAATCTGGATTCGGGAGTCAGACTCGATCTCTGTTTTTAAGAATAGGGTTAAAACCTTCTTTTTTGATATAGCCTACAATTAGGGAGGGATCATGTGTTTCTGAACCCTCTCTTAGTTATGCTGCTAATAGGTTTAGTCAGCCGGGGGACCTCCAGTAATGCACTGGGCCTCACTCCTTTCTTCACTCTCAATGAAATATTTTTTTTTTTTTGCTGGTCATTAACATCTGTTTGTTCTCTCCCATAGATTGAGTCCCCATCGTGCTGTTTGCTCTCTACATGTCTGTTATTTTCTTCTTCTCTGTCCCCTCACCCCCCAGCCAGTCACAGCAGATGACTGCTCCTCCCTGAGCCTGGTTCTGCTGGAGGTTTCTTCCTGTTAAAAGGGAATTTTTCCTCTCCACCGTCACCAAGTGCTTGCTCACAGGGGATCGCCTGATTGCTGGGGTTTTTCTGCAACTGTGGGGGTTCCCCCTACAGTTGAAAGTGCTATGAGATGACCGTTGTTGTGAAATGGCGCTATGTAAATAAAGTTGAAAGTTGATTAATAATAGGATACACTACTTTAAACCACACCCATTCGAAGCAGTACATCATGACTGTGTGTCATGATCATAGCACATCATAGGGCGGCCTATGATGACTGCATGATGTCCCATGATGATCCTAACATATCAGGCAACATAGGACTTGCGATGCCGTCATATAGACAAATTAATTTCCGGTTCCGGCGCCACACAAGTTGGCTGCCTTTTGCAACAGCGGCTCAATTCTGAGTCTTTTTATCTTCCTTCTTCTTTCTGATCCGGTGATAACTTTCTGATCCAGCACACCTTTCACTCTACATATATCACGGACACACAGATCACCCCAAAGGTCTCCCAAGTCGGCGGACGGAGCCTCTGTTTACAGCAGGAGACGATACAGCAGGGAAGAGCTAGCTAGCACTCAACCGCCACCCGGTGCTAACGGAGAAACTCGACATACCGGGGAACTGAAGCGAAAACGACGCAGGTGCCGGGCTGGAGTTTAGGCGGTGTGCAAGAAATATAAGACAGAATAATAAAGAGCGATGGCAGGAACCAAGTAGACCGCCCATAAATCTACTGGAGGAAAAGCCCCCCAGGAAGCAGCTGGCCACCAAGGCTGCTCGAAAAAGCGCTCCGGCCACCAGCGGAGTGAAGAAGCCTCACTGTTACAGGCCTGGTACCGTGGCTCTGAGAGAGATCCGTCGCTACCAGAAATCCACAGAGCTGCTCATCCGTAAGCTGCCCTTCCAGCGCCTGGTGAGGGAGATCACTCAGGACTTCAAGACCGACCTGTGCTTCCAGAGCTCCGCCGTCATGGCTCTGCAGGAGGCCAGCGAGGCCTACCTGGTGGGTCTCTTCGAGGACACCAACCTGTGCGCCATCCACGCCAAGAAGGTCACCATCATGCCCAAAGACATCCAGCTGGCCCGCCGCATCCGCGGAGAGAGGGCTTAGATTTTCTGCTGCACATCCACCAACCACAATGCTCCGCACTGTGTGTCTATATATATATATATATATTTAAAGTAATATGTACATATGTATACTAGCTGCTCTTGTTTTCTCTTGCCTTCTGATTGTTGCTCTGAGTGTTGCTATCCCTGTGCTGTTGTAATCCTGGAATTTCCCCATTGTGGGACTAATAAAGGCTTATCTTATCTTATAGGACTGGCTACCTGTGATGTAGACATGATGTCCTATGATGCCTGTCTTGATGTCTTTATGATGTCATATAGACCATCACTCACAATGCCCGCTTTCATGTCTTTATGATGTCATATAGACCATCACTCACCAAAGAAAAGATACTCATCACCAGATTACCAATACTCGGGGATTTCTCCGATTTCCTCACACATGCCAAAAGCATGCAAGATAGGTTAATTGGCATCAAAACTGGGGATTCTAAATTGTCCTTTGGTATGACTGTGAGAGTGAATGGTTGTCTGTCTCTTTGTGTTTGTCATGGATGGCCCTCACGAGCCATCAAAAAGACGCCCCATATCAACCGGTGCGTTTGCACAGTTTATTAAAGGAAAGAAAAAACAACAAAATAACGAGCCACGGGGGGCTAAAACACACTATAACTGACACTCAGTCTATGACACGGAGAAACAGATACATAATGAAACACACTTACAATAGTAGAAGAAGGGTTGTAAACGTCTGACCAGAGGGATGCTCGATGATGTCAGACCAGGGATAGTTTGCCGAGAAATCTGACGGTGTCAGATGAGGAAAGTCTGACGAGACTGCCACACATTTCGCCCTCAGCTGCCCTCTTAAGTAGGGAACAGCTGATGAGGCGAAATGCAGCTCAGCTGTCAGGGCCTCAACTCTGACAGCCGGAAGCCCCTCCGAGCGCTGTCACAATAAAAGCTCGGAGAGCCATAGGGACACACACATCAGCTAGGAGGAAAATACTGCATGGCTCAAGCGCGGACGAGATAGGCGCTCGAACCACGACAGTACCTCCCCCCGAAGCGGCGAACTCCGGACGCTGTATGACACCCAAACCCCCCCACCCCCCACCCCACCCAGGGTGTGAGAATGGGGGAAAGGCCTGGAGGGTGAGAACCAGAAAAGACAAAAAACACTAAGACGATGACAGGGAATAAACGGAGCAATTACAGAGTACGGTAGGGGGAAAAAAACACAATACTCCATAAAATGCAGATGATACTGTACATAGACAGAACCCAAAAAATGCAACAACAGTAGGAGACCTAAAAGTAAAACACACAGGCCTATAAGACATAATGTGGAAAATACAAGTCATCCCTCAGACAGGGGAGAGGAGAAAAAAAACCCACGCTAAACAGCGGTAATACACAGATCAATCTTAGACACATGACAACACACCAAAGATGACCTTAACATCAAGAGAAAAACGAAACATACGGGGATGACGGCAGGCAGAGTCCCATAATAATCTGATCTGATCATAATAATCTAATCATAATAATAACCCAGAATAATGTGGAGTTTGCATGTTCTCCCCGTGTTGCGCGGGTTTACTCCGGGATTTCTCCGGTTTCCTCCCGCATACCAAAAACATGTAGGTTTAGGGCGCTCGCGCACGCAGCGACCAGCAGCCGGTGGCTTGTCACCAGACTGCAAACCAAGTCTACCTACGGGTACAAATAAGTAACAAAAAAAAAAAAAAAAAAAAAAAAAAAAAAAAAAAAAAAAATAATACACACAGTTCTGGTGGTCTCCCTGCGTCTAATGCCCAAATAGAGGATAGGGGGGAAAAGGATCGTTCGGGCGGCCTACCCCAGTCCCAGGCCCAGGAAAACAGGATCTCTGGCGGCCGGACCAGGTCACCAAGCAAACAGTCCAGTTGGTCGGGCGGCCGACCCAGAATGCCAAACGGGCGAGGTAGTCTTTCAGGCGGCCGACCCGCATCGCTCAGCCACCAGGACCGCAAAGGAGAGAACGGCAACGGCTTCCCTGTAGAGGGGGATAGTACGGGAGAGCCGGGCCAAATATGACGAGCCCAAATGGCACCCGGTGGAGAAGGTTTAGGGGAAAGATGAGGGACCAGTCCGGCACCACTCGGCGGAGGATCTGCAGCTCCACCTCCGAACGTTACCAGCATAGGCGCTGTCCTCCTGTCGGACCCAGGGTGAGCCCATGCTGCACCCACGTCAGACTGTGATTGGGTCTCAGCTGAACCCGCGTCGGACCCCGATTGGGTCTCGGCTGCACCCACGTCGGACCCTGACTGGGTCGGAACAGCTCCATAGACAGCCTTCACCCCCAAACCCAGAACCTCCAGAACAGCGACCAGGGTTGACTCCGCACCGGTGACCCTGGGAGAAGGCTCAGGAGAAGAAAAAGAACCGGGATCAGGATCACTGGTAGCGACAGAGCCCAGCGAGACGAGCTCGGGTGCAGCAGACGGCTGCCCCTGGCTCGTCTCCCCGAGAGACGGGCAAAAATGCTCCAAAATAGAAAGAAGGAAAACAAAGTAGAGCACTTGCCTGCACTCGACTTCTGTCGCCGTCCAGGACTTCAACGATCCGGGCTCAGGACGAAGAAGGACGTCTTCTGGCTCCCACTCGGCTACGGCAGGCTCCGCAGCCGGCATGATGTTTTCCGCAGCCTGAGGACCCTCCAACGCTGACGTCCACGCCAACAACCCACACGGCATGGTGGCAGGGGATCCTCGACCCGCTGGATCGAACCGCTCATCGGTGGAGACCCGGCGACGTTTCGGCGTCGGCGCAGGCTCTACACTGCAGTCCGCTCTCCTCCTCCGCCTATGACGCGGCTGCGGGGCTGGAACCAGGCTCTCCAGGACCGCAGGCCCCCTCGTTGTCCGGCGACATAGGCCTGGCGCCGTGGACCGCTCAGCGGAGGGAGACACAGAGGCAGCAGGTTCAATGCCAGAGGCTACAGCAGGGGGTGAGAGCACGGGGGACTGCAAACCCCGAACTCCACCCCCAGGAGTCAGACAAGGCAAATCACAACAACAAGGAGAAGAATGAAATTGCACTTGCCTGCTTCCTGGAGGGCCAATGGTGCCTGCTGTAGTGGACGTTGTTCCTCCCTTTTCCCGCTGGATGGTGACGGAAGGCCCCCTGGGAGGACGAGGAGGAGCCGCTCACGATGGTCCAATAACGGGTTTCGCCGGAGCAGGACTCGTGGCACTCACAGCAGCCGGGGAAGACGTCAAGAAGGAGGGGATGACAGCCGAGGCGATCCGGGCACGAGGAGCTGACAGGACAGCAGGGGAAGATGACCCGGGGGGAGAGGCTGCGGGAATTCCCTCCTTTATTTATTTAGCGAATGCAAAGTCCTTAAGCCAAGCAGTTGCCTCCTGGTTTGCTGTATGGAGGGTGTGTAATCCTCCTTCCAGTCTTTGGAGCAGGCAAGCCTCTATGATGTGTTCCATTGTTTGCTCCTCTCCACATGCACACAGTGGGCTGGGGATACTGCCCCATCTGTGAAGTCTGGCCATGCAGGGGCCATGTCCAGTCCTGAAGCGATTAAGTGTAGACCACTGTCTCCTTGGGAGGTTGGTGCCCGGGACCTGTTGGTTGGGGTTTGTCACCAGGTGTTTGTTTGGGACCTCCTTGGTCTCCCATTCCACTTGCCAAGCTGTCTGGATGGTAAAGTCAGCTGGGGGAGGGTTCTTCCAAATCGGCCATCTGGATGAAAGTCGGGCAGTGGGTGGGGTGTAGATATCTGCATGGATTGGTAAGTAAGGAGAATCTTTAACTTTTTGGAGCATCCTTTGAGTTAATGCTGCTCGCCGGATGTGTGGAGGGGCTATGTTTGACAGTACAGGGAACCAGGGGAGTGGTGTTGAGCGGATTGTTCCAGTTATAGTTCTCATGGTTATGTTGAGCTGGGTGTCTACGTGTGTGTAAGATGACCTGGACCAGACAGAGGCACAATATTCTGCTACAGAGTATGAAAGGGCCAGTGCTGAGGTGCGCAGGGTGGAGGCTGCCGCTCCCCATTTTGCACCAGCAAAATTCCCTCCTGACGAAACGCCAAAGAGGCAGCTGACTGGGAGGTAGAGTTCCTCCGACGACCCAGAACAGGATCCGAACGGGGTTCTCGCTGAGTCTTAGTGTAGGCTGTGTGACGACAGTTATCGGCAGAGGGCAAGGCAAAGGAGAGGTTTGGGAAGCGCCGCTCCTGCGCGGAAACAGAGGCGAGCAGGTCGGCGTACTCTGGATAATCAGTTAACGCCGGATTCCTCTCCACCAGCCTGACTGCCGCCATCACATGCTTTATAATCTGCGTGGGGTGAACAGCGGAGCGAGCGGCCGCCACTCAGTCCCGGATGGAAACAGCTGACTGTTGTAGTTTCTCCGGGGGAATTCCGACTGACGTGTCACTCCTTCGGGGATCACCCTTGGACGGTGCGACCTCCTGGCCTGGAGCGGGGACAGGAATGGGATCCCGAAACGAGGAGCGAGGATGCTTCCTCTTCGGCTTCCTGCCGGAGTTTCCCTCCAGCCCACGGAGTATCTCCCGTTGCGCAGTGATGTCTGCCTTCCTCGCAATGACTTCAGGGTGGTTGGAGTAGCGAGGAAGGCGATTAATGATGTCCTCAGCGAGGTCCAGGTGCCGGCGTACATTGCTGGGAGTGTCATAGAGGCCAGCAGTGAAGAGAGTTCCATCAGCGTAGTCCAGGGCCTCCGCCAGCTCGTAGCCCAGGCTCCGAGCGCGGCCCCTGAATGACGACATGACCTCCCAGCACACAGGAACCCGGACAGGGAAAAACAAGTCCAATCCAGGCAAAATTCACGGCGACAGGCGTCTCAGTCTGGCGGCAGTCTACTGTCATGGATGGCCCTCACGAGCCATCAATAAGACGCCCCATATCAACCAGTGAGTTTGCACAGTTTATTAAAGGAAAGGAAAAACGACAAAATAACGAGCCACGGGGGGCTAAAACACACTATAACTGACACTCAGTCTATGACACGGAGAAACAGATACATAATGAAACACACAATGGTAGAAGAAGGGTTGTAAACGTCTGACCAGAGGGATGCTTGATGATGTCAGACCAGGGATAGTTTGCCGAGAAATCTGACGGTGTCAGATGAGAAAAGTCTGACGAGACTGCCGCACATTTCACCCTCAGCTGCCCTCTTAAGTAGGGAACAGCTGATGAGGCGAAATGCAGCTCAGCTGTCAAGGCCTCAGCTCTGACAGCCGGAAGCCCCTCCGAGCACTGTCACAATAAAAGCTCGGAGAGCCATAGGGAAACACACATCAGCTGGGAGGAAAGTACTGCACAGCCCGAGCGCGGACGAGATCGGCGCTCGAACCACGACAGTGTTGGCCCTGCGATGGACTAGTGATCTGTCCAGGGTGTACCCTGCCTCTCGCCCAAAGATGCTGGGATAGGCTCCAGCCCCCCCCCCCCGCAACCCAAAAAGGATTAAGCAGAAGAAGATGGATGGATGGATGGATGGATGGATGGGAGTTGCCAGAAACAGGAAAGAAGAGATACTCATCACCTGATTAAGAATAGGACACACTAATATAAACCAGGGTCAAATGCAGGCATCATAGGACTCGCTATGCCATCATCAAAGATCATAGGACATAGGACATCTTCAAAGATCAAACGCAGGTTTGACTCACCATCATAGGACTCACGATGACATCATCAGTGATCATAGGACTCACTATGACACCATCAAAGATCAAAGGCAGGCATCACTGAATGAGTGCTGACATGCTTGCTTACACCTTTGCTTACACCTGCTTTCTACGGGCATGCAGAAATCCTTGCTTATACTTGGTTTCTATAATAATAATAATAATAATAATAATGCATCAGATTTATGTAGTGCTTTATCATTGACACTCAAAGACGCTTTACAAGTAGATACATTATTCATTCACTCCAGACAGACAATGGTAGTGGCAAGCTACTACTGTAGCCACAGCTGCCCTGGGGCAGGCTGACGGAAACGTGGCTGCCAATCCGCGCCAACGGCCTCTCCGGCCACCACCGAACATTTATACACATTCATACCCAGTGTTATGGGCACTGGAGGCAATGCGGGTGAAGGATATCTGGGGAGAGCGGGATTCGAACCGCCAACCTATCGGGTTATTAGACGACCTGCTCTACCTCCTGAGCCACTGCCGCCCCCCATGGGCATGCACGGGCATGCACGGGTATGTACTAGTACACTGATTCCAGAAAATCTGTGTGTCACAGTGTCTATGCCTATGGTGTCTATATGATGTCATATAGACATCATAGGCACATCATAGGCTCGTGATGCATCAAAACTCTGTTAAACAAGCAAAACAATACAACAATGCATTGGCAAGTATTGCCATTAAAGAGATCCCTGCGTCAACCCAGACATACGTACCTGTCCATGAACTGGAATTATGACGCACCTATCCCTCAACCAGTGGTCTGAACGAAGAAGAAGAAGAACACCCATGAGATGGAGAGCAATAGAGTGAGGAGAACTGCTGCACATCAGAAAAGATGCCGTGAAGATGAAACACCTGAAGTTCCAGCAGTACGTTGCAGACATGACTGTGAACAGCACAGCCGTATGAAACAGGAGGAGATCCTTCAGCAACGGGCATGCAGAAATACTTGCTTATTGGTTTCTACGGGCATGGACGGGTGCAATAGTACAGTATATACTGTATATATACAGTGGGGAAAAAAAGTATTTAGTCAGCCACCAATTGTGCAAGTTCTCCCACTTAAAAGATGAGAGAGGTCTCCAATTTTCATCATAGGTATGCCTCAACTATGAGAGACAAAATGAGAAAAAAAAAATCCAGAAAATCACATTGAAGGATTTTTAATGAATTAATTGGTAAATTCCTCGGTCAAATAAGTATTTGGTCACCTACAAACAAGCAAGATTTCTGGCTCTCACAGACATGTAACTTCTTCTTTAAGAGGCTTCTCTGTCCTCCACTCGTTACCTGTATTAATGGCACCTGTTTGAACTCATTATCAGTATAAAAGACACCTGTCCACAACCTCAAACAGTCAGACTCCAAACTCCACTATGGCCAAGACCAAAGAGCTGTCAAAGGACACCAGAAACAAAATTGTAGACCTGCACCAGGCTGGGAAGACTGAATCTGCAATAGGTAAGCAGCTTGGTGTGAAGAAATCAACTGTGGGAGCAATTATTAGAAAATGGAAGACATACAACACCACTGATAATCTCCCTCGATCTGGGGCTCCACGCAAGATCTCACCCTGTGGGGTCAAAATGATCACGAGAACGGTGAGCAAAAATCCCAGGACCACACGGGGGGACCTAGTGAATGACCTGCAGAGAGCTGGGACCAAAGTAACAAAGGCTACCATCAGTAACACACTACACCGCCAGGGACTCAAATCCTGCAGTGCCAGACGTGTCCCCCTGCTTAAGCTAGTACATGTCCAGGCCCGTCTGAAGTTTGCTAGAGAGCATTTGGATGATCCAGAAGAGGATTGGGAGAATGTCATATGGTCAGATGAAACCAAAATAGAACTTTCTGGTAAAAACTCAACTTGTCGTGTTTGGAGGAGAAAGAACACCATACCTACTGTGAAGCATGGGGATGGAAACATCATGCTTTGGGGCTGTTTTTCTGCAAAGGGACCAGGATGACTGATCCGTGTAAAGGAAAGAATGAATGGGGCCATGTATCGTGAGATTTTGAGTGAAAACCTCCTTCCATCAGCAAGGGCACTGAAGATGAAACGTGGCTGGATCTTTCAGCATGACAATGATCCCAAACACACCGCCCGGGCAACGAAGGAGTGGCTTCGTAAGAAGCATTTCAAGGTCCTGGAGTGGCCTAGCCAGTCTCCAGATCTCAACCCCATAGAAAATTTTTGGGGGGAGTTGAAAGTCCGTGTTGCCCAGCGACAGCCCCAAAACATCACTGTTCTAGAGGAGATCTGTATGGAGGAATGGGCCAAAATACCAGTGTGTGAAAACCTTGTGAAGACTTACAGAAAACGTTTGACCTCTGTCATTGCCAACAAAGGGTATATAACAAAGTATTGAGATGAACTTTTGTTATTGACCAAATACTTATTTTACTGAGGAATTTACCAATTAATTCATTAAAAATCCTTCGATGTGATTTTCTGAATTTTTTTTTTTTTTTCTCATTGGTGGCTGACTAAATACTTTTTTGCCCCACTGTATGCATATACATGTATATATATACATATATATACAGTATATACAGTATATATATATATACACACACACACACACAAACACTCACACACAGAGCGAGCGAGAGAGAGATCACTGCAAAAAGTTTTAGGTATTCCCTTATTTCTTCATTTTAATGAACTAGTGCATACCCGTGCATGCCCGTAGAAACCCATGCATGCCTGTAGAGGGGATGCATTGGAACAGAATTCTTGCCAGTTACAGGACAGTTGCGATAAGATAAGATAAGATAAGATAAGCCTTTATTAGCCTTTTATAAGCCTTTATTAGTCCCACAACGGGGAAATTCCAGGATTGCAACAGCACAGGGATAGCAACATTCAGACCAACAATCAGAAGGCAAGAAAAAAACAAGAGCAGCGAATATACATATGTACAAATAAACATAAATATATAGACACACGATGCGGAGCATTGCAGCTAGATGGAATAAATATATAGATATATAAACACACAGTGCGGAGCATTGTACCTAGATGGACTAAATATATGAACCTATAAACACACACAGTGCGGAGCATTGTAGCTAGATGGAATAAATATGTGAATGTATAAATACACACACAGTGTGGAGCGTTGAAGCAAGATGGAATAAATATATGAATATATAAACACACAGTGTGGAGCATTGCAGCTAGATGGAACAAACATGCAAATATATAAACACACACAGTGCGGAGCATTGTAGCTAGATAGAACAAATATACAAACACATAAACACACACACTACAGTATATGTATACGTATACGTCAAACAGGTTCATTTTGTCTTCTTTCAATTATTTATCCTTTTTTTTTTTTTCCTTTGAAAGACAAAAGTAAAATAGAAAGATGTCTTTACCTTCTTTACATGTTTCAACTGCACTGCAGCCTTCATCAGAAGAGTCAGCTGATTGCTGCCAGGTGACATTTATCAGCTGATTTTCGTAGGCGGGGCCAGCTCAGCAGTATTACGTGGAAGTTATGGACAAGTTTGCATTAAAGACTTCCGCCGGCTGGAGAAATTGGAGAAAACACGGGCACGCTTCAGAAACCACCTACGATTCAACCTCCGTTGCAGAGATGAGGAGGTCACACCCCAAAGCCTCAATATAAGAAATCCAATCCCGACCAAGAACGCAGAAAAAATCATCAACAAAGCACGGAAAGACCTTATAAAAGAACGTATAAGAATAACGGCAAATAAAGTAGACAAAATAAACAACCAAATCAAAGAGGAAACGGACATGTTTAAGCAACGCTACCCGACGGACCAGAAAACGCAGGAGCAGATAAAAGCACTGTTCTCCTGCCTTGGAATTTCTTGTTATCAATTGCAAGCCCTTCTATTCCCCGCGGGAGTTTGCTTCTTTCATAATGATCGCTGTGTACGCCCCTCCCGACGCGGACACGCGCGAAGCTCAGCGCGTGCTCGCGGATCACATTCAACACACAGTGCGGAGTTTTCCAGACTCGCTGATTATTGTGGCTGGCGACTTTAATCAGTGCAATCTGAGCCACGATCTCCCCCGCTACAAACAGTTTATTAAATGCCCCACCAGAGGATTAAACACACTGGATCACTGTTACACCACAGTGAAAGACGCATATCGCGCTGTCCCTCGAGCTGCGCTGGGATTATCTGATCACGTGATGGTTCACCTCATTCCCACATACAGACAGAGATTGAAGCTCACTAAACCTGTTGTGAGCACTACGAAGATACGGACCAGTGATGCTGAGGAGAAGCTGGAAACGTGCATGGAAATATCTGACTGGGGCATGCTTAAAGGAGCCACGCATGATCTGGATGAGTACACGGACACTGTGAACTCATATATCCACTTTTGTGAAGAGAACATTCTTCCATCACGCACCAGGGTGAGTTACTCTAATGACAAACCCTGGTTCACAGCTAAGCTCAGACAGATCAGGAAGGAGAAGGAAGCAGCGCTGAAAAGTGGAGACAGGGACTGCTACAGGGAGGTTAAATACCGGTTTAACAGAGAGCTGAAGAGGGCTAAATCTGTGTACTCAGAGAGACTCCAGCAGCAGTTCACTGCTAATGATTCGGCTTCCGTGTGGAGAGGACTGAGGCAGATCACCAACTATCGGCCTCAGGCTCCTAAAGGTCAGGATGACAAAGCCCTTTGTCAGAGACTGTCCCAACACTATGCCCGTTTTGACACCTCGTCATCTGTGTCCAACTCCCCCCCTCCCTCCAGCTCCACAGCCTCCACATTCCCTACTTCATTTAAGGCACCCCCCCCCCCTCCTCCCCCCCTCCCCTTATCAGCAGTGAGCAGGATGTGCTCAAACAGTTCTCCAGACTGAACCCGCGCAAGGCCCCCGGCCCAGACGGCGTGTCTCCCTCCACCCTGAGACTCTGTGCGAAACAGCTGGCTCCTGTATTCACAGACATTTTTAACACCTCCCTTAAGTTATGCCACGTGCCATCCTGCCTCAAATCCTCCACCATCATCCCTGTCCCCAAGAAGCCACGGATCACTGGACTTAATGACTACAGACCTGTAGCGCTCACCTCTGTAGTCATGAAGTCCTTTGAGCGCCTGGTCCTGTCCCACCTCAAGTCCATCACCACCCCTCTCCTGGACCCGCTGCAGTTTGCCTACCGAGCCAACAGGTCTGTAGACGATGCAGTCAACCTGGCCCTCCACTCCATCCTGCAGCACCTGGACTCCCCGGGAACCTACGCCAGGATCCTGTTTGTGGACTTCAGCTCCGCATTCAACACCATCCGCCCCGCTCTGCTCCGGGACAAGCTGTCCCTGCTCAACGTGCCTGACTCCCTCTGCAGGTGGATCATCGACTTCCTGACGGACCGGAGGCAGCATGTGCGGCTGGGAAAGACTGTCTCAGACTATACTAGCATCAGCACCGGATCACCCCAGGGCTGTGTACTTTCCCCCCTACTCTTCTCCCTTTACACCAACTCCTGCACCTCCAGCCACCAGTCTGTCAAGTTGATCAAGTTTGCGGACGACACCACCCTCATCGGGCTCATCTCCAACGGCGACGAGTCCGCCTACAGGAGAGAGGTGGCCCAGCTGGCGTCCTGGTGCAGCAATAACAACCTGCAGCTGAACGCTCTGAAGACAGTGGAGATGATTGTAGACTTCAGGAAAGTCACTACTCCTCTGCCCCCCCTCACCCTCTCAGGCTCTCCCATCACCACTGCTGATTCCTTCCACTTCCTAGGCACTACCATCACCAGGGACCTCAAATGGGAGCTGACCATCAGCTCACTCATCAAAAAAGCCCAGCAGAGGATGTTCTTCCTGCGGCAGCTGAGGAAGCTCAAGCTACCCACCAAGATGTTAGTGCAGTTCTACACAGCCATCATCGAGTCCATCCTCACCACCTCCATAACCGTGTGGTACGCAGGAGCCACTGCCAGGGACAGACTAAGGCTGCAGCGCGTCGTGCGCACTGCTGAGAAGGTGATCGGCTGCAAGCTCCCATCTCTCCAGGATCTGTACATCTCCAGGACCCGGAGGCGTGCTGGCCGGATCATAGCCGATCCCTCACACCCTGGTCACGTACTGTTTGCCCCCCTCCCCTCTGGTAGAAGACTTCGGTCCATCCAGACTAAAACCTCCCGTCACATGAACAGCTTCTTCCCCTCTGCCATTAGACTGCTGAACACTAAGTGACTCTCGTGCACCATGTACAGCAGCTCAACCAGACTCATGTCAATCATCACTGTTTTCTTCCTGCATTACCGACTGCACTATATAGTTCTCCACAGTATCTGCTGCTGGCTAATATATATTTTAACTGTTGACCAGTATCACTTAATCTTATCCTACACTTTATTACATGTATAGTTTATTTCTCTTATCTTATCATGTTTAATGTTGCAGCATTGTACCGAGACAAATTCCTAGTTTGTGTACTACATGAACAATGGCAATAAACCTGATTCTGATTCTGATTCTGATTCTGAAGCACAACTGAAACACGCACACGAACAAGAATTCATCACAACGAAAAACCGCCAATTGAAAAAATTAAAAAAACTCACAGAAAGAAAGAACGGACGAAGACAAACACACACGGAAAAGAACGATAAGTGGGTCAAAAACCTATCACAACGCACACTCACGGACACGGAGAAAACAGCGCTGAACAGAGGACTGAACTTCGCCATCACACCAGCCAGAATCCCCCATGAAGAATACATCCTCGCAACAGAACTGGCATGCGAAAAAATCCAGGACCAAGGAGAAAAAGCAGCACTCCGGAACGCAGTCGCAGGAATCCTAAAAACGGCCAAATTACCACAAAGCAACGTTACAAGAAAAGAAGAAAAAGCATTAAACTCACTCAAGACAGATAAAACGATCACAATACTCCCAGCAGATAAAGGCAGAACAACAGTAATTTTGGACACGGAAACATACGAAAAACAGATGGAAACCATGTTGGCAGACAGTAACACATACGAAATCATTAAAACAAACCCGACAGAAGAAAAGAAAAAAATGCTCAAAGCCCTTCTAAAACCTCTATTAGAAAGCAATAAAATCACAAAGGACGCATATGATCACCTGATCCCCACAGCCAGCATCACCCCTCGGATTTATGGAACACCGAAAATACATAAAAAGGATATCCCACTGCGGCCAATAATAGACAGCATTGGATCAGTCACATACAACTTATCAAAAGCCCTAGCTGAAATCATCAAACCCCTCCTTGGACTATCAGACTTTCACTGTAAAAATTCAAAAGAGCTGGCACAAGAACTCAAAGACATAAAAATAGAATCAGACGAGATCCTCATCTCACATGACGTCATCTCTTTATTCACAAAGACTCCTATTGACGTCACACTACATATAGTGCAAGAACGCCTCAACAAGGACAGTACCCTAAAAAGACGCACCAACCTCACAGTCCATGACATATCCAAATTACTACAGTTTGTTGCAAAATCCACTTATTTTCAATTCAGAGGAAAAATCTACAAACAAAAAGAAGGATTTGCAATGGGAGACCCACTATCAGCCATCATGAGCAGTTTTTTTATGGAGGATCTGGAAAATAAAGCCATCAACACAGCACCCACAATATGCAAACCCACCCTTTGGAAGAGATACGTAGATGGCATTCTGGAAAAAATAAGGAAAGGACATACACAAGAACTCACTGACCATCTGAACAGTACAGACAGTACGGGGAACATAAAATTCACACACGAAGAGGAGGAAAATGGCACCATAGCCTTTCTGGACATGAAAATCCACCACAACGAGGATGGCAGCATAAAAATCACAGTCTACAGGAAACCAACCCACACAGATCAATACCTACTTTGGACATCGGAACACCCCACAGCACACAAGCTATCAGTCGTCAGGACATTATATGAACGAGCCACCATCATCACGGAACAAGAAGACAGACAGGAAGAGGAAAACCACATAAAACATGCACTTATACGCTGCCAATATCCAGTATGGGCCATAAACAAAGGGAAACAGCAAGTCAAAAACAAAGAAAATAAACAGGACACAAGACACAGAACAAAAGCTGAAATCAAAAACAAGGAAACCATAACTATACCATACATACGAGGGATCACGGAACCAATTCAAAGGATCATGAAAAAATACAAAATAAACACAGCAGTCAAACCACACAAAAAATTAAGACAGTTATTAGTACACCCTAAGGACAGAATAGAACAAGACAATAAATGCAATGTATTATATGAAATATCATGCAGATCATGTAACAAAACCTACATTGGAGAAACCGGAAGATTATTCACCACAAGAAAAAAAGAACACCAAAAGGAATGTGAGAAGGAAACGCAAGGACGACTCACAAGATCACAAAAAGAAAAAGCAGAACAAGAAACATTAAAATCAGCTATATCGGACCACTGCAAAAGAAATAATCACATCATGGACTGGGACAACACAAAAATTATTGGATCGGAGAGCAACAGACACAAACGTTGGATCAAGGAGGCAATAGAGATCAGAAAGCGGGGAAAAGACACCATGAACCGAGATGAGGGGGCCTTTATGCTTTCTCACACCTGGGACCACATTCTCCAGAGACCATCTGACGGCGGGAGGCGGGGCCGGCTCGGCGGATCTGACAGATCTGCTGAGCTGGCCCCGCCTACGAAAATCAGCTGATAAATGTCACCTGGCAGCAATCAGCTGACTCTTCTGATGAAGGCTGCAGTGCAGTTGAAACATGTAAAGAAGGTAAAGACATCTTTCTATTTTACTTTTGTCTTTCAAAGGAAAAAAAAAAAAAAAAAAAAAAAAAAAAAAAAGGATAAATAAACACACAGCGCGGAGCACCATAGCTAGATGGAATAAATATGTAAATATATAAACACACACAGTGCGGAGCACTGTAGCTAGATGGAATAAATATGTAAATATATATATAGCAACACAGCACTGAGTGGCAATCACGTGACGGCTTTTGTATGCAGCAAAACATAAAAATCACACAAAATATGACCTGCCATCTGGGGCTGTTTGCCCCTGCTTGTTACTTCTTCTCCTGCCTGTCACTGTTCTGTGTTATGTTGCTTACCTGTGTCTATATATACAGTGATCCCTCATTTATCGCGGTTAATGGGTTCCAGAACCGACCGCGAAAAGTGAAAAACCGCGAAGTAGCGTCACCCCTAATGACGTCACCCATAAATAATACGTACGTTCATTCTCTCACTCTCTCTCATATGATACGTGTGTGTGTGTGTGTAAGTGTACATACATACGTAGATGTAAATAAAGTGTACATAAATATGTTTTTAGAACTCTTTTATTATTATAACAAGATACGTAACTCAAGATGAAGATGATTTACTGCACAGGTTAATGAGAGCTTTACTGCTCCTCAGGTGACGCCTCATCGTCAGGTGCTAGAGGCGCAGGATCGTCGAGGGCAGCTTCCGATAGAGCTGGAGAAGCTGCAGGAGACGGCGTAGTGGCTCGACGGGAAGATTATTTCGCACAAAATGGCACAAGAGAACAGCAAAAAGTTCCACGCGGCGAGACTAAGCAACACGAGCGATAAAGAGCAATGAATGCGGTCTTCCTTCGCCGGGTGGGCGCTCGGCAGGGAGAGAAGCTGGGTAAAACGTCTCGGCCAATCAGCTTGCGGGGTGAAACGTCTCGGCCAATCAGCTTGCGAGATTCCCGAGCCGAGCCAACACGAGAACAGCGAACAGAGAGGTGGATTTTGAGTTGTGCGGGCTCTCCGTGTTGATACCTGATGTTGTTCACTTCCGCTTCTGAGAGAGAGCAGACGCTTTTCTTCCCTCTCCCTCCTAATCCTCTCCCTTCTGATCCCAGCTTGCAATGTCACTCTTCTCCTGGCTGAATCTTAATCCAAATGGAAATTATGGATCTGGAAAGCGACTTATATGCGATTGTCACCACTTTAAAAAGTAGAAGATCGGGTCAGGGGGAACCCAAGGGAGACTCATGGTATTGGAATTCATGTGTCTGTGTGATTCGACTGAGATTGAACTGATCACAGGATCTTCTGTTTGGCCCCTGGAGTTTTCCTAGTGTATCGAAATTATCTGGGTGAGCTAATCAAATGCGGACCCCGGCGTAGCTCCCTTAACAAATTCAACAATTCGTCCAGCTGGGGGGAGCACTGACTGTCAGCGGCAGGATTAACATGGAATTTACTATCTGGCATGCATTGAAGAGAGAACGAACTCTCTGGACATGTTTTACCTATGTTTCGGTAGGTGGATAACATCTGTGGATCGCTGAGTGCTCTCCAGAGAATGATCTAAAGTATGATTCAAGCCTGTATGAAATTGAAGCACAGAATCGAAGAGAGAGAAATTTTTTATTCTCTGAGTGCACTGTGCAGATTTGACCTTGTGTTTTGGTGCCTTTGTTTACATTCCTCCTCGATGAAGATAACGCTGGGAAGTGGCTTATGTCTACCCATACATCAACAATCAGTTGTTGTCGTCAGCGGATTGGTCTCTCGAGGACATTGCCCATGTGCCTTCTGCAAGGAAGAGGAAAAGAGAGACAGACTCTGATCTCTGACTTGTTTATAAGTCACATGATTATAACATCTATCCACTGCCTGGAGGCGCCCTCTGCTGCTCACTAACAACTGTTACACTCACACTACACAATGACATGCAAATATACACACACTGCTCTCCCTCCCTCTGCTGTGTGATTGTATCTATCGTCTGCTAATGTGCATAGAGGGTTTTTTTTCTGTGTAATCAAAATTTGGCTCATGAGCTTATATGAGCTTACGAGCGTGATTCTGATAACTATGTTTTTTCTCTCTGCCTATTGTGTTTCCCCCCCCCCCCTTCCCCCCTTTACCCCCACTGCAGACAGGCGCCTCTATGGCTGCCGTGTCATTGGATGCGCCTAATGTGCGCGCCCAATGTCAAGTCAAATTCCTTGTGTGTTTACTTGTAAATATACTTGGCAATAAAGCTGATTCTGATTCTGTAATGTAGTCTCCCTGCCTTCTGCTAGCGCCCGCCCATTATTTCTCAATTTTGAATTTTTGATGAATATTTTTGAAAAATCCGTGATGCACTGAGGGCGCGAAAGGTGAAGCGCGAAGTAGCGAGGGATCACTGTATACAGTATATGTCTTGCAGGGAGTCATGTGCTCTATGTGCCATAATATAGACATCATTATCTTGGAGTCATGTGCTCTGTTTATTTGCCATCATATAGACATCATATCTTTATGATGGCATCGCAAGTCCTATATGATGGTATCGTGAGTCCTATGATGCCTGAGATCATAGGATCATCATAGGACATCAGGCAGACATCATAGGCCGTCCGTGTCTATATATATATGTCTCGTAGGGAGTCATGTGCTCTGTCTGTGTGCCGTCATATAGATATCATATCTGGGAGTCATGTGCTCTGTCTATGTGCCGTCATATAGACATCATATCTTTATGAGGGCATCGCAAGTCCTATGATGACTGAGATCATAACCTGTCACTGTTCTCTGTTATATTGCTTACCTGTGTCTATATACAGTATATGTATTTCTGCATTCCCATTGCTGAAGGGTCTCCTCCTGTCTCAGACGGCTCTGTTGTTCACATTCATGCCTGCGGCGTACTGCTGGAACCTGAGGTGTTTCGTGTTCACGGCATCTTTTCTGATGTGCAGCAGTTCTCCTCATTCTATTGCTCTCCATCTGATGGGTCTTCTTCTTCATTCAGACCACTGGTTGAGGGATAGGTGTGTCATTATTCCAGTTCATGGGCAGGATCATGAAAATAGATTATTCCCCAGAGACTGATGGAGAAATTACTCCTTCTTGGTCTGAACACCGCCACATGTCTCTGGATCCTGGATTTCCTGACCGAGAGACCCCAGTCTGTCCGGGTTGGAAACAACATCTCCAACTCCATCACACTGAGCACTGGATCCCCTCAAGGCTGTGTACTCAGTCCACTGTTGTTTACACTTTTAACACATGACTGTGTGTCCAGACACGAGGGGAACCAGATTATTAAGTTTGCAGATGACACCACAGTGGTGGGACTTATTCAGAGGGATGAGGAATCAATGTACAGGGAAGAAATTAGAGACCTGGAGGGCTGGTGCAGGGAGAACAATCTGGTGCTCAACGTGGACAAAACGAAGAAGATGATTATCGCCTTCCAGCGGTCACGGCCTGAACACGTCCCTCTCTGTATCAGCGGCCGTTCCATGGAGAGAGTGGAGAACATCAACTTCCTCGGAGTGCAGATCTCGCAGGACCTGACCTGGAGCAAGAATTCCTTGGGGATCAGGAAGCAGACCCAGCAGAGACTGCACTTCTTGAGGAAACTCAAACAGGCCTCTCTCCCCATCTGCATCCTCAGGACCTTCTACAGAGGTGTGGTGGAGAGTGTTCTGACGTACTGCATTGCAACATGGTACTCTAGTTGCAGTATGTCAGACAAAAAAGCTCTGCAGAGGATAGTTAAGGGAGCTGAGAAGGTAATTGGAGTTTCCCTCCCCTCTGTTCAAGAACTTTTTCAGAGCCGTTGTAGGAGCAGGGCACTGAACATTGTTAAGGACCACTCTCACCCTCTGCACAAACACTTTGAACTGCTGCCATCTGGCAAACGATTCCGGAGCATCAGAGGCAGAACCACCAGACTGATCAACAGCTTCCTTCCACAAGCTGTTAGGATGCTGAACAGTTGATCTGGAATCCTTTACACATATTACTGCACTTTATGGACATTATGTATATTATATGTATATTATAGTTTTAGTCAGTTTTAAGTATTTATTTCTCTTAGCTACTTAGATTCACTTAGCCATTTTAATTGTTTTATATATACATAGGCAGTTATTATCATTTTAACTGCAACTGTAATAAGTTAACATTACTGTATCCAAATGTGTCTCAGGGATGTGTGAATGGCTGTCAGGGTGGGGGGTGTGAGTATGTTTTTTAAATTATGTTCTTTTTACAATAAGGATGCCTAGAGAAATGCAATTTCATCTTGCTTGCACTACAGTTGTATGCATAGCATCATGACAATAAAGGTAGGTTGATTGATTGATTGATTGATTGATTGATTGAGATCTGAGCAAAAAGTGGCTTCCGACCCTGTTCAGGAAGGCCCGTGCATGCCCGTAGAAACCAGAACACCCGGAGAAAATCAGCACTTTGCTTGGCATTTTACACATTTGTAGTGTAGACTGGCATTCTTCAAGGTTACACATTTTTACTGTGTCAGCACCTCTTTAAAAACGACATTGCTGAGAAAGTGGCGCTTTTGCTTAGTTTCTTCATCTTGAGCAACAATACGAAGACTGCTTGATCTGGCAACTCTGCTCGCAGCAATGTAGAATTGGCCATGGCTGCAGAAATCTGTTGTGCAGAAAACACAAACGCACTATAAAGACTGGCCCTGTGACTTATTCACCTTGCCAATTTTGAGCCATATGACATCATAAAGACACATTAGTCTAGGCATCGTGAGTGATAGTCTATATGACATCATAAAGACACATTTGTCTATGTGCCGTCATGTAGACATCATATCTTTATGACGGCATCGTGAGTCCTATGATGCCTGCGTTCATAGGACATCCTATGATGATCAGACAGAGATCATAGGTCGTCCTATGATGTCCTATAAACGTGACAGACGCACAGATTTCTTGCTTTAATAAAGTGATAGGTGCAGCTATTTATTAAAATGCAAACAGAAACAAGGCAATACAGAGCTTATACAATTATATCAAGGCTGATAGTTGATAATTGGTCTGACCATACTGATTCTTCAACACAGCCTGAACTCTTATTAAGTTTTCTTGTAATTTCTTCAAGAATATTTTTCTAGGCTTCTTTCAAGCACCTTTCTGGATGTTGGCTGACTTTTAACTGATCTTGTTCTTCTATTCAGTCTGGAATAGTCTGAATAGAACAAGATCAGTTTTATCACTAAGAAGACAAAATTAACTTGATATATTGGCTGAGTTTTTTCCATTCTTTGCCAAGATGAGCCCACATTTTAAATTTTGATTCATCACTCCATAAGACCTGTGACCATTGATTTTTCAGTCCAGTTTTTATGTAATCTGGCATATCTCAGCCTTTTCTTTTCCTTTCCCTTCCTTAAGAAGGATTTATTGACAGCCACACTTCCACTGAGGCCATTCCGATGAGGCTTCAGTCAGTGGTAGATGGATCAACTGTAGGGGAAATCCCCCTTCACTCAAATTAAGATAAGATAAGATAAGATAAGCCTTTATTAGTCCCACAATGGGGAAATTCCAGGATTGCAACAGCACAGGGACAGCAACACTCAGAGCAACAATCAGAAGGCAAGAAAAAAACAACATCTAGCAAACATATGTCCATATTACTATAAATGTATATATATAGACACACAGTGCAGAGCATTATGGCTGGTGGATGTGCAGCAGAAAGTCTAAGCTCTCTCTCCGCGGATGCAGCGGGCCAGCTGGAAGTCTTTGGGCATGATGGTGACCCCCTTAGCGAAGAAGAGACCACCAGGTGGGCCTCGCTGGTCTCCTGCAGAGCCATGACGGCGAAACTCAGGAAACGCAGGACGGTCTTGAAGTCCTGAGCGATCTCCCTCACCAGGCGCTGGACGGGCAGCTTACGGATGAGCAGCTCCGTGGATTTCTGGTAGCGACGGATCTCTCTCAGAGCCACGGACCTGTGACGGCGAGGCCTCTTCACTCTGCCGGTGGCCAGAGCGCCTCTCCGAGCAGCCCTGGTGGCTAGCTGTCTCCTGGGGGGCTTCTTCCTCCAGTAGATTTTACGGGCGGTCTGCTTGGTTCTTGCCATCGCTCTTTATTATTCTGTCTTATATTTCTTTCACGCCGCCTAAAACTCCAGCCCGGCACCCGCTTCGTTTTCGCTACAGCTCCCGGTATGTCGAGTTTCCCATTAGCACCGGGCGGCGGCCAAGTGCTAGCTAGCACTAGCTCCTCCCCGCTGTAACGTCTCCCGCTGCAAACCGTGGCTCCGTCCGCCGACCCGGGAGACCCCCGGGGCGATCCGTGCATCCGTGATATATATACAGAGTGAAAGGTGTAGAAAGAAGAAGGAAGATTAAAAAAAAAAAAAAGGCTGTTGCAACAGGCAGCCGACTCGTGTGGCGCCGCCGGTCCGGCAGAGCCGGAACCGGAAAAAAATCAAAATAATCAATAATAATAATAATCGTTTTATTATAAAAATAATTAAAGATCCCCGATTAAAAATAATCGGGGATCGTGAGATCGTGGGTTTGATCCCAGCCCCCGACCAACAGTG
Organism: Pholidichthys leucotaenia; assembly: GCA_020510985.1. Taxonomy (NCBI): domain Eukaryota; kingdom Metazoa; phylum Chordata; class Actinopteri; order Cichliformes; family Pholidichthyidae; genus Pholidichthys; species Pholidichthys leucotaenia. Next base: position 125,767,741 of record CM035837.1, on the reverse strand, counting down.
AGCTGTGTGGAGTTTGCATGTTCTCCCCGTGTTGCATGGGTTTACTCCGGGATTTCTCCGGTTTCTTCCCGCATACCAAAACGTGTAGGTTTAGGGCGCTCGCGCACGCAGCGACCGGCAGCTGGTGGCTTGTCACCAGACTGCACACCAAATCTACCTACGGGTACAAATAAGTAACAAAAAAAAAAAAAGTCTGTCTGTGTGTCATGACTATAGCCTATGATGCCCCTATGATGTCTGCATCACTGGACATCAAGCCTGCCTTCATGTCTTTATGATGTCATATACAGTGATGCCTGCCTGACAGAGTATGATATGATGCTATCCTTGATGTCTTTATGATGTCATATACAGAGAACATCAGGACTTGCGATGCCGTCATATAGACAAAAGCACCATGTCATCATATACACAATAGGACATAGCACTTTAAACCACACCCATTCGAAGCAGTAAATCTGGAAATCTTAAAAAATATCATATGAACATCAGGACTCATGATGTCGTCATATAGACAAAAGGACCATTCCGTCATGTACACAATAGGACATGTAGAGGCTTGGAAATAGTTAATAGTTATGTAAAAGGTGCTAAAAAGACATTTGGATAAAAAAAAAAAATTAAAAAAAACAGGCACCCCTACAATTTTTATTTTATTCTTTAATTGTTTTATTTTTCTACAATGCATTTGTAATTCATCTGGTTCCATTATAACTCATGTGAGTTGAGTACAGTTCCGTACGCCGACCAATAGATGGCGCATGTCACACAATGATAGAGAGTAGACTCGCGCACCGGAGGATGAAGAATAAACTCCTCTGTGTGAAGTAACGGCACGAAACGTGTGCTCTTGTCTATTCTTCCATCACAGGTTGGTAAACACTAATAATTCAAGAGTGGGACTTCCGGTTATGGCGGCCACGTAGGAAGACGTGTTTCGCCCTGCTCTGCTCCTAAAGATAAAAAGTCGGCAAATAACTCTCTCATTTGGAACAAAGCCTATCCCAGCGTTTGGGCGAGGATATGCCGGTAAAGCCTAAGGCTGGGAAATCAGGTGGAGGAAAAACCGAACCGCCGAAACAGTCCAAGTTAACAGACTTTCACGTTCGTGACGAAGTAGAAAAATCCTCAGATATGGCGGAGCAAGCTAGTGGCGGAGCGGTGACTGCTGGCGACGGCACAGGTGCGGTGCTCGCTGCCATTAGTTCAATGAGAGCAGACTTTTCTGCTAAATTTGATGGGATTATAGCAGCGATAGAAGGAATGAGAAAGGAGATAAGCGACTGTATGGAACGAGTATCACAGGTGGAGCTCTGAATTTCCAGTGCTGAGGATGACGTCACCAGCCTACAATAAAGGTGCGCACATTGGAATTAAAAAATAAACGCCTGGAAGATAATGTCCTGGACTTAGAATCCTGGTCGAGATGGAACAACCTGAGGCTGGTGGGTCTCCCGGAGGGAACCGAGGGTCGGGACCCATGTTCCTTTTTGGAAAAGTGGATTCCAGAAAGCACTGAACAATGCGGAGCTGCAGTCATCAGTCGTTTTAGAGAGCGCCCATCGAATTGGCCCACCGAGAGATAATAAGGCACCACCGAGGACGCTGATTATGAAGTTCCTCAGCTACAGAGACAAGATGACAATCTCCAACGTGGCGCGAGCCAAAGGAGAAATTAAATACCAGGATCAACAGGTGCGGTTCTACCCAGATTTGGCCACAGGAATCCAACAATTAAGGAAACAGTTTGACCCCGCCCGTAAAGCCTCGGGATTCGTCATGGAGTGATTCACCCTGCAAGATTGCTGGTCACATATAAGGGCAGAACCCACACCTTCAAGACCCCTGAGGAGGCGCAGGAGCTCATCAAGCAGATCCAAGAAAGAGACTGGTGGGAGCTAAGCAAGAAGCATGAACAAAATATAAGGTAGAATATTTAAGCATTTGCACAGGCATCTGACTGATCTGAAGCATATAGCAAATTTACAAAATATAGATTGTATTATATATTAAAAAAACAACAAAAAAACCTATGATGTACAAAGTTGCTATAAAATTTTGGAGTTAAGTTGGAAAACTACAGAAGAGAGTTAATGTTACGTCATTAAAAGCAGTAGAGTCAGGGTGATTGAGAGGAGAAAGAAGGAGTGGCTTTGGCTGGTCCTTGCGGGTGTGGAGCAGTCAATAGCTATAGCGGGAGACGGAATTTTTTTTGGATTTTGGGGGGGATTACCACAAATGTGGGAAGGGGGAATTTGTTTGTGTGTAGTTTGTAGGATGAATGTTCAACCACTCATGTTTTTGCTTCTCTGTATGAGCATGTTTACATTGCGAGGTACGGCAATCTCAAACTCCTTATTGATCATAGACCAAAGCGTTAATCTTAATTTAACTTCATGGAATTGCAGAGGTCTACAAAATTTAAAAAAACTTAAACAAGTTATGAATAAAATAAAAGACATAGGTTCAAAAATTGTGTTTTTACAAGAAACTCATCTAATAGAGGAGGATGTAAAAAGAATTAGGAGAAGATGGCAAGGAAGTGTATTCACCTCATCATTTTCATCCCGAGCCAGGGGAGTTATGACTCTCATACATAAATCAATCCCATTTCAAGTGAAAAATGTAATTGGAGACAAATTTGGAAGATATCTAATCATTCAAGGATCTTTGTTATTAGAAAATATAAATCTGGTGAACTTATACGGTCCCAATATAGATGATCAAAATTTCTTTGCTAATTTATTTCTTATTTTATCATCACTTACAGGGCAACATATAATAGCAGGGGATTTTAATTGTACATTGAATCCCGGTATAGATAGATCAACAGGACTGGACTGTACGCACAATGGATGCAGGATGATCATTAATCATTTTATGAAAGAATTGAGATTGCTAGATATTTGGAGAGAAATGAAACCACAAGTTAAAGCCTACTCTTGTTATTCTAATACCTACAAGACATTCTCACGTATTGACTATTTTTTGATCTCCACAGAATTAAGGTCCAAGATTCAAAACTGCTTCTATGATAATACTGTGATCTCTGATCATGCACCCTGCTGTCTAATATACATAGATAAGAAATTGACAAAGGAATCAGGTAGGTGGCAATTTCAGCATAAATGGCATCAGGATGAGGAATTTGTTAAGTACATAGAAAAACAGATAGATGAGTTCTTTGATATCAATACTACACAAACATCAGCATGTATAAAGTGGGAGGCTTTCAAAGCTTTTATTAGGGGGCATATTATTAGTTATACAGGTTCAAAATCTAAGAAGACTCGAGAGGAGAGAGTCCAATTGGAACATAAAATAAAAATTCTTCAAGAAAAAGTGTATGCAGGAAGTGACCCAAAGTTAGAGAATGAATTACTGATTCTGAGAGCTGAATATGACAAAAAAATCAGCGAAAAGAGCTGCTTTGAGTCTTCTAAGATTGAAGCAATCTTTTTATGAACAAGGTGAAAAATCAGGAAAATTATTGGCATGGCAGATTAAACAATTAGAATTTAAAACACCAATTACCAGTATTATAAGTAACGGACAGGCAGTTGTAGATCCTTTAGAAATTAATAGTGCCTTTAGAGATTACTATGAAAAATTATATGATACAAAAAATGAAACTGACTTAACAAAACTAAATGGGTTTTTGGACGGATTATCTACACCGTGTAGTCCTAATGAAAACAGGGAGATACTGGAGTCTAAAATTAGTCAAGAAGAATTTGGGCTAGCCATTGATAATATGAAATCAGGAAAAAGTGCAGGACCAGATGGTCTTCCAGTTGACCTCTATAAAAAATTTAAGAATAAATTAATAAAACCATTTTTGGAAATGGTTTTAGAAGCATTTCAAAATAGTAATTTACCACCATACATGAATAATGCCTTAATTATACTGTTGCCAAAACCAGGTAAACCCTCTAATAAATGTGAAAATATGAGACCAATAAGCCTATTAAATGCTGACCTTAAGATAATCTGTAAAATTTTAGCAAGATGACTACAAGAAATATTACCAAATATTATTAACCGAGATCAGAATGGCTTTATAAAGGGAAGACAAGGCTTCCATAATGTAAGAAGACTATTTAATATTATCTATTCTAATAAAGAAGCACCGGATACAGCTCTCCTATGAATGGACGCCGAAAAGGCCTTTGATAGGGTCGAATGGCCCTTCCTTTTTGAAGTCTTACAAAGGTTTGGACTTGGAAATAATTTCATAAAATGGGTACAGATAATATACAATAATGCTACAGCAGAAATCCTAACAAACAGCAATATTTCAAAATCAATAAATATCAATAGAGGATGTCGACAAGGCTGTCCACTTTCACCTTTACTGTTTACTATGGCAATTGAACCTTTAGTGATGGCAGTACGTTTACATCCACAATTATATGGGATTAAAGTAGGACCAACAGAACATAAAATCTCCCGGTATGCCGATGACATAATTTTGTTTATGTCGAATCTTAAAAAATCAATTCCGACCGTGTGTCATGCGCTGGCCCTCGCGAGCCAGCTAGAGATGCACAGAGTCACCAGTGAGTTTTCAGTGAGTTTATTTACGGTGAAAAGTGAACAACACAAGATGCAGGAGCAATGACACATGAGTCTCCGCACTTCCGGAGGCATAAGGCTAGACAGCTCACTTACGAGTCCATAGGAGAGAGACAGTCATACACAGGCAACGGTTGTTTAAGTAATTGCCTACACAAGCCGCTGAAGCAAAGACACACAAAGGTCTACTTTCCGGAAGGGGTAAGGCTAATAGCTCACTTACTGGTGCCGGAGAAGTGACGGTCAACCACAAGCAGACAAGGTAGATAATGGTCCAAGTCATCCGTAACTCAGACGTATAACGACTGACACTGCTGCGTCATACCGTCGCCAGTGCTGGGCTTATATGGCAAAACACTAACGACGGTAATGACGCTCAGCTGGCCGACCGTTGACAGGCGGAAACCCCACCGAGCACCTTCACAATAAGAGCCCGGTGAGGCCAGAATACAGCCCGCAGCTGTCAAGGCCGGCAGCGAGACATAACTTTAACCCGAGCGCGATCAGAACCGGCACTCGGGTCATAACACCTTGTTGAATTTAATAAGGAATTTGGGGGAAATATCAGGATATAAAATAAATAAAACTAAATCTTCAATATTAATGCTAAATGAGACCCAGAGAAATCATCCAGCTCCTGAGGTAAATCAATTCAATGTTGTAAATCAGTTTAAATATTTAGGAATTCAAATTGTGCCTAAGCTAGGATTAGTCGCCAGTGCCAATTACGAAGCCTTAATGACAGACATTAATGAGTTACTTCAGAGGTGGATGTCACTACCAATGTCGATGATCGGGAGAATCAATATACTTAAAAGTAATATCTTACCTAAAATACTTTATTTATTTCAATACATTCCTTTACCACCACCTTCAGATCTATTCTCAAGAATTAAAAAAAAGTTAGTGGAATTTATATGGAACAATAGGAAGGCTAGATTACGTCTGTCCTTACTATATTTACCATTTGATCATGGAGGTCTGAAATGTCCAAACTTTATGTTGTATTACTGGTCAGCACAACTGAGGTCTATGACATATTATTTTTCATCAAATGATCTCCCTCACTGGACTGAAATGGAATCATACAATTTACCTTTACCTCTTCCCATATTCATATACTCAGACTCGGCAAAAAAATTACAGAAACAAGTTAAAAATCCATTTGCAAAGCATATGATCAAAATATGGTGTGAAACCAAAAAATATTTAAAAGAACCACACTTATTGTCACAATTTAGCCCAATATGGGGTAATTAATATTTTAAACCAGGGAGAGCTGATGCTGTACTTAAAGTATGGAATTTAAAAGGGATTCAAAAGATTCAAGACTTATATCTGTCATGTTCAGATAACATAATGTCTTTTGAAGAACTAAGGATCAAATTTAATCTTAATAGAACACATTTTTTAAAATATCTTCAGCTTAGGAACTTTATTCGATCAAATCAAAATAATGCTCTCACTCGACCTACTTATTCATCCTTGGAAAAAATTTTGACGAAAGATAGTAAGAGAAAGGGTATTATTTCAGAGTTTTATAACTCATTGACACTATTCTCAAGTGAAAACTCACAGAAAAGATTGAATTATTGGAAAGAAGACCTGCAAACTGAAATTTCAGAGGAACAATGGGAATTGGCTTGTACGGAAGCTCAAACCAAATCAATAAATGTACGTCTTAAATTGATACATTTTAAATGGTTAATGCGGATGTATGTTACACCGGTGGAGTTAAATAGATATAACAAAAACATACCAGATACGTGCACAAAATGTATGGAAAGTAAAGGAACCTTATTTCATTGTTTATGGGAATGTAGAAAAATTAGAATGTTTTGGGAAGAGGTGAGGGTAACAATTGAAAAAATAATTTCAAAACAAATCATATTGAATCCTAAATTGTTTTTGTTGGGTCTGCATCCAGAAAAGCATAACTTGAATAAAAGTGAAAGAGCATTCATAGACCTCAGTTTGCTTAACGCCAAAAAATGTATTGCACTATTGTGGAAAAAGACTCATAGACCAGATGTGACTCAGTGGTTAAGACAGATGTTAACAAACCTTCCACTAGAAAGAATAACATACATACTGAAATCAAAGGAAATTGTGTTTGAGAATATATGGAGACCTTTCATTGATTATGTAAAGAATTTAAACAAAACTTTTGAAGAAGAAGGTGAATGATGTGTGTGGACCTTGTAAATTCCAAACTGGTGAATGTATAATATGTATACTTATGTAATGGATTGCCTAGACTAAACAGAGGAGCATTGTCGAAGACCTGTTCTTGTTAGTGGTTGTTGGTGTTTTTAGTACTTTTTTTTTAAATTACTTTAGTGTTAGTGTTTGATTGTTTGTGTTATGTTTGTAAAAAAAAAAAAGGTTCAATAAAAAATATTGTGGAAAAAAATAATTCAAGAGTGCAATATAAACTGTAAGAGTCCTAAGATGTCCGAGATTGTATTGTGATAAGTGTGAGACAAAAAGCGGGTTTGTAAGGGTATTTCTGTTAAAGTTGATGTGTTGTTGTATAAGCTAACCTGCTAATGTTAATGATCGAGTGTATGGGATGTGCAGCCAGGGTGAAGTCCGCCCACATGTTAGGAATCATTTGATTATGTTATTTAAAGACATTTATGAAACGGTTTTCATACAGTATGACATCTACTGGTTTTATTTGTCCCCAAGTGTGCATATTTCGGGTGTATTACCGAATACCAGGAATACTATTGTAAAAGTGTATTAGATACACAGTGGCCAGGTTAGTGCATTGTTAAGAATAGCGCCACATACTGTACATTTATGACAGTGCTTAAAATGATTAATTTAAATGTAAATTCATGGGTTATTGTTTAAAATATAAATATTTGAACAAGTTAAAAGCTATATACATGGGAAGGAGATAAAAACAATAATTCATTTCATGTTAAGATAATTTGTTAAAAATGTTAAGTATACAGTTAATGTCACATTGAAAATTGTGATAAATGGACATGATTGTGTTTTGTTTAATGGTGATGTGATCAGATAATAAGAGAGAAACTATGGACTTTGATAGTAAATACTAGTCAGTTGATGTTGGTCATGTGAATGATTTGGATGAAGAATAAACTCCTCTGTGTGAAGTAACGGCACGAAACGTGTGCTCTTGTCTATTCTTCTATCACAGGAGAGTTAACTTCCACATACACGTTGCCTCCTCCTGGGCCGCTACCCAGGGGAGCAACAATTATGGGGGCTCGTCCGGGATTAGCGCCACCTACTAGTCTGGCACTAATCATCGAAGAACCAAGGGATGCTGACCACCTGTTCCTGAGCCATCGACCTAAGCGACTGACTATAGGAAACCACAGCCATGTCTGCTCTACATGACCTGAGATGGGAAATCCAGCAAGAATTTCACCAGCTGACCATTGCCCACTGCAGAAACGTTCTTTACAAGCTGGCCGAGTCGTTCAAGGATGAGGCGGGAGAAGATTTGCCAGGTGCAGAGTCGACCGAAGTGGAACTCTTCAACTTCATTGTTGACTCGCTGAGAAGTCCACAACTGAAGAGCCTTGAGGACCAGGGGATGTCTCGCCTGCTTGCTTTCCGTGACCTCATCATTGAACTGCAATCGCCCACAGCAGCTGGAGAAGTGGATGCAGAGGTGTCACCCGATGATGATCTGGTCACAGTAGTTCCTGTGACCACTGGAGCTGCAGCACCATCAGGGAAGAACCATCCAACATCACCATCTGTAGTTCCTGACCCAGGAGGGTTAGTCAGACTGACTGAACTTACGTCACTGTTGCCACGTAGAGAGTACAAGATTCATGGTGGTCAAATCTTTGATTTTGATTCTGATTTGAGTTACAATAACTTGTGCAAACAGCTTGATGAAGGGTTAAATGAGGGGTTCACAGAGGCTGAGATTATCAGAACGGTGTTTAAGATAATTAAGCCTGGTGTGGGTGACCCCCACAGCCTACGGACAAGCAGAGCGCTCAGCTGGGCAATTAGCAGAACAATGAGATGTGTGTACTGAGATCAATAGGCAGCCTCTCTTTGTCTAGTTCAGGCGCCAGTATCCTCTTGATATGTGTGACTCAAATGCAGGTGTTCATGGCTTCCTGCTCTGTATTGTGATGCTAATGTGCCTTTCATGTATTGTCTGTAACTGGGTATTTAAACTGCATCGCTCTGTAACTCTCTCTCTCTCTCTCTGACCACTGCTTCTGACTACTGCTGCTTATGAGAGCCTGAGAGCTTGCTGTGGCGCGCCTGCACGGCGCTGGGGTGAGTTCTGTGATGGCGGTATGATTAATAAACTCCCTTAAAAACTCTCAGTTCGCTGCCTATTATTTCATGCCGCTACACTGGTGACCCCGAGAAAGCACACGCTTTGTGCAACGCAACCTTCTGGTCTGGACAGCCACACTGGTGACCCAACCCAAGAAAAGAACACGCTGGCAGCCCCCGGTGGTGACTCTCCGACGACAAGCGAACGCAGCAGCCTGACGCAAATGATCTGCCTTCCCTTCTGCTACAGGGAGACCTCGACGCAGAGCCACCACCAGGCGAAACTCTCCGGAGATCACTCACGACCGGGAAAGCTGCAGAAAGCTTCATGGTGAGATCTGCACGCCTGAGATCTGCACATCCACGCTGGGACCGGCCGCTCTCACAGCTCCTCCACACGAGAGTGCACGCACCTCGTCCTCTCTCCATGACGGCGACCTCCAGGGCCGACGGAGAACACAGCGCGTGGACCTGGACGCACCATGACCGAACTACAGCAACAACCTGAACAGGCATGACCATCGGTGCCGACTACGCTGATCTCCAGCAAGCTCCCTGACCCTGACTCGCCTCGACAGCGGACCTGCCAAGCACCGAACCCCGCACGCACACCGGGGGGTTATGAGGACAGCGCACCCCGCACGGGACAATACTGGCTCCACACAGACCGCCATCGTCCTTCGCCGCTGCACACAGAACCTTCAGGGCTGCTCACACACCTGAAGCACGCACGCAGCTCGCTCACAGGATTTTGTATGGGTTTCAGCCACGGCGCACAAAGGGAATTCCGCCGTCAGCTGTCCCCGAGAGCTATAGGGCTGCGCGGGCGCACCTAAAGCCAACACGCCAAGTCCCTCACACAGCTGCAGCTCCTTTTCTCTCACAGCCGCTACGCAGCCTTGCAGCTCCTGTTTTTCTTCATAGCCGCGAGAGGAGTCAGAGACAAATTTTTCTTCTCACAGCCGCTGTGGACCTCCGCCACGTTTAACGGGACAGCCCCTCAACATCACGGATCCACAGGCAATTTTTGCGCGGCCCAGACAAATTCGCCGTCCCGGGCCGGCACTTGCGACCCTCACCCCCCCTCCCTCCACCGCCGCCTGCAGCGAGCTTTCCCAGCAGCTCGCTCCCAAAGCCGGACTATCGAGGCCTCAGCTCCCCGCTGAGCCCTCTGGGGGGGAGTACTGTGGGTGACCCCCACAGCCTACGGACAAGCAGAGCGCTCAGCTGGGGCAATTAGCAGAACAATGAGATGTGTGTATTGAGATCAATAGGCAGCCTCTCTTTGTCTAGTTCAGGCGCCAGTATCCTCTTGATATGTGTGACTCAAATGCAGGTGTTCATGGCTTCCTGCTCTGTATTGTGATGCTAATGTGCCTTTCATGTATTGTCTGTAACTGGGTATTTAAACCGCATCGCTCTGTAACTCTCTCTCTCTCTGACCACTGCTTCTGACTACTGCTGCTTATGAGAGCCTGAGAGCTCGCTCTGGCACCCCTGCACGGTGCTGGGGTGAGTTCTGTGATGGCGGTATGATTAATAAACTCCCTTAGAAACTCTCAGTTCGCTGCCTATTATTTCATGCCGCTACACCCGGTACCTTTAAAGATATGCTTGTAACCAAAGATAGCCTTACTGTAGCTGAGTTAAAACACTTCTTAAGGACACATTTACATGAGAAAAACAGCACTGAATTATTTCAGGAGCTGAGTAATGCTAAGCAAAATGACAAAGAAACACCACAACAGATTATGTATAGACTAATGGGGCTAAAACAGCATGTGTTGATTGCATCTAAAAACAGTAGTGGGCTTCATTATGACAACAAGTTGGTACAAGGTGTGTTTATCCATTCACTGTATCAGGGTTTGAATGAAAAATACTCTTATGTCAGGAGAGACCTTAAACCTCACATCTTAAACACCAGTGTCACAGATGACTCCATCCTGAGGACGACGCAGTCAACCTGGCCCTCCACTCCATCCTGCAGCACCTGGACTCCCCAGGAACCTATGTCAGGATCCTGTTTGTGGACTTCAGCTCTGCATTCAATACCATCCGCCCCGCTCTACTCCAGGACAAGCTGTCCCTGCTCAACGTGCCTGACTCCCTCTGCAGGTGGATCACCGACTTCCTGACGGACCGGAGGCAGCATGTGCGGCTGGGAAAGACTGTCTCACACTCTGTTAGCATCAGCACCGGATCACCCCAGGGCTGTGTACTTTCCCCACTGCTTTTCTCCCTTTACACCAACTCCTGCACCTCCAGCCACCAGTCTGTCAAGCTGATCAAGTTTGTGGACGACACCACCCTCATCGGGCTCATCTCCAACGGTGACGAGTCCGTCTACAGGAGAGAGGTGGCCCAGCTGGCGTCCTGGTGCAGCCACAACAACCTGCAGCTGAACGCTTTGAAGACAGTGGAGATGATCGTGGACTTCAGAAAAGTCACAGCCCCTCTGCCCCCCCTTACCCTCACAGACTCTCCCATCACCACTGCGGATTCCTTCCGCTTCCTGGGCACCACCATCACCCGGGACCTCAAGTGGGAGCCGACCATCAGCTCCCTCATCAAAAAGGCCCAGCAGAGGATGTTCTTCCTGCGGCAGCTGAGGAAGCTCAAGCTACCCACCAAGATGTTGGTGCAGTTCTACACGGCCATCATCGAGTCCATCCTCACCACCTCCATCACCGTGTGGTATGCAGGAGCCACCGCCAGGGACAGACTAAGACTGCAGCACGTTGTGCGCGCTGCTGAGAAGGTGATCAGCTGCAAGCTCCCATCCCTCCAGGACCTGTACATCTCCAGGACCCGGAGGCGTGCAGGTCAGATCATAGCCGACCCTTCACACCCTGGACACGCACTGTTTTCCCCCCTCCCCTCAGGCAGAAGACTTCGGTCCATTCAGACTAAAACCTCCCGCTACATGAACAGCTTCTTCCCCTCTGCCATCAGACTGCTGAACACTAAGTGACTTATTAGACTCTCGTGCACTACGTACAGCAGCTCAACCGGACTCATGACAATTATCACTGTTTTCTTTTTGCACTACCGACTGCACTATGTGGAACTCCACAATATCTGCTGCTTGTTAATATATTTAAAAATTGCATAGATTAGTATTACTTATTCATATTCTTCCTTTTATTGCATGCATAGTTTTTTATTTTTATCTTTAGTGCTACTCCATGTTTAATGTTGCAGCATTGCACCGAGACAAATTCCTAGTTTGTGTACTACATGAACAATGGCAATAAATCTCATTCTGATTCTGATTCTGATTCTGATCCTGGAGCTCATAGCAAATTCTGTTCGTGAAGAGACAGAGAGATTAAGTAGGTTGGGACAAAGCCACAAACAGAAAGTCACCAGTGTTGATGCGGCACAGATAGAGACAGATCAAAGCTCTATTAAAATGCACACTGAAGTCCAAGCTAATCGTGTAGCTATCCAGGAGCTGACGGCACAGGTCTCCTCCTTAACCAAGAGTTTAGAAAAGGCCCTAACCCCAATGGTAAATACAGTAAACACCAGCCCCACAGCACCTGTCCCTAAACAGCCAGCACTGAAACCTGCAGTGAAAGGAAAGTGCCAAAAATGTACCGCCCAAGAGACTGAGCACTGCACACACTGTTTTCGATGTGGAAAGGAGGGGCACAGGGCTATAGGTTGCCTTCAGAAAAGCAATGTGTCGGGAAACTGGAGGAGGTCGCTGGGGAGGGACCACCAGTGACTGAACCACCAGCAGAGTCCCACAACACTAAAAGACTGAACTCCGAACAGACTACTGCCAAGTCCCAAAAGTTACCCAAAACAAAGCGTGTGGCACAGCTCATTGGCGGTAGGTGTATGATCAGTTGCCAGTTAAATGGAGTAAACCTACAGATGTTATTGGACAGTGGGGCACAAGTAAGCATTGTTGAAAAGTCATGGGTACAAGCAGCCTTACCAAATGTGAAAATACAGCCACTTGAGAGCCTACTCCCAGACCATCCACTCGAAATCACCGCAGCCAATGGAACAGATGTTCCGTTTGAGGGGTGGATAGATGTCCTGCTCGAGATCACAAGTTCACAGTATGGTTCTGTATCCTTGTATGTTCCAATGCTTGTCAGTCAGCAGCGTTTAAGCACTCCGCTGCTGGGCTTTAATGTGATCCAAGAGATAATAATGGCAAACAGTGAATAAAGTCACGATTAGCTTAGTGGACTTACTGTCAGAGACTTTAAAGGTCCAGAAAGGTAATGTTGAATCACTCATCTCTGTTGTCCACGCCAAGTCAATAGAAAATGAACCAGAAAGTCCAGTGGTGAGAGTTGGAAAAAAAGGACTCACTGTTCACAGTAACCAAATCTGTATGGTAAAATGTCACATCAGAGCATCTCCTGGAGGAGGAGAAATGTTGTTTGAGCCAGCTGTGAAATGTAACTTACCGGATGGATTGGAGTTATTCCCAGCTCTTATTGTTGTACACGCTGGTGCTTCAAAAACTGTCAAAATCCCAATCCAAAACTCAACAAAGCACAACATTTTTCTAAATCCAAAGACTGTTTTAGGACTTATTTCAGAGATCACTAAATACAAACCTGTAAATGTTTGTTCCAGTGCTGAAAATGCAACCAGAACTGCAGACAAGCCATTTTGTTACTCTGCTCAAGTGACATGTGACAGTCAAGGTGAGGGTGAAGAAACATTAAGCACTGCTCCCTCACACCTGAGATGGCACCCTAATGTCAATTTAGACCATCTCTCAGAGGGTGATCGGGAGGTGGTTCAGCAGATGCTCTATGAACAGTCTGATGTGTTTGCTCATGATGAAGGAGACATTGGATGTATCCCTGGACTACAGCTAAAAATCAACACCACTGACAACACACCTGTGCAGAAAAGTTACAACTCCATTCCAAGACCACTGTATAAAGAGGTGGAGGAGTATGTTCAAAACCTTTTAAGCAGGGGCTGATCAGAAAATCAGTGTCAAACAACTCGTCGCCAGTAGTGTGTGTGCGTAAAAAGGACAATACTTTGCGCTTGTGTGTTGATTTTCGTGAGCTGAACCGAAAAACCATACTTGACAGGCATCTGTTACCACGGATACAAAATCTACTGGACAGTCTTGGGGGTAACTCCTGGTTTTCCATATTGGATCAGGGAAGTGCCTACCATCAGGGTTTTGTAAGTAAGGAATCAAGACATTTAACTGCTTTTAGCACACCCTGGGGACTATACGAGTGGGTGCGGGTTCCATTCGGGTTGTCAAACGCACTGGCCGCATTCCAAAGGTGTATGGAGGGGGTATTAGAAGGGATCAGAGACGAGTGTTGCGTGCCTTATTTGGACGATGTACTGTGTTACTCCAAAACCTTTGATGAGTACGTAGAACATCTTAAACAGGTTTTGTGCAAAATGCGACAACACGGTGTAAAACTTCGGCCAGCCAAATGTGAACTGTTCAAAAACCAAGTACGCTACCTGGGTAGACTAGTGTCGGGAGAAGGAGTCCAGATTGACCCAATAGACTTGGATGCTGTTTTTGCTCTGAAAGACAAGAAACCTCACACAGTCGGAGAACTCAGAATGTTACTGGGTTTTCTCAGTTATTACCGATCATTTATTCAAGATTTTTCACATCTGGTGAGACCCTTGTTCGAACTCCTCCAGAGCACTAATGAAACAAGCAATGACAATAAACCAGCACCAAAAAGGAATAAAGGACAAACAAAGAAAGGAGACAAAAACCAGCTTCCTTCTCACACACCAATAATATGGACCAGTGAACATCAGGAAGTTGTGTCAAGATTTGTGGACATTCTGACTAATCCTCCCATTCTAGCCTATCCCAATTTGGACCTTCCATTTGTATTGCATACAGATGCGTCAAACAAAGGCCTGGGAGCCGTCTTATATCAAAAACAAGAAAACAAACTTAAGGTGATTGGCTATGGATCCAGAACTCTCACACCTGCCGAGAAGAATTATCACTTACATTCCGGTAAATTAGAGTTTCTAGCTCTCAAGTGGGCCATCTGCGACAAATTCCGCGACTATCTGTATTATGCACCGACTTTTACTGTCTATACGGATAACAATCCTTTAACCTATGTCTTCAGTTCAGCCAGGTTGAATGCAGTGGGTCATAGGTGGGTTGGGGAGTTGGCTGACTTCCATTTTGATATCAAGTATAGGCCAGGGAAAAGGAATGCAGATGCAGATATGTTGTCCAGACACCCATTAGATCTGCAAGAACAGATGAATGAGTTCACAGAGACAGTTTTACCGGAAGTAGTGTCCGCAGTGTGGCAAGGGAGTAAGGCTGCACAAAACAGTGATGTACCATGGATAGCTGCGTTACAACTGAGTTCTAATGACAACAATGTGCCAACTGACAGTGTTTTGAGCATGACACCTGAAGACATCAATGCTGCTCAACAAGATGATGAGTCAATTAGAGAAGTAATCTCACTCAAACTCAAAGGATGGACACCAAACGATAAAGATAAACGGACAATGAGTAAACAAACACGGAGACTACTGTATGAGTGGAACAAGTTGGAAGTTGACAATGGATTATTGTACAGAAAAGCAGAGCACAACAAACAACTTGTCCTACCTGAACAGCTAAGGCCGATGGTGTTAAAGAGTTTACACAATGACATGGGTCACATAGGGTGTGATAAGGTGATACATCTGGCCCGTGAGCGTTTCTATTGGCCATATATGCAACAAGATGTTGAAGATTATGTAACAAAAAAATGTCAGTGCATCAAACAAAAACGCCCAAATGTTCCCCAGAGAGCTCCAATGGGATCTATCACAACCAGTGCTCCCTTTGAGTTAATCTCCATCGACTACTTACACCTTGAGCCAAGTAAAGGAGGGTATGAGTACATCCTCATACTAGTGGACCATTTCACTCGTTTCGCACAGGCATACCCTACAAGGAATAAATCAGGCAAAACAGCTGCAGAAAAGATATTTCAGGATTTTATTCCTCATTTCGGGTACCCTGAGAAGTTGCATCACGATCAGGGACGTGAGTTTGAAAACAGTCTCTTCCACAGATTACAACAAGTGTCTGGAATTTCTCACTCACGAACCACTCCATACCATCAGCAGTGCAACCCCGTGGAGCGCCTGAATCGTACACTACTCCAAATGCTTCGTACCCTACAGGAGGAGAAAAAAAGTGTATGGAAGGATCACCTACCACAAATTGTACATGCTTACAATTGTACAAGACATGAGTCAACAGGCTATTCTCCATTTTTCCTTTTATATGGCAGAGTCCCAAGGTTGCCTGTAGATCTACTATTGAACCAGACAAAAGACACTGACACACACAACCATCAAACCTACGCTAAAAAGTGGGCTGATAGGATGCGTGTTGCTTACAAAATCGCTGCAGACAACAGTTAAAAGTCTTCAGATAAAGGCAAAAAGCAGTACGACAAACGCTTAAAAGGTGTCACACTCCAACCAGGCAACAGGGTGTTGGTCAGAAACCTCTCTGAAAGAGGAGGTCCAGGGAAACTGCACGCTTACTGGGAGTCAGCAGTACATCGCGTAGTTGAGAGAGCGGGAGATGGACCAATCTATAAAGTACAAGCAGAGAGAGGTAGCAAAGTGATGCGAGTGTTACACAGAAACCTGTTGTTGCCTGTAAATGACTTACCTTTGGAAGAAGAACTGTCTGCAAAAGAAAAGACAAAACAGAAACGGAAGAAGAGGACAGAGACAAATCCTAACACTGACCACACAGACAATGACGGCTCGGAGGAAGAAGAGGAAAATACTTACCGCTACAACCTCCGAAGCCAAATCCCATGTTACAGACTCGTAAATCCTCAGCAAAATGCTTCAAATCTCCCAGACCAAAACACTCAGCAACCAGTACCTGTCATGCCAGCGCAAAATCCTCAAAATCAGCAAAGGCATCGTGCAACAGATAGAGAGTTCTGCCCACCAGTAAGACAGGAACTGATCACCGTTCAGCGGGATGCTGAGGAGCAAATGGATGGACCAGCTTTGCTGCAGGAAGAACGTCAAGGACAAGTGGAGGTGACGGATGGAGATAATGGAGAACAGGAGGAACTGAGAAGGTCACAGCGGAGAGCAAGGCCAGTAGAGAGACTTACCTACGACGCCTTGGGACAGCCATCGTACCAGCCTTGTACTGCAGACGTAAGACCTCTCTTACTCCCTACCCCTGTGCCGCTAACTCAAAACTATATGCCATTCCCATACCCCACCCAACCTCAGTCCTATGGTTATAACTGGTACACTCTCATGCATTTAGTCACCCTAGAACATGAAATGTCGGGAGACATTTATTTGAAGTGGGGGAAAGTGTAGAGGCTTGGAAATAGTTAATAGTTATGTAAAAGGTGCTAAAAAGACATTTGGATAAAAAAAAATTTAAAAAAAACAGGCACCCCTACAATTTTTATTTTATTCTTTAATTGTTTTATTTTTCTACAATGCATTTGTAATTCATCTGGTTCCATTATAACTCATGTGAGTTGAGTACAGTTCCGTACGCCGACCAATAGATGGCGCAGGTCACACAATGATAGAGAGTAGACTCGCGCACCGAAGGACGAAGAATAAACTCCTCTGTGTGAAGTAACGGCACAAAACGTGTGCTCTTGTCTATTCTTCTATCCCAGGTTGGTAAACACCAATAATTCAAGAGTGCAATATAAACTGTAAGAGTCCTAAGATGTCCGAGATTGTATTGTGATAAGTGTGAGACAAAAAGCGGGTTTGTAAGGGTATTTCTGTTAAAGTTGATGTGTTGTTGTATAAACTAACCTGCTAATGTTAATGATCGAGTGTATGGGACGTGCAGCCAGGGTGAAGTCCGCCCACATGTTAGGAACCATTTGATTATGTTATTTAAAGACATTTATGAAACGGTTTTCATACAGTATGACATTTACTGGTTTTATTTGTCCCCAAGTGTGCATATTTCGGGTGTATTACCGAATACCAGGAATACTATTGTAAAAGTGTATTAGATACACAGTGGCCAGGTTAGTGCACTGTTAAGAATAACGCCACATACTGTACATTTATGACAGTGCTTAAAATGATTAATTTAAATGTAAATTCATGGGTTATTGTTTAAAATATAAATATTTGAACAAGTTAAAAGCTATATACATGGGAAGGAGATAAAAACAATAATTCATTTCATGTTAAGATAATTTGTTAAAAATGTTAAGTATACAGTTAATGTCACATTGAAAATTGTGATAAATGGACATGATTGTGTTTTGTTTGATGGTGATGTGATCAGATAATAAGAGAGAAACTATGGACTTTGATAGTAAATACTAGTCAGTTGATGTTGGCCATGTGAATGATCTGGACGAAGAATAAACTCCTCTGTGTGAAGTAACGGCTCGAAACGTGTGCTCTTGTCTATTCTTCTATCACAGGAGAGTTGACTTCCACATACACGTTGCCTCCTCCTGGGCCGCTACCCAGGGGAGCAACAGACACAGCACTTGAAACCACACCCATTCGAAGCTGTAAATCTGGAAATCTTAAAAAATATCACTGCATTAATTCAAGAAATCTTTGTCAGTTTGTGTGTAAAACTAGAAATCTTACACCCATTCAAAGCAGTACATCATTGCTATGCCATCATCAAAGATCATAGGACCTAAGATATCTTCAAAGATCAAACGCAGGCATGACTCACCATCATAGCACTCGCTATGACATCATCACAGATCACAGGACTAACACCATCAAAGATCAAAGGCAGGCATCACTGACGTGCAAGCAAGCTGACGTGCTTGCTTACACCCTTGCTTACACCTGCTTTCTACGGGCATGCAGAAATACTTGCTTATACTTGGTTTCTATGGGCATGCACGGGTATGCACGGGCATGCACGGGCATGCACGGGTTTGTACTAGTTGGTTATAATTTACAAAGATTATTTAATTTATATCTATATAGGTGTGTAGGCAACTCTAGGAATGTCATAGGCAATCCTATGATCTTTTAGCGAGTCCTATTGTCTATATGACGGCATCGCGAGTCCTATGATGCCTGAGATCATAGGAACATCATAGTACATCATGCAGACATCATAGGAACATCATAGGCGGTCCTATGATCGTGACACTGACAGATTTCTTGAATTTATAGAGTGATGATAGGTGTGTGTGGTAACGAAGGTTTACTCCGGGTCCACGCACACACAACAAAACACATTTCTGGGGCACCAGTTCAAAACCTGGACAATTTATTGATAACTAATCTTTATACCTTAATCAACCGGCCTCAAATATTTGTGAATTCTCCTGGGTGACTTCAGAATGTCATGATCAGGTGAGCGTGCCTCCCCCCTCCCTTCCTGTCTCTATTTTCCCGGCTCGGAGCTCATCAAGCGCACCTGCGCAATTACACACCTGCTGCCTCCTGATTCACCAGTGTATTTAAGGGCCAGTGTGTGAAGAGCTCTCTGCTGGACAGCAGGATAAGGAAGGAAGCAGTGAGGCTCCTCACAACAGGAGCGGCTCAGCGTGAGACGGCTCAGGAGGCGGAGTGGAAGACGAGTTGTCAGAAGGCGGTATTGGCATAATCTGGTTTGTGACTGATCCAGAATGGCAAGTAGTAGTGGGGGTTTGATTAATGATGATGATGATGATGATGATGATGATATGGAGACTGGATGGAATTCAGTAGGGAGTAGGAAGAGTACAGTTGGAAGGGGCAAGAGTGAAGGAAATGTGAAGCAGACTGGCAAGCGGGAGCTGTCAGGTGATGAGGAAAGACATGAGGTGAGGAGGAAAACTGTGACAGAAGAATTTAAAATTATCTTGAGGTTTAAACCAGGGCATGAAGTTGCATCTTTGAGCCTGCTAGTTATAACTACTGGCTTAAGAAGTGCAATTGGAGACATAGAAATGGCCAAAGTATTAAAAGATGGAAATCTACTTGTGAAATGTAGAAATGCAGAGCAGAGGAACAAAGCAGTTCAGCTGCAGAGAGTGTGCAGGAAAGAAATTGCAGAGAAGAAAGAAGTCACTGGGTTTGATGGTGTCAGGTGGGTGATATCTGGAATTCCACTGAGAGAAAACTTAGAAGAACTTAAAAAAATGATTAAAGGAGGAACAGTTGTGGGGATTAGATGCCTGCAAGCAGTCAGGAATGGGGAAAAGTTGGATAGCCCGTCTGTGTTGCTGGAATTTAAAGACAAGGCTCTACCATAAAAACTGTTTTTTGGATACACAAGTTTTACTCTTAGGGCTTATATCCCCCCTCCTCTCAGGTGTTTTAAATGCCAGAGATATGGACATACTGCTAATGTGTGCGAAGGAAAACAGAGGTGTGGAAGATGTGGTGGAGAGCACATGTATGGAGAATGTGGAAGTGACAGCATAATTAAATGCTATAATTGTGGAGGGAATCACACAGCTGGATATGGAGGGTGTTTAGTGAGAAAACAGGCAGAAATTCAGCAAGTAAGAGTAGAGAGGAAGCTGACATACACAGAAGCAGCAAAGGTTGTGAATCAACAGAAAAAAGTAGAAAGCATGGCCACAAACAAGGAAGCAAAAACACAATAGTCAGACTAATATCACAACAGATAAGCTTGTTCTATTTCTAGCCTATGTCATCAACTGCTCAGAGCAGGCTAAGACTAAAACTGAGAAGATAAAGATCATTGTGAAAGCGGAAGCAAAATTCTTAAATGCCAAAGATCTATTCTGGGAGAAGATTCATGCAGAACTGAATCAAGGAGAGGGAGCTGTAGAGGGGAGCCAACAGGTTAATTCATGACAATCATCCTCCAGTGGAACGCAAGGAGACTGATTGCAAACGGGCAGGAATTCAAAGGATTTATTCAGAAATTGGAAACACAACCAGATATTATTTGTGTACAGGAAACATGGCTTAAGCCGTCACTAGATTTCATTATTAATGGATATTCTGGTATGCTTAAAGATGGAAAGGATTGGAGTGGTAGGGGTTCTGCAGTTTTTGTTAGACAAGTGGTTAAATATAGACAACTGGTCACAGTACAAGAGCTGGAAGTAATTCATCGCAATATGGACTAAAGAAGGCAGCATGATAATAATCAATTTCTACAATCCATGTAAGCAGTTAAAAGCGAGTTGGAGTCAATTCTCCAGGACTGGAGGGGGAGAGTGGTCTGGTGTGGGGATTTTAATGCACATAATATATTATGGGGGAGCATGAGGACACTAATGGAGAAGTTATAGAAGAGATAATGGATGACAAGGAGTTGGCGTGTTTAAATGATGGTTCAGGCACTAGGGTGAATTTGGCGAAGGGGACAGAATCAGCCATTGATCTTACTTTGATTTCACAAAGCCTAGCTGGAAGATGCAGGTGGAGGGTAACAAGAGAAAGCACTATAGGAAGTGATCACTATCCAATAGTAGTTGATATTGGAGTAGGAAATGATATTGATCAAGAAGAAAGAGAAGAGAGATGGGCATTTGATAAAGCAGATTGGGGAAAATTTACAATTTTAAGCGAAAGGGAATTGAAAGAAGTAAATCTAAATCAGTTGAAGTGATGAATGCAGGGATAACGACAGCTATATTTAAGCAGCAAAGGAAGCCATCCCAAGAAGTAGGGGAAAAAGGAAAAAAATAAGTTCCTTGGACTCCAGAATGTTCTGAAGCGATTAAGAGACAGAATAAAACTTTTAAAGTATTAAAAAATGTATTGAATATGGATAACTTGATTAATTATAAACAAGAGCAGGCTAAAGTATGGAGAATAATTAAACAGACCAAAAAAGAGTTTTGGAGGAAATATTGCAATTCATTACGAAGAAGTACACCCTTGGAGAAGGTATGGGGAACAATTATAAGGAAGGTGCTAAATTATTCAATAATGGAAAATGGGAACAGTTTGATAGTAGATGATAATGAAAAGGTAGAACATTTAGTTAGAATTTTCAGTAAAATAAGTAGTGCAGATAATTTGAGCAATGTGGAAAGTGGGAGAGAACAGACAAAATTAAATAATGTAGGAGCTTTGCAAGATGAGGCAGAGTTTGAGAATGTGATAAATGAGTGTTTCTCAATGAATGAGTTAAATCATTAAGGAAAGTCTGTAAGACAACTCCAGGGAAAGATCAAGTGACATAAAATGATTAAAAACCTGAGTGATACTGGTAAAAAAGATGCTATTAGTTATACAACAAGGTTTGGGAGGAAGGGGTAGTGCCTACTCCATCGAAAGAAGCTGTTATTGTTCCAACATGCAAACCAGGTAAAAATCCAGGTTTAGGAGAGAGTTAAACCCATCGCTTTAACATCCCACATTGGTAAAACTATGGAAAAATGATTAATGAGAGGTTAATATATTATCTGGATTCTAGAGAGGCATTAAAAGGTTACCAAAGTGGCTTTAGAAAAGGGAGAAGTACTACTGATCCTGCTGTTTGTTTGGAACATGAAATTAGGAAGGCCCAAGTTAATCGGGACAGTGTAGCTGCTGTATTTTTAGATATCAAGAAGGCATATGACATGATGTGGAAAGATGGACTGATTATCAAACTTCATAAACTAGGCATTAGAGGGAGAATGAAAAGATGGATTAAAAATTTTGAGTGACAGTGTGGTGGCACTGTGTGGGGAATTCTCCACCCAGAGTCGGGAGCTGGGGGGAAGAGGGAACAATGGACTGAAGGAAGAAGTGGTACCGGGGGGTCTCAGACAGAACAGAAAGGACTATTCATCCCCCGGGGAGTTCAGGAGGTGCCAGAGCCACTGAAGGAAAAGAGGATGTGAGAAGCGGCTCTGGCGTTATGTGATGTTAATGTGCCACGCATGTCTTTGTTCCACTGATTGTATTGTGTTGGGCTTCCTGGGTCTCATGGCACAGACTTAAAGGTTATAAAAAGAAGGTGCTCAGAGACCCAGGCAGAGTTTTACTGTACTTGATGTTGGAGAAGGAATAAAGTTCATGTGTCGTGCAGCTCGTTGCCTCGTCTGCTTCCTTCGTCCACAACAGGAAAATTTTGGTAAGAATAGGGAAGCAGTACAGCTCAAGTCAAGTAGTAGAGAATGGAACCCCACAAGGCAGTATTATTAGTACTATTTTGTTTTCAGTCATGATCAGTGATATTTTTGTAGAGTTAAGAGTTCTGTTGGTGTCTTTGTTTGCAGACGATGGTGCTATGTGGACAAGAGAGAAATCTGTCATTTATTGTTAAAAAGTTGCAGCAGGTGATTGATAAAGTTGAGGCTTGGGCAGTGGAATGGGGATTTGGGTTTTCTGTGGGGAAGACAAAGGCTGTATTTGTGGTGATCCGCTCTGTGTGCCTGCTGCCCTAAGTGTCTCCACAGCTGCGTGTACACCTGCTCCTCCAATTAGGCAGCCTTCTTAAGGAGCACTGCCTCTCATTCTGCACAGAGACGTCAACGCTCCACTTGGATGTAAGACCTCTGAGCGAGTGTCTTTTTCTCCTATGGCTAGGGAGCTTCACCTCCCTCATTTATCCTGGACACCTGATCGTCTGGGAGCTTCGCCTCTCCAACTCAATGTAAGCTATCTGAAGAAATTCATTCTCTCTGCTCCGTCCCTCTATCTTCCCTGTGCACAGGTGGATTTCTCTGGGCAGACTTCCGCCTCCTGGCGACAGACTGGGACCTGCACCTTCACTCTGAGGAAACATTGGTTTCCATGAATGAACTATTCTTCTCTGAAGCACCGGTATCATCTACATCAGCACGAACACGCGACGGACCAAGGCACTGGCATACGGGGCTGTTTGGATGTTCTTCAGCGCCTCAACTACTCACCTGCACCGTAAGACTAATTAACCCCTTGTTCATTCAGTTTACAGAGAGCTCATACTCTTGTCTCTCCTAGGCTTGCCAGACTTGTCCTCGCTCTGCTTGTCCACCTGCACTCATTCTTATTTACACTCCCACTCACACACACATTTAATGAACATAATTGTTTACTCTGAGTCAGTGTCTGCATCTGGGTTTGACTGAATCATGTCAGTACGTCTCCTTCAGGTAAATCCAGCAGACAGTGCTCTCGCACAAAGGATTAACATCATTGAGGCTCATTTAGACAAACTGTCTTATCAACAACAGGTCACTTTGACACAGCTGACTCAAATTAACACTCGCCTCAATCAGGTCACCCAGACACGGCCTTTTCCACCTGCTCCGGGTGGGGGGTGGTTGAGCCAGCTAATTCCACTTCACTTCCCACCCAGCATTCCGGTTTGATCCCAGTTCCCACTCCCACCCGTTTTAGTGGCAAGTTAGGGGAAGCACGGGGCTTTCTGTTGCAATGCAGTATTGTTTCAGTGGGTGCCGGGGGATTTTCCCATGGGTCACAGCCGTGTTTGTTATGTAGTTAATTTACTGAGGGGTGGGCCTTAGCGTGGGCTTATGCCATCATGGCTCGTCCCAACTAGTCTAATTACACATATGACCAGTTTGCAGCAGAACTCAATGAGGTATTCAACCACTCCAACCGGGATAGTGTGCCCACCACTCGGTTGCTTAATCTTAAACAGGGGACTAAATCTGTCGCTGATTTTTCAATTGATTTCCAGGTGGTGGCAGCAGAGGTTGGGTGGGAGGATGCTTCCCTCTGCAGTATTTTTGTACGTAGCCTTAGCCCTAGTCTGCAGGATGAATTGGCTCGGATCGAAAAGCCTTCTAAGTTGAATGAGCTAATCTCCCTCGCCATTAATATTGATAACAGGTTGAGGGAACGAGCTAACGAGGGTCAACTTCCTGGTCATTCTGGGGCTCAGTTTCGCTGCTCTCCGCAGTCTCCCTTGCTGGCCTTCCCTCCCTCTGATTCCCCCAAGGCCGAGAAACCTGTGGTAGTGGGTCAATCTAAGTTGCCACCAGCTGAAAGACAATGCCGCCGTGACCTCAGCTTGTGTTTATACTGTGCTAGCGAGGAGCACGAACTTGCCTCCTGCCCCAAGCTGCCAACGGGGGGGGGTCCGTGCATCACAGTAGGGGGACTCACGGACATACCTAAAGCCAAATCCCTTACTCGGTTTATGCTCCCTATCCGCTTTCAACAGTCACAACAAAATATCCACCCATACTCATTGATTCTGGGGCAGAACTTTATTTCAGAGTTTGGCAACCCAGCTGGGCCTCCCGTGCTATCAGCTAAAGACTCCTTTGAAGTTGATTGACCTGTCTAAAGTGCCTCTCGCCATTGTGGCTAAACAGACTGCCGCTGCCTCGGTCCTGGTGTCAGGTAACCACCGGAAACAAATTAGTTTTTTTTTTGTGCTTTCTGTATGTGCCTCCCCCGTCATTCTGGGTTATCCCTGGCTCAGGCAGCATAACCCCGTGATTGATTGGCGGACAGGAAGCATTGATTCTTGGAGTTCATTTTGTTTGAGTGCCCGTCTGCAGTCTACTGCCTGTTCACCATCTGTGTCCCTCTGCTCTCCTGATTCACCACCACCTGATCTCTCTTTGGTGCCTCCTGAATACCAGGATCTAGGTTCCGTTTTCAGCAAGGCTAAGGTGCTATCACCTCCCCCCCACCGCCCCTATGATTGTGCCATCAACCTCCTGCCGGGGGCTCCTTTACCATCCAGGTGGCTCTATAGCCTCTCTGCCCCTGAGCAAGAGGCGATGAACAAATACATCAAGGAGTCCTTGAGCTTTGGCATTATCAGACCCTCGTCCTCAGTGGCGGGGGAGGGGTTTTTCTTCATGAGTTAAAAGGATGGCTCACTCAGACCATGCATTGATTTCAGGGAACTGAATAATATCACGGTGAAGGACAAGTACACTCTCCCACTTATTAACACCACTTTTGATTCTCTCCAGGGGGCCACAGTGTTCACCAAGTTGGATCTCGGCAATGCCTATCGCCTGGTTCGTATCAAAGAGGAGGATGAGTGGAAGACGGGGTTCCACACCCCTAGTGGTCACTTCGAGTACTAATGCCTTTTGGTTTAACCAGCACACCTGTGGTATTCCAACGACTCATTAATGATGTATTGAGGGACTTTCTGGATTCATTTGTATTTGTGTATCTCAATGACATTCTCATCTTTTCCCGGTCTCTGGAGGAACATCGGGTGTACGTTAGATGGGTCCTGCAGCGCCTGTTGGAGAACCAGTTATACATCAAGGCAGAAAAGTGTGAGTTCCACACCGTTTCCACCACATTTCTGGAGTTTGTCATTTCCTATAAGAAAATCATAGCAGACCCAGAGAAGGTAAAGGCGGCGGTGGTGGAGTGGCCAGTTCCATCCTCTCCTAAATAGTTACAGCAGTTTTCGGGCTTTGTCAATTTCTATTGATGTTTTGTCAAAAACTACAGCATTATTGCTCTACCTCTCACCCGCCTCACTTCTACCAAGGTACCATTTCGCTGGACTGAAGAGGCAGAGGCAGCATTTGTTAAACTGAAATCTGTGTTTTCCTCTCCCCCTGTTTTGGCTCGGGTGGATCCCGCCCTGCACTGCCTGGAAGTGGACGCCTCGGTCTTCGGGGTAGGAGCAGTGTTGTCCCAGAGCTCCCCCGCCGACAACAAGCTCCGCCCCTGCGCCTTTTCCCGTCATCTGTCACCTGCTGAGAGGAATTATGACATAGGGGACAGGGAGCTGTTGGCAGTTAAACTGGCCTTGGAGTGGTGCCACTGGGTGGAGAGCGCCTCCCAGCCTTTCATCATTTGGACTGATCACAAAAACCTGGAATATCTTAGGACGGCCAAATGACTAAATTCTAGACAAGCCCGCTGGTCCCTGTTCTTTGGCACATTTAACTTTACCATCACCTACTGCCCGGGGTCGAAGAACACCAAGCCTGATGCTCTCCAGGTAATTTTCTCCTGAAGCAGCTGAGATGCCGCCACACCCTATTGTTCCACCCTCGTGCATCATTGGCGCACTCTCATGGGACATCAAGGAGAAGGTTAGGAGAGCGCAGGAGACTGAGGCCAACCCGGGCGGGGGGCCGGCGGGACGGATGTATGTGCCCTCTTCAGTCTGGGGTGAAGTCATCGATTGGTTGCACTCCTCCAAGATTATGTGTCACCCTGGAGTAGCGCGCACTGTGGCCCGGTTACAGAGGACCTTTTGGTGGCCTTCAGGGACGTCAGTGAGTTCATCTGAGCCTGTCCTTAGTGTGCAACCTGTAAGTTGTCCTCTCCCCCTTCGAGTCTATTGCATCCTCTCTCCATCCCTAGCAGACCCTGGTTCCATGTAGCCCTGGACTTTGTGACCGGTCCCCCCCCCCCCCCACTTGCAGGCCACACTGTCCATTCTCACCATTGTGGATAGATTTTCCAAAGCTGCTCACTTTATTCCCCTGCAGAAGCTTCCTGCGGCCAAGGAGACAGCTGACCTCCTCGCTCTGCATGTGGTGCGGCTTCTTGGTATTCCAGTGGACATTGTGTCAGACAGTGGGCCCCAGTTCATCTCTCAAGTTTGGCGAGCCTTCTGTAAGGCTATTGGGGCCACAGTGAGCCTGTCTTCTGGTTATCATCCACAAAGCAACGGCCAGTGTGAACGCACCAACCAGGAGTTGGAGGCAGCTCTGAGGTGTGTCACGGCCTCCAATTTGGCGTCCTGGAGTTCCTATTTACCTTTGGTTGAGTATGCACACAATTCTGCTGTTTCCACTGCTACTGGTCTCTCTCCTTTTGAAGCATCCTTAGGTTACACCCCGCCCCCCTTGTTTCCGGAGGAGGAGATCGGTGTTCCGTCGGTCCAGTCCCACGTGAAGCGCTGTTGCCAGCTGTGGAGGGCGACCAGGGCCGCTCTGCAGCCCACGGCGAGCCGCAACACCGACATCGCCAACTGCTGCAAGACCCTGGCTCCGCCTTATTGGGTTGGATAGCAGGTATGGTTGTCGACCAAGCATATCAACCTGAAGACTGAATCCAAGAAACTTTCACAGCGCTTTATTGGTCCATATACTATTACTCACATTGTCAACCCAGTTGCTGTGCGCTTGGCTCTTCCTCCCTCTCTCCGCATTTGTCCCACCTTCCATGTCTCTCAGGTGAAGCCATTTGTTTCCAGCCCTCTGTGCCCCCCTCCCAAGACTCCGCCCTCACCGGTGATGGTTGATGGTGGCCACGCATACAAGGTCAGCCACATTCTGGACGTCCGATGCAGGGGTCGTGGTCAACAATATCTGGACTGGGAGGAATATGGTCCGGAGTGGAGGTCCTGGGTGCGTCCGTCCTTTGTGATGGATCCGCTGCTCATTAGGGAGTCCCACCAGACGCACCTGGGTAAGTTAGTTCGGCCGCTGAGAGGCATCCCGTGGGGGGGAGTACTGTGGTGATCCGCTCTGTGTGTCTGCTGCCCTAATTGTCTCCACAGCTGCGTGCACACCTGCTCCTCCAATTAGGCAGCCTTCTTAAGGAGCACTGCCTCTCATTCTGCACTGAGACGTCAATGCTCCACTTGGATGTAAGACCTCTGAGCAAGAGTCTTCTTCTCCTTTGGCTAGGGAGTTTCGCCTCCCTCATCTATCCTGCACACCTGATCATCTGGGAGCTTCGCCTCCCCAACTCAACGTAAGCTATCTGAAGAAATTCATTCTCTCTGCTCCGTCCCTCTATCTTCCCTGTGCACAGGTGGATTTCTCTGGGCAGACTTCCTCCTCCTGGCGGTGGACCAGGACCTGCACCTTCACTCTGAGGAAATATTGGTTTCCATGAATGAACTATTCTTCTCTGAAGCACCGGTATCATCTACATCAGCACGAACACGTGACGGACCGAGGCACTGGCATACGGGGCTGCTTGGATGTTCTTCAGCGCCTCAACCACTCACTTGCACCGTAAGACTGATTAACCCCTTGTTCATTCAGTTTACAGAGAGCTCATACTCTTCTCTCCTAGGGTTGCCAGACTTGTCCTCACTCTGCTCAGCCACCTGCACTCATTCTTATTAACACTCCCGCACACACTCACATGCGCATTTAATAAAGATAATTGTGTTTACTCTGAGTCAGTGTCTGCAACTGGGTTTGTCCAAATCATGTCAGTGTTATTCACTAGGAAGAGGTCAAACAATCAAGTCAATCTTAAAATGTACGATCAAAACATAGAAACAGTTGAGTGCTTCAAGTATTTGGGTGTGTGGTTCGATAAAAGTTGTTCTTGGAATATTCATGTTGAGAAAATTGTGACAAAATGTAAGAAGGTTTTAAATATTAGCTGTTTGAGGGGAAGAGAATGGGGAGCAAAAAAATATGCTTTAAAAACATATGTGGCTTTAATTTGGTCAGTGTTTGATTATGGGTGTATTATGTATGGACCAGCTTCAGAAACGCTATTGAAAAAGTTGAATACAATGCAATACCAAGCTCTGAGATTGTGCTGTGGGGCCATAAAAACTACTCCAGTAGCAGCGCTCCAGGTGGAGATGGGTGAGATGCCTCTGGAGTTAAGAAGAACTCAGATAGTAGCTACATACTGGACCAACATCACCCAGTACAGTGTACTGAAGCCTTGCCAAGAGAAGGAAAAGAGGCAAATGAGAAATTTTGGATGGATAATAGAGAATAAAATCAGGGAGCAAAGAGTTGCTGATAAAGAAGTATGTCCAACAGTCCCTCTTTCTGCAGAACCACCATGGTGTCTGGAAGAAGTAAAAGTGGATAACAAGAGGGAGGATAAACAAGAATGAGGTCAAATATTTAGACAGTAATTATCCTGACTTTATAAAGATTTATACAGATGCATCTAAATCAACAGAATATTGTGGGAATAGCATTCATCATTCCAGAATTAGAAGTCACGAAGAAGGAAAGGGTTAATGATGACTTAGCTGTGTATACTGGTGAGCTTTTAGCAATCTTTTTGGTATTGGGTTGGGTGGATGAAATAAAGGCCAAGAAGGTTTTGATAGGGTCTGATTCTAGAAGTGCAATGGAGAGTATTGGGCGAATGCGTTCAGAATAAAGACAGGATTTGGTAATGGAGATTGTACATTCAATACTGAGAATTTCAAAGGGAGGCGTGGATATTGGGCTCATCTGGATTACGGCACACATTGGAGTGAATGGGAATGAACTAGCAGATAAATATGCAAAATGTGCAATTAGGAAGAGTTAAGTTAGTAGGAATGTGAAATATAGCAAGGCAGAGGTCAAGAGCATTAAAACACAAATTAAAAAGAAGTGGCAGGAAGAGTGGGATAGAGGAAATAAAGGACGGAGCTTGTATGGCAAACAAAAGAAAGTAGGGGAAGCTAGAGAAGTTCACAGGGGTAGAAAGGAGGAGGACATATCTAGATTAAGATTTGGTCACACAGGTCTGAATAGCGTATTAGTTATAATGGAAAAACACCCAAATGGAAACTCTCATTATTGTGGAAACAATGAAACAGTTGAACATATGTTTATGCACTGTCCAAAGTATCAGTTAGCCCAGTTATGACATAACGCACGGCTCAGGAGACACATACGCAGGCTCAGAGTGACTTTAACAGCTTTATTTAACAACAAGGATGTGTGGATGCGTGTCTGTGGTATGTGGATGTACTGATGGCGGACGTCAGCGTCAGGCACGGAGGCAGGAAACCGTACAGCCAGACAATCCTGGGGAGAGAGCACAGGGAGAAGGTGACGGGCACCAAACCAGTACAACAGGTAACAAGGGATTTGTTGGCTTACTTGGCAGGGCAGGTGGCAGGCGTGCACAAGGGCGAGTCCAGGAGACAACAACCTGACGATGCACCTGACAGCAGCAACGAGATGGTGATGAAGAGGCGGAGTCCGCCGCCGGGGAAGATCCACCTGTGCACAGGGGAGAAACTGGAACACAAGAGGAGGTATGTTTACGTGAGCAATCTTGCTGATTGACGAGGGGGTGCCTCTGAAGCAAGTAGCCAAAGGGAACAGACGGCTTCAGGCCGAAGCTCAGGGCAGAGCGGCTTATATGCCCCGCCGCTGACGAGGTGCAGGTGTGCGCTCAGCTGGCGCCGCTAATGAGCGGCGAGTTGTAACAGTACTCCCCCCTCTAGCAGCGCCTCCTGGCGATGGTTTATTGGGGTGCTTCCGGTGAAACTCGGTGATGAGAGAGCGATCCAACATGAACGAGGAACGAACCCACTGCCTCCATTCTGGACCATAGCCCTCCCAGTCCACCAAATACTGTAGCCTGCGACCCCGACGTCGGGAGTCCAAAATGGTCGAGACAGTCCAGGCCGGATGGCCATCAATCATCCGAGGCGCGGGCGGCGCAGCAGGAGGAGGGCAGATGGGATCAGACACCACCGGTTTCACCTTGGAGACGTGGAAGGTGGGATGGATGCAGAGGGAGGGGGGAGTAGCAACACGCACAGCCACCGGGTTGATAATCTTGGTGACGGGGTATGGACCCATGAAACGTTTAGCCAACTTCCTCCTCTCACCCTTCAGGTTCACATCTTGCGTGGATACCCAGACCGGTTGGCCTACCTGGTAGGCAGGAGCAGGTCTTCTATGCCGATCCGCCGTGGCCTTATTGCGCTCTGCCGTGCGTAAAAGCGCATTGCGCGCAGCTGTCCAGATGGAGCAGCACCACCTGAGGTGAGCCTGAACCGTGGGGACTGCCGACTCGTTCTCCAGCGAGGGGAACAGAGGGGGGTCGTAACCCAGGGACACCTTGAAGGGGGACATCCCTGTGGCTGAGGAGCGAGCGGTGTTGTGGGCGTATTCCACCCAGGCAAGGTGTTTGCTCCATGACGCAGGCTTCGAGGCGGTGACGCAGTGGAGAGCAGCCTCCAGCTCCTGGTTGGTCCGTTCACACTGCCCGTTAGATTGGGGGTGATGGCCGGAGGAGAGGCTTACCTGGGCTCCTAATGCCTTGCAAAAACCCCGCCAGACGTCCGAGGTGAATTGGGGACCCCAGTCGGAGACCACGTCAACTGGTATCCCATGCAGCCTGACCACGTGTTGGATGAGAAGATCTGCCGTCTCCAAGGCAGAGGGGAGCCCCCGCAATGGCACGAAGTGGGCGGCCTTGGAGAAGCGGTCGACGATGGTCAGGACAGTGTCGAAGTTGTTAGAGACGGGGAGACCGGTGACGAAGTCCAATGCGATGTGCGACCAGGGCCTACCAGGAACGGGCAGGGGCTGGAGCAAACCCGCAGGGGGGGAGTTGCCGGCTTTACTGGTGGCACAGATGGGGCAGGCCCGGGCGTAGCGGGCAGCGTCCTTGCGCAGTCCCGGCCACCAGAAGGAGCGTTGGAGCAGGTCAATCATTCGGGAGGTCCCAGGATGGCAGGCTAGCTTGGACGTGTTAAGCCAATGGATGACCTCCCCCCGAACGGAGGAAGGAACGAAGAGCCTCCCCTCTGGTCCGCCACCCGGGTCTGGCTCTGATTCCTGCGCCTTCCGGACCTTATCCTCGATCTTCCAGGTAACGGCCCCCACGATGCACGACCTGGGCAGGATGGTGTGTACAGCGCCCCCCGAGTCTTCAGGGGCGAATTGCCTGGAGAGGGCATCAGGGAGTCCGTTCTTGGAGCCCGGCCTGAATGTGATGGTGAAACGGAATCTCGCAAAAAACAGGGACCAACTGGCCTGGCAGGCATTCAGACGCTTGGCAGTTCTTAAATATTCCAGGTTTTGGTGATCCGTTAGCACCACGAAGAGCAGGACGGCCCCCTCCAGC
The DNA here is from genome assembly GCA_020510985.1 of Pholidichthys leucotaenia. Lineage (NCBI taxonomy): Eukaryota > Metazoa > Chordata > Actinopteri > Cichliformes > Pholidichthyidae > Pholidichthys > Pholidichthys leucotaenia. Next base: position 125,735,260 of record CM035837.1, on the reverse strand, counting down.
CAGTGACACCACTCCTGGAGCGCGAGCTTGATGGCGAGAAGCTCCCTGTCCCCCACGTCGTAGTTGCGTTCCGCCGGGGACAAGCGCCGGGAGAAGAAGGCGCAAGGCCGTTTGACCCCATCAGCAGGTGACCGCTGAGACAACACCGCCCCCACCCCTGTATCCGAGGCGTCGACCTCCACGATGCACTGCAGAGAGGGATCGACCTGGCTGAGGACCCGGGAGGATGAAAACTCCGCCTTCAGAGCCTGGAAGGCCGCCGCGGCCTCTTCAGTCCACTGGAACCGGGTTTTAGGGGAGGTGAGATGGGTCAGAGGGCCGACGATGGCTCCAAAGTTGGGCACAAAGCGGCAGTAGAAGTTGGCAAAGCCGATGAATTGTTGCACCTGCTTTCTAGATGTGGGAGTCGGCCAATCTACCACCGCTTTAATTTTAGCTGGGTCTGGGAGCACCTGGTCATGGGAGATGACAAACCCGAGAAATGACGTCTTCTTGGCATAGAACTCGCACTTCTCCGCCTTCACATACAACCGATTCTCCAGTAACCTCTGAAGGACCCATCTCACATGCACCTGGTGCTCATCCCTGGACTTGGAGAAGATGAGAATATCATCCAGGTAAACGAACACAAACAGACCGATGAAGTCCCGGAGAACGTCATTAATCAGGCGCTGAAAGACGGCTGGAGCGTTGGTTAACCCGAACGGCATGACCAGATATTCAAAGTGGCCGTTCGGGGTACGGAAGGCTGTCTTCCATTCATCTCCCTCCCGGATCCGGACGAGGTGGTACGCGCTGCGGAGATCCTGCTTGGTAAACCAGGTCACCCCCTGGAGGGAGTGGAAGGCAGTGTCCATCAGGGGCAGGGTATAATGGTCCTTCTCCGTGATGTCATTGAGGGCACGGAAGTCGATGCATGGACGAAGAGAGCCATCCTTCTTGCCCATGAAGAAGAACCCTGCACCTAATGGAGATGATGATGGGCGAATAATACCTGCTCTGAGAGATTCCTTAAGGTAGGTGTTCATAGCCTCCTTCTCCGGCACTGACAGGCTGTAGAGACGTCCCGAGGGAAGAGGCGCCCCCTGGCGGAGATTTATGGCGCAGTCGTAAGGCCTGTGTGGAGGAAGAGACATCGCCTTGGACTTACTAAAGACCGCGCCCAGGTTGTGAAACTCCGTGGGCACCAAGGAGAGGTCCGGGGGCGCGGCATCCTTGACCACGGGAGGAGAAGATGGAGAGCAGGCAGCGGATTGGAGGCAGGTGCTCATACAAAAGGTACTCCAGGCTGTCACCCTTCCGGTCTTCCAATCCAGGACGGGGTTATGGAGACGGAGCCACGGATAACCCAGGATCACCGGAGACACAGAGGATGGCAAGATGTAAAAGGAGATTTCCTCCCGGTGATTTCCAGAGACGATGACAGAGACGGGGTTTGTCCGGTGGGTCACTCTCCCCAGAGATGCACGGGAGAGATTGATGAGGGTGAGAAGAGTTTTAAGGGGCTGGCAACGGATGCCCAATCGGGTTGCCAGGCTTTGTGAAATGAAGCTGCCTTCCACACCTGAGTCCACCAGTGCATGAGTGAGATGCCCTGTGATGTTGTGGCAGAAACAGATGGGCAGCGACAAATGAGTGAGGGGAGTTGACCGGTTAGCGTCCGCGAGGCCCCCTACAGTGACTCGCGGACCTCCCCGTTTGGCTTCTCCGGACATCGCTCCACCGTGTGCTGGTTGTCTCCGCAATACATGCAGAGACCCAGCTCACGTCGGCGTTGTCTCTCCGCTAGAGGGAGCTTTGACCGGCCCGTCACCATTGGCTCCGACTCCTCGTAAACCTCCGGTGGCGGTAACGCCAGGGGGCGAGCTTGAGACCAGCGTGACGAGGCCCCCCATGAGCGAGAAGGCAACTTCCGCTCTGAGGCGCGCTCGCGCAGCCGGTTGTCCAAGCTGATAGTAAGGGAAATTAGCTCCGCCAACGTTTCAGGGATGTCCCGACCAGCCAGTTCATCCCTCAGACCAGAATTTAAACTGCGGAGGAAGATGCCGCAGAGGGCACGTTCCTCCCAGCCAACCTCCTCCGCTGTAACCCGGAAGTCAATGGCGTAGTCCGCGGCCGATCGGCTCCCCTGCTGAAGGCTGAGGAGGCGATCGGTCAGGACACTCTCCATACGGGAGTGATCAAAGACTTCCAGAAAATGTTTAATGAACTGGCCATAGGTGAGGGTGGCATAACCGGGCCTCGCCATTACAGCATAAGCCCAGGTGGGTGCACGACCCTCCAGGAGGTTTCCTATATAGCCAATTCGACTATGGTCTGAGGGGAAATCCCCGGGGACACGCAGAAACACCGACTCACATTGCATAATGAATCCCCGCGCTCCACCAAGCTTACCGCTAAAGCAGGCGGGGGTAGGAATGGGTGTGAGTCGGGCTGGGACACCCGGAGCTGGCTGGACGGCCGCTGAAGCAGCGGGAGCTGCACCTCCCTGACGAGCCGGGGGGAACGGCTGTCGGGGTTCCAGGCGGTCTAACCGGTCAGTTATTAGGGTTAATTGGTTGAGAAACACTTGTTGCTGATGAGCTATTAAATCCACCCGAGCCTCGAGGGTGGAAAATCGGCGTGGGAGCCCGCTGTCCGCCGAGCCGCTCTGCTGAAGCCGTACTGACATAACGCACGGCTCAGGAGACACACACGCAGGCTCAGAGTGAATTTAACAGCTTTATTTAACAACAAGGATGTGTGGATGCGTGTCTGTGGTATGTGGATGCACTGATGGCGGACGTCAGCGTCAGGCACGGAGGCAGGAAACCGTACAGCCAGACAACCCTGGGGAGAGAGCACAGGGAGAAGGTGACGGGCACCAAACCAGTACAACAGGTAACAAGGGATTTGTTGGCTTACTTGGCAGGGCAGGTGGCAGGCGTGCACAAGGGCGAGTCCAGGAGACAGCAACCTGACGATGCACCTGACAGCAGCAACGAGATGGTGATGCAGAGGCGGAGTCCGCCGCTGGGGAAGATCCACCTGTGCACAGGGGAGAAACTGGAACACAAGAGGAGGTATGCTTACGCGGGTAATCTTGCTGGTAGGCGAGGGGGTTCCTCTGAAGCAAGTAGCCGAAGGGAACAGACGGCTTCAGGCCGAGGCCCAGGGCAGAGTGGCTTATATGCCACGCTGCTGACGAGGTGCAGGTGTGCGCTCAGCTGGCGCCGCTAATGAGCGGTGAGTTGTAACAAGTTAGCGTTGGTGGACAATCTATACAGGAACAAAACCCAGCTCAATATTAGATTTTACAAAGAAGCTCAGGGGATGTGGTCTATAAGGCAGTATTTATGTTCATAAGGACAACAGGTCTTCTTCTTTTAGATTTGATTGGCGGTTGGCAACCAGCTTACAGGTGCATTACCGCCATGTACTTCACTCTATATCATCACTCCATCTGGTCAGGAGCTGTAGTCCTTTTATGATCATTGCTGTGTCCAATTGAACCTCAACTCTATCTTCAGACATCACTCTTCTTCATCTCCTCGTACTTTACTCTATATCATCACTCTACACCTTCTTCTTCTTCTTTTAAGCTTGATTGGCAGTTGATCCACCAGCCCATGATGTCTTTGAACTTAAAGGTCCCCCACTTAACAAGTCTTCAACTACTTCCCACTGGCCCCTTAATGCCAAGATATGTTTCTGCTGCTTTCACTATGATTTTGATTTTTTCTGTTTTCTTGGAAGTCTGCGCAGTGCAGTTTATCACATCTACTACAAATAAGACAAAAGTATTTTCCTTCAAAACCAGAGTATCTTCCTTAATTCTACTGCATGCACTGCAAGTCTGCACACTTTCCCTGTTCGAGTCCACTCCCACTTTTTTAGCTGGCACCTTTTTCACAGCTTCTGCATATATTAGTCCCTGGGAGACTTTTATTTGCTGAATTTCTGCTGCTCTTTTGCTGGCTTCATAACCTCAATATGCAGAGCTATGTTCACCACTACAGTTACAGTGTGGTGAACACTAGACACTGCGGGTGGACATTCTCTCACACCCAGAAGCAGGAAGAGGGGCAGAATAGTGAACTGTAGGGGGAAGCCCCCCCGAGGGGTAACTAGACCAGACAACGAAGCGCCTTCACCCCCTGCTGCTCCAAGCTGCAGCCTGAAACGCAGGGAGGCGAATGTATTGTGATGAATGTAACAAGTGTTATGATAATCACGCCACACATTTCCTTTGTCATACCCAGTGCATAATGCGCCAGCCCCAGTTTCTATGTGAGGTTAATAAAGCTATATAAAGAGAAAGCAGAGAAACTGGAGAGGCTTCTACAGGGGACTCGGCCCCAGCGGCCCATGCTGGGGGCCATAGACTGTACATATGTTAGAGTTAATAAAGATTCTGTGCCATCCTATGCTTGTGCCTCGCCGCCACATCCTTCCCTTTTACCCTCTACATTGGTGACCCGAAGTGAGATGGACCGTCTACTCCCTTTCACCGCACTGTGGACTCTGGAGTACCAGGGATCGCTGGCATCCTTTTCATCCACACTGGAGCACATGCGCCTGTTCCTCTCTCCACAATGGCGACCTCAAGGGCTGGAGAGAGCGTGCAGCGCGGGGACCGAGACGCACCAGGATCAGCAAGATGAGCACACCACAGAAATGGCCTGAAAGGAGATTACCAGCGCCATCTGCATTGGTTTCCATCAAGCTCCCCGACCCTGACTTCACCTCCCGACAGCGGAGTTTCGGCGCACAGAAGCTCCATGCGCACACCGCAGGATTACAAGGACAGCGCAACTTAAAGCTACATGGCCACGGCACATGCCACGCACCAGGGACAAACTGACTCCAAGAGCTTATACATTGTCCTCAGCCGCTGCACATTCCCGGGGAACATGGCCAATCGCCATCCTCGGATCCTTTAGGCTGTGCACACTGCACCTAAAGCAGCTGGGCAGCCTCGCCCACAGGACTTGTATTTGTTTCTAAGCTGCTGCGCATCAATGGGGAATTAAGCCAATTGCTTTCCCCGGAGCCTTTAGGACTTCCCCCACACCTAAAGCAAGATTGCCAAGTTCCCTGACACAGCTTGAGTTTTTTTCACGGCTGCGACGCACCCTCGGGGAATTGGACCGTTCGCCTTCCCCAGATCCTGGCAGGACCAGGCCCGCACGAGGAGGAGTCGTCAGACTTATTTTTTTTCGCAGCCGCTGCGAATCACCAGAGGGTTTACTGGAAAAGTCCCTCACCCGAGGCTGATCTGCACTCAATTTTTGCGCGGCCCACATACTTTTGACGTCCCGGCACGCCATTGTTTTCCCCCACTTCCCCCTCATTCTCCATATCGTTCTTCCCGCACCTCTGTCCCAAAAACCTGCCGTTTGCCGGCTTTGTTCTGTCAGCACAACGCGCACTGGACCCCGTGCTCCCACGAACCACGGCCGTTCAATGTGTTGGAACTTGGAGCAGAGCAGAAAGTGCTTTTCACCCCTCCCCCTTCCCCCACACGGACTGACATGCCCTCCGACACACTTCACCAGCAGGACAGTTCGACCGGAGCGGCAAACCCCCACTGCAGCCACCACGGGCACTGACTTGAGCCCAAAGGACCGGGGGGGTTACAGCCCCTTCTGGATGTTCGGGGGGGGGGGGACCTGTGTGGTGAACACTAGACATCCTGGGTGGACATTCTCTCACATCCAGAAGCAGGAAGAGGGGCAGAATAACGGACTGTAGGGGGAAGCCCCCCCGAGGGGTAACTAGACCAGACAACGAGGCGCCTTCACCCCCTGCTGCTCCAAGCTGCAGCCTGAAGCGCAGGGAGGCGAATGTATTGTGATGAATGTAACAAGTGTTATGATAATCGTGCCACACATTTCCTTTGTCATACCCAATGCATAATGCGCCAGCCCCAGTTTCTATGCGAGGTTAATAAAGCTATATAAAGAGAATGCAGAGAAACTGGGGAGGCTTCTACAGGGGACTCAGCCCCAGCGGCCCACACTGGGGGACATAGGCTGTACATATGTTAGAGGGTTAATAAAGATTCTGTGCCATCCTATGCTCGTGCCTCACCTCCACATCCTTCCCTTTTACCCTCTACAACAGCACTTTAATTTGGCTCCTCTTTCACACTTGCCATATTCTTGTTCACTGGAGCATCTGGCACATCGTTGTCTACCTTTGCATGTTGCTGCAACACGACCAAACGTTTGACATTTGAAACATCTGAGTGGAGGAGGAACGTAGAGTCTGACTTGACTGCCAACATACATCTTACTTGGCAGTCTTGTTTCATCAAATTTTAACATTACTGACAGACTATCACATTTTTCGCCATTTCTATTAGCTTTCAATCTCCGTACCTCTGTCACTTTTGCTCCAGTTAAGTTCCTCATTATTTCATCAGTTGAGACAGCCATTGAAATGCCTGACATCACTCCTCTCATTGCCTTATTTCCTTCCAATACTGAACACTGCACATTTTTCCCTCCGAGTGACTGATCGCTTTTCCTTGTTGAATACTAGCTTTACATGCAACCAGCAATGAACCACTATGAAGAACCCTTGCATTTAAAACTTCTCCAAGTAACCCATTAATTGCATTTGTGAGCTTAATTGGGTTCCATTCACAAAACGATGTCCCTTCCTGAGTAAGTTTAATGCTTACTTTCCACTCCTTCTGTTCATTCTGGGATCATTCATCCTCTGATTCCTCAGCACTTGGAAACAGTCTTGATTGAGTTTCTTGACGTCTACTTTTCTTTCTTTTAGACTCCACTGTGCTCCAAACTTCGTCTTCCTCGCTTCGCACCTCCATTCCTCCTAGCTGAATTCGTGTCCTGGTCAAATCGCCTTCTTCTTCTTCTTCTTCAGCAGAGAGTTGCCGCCTCTTCATGCCGTGAATTCTCCACATTCCAAGACCGACAACAGGTCTAATGTCAAGGATATTGGAGGGTAATGCCATTCTGAATCACACTCCATTCCAGAAGGTGGTGGTAATGCACCTATAAGCTGTTTGCCAACTGCCAAAAAAAACAAAAAACAACAGAAGCAGAAGAAAAGCTCTCCGCTGGATCGTTGGGTTTGTGCCGCCTCACAATCATAGTTCTTGTTGTGTGATTAAACTAATTACATTCTTCAAACGTTGTCTTACCTACTCCTCTCCTCTCAGGTTTGCTGCTGCCTCCAGCAGTGCGTCTCCGGACCTGTGTTTGCTCGATCGCCTGACTCATCTACCTCCAGGACAAGGGCTTCTCCACCCAGGTCCTCCAGTCACTCCTCCTCCTTTCCTGCCATCATTAATTCACCATCTCCTCTCCCACGCTGTGGTCACTGCCGGGCTCTCTGCCAATATCGTAAGATCCATATCCTCTGTAGTTATTTTCCAGTACGCCGTATCCATTATTAACCCCTCCTCTCCTCTCTTTCCCTCCTAGGCCACATGTGACTCCAGCATGCAACTATTTTCTTGTATATAGTTTGGCTTCTTGGTTGCGGGTTTCATTTATTGTGGTGTGTGTGTGTGTGTATGTACAGTATATTCATTAAGTTAACGTGTTTTGTATAGGGATTGGGTTTTCATTAAAGTGGTGTAACTTTTCATCTGCGTCTGTTCTTCTGAAGTGGTTGCCTTGTACTTAAGCCTCCTCAAAATCTCAAATCATGACACAGAAACAGACACAGGAAAAAGTAATCAACAGAAACGTCCATATACCGTTTTCAGTTTTAATAATCAGACTCAGATTAAATGACATTACATTCAACGGACTTGTTGGTAAGGTGAAATGATCAAGTATCAAGCATCACATTCAACTTGTAACTGATTATTGAGCAAAAGGAGTGTAATCACATTTGTGGAACCAAGAAAACCTTAGTGTGAATTTGTAACTGTGATGAAAATGGAGACTGAAATAACTAACTAAAATATGAAGAAAACTGGATGCAAATTTTATGAAGAAAATGATAAAAGATTATATAGAAAAAGAAATTCTGGATTAGTCTAAGAAGGGAAAACGGAATTTAATGAAAAGAGGGATACTATTTCTCTTTAATTCTATAACTCCGATCAGAGTTATGAACTAGTTTTAAACCTGAGACAAATTATGACATACTTTAGGTGATAAACATCGCACTAACTTTGTCATGTGTCTGAGCGTGTGTTACTGAGCTCAGAGACTCGCAGTAAATCTAAGTTCTGTTTGTTTGTCACTAGTATTATGAGATCTGCTTTGTTTATTTTCTGGTTTTGTGACAGTCTTTCCCCTTTTTCCCAGACACTCCCCACCAGCTGCCCACTGCCTTCTGCCGTCAGCTGTGGGCAGTTGGTTTGATTAGATTAGGTTGTCGGCTCACTCTGCCTGGCCGCACCTGCGCCTCATTAAACTGCATTATATTTAAGCCCTGCTGTTCCTCTGTTTGGGTGTAGCTAAATTAATTCTACTTTCGCTCTCCTTTCATCATCGTACGGTACCAGTCTCTTAAGTATTTTTCTTCTCCTGAGCGCTCTCCTGCTCAGAGGCTGCATTTCTGTAAGTTATACTTGTTTGCATTTTTGTTCTGTGGGCACTTTTGGATGTTTATGTTGTTTTTGTCAATAAATATCTTCAACACACCCTGCATTTGGCTCTGTCCTCTCTGCACATTGTAGAGGCGCACATGACAGAATTTAGCCGCCAGTGTAAAAGATCCAGCGGGTGTGTTTGTGCCCTTTTTTTTTTTTACCCTTTTTCACTCACCAGACCAGTGGAGCTCATCATGTCCTCGGCGCACCAGCCCCGTAAGATCATCGGGGGGGTGGTAGCGAGGGCCCCGACGGTGGAGGAGGAATGGGCGGCGGGGATTATCCAGAATTTTGTGGACGAAGCTCTGGAAGCCCAAGGACCCACAAAGGTATGGGAATGTGTGCGCGCAGCGGTGGGAATCCTGAAGGCGCACCCTGGCCTGTGGAGATGTCCCGCATACACTGAGCTGTTATCCTCGGTGTCTGCACTCCAGCAATAATTCCCAGACCTGAAGATTGGAGTGTTCCGAGCAGAGCCGCTCTCCACAGCTGAAGCCTGTCCTCTCCCCCGTACTGCCATCACCAGCTCCAGTGGGTGCGCCGCCGGTTTCTAGACGCCACCGTCGTCCCATGCCTGACCGCCGGAGGAACAACTCCACCTCCCGGACAGCCTCTTCTACACCGAAGCAGGAGTTTCCCTCAGCAGTGCAGCCCACTCTCCTCTCTTCTCTGGCTGTCTCCTCAGCTTTCCCTGGGTCTGTAGCTGCTGTTCCTCCCTCACCTGCGGTGTCTTCTCCCGCTGCCGAGAGGTCCGCCATGGGTTTCCCGGCTCCGCCCATCTCTGTGACTGCTGAAGTGGCTCCTCCACAATCCTCAGGGGGGCCCATGCCCACCAGAGCCACGGAGAGGGATGACTATTCAACTGCTGCAGCAGATAATATCAAAGACCAGGAGAACAGGCAAGTGTCATTTCATTCTCCTTCTATTTTTGTTGAAATGCCTTGCCTGATTCCCGGTAGGGAGGCTCAGAAAATGCAGACCCCTGAGCTCTCCCCACCTGTTGCAGCAATTCACTACTCTCCTGTCCTCTCTGTGTCTCCTCCACCTGTTCCTGAGTGTCCACTGGCCCCGAACCGCTGGACAATGGAGAAGCTCAAGGCCCTGGAAGATCCAGTTCCAGGGTCGGCGGTGAGGTAGCCTCCAGCTGCCACGCCGGATGAGTCACCAGCATGGGAAACATCAACTGGGGGCTTAAGAATTGCTACCACCATCATGCCTGCTGCGAACACCACCCCAGCAGAGTGGGAACCCGAGGTGGACCTCCAACAGGCCGAGCCCGAGACATCACCATTGTCTGGAATGACGGAGTCCTGGACGGCGGTGGAGCTCGAGCTCAGGCAAGTGCTCTCCTTTGGCTTTCTTCTCCTAGTTCTAGAGCAATCTTTACTGGCTCTTAATGAGGGGAGCCAGGTGCAGCTGCCCGCTGCATCTGAGCTTACCTCGCCGGGCTCCGCCGCTGCTGGCAACCCTGACCATGTTCCTCTGCTTGTTCTTTCTGAGTCTTCTCCCAGGGTCACCGGGAAAGATCCACTCCAACCAGAGGTCTCCATTTATCCAGGCTCACCACCCGAACACGCCATGGGTCCAGCTTCCCCAGCAGAGGTCGGCACGGGTGCCCAGTTCCAGCCCAGGACCTCCCTGGGTGTAGCTCATCACCTACCGGAGGCTGTCATCTGGGTTCCCCCGCCGCTGCCCAGGTCTCTGTGGGTGCTGCGTCCCATCTGGAGACCACTGTGGGTGCTGCGCCCCAGCTTTGAGCCGACATGGGTGCTGCGTTCCGGTATAGGTTTGCCTTGGGCGTTGCGCCCCAGCCCGGGGTCCACCATGGCTGCAGCGATGGCCCAGCCCGGGTCCACCGTGGGTGCAGCGATGGCCCAGCCCGGAGCCACCGTGGGTGCTGCAGGGCTCCAGCCTGGAGCCACCGCGGGTGCTGCAGAGCTCCAGCCCGGAGCCACCGCGGGGGCTACGGTCCTCCATTTCCAGACCACTGAGGGTGTTGTCATCTCTTCTCCTCCTCAGCTAAAGGCCATCAAGGTCTTCAATCTTCGTCTGTCCAACGTTGCCGTGGGTCCTCCTATGGAGGGACAGCCTCCTGGATCGTCCCTGTGGTCCAGGAGGCTAAAGAACTCAGGCCGGCCGCCGGATAGACTGAGCCTCTGGGTTGGGTGGCCAATATTCTCGGGCAGGCCACCCGACTCCTTCCACCTGGCTGTCCGGCTGGCCTGGGACTTCGGCCGGCCGCCCGAACTGTTTTGGGGCCCAAGACTTTAAGGTAGCATGGGTGCGGGTCCAGAGTGGGCCCTATGTTTTTGTTCCCTCCTGCCAGTTCCCCCCGCCTCCCACCCTGACTGATGCAATGCTTCTTTTTGTTTGGGGGGGGGGGTTCTTTGGTGTTGCCTGGGGGTGTCTGGATCCACCCCTTAAAGGGGGAGGGGGCTCTGTCATGTGTCTGAGCATGTGTTACTGAGCTCAGACACTCGCGGTAATTCTAAGTTCTATTTGTCACTAGTATTTATTATGAGGTCTGCTTTGTTTATTTTCTGGTTTTGTGACAGAGTCTTTCCCCTTTTTCCCAGACACTCCCCACCAGCTGCCCACTACCTTCTGCCATCAGCTGTGGGCAGTTGGTTTGATTAGGTTAGGTTGCCGGCTTGCTCTGCCTGGCCGCACCTGCGCCTCATTAAACTGCATTATATTTAAGCACTGCCGTTCCTCTGTTTGGGTGCAGCTAAATTGATTCTACTCTTGTTCTCCTCTCATCATCATACGGTACCAGTCTCTGAAGTATTTTTCTTCTCCTGAGCACTTTCCTGCTCAGAGGCTGAGTTTCTGTAAGTAATTCTTGTTTGCATTTTTGTTCTGTGGGCACTTTCGGATGTTTATGTTGTTTTTGTCAATAAATATCTTCAACACACCCTGCATTTGGATCTGTCAGTGCAGAGAGGACAGACAAACTCAGCAGATGAAACAAAGAAATCTTGCTCACGTAACCCGTTGTGTTGGCTTTCAGCTGGATTCTTCAATGAAGCTTTATTTGATGATACTGGAAAAATATCTGCCAGCAGATACTTCTTCCCCGAGGCTAAAGAGCTGAGATCCAGTGACCATGATGATAGGCTTCTGGCCGCTCAAGCAGTATGTCATGTGGACACAGGGATGGCCACAGGAAATTCTGATTTCAGCTGAAATCTAATTTGGTCGATTGACCCATGGGGGGGCCGGGGGGCGCAGCCCCCCTGAAGCTGAGAGGTTTTCAGTAAAACAGAAGTAATTTAGACTGAAAAAAATTATTTAAAAAAATGAAATACTAGACTTAGATAAATCATTAAATTTAATGAAAAGTTAACTTACTTTTTCTTCAATGTTGTCTCACTGTCTTTAGTCCAACATATTCTTCAGAATCAGAATCAGAATCAACTTTATTGCCAAGTATGCTTGCACATACAAGGAATTTTACTTATCACTAAGGTGCGCTCGTTTCTAAGCGCTCCCTAATGACGCGGCAGCCATACAAGGCGCCTCATACAGTGGGGGGTAAAGAGGGGGAGGGGGAGGGGGTGACACATTGGGCAGAGAGAAAAAACAAAGTTATCAAAATAGTGCTCGAGTGAGCAAGAATGTGATCACATAGAAAAAAAAACCTCTAATTGCACAATTAGCAGACAAGATACAGATCCACACATTAACAAAGAAAGAGCAAGAGAGACCAGTGTGTGTATGTCAGTCATGTGATCAGTGTGAATGCAGTGTGTGAAGTATCAGTTACTGGTGAACAACAAAAATCCTCTCTTAGGCAACGGCTAGATGTTATGTCCTTAGTGTCCTAAAACATAGATAACATGTCCACAGAGTTCATCTCTCTTCAGTTCATGCCAGATGGTAAAATTCCATGTTAGTCACATGGCTGTCCTTGGAGAGTTCAGATTGTTGCCCATCAGCAATTGTTTGCTGATGGGCAACAATATTTAACAGTTCTATAAGAGTTTATTACACTATTTACACTGGTCACCAAGTCACTTCTAATGTGAAACTTTCTTCCATTTGGCAGCAAGCTGTGTCAGTCTCTGAACTTTGAACTTCATCTCCTTTTCTGGTTTCTTCAGAAACTGTCCGAGTGTTTCTGTTACCTTGTCGAACTTTGAGCCAATTTTCACCTTTACCGTCACTTTTCTCTCAAGCCAGTTCCACTGGAACTTATTTTTGACACTTTTGTCTATTTCTAGCACTGATGACTCCTGATCCTTCAATAAAAATCTGCTGAAAACAATACCGAAAGCTCAGAATTCCAACACGAAATTATCTGAAAATTTAGCAGGGGGTCTGGGGGACACAGTCCCCCAGTGGGGTCTGGGGCAGAGCCCCGTTGGCGGGGGGTTTGTGGGGCTTTGCCCCCCGAAGCTCCTGGGTTTTTATGATTTTTAAGAACCAGAACTGTGCTTAAATGACATAAAACAAACAGCTGAATGCCACTTATTACTGTATAATATTGACTTATGTTCCAAGAAGATAGCATTCCTAAAATATTCCAACAAGCATTATCCATCACATGCTTTAACACTTGATCAAATCAAAATCAGTTAATTTTATCTATTCCATAATAGAAATAAAATTCCAACATACCATTACTTTTTATAATTTCAGTATTCATTTCAGATCACCAGTTTCAATCTCCACTGAGTCTTGAGCAGTTCATTTTGCACAATCACTGATGTAGCCAAGTCTTAGAAATATTCAAAAGTTATGAGTCATTGTCCACTGTGCACTGTCAATTTCAAACTGTTTGGAATCATAAAAGTAATGTAACTAAATTGTTTTGCTATTTTTTCCTCCTCAACATCAATGTCAGGGCGCTGCAGGAGTTTTTGGGGGATGGTTAACTTTTATTACCGTTTCCTCTCCCGCGCAGCCCAGCTCATACAGCTGTTGTACGCCGCACTCAAGAAACGGAAACCGGCAGACAGAGTCGACTAGACTCCTGAGCGGGAGCAGGCGTTCTGCGGTTAAAACAGCTCTGGCAAACGCTGCACTACTGGCGGCTCGGACATGGGCATAGCGGCCGTCGTGGAGCAATGCGCTGCCGGTTCTTGGCAGCCGCTCACCTTTTTAGCAGGTCTTTGCACGACAGTGAGCGTAAATACAGCGCGTTCAACAGAGAGTTAATGGCTCTCCACCTGGCCATACGCCACTTCCAGTTCTGGCTGAAAGGGCACACCTTCACTGCATTCGTGGACCACAAGCCACTAACGTACTTAACGTACTTTATCTTCCTGGAAGATAAAATAAAGCGGAATTCGGCGAATTAGAGGAAAATCACATCCCTGAGAACGCCGCCATGAATTTTTGACAAAGCATACAACGAGCCATTTGATTGGTCCAATCGTTTGCAACTATCCAATCGCAGGGCTGTTTACAATACAGCAGTAGCTTGAACACAACACATCCGGGTTATAGCGGGAGACTTCCGGGGAAGCGCCGAGCACTTATGTAATCGTGTTGATTTTCGCTAAAATCGGTAACAATAAGGTACCTTACCCCCCCTAAAATTTTCTCAACAGATTTAGACGATTCACAGAAATTGTGGAGCGTGTAAATAACGAGGTGGATTTGACTCAGACATTTTATTACACGTCTCACACAAGAAGCATAGACAGAATGAATACTCAGCAGAGACTCTCCTCTTACAAAGCATGGCATTCTTCTAGAAGCTTCTAACACACAAAAGGTCACATTGCATTCACTTCCTTAATCCTTTAACATCCTTCTAGAAGTTTCTAACACACAAAAGATCACACTGCATTCAACCTTCACACCTCCCTGTTATCTCCCAGGGAAACTCTGCTCTTTGTTCTTGTCTAAGATGCTATACAATTATGCACTCCCCATGTGTCACCAAAAAATGATCAATTTGAAAATAAATCGGTGGAAATCCGCGGATCGGCGGAAAATTGCCATCCCTGTGGACAACACGAGAGGGTTTTTCCCAGTGGCTCTCCCAGGTCCAAATAAATTGGAGATAGTTCAAAGTCACAGAATCGAAGAGACAAAAATAAAAAGAAATTATTTAAGCCACGAAATCCGAATTCTTCAGATGTCATAGTGATTGGTGAAAGCAGCTTCCAGTGTGAGAAAAAAAAAAAAAAAAAAAAAGATCAGTCCACTTTAAAACACGGTGAGTTAAGAAAAATCAATAGAAAAAGTTTAACAGAATAAAATGGGGAAAAACATCTGAGAACACAGAGTTTTACTCCATATAAATGAGAAGGTTGAGCTTAAACAGAAGAAAAAGCATTTTTCCCAGACGTTTAAAGGAAAGAGAATTCAAGGCAGGAACGTAACTGAACAGGACACATAAGGCACTTTTCCACTAGCCCAGCTCACCTCGCCACGTCTCGATTCGCAACGACACGGTTCGGCCTCGGTTGTGTCTCCATAGCAGCCGGGTAAAGAGGGGTTAAGCTGGGGTGGGCGGGATTTTTTTTACAGCAAGGTGGCGCCACACTCCCGTGACGTAAAACACGCGACCCAAGCAAAACATAACACATGCATCATGGCGGCTGTACAAGGCGACTCCTTGGTCTGTGGCTTTTTTCACCGTAAATGCCAAAAAGGACCGCCAGACAAGGGTACAGGCAGCGAGACGAAACACTCTGGAATAGTTCTGCAGCTTCTGGGAGAGCCGAAGACGTGAGGATACAAACTAGGTCATATATGACGGTAAGCTAATGTTGCTAATGCTAGTTTGCTATAAGTACGTCGTACTACACTGTAATGTCTCCAACTTATCGCTGTTAGGTACTAAAATATGTACGCTGTGTGTGTGTGTTTCAGATGGCTCTGTTGTGGGGAAATTACCGCTTCAAACGGTCGGTCTGGGCATTCAACACAGCCTGTCACTGATGTCACCCCAGCTTCACAAACGATCAGTGGTTGTAGAGCTTAAGAATGTCTGTAGAAATGTTTATTTCCTGTGCAAAAAATTGCTCTGATCTGCGTGAAAATCATGGAGAGACTGTTGAGACATCATGGATGTACCTGCTGCAGCAGCACTGAGTCTGAGGTGG
Organism: Pholidichthys leucotaenia; assembly: GCA_020510985.1. Classification (NCBI taxonomy): domain Eukaryota; kingdom Metazoa; phylum Chordata; class Actinopteri; order Cichliformes; family Pholidichthyidae; genus Pholidichthys; species Pholidichthys leucotaenia. Next base: position 125,719,639 of record CM035837.1, on the reverse strand, counting down.
TGTCATAGCAAAAAATGATCAGCTGATACAACTTGATCGCCATGTTAATAACTATATTAGCCACAAAATATATATTCAAAAAGTAAACAGTACTGAGTTACGTATAATAAGATATATTTGACAGTTATTGTCACAGTGGCCCTCGTGAGCCACCATAAGACGCCAGCAATCACCGGTGAGTTTCAGTGATGTTTTATTGAAGGGGTAAAGGAACAGAGGAAAATACACACGACAATGAGGGTAGGATGATCACAGGGAACTTACAACAGATGACGAATGAACAGCGTCTGAGCCAGGAGATGCCCGAAGCACCAGACGATGAGACGTTCAGGAAGTATAACAGATCGAAGTGTAACAGCCCGAAGTGTAACAGACTGCTGCATCAGGGTGCATTCAGCGTCCGCTTTTAACACCGGTCACTAATGACCCCAAATGTAGCACAGCTGTTGGCTTTGACAGCAGGGAGCTCCACCGGGCGCTGTCACAATAAGAGCCCGGGGAGCTAGGAGGAACCCGCTGCTGTCAAAGCCTGGAAAGGATAATATGTGACCCGAGTGTGGACGAGACCGGCACTCGGGTAGTAACAGTTATGATGCATTTTAGGCCAAAACAAACTTGATCTAGGATTAAAAGCAATTAAAATAATGCAGTCACAAGGTTACATGGAAAATACTTGATTTACTAGATACATGTACTGTAGAAATATATATTCTCTGCATCAACAATGTACTATACATGCATTCATGTAGTATTGCACTGGGAATTGCACTGACAATAAACCTCTTAAGTTTTTGCAGATGTCTCTTTTTTATATGTGAAGGTTACCACCAAGTGGCACAAATTAAATACTAAAAGATTGGAAAAGCTGTCTAAGAACAATCCAGCAGTTTGAGAAATCACTTTTGGTTTGGTGTAAGTCTGTCAACAGAATTATGAACCATAAAGCAGTTTGTGTTAAAATGTTAAATCCCATTAAACCCTAATCCAGGGGCTTCCAATCATGTGTCATGGGGGGCCAAGACCCTGCAGGTTCTCTTCTACCCAGTCTCTTCAGCAGGTGTTGTCACTGATCAGCAGTTAGTGGAAGAAGTTCAGTGGAATCTGCTGTTGAAGACACTGGTTGGAGGTAAAGCCGCAGGGTCTTGGCCCTCCATGGCACATGATTAGACCCCCCCGCCCCAAACCCATTATGATGAAGAGCAGATGCTAATATGACCCAGAATTCCTCCATATACTGGTACTGTCACTAAAGTATGCAGGGGTTTCTGCGGTGGCACATCCAACAATACAGTCTTCAGTTAATAAAATAATTGTTTTGGTTACTTTTTTCTTAAAAATGAGCCATTATTTTCAAGGTCACCGATAAATCCTTTGTACAGTTTACTCTTTTCACACCGGTGTCTTAACAGACAAAATAGAAAATCATGATGCAAACACATAAGTCACTAAATTGTTTATTACAATCAGCAGCAAATTCCAGATTATTCAGAATGTGCAAAATTCAAACTGTAAAAAAAAAAAAGAAACTGGAATGGGTCACACACGCCAGCCACGCTGCCTCACTGAGAAGCAACTGGATCGGCCCCTTGTACTGGTCCTGGTTCAGCAGATCTTCAGCCTGCATCTCTGTAAATAGTGAAGCAAGGTCCCGTTGGGGTGGACAGTTTCCCTCTTGCCTAGACAAAAGACAAATGGGTGGTGGTTAATTAAAGCAAGTTTAAAACATATTTGGGAAATACACTTGTTGCTAAAAGGCAGTGGTGGAATGTGAATGAATGAATGAATCTTTATTTCGGATTGATTAAAAGTAAAGATTAAAAGAAAGTAGAATAATATAACAAAGGGGAAAAAATCTAACAAGGTCAAATTAAACAATAACTCCTCTGATTATACAGTTCAACATAGGTTATCTGAAATGGGTGATGGCTGAAGCTGCAGCTTATATTGCCCACCATATTCCATCCAAGAATTCAAAAGAAAAACAAAACAGAAGGGATTACAATTTGAATGTGACAATAAAGTACTTTGTTGTTGTATTTAACCACAATTTTCATGTAGCTGCGCCTCAGTAGATTTTACAAGGGCTGGGTTACATTTAAAATCATCTGTTTTTACTGTGGCCTCAGCAATCAGAATGAATTAATACATTCACTTGAATGGAATATAGTACTTTAACTGAAGGTGTGCATCATCGAGTATGGAGTCGCTCAGTCAAAATATGAAGTTTTTATCAATAAAAGTTTGTCTTATCTGTAAAAGTGTCTCTTCTTGCCCTGGCTTCATGTGTGGGCAGTGTTTTGTACTTGCATTGCTAAAATATAAAAGGAAGCATTACAATGGGTCTCAAATATTTGTAATGTGTCCTGTTACTGCATGAGTTTATTGATGACAGACTATAAACTACACATATAAAGTAAATTATATTGACGACTGAACATCTCACATTCGCCAAAACATACAGTTATGAACATAACTCACAAAGGATCACACAAGTGATCTGACAAAAAAATAAATACATTAACAAGCGGTTTATTTTACAGTTGATGTGCCAGTCATTTTCAATTATTCTGTAATTAATATTCACACAATCAAATAAATCTCAGTTCAGTCCCTTTTATATTAAGTGGAAATTGTGCTACTTTGGTTTTGACACTTTACCTATAAAAGCAAAGGATTTCAGTACGTTCCACAGTGGCGAGGTCCGTTGTGGGGCAGCTGCTTTCCTCTTGCCTAGACGAATGACAGAAATGGATGGTGGTTAGGTTCAAGCAAGTTCAACACTTATTCAGGCACATCTCAAAAATTAGAATATCATGAAAAAATTCAATATTTTTGTCACTCATTTCAGAAAGTGAAACCCATATATAGATTCATTACAGGGACAGTGATATATTGAAAGTGTTTATTTTAATATTGATGATTACGGCTACAGCCCATATTAACCAACACCTCAGCAGCCAACATTTATATTTAAAAACTATTTTTTAAAGTTAATTTTATGTAATATTCTAATTTTTTGCCAAATTGAATTTGGGGTTTTCAGGGGCTGTAAGCCGTAATCATCAAAATTAAAATAAATAAACGCTTGAAATATATCACTGTCTGTGTAATGAATCTATATAATATACAGATTTCTCTTTCTGAAATGAGTGACAAAAAATATTGAAGTTTTTCATGGCATTCTAATTTTTGGAGATGTACCTGTATTAGGGAAATACACCTGTGAAAGTCAGTGGTGGGATGTGACAAAAATGCTTTGTTTCCCTGACAAGCACTGCAGGATCCACAGAATCGGTGTGTGGGTCTATTCTGATGCTTTAGAAAATTATATGAATGACTTTATAAATCACTGGTTTGAAAAAGCACTTTTAATATGTTGAGATTTCGGCTCCTGTGGTCCACTTCACCTGTATCCACAATATAAACACTGAGGGAGGCTAAACCCTGGCATGTGGAAATACATTCTAGCATTAAATTGCACACAATTTAATGTGCAGCACCAAAGTGCAATACGTACACAAACCAGGACTTTAACCAGGATTAACATATTTCATCGTTTTGCTCTCACAAGCGAATACTTAGGAGAAAACAAGCGCGAATCAGCAGAGTTGGCTACTAGCTAGCTAGCTAGCTACTAGCTAAAACTCGATAGCCAGCACAGGACGGCGCTGTATGGCTCAAAAAAAGTGAGCTCACCACCAACAGGATAAATAAGCGAATAGATGCACATTATTACAAATCACTCACCATCGATGGTTCTCTCACGTTCGTCTTCAGCTTGTCCGTAATCCAGTTCTATGCTGGGCTGTATCTGTATCGGTCCGGGTCACTCCTCACTGTGGATCTGCCACCAAGCAGAGAAAACTCTGCACCTCTTCGTTGGACCACGGTGTAGAGTTCCGCAAAACCTACAACGCTGTCTGTATTAATATCGTATTTACTCTGTGACCGAGTTAGTCCGTGAAATATTGCAAATGGTGGTCGTGTAGATTCATCAGAAGACGGTCGCTTTCATGACGTTACGACCTGACCAACCAGCGGCGACCAGTCCGTTGACGTCACATCTCAGCACGACTCAGCACGGTTGTACCCTGCCCTCGATCAGGCACGAAAATAGCGCCTGTTAAACTGTGCTGGGGCTAGTGGAAAAAGCTACAAACGCGGGCTGAGGCGTAACGTGTTGGGCTAAGCGGGGCTAGTGGAAAAGGCCCTATAGACAACTTTGACACACGGTGTTTCTTCCTTAAATTGAGCACTTTCAAAGGATAAAAACTTGACTGACATGAAAGGGAACCAACTGTCTCCCATCACGAGAGAACTGAATGAACTCTGGTCCAAAAAGAAAGCAGTCCTTTGTCTGTAACCGACCAACAGAATGAAAGGGGGCATTGTCCAACAGAGACTGGCTGGTGATTGGCTGGAACCAGTCAGACTTGCTTTGACTCCAAATATGAAAAAACACATATTGATTGAAGAAAACTAAAAAGCTAAACTATCTTCAGTGATTAATGACTAATTTTCATTCTTGCTACATTAAACATGTACTTTCATAAACCTGTCCTTCTATAATTAACATGCATTAGAATAAGGTTTGTTTAAGCATTTTCAAACATGCAATACATTTAAATCAATGATTAATGAAACATTTCAAACCAGAATGGTATGTCAGAGTCCCACTTGATTTTCCAGGGTGTCATGAAAAAGAAAATCTTCTGAAAATTGAGAGTTTTTATTAACATGAAGTCTTTTCATTCAGTAACCACAGTTCAGCTTGTAGAGGCAACATTGAACATATTCTGGAGTTGTCCACCAGGGGTGCTGTGGGACTTTGGATTTTAACTAGAAGCCTTGAGGAATTTTGTTGATAGGTCTGGAATGTATCAAACCGTTCTTGAAGCATAAAACTGCCTGGTTGGGGAGGAAGTTCTGGGATTTATGATCGCAGACTAATCCGTTCCTGGCACGAACAGAATCCTTTATCGTCCCTTTTGCCATGGAATGTGTTTTCAAACTGTGGTGCTTTGGTGAAGGAAATAATTCTTAACCAGACTTTTGGGTGAAACGATTTCTTTAAAGTGAAGAGTGATTTTATAGATTGGAGCCAAAGGGATTGACGCCACACAACTGAAGGACCAGGTCCATCAGATCCAGTGTCAGGTTTTTCCTGGATTTTTTTGTTTCTTATTTCTAAAGAACAAGTATTTCAAACACTGTTCATTTGCTATAGATGGTTTCATCTGGAGCCTATCCCAGCATCTTTGGGCGAGAGGCAGGGTACACCCTGAACAGATCACCAGTCCCTCATAGTGCCAACACAGAGAGACAGACAACCATTCACACACACATTCATACCTGAGGACAATTCATAGTTGATGCCAATTAACCTTCCTGTGGGAAGAAACTGGAGTACCCGGTGAAAACTCACACACACACAGGGGAGAGCATGCAAACTCCACACAGAAAGGTCAGCACTGGCCAGGGGTGGGTTTGAACCCACGACCTTCTCCACTGAGCTGCTCTATTTGTACAGTTTTGTTTAAAAAAGAGGCATAAAAAGGACAAACAAGGACTAAACTATAAATGAGTGAAAAAGCAGCCAGTATCTAAAGAAAGACTTTGGAAGACCTTCGTAAAACCTGAAGAACTATTGTTCAAGACCACTTTATAAATTACAAGAAAATCTTTTTTTTTTTTTTTTTTTTTTTAAATTACTTATTTTGTACCCGTAGGTAGATTTGTTCTGCAGTCCGGTGACAAGCCACCAGCTGCCGGTCGCTGCGTGTGCAAGCGCCTCGTGTCCCTAACCTGCATGTTTTTTGTATGTGGGAGGAAACCGGAGAAATCCCGGAGTAAACCCACGCAACACGGGGAGAACATGCAAACTCCACAAAATCTGCCTCTTTGGAAACAAAATATAAAGAAATGAAATGGTTCCTAAAACTTTTGCACATGCTGGTACAGAAAAGATCAGAAGTGACAAGATTTTATACTGAGATGCTTCTCGGTTTAGGTTTCAAATTATTTCATCACATCAGTAAAAACAGAAACAATAATAATAATTATAAGATGAAGAAGAAATGGTCTCTTATGTAAAAAGTAAAATACTATATTGACAGCAATAGTTTTGGAAATTACTGTGTGCTGCCCGTTGCGCTACACTCATACCCATCTGGACCAAAAACAAAATTAACCACAGACATTACGAGAACAAAACTAGAGGGCACTCAGAGAGCACATACATACCTCTGCCAAACCCCTATCTGGTAATGTTAAAGAAAGTGAAAAAGTGATCCAGAATCCGCAGCCTGACCCAAATCCTTTCCAAAATCTAATGGGTTCATCCATACAGCTCAGTCAGTGGCCAACTCTGGTGCTAACAGACTGCCATGAAAACATTACCTTCTTGGAGGCGGTAATAAAAAATGAAGCTATTATGGAGAGTGTGGAAATGATGAGGCCAAGTTACGATCAGACGAAGTTTATTCACACTCTCACAACATCATACACAGAAAGCACTGAATAGCCAAACCAGGTTTCATCCCTTAAAACTCCACAGATCATCTCACACCTGCATGACATTTTACCTCCACCATACCTTCTCCTTAAACCCCCAGCTCTCTCTTCCTGCCAACTCCCCATAAGGTCCCTGCCTATTGTTCTCTTGTGTCTAACCACTGCCTCCTGACTGAGACGCTGTCTGCTGACACAACTACAATATACATTGCTATATCACCAATAACGCATCGCCATAATCACCCCCCCAGACAGAGTTTCAGTCGGCATGTCTTTTGGGCTTCAGTCTCCTCCCATATCTGCTGTAACAGGGGTATCTGTGCCGGTGGGGGGCTGCTGGACGTGTGTCTGACTGCGGATGGGCCAAGGGGAGGGGGGGGGGGGACTTCACTCTGCCCGTGTGGCTGTCCTGGTGAATCGTTTGCCTGGGGAGCTCTCAGTGGGGGTCTTCCACGCCGAGGGGTCCGAGCCAGCAACACTTGCTCGGCCGCCACTACAAAGGCGGGCTTAAGTTTGTCTATGCATATTTTCTCGCGACGCCCCCCCCCCCAAGTCTAACAAAAAGTGCTTGTCCCCTGTTTCCAGCACTCTGAACAGGCCATCATAGGGTGGGCGGTGGGCATCGTGTCTGACGAACACGAACGCCGCGTTCTTCAAAGTTTTTGGCACAAAAGTGCATGGGAAACAGTGGTGGGCCGGGCAGAGCAGCGTGCCTGTGTCTGCACTACGCTGCAAACGCTGAGACGTGCAGCTGTCTGGCGCAGGATTATCTGGCAAAAATTCCCGGGCAGCCGCAGTGGCTGAGAAAAAACAAGCTCAGGCGGGGAAGCCTCCAAATCCTCTTTTGGTGTGGAACGCAACCCCAATAAAACCCACGGTAACCGGTCAACCCAATTTGCATCCGTCAACGAAGCCCTGACTGCGGCTTTCAGTGACCTGTGAAAAAGCTCGCATAACCCATTTGCTTGTGGGTTGTATGCGGTTGTGCGGTGAATTGCAACACCCAGGCTGCGGGCCATCGCGGACCAAAGTTCGGAAACAAACTGAGGGCCTCTATCGGACGTGATGTCCGACAGGACTCCAAAACGCGCCACCCGTGCTGTCAAAAAAGCGCGCGCCACGTCCGCGGACGTGGTTGCTGCCAGCGGGACTGCTTCTGGCCAGCGTGTGGTGCGGTCCACCACTGTCAGAAGGTGCATGCACCCCTGCGACGGCAAGAGGGGGCCCACGAGGTCCACGTGAACATGGTCGAATCTTTTAGCCGGTATCCTAAATGGCTCCAAAGGAGCCTTGGTGTGTCTGTGCACTTTGGCTCGTTGGCACGCTACACAGGCTGCAGCCCACTCTTTCACTTGTTTGCGCAGGCCTGGCCACACGAATTTCGCTCCCACCATTTTGACTGACGCATGCACTCCTGGGTGCGCCAAAGCGTGAACTGACTCAAACACGTGGCGGTGCCACATGACCGGGACCACCGGGCGCGGGCGTCCCGTGGAGACGTCGCAGATTGGTGGGGGGGGGACTGCCGTCTTGCAGCACCCTGCTCTCCAGCCTTAACCCTGTTGGTCCAGACTGGAGCGCGCGCACGTCCGTATCGCTAATCTGCTCTGCGGCCATGGCTGTATAATCTATCCCTACACAGACCGGGGCCACTACCGCGCGCGAGAGGCAGTCCGCCACCACATTCAGTTTACCCGACACATGTTGAATATCGGTCGTAAACTCCGAGATCACGGCCAGCTGTCTCTGCTGCCGGCCCGACCATGGTTCCAAAACCTTGGCCATCGCGAACGTCAGCGGGTTGTGGTCCACGAATGCGGTAAAGCTGCGCCCTTCCAGCCAGAACTGGAAGTGGCGTATGGCCAGGTGGAGAGCCAGCAACTCTGTCGAACGCGCTGTATTTATGCTCACTGTCGCGCAAAGCCCTGCTGAAAAAAGCGAGCGGCTGCCAAGAACCGGTGACACGTTGCTCCACGACGGCCCCTATGGCCACGTCCGAGGCGTTGGTAGTGAGCGCTATTCGGGCCGCCGAGTCTGGGTGCGCCAACAGTGCGGCATTTGCCAGAGCTGCTTTCACCTCAGAGAACGCCTGCTCTCGCTCCGGAGTCCATTCGACTCCATCCGCGGGTTTCCATCTCTTGAGCGCGGCGTACAGTGGCTGCATGAGCTGAGCTGCGCGGGGGAGGAAACGGTTATAAAAATTAACCATCCCCAAAAATTCCTGCAGCGCCCTGACCGTCTGAGGCCGGGGGAAGTTCGCCACAGCGCGCACTTTGTTGGGCAAGGGTATCGCTCCCTCCGGTGAGACGCAGTGCCCCAAAAAATCAATCCCCGTCATGCCGAACTGGCACTTCGCCGGGTTGATTATTAACCCGTGCTCCTCCAACCTCTGGAAAACCGTCCTGAGGTGGGTTACGTGTTCATCTTCGGACACTCTGGCTACCAGGATATCATCCAGGTAGACGAACACAAACGGGAGATCGCACAGCACCGCGTCCATCATGCGCTGGAACGTCTGTGCCGCTCCCTTTAATCCAAAGGGCATGCGCAGAAACTCGAACAAGCCAAACGGAGTTATTACCGCTGTTTTGGGTATGTCCTCCTTGCGCACTGGGACCTGGTGGTAACCGCGGACCAGGTCTATTTTAGAAAAAATGCGTGCTCCGGCAAGGTGAACGGAAAAATCCTGAATGTGGGGAATCGGGTAGCGGTCGTGTGCTGTGGCGTTATTCAACCTGCGGAAATTGCCGCACGGTCGCCACAATCCCTCAGCCTTAGGGACCATGTGTAGCGGGGATGCCCATGGGCTGTTCGATCGCCTGATGATGCCCAACCTTTCCAGGTTGGCAAACTCCTCGCGCACTATGGCCAGTTTAGCTGCGTCCAAGCGCCGAGGTCGTGCGAAAACAGGCGGCCCGGTGGTGGTGATAAAGTGCTCCACCCCGTCCCGTGTTTAGCGATGGCCGCTGAAAACGTCGGGACCGTGAGTGCTGGGAACTGAGTGAGCAGTGTGTGGAACTTATCACCTGGAGCTGTGACGCTGGCTTGTGTTACTGGCCCAGCCCCTCAAGCTGTACAGGGGAGAGAGTCAAAGGACAGTGCATTAACCAGGCGCCTATTAGCAACATCAACTAATAAACCATGCGCACACAGAAAATCAGTTCCCAGGATTGGGAAACTCAGTGCTGCTATGACAAAAGTCCACTCGTATGTGCGGCCGTGTAGAGATAAAGCCAGTGTTCTCTCACCAAAGGTCTTAATGTCCGAGCCGTTTACTGCTACCAGCCCGGGGCTGATGGGTCCTGCCAGCCGGTCAGCGTAGGTTGGCAGGATGATGCTCTTCTGGGTTCCGGTGTCTACGAGGAAACGCCTCCCTGAGTGCGAGTCCGTCACGTAGAGCAGCTTGTTCTCTTCGCCGGCGGTCGCAGCTGCTACCGACTGCCGGCTCTGGCATTTCCCGAGCGCTTGAATTGGCACGGTGGCGTACATCTGCGTGCGTTCCCTCCAAAATGGCGGTGGTAGAAGCAAAGCGTGTCTCCCTGGCGCTCCTTGGCCCCCGCTGCCACTACCGTCGGTGGCTCCTCGCCTCCTCTGGTCGTCTCGCTGAGTTCCGACGCCGCTGCGTTCACCGTGAGCGCTCTGATGGTGAGGATGATCCGGTCTGCCTCCTGGGCTAGCAAACGGTAGTCACGCGCGGCCAGCAGCGGCGAAATGGTCAGGACCGCTCTCGCCTCTGTTGGAAGGTTCCGGAGGAAGAGGTGGGCAAACAGAAAATGCCCGTCGTCCGTGCCCATTAACGCCAACATCTTCTCCATCAGATCGACAGCCGAACCATCTCCTAACTCGGAACGCCTCAGGAGCCTCTCTGCTCTCTCACAGTCCGAGAGCGCGTAGCGCCGAATCAGCGCAGCTTTGAGAGCCTCATATCTGCCGTGGGCTGGGGGCTGGTCGAGCAGTCTCGCTACCTGCTGAGCTGTGCGAGCGCCCAGCGCTGCAACCACATGGAAAAACTTGGTGTCGTCTGCCGTTATTCCCCGGAGGGCGAACTGAGCCTCGGTGTGGTGGAACCAAGAGCTCGGGTTGTGCTGCCAAAAGTCCGGTAGCTTGACTGCAACAGCACACGCGTTGCCCCATCCGGGCCGCCTGTGGGATGCCTGCCGTGTGGCTGGGGCTTCCCGTCCGGGCTGACTCCGGGGTTCTTGCCTCGTGTTCCATAATACGTCCAGGGTCACCAGTGTGGAGAGTGTGGAAATGATGAGACCAAGTTACGATCAGACGAAGTTTATTCACACTCTCACAACATCATACACAGAAAGCACTGAATAGCCAAACCAGGTTTCATCCCTTAAAACTCCACAGATCATCTCACGCCTGCATGACATTTCACCTCCACCATACATTTTCCTTAAACCCCCAGCTCTCTCTTCCTGCCAACTCCCCATGAGGTCCCTGCCTATTGTTCTCTTGTGTCTAACCACTGCCTCCTGACTGAGACGCTGTCTGCTGACACAACCACAATATACATTGCTATATCACCAATATGCATCGCCATACTACTTACATTTTCTAGCACCATAGTGGAAGTTAGTAAGTAGTCTGCCTTGTAAATTTGACGAGACATTTTTTTCCTCATGAATTACCAATTCTATTTCACATTATTTTGAGACTTTTTGTATATTTAAAATATTTTACGTGTAATAATGGATTACCATAAATGCGGATTTTTTCACTTTAATCAAATGTGTTTTTTTTCTGCTTTTCTGATAAAGTCGGAATTTTTATCTTATAAAAGTTTCTCTTAAATTGGTCAACTTTTCACACACTTTTACTGCCAAATTTGGGAATTTTTTTTCGTCTATACAGAGCATTTCCCCTTATGATTTGTGTGGTTTTCTTCTTTCATGTGGCTTCAGAGCCGCGGGTTATTCACCCGCGTCGTGTCCACTCGGTCCATCACCGCTGGGTGGCGCTGCAGTCCCGGTGACAGAGATGCGGCCGGGTGAGCTGCTGCAGAAAGAAATCCTCTCATCCCTACAACGTGATGGTGGGTGGCTGTGAACCAAATGGATATTTAAATATTATTCCAGTTGTTTAACTGCTTCAACCAGCGGATGACTCACGTCTGTTGGGACCGCAGAACAACACACCGAGCCTGGTAGCGCTTCGCTGAGAGGACCGGTGAGTTCTGTGTGCTGCTGTTACCGGAGAGCAGGAAGAAGGCAGCTGCTGGCTAATGTTAACGTTAGCCTACCACCGGAGTGGGCTTTGTTATAATCCTAGTCTGAGTGTAACCAATACATTTCTGACGGGAAGCTTTAATGTTGAAAAGTATATTATAGGGTTTGTTGTTGAAAGGTTACTAGTTTGCTTGTTGTTGATATTAAATGATACTGACCCAGTTTAGCTAGCAGGGAGAGGCTGGCAGCTCATTAGCCCTCTAGCACGGGCGGACTCCTCCTCCTCTGCAGTGGCTGAAACAAGAGAAAGTTCCTCATTAGCTGCCCTTCACATTAGGAAAACAAATGTCGCGGGGCGCTCTGTAATGGAATTTTGTGCATTGTACAATCTAGAAAGAAAATGCAGTGATATGATGCTTTTCTAATGAAGAAAATTGACGCCATACCTTGTTAGGTACCCTTCCAATGGCTTTTCCATTGGAAGGGTACCAAAACCACAAACAAATGAGCAAATATAACACTACAGCCAGTGCTTGAACATTTTATACATCTTTAGAGGTAAAATTATCACTTCTTGTCAATGAGCTTTAAAGCTGTGAATCTCAAGTCGGGACACAGACCAACGTGCGCCCCGGGAAACCCCCAAGGAGAGCCCCTCCTCCCAGTAACGGAAAGATGAGTATCTGATGAGCTAGATGTGTGTCAAGACTAGTGATGTTAAAATTGAGGTCTCATGAAACATCGAGCGACAGTGTTATGAAACATCTAATAAAGACTGCCATCTGGTGACTGACTGTCAGAACTGCATCTGAATAGAAAACCAAAAAAAATCTCAATACTTTTTTTTTTTTTTTTTTTTTTTTTTTTTTGAGCATTTGGCCATCCGAGGTCTATTCAGAACTGGATGGCAGGAACAAATGATACAAAGCAAACAAAAAACCTAATTCCCTCTCAAACTTCCCGCAAGCCCTCAAGTCACATGATGTGACCGACATAACGAGCCCTCGCTTGCTGCGGTCATGTGACTGTGGGCATGTTGACACAGTGCTCAACACTCTGCTCATGACACTTCTGCGTTATATGGCTTAAGTCGGTGGTGTCGAGTGGGCAGTGTCGAGCATAACATCACTAGTCAAGACGCGCAGCAGATAGACAGGTAGGAGTTAGACACAGAAACAGAGAATATTCAGTAATTTTTTTTCAGAAAAACACAGACGTCAATAGACAATACAGAGCAACAGAATAATTTTTTTCTTTTTTCCTCTGCGCTCGGTACCGTTTGGTTGGGGACAGCTGCGATTACGAAGTTTTCAAATGAAGATGATGTCAATAATTTCCAAATCTAAACTGTTTAACATGCATTCAATGCATTTTAGCTGTTGTAATGGATAATTTTTTTCATCCTTTTTATTCAAGTTCTCAGCAAAAGTAGCCTGCAGTGTTGTTCATTTTTATGACAAATTTATGAGTAGCTACTTTGTCACTTAATTGTGTTAGTCTGTATTTGCTGTTGTACAAGAGTTTTTCTGTGTAGCAGAAGGTTCTGCTTAATTTACAAATCACTGTTTAATAGGATTTTTTGACAATCCTGTGCTTTTCTTGTCGTGTTATATAGAATATCATTGCAGTAAACTATGGAAAAAGGCATTTGCTTTAAAATTTGGAATTCTTCCCACGACTTTTAGTGCAAAAAAACTCAAAACTATATTTACCTCCGCCAGGCCGCAGGAGGTTATGTTTTTGCCGGAGGTTGTCTGTCTGTCTGTTGGTTAGCAAGATAACTCAAAAAGTTTTGGACGAATTTCGATGAAACTTTCAGGCGTTGTTGGAAATGGTACAAGGAAGAACTGATTAAATTTTGGGGATGATCCGGATCACCGTCTGGATCCAGGAATTTTTTAAAGGATTCTTTAACATTGTGAGATAGGGCCCGGAGGTAATGTGTAGTTCAGTGCTTCCGCCAGCAGGAAGCACTGCAATGCAGCGACTCAGGCAAGTGCTATCCCCAGATGCTATTGAAGCTCGTCGAGCTTGTGACAGAGCCGCTAAAATGCAGCATACACTGAATGAGAGCCCACAGGCTGCTGCTTCTCGCCATGCTAAAGACAGAGACAGAGAGATTTTTTCTTATTACCTCCGCCAGGAGGTTATGTTTTTTTTTTTTTTAAAGAAGATTGGAGTTAATATTGTTCTATTCTACACTACGCATATGTACATATTTTTAATTTCCTGGAAAGAAACGGAAGTTAGAAAAATTATGTTAATGGGAGCTTTTCAATATCCAGAACTTATTATTAGGAATAAATTTCATGAATATGTTCTCCAACTAAAGACATGTACATGTTGTATCTCTTGTTAAATTAAATAAATTGTATTTGTGTAGTTCAAATAACATTTTTTTTGTTTTCTTGACCAATCATATCACATACAGAAACACGATACAGGGAAAGAACAATAACAAAATTAGTGTAGAATATTTATGGTATAAATCACAGTACTGGGGGGGACTGTTGCTCTTGGCGGAGGTCTGCGCTCTCCGAGTGCTTTTCTTGTTAATCTCATGTAATGTCATCTGCTGAGGCATGCAGATATCCTATGCATGCCTGGGGAGCACAGTTGGTCATATTTAAACTTAACAGTGTGAGCCTTGGCCTCTGCAAATCTTGCAATTAGAATAAATAATCAAAAACATTTTGTTGTTTACTTGTACTGTCAGCAACCAGCGTCACCACTGCCTCCTCATTAACAACGGGTGCTCGTCATTAGTGTCATGTGTGCTCGTACAAGCAGAGTTGCTCTTGATCTGCTCTTCGGGAGAGTTAATCTCCTTTCAGGTTGAAGTGAAAAAGGTTATTTTGATAAAACATTTTGTGTGCTCTTCCCTTTTTCTCCATTTCTCTGCACCGCTCGGATAACTTCGTTTCTATTTTGCTGCGATTCTACACACTGTACAGTTTGTTTACAAAGCAACCAACGATATGTGCATGTCTCAGAGACACCATAGAACAGTCCAACAGTCTGAGGAGGAGGGGGAAGGACGTTACGTTCGTGATTTGATTTGCTGTTTATGTAAATCCTGGTGTTTATTTTGTCGGACATCATGTTAAATATGCTAAATATTTTTTTAAAAAATATATGAGGCTCCTAGTAGATTGGGGCCTTTAGCAGGTTGGGGCCTAAGGCAGTCGCCTACCTTTGCCTAATGGTAAGTCCGCCTCTGTTCTTAAGAAGTGACCTACATGCCACCCCTTCATAAAGTCATTAGAGAAAATATAATTCAATTCAATTCAACTTTATTTATATAGCGCCATTTCACAACAACAGTCATCTCATAGCACTATCAACTGTAGGGGGGAACCCCCACAGTTGCAGAAAGACCCCAGCAATCAGGCGATCCCCTGTGAGCAAGCACTTGGCGACGGTGGAGAGGAAAAACTCCCTTTTAACAGGAAGAAATCTCCAGCAGAACCAGGCTCAGGGAGGGGCAGTCATCTGCTGCGACTGGCTGGGGGGTGAGGGGACAGAGAAGAAGAAAAGAGCAGACATGTAGAGAGCAAACAGCACGATGGGGACTCAATCTATGGGAGAGAACAAACAAATGTTAAAATAATATAATGCTGGACTGCAACCCAGTACACAGGAAACAAATTTTGCATGTGAATTGACAAGTCTGTCAAAAATAACAGTTTTGCTGCACACACTCAACTGCACTTTACTCTGTCTCTGACCCCCCCCCCCCCCCCCCCCCCCATCCTTCCCCCAGTTCATCTGCCTGCAGGATGGCTGAACCGGAGCTCCTGCTGGACTCCAATATTCGGCTGTGGGTGGTGCTACCTATTGTCTTCATCACTTTTCTAGTTGGTGTGATACGGCATTATGTATCTATTCTTCTTCAGAGTGATAAAAAGTTGACCTTAGAACAGGTTTCTGACAGGTAAGCAATCATGTAATTTTTAAACGACAACACGTAAAATAGAAGGAGTTGAATTTTGCATCAGTTAACTTTTTTGTTCATCTTTAAATCCAGTCAGGTTCTTATCCGCAGCAGAATTCTCAGAGAAAATGGGAAATACATTCCCAAACAGGTAGATGATTTCAAATATCAGCATAAATACAAGACAAAATAAGTTATCAGTCAAAATATCTGACTAATTGTCTCATTGTGCTTTAGTCCTTTTTGATGAGGAAGTTCTACTTCAATAATCAAGAAGATGGATTTTTCAAGAAAACCAAAAGAAAGGTTGTTCCACCTTCACCGATGACCGGTAAACCTACTTCATAAGTACAAGATTTGATGATGCACTCATTTTTAGTTGTTGACACCACTGTTATCATCTCTAAAGAAGCTAATACAAAAGTTTAATAAATATTTATACAAGCAGAGTCTGTTCTTCTACTGGCGATCTGTCCAGGGTGTACCCTTCCTCTCACCCAAAGATGCTGGGATAGACTCCAGCCCCCCCCCCCCCCCCCGAAAATTCAGTGGCTATATAGTAAATGATGATTTGGATGGAAATAATGAATTGAACATTGCAGTAAGGTGTTTAAAAAAGTTGAGAGGAACAACCTTTGTTACGGAGAGCATCAGCAGTATTGGTCCACATACAGTATCCTTCAATATTTTACAGCGCAATAAAGAATAGAATATTTTACAGACAAAATGCATTTGACCATGGTGGTTTACCTTTATTAAAATGACACACTTGGGCAAAAAAGTGAATATCCAAATACCAAATTTGAAAACTAATATCATTGCAGCAAAAATGTTCAGATAATGAAAGTGTTTGAGCACAGCCCCAGTTCTTATGTGATTGAAATTCAGTTATTTGGTGAAATTCTATAATACAATCTGTAGGTAAGATTTTCTTTGTGCCACATTTTGTGCACCATTTATTTATTTATTGTGGAAAAAAATGTATCTGCATTTGTTAACGCTGACTTGTTGACCAAAGCATAAAACGTAGACTAGATATTTTCTGGCTACTCTGAAAGCTCATTAAATTGGTTGACACGGTCTTCCTTCCACAGTTTCAGGTTGGAAATCAAATGTCTAAATGACATTACATCCAGGTTGGTTGCTTTCCAGTGTATCTATTCAGAAAACCCTATTAGCCATTGTTAGCAACACGGAGTGAAAATGATGCATTATTGTTTATTATTATATAAGCAGTAATTTGCATATAACAACACTGTAGCGACATGTTCATAGAAGTTGGGCATTTCTGTGCTGTACGACGGATGAGTAGAGACGTATAAAACAGAAGTGCTTATAAATAGTATCATTTACACTACTGTTGATGGGTACAGCCATCTTGAATTCTCCTATCGATCATGTTAAGGGTCACACGACCTCGAAAACCTACTTTGCAGCTGGAAGTACTTGTGGGGTACGCCCCAAATCTGACTTGCTGGTATAGATGAAATGCACCATAAGGCAGCACGCAAACTGAAAACATAGAATATGTCTTGTGGGCAACGCGGTGGCAGAGTGGTTAGCACTGCGACAGCACAGCAACTCACCCTCGGCCGGAGGATCCTGGGTTCGATCCCAGCCCCTGACCAACAGTGATCTGTGTGGAGTTTTCATGCTCTTCCCATGTCTGCGTGGGTTTACTCCAGGATTTCTCTGGTTTCCTCCCACATGCCAAAAACATGCAAGTTAGGTTAATTGGCATCAAACTGGGGATTCTAAATTGTCCTTAGGTATGACTGTGAGAGTGAATGGTTGTCTGTCTCTCTGTGTTGGCCCTGCAATGGACTGGCGATCTGTCCAGGGTGTACCCTGCCTCTCGCCCAAAGATGCTGCGATAGACTCCACCCCCCGTGACCTGAAAAGGATTGAACGGAAGATGATGGATGGATGGAATACAGTATGTCTTGTAATTGATGAACATGTTTTTCTGCTTCATGAATATCTTTCCAGATCCTAGCATGCTGACAGACATGATGAAAGGCAACGTGACCAATGTGCTTCCCATGATCCTCATCGGTGGCTGGATCAACTGGACTTTTTCAGGATTTGTAACAAGTAATGATCCCACTGTTCAACAGAAGCTGCTACTTGCACTACATGCTGATGTGTCATAATAAAAGGCAAATATATTGTTAACAACATTGCGTTCTTTTTGTTCTTCTATTCACACAGCCAAGGTTCCCTTCCCTCTCACATTACGCTTTAAACCCATGCTGCAGCAGGGAATAGAGCTCCTCTCATTGGACGCTTCCTGGTAAACTAATAATGCAACATCTGTAGACATGTAAATGTTAGTATGGTGTGTATCTTCCTTGTATCTTGTAATTTGTTTTGTTTATGGATTTATTATCTAGGGTGAGCTCAGCATCGTGGTACTTCCTAAATGTGTTTGGGCTTCGAAGCATGTACTCACTAATTTTAGGACAAGATAATGGTGGGTTTAATTTATTTTTTATCTTGTGTCATGGCAAATCAGATGGACTGAAGTCTATGTGTGGCTTTTGATCTTAATGTTTTATCTTCTTTCAACCATACTGATTTTGTTTCTTTGTGACTGATCCCTGCAGGTGCAGATCAGTCAAGAATCATGCAGGAGCAGATGAGCGGTGCTGCTATGGCCATGCCCGCTGATACAAATAAAGCATTCAAAGTATGTAATGACATCCACCTTTATGTCATGGAAATGCATATGATTGGCATGCCATTTTGTTAAGTAATTTCATGAGTTATAATAATGATGTTGTTGTTGTTTTTTTAATTTTCGTGTGGAATTTCACAAGACTTACCAGCATGAATGATGAGCTATAGACTAATCCAGCTAAATGCCATTGGCCACTTTTTGATCTCGCTGTCTCCAAAAGTAGGAAAGCTGCCATTACTACAGTGATGATATACAGTAAGTGCATTTGAACGCAAGCTGTCCTTACAATGGTAAAACTTGTTAATTCCTTTTTAATTTAATGTCACTTCTGACAAAAATGTGAGGGAAATTCTAAAGAACATGCTGTTCTAAGTGACTCCGAATGCAGTGTAAAAAAAAATCAACTTTGGAAAAAAAAGGGAAATAAACACACCTTTCCTATGTGAAGTGTGTTAAGAAGTTTACAGATTCCTTGGGCGTGCAGTGGAGCAAGATGTTTGACAGAAGCGCATCAACAGTGTTACCGGGAAAGATTTTGTTACCAATAACAACAGCAGAGTGATTAGCATGCTGCTTCATAGCTTACTGTGCAACAATGTTTCTGACATGACTCGGCTAGCTAACAATAATGGAATAACATAATCTCTAGGGACAGTGGTAGTTGATCATAATTTTTTGATAAATGTAGAGTTGTTATAAAATTTGAAATACAGTACCAGTCAAAAGTTTGGGCACATCTACCCACTGAAAAATGAATGTGTAGGTGTGTCCAAACTTTTGGCTGGTAGTGTAGACTGCTAATGCTAGGGCAATCGAATGGAATTGGAAGTAATTGTCAATAGTCAAAAAAGTTCACATTTCATGCTAAAGTAAAACATTGACAAAGTTTTCAAAAGATTAATATTGCTTATTCTCCACTGTGGATGGAATAGTTGATTAACCCCTTGAACTCTGAATTCCGCGGGCGGTCAAGTCTCTGCATCTTAGTGCGTCTCAGTGCGCACTGAAAAAAAAAAAGCTGTATTTCCGGTCTTCCAGTACAGACACAGCCTTGTTACAACCTGAGAAAAAAGCTGTGTAATATATTCATTTTTTTGTGGTATTTTTACAAAATTTTGACCTAAGCTTGAAAATACTTGGTTCTACATTTCTGTTGTGTTTTCCAGCCAGTATCTGACAGCTGTATGTTATTTGCAAGCATTTGTGTCTAAAAAAACACCCAGGTGAACTTTCTTGTTACTCAGTGGCAGGAGCACTTAGAGAGATTATGACTGTTTTGCCAAAAAATTCAGAGTGTTTTCTTTTAAATGAGACTAACCCCATGAAGATGCTGCAAAGGGTTGAAGAACAGCTTTTGATTTACTTTGGGCATGTTATTTTTAGGCGTTTTTAGGGAAATTGAACAGAGTTCAACAGGTTAAATGTAATCTCTATGACATCAGAATCAGAATCAGCTTTATTGGCCAAGTATGCACAACACATACAAGGAATTTGACTTTGGCTAAAAACTTGCTCTCGTTGTTCAGGCGGAGGATTTAAATAAGGATTCAGTGACAACAGAGTATGTACAGTAAATTACAGTCTGTCCACGTTTCTATAAAAGGATGCAAATATATACAGGAATATATGCAGTTATTTACTCAGACTAACCACACTTTGCAGAAATATATGAAAAAATATACAGTCACACAGTATTTCAATGTGAACTCAGATTCAGTGATATAATGTGAATGAAGTAAAAAGCAGTGTGAGAGTTATGTGCAATGTAATAATGGATGAAAAGTCATGAGTACAGCAACAGGTAGGACTAGGTGAATGTTAGGAGTTCATCAGAGTGATGGCTTGAGGAAAGAAACTGTTCCTGTGACGGGTGGTTTTAACCTTCAGTGATCTGTAACGACGACCAGAAGATAGAAGTTCAAACAGTTTGTGGCCGGGGTGTGATGGGTCAGCACAGATGTTTCCCGCCCGTTTCCTGGTTATGGACCGATATAAGTTCTCAATGGAGGGTAGGTCAGTACCAATGATCCTCTCCGCAGACTTAACGATCCGCTGCAGTCTGGTCTTGTCCTGTTTAGTGGCAGATCCAAACCAGACAGTGATGGAAAAGTAGAGGACAGATTGGATGATGGCGGTGTAGAAGACAACCAGCAGCTCCTGAGGCAAATCAAACTTCTTGAGCTGACGCAGAAAAAACAACCTCTGCTGGGCCTTTTTCCGGACAGTGTCTATATGGGAGGACCACTTCAGGTTCCGGGAGATTGTGGTACCCAGAAACTTGAAGGAGTCCACAGTGGACACTGTGCTGTTGAGGATGGTGAATGGGGGGAATGAAGGGGGGTGTCGCCTGAAATCCACAGTTATCTCCACCGTTTTGGCTGGGTTAAGTTCAAGATGGTTCTGGCTGCACCAGAGGATCAGCTGCTCCACCTCCCGCCTGTATGCAGACTCATCATCATCCCGGATCAAACCGATGACTGTGGTGTCGTCCACAAACTTCAGGAGCTTCACCGAAGGGTCCTCTGAGGTGCAGTCGTTGGAGTAGAGGGAGAAGAGCAGTGGGGAAAGGACACATCCTTGGGGGGCGCCAGTACTAATTTTTCGGGAGCTGGATGTAAATCTCCCTAGCTTCACCTGTTGCCACCTGTCAGTCAGAAAGCTGGAGATCCACTGGCAGGTGGAGGGGGGCACCTTGAGCTGGAGGAGTTTCTGATGAAGAATGCCTGGGATGATGGTGTTGAACGCTGAGCTGAAGTTGACAAACAGGATCCTGGCGTACGTCCCTGGGGAGTCGAGGTGTTGCAGGATGTAGTGTAGTCCCATATTCACTGCATCATCCACTGACCTGTTTGACCGGTAGGCAAACTGCAGTGGGTCCATCAGGGGGCCTGTGATGACCTTCAGGTGGTTCAGCACCAATCTCTCCAAGGATTTCATGACCACAGAGGTCAGGGCAACAGGTCTGTAGTCGTTTAATCCTGTAACAGAGGGTTTCTTGGGAACTGGAATGATGATGGAGCGTTTGAAGCAGGAAGGCACTTCACGCAGCTCCAGTGATCTGTTAAAGATCCGGGTGAAGATGGGGGCCAACTCGTTGGAGCAGACTCTCAGACAGGACGGAGACACACCATCAGGTCCTGCAGCCTTCTTGATCTTTTGTCTCTGAAAGACCCGGCGCACCTCTTTTTCACAGATCGTTAGTGCTGGTGGGAGGTCAGAGTGGAGGAGGGATGGAGTTCCTGGGGCTGCAGATAATCCTTTTGTGTGGGTGGGAGGTGAGAACTGTAGGTTCTTTTCAAACCTGCAGTAAAAGCTGTTTAGGTCGTTAGCCAGCTGGAGGTTTTCCACAGGGTGGGGAGATGGTCTCCTGTAGTTGGTGATATTCCATAGGCCTCTCCAGACAGAAGCAGAGTTGTTGGCTGAGAAGTTTTTTTGTAACTTCACACTGTAGCTCCTCTTAGCAAGCCTGATCTCCTTCATCAGCATGTTTCTGGCCCGCTTGTACAGAGTCCAGTCACCAGTCCTGTAGGCCTCCTCCTTGGTCTGACGTAGCTGCTTCAGTTTAGGAATGAACCAGGGTTTATTGTTGTTGTATGTGCAGAAGGTCTTGGTCTGCACACACATGTCCTCGCAGAAACAGATGTATGACGTCACAGTGTCAGTGAGTTCATTTAGGTTAATGGCTGCAGCTTCAAAAACACTCCAATCTGTACAGTCAAAGCAGGCTTGTAACTCCAGCTTTGATTCCTCAGTCCATTTCTTCACAGTCCTTACAACAGACTTGAAAGTTTTTAGTTTCTGTCTGTATGTTGGAATAAGATGGAGCAGACAGTGGTCAGAAAAACCCAAAGCTGCACGGGAGACGGCATGATAGGCATTTCTTAAAACTGTGTAACAGTGGTCAAGTGTATTTGTGTCCCTGGTGGGACATTTAATATGCTGTCTGTATTTAGGAAGCTCATTTGTGAGATTAGCTGTATTGAAATCACCCAGAATGATAAGCAGAGAGTCTGGATGTTTTTCCTCCACGTCTGCTATCTGGTCAGCGAGGTGCTGCAGTGCCTCCGTTGTACAAGCAGCAGGCGGGATATAAATTCCGACCAGAATAAACGAGGAGAACTCTCGCGGTGAATAAAAGGGTTTACAGTTTATGAACAGTGACTCTAGGTTAGGGCTACAAAACTTCTTCAACACTGTGACATCAGTACACCAACCTTCGTTTATGTAGAAGCAGATTCCACCACCCTTAGTCTTTCCAGAGAATTCTCGGCTGCGATCAGCGCGAAACAGCTGGAATCCATCCAGGCGCACCGCGCTGTCCGGGATGTGTTCACTCAGCCAGGACTCCGTGAAACAAAGGGCGCCAGATCTGCTAAAATCCCGGTTTTTGTGAGTCAGGAGCAGCAGTTCATCCATTTTGTTCGCCAAAGAGCGGATATTTGCCAGATGGATCGATGGGAGCGGCGTGCGAAATCCTCGTTTCTTCAACCTGACTAGCGCACCGGCACGTTTACCACGCCGCCTTCGTTTCTGGCCAGCGCCAATAGCCGCTGCTCCCACAGCTAAGATCGACTGAAAAAACTTCAGATCAGCAGCAGAAACTGGCGGAGAAGTTGCATTGGGAGGTAGTCTGAGTGAAAGTAGTTCCTCCCTTGAATAGGTGACTCGGACAGAAGAGCAGAAGTCCAAAAAAACACACAAAATTATCAAAAACATCAGAGAGCAGAAGCCAGTGGCTGCCATCTGCGGCGCCATCTTGGATTTTTTTTTTTTTTTTTTTTTTTTGGAAAATCAATTTTAGTAATGAAATGAAAATCAATTTTAGTAACATGAAACAGTTTACAATCAGGCAGTAATGTAAAGAAGCTAACCACACCTTCTCAAATAGCTGTCACTACCTAATGTCATTCGTTCACTTTCCCATGCTGCTGAGAGACAGTAGAAGCAGATGCTGTTACTCCATCGCAGTAAGGGCAGCGCCACAAAATGGTGCAACACAAAAAAGTGACTTGTGACCATTTCCAGGTTAGTGTAATGTATGAATTACAGGGCCCCCCCCACCACCACCACCTTTAGCCTAACCCTAACCATTTTGTAATCTTTGCCACCACAAAATGTATACACTCAAGGGATTTAATGATGCACCACTCTATTTTTGGCCCATTTTATTTTTATTTCACATGTTGAGAATTTTATGATAATTCTCAACATGTGGGTTTTGGTCACGCCTGAGTAATTATTGTGAGTGGCCCTGCATGTTAAAACGCATGTTTTGGGAAGAAATCACAATACCTTTATCCAACTAATCCCAGATGACGACTCTTTTGTCCAACACACCCAGCCTTATAAAAAAGCACCAGAAATTTGGAGAAAATGTCATCTGTAAGAATGCTGTGACTGGGGAAACCTGACTGGGATCGCGCCATTGGAATGCTGGAGGCAGGATGAACCACCAGACAAGTTGCTAGTGTACTAAATGTCCATCACTCCACAATAGTGTGCTTGCACCAGCATTATTTGGCCAGAGGAACAACCGCTGATCATCCGAGACCTGATCAACCACGTGTAGCAACCAGAAACCAGGATGGATATCTCTGCCTCAAGCACCTCCGAAACAGGTTCCCACCCGCTACTGTTACAGCTGCAGATACTATTGACACACAGCTGGCCAATACATCCAAAGACAATAAGAAATCAACTGAGGCATGATGGAATCAGAGTCAGAAGACCATACACTGGTGCTGTGCTTATGGGCCATTGCCGGCTCGCATGAGCTGGTGTAATGATCATGCCGATGGGCACTGTTCTTTTTTCTGATGACAAGAAGTTTCGGTGCTTCAGAGCTGATGGACAAGAGTGGGTCTACTGTCGCTGGAATGAATGTTATGTTCCCACCTGTGTTTGCCAAGTAAACAGATGGGGTGGCCCTAGCATCATGGTGAGTGCAGGTGTGTCGGCCAATCATCGAACTGACCTCCATTTTCTCGAAGGAAATCTTAATTGTCAGATATCATGATGAGATCCTGCAGCCAGCTGTCCTTCCTATGCTCCAAACCATTGGTCCAGAAGCTCTATTCAAGTATGACGAGGCTTGCCCACATGTTATCCATGTGTGCACCCAGTTTCTGGATGACAGTGATGTGACTGCTGTGGAATGGTCAGCAATGAGCCCTGATCGCAACCCCATAGAAAACCTGGGGAGTCGTTTTAGTGACAGAGTGCAACAGCATAATCCTCCTCCACAGACTCAGCAGCAAGTTTGGGCAGCACAGACTGAAGAGTGGGCAGTCAGCCCGCAGGATGACATCCGGAGGTTGTGCCTGTCCATGAGGAGGCATATTAGGCTGCATGTCCACCAAACGCGTTTTTTCCGCTCTGGGCGACTATTTTCTATTCATTCTCTATGTAGTCCAGCGTTTACGGAACGTTTTGAGCGGTGGCCATTTTTTGTCGCGGTGCTCAGCGTTGAAAAAAGTTCAACTTTTCAGACTGCAGCTGAGCTCGTCAATGTCAGACCTTTCTAACCAGCCAATGAGAGTTAAGGAAGGGCGGGACATAGGACGCCGGTAGTCTGTACTCA
This sequence comes from Pholidichthys leucotaenia, assembly GCA_020510985.1. NCBI lineage: Eukaryota > Metazoa > Chordata > Actinopteri > Cichliformes > Pholidichthyidae > Pholidichthys > Pholidichthys leucotaenia. The sequence goes on along the minus strand of CM035837.1, from coordinate 125,694,755 downwards.
GACTCCTGTTGTCAGTGTCATTATATTTTGCATCCAGAGCTGCTACCAGTACTAGAATATGTTTCCTGTCCGTTGTTATTTAGAGACTGCTGTTAAAAAATAAGAAAGTCTAATCATAGGAAAAGTGGAAGTGCTGAGCTGAGAGTGACAGGCTGTTGCTGGGATAGAGGGCACAGACTTTTTTACAGAGCGCAGCACACAAATGCTGAAAAAAAACACTCGGAGCGGTCGGGTGACAAAAAATGCATTTGGTGGACATGCAGCCTTACTGCTGTAATCAGTGCAAATGGGGGGCACACTAATTACTCATTGTGACTTTTTGTAGCCTGCAGTTCTGTTACTTCACCAATGTACGGCGCTTATGTTTCTTGGCATTTTTGGTCCCTTTTTCCTCCAGTAATTAAGCCAGTATAGTCATTAAAAGGCAATGAAAAGCAATATATGAGTGGTTATTTGCATACAACACATATTACACCAGTGAATTTACAAATAAATGAAGTGGTGCATTATTAAATCCCTTGAGTGTATTTAATGCATAAAAATAAAGACTTTTAATTAAATGAAAATTGAAAGCAGATGCAGCTGGATTGGAGACAAAAAGGCACCGACAAAATAAACTCCTATGTCTTGATTTCTGCTGCCTCCATCCACCGCCCTCTTTATAAGTGCTTTTGAAACTATAAAATGTGACATCGCTGCCACCATATTAAAAAAGGCTAGTCTTCATGTGTAATAACACACAAAATGCTTTACAAGTGTGACACATGAAGTCATCTTAAATGACGTGCTTCTATATGCATTTCCATGACAACAGGTTGACTACTGAAAATGTCTTAGGTAGTCCTCTCCCCCATGTGACTTTATTGGTTCTTGGATTTTAGGCTGAGTGGGAGGCACTGGAGCTGACCGACCATCAGTGGGCACTGGAGAGTGTAGAGGAAGATCTGATGAGCAGGGAGCTGGACTTTGACGGCATGTTCAGCAAAGAGTTGCCCAGTGGTATATTCTGATGGCCTGACTCCTGTTCCTTGGAGTCTTCAGTTTAAAGATTGATCGCAGCAGGGGTTTGTTTCTGCTTGAACCCACATAACGGGAACAAATCCCTTCATATTATGCAAAGTTTACATCAAATAATCTGTCATTCACGCATATTTACTGCTCCATTCCTGTGCATAAAGGGAGTAAAAAATACACAGGTCTGCTGTTTTCCCAGGCACATTAGAGAATTTTTTTACTTCATCTTTGAGATAAGATTTGCAAGATGGATTTTTTCCTTAATGAAATGCATAATTATTGCCCTGCAACTGAATGCCATTAGGGAATACAATTTGAACTACCTAGTGCTTCTTTCTTTATTTAATACACATCTAGATTAGCCAACAATGTTTTTATATTTACACTTTATAAACTAAACTGTTTTACATGTCTTTGGTAAACCATCATTAAATAAACAATCTTTACTCATGTTTCATGATAGGCCAGTTTTCTGTCTGTTGCTTAAAGGTGAAAACAAGCCCAGATCAGCTTAATTTTGGAAATGTTTTTGTGATTGAGATATTGTTTTTGAAGTATGTAGATTTTTTTTTTTATTTTGTAATGCTCCTTTATGTTTTGCACAGTATAAAGTCTGTTTAAAATACACATTTTCTTTGTTGCAGAGTAAACATAGACTACCATTAATTTTTATTTGTTATGACTGTTTTGTGCATAAACAAGTAATTTGCCTCAAAGTAAATATTTAATAAAAGTATGGTGTGGCTATTTCAGATTTTAAAATTATTAAAGTTTTGTCTTCAATTTGAGATTTTCATGTTCAGGTAGTTTGGAGGTGCGTTATTTTAAAGATGAACCAAACAAATCTTAAATGTAGTTTTACCTTTAGCTGCTTTGGTAGTGAAGATATTTTAAACTGCAAATTTGATGGTCAGTGAGGTGATCAGGAAAATTGTAATATTAATGACTGATAAAGGGTTACAATGCAAATATTTTTTCAGAGGTGCACAGCATAATACAAATGCATCTAACAATAGTGGGAAATGTTTTTGTAATAATTCCATTAAAAAAAAAAAAAGTTAACTTTAATACAATGATGTGAAAAAGTGTTTGGCCCCTTCCTGATTTCTCATTTTTTTGGTATGTTTGTCACACTTAAATGTTTCAGATCATCAAACAAATTTTAAATTTTAGACAAAGATAACACAAGTAAACACAAAATGCAGTTTGTAAATGAAGGTGTTTATTATTGAGGGGGAAAAAAATCCAAACCTACATGGCCCTGTGTGAAAAAGTGATTGCCCCCAAAACCTAATAACTGGTTGGGCCACCCTTAGCAGCAACAACTGCAATCAAGCGTTTGCAATAACTGGCAATGAGTCTTTTACAGCACTGGAGGAATTTTGGCCCACTCATCTTTGCAGAATTGTTGTAATTCAGCCACAAGAGGGTTTTCGAGCATGATCCACCTTTTTATTAAGGTCATGCTACAGCATCTCAATCGGATTCAGGTCAGGATGCTGACTAGGCCACTCCAAAGTCTTCATTTTGTTTTTCTTAAGCCATTCAGAGGTGGACTTGCTGGTGTGTTTTGGATCATTGTCCTGCTGCAGAAACCAAGTTCGCTTCAGCTTGAGGTCACAAACAGATGATCGGACATTCTCCTTCAGGATTTTTTGGTAGACAGCAGAATTCATGGTTCCGTTTACCACAGCAAGTCTTCCAGGCCCTGAAGCAGCAAAACAGCCCCAAACCATCACACTACCACCACCATATTTTACTGTTGGTATGATGTTCCTTTTCTGAAATGCTGTTCCTTTTATGCCAGATGTAATGGGACACACACCTTCCATAAAGTTCAACTTTTGTCTCGTCAGTCCACAGAGTATTTTCCCAAAAGTCTTGGGGATCATCAAGATATTTTCTGGCAAAACTGAGACGCGCCTTTATGTTCTTTTTGCTCAGCAGTGGGGGGTTTTTTTTATAGTGAAGTCATGAACACTGACCTCAATGCTAGGTGTCCACTGGTTCCGTTTTTCCGCTTCCACGTGGAAAAATCAGCGGTTTTTGATGTCAACGACGGATTCATTAACTGAACCTATTTTTCACACGAAATGATGTTGGAAACACTTCTCGCCGGTTTGTTTTAAAGATATGGAGACCAAGGACGCCATATTGTCCAGTAGCAGCCAAGAGCTGAAGATTGCCCACAGCCAGATCTGTCGACCAATCCAGTGAACCAGCCAGCTGGAGGAGAAGACGAGCAAATCTGTACGTTACCTGTTGTTGTGAAGACTTGGAAGGAGAAATTAACCTGTGGGGGCATGGTGTGGGGATTCTCCACCCAGAGTGGGGAGCTGGGGGGAAGAGGGAACAATGGGCTGAAGGAGGAAGGGCTACCGGGGGGTCTCAGACGGGACAGAAAAGACTATCCCCCCCCCCCCCCCCGGGGGAGTTCGGAAAGCGCTAGAGCCTCCAGAGGGGGAGAAGGTGTGAGGAGCGGTTCTGGCACTTTGTGTTGTTAATGTGTCATGCATGTCTTTATTCCACACATTGTATGATTGTCGCGATTCCTGGGTCTTAATGCACAGAATTAAAGGTTATAAAATGAAGGTGCATGAAGACCCGGGAGCTTTTGACTACTGAATGTTGGAGAAGGAATAAAGTTTGTGTGTTGTCCAGCCCATTGGCTCGCCTGCTTCCTTTCTCCACAAACCACTGTTTCAGGCAACCCGATACTATATGACCAGTTCTTGCCGTCATACATACAAAAGAACGAGGTGTGGAGAGCAGTGGAACATAGGCTCACCCAGCCGAAGCTCACGAACCAGGCGGTCAAATTCGACATGCATTGTGTGGGTCTGTAGGATTGAGTGAAACCAAAACCGGCAGTGACGATGACAGAGTCGCCTTTTGTAGCGCAAACATACCAGTGTGGAGTGTGTGAAATAAGAGGCTGATTCATGGCAGTGTGGTATATATTACTCATGTATTCCATACCTGCATACGTTAGAGCATGTGGAAATGTGTGGGGCAACATATGCAAAGGAATTTCACACCTCTGAAAGGACAAAGGAATCTCACCGCCGTGTGAAGACCAATGACGTCACAGGACACCATGGCAACAGACTTGACACCTTCACCCCCTTAGGCAAGGAGAGGTTTTCCCATCACCTCCCAAGACGGAGGGAGGAGTTAACAGGACTAATGGGGATTTAGATAACGGGGGATTTCAGCTTGTGTTTTGCATGTCTTGGATGTGTGCCTGTATTTAACCAGCGAGCTGGGCAGAATTCTTCCTCTTTGCCTTCTGCCAAGCTCTGCACCATGATGAGACAAGATAGAAGAGTTGTTCATTAAAGACTCTGCTTTTGTGATACAAAACCGCCTCGTCATTTCCAGCTCTTCTACACTGGTGACCTTGACGCGAGTATGGACCTGAGGCGTTCTTCAAGCGACTCATCCGCGGCGAATCTGACTTACGCCAGCGACAACGCAGACGAGGGAACAAGCAGACAGCTGTTCCCCCCGGCAGAGGGTACCGAGAGAGCTCAACCGAGCTCCAGCACCGCCGTGAGAGCCGAGGCAAGGCACTCTCACCCGGCGGGCACAACAGTGATGATGTGCACAAACGCCGTCGCTGTTAAACTGACAGATTTCTGGCGAGAAGACCCGGCCTCTTGGTTTCTCCAAGCCGAAGCCCAGTTCATACTGGCGGGCATCACGGCAGACGATACTAAGTTCTACCATATCGTCTCCAAACTCGACTCCGCCACTTCGAGGTGTGTGCGAAGCTTGATCCAGCGACCACCGGCCCGGGACAAGTATGAGATACTCAAGGCGACCATCGTGGCGAATTACGTCCCGTCGGCGGAAGAAAGAGCCGAAAAAATCCTGGCAGTCTACGGCCACAGAGGGGGCAATCCAAAGACCCTCATGGAGGATTTACTGCAGCTCAAGGAGGAGGACAATGATAATTTCCTCTTTCAATTTATTTTCCTCAGCACTCTACCACCACACATGAGAGGGACACTCGCCAGTATGAAGTGCAACAATCATCAGGACTTCCGCACGCTGGCCAACGAGGCTTATCGACTCGTCAACGCCTGCAGAGATTGGACACCCACAGCGGCATCGGCAGACCTCAAAACTGACGCCCCGAACCTTGGAGAGTCACAAACCACGGAGCAGGCTCAACCCACGGTGACAGCAGCGCGGCCCAAGCGCAACAAACAGAATGACGTCTGTTATTATCATCACCGCTTCGCCGAGAAAGCCCGGAAATGTGTTCCCCCCCCTGCAAGTTTACGATGTCGGGAAACGCCAAAGCCGAGGGCCGTTAACGGCAGCGGTTCCGGGCGAGAAAAATAAGCTGTTATACGTGACGGATGGACACACAGGCAAGCAGTTCCTCATCGACACAGGAGCCCAGCTGAGTTTCGTCATGCCCTCCCACGCAGATCGAGCCATGGGCACCCGGGGCAATGGAGCAGTGGCAGCCAACGGCTCGGACATCGACACGTTCGGTGAAAAGAGCCTTCATCTCCTCATTCACGGCCGCAGCTACAGATGGACATTTGTTGTAGCGGCGGTGAGTTTTAACTTGTTAGGCACAGATTTTCTGTGTGCACATGGGTTATTAGTTGATCTAGCAAATAGGCGCCTGGTTAATGCACTGTCTTTTGCTTCTATTCCTTGCTCAGCTCGAGTCTCTCCACCACCTGTGCAGGCCAACGTCACTACGGCAGGAGGTAAGTTTGAGCAACTCCTCACCCAATTCCCAGCACTCACAACCCCCAAATTCTCAGCCACTGTAGCCAAACACGGGGTTAAACACTTCATTGCAACAACGGGACCTCCCGTTTTTGCCAAAGCTCGCCGCTTAGACGCAGCCAAGCTCAACATAGCAAGGGACGAATTTGCAGCTCTTGAAAAATTAGGCATTGTCCGACGTTCAAAGAGCCCTTGGGCTTCACCACTTCACATGGTTCCGAAATCCGACGGTTCTTGGAGACCGTGCGGAGATTACCGCAGATTAAACAACGCTACAGCGCATGACCGCTACCCCATTCCTCACATACAGGACTTTTCACTACATTTAGCGGGTGCGCGCATTTTTTCAAAAATAGACTTAGTCCGCGGTTATCACCAAGTTCCAGTCCGAGCTGAAGACATTCCTAAAACAGCGGTTATAACCCCTTTCGGCCTTTTTGAATTCCTGCGAATGCCTTTCGGCCTCAAAGGTGCTGCTCAGACTTTTCAGCGTATGATGGACGCAGTCTTACGCGACCTCCCCTTTGTTTTCGTCTACCTCGACGACATGCTGGTAGCCAGCTCATCAGAGGAAGAGCACGAGCAGCATCTCACTGCCGTTTTTCAGAGGCTAGAAGAGCACGGATTAATGATTAATCCAGCCAAATGCAAATTCGGCGTATCGCAAATTGATTTTTTGGGACACAGAGTCTCCCCGAAAGGGGCAGTTCCGCTTCCAGACAAAATTCATGCGATAGGTTTTCCACGGCCCCAAACAGTCAAATCGCTACAGGAATTTTTGGGGATGGTTAATTTTTACAACCGTTTCCTCCCTCATGCAGCTCAGCTCATGCAGCCCCTGTATGACGCGCTCAAAAAAAAGAGAGCTTCCAACGCGGTCGAATGGACCCCGGAACGCGAACGCGCTTTTGCGGAAGTTAAAAACGCCCTAGCTAACGCCACAATGTTAGTCCATCCAGATCCCTTGGCCCGCATTGCTCTAACCACAGATGCTTCAGACTTGGCCATAGGGGCAGTTGTAGAACAACTTGTCAAGGGGGTCTGGCAACCTTTAGCATTTTTTAGCAAATCGCTAAACCCGACGGAACGCAAGTACAGCACTTTTGACAGGGAGCTGCTGGCGCTCCATTTATCCATCCGCCACTTCCAGTTTTGGTTAGAAGGGCGGAGTTTCACGGCTTTTGTGGACCATAAACCGCTCACTTTTGCTATGGCTAAAATTTCAGAACCTTGGTCGGGCAGACAACAAAGACAGCTAGCTGCGATTTCAGAGTTCACCACAGACATTCGACATGTAGCGAGCAAACTTAACATAGTAGCGGACTGTCTCTCTCGCGCTGTGGCACCGCCAGAGCACGAGGAGACAGATTACACTGCTTCAGCAGCTGAGCTTTTCTCTAACGCAAACACATATGCAGCACCTATCCATGAAGGGATAGATTATGCAGCCATGGCGGAAGAACAAGGTAGTGATGCGGACGTGCGCGCGCTCCTGTCTGGACCAACAGGGTTAAGGCTGGAGGAAAAAGGGTTGCGCGACGGCGTGCCCCCCCTAATATGCGATGTTTCAACCGGCCGACCTCGCCCGTTAGTACCGGCTGCTTGGCGCCGCCGTATTTTCGACGCAATTCACTCCCTCGCGCACCCAGGTGTGCGCGCCTCGGTCAAAATGGTTGCGGAAACGTTTGTGTGGCCAGGCCTGCGCAAAAACGTAAAAGAATGGGCAAAAACTTGCATTCCTTGTCAGCGCGCCAAAGTACACAAACACACAAAAGCCCCTCTGGAGCCTTTTCCCATCCCTGCTAGAAGGTTCGACCACATTCATGTCGACCTCGTGGGGCCGCTGCCTTCCTCCCAGGGTTTCACACACCTGCTAACAATGATAGACCACACCACGCGCTGGCCAGAGGCAGTCCCTCTAGCGGCAACTACAGCGGAGGAAGTCGCTCGCGTTTTTCTAACAAATTGGGTGGCACGTTTCGGCGTCCCATCAGACATCACGTCAGATAGGGGGCCTCAATTTGTCTCAGAGCTCTGGTCAGCCATGTCCAACAGTTTAGGGGCAACAATTCACCGCACCACCGCTTATCACCCTCAGGCTAATGGGTTATGCGAGCGTTTTCACAGGTCCTTAAAGGCCGCCCTCAGAGCCTCATTAACGGACACAAATTGGGTAAATAAACTTCCCTGGGTTTTATTGGGGTTGCGTGCGGCACCTAAAGAGGATTTAGACGCTTCCCCTGCAGAATTAGTCTTTGCTCAGCCTATCAGACTACCAGGTGAATTTTTACCAGAAAACCCGGAACCAGGGCACCTCCCAGTCCCAAGGTTTTTAGGCAGTAACGGACCAGACTCTCTACACGGTCCAGCTCATCACTCCTTTCCGCGAGTTTTTGTTCCTCAAACTTTAAAAAACGCCGAGTTTGTTTTTGTTAAGCATGAAGCCCTTAAACCAACGTTACGCCCAGTATACGATGGCCCGTTCAGAGTGCTGGAAAATGGTGACAAACACTTTGTGCTTGATTATGGGGATAGAAATGAAACGGTCAGCATTGACAGACTCAAACCTGCCTTCTTGTTGAGAGACGAACCTGCACAGTTGGCGCGAGCACCTCGGCGAGGTAGACCCCCCAAGGAAAAAGTCTCAGCCCCCAGGCAGGGAACAGATAATCTCTCTCCTTCCCACACTGCAGATTCCTCACAACAAGGTCCCAGCAGGACGCCTAAACCAGCCTACAGCAGCTTTGGGAGGAGATTGAAACCCAGACTGCACAAGGACTGATTACACCACTCTGCAATTTTTCGCTAATTGTGCCGCAACAGTTTAGGACTGACTTATGATTATACTATGCTGTTATATTTTCACTGAACTCTCTTAGGAGCATGGCTGCTTGGAAGTTTCTTCTGTGACAACAGCTGTAACACGTAGTATGTCTTAGTAATTACCCTAGACTGTGAATCTTTCTGTGTCCTTTCCTAGTTGTTTGGGGGGCCTGTGGTATATATTACTCATATATTCCATACCTGCATACGTTAGAGCATGTGGAAATGTGTGGGGCAACATATGCAAAGGAATTTCACACCTCTGAAAGGACAAAGGAATCTCACCGCCGTGTGAAGACCAATGACGTCACAGGACGCCATGGCAACAGACTTGACACCTTCACCCCCTTAGGCGAGGAGAGGTTTTCCCATCACCTCCCAAGACGGAGGGAGGAGTTAACAGGACTAATGGGGATTTAGATAACGGGGGATTTCAGCTTGTGTTTTGCATGTCTTGGATGTGTGCCTGTATTTAACCAGCGAGCTGGGCAGAATTCTTCCTCTTTGCCTTCTGCCAAGCTCTGCACCATGATGAGACAAGATAGAAGAGTTGTTCATTAAAGACTCTGCTTTTGTGATACACAACCGCCTCGTTATTTCCAGCTCTTCTACAGCAGACAGTTTATTACACACTTCACATCTCACAAGCACAGAACAGACTGACACATTTAAGCAGGCACTCTTCTTTTACCCAAATCTCTCCTCCCAAGTTTCATGGCATTTTCCCACACACAACATGACATTTGCATTACACTGCATTCAACCCCCTACGTCCTTGACTACTTCCTGCTATCTCGCCAGGAACCTCCTGAGCATTGTTCTCCCATGCTTATCCACTGTCTCTTGTCTGAGATGCTAAATAATCTGGTGCTACACTCCCCCCCCCCCCCCCCCAGCATCTTAGAACAATAGAACATCAGTCCACACACCGTTTGGGCTTACGTCTCCTCCCATATCCGCTGTAACTGGGGTTTACTGCCTCCGTGGTGCTGCTGTGCCAGTGGGGGGGGGCTGCTGGGAGTGTGTCCGACTGCGGGTGGGCCGTGACGAGGGGGGGGGGGGGCACTTCGGTCTGTCCGTGTGGCTGCTCTGGTGAATCGTTTCCCTGGGGAGCTCTCCGTGGGGGTCTTCCACGCCGAGGGGCCCTAGCCAACAGCACTTGCCCGTCCGCCACAACGAAAGCGAGTTTGAGTCTGTCTATGCCAATTTTTTCCCGCCTACCCCTCAAGTCTAGCAAAAAATGCTTATCCCCTGTTTCCAACACTCTGAACGGTCCATAGGGTGGGCGTCGTGTCTGACGAACACGACCTCCGCATTCTTCAAAGTTTTAGGCACGAAAGCACGCGGAAAACAGTGGTGGGCAGGGCCCGGCAGCGTGCCTGTGTTTGCGCTACGTTGCAAAAGCTGAGACGGGCAGCTGTCCGGCGCGGGATTATCTGGCAGAAATTCCCCGGGCAGCCGTAGGGGCTGTGCAGAAACCAGCTCTGCCGGGGAAGCTTCCAAATCCTCTTTTGGCGCGGAGCGCAACCCCAATAAAACCCACGGCAACCTGTCCACCCAATTTGCATCCGTCAGTGAAGCCCTGAGTGCTGCTTTCAATGATCTATGAAAACGCTCGCATTGTGGAAAATGTGAAAATGACGAGGCAGAGTTCATCTCACGAGTCAGGTTTATTCATATCTTCCAACATCATCAAAAACAGAAAGAGGAAGAAACCTAGACATTCGTCCTTTAAATACCTCCGGCTTCAAAGCACACAGTCACATTGTATTTTCCTCAGGCTTCAAAGCACACAGTCACATTGTATTTAATGCATTTAGTCACAATGCATCTTCTTTCAGATCTTAACACCTCCACCCCCAGCCTCCAGGAACATCCCCCCAGGCCGTCTCTTTGCATACCAAAGCCTAAACTTTCACATCCTCCTGTTATCTCCAAAGAGACCCGGTCCTTTGTTCAATCTAAGATGTGAAGCCTAAAGTGGTGTACATATGAAGCATGAAGTGATGTACATATGTGCATATGTGTCCCACATGACCCCCCCCCCCAAACGTCTAAGATGGAACAAGGGAATAACAGTCTGCATGTCATGATAAACCATTACACATCAGTCCACGTGCTGCTTGGGCCTCAGTCTCCTCCCGTATCTGCTGTAAGCGGGCTTTACCACTTCCGCGGCGCCATCCTGCTGGGGAGCTGCTGTCTGAGGGTGAGAACTGTTAGTCAATCGCTGTGGGTGTTCTGGGGAATGTCCCCTAGGGGGTCTGCCGCGCCGAGGAGCCCTGGCCACAAGCACATCCTCATCTGCCACCACAAAGGCGGGTTTGAGCCTGTTTATGCCAATCTTTTCTTTCCTGCCCCCCAAATCTAGCAAAAAATGCTTATCCCCTGTTTCCAGCACTCTAAATGGTCCATCATAAGGTGGTCGCAACGGTGGGCGATGGGCATCGTGTCTGACAAAAACAAACTCCACGTTTTTTAAGGCCTTAGGCACAAAAACGCGCGGAAAACTGTGGTGAACAGGGCCAGGCAGCGTGCCCGATTCCGTGCCACTCTGCAACCGCTGGGCCGGGGAGCATTCTGGCGCAGGATTATCTGGGAGAAATTCCCCAGGTAGCCGAAGTGGCTGCGCAAAAACTAGCTCAGCCGGAGAGGCTTCTAAATCCTCTTTAGGTGCAGAACGCAACCCCAATAAAACCCACGGTAGCCTGTCTACCCAATTTGCATCCATAAGCGACACTCTGAGAGCCGCTTTCAATGACCTATGAAAACGTTCGCATAACTCATTAGCCTGCGGATTGTACGCAGTTGTGCGGTGGATTGTTACCCCCAGGCTGCGGGCCATTGCTGACCAAAGCTCGGAAACAAATTGGGGACCTCTATCAGACGTAATGTCCGACGGGACTCCAAAGCGCGCTACCCATGCTGTTAAAAACGCGCGCGCCACCTCCTCGGCTGTGGTTGACGACAGTGGGACCACTTCCGGCCAGCGTGTGGTGCGGTCTACCATTGTCAGGAGGTGTGTGCACCCCTGTGACGGCGGGAGGGGGCCTATGAGGTCCACGTGAACATGATCGAACCTCTTAGCCGGGATGTGGAACGGCTCCAAGGGGGCTCTCGTGTGTCTGTGTACCTTGGCTCGTTGACAAGCCATGCAGGCTGCTGCCCACTCTCTAACTTGTTTGCGCAGGCTTGGCCAAACAAATTTCTCTCCCACCATTTTGACCGACGCGCGCACTCCCGGGTGCGCCAGAGAATGAATCGAGTCAAAAACGCGGCGGCGCCACGCGGCCGGTACCACAGGACGCGGTCGCCCGGTGGAGACATCACAGATTAGGGGGGGCATACCGTCTTGCAGCACCTTGTTCTCCAGCCTTAACCCTGTTGGTCCGGAATGGAGCGCGTGCACATCCGCGCCGCTACCCTGATCCGCGGCCATGGCTGCATAATCTATCCCTACGCGGACTGGGGCCGCCACGGCGCGCGAGAGACAGTCTGCCACTACATTTAGTTTACCCGCCACATGCTGAATATCGGTAGTGAACTCTGAGATTGCGGCCAGCTGCCTCTGCTGCCAGCCTGACCACGGTTCTGAAACCTTGGTCATCGCGAATGTCAGCGGCTTGTGGTCAACGAACGCGGTGAAACGGCGTTCCTCCAGCCAGAACTGGAAGTGGCGAATGGCCAAGCGGAGAGCTAACAACTCCCTGTCGAATGCGCTGTATTTTCGTTCACTATCGCGCAAAGTCCTGCTGAAAAAGGCGAGTGGCTGCCAAGCCCCGGCTACATGCTGCTCCACGACCGCCCCTATGGCCACATCTGACGCGTCAGTAGTGAGCGCTATGCGGGCCGTTGGGTCTGGATGTGCTAACAACGCAGCGTTTGCCAGGGCTGTTTTGACCTCAGAGAATGCTCGCTCTCGCTCCGGAGACCATTCGATCTTATTTGTGGGTTTTTGTTTTTTTAGTGCGGCATACAATGGTTGCATGAGCTGTGCTGCGCGGGGGAGGAAACGGTTATAAAAATTCACCATTCCCAAAAACTCCTGTAACGCCTTGACTGTTTGTGGCTGGGGAAAATTTGTTACCGCGCGCACTTTGTCAGGCAGCGGAACCGCTCCTTCTGGGGAGATGCGATGCCCCAAAAAATCAATCTGCGTCACCCCGAACTGACACTTCGCTGGGTTGATTATTAACCCGTGCTCCCCAACCTCCGGAAAACTGCCGTGAGGTGGTTTTCGTGTTCGTCTTCGGACGCGCTGGCTACTAAGATGTCGTCCAGGTAGACGAATACGAAGGGGAGATTGCGCAACACCGCGTCCATCATACGTTGGAACGTCTGCGCAGCGCCCTTAAGCCCAAACGGTATGCGCAAAAACTCGAATAGGCCAAACGGAGTTATTGCCACTGTTTTGGGTATGTCCTCAGCGTGCACTGGGACTTGATGGTAACCGCGGACCAAGTCTATCTTAGAAAAAACGCGTGCCCCCGCCAAATGAACGGAAAAATCTTGGATATGCGGGATTGGGTAGCAGTCGTGCGCTGTGGCGTTGTTCAACCTGCGGAAATCTCCGCAAGGTCGCCATGAGCCATCAGCTTTCGGGACCATGTGAAACGGGGAAGCCCATGGGCTGTTCGAACGCCTGATGATGCCCAACTTTTCCAGGTTGGCGAACTCCTCGCGCGCTATGGTCAGTTTAGCTGAATCCAAGTGCCGAGCTTTTGCAAAAACGGGCGGTCCGGTGGTAGTAATAAAATGTTCCACTCCGTGTTTAGCGACGGCTGCTGAAAATGTGGGAACCGTGAGTGCTGGGAACCGAGTGAGCAGTATGTGGAACTTACCGCTTGCTGTTGCGACGTTGGCTTGTGCTGTGGGCGGGGTCACTCGGGCTGCACAGGGAATAGAATTAAAGGAAAGTGCATTAACCAGGCGCCTGTTAGCAAGATCAACCAACAAACCATGTGAGCACAGAAAATCAGCCCCCAACATATTGAAACTCACTGCAGCTATGACAAAAGTCCACTCAAATGTACGGCCGTGTAGGGACAGGAGCAGGTTCCTCTCACCAAAGGTCTTAATCTCCGAGCCGTTTGCTGCTGACGCCCCGTGACCTCCAGGACCCACCAGCCGGTCAGCGGAGGTAGGCGTGATGAAACTCACTTGGGAGCCTGTGTCCACGAGGAATTGCCTCCCCGAACGCGCATCCGTCAAGTAGAGCAGCTTGTTCTCTTCACCGAAGGCCGCAGCTGCTACCGACCTCCGGTCTTGGCATTTCCCGAGTGCTTGAACTGGCACGGTGGTATACATTTGCGTGCCTTCTCTGCAAAGCGGCGATGGTAGAAACAGAGGGTGTTTCCTCCGCGATCCTTGGCCGCCGCTGTCGTCAGTGGGTCTGCTACCGCCGTCTCTGGCCCCTCGCCATCTCCGGCCGTCGCGCCGAACTCCGTTGCTGCCGCGGTGGCTGCACGCTGTTTGCTGGCGTTGAGAATCCGGTGCGCCTCCTGGGCCAGCGCGCGGAAGTCCCGCTGGGACAACAACGGCGAATTGGCCAGGGTCGCTCTCGTAGCCGAAGGTAGGGTTCTCAGGAAAATGTGGGTGAAGATGAAGTCGTCGTTGTCTGAGCCCCTCAAGCTCAGCATGTTCTCCATCAGGTCAAGGGGCGTGCCATCTCCCAAGTCGTTCAGAGCCAGGAGCCTCTCCGCTCTCTCCTGGACTGAGAGAGTGAAGCGCTGGATGAGCGCAGCCTTCAACCCGCCGTATTTGTCGTTGGCCGGTGGCTGCTCCACAAGGCTCTGCACATGCCGAGCCGTGAGATTGTCGAACTTGGCAATCACATGGTAGAACTTTGTGTCATCTACCGTTATCCCCCGGAGGGCAAACTGTGCTTCGACCAAGTGGAACCAGGAGCACGGGTTGTCTCGCCAAAAGTCCGGTAGCTGGACGGTAGTGGCATACGCTTGGCTGGGAGCTCCTGACCCGGCTGGCTCGGGGGAATTTCTTTCACTCATGATATGTCTTAGGGTCACCAGTGTGGAAAATGTGAAAATGACGAGGCAGAGTTTATCTCACGAGTCAGGTTTATTCACATCTTCCAACATCATCAAAAACAGAAAGAGGAAGAAACCTAGACATTCGTCCTTTAAATACCTCCGGCTTCAAAGCACACAGTCACATTGTATTTTCCTCAGGCTTCAAAGCACACAGTCACATTGTATTTAATCCCAAGTCACAATGCATCTTCTTTCAGATCTTAACACCTCCACCCCCAGCCTCCAGGAACATCCCCCCAGGCCGTCTCTTTGCATACCAAAGCCTAAACTTTCACATCCTCCTGTTATCTCCAAAGAGACCCGGTCCTTTGTTCAATCTAAGATGTGAAGCCTAAAGTGGTATACATATGAAGCATGAAGTGATGTACATACAGTGGGGAAAAAAAGTATTTAGTCTGCCACCAATTGTGCAAGTTCTCCCACTTAAAAGATGAGAGAGGTCTCCAATTTTCATCATAGGTATACCTCAACTATGGGAGACAAAATGAGGGGAAAAAAATCCAGAAAATCACATTGAAGGATTTTTAATGAATTAATTGGTAAATTCCTCAGTAAAATAAGTATTTGGTCGCCTACAAACAAGCAAGATTTCTGCCTCTCACAGACCTGTAACTTCTTCAAGAGGCTCCTCTGTCCTCCACTCGTTACCTGTATTAATGGCACCTGTTTGAACTCGTTATCAGTATAAAAGACACCTGTCCACAACCTCAAACAGTCAGACTCCAAACTCCACTATGGCCAAGACCAAAGAGCTGTCACAGGACACCATAAACAAAATTGTAGACCTGCACCAGGCTGGGAAGACTGAATCTGCAATAGGTAAGCAGCTTGGTGTGAAGAAATCAACTGTGGGAGCAATTATTAGAAAATGGAAGACATACAAGACCACTGATAATCTCCCTCGATCTGGGGCTCCACGCAAGATCTCATCCCGTGGGGTCAAAATTATCACGAGAACGGTGAGCAAAAATCCCAGAACCACACGGGGGGACCTAGTGAATGACCTGCAGAGAGCTGGGACCAAAGTAACAAAGGCTACATCAGTAACACACTACGCCGCCAGGGACTCAAATCCTGCAGTGCCAGACGTGTCACCCTGCTTAAGCCAGTACATGTCCAGGCCCGTCTGAAGTTTGCTAGAGAGCATTTGGATGATCCAGAAGAGGATTGGGAGAATGTCATATGGTCAGATGAAACCAAAATAGAACTTTATAGTAAAAACTCAACTTGTCGTGTTTGGAGGAGAAAGAACACCATACCTACTGTGAAGCATGGAGGTGGAAACATCATACTTTGGGGCTGTTTTTCTGCAAAGGGACCAGGACGACTGATCCATGTAAAGGAAAGAATGAATGGGGCCATGTATCGTGAAATTTTGAGTGAAAACCTTCTTCCACCAGCAAGGGCATTGAAGATGAAACGTGGCTGGGTCTTTCAGCATGACAATGATCCCAAACACACTTCCCGGACAACGATGGAGTGGCTTCGTAAGAAACATTTCAAGGTCCTGGAGTGGCCTAGCCAGTCTGCAGATCTCAACCCCATAGAAAATCTTTGGAGGGAGTTGAAAGTCCGTGTTGCCCAGCGACAGCCCCAAAACATCACTGCTCTAGAGGAGATCTGCATGGAGGAATGGGCCAAAATACCAGCAACAGTGTGTGAAAACCTTGTGAAAACTTACAGAAAACGTTTGACCTCTGTCATTGCCAACAAAGAGTATATAACAAAGTATTGAGATGAACTTTTGTTATTGACCAAATACTTATTTTACCGAGGAATTTACCAATTAATTCATTAAAAATCCTTCAATGTGATTTTCTGGATTTTTTTTTCTCATTTTGTCTCTCATAGTTGAGGTATACCTATGATGAAAATTGGAGACCTCTCTCATCTTTTAAGTGGGAGAACTTGCACAATTGGTGGCTGAATAAATACTTTTTTACCCCACTGTATGTGCATATGTGTCCCACAGCATAAACCATTGGCCTGTGGGTTGTATGCGGTTGTGCGGTGAATTGTAATACCCAGGCTGCGGGCCATCGTGGACCAGAGTTCGGAAACAAATTGAGGGTCCCTGTCGGATGTAATGTCCGACGGGACTCCAAAACGCGCCACCCATGCTGTTAAAAAAGCGTGTGCTACGTCCGCGGACGTGGTTGCCGCCAGCGGGACTGCTTCTGGCCAGCGCGTGGTGCGGTCCACCACCGTCAGGAGGTGCGTGCACCCCTGTGATGGTGGGAGGGGGCCCACGAGGTCCATGTGAACATGGTCGAACCTCTTAGCCGGTACCCGAAACGGCTCCAAGGGAGCCTTCGTGTGCCTGTGTACCTTGGCTCGTTGGCACGCCACACAGGCTGCAGCCCACTCTTGTTTGCGTGGGCTCAGCCACGCAAACTTCTCTCCCACCATTTTGACCGACGCACGCACTCCTGGGTGCACCAGAGTGTGAACGACTCAAACATGCGGCGGCGCCACGCGACCGGGACTACCGGATATCGGCGTCCCGTGGAGACATCGCAGATTGGGGGGGGGCCGCCATCTTGCAGCACCCTGCTCTCCAGCCTTAACCCTGTTGGTCCAGACTGGAGCGCACGCACGTCTGCATCTCTAATCTGCTCCGCGGCCATGGCTGCATAATCTATCCCCACGCAGACCGGGGCCACCACGGCGCGTGAGAGGCAGTCCGCCACCACATTCAGTTTACCCGACACATGCTGAATATCAGTAGTAAACTCTGAGATCGTGGCCAGCTGTCTCTGCTGCCGGCCCGACCACGATTCTGAAACCTTGGCCATCGCGAATGTTAGTGGCTTGTGATCCACGAACGCGGTGAAGCTGCGCCCTTCCAGCCAGAACTGGAAGTGGCGTATGGCCAGGTGGAGGGCCAGCAACTCCCTGTCAAACGCGCTGTATTTACGTTCACTGTCGCGCAAAGTTCTGCTGAAAAAGGCGAGCGGCTGCCAAGCCCCAGCGACGTGCTGCTCTACGACAGCTCCTATGGCCACGTCTGAAGCGTCGGTGGTGAGCGCTATCCGGGCCGTCGGGTCCAGATGCGCCAGCAGTGCGGCGTTTGCCAGGGCTGCTTTAACTTCCGAGAACGCCCGCTCTCGCTCCGGGTCCATTCGACCCTATCCGCGGGTTTCTGTTTCTTGAGCGCGGCATACAATGCTTGCATGAGCCGCGCCACGCGGGGAAGGAAACGATTATAAAAGTTCACCATCCCCAAAAATTCCTGCAGCGCCCTGGCCGTCTGAGGCCGGGGAAAATCCGCCACGGTGCGCACTTTGTCGGGCAGCGGGATCGCTCCTTCAGGAGAGACGCGGTGCCCCAAAAAACTCAATCTCCGTCACACCGAACTGGCATTTCGCCGGGTTGATTATTAACCCGTGCTCCTCCAACCTCCGGAAAACCGTTGTGAGGTGGGTTTCGTGTTCGTCTTCGGATGCACTGGCTACCAGGATATCATCCAGGTAGACGAACACGAACAGGAGATCGCGCAGCACTGCATCCATCATGCGCTGGAATGTCTGTGCCGCTCCTTTTAACCCGAATGGCATGCGCAGGAACTCGAATAAACCGAACGCAGTTATTACCGCTGTTTTGGGTACGTCTTCTGCACGCACCGGTTCTTGGTGGTAACCGCGGACCAGGTCTATTTTGGAAAAAATGCGCGCTCCGGCGAGGTGAACGGAAAAATCCTGTATGTGGGGAATTGGGTAGTGGTCGTGCGCTGTGGCATTGTTCAACCTGCGGAAATCACCGCTCGGTCGACACGATCCCTCAGCCTTAGGGACCATGTGTAGCAGGGATGCCCATGGGCTGTTCGATCGCTTGATGATGCCCAACCTTTCCAGGTTGGCATACTTCTCGCGCGCTATGGCCAGTTTAGCTGCGTCCAAGCGCCGAGGTCGTGCGAAAACGGGCGGCCCAGTGGTGGTGATAAAGTGCTTCACTCCGTGTTTAGCGATGGCCGCCGAAAACGTCGGGACTGTGAGTGCTGGAAACTGAGTGAGCAGTGTGTGGAACTTACCGCCTGGAGCTGTGACGTTGGCTTGTGCTGTTGGCCGGGTCACTCGAGCTATACAGGGGAGAGATTCAAAGGACGGTGCATTAACCAGGCGTCTGTTAGCAACATCGACCAGTAAACCATGTGCACACAGAAAATCATCCCCCAGGATATGGTAATTCAGTGCTGCTACGACAAATGTCCACTCATATGTACGGCCGTGTAGAGATAAGAGCAGAGTCCTCTCACCAAAGGTCTTAATTTCCGAGCTGTTTGCTGCCAACATCTCGGGGCCGCTAGGTCTTGCCAGCCGGTTGGCGTAGGTCGGCAGGATGAAGCTCTTCTGGGCTCCGGTGTCCACGACGAAACGCCTCCCCGAACGCGCGTCCATCAGGTAGAGCAGCTTGTTCTCTTCACCGAGGGTCGCAGCTGCTACCGCTTGCCGGCCGTGACGTTTTCCCGAGCGCTTGAATTTGAACGGTGGCGCACATCTGCGTGCATTCTCTCTGAAGCGGCGGTGGTAGAAGCAGAGCGTGTCTCTCTGGCGCTCCTTGGCCCCCGCTGCTGCTACCGTCGGTGGCTCCTCGCCTCCTCTGGTCGTCTCGCTGGGCTCCGCCGCCGCCGCATTGACTGTGATCGCCCGGCTGGTGAGGATGATCCGGTTTGCCTCCTGGGCTAGCGCACGGTAGTCACGCGTGCCCAGCAACGGCGAATTGGCTAGAACCGCTCTCGCCACTGTTGGAAGGTTCCGGAGGAAGAGGTGGGCAAACAGAAAGTGCCCGTCGTCCGTGCCCATTAACGCCAGCATCTTCTCAATCAGGTCTACGGCCGAACCATCTCCTAACTCGGCCCGCGTCAGGAGCCTCTCCGCTCTCTCACAGTCCGAGAGCGTGTAGCGCCGGGTGAGCGCAGCCTTAAGCGCCTTGTATTTGTTGCTGGCTGGAGGCTGATCGAGCAGGCTCGCTACCTGCTGGGCTGTGCGGGCGTCCAGCGCTGCGACCACATGGTAGAATCTGGTGTCGTCTGCCGTTACTCCCCGGAGGGCGAACTGGGCCTCGGTGTGGTGGAACCAAGAGCGCGGGTTGTGCTGCCAGAAATCCGGTAGCTTGACTGAAACCGCGCACGCGTGGCTGGGGGTTCCAGTCCGGGCTGTCTGTGGGATGGCTGCTGCCTCGCTGGAGCTTCCTGACCGGGCCGGCTCCGGGGTTCTTGCCTCGTGTTCCATAATACGTCTTGGGTCACCAGTGTGGAGTGTGTGAAATAAGAGGCTGATTCATGGCAGACAGTTTATTACACACTTCACATCTCACAAGCACAGAACAGACTGACACATTTAAGCAGGCACTCTTCTTTTACCCAAATCTCTCCTCCCAAGTTTCATGGCATTTTCCCACACACAACATGACATTTGCATTACACTGCATTCAACCCCCTACGTCCTTGACTCCTTCCTGCTATCTCGCCAGGAACCTCCTGAGCATTGTTCTCCCATGCTTATCCACTGTCTCTTGTCTGAGATGCTAAATAATCTGGTGCTACACCAGCACTATTAAAAACAATCTGCTCATGGTTAATAATGACTATTCCAGTATTTCTCCAGTGCTTCTTCCCCTTTGCCATCAGACTGCTGAACACTAAGTGACTTATTAGACTCTCGTGCACTACGTACAGCAGCTCAACCGGACTCATGATAATTATCACTGTTTTCTTTTGCACTACCGACTGCACTATGTGGAACTCCACAATATCTGCTGCTTGTTAATATATTTAAAAATTGCATAGATTAGTATTACTCATTCATATTCTACATTTTATTGCATGCATAGTTTTTTATTTTTATCTTTAGTGCTACTCCATGTTTAATGTTGCAGCATTGCACCGAGACAAATTCCTAGTTTGTGTACTACATGAACAATGGCAATAAATCTCATTCTGATTCTGATTCTGATTTCCTCAGGCACTGTTTGACTCCACCTAGTCGAGAACTATGCTACACGCCCCTTTTCCGTGCCTCAGAGGTTGCGGTATGCGGATTCCTTTTCGAAAAATCCGGACCCGTGAACATGTAGCGTAACTGAGGCAAGTGAGGCCTGCAGTTCTTTGGCTGTTGTTGTGGGGTCTTTTGTGACCTCTTGGATGAGTTATTGCTGCACTCTTGGGGTAATTTTAGTCGCCTGGCCACTCCTGGGAAGATTCACCACTGTTCCATGTATTCGCCATTTGTGGGTAATGGCTCTCACTGTGGTTCACTGGAGTCCCAAAGCTTTAGAAGTGGCTTTATAACTTTTTCCAGACTGATAGATCTCAATTACTTTGTTTCACATTTGTTCCTGAATTTCTTTGGATCACAGTATGATGTCTAGCTTTTGAGGATCTTTTGGCCTACTTCACTTGTCAGGCAGGTCCTATTTGTGATTTCTTGCTTGGGAACAGGTGTGGCAGTAATCAGGCCTGGGTATGGCTAGAGAAATTGAACCCAGCTTTCCAAACGCATGATAAACCACAGTTAATTTATGTTTAACGGGGGGGGGGGGCACTTTTTCCGCACAGGGCCATGTAGGTTTGGATTTTTTATTTTTTTTTACCCTTAATAATAAACACCATTTAAAACTGCATTTTGTGTTTACTTGTGTTAACAGGGGTCACCAACTAAAACTGCAAAAGGTCTGATAAGTCGGTCCTCCTCCCCAGCCGAGGTCCGAAATAGGTGTGGGAATCTTTAGGCACCTTATGATTCAGAACAATGACTTGATTCTAAAACCACTCTCAATGCATCTTGACACTTTTTTTTCTATTCAAGATTTTTCTCTCCCACTGTGTGACAACTTGGCCCTTTTAAAGCAAAGCATTTGCAATGACCCATGAATTTACTTCTAACATCTTTTATTAAAACAAATGGAAGAGAAATCTGACACGTGGTGGCCTAATGGTTAGGGATGTGGACTGGTGAGTGGAGGGTTGCGGGTTTGATCCCTGGACCGGCAAGATTAGATCTGGGTGGGATAGATAACATAGCAGTGTTTGCCCCATCCTCTTTAACCCCACTGTGGTGCCCTTGGGCAAGGCCGAGCTATTCAGTGGCCACAGGTCAATCTGTGGTTGTACTGGGCAGCTTCCTGGTGTGAATGTTTAACTGTGTGAATGAACAGGGCATCCTTGAAAAAGAGACGTTGCGTCTCTATGGAACTACCCTGTATGAATAAAGGTTAAATTAAATAAAAACATGGACAAATTTATCGCAAAATGTGCTTTTGAGAATTGACATTCTTTCAGAAGACCACAGCCATCTCCAGACAGGCCAATATCACTTAACTTGCTTTCACACATTATTTTATTAAGCAATTATGCTACGTGTCCACTCGTTTTGTCGTTTTTCTGCTTCCCATTCATTGTGTATTGGAAATGCAGCGGAAAGCATTTGGGTGCAGAGTGGTCGAAAACTGTACTTGTGCCGAGTCGCCCATAGGTACCCTACAGCTCATTTGCATAAAGATCTCCCCCGGTAAAGATTTTTCTGTACGGTCATGAACCGGAGGCAGCACTCTCGTCCTGAACTTTTAAACCAGCGGTTTTTGATGTCAAATAACAGATTCACTAACTGTGGTGCAGTGGTTAGCACAGTGGCAGCACAGCAAGAAGGTAACGGGGTCGATTCCACCCCTGACCATCGGGGGTTCTATCCCACTCCCAGACCATCGGTGACCATTCTGTGTGGAGTTTGCATGTTCTCTGCGTGGGTTTACTCCAGGTACTCTGGTTTCCTCCCACAGGCCGAAGACATGCAGATTAGGTTAATTGGCATCAACTGGGGGATTCCAAAACAAACTAGCACGTGTTAAAAGTATCTTTCTACATACTGTCCTTTTCCATTTCTAACTTACAAAAGTAAAAACAAAGATAAAAGAAAAGAGTAATGAGTCAACTGCCCATGCAAATTAAAAGCTTAAGACAACAAAACAGAGCTTGCAAAAAGTTCTATCACAAAATCCAGTGTTACACTAATAAGCTACTAAAACATACGTTATTTTGTTATTTATGAGTAGTTGAGTTTTCCAATAAATCAATATAAGTTTTGATTCATTAAGCTAATTATTAGACCATTTGTGACTTTATATCAAAGGAGGTGGTGTTGGTGGTTGCCTTTTTTAAGCCATGGGGATGGCAGGGGTAGTGGTGGGATGAGTGGTGTATTTACAAAGCATGAAATACAAACATCCCCCGTTTTCACATTCAGGCACAACAGAAAAGACTCTTCTTCCTTTGGATTTGATTGGCGGTTGGCAACCAGCTTACAGGTGCATTACTGCCATGTACTTCACTCTATATCATCATTGCTAAGTGTCCAATCCACCGCCCAGGAGCTGTCTCTGGATTCTGTCACTCTAAAAATAATTCAAGAAATCACTGTCTGTCCGTGTGTCTGTCTGTGAAACAGGAAAGATTATTGAAACACAACTTAATGTAATGCTGTTGTTTTCTGTATTTAATTCCTTATCAGAGGAAGTCTATCGGACTAAATGGAGAAATCTTCAAGATCAATTTTAAAAAGAAAAAAAAAATTAAAGGAAAGACAGTGGAGTGGATCTGGTGCCACAGTACAGCGTACATGGAAGTACATGGCGATTATGCAGTTCCTAGCGCCACACGTTACAACCAGGCCCACCACTTCCAATCTAAGCAGAAGTGTCCCCAAAGTGACTGCTAGCAGCTCACAGACCCCTGCTGCAGTTGAGCACACCCAAGAGGAAGAAACTGTATCCTAACACCGGTCAGTCCTCAGTATACCTACTCAGATAATGAGCCGTGTACCTCCACCCATATGTACTCCAGCCATTCCTCCACACCTATCGACATGTCTTTAGCCTCCACCCAGCAGGCAGCCCCCAGCCGGCCCTCCACACCATTGGAGTTGCTGGGTGCCACCACCCACCCAATGATCTCCAGCCGGCCATCCACACTAGTGGAGATGCCCGCTGCCTCCACCCACCTGGCAGTCTCCGGCCGTCCCTCCATACCTGTGGAGATGCCTGCTGCCTCTAGCACCTATAATCCTCTTCCACACCTTCCTGGAAGCACAGAGCACAAAACATGACCTGGGAATTGGCATGTTCGAAAAAAAGTATTTTAACGGCTGTCAAGGAACAAAGCAGAAGGCTGGCTACACTGGCGCCTGACATGGTTTCAGAACCAATGAGCAGACATGACTCGAGAATAAACACAATTATCTTTTATTGAAGGAAATGTATGTGTGGGTACGTGTGTGTGTGTGTGTGTGTGTGTGTGTGTCAGCTGGGGCGAGCAGAGCACCGTGCAACCTGGCAACCCTATGGACACACAGACAGAGGATGAGTTAGTGGCAGACCCCAGAGGGGATGAACAGGATTGTTCTGTGCCTACTGGTAGAGATGTTGTGGTGGAGCTCAGGTTTAGCTCAGTGGCTACAGCCAGGAGGACAGTGCCCGCAGTCCCAATTGTGGTTGGAGATGGTGGATGATTTAGGTGCAGCTTGGTCCACCACCAGGAGGGAAAGAGGTCTGCCGCCACGGAACTCCGCCTGTGCACAGGGGACCGAGAGAGGTTAAAGAGATGAGCAAAGGCTTACTTGGTTTGGAAGACGGGATACTTCCTGACGCCGACTGGCAGGACTGGGAACGAGGATGAAGGCAGGGTGATGCTTGGAAGCTCAGGATGAAGGAAGGCGAGTGAAGGTCTCAGGGAATGGAGACAGACAACTCCGCGTTGATCCCAGGACCGCACGGTTTAAATAACCCTGGCTGTGATGGAGAGCAGGTGTGCGTGCAGCTGAGGATGATAGGCAGCCATGACAGTGCCTTCTCCACCACCGACAGAAAATGCAGACCGATTGTTCCTTCTAAGTCTCCTACCGTCTCTAGAACAAGTTCCTGAAAGAAAAAAAAAAAAAGCTTTAAAACTTTACAGTTATGCAGCTTGTGTCATAAACTCTCTGTGCGCATTTTCCATTGCGCATGGATAAGAGGAAAGATGAAAGGATTTAAATGCAGGGTTTCACCAGACACCAATTTATTGACATAAACTTCACAGAAAAAGACAAACGAGTGAATTATAATACCATATAGGTGTGCTTGGAGACCAGGGAAGACTACAGGGAGCTCTACTGACTCGGGGGAACACAAACTGGGCACAGCCTAAGCGTAGCAGTTACGCTGCAGGGAGAAACGCCACCTGAAGCGTAGCGGACTCACTGCGAGAGGAAACGCTTCAGGTCAAGTGTAGTAGCGACCACACAGAGAAACGCAGCAGTCTACTCACGAGCTGGAGCAGTCCCAAAAAGTCCAATATTCTCAGCGAGCATAATCCAAATCTTTCCCGACTTAATGGTCACACCGTGGAGAACGAGAGTGTGACTCATACAATGACCCAGCGGTGTTTGTCTAGCGAAAAGCTGCTTAAATCCAAACGCCGCTGGTCACACAAATTGGGAACACCTGCACGGGACAGAAAATTACCGGGGATGGGACAGCTGGTGGAATACGGAGAGTGAGGGGGCGTGGTAGGGCCGACAGACTGTCAGCAGCGTGGGAAAAGATTGCAAGGCTGACTAACAGCTGCCAGTCAGGTAGCGGCTGTGGGCTCCTGGGCAGGATCATCCAGGGCCTCAGCCTCCTCCATTGTCAGGTGGGCCGGTCATCGGACCGGCAGGCCCTCAGAAGTTACAGGAGGGGACACGGAGAGGGGAAGAAAACAATCATTAATTACAGCTGGAGGAGAGGACCCAATGGACTGCTGATTCTGGGCCCCTCCCTCGGGAGACAGGCAAGATTCGGTGTTAATGAATGATTTAGAATGAGAATATACTTGCCTGTCATCCCGGTTGATGACATCCACAGTGGCACAGGGCGGAAATTCATCCCTCTCCGTGCCAGTGATGACATGGATCCCTCTGCAGATTATTGGAGGAGCCGTCTCCCTGACGACGGAGGTGGATGTGGCCGGGGTGAATCCAGCGGACCTCTCAACGGCTGAGACAACGATGGTGGCCGCTGCAGAAGAGGGAGGCTTCTCCCGGCATCCCCCTGCGGAACGATGCTGTCCTTTATGTGCCCGGACAGACCATGCTGGAGCGAGTGGAGGGTCGAGCAACGCGCCACGGAGACTGCCAGTTTGCGGGAACGCGGGCCTTCATCCCGGCGTTGCGGGAAATGCCAGACCCGGGAAGGAGCGCTGAAGCGAGTAGACTGTGGAGAGCAGCTTGGCGTACTGTGGGTAGGTCCATAGTCTGGGGTGTGCCTCCAAAATACCCACTGCGGCGTCCACGTTTTCCAGTGTCTCCTTAGGACCCTGGGCGGCGAGGGCGCCATTAACAAAGTCCCGAGCAAACTCCACAGCTCATTCCTCCTCCACTGTGGGAAACCCCACTGCCGCTCCCTTTCTCCGGCGGGACCGGGGCATGACGAACTCCAACACAGGTTAGTCCAAAACAAAGTAACAGTTATAATGATAAAGGGGAAAATGATGTGTGGGTGAACCCGCTAAATCCTTTTTCCTGGCTGAGTCATTCTGTCATAAAACTCTCCGTGTGCTTTTTCCATTGAGCATGGAGGAGAGGAAAGATGAAAGGATTTAAATGCAGGATTTCACCAGACACACATTTATTGACATAAACTTCACAGAAAAAGACAAACAAGTGAATTATAATGCCATATAGGTGTGCTCGGAGAGCAGGGAAGACTACAGGGAGCTCTACTGCAGGGGTGTCCAACCATGTGCCATGGAGAGCCAAGACCCTGCAGGTTTTCTCTTCTACCCAGTCTCTTCAGCAGGTGTTTTCACTCATCAGCAATCAGTGGGAAGAAGTTCACTGAAATCTGCTGTTGAAGACACTGGTTGGAGGTAAAACCTGCAGGGTCTTGGCTCTCCATGGCACATGGTTGGACACCCCTGCTCTACTGACTCAGGGGAACGCAAACTGGGCACAGCCTAAGCGTAGCAGTTACGCTGCAGGGAGAAACGCCACCTGAAGTGTAGCAGACTCACTGCGAGTGGAAACGCTTCAGGTAAAGCGTAGCAGCGACTGCACAGAGAAACACAGCAGTCTACTCACGAGCTGGAGCAGAAAGTCCAATATTCTCAGCGAGCATAATACAAATCTGTCCCGACGTGACAGTCATACCGTGGAGAACGAGAGTGTGACTCGTACAATGACCCAGCGGTGTTTGTCTAGCAAAAAGCTGCTTAAATCCAAACGCCACTGGTCACACAAGTTGGGAACACCTGCGCGGACCAGAAAATTACCGGGGCTGGGACAGCTGGTGGAATACGGAGAGTGGGGGGAACGTGGTAGGACTGACAGACTGTCAGCAGTGTGGGAAAAAGATCACAAGGCTGACTAACAGCTGCCAGTCAGGTAGCGGCTAAAGTGATGGAGTGAATACACAAAATGCACATAAACAGTGAAGCCAGAACCCACAGAGAGATCAGGGCCGAGCCGGGGAAAACCAAGCCGGCTCGGCTCATGGCAGCTTGTTTTTGAAGCTGGAACTGATCCAGTTAGTTGTTTAATTAGTTGTAGTCTGGTTTGATTGTAATTGTTTGTTTTATTTAATCTAAAAAAAATTTGTGCATTTATTTTAAATTATCCACCTTATTCCTGGGGGTGCTGCTGTAGGAACGATTATAGGCAGAGCTTCCGATTTCGGCTGACCTAGTGTTAAATCAGTCAGTAAGAGTGGAGTAGCAGGGGCATTTAAAATAGCATTTTTAAAAGTTTTTCAAATTCATTTTAATGTATAGTCCACATACATATTTTGCACTCAAGTGGCAGCTTATTTCAGCTCTTCTAGTTTTTGTATTTTTTGAATGTTTTGGCGTAGTTCTGGTACTTGTTGCTGGTGTTCGTAGTTGTGCCAGACTGGATAAATGGAGGCTTATCACCACACGGTGACAAACGACATCCAAGCAAGGTGTTGTGGCGTACGTCTGCTCTAAGGTAAATTTGATTATGTCCAATATAGCTTAACAAAATGCAACCAACTTTATTGTGGTGGAGATGTGCTGGTTGGAATGTGCACGTCATTATGAGTACAGGCAATGAGAAGTCATAAATCATGATTCTTTCTTTGTTTGGTAGGGCAAGTTGCCAATCACCATCCATCCGGTTCCGCTGGACCGGCGGCGCCACACGAGTTGGCTGCCCTTTGCAACTGCCTTTTTTTTTTTAATCTTCCTTCTTCTTTCTACACCTTTCACTCTATATATATCACGGACACACGGATCGCCCCAAAGGTCTCCCGAGTCGGCGGACGGAGCCACTGTTTACAGCAGGAGACGATACAGCAGGGAAGAGCTAGTGCTAGCTAGCACTCAACCGCCACCCGGTGCTAACGGAGAAACTCGACATACCGGGAACTGTAGCAAAAACGACGCGGGTGCCGGGCTGGAGTTTAGGCGGCGTGCAAGAAATATAAGACAGAATAATAAAGAGCGATGGCAAGAACCAAGCAGACCGCCCGTAAATCTACTGGAGGAAAAAGCCCCCCAGGAAGCAGCTAGCCACCAAGGCTGCTCGGAAAAAGCGCTCCGGCCACTGGCGGAGTGAAGAAGCCTCACCGTTACAGGCCCGTGGCTCTGAGAGAGATCCGTCACTACCAGAAATCCACGGAGCTGCTCATCCGTAAGCTGCCCTTCCAGCGCCTGGTGAGGGAGATCGCTCAGGACTTCAAGACCGACCTGCGCTTCCTGAGCTTCGCCGTCATGGCTCTGCAGGAGGCCAGCGAGGCCTACCTGGTGGGTCTCTTCTCTTCGTGGACACCAACCTGTGTGCCATCCACGCTAAGAGGGTCACCATCATGCCCAAAGACTTCCAGCTGGCCCGCCGCATCCGCGGAGAGAGAGCTTAGACTTTCTGCTGCACATTCACCAACCACAATGCTCCGCACTGCGTGTCTATATATATATATATATATATATACTGTATATATATATATATATATATATATATATATATAGTAATATGTACATATGTATACTAGCTGTTCTTGTTTTTTCTTGCCTTCTGATTGTTGCTCTGAGTGTTGCTATCCCTGTGCTGTTGCAATCCTGGAATTTCCCCATTGTGGGACTAATAAAGGCTTAGCTTATCTTATCCATCCATCCATCTTCTACTGCTTTTCCGGAGGTCCGGGTCACGGAGGCAGCAGTTCAAGCAGAGAAGCCCAGACTTCCCTCTCCCCAGCCACCTGCTCCAGCTCTTTAGAGAGGATACCAAGGCATTCCCAGACCAGCTGGGAGACAGTCTCTCCAGTGAGTCCTGGGTCTGCCCCGGGGTCTCCTCCCAGTGGGACGTGCCCAAAACACCTCAAGTGGGAGGCGTCCAGGAGGCATCCTAATCAGATGCCCATACCACCTCAACTGGCTCCTTTCAATGTGGAGGAGCAGTGGTTCTACTCTGAGCCTCTCCCGGATGACTGAGCTCCTCACCCTATCTCTGAGGGTGAGTCCAGCAATCCTACGAAGAAAGCTCATTTCAGCCGCTTGTATCCGCGATCTTGTTCTTTCAGTCATTACCCAAAGCTCATGACCATAGGTGAGAGTAGGAACGTAGATTGACCGGTAAATCGACAACTTTGCCTTAGAACTAAGCTCCCTCTTCACCACAACAGACCGGTACAATGTCCACATCACTGCAGATGCTGCTCCGATCCGTCTGTCAATCTCTCGCTCCATTTTCCCCTCACTCGTGAATAAGACACCAAGATACTTAAACTCCTCCACTAGGGACAGGAGCCTGTCCCCAACCCGGAGAGGACAATCCACCTTTTTCCAGCTGAGGACCATGGACTCGGACTTGGAGGTGCTGATTCTCATCCCAGCCACTTCACATTCAGCGGCAAACCATCCCAGCAGGAACTGTAGGTCATTGCTGAATGAAACCAACATGACAACATCATCTGCAAACAACAGAGATGAGATCCTGTGGTCAAATCTAAAAGAAGAAGAAGTCCCATCCCCATGAGCGCCTGGTGTCATTGGAAAGCTTAGAATTCGTACTTTCTAAAAATACCTATGTTTTTGTGGAAGACATAACTGCCGACCGATCAAACGCGAGTTTTGAACCTAGCTGAAATATAAACAAATCGTCTTTTTCTCGGTCAGTTTTTGTACACTACCTACAAATTAAATATCATTTTGAAGGTCTTTCAATACAGAGTATGGAAATAACATTACATCAGTCTTGAAAATGTCCTCAAAGTGACTCATTTTGCCAGCACGGGTCATTTGTTTACACCATTAGCATCTTAGCAGCGGTGCTAACTAATGGAGCTACTGTGTACGAGGCCACTTTTTAAGGTCATCTTTCCATCCCTCGATAGTCGTGGGAAGTGGTATGATTATATTACTGTTTTGAGGTGCAAGAGGCCATGTTCCCGCATTTCTGATGCCGAAGTCAATGTTTTTTAACAAGGAAAAGTGTCCCGTTTCAGTGACAACCATATGTTCTAAACTAGTACCGGAAGTTGCTACCATAATTCATGCAAGGCATCATGGGGCCGAGGAATAAGGTGGATAGATAGTGAGATTTTTTTTTTTTTAAACTCAGTACTTTTCACCTTTTGTATTTGCATAGACATAGTTTTAATCTTTAGACAGTGGTGTAAAAAACGTAGTTGTTTGTTAATTATAGTATTTTAGATTTATGGTGTTGTGGGGGCATGGGGTGGGGGGTTTCTCCACCCAGAGAGGGCAAGGGGAGGGGAGGGCAATGGACCGAATGAGGGGGTGTCACCGGGGAGCATCAGACTGGACTGTTGGTTCTATGCACCCACAGGGAGAGTAAGCGATGTCGGAGCCGCGGAGAGAAGAAAGGTGTTGTAGCGGCTCCAGCATTATGTTATGTTAATGTGCAACACAATTCTTTGTTCATACAATAATGTGTATGGTCGGAAGTTCCGGGTCTCAATGCATGGAAATAAAGAGATAAAAGAGGAATGCACAGAGACCGGGGAGTCTCTTTTGCTGTGAATTATGTTGGAGAAGGAATAAAGTTTCTGTGTCGTTCAGCTCATTGCCTTGCCTGCCTCCTTTCTCCACATTGGTGACCCAAGACGTGCCATGGAAAGCGAGCCGAGCACAGCCCCAGAGTCTGCCTGGAGGGAGAGCCCCAGCACCACGTGCGTGGTCTCAGTCGAGCTCCCAGACTTCTGCCTTCACAACCCGGCCGCATGGTTCTTACACATAGAAGCCCAGTTTGCACTCCGTGGGATAACAACAGACGATACCAGATATTACTATGTGGTTGCTGCGCTGGATGCGCACGCCACGCAACAAGTGACAAGCCTGCTCCAGGAGCCGCCGGCCCAAGGAAAATATGAAGCACATAAGCGGATGCTTCTCCAGCGCTATACCCTTTCTGACAGTGAACGGGCAGAGAGGCTCCTAACGCGTTCGGAATTAGGAGACAAGTCGGCAGTGGAACTTATGGAGAGCATGTTGGCACTGAGGGGGAAGGACGATGAATCTTTCACCGTGGCTGGTTGCTAAGTACTACCAAACCCTGGCGCAGGAAGCGGACCACATCATCTTGGTGACCAGAGCTCCCAGCGTGCAGACAGTTGCACCGGCATCCATGGGGGGCTCCAGTGACGTCGAGGAGCTGTTCGTGATACCCGGGACGGACACCAGTAGATGAAGGAATGGGGCAATCTGTTTTTATCATCGCCGTTTTGGCTCGAATGCCCAATGCTGCCTGGCGCCATGCCAATTCAAGAAGCTAGGAAGATGGCACGTTCAGAATTCGGTGGCAGCTGCAACCGATGGCGACAGGAACAGACTGCTTTATGTCACAGACACAGGTTCGGGAAGGTGGTTTTTGGTGGACTCCGGCTCCCAGAAGAGCCTCATTCTGCCGGTCAACACAGACAGGGTGGCAGGACGCAGCAGTTCCAAGCTCATGGCCACCAACGAATCCACCATCAGGACACTGATGATATGCTTACATGGACGCAACTTTCAGTGGGACTTTGTGATAGCTGCATGTTCTGGCCCCATTTTAGGTGCAGATTTTTTATGTATTCATGGGTTGTTAGTTGATGTTGCTAATAGGAGACTAGTGGACGCTGTCTCTTTTACCTAACTGCCCTGCACAGCTCAGGGAGCTGGGTCGACAACACTGGCTAACATTATAGCTCCAGGGGGTAAGTACCAACATTTGCTCGCACAGTTCCCAGCACTCACGGTCCCGACCTTTTTGGCTACGGTGATGAAACACGGGGTTGTGCACTTTATAACTACAAAAGGGCCGCCGGTATTAGCACGACCTCAGCGCCCAGATGCAGCTAAACTGACCAGCGCGCGCGAGGAGTTCACCAACTGACAATGGTTGGGCATCGTCAAGCGCTCCAACAGCCCGTGGGCATCCCCACTACACATGGTACCTAAAGCCATCTGGCCGTGGCGACCATGCAGCGATTTCCGGCGCTTGAACAATGCTATGGAACATGATTGCTGTCCTATTCCACACATCCAGGATTTTTCCATGCGCCTGGCCAGGGCGTGTGTTTTTTTGAAAGTGGATCTGGTCCGCGGTTACCACAAGGTCCTGGTGCGCGCAGAGGACGTCCCAAAAACAGCGGTAATAACTCCTTTTGGCCTATTCGAGTTTTTACTCATGCCGTTTGGATTAAAAGGCGTGGCGCAGACCTTCCAGAGGATGATTGACACAGTGCTTCGCGACTTGTCCTTTGTGTTTGTCTACGTAGACGACATCCTGGTAGCCAGCGCATCTGAGGGGGAGCACATTGCCCATCTCAAGACAGTTTTCCAGAGGTTGGACGCGCACGGGCTGATAGTTAACCCGGCGAAGTGCCAGTTTGGTGTGACAGTGATTGACTTTTTGGGCCACTGCATTTCACCGGAGGGCGCGATCCCGTTACCGGACAAAGTGTGCATGGTGTCGGATTTTCCGCGTCCGCAGACCGTGAGAGCACTACAGGAGTTTTCGGGAATGGTTAATTTTTATAACCGTTTCCTTCCCCGGGCAGCCCAGCTGATGCAGCCTTTGTATGCCATGGAGCAGTGCGTCTCAGGTGCATGACAGCCGCTCGCATTTTTTAGCTGGACTTTGTGCAACAGTGAACGCAAGTACAGCACATTCGATAGAGAATTGCTGGCTCTCCACCTGGGGACGTGCCATTTCAAGTTCTGGCTGGAGGGGCACGAGTTCACCACGTTTGTGGACCATAAGCTGCTGTCGCACGCGATGTCCAAGCCCTCGGAACGTGGCTGGCCCAGCAGCAACAGCATTTGACCACAATTTTGGAGTTTACTACCAACATTCAACACATTACTGGTAAACTCAACCTTGTGGCCGATTGCCTGTCGCGCACATTAGTCACCCCAGTCTACATGGGAATAGGATTCCCTGCCATGGCCACGGAGCAAGCCGGGGACGTGGACATTTGCACGCTCCAGTTTGCGTCAACTGAATTAAGGCTGGAGAGCAGGATGGTGCAAGAAGGGTGCCCTCCCTTGCTCTGTGACGTCTCCACCAGCCGCCTGTGTCCGGTGGTTCCAAGCTCTTGGCGCCATTGTGTTTACAAGTCAGTCCACTCCCTTTCATATCCGGGAGTGTGCGCTTTGGTGCAGCTAGTGGGGGTGAGATTCATCTGGCTGCGCTTGCACAAAGACGTGAAAGAGTGGGCTGCAGCTTGCGTCGCGTGCCAGTGGGCCAAAGTGCACAAGCACACCAGAGCTCCCCTTGAGCCATTCCAAATCCCAGTTAGGAGGTTTGACCATGTCCACGTGGATTTGGTGGGACCCCTCCCGCCGCCACAAGGTTTCACACACCTTGTGGCAGTTGTGGACCGCACCACGCGCTGGCCCGAAGTGGTTCCACTGGCTTCTACCATGTCTGCGGAAGTGGCGTGCGCTTTTTTGTCGGCATGGGTTGTGCGTGGTTGGGTTGCTTTTGTGAACTTAATTGGGTTTCACTCATGAAATGATACCCCTTCCTGAGTAAGTTTAATGATTACTTTACACTCCTTCTGTTTATTCCGGGATTGTTCATCTTCTGATTCATCAGCACTTGATAACACTCTTGATTGTTTTTCTTTACATTTTCTTCTTTTAGACTCCACCGAACTCCAAACTTCCTCTTTCCCGCTTCCTACCTCCATTCCTCCTAGTTCACTCCCTGTTTCATGACCTTCCGCTGCCTGCTCTGCCATCTCCTGTCCATTCACAACCTGGTTGTGCCACACCAGTTCAAAGTTCCAGCCTCTCGTCGCCATCACTCTATATCTTTAGAAAAATCACTCTATATATAATTCAAGAAATCTCTGTCATGATGTGACGATGTATGTGACGATGTCACGACCATAAGACTTGCTAAAAGATCATAGGATTCGCCTATGATGTGCCTATTCATATAGACACCATAGTATACCTCACTAAAAGATCATAGGACTCGCTATGACATCAGCAAAGATCATAGGACTTGCTATGTCACGATCATAGGACTTGCTAAAAGATCATAGGACTCGCTAAGACATCATCAAAGATCAAAGGCAGGCTTCACTGAACGAGTGGTGATGTCAAAGATCAAAGGCAGGCATCACTGAACAAGTGGTGACGTCAAAGATCAAAGGCAGGTTTCTTAGGACTCACTATGACATCATCAAAGATCAAAGGCAGGCATCACTGAATGAGTGGTGGCGTCAAAGATCAAAGGCAGGCATCACTGAACGAGTGGTGATGTCTGTCATGAATGCTCCTTCGGAGCAGAAGGACAAACTCATGTGCTGAATGAAGTTTTGTGCATTTTAATAACAAAAAGAACATAAAGAGTCCAAAAATAGTGCTGAACATACAAAAAGCAAATGAGTAACACTCAAAGACTCGGCACTCCTGAGCCAGCTTGTCTCAGGAGGGGATGAGGCACTGATCAGAACAATGATCAGGAGGAGAATAGAACCAGGAGATAACCAGTCAGACATAACAATTTAGCCGCACTGACAAGGTGGAACGCCAGTGCTTAAATACACAGAAGTTCATGAGCTGCAGGTGTGAACCACAGGTGAGCCAGTAACCTAATTGCCTGACGGCCCACAGCTGCTCAGGCAAGGAAACACGCAGTGAGCAGCTAGTGGGGAGAGATTGGAGATAGAGGGGAAGGACTCTGTCACAACCTAAATAAATATACAAAAGCTGACCATAACATAATGACAACAGACAGTAAAACTTAAAAATAAAGTGAGGATCTGAGCTCAGAGACAGCCTGAGCTCAGATACATGACAGAGCCCCCCCTTTAAGGGGTGGAGACCAGACGCCCACAGGTAACATCGAAAAGACACCCCCCCCCAAAAAAAAAAGAAGGAATACAGCAAAAAACCACCCCGGGAGGGAGGTTGAGGGAACGGGGCTAGGAGGGAAAAACAAACCTGCTCAAGACTCACACCTGTTCTAAACCAAACCCCTGGGCCCCACAACAGGGAACACCGAATAATGCCCCCCTACCCCGGCCCAAGGAGCTCAAAAGTTCAGGGGGCCGACCAAAATCCCAGGCCCCGCAGATGGCTAGGTGGAACAGTTGAGGTGGCCGGCCAAAGTCCCAGGCCAGCCAGACAGCCAGGTGGAATGAGTCAGGTGGCCTGCCGGAGAACATGGGCCACCCGACCTGGCGGCTCAGTCTCTCTGGTGGCCAGCCCAAGTGCTTAAGCCACCTAAACAGGAGAGGTGGCTTCCCCACATCGAGACCCACTGGGATAGAGGACAGCCGAGGAGGGGGAACCACAACGTCATCAGGCTGAGGAGGGAGAGGGACCACGACAGTGTCTGGCTAGGAAGGAGAGGGGACCACAACAGCGTCTGGCAGTGGAGGAAGGGGGACCACGACGCCCTCAGTGGTCTCAGATTGAAAAAAAGTTGCACCCGTGGTGGCTCTGGACTGGAGCTTTGTTGCACTTGTGGTGGCTCTGGGCTGGAGCACTGCAGCACCCTCAGTGGCTCCAGGCTGGAGCTTAGTAGCGCCCTCGGTGGCACCGGGCTGAAGCACTGCAGCACCCTCGATGGCTCCGGGCTGGAGCACTGCAGCATCCTCGGTGGCTCCGGGCTGGAGCACTGCAGCACCCTCGGTGGCTCCGGGCTGGAGCACTGCAGCACCCTCGGTGGCTCCGGGCTGGAGCACTGCAGCACCCTCAGTGGACCCGGGCTGAGCCAAAGCTGCACTCACAGTGGACCCCGGCTGGGCCAACGCTGCACTCTCGGTTGACCCCGGCTAAGCCAACACTGCTCCCTCGGAGGACCCAGGCTGGACCAACACTGGTGGACCCCTGGCGGAGTGGTAGCATCCATGGCGGGCCCATGCTGGAGTACAGCAACCATGTTGGGCTCATACTGGGGCGCTGCATCCATGAAGGTCCCCGGCCGGGACGCAGCACCCATGGAGAATCAGGCTGAGGAGGAACCCAGACTACGGACTCAGGCAGAGGAGGGGGTGCACCCATGGTGGACCTCGACCTGGGCCATAGCTACACCCACAGAGGTCCCGGGCTGGGACGGGACACCCAAGACGACCTCGCCAGGGAAAGCTGGACCCAGGGCAACCTCCCATGGTGAACCTGGACCCTCAGAGGCTTCTGGCCGTGTTGGATCCTTTCCGGCAACCCTGGTAGAGAGCTCAGAAACAGCACAGAGAGGAGAGGGGTTGGGGTCACTAGCAGCGGTGGAGTCCGGCAAGGCGAGCTCAGGTGCAGTGGGCTGCACCTGGCTCTCCTCACCAAGAGCCAGGCAAAATCACTTTGGAACAGAGAGGAGAAAAACAAAAGACAGCCCTTGCCTGAGCTCGAGCTCCACCGCTGACCAGGACTCCAGCGATCCAGGTGACAATGGTTCTCAGGGCGCGGCCCTCAGGAGGTCCAGTTTGGGCTCCCACTCTGCTGTGGCGGCCTCCGCAGCAGGCATGATGGTTGTTGCAGTCTCAGGATACCCAGGCGAAGAGAACCAAGCAGGAGGCTTGTCAGCTGGGGGTTGGCTCCATGCTGGCACTGGAAAAGGAGCTTCCAGGACAAGAACCATGTACATAGACACCAACACAAAAGCGGGCTTCAACCTGTCGATGCAGATGGTCTCCCTACATCCCCCCAAGTCTAACACAAAATGCTTCGCCCCACGTTCCAACACTCTGAACGGTCCGTCGTACAGTGGGTGCAGCGGGGTCTGGTGCACATCGCGCCTGACAAAAACAAAACTGGTGTTCTGCAAGCTTTTTGGGACAAATGTGCAGGAAAAACAATGGTGGGCCGGGCCCGGTACGCTCACAGCCTCCATCCTGTGTAAAAATTGCGCAGGCGGACCAACCTCGGGCGCGGGGATTTCCAGTAAAAACTCTCTGGGGATCCGCAGGGCCTGAGAAAAAACAAGTTCTGCCGGGGAGGCTGCCAGATCCTCCTTAGGTGCAGAGCGCAACCCTAAAAGAACCCAGGGCAAGCAGTCAACCCAATTTGTGTCCGTGAGCGAAGCTCTGAGCACTGCTTTAAGCGACGTATGAAAATGCTCGTATAACCTGTTAGCCTGGGGGTTGTACATGGTAGTGCAGTGAATTTTGACCCCCAGGCTCTGGGCCATCGCAGGCCAGAGTTCTGAAACGAATTGTGGACTCCTGTCGGACGTGATGTCCGATGGAGATCTGAAACGTGCCACCCAAACCAACAAAAAAGCGTGCGCCACTTCTGCGGACGTGATAGAAACCAGCGGGACCACTTCAGGCCAGCGTGTGGTGCGGTCCACGACTGTCAAAAGGTGCATGAAACCTTGTGACGGAGGGAGGGGTCCCACCAAATCCACGTGGACATGGTCGAACCTCCTAGCCAGGATTTGGAACGGCTTAAGGGGGGCTCTAGTGTGCTTGTGCACGTTGACCCAATGGCATGCAACGCAAGCTGCAGCGCACTCTTTCAGGTCTTTGCGCAAGTGTGGCCAGACGAATTTCACCCCCACTAGCTTAACTGAACTTAACTCCCAGATGCGAAAGGGAGTGGACCGACTCAAAAAAGCGACAGCGCCAAGAGCTCAGAACCACCGGGCATGTGCGGCTGGTGGAGACGTCACAGAGCAAGGGAGGGTACCCATCTTGCACCACCCTGCTCTCCAGCCTTAACCCAGTTGGTGTAAACTGGAGTGTGCAAATGTCTGCATCCCCAGCTTGCTCCGCGGCCATGGCGGGGAAATCTATCCCCATGTAGACCGGGGCGATTAACGTGTGTCACAGGCAATCAGCCACAACGTTGAGGTCACCGGCAATGTGTTGAATGTCTGTAGTAAACTCCGAAATTGCAGCCAAGTGCCGTTGCTGCTGGGCCGACCACGGTTCTGAGGTCTTGGACATCACGTGCATCAGCGGCTTGTGGTCCACGAACGCGGTGAACTCACGCCCCTCCAGCCAGAACTGGAAATGGCTCATCGCCAGGTGGAGAGCCAGCAATTCTCTATCGAATGAGCTGTACTTGCGTTCGTTGTCCAGCTAAAAAATGCGAGCGGCTGACACGAACCTGAGACACATTGCTCCACCACTGCCCCTATGGCAACGTCAGATGCATCCATCGTGAGCGCTATCCGTGCAGACAGATCCAGGTGGGCTAACAATGCGACATCCGCAAGTGCTGTTTTGGCATTAGTAAAAGCCTGGACTCGCTCGGGAGTCCAGTCAATGGCTTCCGTGGGCTTGTTTTTTTAAGAGCAGCATACAACGGCTGCATCAGCTGGACTGCCCAGGGAAGGAAATGGTTATAATAATTAACCATTCCCAAAACTCCTGTAGTGCTCTCACGGTCTGCGGGCGAGGAAAGTCCACCACAGCGCACACCTTATCCGGAAACGGAATCGCGCCCTCTGGCGAAATGCAGTGGCCCAAAAAATCAATCTCTGGCACACCAAACTGGCACTTTGCCGGGTTAGCTATCAGCCCGTGCACTTCCAACCTCTGGAAAACCATCTTGAGATGGGCAATGTGCTCCTCCTCGGACGCGCTAGCTACCAGAATGTTGTCTAAGTAGACAAAAACGAAAGACAAGTCGTGAAGCACTGCATCCATCATCCTCTGGTAAGTCTGCGCTGTGCCTTTTAATCTGAATGGCATGTGTATAAACTCAAAAATTCCAAAAGGAGTTATTGCTGCTGTTTTAGGAACATCTTCTACGCGCACTGGGACCTGATGGTATCCGCGGACCAGATCCACTTTCGAAAAAACACGCGCCCCAGCCAGGTGCATGGAAAAATCGTGGATGTGCGGAATTGGATAATGATCATGTTCTGTGGCATTATTCAGGTGCCGGAAATTGCCACACGTCGCCGTGACCCATCAGCTTTAGGCACCATGTGTAGCAGGGATGCCCACAGGCTGTTGGAGCGCTTGACAATGCCCAACTGCTCTAAGTTGGCAAATTCCTCTCACACGCTAGCCAGTTTAGCTGCGTCCAAACACCGAGGATGCGCGAACACCGACGGGCCTTTTGTCGTTATAAAGTGCTCAACCCTGTGTTTCTTCACCGTAGCCGAAAAAGTCCATGAGTTCTGGGAACTGTGCGAGAAAATGTTGATACTTACCCCCTGGAGCTATAACGTTAGCCAGTGTTGTCGATCCAGTAACCTGAGCTGTGCAGGGCAGTGAGGTAAAAGAGACAGTGTCCATTAATCTCCTATTAGCAACATCGACTAACAACCTATAAGTACATAAAAAATCTGCACCTAAAATGGGGCCAGAACATGCAGCTATCACAAAGTCCCACTGAAAGTTGCGTCCGTGTAAGCATATCATCAGTGTCCATTCGCCAAATGTCCTGACGGTGGATCCGTTGGCGGCTGTGAGCTCGGGACCGCTGCCTCCTGCCACCCTGTCTATGTTGACCGGCAGGATGAGGCTCTTCTGGGAGCCGGAGTTCACCAAAAACCACCCCCTCAAACGTGTGTCCATGACATAAAGCAGTCTGTTCCTGTCAGCATCAGTTGCAGTTGCCACCGAATTCCGAACGTGCCATCTTCCTGGCTTCTTGAATTGGCATGGCAACAGGCAGCGTTGGGCATTTGAGCTGAAATGGCTGTGATAAAAACAGATCACCCCGTTCCTTCATCTTCTGTTGACCATCCCATCTACCATGAACGGCTCCTCGACCTTGCTGGAGTCCCTCATGAATGCCGGTGTCACTGTCTGCGTGCTGGGAGCTCTGGTTGCCAAGATGATATGGTCCACTTCCTGCGCCAGAGTGCAGTAGTCCTTAGCAACCAGCCGCGGCGAGTTGGCCAGGATCGCCCTTGCTGTCGCCGGTAGGTTCCTGAGGAACAAGTGGGTGTATAGGAAAGATTTGTCGTCCTTCCCCCTCAGTGCCAACATGCTCTCCATAAGCTCCACTGCTGACTTGTCACCTAACTCCAAACACGTTAGGAGCCTCTCTGCCCTCTCACTGTCAGATAGGGCATAGCGCTGGAGAAGCATCCTCTTGAGCGCTTCATATTTTCCTTGGGCCGGCGGCTCCTGGAGCAGGCTCGTCACCTGTTGCATGGTGCGTGCATCCAGCGCAGCGACCACATAGTAATATCTGGTATCGTCCGTTGTTATCCTGTGGAGTGCGAACTGGGCTTCTGTGTGCAAGAACCACGCAGTCGGGTTGTGAAGCCAGAAGTCTAGGAGCTCGACTGAGACCACGCACACGGTGCTGGTGCACTCCCTCCGGGCAGTCTCCAGGGCGGTGCTCGGCTCGCTTTCCATGGCACATCTTGGGACACCAATGTGGAGAAAGGAGGCAGGCAAGGCAATGAGCTGGACGACACAGAAACTTCATTCTTTCGCCAACATAATTTACAGCAAAAGAGTCACCCGGGTCTCTGTGCATTCCTCTTTTATCTCTTTATTCCCATGCATCAAGACCCGGCCCTTCCGACAATGACACATTGTTGTATGAACAAAGAATTGTGTGGCACATTAACATAACATAATGCTGGCGCCGCTCCAATGCCCTTCTTCTCTCCACGGCTCCGGCATCTCTTACTCTCCCCGGTTTGTGCATAGAACCAGCCGTCCCGTCTGATGCCCCCTGGTGACACCTCCTCCTTTCGTCCATTGTCCTCCTCTCCCCTTGCCCTCTCTGGGTGGAGAAACCCCCACCCCATGCCCCCACAGTATGCCGTTTTTTTCGGGATCTGGTCAAGTGGACCCCTGACCAAGTGAGCACCCAAGTGGACCCCGGTATCCAATCTATACAGTGGGGCAAAAAAGTATTTAGTCAGCCACCAATTGTGCAAGTTCTCCCACTTAACAGATGAGAGAGGTCTCCAATTTTCATCATAGGTATACCTCAACTATGAGAGACAAAATGAGGAAAAAAAATCCAGAAAATCACATTGAAGGATTTTTAATGAATTAATTGGTAAATTCCTCGGTAAAATAAGTATTTGGTCAATAACAAAAGTTCATCTCAATACTTTGTTATATACCCTTTGTTGGCAATGACAGAGGTCAAACGTTTTCTGTAAGTCTTCACAAGGTTTTCACACACTGTTGCTGGTATTTTGGCCCATTCCTCCATGCAGATCTCCTCTAGAGCAGTGATGTTTTGGGGCTGTCGCTGGGCAACACAGACTTTCAACTCCCTCCAAAGATTTTCTATGGGGTTGAGATCTGGAGACTGGCTAGGCCACTCCAGGACCTTGAAATGCTTCTTACGAAGTCACTCCTTCGTTGCCCGGGTGGTGTGTTTGGGATCATTGTCATGCTGAAAGACCCAGCCACGTTTCATCTTCAATGCCCTTGCTGATGGAAGGAGGTTTACACTCAAAATTGGTTCCAGTTCCGCCGGACCGGCGGCGCCACACGAGTCGGCTGCCTGTTGCAACAGCCTTTTTTTTTTTAATCTTATTTCTTCTTTCTACACCTTTCACTCTGTATATACTGTATATCACGGACGCACGGATCGCCCCGGGGGTCTCCCGGGTCGGCGGACGGAGCCACGGTTTGCAGCGGGAGACGTTACAGCGGGGAGGAGCTAGTGCTAGCTAGCACTTGGCCGCCGCCCGGTGCTAATGGGAAACTCGACATACCGGGAGCTGTAGCGAAAAGGACGCGGGTACCGGGCTGGAGTTTAGGCGGCGTGAAAGAAATATAAGACAGAATAATAAAGAGCGATGGCAAGAACCAAGCAGACCGCCCGTAAAATCTACTGGAGGAAGAAGCCCCCCAGGAGACAGCTAGCCACAGGGCTGCTCGAAGAGGCGCTCTGGCCACCGGCAGAGTGAAGAGGCCTCGCCGTCACAGGCCCGTGGCTCTGAGAGAGATCCGTCGCTACCAGAAATCCACGGAGCTGCTCATCCGTAAGCTGCCCGTCCAGCGCCTGGTGAGGGAGATCGCTCAGGACTTCAAGACCGTCCTGCGTTTCTTGAGCTTCGCCGTCATGGCTCTGTAGGAGACCAGCGAGACCCACCTGGTGGTCTCTTCTTCGCTAAGGGGGTCACCATCATGCCCAAAGACTTCCAGCTGGCCCGTTGCATCCGCGGAGAGAGAGCTTAGACTTTCTGCTGCACATCCACCAGCCATAATGCTCTGCACTGTGTGTCTATATATATACATTTATAGTAATATGGACATATGTTTACTAGATGTTGTTTTTTCTTGCCTTCTGATTGTTGCTC
This sequence comes from Pholidichthys leucotaenia, assembly GCA_020510985.1. Classification (NCBI taxonomy): domain Eukaryota; kingdom Metazoa; phylum Chordata; class Actinopteri; order Cichliformes; family Pholidichthyidae; genus Pholidichthys; species Pholidichthys leucotaenia. The sequence continues at coordinate 125,652,457 of CM035837.1, read as the reverse complement.
TGAGTGTTGCTATCCCTGTGCTGTTGCAATCCTGGAATTTCCCTATTGTGGGACTAATAAAGGCTTATCTTATCTTATCTTAAAATCTCACGATACATGGCCCCATTCATTCTTTCCTTTACACGGATCAGTCGTCCTGGACCCTTTGCAGAAAAACAGCCCCAAAGTATAATGTTTTCACCCCCATGCTTCACAGTAGGTATGGTGTTCTTTCTCCTCCAAACACGACAAGTTGAGTTTTTTACCAAAAAGTTCTATTTTGGTTTCATCTGACCATATGACATTCTCCCAGTCCTCTTCTGGATCATCCAAACGCTCTCTAGCAAACTTCAGACGGGCCTGGACATGTACTGGCTTAAGCAGGGGGACACGCCTGGCACTGCAGGATTTGAGTCCCTGGCGGCGTAGTGTGTTACTGATGTAGCCTTTGTTACTTTGGTCCCAGCTCTCTGCAGGTCATTCACTAGGTCCCCACGTGTGGTTCTGGGATTTTTGCTCACTGTTCTTGTGATCATTTTGACCTCACGGGGTGAGATCTTGCGTGGATTCCCAGATCGAGGGAGATTATCAGTGGTCTTGTATGTCTTCCATTTTCTAATAATTGCTCCCACAGTTGATTTCTTCACACCAAGCTGCTTACCTATTGCAGATTCAGTCTTCCCAGCCTGGTGCAGGTCTACAATTTTGTTTCTGGTGTCCTTTGACAGCTCTTTGGTCTTGGCCATAGTGGAGTTTGGAGTCTGACTGTTTGAGGTTGTGGACAGGTATCTTTTATACTGATAATGAGTTCAAACAGGTGCCATTAATACAGGTAATGAGTGGAGGACAGAGGAGCCTCTTAAAGAAGAAGTTACAGGTCTGTGAGAGCCAGAAATCTTGCTTGTTTGTAGGTGACCAAATACTTATTTTACCAAGGAATTTACCAATTAATTCATTAAAAATCCTTCAATGTGATTTTCTGGATTTTTTTTTCTCATTTTGTCTCTCATAGTTGAGGTATACCTATGATGAAAATTGGAGACCTCTCTCATCTTTTAAGTGGGAGAACTTGCACAATCGGTGGCTGACTAAATACTTTTTTGCCCCACTGTATAGTGTTCTTTCTCCTCCAAACACGACAAGTTGAGTTTTTACAATAAAGTTCTATACTGGTTTCATCTGACCATATGACATTCTCCCAATCCTCTTCTGGATCATCCAAATGCTCTCTAGCAAACTTCAGAAGGGCCTGGACATGTACTGGCTTAAGCAGGGGGACACGTCTGGCACTGCAGGATTTGAGTCCCTGGCGGCATAGTGTGTTACTGATGGTAGCCTTTGTTACTTTGGTCCCAGCTCTCTGCAGGTCATTCACTAGGTCCCCCCTTGTGGTTCTGGGATTTTTGCTCACCGTTCTCGTGATCATTTTGACCCCATGGGGTGAGATCTTGCGTGGAGCCCCAGATTGAGGGAGATTATCACTGGTCTTGTATGTCTTCCATTTTCTAATAATTGCTCCCACAGTTGATTTCTTCACACCAAGCTGCTTACCTATTGCAGATTCAGTCTTCCCAGCCTGGTGCAGGTCTACAATTTTGTTTCTGGTGTCCTTTGACAGCTCTTTGGTCTTGGCCATAGTGGAGTTTGGAGTCTGACTGTTTGAGGTTGTGGACAGGTGTCTTTTATACTGATAAAGAGTTCAAACAGGTGCCATTAATACAGGTAACGAGTGGAGGACAGAGGAGCCTCTTAAAGTCCTCAGACGGTGCCTTTTTTTTATTGAACCAATAAACTGATAGTATGAAAATATTCCATTCTGGCCATTCCCGTGATTTAATATGTGTCACCAGCCTCCATAAATGACTTTATTTGGTAATAGCCCATCTTTCACTTAGTGATGCTGCAGTACCGCCATCTGTCGATAGGGGCAGGCAGCAGTGACGTCAGCTCAGGAAGAAGTGAGGGTGATGTTGCCTGCCTGTGCTGTGAGCCTCATCAGAGAAACATTCCCATCGGATCACTACAAGGGATTTTGCCTACCAAGATTAGATTTGTGAAAAATGATATTTAAATAAAGTTTTGTAAAATCATATATTGAGTTTATTAATGTTCATGTCAATTTTATAATTCTAATATTTCAGCATTCATCAAAGTTGCATGTCATATACATTTGAATAATTTTTCTACCATTTTATGGTATAAAATTCGGGTTCAATTCGGCACTCAATGTGGTGGGAACTCTGGCTTGTACATAGTGCCACTGTTCCCATAAGTGGGTTGGATCAACCAAGGTTTTGTTGAACAGAGTATTCATCAGATCATCCACATATTCTGAAAAAAAATATATTCAATAAAAATTAGACATCCATTTGACTACAGTATGAAATACAAATTTGACCAAAATTAACATAATTTGATAAAAGCTATGAAATGTGAAAGTTGAATGAAGACCAACCCTCCACCCACTGTAAATATCATATACAAGCCTAGAAAATGATACTAATATTTCTTATACTCACGGAAAGTTGGATTAACTTTCTTTGCTTGTAGTTTATATCCGCCTTTTTTGAATTTTGGGTACCTGATGATGAAGACCGGCTCACCATCACGATTCTGTGCCTGCTTGCGGCCTGCATTTTCATTAAAGTGCATTGCAGCTAAACAAAGTCTGTAATTAGAATATTATCACAATGATTTATTTTTGGACATATATGTGATCTATCAGCAGAAACTCTATGTAATTGGCACTGTTATTGTCATGACGGCCGCTGGGCCGTCATCCAGCTCATCAGCTCCAGCCGCGCACAGACCAACAGGTGTTAATCAGCGCCTCTTAAAAGCCAGCGTCATGGACAGCCCGGCACGGAGTCGTCTGTCTTCCTCGACCGAGTATGAGCCAGAGCTTCGTTTCACAGCCAAGTCAAGAACGCCACGACAAGACCTACCACGTAAGAAGACTATTTGCTTTTCTACGCCTAATCTTTACCCCTGTGCACAGGTGGACCTCCCAGGCGGCGGACCGGTATCTCCAACGGACGGAGAATTACCCTCTCCCTTCCGGAGCTCCTCCTGGCCTTCGCTAATTCAGGAATTCTCTCCACTGCAGCTGCAGGTACTGTCACTCCCTCTGTCACAGGAGTCATTGTCACCACGGTTACGGACATTATCACTGTCACGGCTACGGGAACAACGTCACAGCTGTCAGTGCAGTCATTGCTCTCGCCACGAACTCCACCACGGTTACTGGAGTTATCACCATCACAGCTTCAAGCACCAGAACCACCACAGCTCACGGACATCGGGGAACAGCCAGATACAGTCAGAGACAACCTCAAGTAAGCTGCACACCTGCACTTGTCCTTTTGTGCTGAACAGCCTTAACGGTTTCTGCTTGTGTGTTCTAGGGTTGCCAGGTCGTCTTCTGTATCGCTCAGCTCCGGTGACCAGGCTGCTATATCTGCACTTACACTTGCACTACACTCACTCACACTTGACAATAAAGAATAACTATTTTGTATGTGTCTGTGTCTGTCTCTTGGGTCCTGAAACATGTCAGTTATTATAATTGCATTTCATATTTTTGGTCACATATTGCATCTCCTCACCTTGTCAACATTCCAAGGAATGAGAAGTGTACACTCTTTGGTGCAAAATGAATAATCAGACTGTGGAAAGCCTCCACATTTGAAGTTTGCTGCCCTGGACTCAGCTTTCGCACATCCCTGAGGACCCATGTTTTGTTGATCATAACTTTTTCACAGCCCTTTGTGCCTGAAATAAATTGTAGGTGTGAGATATGTCACCAAAAATGATGAAAATCAATGGGATAATTTTTATATATATAATACATGCACTGTTTCATTGTGTGAAACTGTTTTTTGTGTTAGGTTGCAGTCTCTCAGGAGCTGGGGGATCGTATGTAGTGCTTGCATCTTTGTACTGGTTGATGCGCAGGCAGCAGAGCAGCGCGCCGTTCAGCCGGAAAAAAGCAGAGGACAAGGGTAACGGGCACCACACCGAGACAGGGATAATCGGTGATAATGTTGCTTACTTGCAGGGACAGGTGGCTGGCGTCGGCAGCTGACGAGGCGCAGGTGTGCGCGCAGCTGGAGCCGCGAGTCGTGACACAAATTGCATCTTATTCTCGAAATCGCTGTCAACGAAATGTCTACTGCACATGTTGAGTGATTTACCGACATTCCAATTTTTTCGCGTTTTCTGAACGATTTTCCCAGGGACGGGAAATTCATAAACACTCACCGCATGCTCCTCTGATATACCGTCGCACCCGTAGACAACACAATGCCAAACCATAATTAATTCGATTACTGAAATCCTAATCTTAATAAATAATCTATTTGTAATCCACAAGTACTCCGAGAAATATCCGTAATCGCCGATTTTAAAACGTAAACAATAAGCAATGTCCGCCGAGCGTGTGCGTGTCTCTCCCTGAAATTACGTCACACAGTCAGTGGCCATCTTAGCCGCTGATCGCTTGGCTGAGTCAGACAGCTCTCAAGGACAGCATACTTCAAGAGCGCATTGTCACCTTATGCGACATTTGTTGACACCAAAACATGTGCGGTTCAAATTAGCTCGTCTCACACAAAAATTTAAGATATGATTTAGCGATATTGAATTTTCGTCCGGCCGACGCCTTTAAAGAAGAAGTTACAGGTCTGTGAGAGCCAGAAATCTTGCTTGTTTGTAGGTGACCAAATACTTATTTTACCAAGGAATTTACCAATTAATTCATTAAAAATCCTTCAATGTGATTTTCTGGATTTTTTTTTCTCATTTTGTCTCTCATAGTTGGGGTATACCTATGATGAAAATTGGAGACCTCTCTCATCTTTTAAGTGGGAGAACGTGCACAATTGGCGGCTGACTAAATACTTTTTTTCCCCACTGTACATGTACAAGTACATTTTCAATCCATTGAGTTACAAACTGATTCAGAGCTTTCTAAAGTGTCATTCAGAACATAATAGTCCCACATACAGTGGGGTAAAAAAGTATTTAGTCAGCCACCTATTGTGCAAGTTCTCCCACTTAAAAGATGAGAGAGGTCTCCAATTTTCATCATAGGTATACCTCAACTATGAGAGACAAAATGAGAAAAAAAATCCAGAAAATCACATTGAAGGATTTTTAATGAATTAATTGGTAAATTCCTCACTAAAATAAGTATTTGGTCAATAACAAAAGTTCATCTCAATACTTTGTTATATACCCTTTGTTGGCAATGACAGAGGTCAAACGTTTTCTGTAAGTCTTCACAAGGTTTTCACACACTGTTGCTGGTATTTTGGCCCATTCCTCCATGCAGATCTCCTCTAGAGCAGTGATGTTTTGGGGCTGTCACTGGGCAACACAGACTTTCAACTCCCTCCAAAGATTTTCTATGGGGTTGAGATCTGGAGACTGGCTAGGCCACTCCAGGACCTTGAAATGCTTCTTACGAAGCCACTCCTTCGTTGCCCAGGCGGTGTGTTTGGGATCATTGCCATGCTGAAAGACCCAGCCACGTTTCATCTTCAATGCCCTTGCTGGTGGAAGGAGGTTTTCACTCAAAATCTCACGATACATGGCCCCATTCATTCTTTCCTTTACAATGATCAGTCGTCCTGGTCCCTTTGCAGAAAAACAGCCCCAAAGTATGATGTTTCCACCCCCATGCTTCACAGTAGGTATGGTGTTCTTTCTCCCCCAAACACGACAAGTTGAGTTTTTACCAGAAAGTTCTGTTTTGGTTTCATCTGACCATATGACATTCTCCCAATCCTCTTCTGGATCATCCAAATGCTCTCTAGCAAACTTCAGAAGGGCCTGGACATGTACTGGCTTAAGCAGGGGGACACGTCTGGCACTGCAGGATTTGAGTCCCTGGCGGCGTAGTGTGTTTCTGATGTAGCCTTTGTTACTTTGGTCCCAGCTCTCTGCAGGTCATTCACTAGGTCCCCCCATGTGGTTCTGGGATTTTTGCTCACCGTTCTCGTGATCATTTTGACCCCACGGGGTGAGATCTTGCGTGGAGCCCCAGATCGAGGGAGATTATCAGTGGTCTTGTATGTCTTCCATTTTCTAATAATTGCTCCCACAGTTGATTTCTTCACACCAAGCTGCTTACCTATTACAGATTCAGTCTTCCCAGCCTGGTGCAGATCTGCAGTTTTGTTTCTGGTGTCCTTTGACAGCTCTTTGGTCTTGGCCATAGTGGAGTTTGGAGTCTGACTGTTTGAGTTTGTGGATAGGTGTCTTTTATACTGATAACGAGTTCAAACAGGTGCCATTAATACAGGTAACAAGTGGAGGACAGAGGAGCCTCTTAAAGAAGAAGTTACAGGTCTGTGAGAGCCAGAAATCTTGCTTGTTTGTAGGTGACCAAATACTTATTTTACTGAGGAATTTACCAATTAATTCATTAAAAATCCTTCAATGTGATTTTCTGGATTTTTTTTTCTCATTTTGTCTCTCATAGTTGAGGTATACCTATGATGAAAATTGGAGACCTCTCTCATCTTTTAAGTGGGAGAACTTGCACAATTGGTGGCTGACTAAATACTTTTTTGCCCCACTGTACCTATTCTGTGGATTTTCATCTGGGCCAGCCAGTGGTGATGAGCAGCAGCGGTGGAGAAGAAAAGGCTTTTGAAAGCAGAAGCAGAGCCAAAACCTTCTCTGGGTCAGCTTAGTTGTCATCTTACATACATATATTTTTTACACTTCTTGGTGACCAGGAAAAGTCTTTCCAACAACTTTACACAAATTCTTGTTGTTGTTCTCCTTCTTCGCGTTTACAAATCACTGGATTGAAAATGTACTTGTACATGTACAGATTGGATTCCGGGGTCCACTTGGAGTGCTCACTTGGTCAGGTGCCCACTTGACCTGTATCCGTGCTCAAAACTCCCCCTCCCCCCAAAAAAGGAACACCTCATGAGATGAATCTGAAAATTAAACTTTTCCAATGTGTTGATGAGTTAAAGCTTTTCTATAAATTATCGTGTCATTATAATTTGCAATTTTTTTTATCAAATATGTTAGCGTCAATGTTCCTTCGTTGTTAGCCACAGTAGCATTAGCATGTCCTTCGGTCCATCCAGACTAAAACCTCCCGTCACATGAACAGCTTCTTCCCCTCTGCCATTAGACTGCTGAACACTAAGTGACTCTCGTGCACCATGTACAGCAGCTCAACCAGACTCATGTCAATCATCACTGTTTTCTTCCTGCATTACCGACTGCACTATATAGTTCTCCACAGTATCTGCTGCTGGCTAATATATATTTTAACTGTTGACCAGTATCACTTAATCTTATCCTACACTTTATTACATGTATAGTTTATTTCTCTTATCTTATCATGTTTAATGTTGCAGCATTGTACCGAGACAAATTCCTAGTTTGTGTACTACATGAACAATGGCAATAAACCTGATTCTGATTCTGATTCTGATTCCTATACATGATGGTTGTAAGTAAACTAAATAAATAGAATTGCAAATAAATAAAAAATAAATGCAATAAAAAACTGAGGAACATACCGTCAGTTAGTGATGGGATGGCAGATTCCGGAGAGTCGAGGGTGCTCCAAGCTTATCCAGGAAATATTTGGCGAAGCACATTTCGAGGCGTGTATTGCTGACGTATGTGTTGATGTCGTACCATGTGACTGGGTCAGGAAGCTGATGTAACCAAATTTTATCTAAACACTTTAAAGGTCCTGGGGTAAAAAAAATCAGACGGATCTGTGAGTTAATAGTCTTTTATTGCTGTCAGCCATGAGAGGAGTGAGAGCAGGAAAAAAAGTCAGCTCTGCCCCACAGAGAGTAAAACAGGTACTTTATATGACCATCAGAAAAAAAAGAAAAACACTTTGGGATGATAAGACAGATGAGGGAAGAGAAGGGAGGGGGAGTGAGAGCATTCAGACCTTAGCAGGTCAGTGTGACATTAAACTTCATGCTGGAGCACAAAACATAACGGACATATCAAACAACTTGTTAATGTAACTTATACCCTTATAGATTACAATAGACAGTATAAAAATGTGAGTTCATATATGGATATAAGAACAATTCATATATTGTGACACACTTATAAAATATATGATCCCTAGTTACTCATCAGATTAAGGCATAGGCAATAAATTTCCACCACAATTCCCTCCTCTTGGTCATATATGACCATTTGTACAAGACTGTCAAAGTGAAAAATCAGCAAAAGTACACGCTGTCAGGTTTAAACTGATGCATCATGAGCAGTGACATAGAACAATAGCATGTGTGAAGAGTCACAAGGGGCTGTTTTTTTGAGTGTGAGCACTCAATGGAGAGCAAGCAAAGATAACAAATGGATGTGGCGGACATAAAATATTTGCATCACATTTTGGTCTTTCGTCATGTAATCATCAGAGAAAGGGAGTTCGGACATTTCCAAATCATCGTAATCCGACACTGGCGGTGCTGAGGCAAGAGTCACGTCAGGGTCAAAGGTGGCGGCTGGCATGTAATGCAGCATGGTGGAAATGAACAACTTTGATATCATATGTCTAATAATTGGGAGTATACAGCAACCACAAAACATGAGAAGCAACAGAACAGCAGACAAAAGTATACCAATACGAACAAGCCAATCTTGCCATCCGCCGCTGAACAACCAATCATAAATATCTCCTCCACGAACATTATCGAGCAGGGAGGCATCATGAAGAGCTGTGAGGTTTTGAATGGCTTGGGAAATAATTCCAGTGTCGGCATCATTAGCAGGGACGTAGGTGCAGCAGTCCGTTCCCACTATCGCACAGACCCCACCCTGTGATGCTGTTAGCTGATCTAACACCATCCTGTCTTGTAATTCCATTAGTCTAAAGGCATGCAACTCATCTTGAATGCCCTTAAGGGCTAAGAGAATCACGTTTGCAAAGGTTCCCACACGATAGTCTAATGTCTCCATGCGCAGCAAGAGCTTACCTACGCCGACCCATGGAAACAAAGAAAGAGCGACTTTCTGAGCATCTGTCCAGAACTTATGGGTCTTAGGCACGTCAGTGCCCCAAACAGAATCATGTGGGGACACATCCCTCTGTGACCTGTGACCAGACCCGTCCAAGGGATTAGCAGTTACAATGAAAGAGTGGTCAGTCGCATGCACTGCGGTGCAACGGCCCACCAAATTCTCAGGCAACGCCTGATACATATAAGCACCGCATAGCCACAGAAAATCATCTTGTGGCATTACTCCCATAACATCAGGGACCGAATAGTAAGGCCTGCATGTTGTACCTGGCAGGGCCTGAGTGGTGTTAGTATGAGCCTGGTCATTAGTGGTACATGGTGAGTAAGTATGGGAACAATAAGCTCTGGGAATAGAGCCCATTTTTACCCCGGGCAGGGCAAGAGTGAGATTATTAACATAACATATAAATTTAGAGTTTGGAGGGTACTGAACTGGGCCAAAGAGGGGCGTATTGTCACTGCATTTTATTGCCAGGATTTTAGAAAAATTCCTCCCTGTATAGAGTGGTATAGGGGGTAAACTGTGACCTGTTGTTTTCTGTACAATTTGATTTAGGAAGTAAGGGGACAGTGGCAACTTCAGAATATCAGGAAAGAGATCAGATGAGTTAAATGGTGCAGGAGAAACATGAGGATTGGTGGTAGCTACAGGCATTCTAGTGCAGACATAACAGTTCATAGCTTTTTTCTGCTTCGCAAGGAAGCGGGCATACCGATACCATGAGTTTAAAAGGAAACTTGAGGAGAAATTCCCCTTGTCTTCCGCTAGCCGCAATATGTCATTGATGACTTCTCCAGAACTAGCATCACGAGCAATTCATGTAAACACTACAAGAGATTGCGTCTGTGAAGGATGGTGTGATGGGGCATAGAAACAAATCATCAGATAGATGGTCAAGTTGACCAACAATAAGATAAAAAGCCCTGTACACAGGAAGTCCCACGTGGTCCAGTCGCGATATCATCATCGGTCCCGCTGACTGTCATCCACAAGCAGATGTTGGCATAAGTTCGAATTGTCCGTCGGAATGTCAATATCAGTGTAAATGGTATGCATGGTGTATGTTTCTACTGAGCAGCGTTCGGCGTACACTGAGGTTGTTTGTGACGGCTGTCAAGTGCAATAGTATGTGGCCTTATGTTGTCACACGGCGATTAGGTGACAACACTAGTCGCACTTCTTCTTCTCTCCTTTATGTTGATAACCAGACAGCCTGCGTTTCTATTGCAAACACCAGTACTGGACACCAGAGGGTGCTGTCAGCTGACATTTGCATAGACAAACAGACAGTCACTGTCTTTGTCGAGGAGTCCAAAACCCAGAGGATCCAGCTGAAGAAGCCGCCAAAGATGAACAAGGAGTTGGCTTTCAAGTTAATGGGGGGGTAATAATGAAGCTGGTGGTGGTTTTGGCTAACCACTTGGACATTTGCTTCTCGTCCTAGTCTGCAACGTGGGGTGGTGATTGTGGCTAATCACCATCTGCTTCTTACTCCTGGTCTGGTCTGGGTTCTTCTGGCTTGACCCTGGGACCTTTCTGCAGTGTGTTGCGTGGATCCACGTTGCCCTTTCAGTGATTTTCACAGCCATGAATGTCGTCAGAAGGACTTGGTATGGACCCAACCACCGTTTGCTGTGCCAATTCTTCCTTTTGAAGCTTTTAACCACCACCCAGTCACCTGGTTTGATGTCATGGAGGAGCCCCTCGGTAGGTTTGGGCAGGACAGCTTTTACCTGTTGAGAATTGTTTTGCAGTTGGCAGGACAAGGCAGAGCAATAAGATAACATGGCATTTTCAAAATGTGAAGTGGTTAGAGGAGGTGGTGTCTTCCTCTCTGCCGAGAAACCTAGAAAGGGAGGACGAGCAAACAAAATCTCAAAGGGTGACATATTATATTTCTTCCTGACTCGCATGCGCATGTACATGAGTGCCAATAGCAGATATTTTACCCAGGGTAGGCCAGTCTCATCCTGGAGTTTGGCGAGCTTGTTCTTTAGGGTGCCATTTTCACGCTCAATGGAGTGTTGGAGAGGTCAGGTCTGGGAGAGGTAACAAAGTCCAGCAAGGACAAACAGTCATGTTCACAGTCTGTGTCATCATCACAAAAAGGTGGGGTAAGATTGGTGGCTGGGTTAAATGACTGTGCACAGCGTTTGACAGTAAGGTTTGGCAATTCAAGGAGGGTAGAATAATATCTAAGCCACCTTGCATGGGAGAGGTGTGACGACTTCTGCTCATTCAGAAGCAGTGCAACAGCATGAGGAACATACAGAGTGAGAGGAGAATACAAAGCAATGTCTCGAGATGCCTCTACAGCACATTCTGCCGCAGCCACAGCCCGGAGACAGAGCGGAAGCCCTGCCGCAACAGCGTCCAATTTGCAAGAGTAATACGCAACTGGGCGAAGTTTGTCACTGTGGGGCTGCAGGAGAACGGAGGTCATGCATCCGGACTTCTCATCAACATACTGAACAAAAGGTTTAGATGGATCAGGAAGTGAAAGTGTTGGAGGAGCCAAAAGAGTTTTCTTCATGTTTTCAAAGGAGTCATTAGCAGCAGGTGTCCACTCCAAAGGGAAGTGTGAGGGACCCTTTGATGGAATGATGTCACGCATTGGTCTCTCAGTGCATGAAAAATCAGAAATGAAGGAACGGCAATAGGATGCCATGCCAAGGAAGGAAAGAAGTTCTTTCTTGGTTTTAGGCTTGTCCATGTGACAGATTGCTTGTGCACGCTTTGGAGAGAGAGATTTGCCTTGATTAGAGATTTGATGGCCCAAAATGTGACCATTGGTTTACAAAATTGCAGTTTTGACTTTGAAGTCTTGTGGCCTTCTGCAGCAAGGTGACACAAAAGCTTCAAAGAGTCTGCTTGGCATTGTGCCTCATTTGGCGCGCACAGCAAAAGGTCATCGACATACTGAATTAGAACAGAGCCTTCTGACATTTGAAGAGAGCTCAAAGAGCTCTTAAGAGCCGCGTTATAAATGGTTGGGCTTTCGCAGTAGCCCTGGGCCAATCTGGTGAACGTGTAAAGAACCCCATTGAATTGGAATGTAAACCAAAACTGTGAGTCTTTGTGGATGGGGATGCTGAAAAACGTGTTTGACAAATCCACCACTGTAAAATAGGTTGAATTTGGAGGAATTTGGGTCAAAATGGTGTGAGGGTTAGGGACCACAGGGGCACGTTGGACAACGGCAGTGTCAACGGCCTGGAGGTCTTGAACAAAATGCCATTCATCAGGTTGGCCCTCATCTCTGACCTTTTTTACGGGAGAAATTGGCGTACAAACTGGAGAATGTGGCGCAGGGACAATAATCCCTTCTTTTATAAGTGATTCAAAGACAGGAGTGATACCATCATGTGCCTCAGGCCTGAGTGGGTACTGCATGGATTTGGGTCTGAAATGAGATGTTGGGATTATAACGACTGGAGGGCAGTTTTTTTATAAGCCCCACATCATATTTGTGTGTAGCCCACAGAGATGATGGAACATGGGAGAGCATGTGGTCCTCCTGACTCTGTACAGAGGGCATGATAACAGGTTTCATCCATCTGTACCGCCTGGTGTCATCCAAAGTTTGGATGAAATGCTCACAGGAAAGTGAAACCGCGTACTCTGCATGATACATCTGCAGAGTGGGGGAAAATGAAACTGTACTGAGGCCAGTGTGGTGTAGTGGTGCAGATGAAACCCAGTCATCAGCGCGATGAGCGGCAAGGTGCCCGTGCACTCATATCGCTCCACGCTGAGGAGGAGGCTTTTGTGAGTGAGACATGTGGGTGGCTGTGTGGAACTGAGAACACTTTAGACATGCTAGGTGTGAGTGCGATCATCAAAAAACTGAAATCTGCTGCCCACACAACGTGTCGTTTGCAGTGAGGTAGATTTAACTTGTAACCATTGATTTTCATATTCTGTGTCAGGGCCCTGTGAGAGATGTGTTGTGCAGTACGTTCTGTGTGGTGGCATGGAAACTGTAGCTTGTGACGAGAGCTTCTTTCCCATTTTGACCAAATGGAAGCTCTGCCCTTCATCTGTCAGTGCCCATTCATAAATGTACAGCAGAGATGGAATTTTGGCAAAGGTTGAGCTGGGAGTTTCAATTTGAGTTCCCTGTGGTGTGCAGGAGAGTGAGAGTGACAAACTGCACATCAGATCTCTGCCTAACAAGCTGAAAGGGCACTAAGGTGAAAACAGGAAAATGTGAGTGAATGTTTTCCCATCCATTGTACATGACAATGGTTCCGTGAAAAAGTCATGTGTGAAACCTCCACTCTCCACCTGTGATGTGAGTGAACGAGAGGTGAGGGGAGGTTTTAACCCAGAGATGGACGACAAAACTGAATTTGTAGCTCCACTGTCGACCATAAAATCTATCATCGATCTGGTCAGCAGAGAGGGCCTTTTCAAGATCCTGCCAAAGATAGGATGCCCACCAAAGTTGCAAAGCCTCATCGAATCGTTTCACACCAACATGCAGGGGATAGTGCAGCACGATGGCAACGTCTCAGAGCCATTCAACATACGCAGCGGAGTGAAACAGGGCTGTGTACTTGCGCCAACCCTCTTTGGGATTTTCTTTGCTATGCTCCTGAGGCATGCCTTCAGCACAGCAACAGAGGGAATCTACCTGCACACAAGATCTGACGGCAGGCTTTTCAACCTCGCCCGCCTGAAAGCCAGAACCAAAGTACGCGAGGCTCTAATCAGAGACATGCTGTTCGCAGATGACGCTGCAGTCGCAACCCACACACAGCAGGAGCTTCAGACCCTGATGGACCGCTTCTCCCAGGCATGCAAGGACTTCGGGCTTACCATCAGCCTGAAGAAGACTAACGTCTTGGCGCAAGGCACGGAAGCACCACCAACCATCACCATTGACGACTGCGAGCTGGAGGTCGTGAATCAGTTCACGTACCTGGGGTCCACGATCAGCAACAACCTCTCCCTTGATACAGAAATCAACAAGAGGATTGGAAAATCAGCCTTCACACTCGCTCGCCTCACCACACGAGTGTGGGAGAATCCCAAACTCTCTGTCAAGACGAAGATGGCAGTGTACAACGCCTGCGTCATCAGCACACTGCTCTATGGGAGTGAGACGTGGACAACATACGCCCGGCAGGAAAAGAGACTGAACTCCTTCCACTTGCGCTGCATTCGCCACATCCTGGACATATCCTGGCAGGACAAAGTGCCCAACACAGAAGTTCTGTCCCGCGCCGGCCTTCCCTCCATGTTCACTCTACTCAGGCAGCGCAGGCTCCGCTGGCTAGGCCACGTTCACCGTATGGAGGATGGCAGAATCCCCAAAGACGTCCTCTATGGAGAACTGGCAACTGGCAGGAGAGACGTTGGCCGCCCACAGCTGCGCTTTAGAGACGTCTGCAAGAGAGACATGAAGGCCCTGGATATCAACACAGAGCGCTGGGAGGACCTTGCAACGGACCGCTCCAAATGGAGAGGCACCCTGACCAGACAGCTCAAGGTGGGTGAAGAGAGACTGACTGCTGCAGCAGATGAAAAAAGGACCCGCAGGAAGAACCGCCACAGACCCAGCAGCACGGAGACCACCCACAAGTGTGACCTGTGTGACAGGGACTGTCATTCGCGCATCGGCCTGTTCAGCCACAGGCGGTGCTGTTCCAGCAGAGTAGACGTTTAGGATTCTCTTCCATGGTCATCATAGACCGACGGAGGCCAACGATTTCCTGAAACCTTAACAGGCAAGATTGGTAAGTCTCTGAAATGAGAAGTAGAATATGATGTAAGTGTCAATGCTGTGTATTCAGTAAGAGATGTGTGTGTGGCTGCAACGTGATCTTTATTGGCAAGCACATGTACGGCATCTGCTGGGGGTGAGGGTAAAGAGAGAGAGCATTGTCTAGTCTTATCCACCTGGCGTCACTGCTGAGGTTGTTGGGGTTGGGGTTGAGGTGGCGGGGGCTGGGGGAAAGGGTGTGGTGGCTGGCCAGGGTTTTGTCGGGGCCAGGATGCATGGTTGCCTTGCTGGAAGTTACCTCTGCCCCTCCCCCTTCCACGAGGTCCAGATCGTGGTCTTACTGGGCATGCTGTAGCCCAGTGTCCAGCTTGCTTGCAGTAGCCACAGGTTGACAGCTGTGGGCACTGTCTCATCCAGTGTCCTTCTTGGCCACAGTAGCGACACTGGTTAGGGCCAGCAGAGGAGCCTGGGTGTGGCTGTGTCAGAGTGGGGGCCCACTGCACCATCGTGAGCAGGGCCTTTTCCAGGTTGTCCTCCTTGCTTTTTGTCTTCTTCTTCGTGGTTGATTCATGTTTACGGTGGTGATGGTTGGCATGGCGAGGACAGTCTCACAATTATCCTCCCCCCAGCCAATGCAGGTCATCTTTATATCTGCTGCAAGGTGAGGATGCAATCCTGCCATGAACCACATATTGAGATGTGTGCCATATGGTCCCGTATCTTTCATATAATCATTTGGGGCAGAGATGCCCGCTGCACCATTAAAAACCTTGCGCAACCTATGGAAGTAGTCTCCAGGCACCTCGTCATCCTTCTGTTTGCATTGGGCCACCTTGGAGAGATCTGAGGTCTTACGGCATTGATCCTCAATCAGCCGCACGAGTGCCTTTATCGTGTCTTTGTAGTTCTTATTGATGGTATCGTCCCCCCAGACATAGTTGTCAGGGCGCACATCCACAGCAAATGCTGGCATCAGCTTGGCCATATTAGTAGGCGTACACTTCTGAGCCATAATTCTTCGCAACTCTGAGAAGGTGGGGCAGTAGGTCTCACAGAATGCCCATAATTGTTCACAGAAGTACGCAGGGTCATTCTCCAGCTGGGGCAGTGTAGCTGCAAACTTAGGAATGTCTTCTGGAGCCCACGGGCGAAACACCAAGTGTGGACCTCCGTCCCCTGCCACCTCCACCATAGGGATGTTGGTGTCCGGAGGTTGGTCATGTTCTTGCTTTGGTGTTCGGTCACGCAAAAGTGGAGGTTCTGTGCTCGTGACCGCTTTGTGCTGAAATGGGGGTTTCTGGTCAGTCAGCGGTTGGGCAGCAACCCCTCCTATCGCTCCTTGCAGCCCCTTGTCCACTCCTTCCTGCAGTGCTGGGTCTTCTTGGGCATCTTGATGTGCTGGCCCCCTTCTAAAGCTGTCATCTTCTGGTGTGAGAGCATATGGGTCAGGTAGTGCTGAGTATAATGCCGCAGTGAAAGAATTAGTAGGGTGGGGTTGAGGAGGAATGAGTCGTTCACGTTCATAAGGTGGAGGGAAGTTAGGGTCCCCAGCAGAGTGTAAAAATTGTTTTTGTGTAATTTGTGTATTTTCTCTATCCTTTCTCTTCCATTCATTCTCCTTTCTATTCTGTTCTTGCTTATCCCTACGTGCCTTTGCCTCAGTGAGCCACATCTCGACCATGCCCTTTTCTAACTGTAACTGCGTCAGCTTTTCTCTGTCCTTCTGACTCTGCTTTTTCCTTATTTGTACCCTGTGGATTTCACCGTTTATTTTATTCCTCAAAGTAGTGATAATTTCTACAGAAAGTGACCCCCCCCCCCTTTCCCAGGGAATGCATCCTCACAGATCCATTTTTGCAGAAATTCAACACTTCCAGGACCGTACTTATCAGTCATGTATTTCACCTTTGGTCCATGCACTCCGGAGAGGCACCGTTTGGGTTTTGATTTACAAGACCCCTTTATTGACCAATACAACCGTCAACTGTCACGAAACATCTTAAGTGCCCAGTATGACGCGTTCTATTATTGACCACTGGTTACCGCCAGTGCGTCTCACTGTGTCTCAGACTATATCCCCAAACCTTTTTATAACTGGTACTGTATACTGTCTGTAGTGGGACTCTAACCCACTATCTGTACACAGATATTGGTCTAATTAGGTGGAATGTATGACTGATCACTCTTACAAATTTTTAAAAAAAAAATGTAATAATATATTACTTACTCAAATTCTTTTCTTTTGGAGGCTTCCAGGACGGTTCTTTGGAATAATGTGTCACGATTCTATCAAGTGACGCACTCACGTCGCCTAAAAAGGCGGAAAGAGCCAAACTCCGTTTGGGTGATCAATTCACGTCAGTCGCTGGAAATCGGTGATCAATTATCCCACTTCTTGACACCACTGATGTAACCGAATTTTATCTAAACACTTTAAAGGTCCTGGGGTAAAAAATAAGATGGATCTGTGAGTTAATAGTCTTTTATTGCTGTCAGCCATGAGAGGAGTGAGAGCAGGAAAAAAAGTCAGCTCTGCCCCACAGAGAGTAAAACAGGTACTTTATATGACCATCAGAAAAAAAAGAAAAACACTTTGGGATGATAAGACAGATGAGGGAAGAGAAGGGAGGGGGAGTGAGAGCATGCAGACCTTAGCAGGTCAATGTGACATTAAACTTCATGCTGGAGCACAAAACATAACAGACATATCAAACAGCTTGTTAATGTAGCTTATACCCTTATAGGTTACAATAGATAGCATAAAAATGTGAGTTCATACAGTATATGGATATAAGAACAATTCATATATTCTGACACACTTATACAACATATGATCCGTAGTTACTCATCAGATTAAGGCATAGGCAATAAATTCCCACCACAAAGCCATACATGATTTTGCACGCAACATGAAATAAAGTGAGCAGCGATACACAATGGAAATCCCCATCCCTCACGTTTTGTGTTGTCAATGTTTGACTGTGTAAGGGATTTGTCACAGCCAATTTTCAGATGGAGGCAGCACCAAAAACACAGACGTCTCCCGTTTGGGAACATTTTGAGCGCATTTCTCCCATTGATGTATTTTTGTCAAATAGTGGACATTTATTGTAACTGAGGTGATGGTTTAGTAGTAAAGCATGTGCTTTACAAGTGGGAGGCCTGGGTTTGAATCCCAGCTGGGTCATTCTTGTAATTTTATTTTTGTTTGCAAGGTGAAGTGTCTGCTGTGTTTCAAAGAGCTTGGATCAATATTACACATCATTATGCTGAGGCACTATTGCCATTGTGCCCTGCATGAGAATAAGGCCAGAGTTGAATATACTGGGAAAGACTATAAAACTGCTGAAAATTTATTATTTCTTAATAAAAATGGATAAGTAGTACAAACACACCAAGTAACACAGGCACATTCACTGTAGTCACCTGTTTTATTTCTTTTCTCCTTTATGATCATTGATATTTCTTAAAAGACAGCACATTTATTGAAATTGAAAAAATACACACTAAACCAATAACGCCCTTGTAAAAATCTGCATGCTGTATGCTTTTTGTCGACTACATGGCCGAGTAGAGCAAATGAAGTTTCACACGAGGCTTTGTTGATATGAACCATTTTGATGGAAAGGCTCAAGTCTTCAAGAAAGCCTTACCCAGCTGTCCCTAAGTGGTAGCCTAGAGATAAAATGTCTGTCTTGCGTCTGGAGCGCTGAGGTTCAAGTGCCAGTGGGGTTATGCTTATAATTTATTTTTATTTTCAAGGTGAATCATCTGTTGTGTTTCAAAAAGCTTGGATACAACAATAGCACATCATTATGCTGAGGCACTATTGTGCCCTGCATGACAATAAGGACAGAGATGAATGTACTGGGAAAGACAGTATAAGACTGTTGAAAAGTTATTTCTTAATAAAGATGGATAAGCAGCACAAGCACATTCACTATAGTCACCTCAGTTTTATTATTTCTTTTTCCCTTATGATCATTGATGTTTCTTAAGACAGTGCATTTACTGAAATGAAAAAAATACACAAACCAATAACACCCTTGTAAAAATCTGCATGTTGTATACAATTTGTCCATTAGATGGTCTAGTAGAGCAGGGGTGTCAAACTCATTCCATGGAGGGCCAAGACCCTGCAGGTTTTACTTCCACCCAGTCTCTTCAGCAGGTGTTTTCACTGATCAGCAATCAGTAGGACGAAATTCAGAGAAATCACCTGTTGAAGACACTGGGTGGAGGTAAAACCTGCAGGGTCTTGGCCCTCCATGGAATGAGTTTGACACCTGTGTAGTAGAGAAAATGAAGTTTCACATGAGGCCTCGTCTATATGAGCAATTTTGATGAAAGGCCTCAAGTCCTCCAGAAAGCCTAATCTGGCCATCACTACCGTCAGTAAGGATAGACGGATGATATCGAAGCTTCGGAGTTTGTCTCACTCTTCCTGAAGTGACGGCGCTGGTACCAGTAGCAAAACACCAATGTCACGTGACCAGTGAAGATTTCTTTTTTTAAATTAAGATTTTATTAAACCAAGTGCAATCAACAATTACAATCTTCAGTAGAAAAAAAGAACAAAACAACAGTAGGGGGTATCACAAAAATTGTCACAGAGTAATATTTAAATCTTTACAAATGTCCAATTTTTTATTTTTTTTTTACTATTATTTAGTCATTGGAGTGTTTTTAAATAATGTCCAATATGAATCTTAAATTGTTTTATGTGTGGGATGGTGTTGGTCCATTTACATTTGTGGATGATAATTTTTTCAAATAAAATAAAAAAGATTTAAAATAAATATTTTTTTTACAATCAATATCCTTTTATCATTAAAAAAATAGAATGTTTTTTTTGTTAAACAAACAGAAGAAGCAGTCAATGCATTGAATAAACTACTGCATACCTGTACATGCCCGTAGAAACCAAGTATAAGCAAGTAATTACCTCCGCCAGGCCGCAGGCCAGGAGGTTATGTTTTTGCCGGGGTTTGTCTGTTTGTCAGTCTGTCTGTTGGTTAGCAAGATAACTCAAAAAGTTTTGGACGGATTTCGATGAAACTTTCAGGCGTTGTTGCAAATGGTACAAGGAAGAACTGATTAAATTTTGGGGATGATCCGGATCACCGTCTGGATACAGGAATTTTTTAAAGGATTCTTTAACATTGTGACATAGGGCCATTTTCAACACACAGGATGCGGAGAATCACCGTGCTGCAGCGACAGAAGAAATGCAGCGACTCAGGCGCTATTGAAGCTCGTCGAGCTTACTTTTATTTATTTTTTTTTATTTATTTTTTTTCTTATTACCTCCGCCAGGAGGTTGGTTTTTTTTGTTTTTTTTAAAGAAGATCTGCTCGATATTGCCAGTCATGCCTCGTTCAAAGTCTAAAAGTGTGAAACACAGAAGGCAACAGAGTGCAGAGTGCATGAGAAAGAAAAAAGGCAGGGAGATAACACAGACGATGCGAACAATCACCGTGCTATTGCTAGTCATATGTTTTCATGGTCAAGGAATCTCAAAACGTGCACACAAACACTGTATGGGGGGAACTGTCGCCGCCATTACGGAAAATGCCATTTTCGTGAATAACTACTGAACCGCTAATCCTATCATTGTCAATCCAATTGCTAGTCATATGTTTTCATGGTCAAGGAATCTGAAAATGTACACACAAACACTGTATGGGCGGAACTGTGCCGCTTGGCAGAGGTCTGCGCTCTCCGAGTGCTTTTCTAGTTCTGAAATGTTCCAGATCCATCCAAAACAATTTAACATACAAACATTCATAAAATAAATAGCACACAGTTTGAATATCATTTTTGTCATGAACCTGGGTTTGGCGGTTCCAAATCCAGTTCTGACTTTTGGTGCAGTTGCCCTATTTTCCTTCAGGCGCATCAGGTAGCTCTTTGGGTCCTTCGCTCCCTGACAGTTTGAACACGTCTCCTCCTCTTGTCAGTGCCATCAGCTGTTTCACATTACGGGTGTTTCCACACACATACACACATTCCATTCATTCCCATTCACACGCTCATACACTCACTCATGCACACCAGGGTTTAATTATGTTCAGCCCACGCTTCCTCACACCGGCAATCTCTTCCCTCGTTTGCATTATGATTACAAATACGCTGCGTTTGTGGGAAGAGATTGTTGGAGCATTCACCTACATACGTGGCAGCTAGTTCCTCCACGTATGGTTTTTCACTACCTACGTGTTTATTCAGCCTGTCAGTTCAAGTTCGGTTAATCCCTTGATGTTAGCGGCTGACCCTGCCTTTCTCCCTCATCCATCAGACTGCACAGACAGCCCTGGATCGCTCCAGCGCTGTAAGTTTTATGTTTGCCTTTCTCCCTGTTCCGACAGTAGCTCTGCGGCACTAGGCATTCCCCTCGCCGGGCTGTAGAGCATCTGGCAGGCACCCTGTATGTCTGGTGGCCTTAATCTCATCATTTGCAACTCTCTGTATTTTTGTGGTTAACTGGACTTGCTATTTTGTTGTAGTTTGTTAATAAAAGGCACGTTCTACTCCAGCGATTGGGTTTTTCATTCCTTCCCTCGTGCAGCATTATGTGGCACACGAGGAATCATGATAGAATGCTCCAACCATTTAGAAAAAACCCAGCGGAGTAGACATGCATTTTTTCTTTTTCTCTTTTCCCTTCCTTCCCGAGTTTAACATGGTGGTTCAGACGGAGAGGGAGCTGGAGCGGGAGCTGCGTTTGCTGTGCTTCCTGGAGGAGGTTTTCTCATGGACACAGAAGCCCTGTTACTCCCTGGCTGTTCGACGGGCTCAGGACACAGCGAGGAGGGTAATAGAGCGAGACAGCCTCTGGGATCATCCGGAGGCAATGGAGATCCTCCGGGCCATCTTCGCCATGCCATGTGAGGAATCGGCTGAGGATCTCCCAGTGCTTGAGTTCCTCGCGGCCACTCTGCTCACTTCTCCAGAAAATACAGGGCTTCTCAGCATGGGTGACCCGCTACCCAGCACAGTGCTCTGCATCCCGGATTATCTGGTTCCTGAGCAGCCCATGAGAAGGAAGAGGAGGAATCCCCGCTGAAAGAAGTGTCCAGCCCCGCCGGTGACAGCCCTGCCTCCCCGCTCTGAGCCATGCTCTGCTCCGTCACTGGAGGAACTGGAGGAACATAGGCGGGCTCTTCTGGCAGAGACGGACCTCATCCTGGAGGTGAAGCCATGGCTTCTCCCGGAGATGGCCGGGAAGTTAAAGGAACTTTCCCCGAGGAAGGGGGAGCCACAGCTCGATGAGGAACACCAGGAGAGGAGAGAAGACGCTTCGGAGGCCGCTGGGGACGTCCAGTGCCAGGAGAACAGGCAAGTTTTTTCTCATTTAACTTTCACGTTTGATGAACAATTTTGCCTGCTTCCTGGCAAGGAGACTCTGGGTGTGCAGTCCCCTGAGTGCTACGCCCCAGCAGCGTATTGTGTTTCCCTACCCAACCTCACCAAACCCGTTCCGTGTGCCCCGACGAGCTTGCCGGCTCTGGATCCAGGTCGCTCGAGGGGAGAGGAATCAGTGGCCGAGGAGGGTCCAGTCCATGGGTCAGCGGAAAGGTCGTTCTTGGCCGTCATATCAGAGGAGCTGGTGGTGTGGAGGACGGCGCATGGGAGCACCCAGACTGCGACCACCATCACGCATATTGCGGGGGCCGCCGCAGCAGAGTCGTGCCCTGGACCAGACCTCCAGCCGACGGGATCCCGACCATCATCGTCGGCATCACCAGAATCCTGAATGGTGGTAAAGCTTGAGCATAGGCAAGTAATCTCTCCTGTAGTTCAGTTGCCAATTGTTGAGGGATCTTGTCTGGCTCTTGGGGAGGAGAGTCAGGTGCAGCTCCTAGCCACATCTGGACTCTCCTCGCAGGGCTCTGCCACTGCCAGTAACCTTAACCGTTTCTTCTCTCCTGTCTCCCTTGAGCTCCATCGTAGGGTCGTCAGAGAGGAGCTGCCGCAACTTGGGTTGCCCACAGACGACGACGCTGGTCCGGTTGTCCCAGAGGAGGTCGACAGGGGTGCAGCACCCGATGGATTGGTGGAACCTGCACACCCTAAATCGCCAGAGTCCTGGACAGCAGTGGAGCCCGAGTTCAGGCAAGTGTGCTCCATTATGTCAATTATGTTAATATCAATGTCACACTGCCCGATTCATGGTGAAGAGGGCCCGGGGCAGCTCGTAGTAGCCCTTGGGGCGCCTCACCGGGCTCTGCCACTGCCGGCGACCCTGACCTAGTCTCTCTTTCTCTCCCTCCAGGTTTGGAGCCCCTTGCCAGGGTTGCCGGAGAGCAGCTGATCCCACGGGATGCCGTGGAGGATCGGGGTCCAGCACCAGAGGTTGCGAGGAGCCATACCTCCCTCACTGGGGAGGCCACCGCGGGAGCAATGAGGCTCCCGATGGGGACCACCGCAAGTGCAATGGTGCTCCAGCCGGAGCCCACCGCCAGTGCAGCAGAGCTCCAGCCGGGGCCTACTGCCGGTGCAGCAGAGCTCCAACCTGGGTCTACCGCTGGTGCAGCAGAGCTCCAGCCGGTGTACACCATTGGTGCAGCAGAGCTCCAGCTGGAGTCCACCGCACAGCAGAGCTCCAGCCGGGGTCTACCATCGGTGCAGCAGAGCTCCAGCCGGGGTCTACCATCGGTGCAGCAGAGCTCCAGCCGGGGTCCACCGTCAGCGCAGCAGAGCTCCAGCCGGGGTCCACCGTCGGCGCAGCCATGTCCCAGACTGGGACCATTGCGGGTGCAGCCACGTCCCAGACCAGGACCATCGCGGGTGCAGCCATGTCCCAAACCAGGACCGTTGTGGGTGCTACAGTCCTCCTGCTCCAAGTTTCGGACAGCAGGGGGGCTCCTGTGCCTTGATTTGGCCACCGAGGCTTCCAGATGGGTAGGCTGCCTCTCCGGTTCAAGTGGCTCCACCACGCTGGTCGGCCACCCAAAGGACTTGGTCTTTGGGGTGGGTGGCCCATCAACCCGGGCAGGCCACTGGACACTATTCTGCGGGCCGCCTGCTGGACATGGGACTTGGGCAGGCCACCTGATCAGTCACCCCTCACCATGCTGGGGGCCTGGGACTCTGGTCAACCCTCTGAACTTTGGACTTCTGGGGAGGGGGGTTAGTGTCCTGGGTGGGGTGCTGTTAGGAGGGTTACTGCTCTTTATTTGCTTATTGTTGTATTGTTTCACTGGTTGCTTCCCTCCTAACCAGTTTTCCCCCACCTCCCACCTTGGGTATGGTGTGTTCCTGGGGGGGGTCCCTTGAGGTGTGTTTTTGTTTTCGGCTGATGGTACTGGGGTTTCTGGATCCACCCCTGGGGGGGGGGGGGTGGCCTGTCATGAACCTGGGTTTGGCGGTTCCAAATCCAGTTCTGACTTTTGGTGCAGTTTGTTAATAAATGGCACGTTCTACTCCAGCGATTGGGTTTTTCATTCCTTCCCTCGTACGCCGCGTAATGGCGCACGAGGAATCATGACAATTTTGACAGAATACAGTGGTACCTCTACTTACGAACGTCTCTACATACGGAATTTTCAGGTTACGACACGCCTCAACGGGAAAATATTGCCTCTTGTTACGAACGAAATTTCAGGATACGAAAGGCAAAAAAGTACGCGCTCCTCGCAGCTCCCGTAGTTTACCGAACGTAAACATACCTGTAGCTGCTCTGCCATTGGCTATCGCCTAGCATCTTCCTGGTATCCCATTGGCCACGAAGTTTTTTTGTTTTTTTTTCCAAAACTTTATTAAGAACAAGGTGAAAGTTTTACGTGTGTGTACAGTACAGAATTAACATTTATTTGCTATGGGCCCCAAGAAAGTGACGGAGATAAGTGGAAAAGGAGAAAAGAAGAAGAGAGTTTTTTTGTCCATACAAACAAAGAAGGAGATAATCGAAAGGTATGAAAAGGGGATGCGTTTGGTTGATCTCGCCAAAGAATATGGCCGTAATACATCAACGATCAGCACGGTATTAAAACAAAAGGAAGCACTTACAAGCCGACAAAAGCAAACGTCCTTGGATCGTTTCTTCACAAAACATCAGGCAAAAACCACTGATGAGACAGAACATGAACCAAAGAAGGCAAATGGTGACAACGTCGAGGACGATAGCAGTTAAAAGGTAAATGAACATAATTTTTATTATTCTTTCTCTTTTATTATTCTCTTTTATTATTCTTTCTCTCATTTTAAACTCTCATTTTATGTTTATTGTGCAGTAATCTAATTGTAACATGTATTTGTTACATGTTTTGATGCGTTTTTATGATTTATAAAAAATTTATGCCCGAATTTTGGGGGGCTTGGAACGGATTACGGCATTTACATGTAAAACGTGCCTCTACTTACGGAATTTTCACGTTACGAGAATCCTTCCGGAACGAATTAATTTCGTAAGTAGAGGTACCACTGTACACATATAGTGTCAGGGTTTTTTTTTTTTTTTTTAAATTTTAATTTTCAATTTTTTAAACTCTGTATAAGCACATAAAAAGCCATTTTCATTCAATAATTGTTTCATCAACAGAATCTCATTTTTAACCCAATTGCCAATATATAATGACTTGTTCTTATATTTAATATCTTTGTTGTTCCAAATTAAACATTTATGTGGAGAAAAACTGTGATTAAAAACAATTAACCATGACAGTAGAGCCTGTTTATGGAAGCTAGACAGCTTGAGAGGGATCTTATCTATATCAAAATTAAAATGCAGAAGATTTGTACCACCTACTTTCCAAAAATAAGTTCTGGGATAATATACCATAATTTATTTTTCCCTTTGATATAATTCTTGATCCAGTTGACCTTAAATGTAGTGTTAGAAGTTTTAAAATCTAAAACATTTAAACCACCTTGCTTATAAGAGATACAAAGAATGCTTTTCTTTAAATAATGTTTTTTTTTCACCAAATAAAATCAAAAAGACTCTTAATTTCTTTGACTATCATTTGTGGAACATCCAGAGCCATTGCAGTGTAAACTAGTCTTGATAAGACTTCGCCTTTTAATCATAATACCCGTCCACTTAATGACAAGTCTCTCAGTAACCATGAGTCAAATTTCTTTTTAATCTTTTCAATAAGTGGATTGAAATTTAACTTGACCCTTTCATTTTGATCTTTACATATTTTAATGCCTAGGTAAGACACAATATCTTTTACTGGAATATTACAGATTTCAACCAAATCATTTGGCCTGTCATTTAAAACAAAAAGTTCACATTTTTTAATGTTTCAACTCAGACCCGATACCAAAGAAAAGGCATAAAGACGGTCAATAGCTTTCTTAGTTTCTTTTTCATTTTACAGGAAGATTGTGGCATCATCTGCCAGCTGCCAGCATTTCAGTTCTTTTCCAGCTATTTGAATACCTTTGAAATGATCTTTTTTTAATGTGGAGGGCCATTATTTGCATGACCAGTAAAAATTAAAAAAAAGGAGCAGCTGGATCCCCTTGTTTAATTCTTCGACTAATACTAAATCTAGGTGCGGTACCTTTCAATAATTTGACAGAACTATTACAGCCTTCATATAAAGTTTGGATTGCACATTTAAAATAATCCCCAAAGCCAAAGAAATCTAAAGTATCCAATAAAAAACTATGTTCTACTGTATCAAAAGCCTTGTAGTAATCCACAAATAGTATGTAACTGTTGATGGACCATGAGTCTGGATTAAAGTTTTTTGATTGTTACCTTCAATAAAATCACTGTTATCAATTAGGTCCAATATTAGGCAAATATTATTACATACTGTATGTGTCTTCCTCTCATGAAACTAGACTGACGGTCATCAATAATTGTGCTAAAGACATAATTTAAGCCTTTCGGCGAATATACACTACCGTTCAAAAGTTTGGGGTCACCCAGACAATTATTTTGTGTTTTCCATGAAAAGTCACACTTATTTACCACCATGATTTGTAAAATGAATAGAAAATATAGTCAAGACATTGACAAGGTTAGAAATAATGATTTGTATTTGAAATAATAATTTTTTCCTTCAAACTTTGCTTTCGTCAAAGAATCCTCCATTTGCAGCAATTACAGCATTGCAGACCTAACATGATTGCACAAGGGTTTTCTAATCATCCATTAGCCTTCTGACGCAATGAGCAAACACATTGTACCATTAGAACACTGGAGTGATAGTTGCTGGAAATGGGCCTCTATACACCTATGTAGATATTGCACCAAAAACCAGACATTTGCAGCTAGAATAGTCATTTACCACATTAGCAATGTATAGAGTGTATTTCTGATTAGTTTAAAGTTATCTTCATTGAAAAAAAGTGCTTTTCTTTCAAAAATAAGGAAATTTCTAAGTGACCCCAAACTTTTGAACGGTAGTGTAAGTGCAAACAATTTGGCATCATTATTAATAAATGTTGGTCTCCAATTTTCGGTTAACAATAAGTCTTTATCTGGCTTAGGTATTAATGAAATAAGACCTTGAGACATAGATGGAGGCTTCTTTCCATTTTCACTTGCTTCCTTAAAGACACATAACATAAATTCTAACAGATCCTCTTGGGATGTTTTATAAAATTCACCTGTTAAACCATTGTTTCCAGGGGATTTATTGTCTTTTAGTTTCAATATACAACTTTTTATTTCTTGTAATGTTATGATTTGGTTACAAATTTTCTTTGATTCTACATTAATTGTTTTCGCATCTTCCTTTATAGAGGCAAAAAAGGATGCCTCACCACTATGAATTCTTTGTGTATAATTTTTCAAAAAATATTGAAACAAAGCAAGAAATTTCCTTTGTATCTTCAGAGATTTTTCCATTTATGTTAAGTTTAGCTAAAGAAGAATGTTCTGCATTTCTTTTTTCCATATTAAAATTTTTTTTTTGATTTTTTTTCTCCTTCTCCCAACCATTTTTTCCAAGATCTTACAAAAGCCCCTTTTGCCTTATGTTCATAAATTTGGTCTTATTCTAAATGTAATTTAGTGATCCTTTCCTTATCTTGTTCACTTAAAGATTCTTTTTCATATGTTGCTATTATTTCTTTAATTATATTTTCTTCTTTAATATGTTTGACTTTAGTCATTTCTTTTCCTTTTTGGATAACTAATTTTATTATGCTGTATTTCATGAATTCCCAATGATTGCAATAAGATTTCAGCACTTTGGCCTTGTTCCAGTTCTCATGAATAATCTGTTTTATGGCAGATATGAAGTTTTCATTCTCTGATAGGGTATTATTTAATTTCCAATAACTAGAATTGGGTTTATTTCTCACTCTTGAATTATTAAGAGTGATTGAAATATATATAAGTTTATGGTCTGAAAGAACAGCAGGACTGATATAAACATCTGTTACTTGATGCTCTAACTTCTTAGATATAAGCCAGAAATCTAGTCTGGATTGTTTACTCATGTCTTTATTACAACAAGTAAAAAACATTTTATCAGGGTTCCTGTCTCTTCATATGTCAAAGCAATTTAAACTTAAGCACAAATTATTTAACTCTGCATTATAATTTCCTCTAAAAGGTCTTGGAGGAATGCAATCCAATAATGGGTCTTTAATGGAATTCCAGTCTCCTCCTAAAATTAATTTTGCATTAATAAACGTTTTTCTAAGATTAAAGATTTCCTCCTCAAACTCTTGGAAGATAATTTTGTTTTCTGATAAGTTGTTAGCTGCATATATATTCCCCAAAATGAAAATTGTCTTTTGCTTCCACAACTAAAATTAACCATCTACTCAAGACATCAGATTGACTCTTCAAGATTTTACCCTTAAAGTTCCCTTCAAGAATGGCAACACCTGCTGATTTATTGCTACCACGTGACATCCAAATGTTGTTACCCCACTGATTTTTCCAGAAGCCATAGTCTGACGCTGATGAATGTGTTTCTTGTATAAAATAAAAGTCAGCTTTAATTTTTTTTACAAAATAAAAATGTAGCCTGTGATGGAAATTTACTTTTAATTTACTGTGTGTTATGAAGCAATGATGGAAATTTACTGTTACTGTGAATGTTATGAAGCAATCAGTATGCAATCATCAGTACACCCAGCGTGTAACCTCATCAGCATAACCAGAGAGTAATCTTATCATTCAGGAACTGAAACAGAGGCTTGTGTGCGTGTATAAATATCCGATGTTCCTCTTTCAAGGTAGAACAGTGTCAGCAGACTTCCTCTTCTCCACTCTTCTCCTGCATGCAGCAATAAAGGGCATCTAACTCTGCAGAGCTGACTGGTGTTTTTCCTTCAGGACCTATAGAAACAAGATGAATAAAATTTTTTTATCACAATTGGTGTCAGAAAGTGGGATAATTGATCGCCAATCTTCGTTCGTCCGCGTGGACTGATCATCCCGAACAGAGTTCGGCTCTTTCCGCCCAGTTTGGCGATGGGAGCGCGGCGGCGACGAAGGGGTGACACATTATCCCAAAGAATCCATCCTACAAGCCTCCCAGGTTGAATGTAAGTAGATTAAAACTACCTTTTAGAACTTATAAGAATATTTGTTGATTCATTAGTCATAAATTTCATCCTTATTGAACCATTTCTGTGAAGTCCAGCAGGACAATCTCCTGCAGCTGGACTAACTTCTGTGAAGTCCGGCAGGACAATCTCCTGCGGCTGGACTAATTTCTGTGAAGTCTGGCAGGACAATCTCCTGCGGCTGGACTAATTTCTGTGAAGTCCGGCAGGACAATCTCCTGTGGCTGGACTAATTTCTGTGACGTCCGGTGGATGAAATCCACGGCAGGACTTATTATTTGAGTTGTACACGACGCCCGTGATTAGTGGGGTTGGGAATATACTGTAACTCCAGTAGACACACACGGGGACGCCCGGTGATTGAATTTTGTGACCAGTGATGGGGTCTTACAAGTCAAAGGAGACACCCAAAGATCTGGGAGGTCCGAAGGTGGAATATATGCTTGATAATTATGGTCATGAAAGTGTGGAATTTTTAGAAAAATGGATCTGCAGATGTGGATTTCTTTTGGGGGGATCATTTTCTGTTGAAGTTATTACTATCTTAAGAGACAAAATTAATGTTGAAATACAGAAGGTTCAGAGCTGTAAGAAACAGAGTAAGATGGACAGGAAGAAGTTAACATAGTTACAAACAGAGAAGGGTGCAATAGAAATGTGGTTGACCGAAGCAAAGAAATGTAAGAATAAGCAGGAAGCGGACAGACAGAAAAATGAACAGACAAAGAAAGATAAGAAACACCGTGCACAACAACGACTGTTTCACTCTGCTGGGACTTCTTTCCATCCTCCATATGAGGTAGGTCGTCCACCTCCTCCCACCCCACCTCTCCCTCTTCGCCATATTCAGCACTGGCTGCCTCAGTGTCTCAGTTTTATCCAGAAGACGATGTCTCACCTCACGTCTCGCGCCCCAGGCCAGACACACAACAGGGCCAAGCAGAGGTCCAAACACCCTCCCCTACACCCCCTCAGGTTCTCCAATTACCTGAAGAAGGAGCGGTGGAACCCCAGATGTCTGCAGACATCCCAACCTACAACTTAAGAGGAGGACCACTCCAAAAAGCGCCCCTCACTGATCCCACAGTAAGACCAAAGACAAAAGGACCATCACACCAGTCACTCCCAGCTTCAGGTGAAAGTCTCCAAGCACCAATGGTGGAGGTTACTGGACCTGCAGGGCCAATAATTGTCTTCCGGCCATGAGCTCCAGAAGAAATCCCAAAGTTTGCCTCTACCTTGCCCATGCTGGAAACCGACCCTGACTACTTCTGCACTCAGCTCCGTGCCTTCTGTGAGACATACCGACCTACATTTCCAGAGCTACGACGTGTCATGGCACAAAAATGCACGCCTGCAAACATGGCAAAACTCATGCCGAATCTGGATAGAACCTCCAGGCCTGCCAATATTGCCTGGGATGATGCCGACAACGACATGTTTAAGACTGACCTCAACACACTCATTGATGCCATTAAGGAAAAGTGCAAACATGCCTGTGATCTCTCCAAAGTCTCGTCCTGCAAACAAAAAGATGATGAGACTCCAGGCGATTATTTCAACAGACTGAGAAAGGTGTTTGACTGTGAGGGGGGCATGAAAAGGCCAGATGACTACTTCACGACAGCGGGCCCTTATTCCACACATCTCAATATGTGGTTCGTCAGCGGACTCCGCCCACCTTGGCCACTGATCTGAAGAAGACCTGCACTGGGTGGCAAACTTGTACTCCAGCAGAGCTCCTCCGACATGCCGAACACCACCATCATAATGCCAATAGTGCAAACAAGAAAAAGAAACAAGCAAAGGAGGATAACCTGGAAAAGGCCCTCCTCACTATGGCTAAGTGGGTTCCCACCTCAACTTCACCACACCCTGGGTCTTCTGCAGCACCAAACCAGTGTTGTTACTGTGGGGGAGAAGGCCACTGGGCGAAGGAATGCCCTCAACTCTCCAGCTGCAATTACTGCAAACAAGGTGAACATTGAGTTGAGGACTGCCCTGTTAAGCCCAGAAACACCTTCCGAGGTCGGGGCAGGGGCAATTTCCAACGTGGAGGAAATCACAGCTGGCAACAACACTCATCAAATCACGGTCAGACTCAGGGGCCACCCCCACAAGGGAGTTTTCCACCAGCACACCAAAATAGCCGAGGGCAGTCAGATAAGCCTGTAACGGCCCAGTCTTCTCTCTCTCTCTCTCTCTCTCCCCCCAGCAGACGCCGTACATTCGCTTGCAAATAAAAAACCTGCTGCAGCTACACACACACGACACACCAATACTACAGATTTGACTCTCGCATCATACTCCACCTCACATTTCAGGGACTTGCTAATTTTACCTGTAAAAATCTCTGGGAAAATGATAGATTTCATGGTAGATTCTGGTGCAACAAATTTTGTACTATCCTCATCAGCAGGTATCAGACCCCCTCTCACCTCCCGTTCTCTCACATCACAGGTGGCAAATGGTGGTTTCACACGAGTTTTTCACCGAGCCCCTGTTATGTCAGATGGACGGACAACATTTCACACACAAGTTTCTTTCCTCCCCACAGTGCCCTTTCAACTTGTTAGGTCGAGATCTCATGTGCAATCTCGCTCTCTCTCTCACCTGTACACTACAGGGAACTAAAATTGAAACTCCCGATTTAACCTTTGCTAAAATACCATCTCTGTTGTACATTTATGAGTGGGCACTGATGGATGAAGGTCAGAGTTTCCATCTGGTGGAGATGGAGAAACCCCTCTCGCCGCATGCCACAGTCTCCATGCCACCGCATAGAACACATTGCACATCACATCTTTCACAGGGCCCTGACACACAAAAAGAAAATCAGTGGTTACAGATCACACCCACACCACTGTAAACAACACATGTTGCATGGACAGCTGACTTCAGCTTTCTGTTGAATGCACTCACACCTCCCATGTCTGACATGTTCTCGGTTTCACACAGCCACCCACATATTTCTCTCACAAAAACCCCATCCTCAGCGTAGCATGACATGGGTCTACATGCCCTGGCTGCTCATCATGCTCATCATAGACAGTACAGATGGATGCGCCCCTTCACCGTCTTCCACACCAGAGGCTGATGATCACATGCTCTCACATGTCCCCTCATCTCTGTGGGCAGCACATAAATATGATGTGGGGCTCGTTAAAAACTGCCCTCCGGTGGTCATCACCCCAAAGTCTGATTTCAGACCCAAATGCTCACAGTACCCACTCAGACCAGAGGCACGTGATGGCATCACTCCTGTCTTTGAATCTCTTCTAAAAGAAGGGATAGTCCTCCCAGCCCCTGATTCACCGGTGTGCACACCCATTTTTCCTGTAAAAAAAGATTAGAGCTGAAGGTCAACCTCCTGAATTGCGATTTGTTCAGAATCTCCAGGCAGTGAATGCTGCAGTGGTTCAGCGCATACCTGTGGTCCCCAACCCTCATACTATTCTGAGCCAAATTCCACCATCCTTCATCTATTTTACAGTGGTGGATTTGTCCAATGCCTTTTTCATCGTTCCAGTTCACAAAGATTCACAATTTTGGTTCACATTCCAATTCAAGGGGAAGCTTTATACCTTCACTAGACTAGCCCAAGGCTATTGTGAAAGCCCAACTATCTACAACGCCGCACTCAGGGACTCATTGAGCTCACTAACACTTCCCGAGGGTTCTGTCCTGATCCAGTATGTGGATGACCTTTTGCTGTGTGCACCAAATCAACCACAGTGTCAGATCGACGTCATCAAATTACGCTGTCATTTGGCTGCCGAAGGCCACAAAGCGTCCACATCCAAACTCCAGTTTTGCAAACCTGTAGTAATATTTTTGTGTCATCAAATATCGACTCAAGGCAAATCTCTCTCCCCAAAATGTGTGGACGCCATTTGCCATATGAATAAGCCACATACACATAAGCCACATAAGCCACATACACATAAGCCACATATGTCTTGGGCGCATGTGCACACAGCGGCCGGCAGCTGGTGAAAAAAGTCTGTTGTCTGTGTCTCTGTTTTTACACACTTTAATGTGTTTAAACGAAATCCTCTGTGTCGTTTTTGTCCTTGAATGTGTGTGGACTGTATAATGAAGAGCTCCCTGGTTCCATCAATATGGATTTCCTCCTTATTTTTGCACTGCTGCTTCTTTCCCACCGACTCTTTGTCTCTGAGGTAAGCGCAATCACGATCATGCCAGGGAGAATACAATATTCCAGAGACATGTTACTGCATTTAAACACGGATAATGCAGCATCTGTGATTGAGTCTATGCCGCAACTGCCGGACTTTATTTTAAGAGACTTTCATGGACACAGCGATGAAAAGAGAGACTAGAGGAGGAAACGCGGAAAGCGTGGAGGCGTGAAATTAAGCCTGAGGAGACATCAGTTTAACAGCATTCCTCTTCCTTCCATGATTTTGGGGAATGTACAATCCCTGAGAAATAAAGTAGATGAAATTCAAGGGAATGTACGCTACCAGAAGGACTTCAAGAACTGCTGTGTCATGGCTTACACAGAGACGTGGCTTACGGCGCAAGACCCGGATGCGGACCTGTGGATTGACGGCTTTGGAGCCCCACTTCGCTTGGATCGGCAGGAAGAGGTAACGGGGAAATGTCAGGGGGGCGGCGTATGTTTATATATTAATAAACAGTACTGTACATCTGTCACAGTCAGGGAGCACATCTGTACACCCGATGTGGAGCTTCTGTCCATATGGCTACGCCCCTTTTATCTGCCCCGCGAGTTCCCCCAACTTTTCATCACGACTGTGTACATTCATCCGAGGGCAGATGCTGACTCTGCCTCCAGCACCGTCTTTGATGTGATACAGCGGCTGCAGTCAAATTTCTCCAGAGGCTCCAAACTTTATTCTTGGGGATTTTAACCATGTTTCTTTAAAGAAGACACTTAAAAACTTTTATCAGTATGTCTCCTGCCCAACCAGGTGAAAAAATACATTGGACCTGTGCTATGGATCCATTGAGAGGGCCTATAAATCACTTGCCCTTCCTCCTTTAGGATCCTAAGATCACAACTGTGTACATTTGCTGCCCACATACAAAACTGCTCTCAGAAGAGGCAAGGTGAAGACCAGAGACATAGATGTGTGGACAGAGGATTCAGTGCACTGCCTCCAGGAATGCTTTAACTGTATGGACTGGGAGGTTTTCACACTGTCCTGCGGGGATGATTTGGACTCTTTGGTAGACGTCACATGCTCATACATGGCTTTCTGTAAAAATATGATCGTTCCACGTAAACGTGTCAAAATACATCCCAACAACAAGCCATGGGTTACAAAATCAGTTAAATCCTGCTTACAGAGGAAAGCACTTGCCTTTAAACAGGGGTCTGTTTCTGAGCTACAGGTTGCCACAAAAGAGCTGAAGTCCGAAATTTTAAGAGTAAAACAGAATTATAAATCAGAATTGGAAGGTAAGATGGCAACAAAGAAACTTGGTTCAGCCTGGGTCAGTATGAAAACTATTGCAGGCCTTCAGAGCACAGAGCACAGTAATCGTGTGTTTTTATATGGTTTTAATTCAGACACAGAGCTGGCTAATGCTCTTAATTGTTTTAATGGTCGTTTTGATTCCTCTGATTTTAGCACAGAAACCCAAGATTTGAAACAGAAACTCAAAGACAATCAGCACTTTAATATTGAGGTGCAGGATATTAAAAGGGAGTTCTGTGCTGTAAAAGTGAACAAAAGTCAGGGCCCCGATAATATATGTGGGCAATTGGTAAAGTCCTGTGCACATGAACTGAGTCCTGTATTTCATTACATTTTCAATAAGTCTTTACAGACACAACATGTGCCTAAGATCTGGAAAGATGCCATGGTTGTTCCCATTCCAAAATCCAGCTGTCCTAAAACGGTAAGCGACTTTAGACCAGTTGCTTTGACTTCAATTTTAATGAAAATTTTTGAAAAACTGGTCAGATTTGAGATCCTAAAGCAGACTGAATATGCATTGGATCCTTTGCAGTTTGCATATAGGCCTCACAAAGGAGTGGAGGATGCCACTGTCACTCTGTTTAACATGCTTTTTAAACATCTGAATTTTAATGGGACACACGCCAGGTTTTTATTTGTGGACTTCTCCTCCGCCTTTAATACAATCCAACCTCATATTTTAGTTGAAAGGCTCCTGCAACAATTTAATTTGAGCAATAATCTGGTGGGTTGGATTCTGGATTTTTTAACCAACAGGACACAGAGAGTAAGGGTCAATGGTACATTGTCTGACCAAAAGTGCGCTTCTACTGGCTCTCCTCAGGGGTGTGTGTTGCCACCACTACTATTCATCCTGTACACAAACATGTGTCGGAGCAGACATGACAACAGACACATTATAAAGTATGCTGATGATTCAGTTATTGTCAGTTTCCTCCAGGATGATGAGAGTGGCCACGGCCCAGTAGTTGATGATTTTGTTCACTGGTGTGAGGATTCCTACCTGCAGCTGAATACAACAAAAACTAAAGATATGATTATTGACTTTAGGAGGAAAACTTCCAGGCACAAAGTCACCGTACTAAAAGGCCAGACCACTGAATGTGTACAATCCTACAAATATCTTGGGGTGATTATTGATAGTAATTTAAACTTTGAAGAGAACTGTGAAAGGGTGTGCAAAAAGGGTCAGCAACATTTGCATTGTTTGAGGAAACTTGCACGCTTCCAAATTGACCGAACCATAATGACAATGTTTTATCGGGCTTTTATTAAATCTGTTTTATCCTTTTCTTTAGTGTCATGGTTTGGTCAGATAAAACTGAAACAGAGGAAATCCTTGGATCAGGTAGTTAGATGGTCCAGTCGTTTGCTTGGTGAGTCACAGCTGAGCCTGACATCCTTGTACACCAGACAGGTACAGAGGATTGCTACCTCCATTTTAAATGATGACTCCCACCATTTGCACTGCCACTTTCAGCTTCTTCCCTCAGGACGGAGGTTTGCTGTCCCAAAAAGTAAAACCCAGCGCTACAAAAACAGCTTTGTTCCTACTACTGTCAAAGAGTTGAACAAGTTGTAACAATATACTGCACATAATTTAGCTACCTATTTATTAACTCCATTTTATATTTACTTATTTTTGTTGGATTTTTATTTGGGTTCTAAACCTTTTATTGGGTTTTAGACCTTTGAGTTTTTAACCTCTTTGACTAGTCTAACTTTTTATTATGACCCTTCTCTCTTATCTCTTTTGGGGTTTTTTCTCTTATCTCTTTATCTAATGTCCTGATTGATGGAGCCTTGAGTATTTTTATCATGTTTATAGTCAGCTTCATGTGTGCCTTTGTTTGTTTATGTTGAATGTAATTGTAGTTTGTAAATATGGATGTCACCAGACTGCAAAACAAATCTACCTATGGGTACAAATAAAGTAACCTGAACCTGAACCTGAACCTGATACAAAAAAGGATCTCCTTTCCTTCCTTGGCATGGCCTCCTACTGCTGCTGTTTCATTCCTGATTTCTCATGCATCGAGAGACCAGTGCATGATATCATTCTATCTAAGGGTCCCTCTCATCTTCCACTTGAGTGGACTCCTACTGCTACTAACTCCTTTGCAAACATGAAGAAAGCTCTTTTGTCTCCTCCAACACTCTCACTTCCTGATCCCTCCAAACCTTTTGTTCAGTATGTTGATGAGAAGTCTGGATGCATGACCTCTGTTCTTTGGCAGCTGCACGGTGACAAACTGCGGCCCATAGCATACTATTCCTGCAAATTGGATGCTGTTGCTGCTGGATTACTGCTTTGTCTCCGTGCTGTGGCTGCAGCAGAGAGTGCTACGGCAGCATCACGTGACATTGTTTTGTTCTCTCCCTTGACACTGTATGTCTTTCATGCTGTGGCTCTCCTTCTAACAGACCAAAAATCTTTGCATCTTTCACACGCTAGGTGGTTCCGATACCACTCCACTCTTTTGGAGACCCCAAATCTTATTGTCAAACGCTGTGCACAGTCAATCAAACCGGCCACCAATCTTCCCCCACCCTCCTGCGATGATGACACAAACTTTGATCATGACTGCTTATCCTTGGTTGACCTTGTCACCTCTCCCAGACCTGACCTTTCTGACACTCTGCTTCCCAACCCAGACCTTGTCCTGTATGTTGACGGCTCTGCATCCGTTGACCCTTCTGTAGGCTGCAACAAAGTGGGTTGGGCAGTGTGTAATGACCACTGCACACTACTCTCTGGCTCTCTGCTGTCTCATCTCTCTGCTCAGGCTGCTGAACTTGTCGCCCTGACAGAGGCATGCACTTATGCCACAGATCACTCTGTCACCATCTACACTGACTCCCGTTATGCCTTCGGAGTAGTGCATGACTTTGGCGCCCTTTGGCACGAATGCAATTTCCTCACTTCTGCAGGCACACCAGTGAAGAACTCTCTGTATGTCTCATGCCTACTCGAGGCTATCCTTCTCCCTTCTTCTCTGGCAGTGTGTAAATGCACAGCTCACACTTCCTCATCCGACCCTGTTTCAAAGGGCAATGCCCGAGCTGATGCTGCAGCCAAGGCCGCTGCACTGTCTTTTGCTGCTGTTCACTCTCTCTCTCTTTCCCCTTCCCTCCGACATCTTCTCTTCCTCCCACTGACTCTGTTTTCACCATGCAATGTCTCTCCTCCTCACAGGAACATTGCAAATGGACACAGAAAGGATGCTACAAACACCAGGATGGTGTATGGCGCGGCCCAAACGCCCTCCCCTGCCTTCCGGCTAATTTTTTCCATCACTTTGCTAAGTTGACACATGGAGAGGATCATGTGTCAAAAGAGGGGATGATACAGCCCCTGCATGCTAATTGGTTCACCACTGGCTTTACTATTTATGCTGAAAATTTTTGCAGAAAATGTCAGATCTGTGCCACTAATAATGTTCACAGAGTTCCCAAACAGGTTCCAGCTGCTCACCCACCTCCTACAGGTCCCTTCCAGCATTTGATGATGGACTTCATTGAACTAACACCAGGTGAGGGTAAAAGGTACTGTTTGGTAATGGTTGATATGTGGTCCAAATGGGTAGAAGCCTTTCCAGCCAAACATGCAACAAGTACAGTTGTAGCCAGAGCGTTACTATCAGAACTTATTCCCAGATGGGGAATACCTGAGAAAATCTCCAGTGATAATGGTAGAAATTTTGTGAATGAGGCTTTAACTGATTTGAGCCTCACAATGGGCTTTGTCTTGAGAAAACACTGTGCCTACCACCTACAGTCAGGTGGTGCCATTGAGCGTGAAAACGGTAAATAAACTTGCCAAACTCGAAGATGAAACTGACCTACCCTGGACTAAGTGCCTCCCATTAGCACTCATGTACATGCACATTTGAGTCAGGAAGAAATATGTCACCTTTTGAGATTCTGTTTGCTCGTTCTCCTTTTTTAGGATTCTCTGTGGATAGGAAGATACCGCCTCCTTTAACAACATCACATTTTGAAAACGCTATGTTGTCTTGTTGTTCTGCCTTGTCCTGTCAGCTACAAAACATCTCTCAGCAGGTTAAAGCTGCCCTGCCTAGGCCTGCAGAGGGAGCCCTCCATGACATCAGGCCCGGTGACTGAGTAGTGATCAAAAGCTTCAAACGGAAGAACTGGCACTGTAAGCGGTGGTTGGGTCCATACCAGGTCCTTCTGACAACATTCACAGCTGTGAAAATCACAGAAAGGGCAACGTGGATCCATGCAACACATTGCAGGAAGGTCCCAGCACTCAAGCCAGAAGAATCCAGACCAGACAAGGACGAGAAGCAGAAGTAAGTGGTTAGCCACGATCACCACCCCACGTTGTAGACTAGGATGAGAAGAAGCCGAGCCGTGTGAAGAATAAAGACCACACCATACCACATTCGACACCCGTCACAAACCTACCTGAGTGTACGCCGAACACTGCTCAGCAGTAACATATACCATGCATGCCCACTTACACTGATACTGACATGATGGACAATTCGGATTTACGACAACACCTGCTCATGAATGATGGCCAGCACGACAGACGCCAGCGACGCCACCGTGGCTGGACCTTCTGGGACTTATTGTATGTAGGGTTCTTTTTCCTATTTCTGGTTGTAATAGTCACCTATTTACTGATTCATCTCTGTGCACCACTACTCCATCCTCCTCATGCACGGTCCCTCACTGCTTTTAAAAGAATGGCCCGTGACCCCAGCTCCAGAAGGGTCATTAACGACATACTCCTATTATCTGAAGGGAAAAGGAACCTCTCCTCTGGTTTCCTCCTGAATTTGTGGTACCGCTATGCCCATTTCCTCACCAAACAACAAAGAGCCACGAACTGTTATGTCTGCACTTGAATGCCTGTAGCTACCACCAATCCTCAGGTTTCTCCTGCTCCATTCAACTCATCCGATCTCTTTCCTGACATTCTGATGTCAGCACTGACCCCTAATTTCTTAAATCAAACTGTACAGAGAACAACAGGTCACAGTCTACCCCCCGTGCCACCTAACACAGGGAGGAATTTTTCTAAATTCCTGGCAATTTTGGCCCGGTCCACTACCCCCCAAACTCTAAATTCATATGTTATGCTAATAATCTTACTCTTACCCTGCCCGAGGTGAAAATGGGCTCTGTACCCAAGCTCTATTGTTCCCACACCTACTCATCATGCACCACCAACAGCACAGGGCACCTCAATATTACCCAAGCCCCACCGGGTACTACATGTAAACCATATTTTTCGATTCCCAATGTCGTGGGCACGATGGCACAAACTGACTTTCTATGGCTATGTGGTTCTCACATGTTCCAAGCCCTGCCGACGAACTGGGTGGGCCAGTGTGCTGTAGTACGTGCTGCTAACCACTCCTTTATAAAAACTACAAGCCCCAGAAATGACACCTCATATAGGTCAAAGAGAGATGTTTCTCTCCATGACTCGATTTGGGGCACCGATGTTCCCAGAACCCACAGACTTTGGTCGGATGCCCAGAAAGTCTCTCTTTCTCTGTTTCCATGGCTCAGAGTTGGGAAACTCATGCTGCACATGGAGACATTGGATTACCGTATAGGCACCTTTGCCAATGTCACGCTCTTGGCCCTTAGGAGCATTAGAGAAGAGCTGCACGCACACAGATTGATGGAACTTCAAGATCGTATGGTATTGGATCAACTAACAGCCTCGCAAGGAGGGGTCTGCGCTGTGGTCGGCACGGACTGTTGCACCTACATCCCCGCTAATGACGAGGACAGTGGCATCATTTCTTAAGCCATTCAAAATCTCACGGCTCTTCACGATGCCTCCCTTCTGGACCATGTTCACGGGGGGGGGGGGGGGGGGGCTTCCTACACCTGGCTCTTTAGTGGTGGCTGAAGGAACTGGCTCATACGCATTGGTATAATACTGCTTGTTGTTTTACTGATCTTAATGTTCTGTTGCTGCTGTGTACTTCCTGTTATTAGACACATAATATCCAAGCTGTTTATCTCTAATATGATGCATTATGTGCCTGTTAACACCACAGACCCCTCATCAGCCCCACAAATGTTAAACTACACCACTTTAGATATGTCTGAGCTCTCATTTCCCGATGATTATGACGATTGCACTGGCAAGGGCAAACTTGTGACATCCAAGCCTAACGAAGACACCGGTGTGTAAAAACCACAATGCCTACCCCTTTCCAATCTTATCTGCTTGCCACATTTATGTAGAGTACCTGTGCTCACAAAAACAGCCTCTTATGACTCTCCACAACCTGCATGTCTTCCACGTCAGTGTTTATGATGCATTTGTTTAAACCTGTTTATGGTGTACATATTGCTGATGTTCTACATTGCCTTGTATATATGGTCATATATGACCAAAAGAGGGGAATTGTGATGGAAATTTACTGTTACCGTGTGTGTTATGAAGCAATGATGGAAATTTACTGTTACTGTGAATGTTATGAAGCAATCAGTATGCAATCATCAGCACACCCAGGGTGTAACCTCATCAGCACACCCAGAGAGTAATCTTTTATTTCAGGAACTGAAATAGAGGCTTGTGTGCGTGTATAAATATCAGATGTTCCTCTTTCGTGGTAGAACAGTGTGAGCAGACTTCCTCTTCTCTGCTCTTCTCCTGCATGCAGCAATAAAGGGCATCTAACTCTGCAGATCTGACTGGTATTTTTCCTTCAGGACCTATAGAAACAGGACAAATAAAATTTTCTATCACAAGCCTTTTGTTTTAACAGATCTCTGATACCCCTAACATTAACTGAACAGATAATGACACTTTGTTGCTGTCGGTAGAACAAAATAAAACGAGATTTCCAGCACCTGAGAATATCAGAACTGTATGAACAAATACCTGACCACAGTAAGCAGTTCAAAATCCTTTGCTTAGAGTTTTCTGAAGGTCAGTTTCACTGGGTCACGTTGCCGTTTGCCATCTTTAAGATCGCAGCTCTTTTCCATCGATGATCGCTCTGGTCCCAACGAAGAATGCTCTCTTGCCCTCTTTACGGGCTGCCTCCACCTGGGGCCACAGCCTGTTGCGGGTTTCTTTGTCTTTTGCCATCAGGTCTTCTTCAGGTATTCCGATCCCTTGGCATTTTTCCAAACCAACTCTTTAGCTGATCTTGATGTAAATTGGATGATCACTGGGCGATTTTTCTCTCCATTTCTCCTTCCAACACGGTGGCAGACATCACTATGGAAATGCAGATCATTTCCGACCTCTGGAATAATGGCACTGCAGATATCTATCATCCTTCGTTTGACATCTTCTCCCTCCTGTTCCTGTAGCCCATATTGTGTGTCATGGTCTGAGTGCTGATTTTGTCCACACTCGGGTCATGCAGTATTTTCCTCCTGTTCTGTTAGTCTTTATGGCCTCCGGGCTTTTATTCTGACAGCGTCTCGGCGGGGCTTCCGGCTGTCAGAGCTGAGCTCCGCGGTGACAGCTGGATTTCATTCCTCTAATGAGGCTTAATCACCTGATTCCTCTAAATCCTATTTAAGGGAGCAGCCAAGGTTACTCCAGGCTGCGACCTCACACTATGTTGGACTTCCTCAACGTTGGGCTGGAATCCCTAACCCCGATTCCAGTCTTCCTTCCTCTTCATTTCTAGTGAGTGTTATCCTGTACGTACTGTTACCGTGCCGTAGTTGTCAGTCTTGTTTGTGTTTTTTCCCCAAGTAGCTCATTATGTTACAATTGTGATTCTTCCTTAATAAATATGCAAACTCATTGGCTGCCTGAAGCGTCTCATTAGTGGCAGCAGGTCGCAGCCCAAACAAGATGCCGGTGACTGTGAGTTTGCATTGTGGGGCTTGAATTTTTCCCTTCTCCAGGTGCTAGTATTTTGATAGTATGTCTGCTTTCGAGCGTGGGTATTGCCCCAAGTGGTTGTGGGAGGTGGATGGCTACTTGGCCGATGCCCGTCTCCTTATGCCCACCTACGCTGCATACGAGCACCTGGATCTCGCCCAGAGGGCATTATTAAAGTATCATCTTACCTCCTTTCCAGAAGGAAAAGAGAGAGTGACATGGATTGTGGCGCTACAAGAGCAGATAGAGAGGGTGGCCAAGGAACCTTCACCTCCTCCCCGGAACACGGCCGTCCCGACGAGGGAGGAGATCCACAGACTGGAGGGAAACTCCGGCAAGAGGCCGACGGTGAGGCATCCCCGCTCCTCGCCTCGGGATTCAGCTCCTGTCACCCATCCAGCCCAGGTGCGGCGTTTCCCTGACCTCACCTTCGCTTTGCCCTCTGCCGGTAAATGTCGTCACCACGCACACAATAAACCTCAGTAAGATCCCTGTCCAGATCCAGTTCCGGGTAGCAGTAACAAACTCTGTGTCCCAGCCAGCTGTAGCCTCTGCATCTCATCAGAAGGGTAAGACAGCAGCCTCTTCCGGGTTGTATGTTCCTCGTCCCTGGACTGCCTCGGCTGCTCCGCCCTCCTCCTCGACGCTCTCCCCAGCTGCTGTGAGCTCCACGAGTCTGACTCCTGCTGTTCCCGTTCCGGTTCCGGTGCAAGTGGCTCCTCTTCGTCTTCCCAGGGGGCCCTCCGTCGCCATTCA
Organism: Pholidichthys leucotaenia; assembly: GCA_020510985.1. Classification (NCBI taxonomy): domain Eukaryota; kingdom Metazoa; phylum Chordata; class Actinopteri; order Cichliformes; family Pholidichthyidae; genus Pholidichthys; species Pholidichthys leucotaenia. Next base: position 125,609,169 of record CM035837.1, on the reverse strand, counting down.
AAGGGGGAAGGGAAGAACCAAGTCCGCTGCAGCAGGCACCATCGGCCCTCTGGATGAAAGGCAAGTGCAATTTCATTCTTCTCCTCCTTATTGTGATTTGCCTTGTCTGACTCCGGGGGGTGGAGTTTGGGGTTCACAGTCCCCCGAGCTCCCTCCACCTGCTGCAATCATTAATTGTGAACCTGCTACCTCTGTGTCTCCTTCCCCTGAGCATTCCCCAGTGCCAGGACTACACCGCTGGACGAGGAGGGAGGCTGCGGCCCTGGAGAGCCTGGTTCCAGCCCCGCAGCCATGACACGGGCAGAGGAGGAGGGCGGACTGCCAATTGGAACCTGTGCCGACGAGCAAGTGTCCCCGGGTCTCCATGGAGGAACAGTCCGACCCGGCAGGTCACGGATCCCCTGCCACCATGCCATGCAGGCCTTTGGCGTGGACATCAGCGTCAGGGAATCCCCAGACTGTGGATACCATCCTGCCGGCTGCGGAGCCCACCACAGTCAAGTGGGAGCCAGAAGTGGACCTTCAACTTGCTGAACCTGGATCGCCGAAGTCCTGGACGGCGGTGGAACCCGAGATCAGGGTCATCAGTGACGAGTCAGTTTCGGTTGCTGTCCTGGAGGTTCCGGGTTCAGGTTTGGAGGTCATTCCTGGTGCTGCTCCAGCCCAGTTGGGGTCCATTGTGGGTGCTTCACTGGTCCAATCGGAGCCCGTCAAGGACGGTGCGCCGGTCCAATTGGGGCCCATCATGGGTGCAGCGCGGTCTCGCTTGGGATCCAGCAGGAGCGTAGCGCCAGTCCAAGTGGAGTTTAGAGGAGGAGCTGCAGATCCTTTGCTGTTCAACGCCGGACTGGTCCCTCATCTTTTCCCTGTTCCTTTTCTTCCTCCACCGGGTGCCGCTGGGATTCCCCGTATTCGGCTTGGCTTCCCCTCGCTATCCCTCTCGGTAGGGAGGCCACCTCCAAGTTCTCCCCTTCGGTCCTGGTGACCTAATGACGCAGGTCGGCCGCCTGGGAAACTGCTTCGCCGGTTTGGCGTTCTGGGTTGGCCACCCGACGGACTGCTTTCTCTGTTCAGCAACCTGGTCCGGCCGCCAGAGGTACTGTTTCTCCGTGCCTGGGACTGGGGTAGACCGCCCGAACTAACTCTATTTCCCCTGCCAGTGCTCTGGAAGCTGGATGCGGGCAGACCTCCCGAACTATTTGTTTTTGGGTTCTTTGTGCTTTGCCTACCGACATCCCTGTAGTGTGTTTTTCCTCTCCTCTGTAATTTTAGGGATACTCTTGTGTTTGTTATTTGGGCTACTCTGAACTGTGGATATCGCTGCTCTGTTGCGTGTGTTTTTTTTTTTTCTCTGGTTACTGGGTACTCTGTATTTTGTGATGTGCCTGTATTTCAGTTGTTCTTGTAGTCTGAGAGATATGTTCTATTGTTGCCTATGCCCGTTTATTTGTACTTTTCTGAACTGCCTGTATTTTGCTGCTCTTTAGCGTGTTTTTTTTTCCTTCCTCGATTGTTTGAGGGACGTTCTGTGGTTGCCTTCTGTTTCTTTTGTATGTTTATCATGGCCTTTAGGCATAGTATCGCTGTGTTCTGTCTCTGTATTTTCTCCTGTGTATTATGGGGTATATTTGTAGTTTTGTTTTTTCCCATGCTCTGTTTGTTGCACCATGTTATTTTTTTTTTCTATATTCGCCCTTGTCATTTTTTCCCAGTTTCCTTCCTTGATGTTTTTTTGTTTTTTGTTTTTTCTGGTTCTCGCCCTCCTAGCCTTTTTTCCCCCTCTACCCACTCTGGGTGGGCCTTCGTAGCCTTCTGGGTGGGGGTGGGGAGGCTTGGATGCTATGCTGCACCCAGAGTGCGCTGTTTGGGGGGAGTACTGTCATGGTCTGAGCGCTGATTTTGTCCATACTCGGGTCATGCAGTATTTTCCTCCCACGCTGTTAGTCTTTATGGCCTCCGGGCTTTTATTCTGACAGCGTCTCGGTGGGGCTTCCGGCTGTCAGAGCTGAGCTCCGCTGTGACAGCTGGATTTCATTCCTCTAATGAGGCTTAATCACCTGATTCCTCTAAACCCTATTTAAGGGAGCAGCCGAGGTTACTCCGGGCTGTGACCTCACACTACGCTGGACTTCCTCAATGTTGGGCTGGAATCCCTAACCCCGATTTCAGTCTTCCTTCCTCTTCATTTCTAGTGAGTGTTCTCCTGTACGTACTGTTACCGTGCCGTAGTCGTAAGTCTTGTTTGTGTTTTTGCCCCACGTGGCTCATTATGTTACAGTCGTGATCCTTCCTTAATAAATATGCAAACTCATTGGCTGCCTGAAGCGTCTCATTAGTGGTCCGTGAGGGCCACCCTTGACATTGTGGTGTTGTTTATTATATTAATATGTTGTATTATTGTATGATATGGGTGGTGGCTCCACCTTTCCGGTTCCACCACCACCCGTAGTATAAAAGGCTGATGCGGAAGAGGCACATTCTGACCACCTCTCTGCCTAGCAGGAGCATCTGTCTGAATACTGTGAGTCATATAATAAAGTCCTGTTCAGTTCACCACTCACCTCATTATTGTGCCACGTTTTACGGGCATAACATTTGGCGACGAGGATAAAGTATGGATGCGGGCATGTCATCTTTTCGGCCATTTTTGGAGCCTCCGGGGGAGCCTCCGGTGCCTTGGACAAGGTGGTTCGCTGCGTTTCAGAACTATCTGGTGGCACTAAACAGCGGTGAACTGAAGAAGGTACGAGCAAGGGCAATTTTGGTCCATAATTTGGGTATGGAAGGACAATGTATCCTTTCGACTTTGGGAGCTAGCGATAGCTTTGATGATGTGGTTGAGAGAATGACACGACATTTTCGCGTGCCTACAGTCATCGTCAGGAGGGTCCTGTTTCGGCAGCGGGCCGATGAGTCAGTGCAGCACTACGGCAGCTGGCTGGGGACTCCCAGTTTGGGGAGCTGAAGGAAGAAATGGTCCACGACCAGCTGGCAGAGCACACGCTGTGTTCATCAGTTCATTCGAGATTGCTTACACACCCCAGTGAATTAACTTTAACCATGGCTGTGGAGATAGGCCAGCAGTGTGAAGCGGCGAACAAGTTATCACATGACCTCGGTGAGAGAGCTACGCTACGCCGCCATGACTCACAATCAGCGACACAGGCTGTGGATCCGGACAGTGAAGACAGCGAGCAAAAGGAATGTGCTGCAGCTGTAAAGATGAGGTCCGCCCTGGGATCACCCAAATGTTCGGGTTGTGGGTCCACTAAGCACCAACCGGTACAAGGCTAGAGAGTGTCCAGTGAGAGGTAAACGTTGTGGCAAGTGTAGACACCTGCATCATTTTGCCAGGGCCTGTAATAGGTTTGAGCGAGGGGAACGACGACACCAAGCGAATACCCCTGCTCCAACTCCTACAGTGATTCACACTGTCTCCCCGAGTACAGAGGGCCGTACATACTGTATGGTGAAGTTGGATGGTGAGGAGGTGTCGTTATTGGTGGACACGGGCGCGGTGAGGTCCGTGCTGAACTGGCCTACTGTGAGGATTTTTTTCCCATATCACCGAGAGAGAGGTCTTTCAACACCAATTTGTGGACATTGTGAAAATAGACTGCCCATTGTGGGTTCGCTGGAACTGATGGCTAGATACAAGACAGCAGAGGTAGCCAATCTGCAGTTTGTGGTGACCGCCAGTGGAGCGAATGTGATGGGCTGCAACCTTTTCTACGGACTTGGCTTCACGATCACCAGCGATAGTGGAAAGGAGTGGTCGGGCTGTAGCTTGTGTGGACTGGCCGGTTCCACGAGTGTTGGACGACGCAATATGGGACGAACCTTGGCCTAGTATTCTGGGAGATGAGCAGGACCAACCCCATCCAGGGCCATTGCAGGAGGGTGCCTGCGCCAGGGTACAAGTTGCTCTAGCTGAGGGAACTGGGCGGCGCCGTGGGATGCCCGTGATGACGGATGGAGCCGAGTGGATGACTTATCCTGTTTCCGTAGTTCGGCTGGGAGGTACCGAGAAGCAGGGGGTCACAACGGCTTTGCCAGTGTCTGAAATGAAAGCAAGAGGACAGGACCGACTGGCATGGTGAAACGACGTGCTACGCAGGAACACTGGAAGCCAAGCCGGGCTCCTCTGGGAGTCGCTGATGTGGTCCGGCCCAGGGAGAGAGCCTGGTTGAGAGGGGTTCTCAGGAAGAGAAAACGTCAGGAGGACCAGGGGCGGCTGCAGGTGGTGGCTGTTCAGGACGACGGCTACCTTCAGCTGTCTGATGGTACACGGAGACATCCCAATGGGCTGCGGCGCGCCAATGAGGAGGGGGAGGTGTCTCGGCATCAATGTGGGTCACCTCCAGGCACCAAAAGAAGAAGATGCTTGGGTTGGGAGCCGCCTGACGGGTCTCAGGGGGGTGGGCTCTCCATGGAGTGTGACTGATGAGTTAAAGGGGGCAATGTGTTTATGGTGTGTTAATATTAATTGCCCATGTGGAAAAGAAATAATGTTTGTGTTAAGGTGCATTCACACCAAATGCAAACAGGCGAATTTTTCGTGCAACACAATTACATTATAACTCAATGTAAACACACCAATATACATGAATAGTGAGATGCAGACTAGACGAAGTTGTCTTTAAAACTTCTGCAGCTATGTTCAACCTGCTGTGGAAATTCTCAAAATAATGTCATGCTTATGTTTACATTATCCGACCGGGGGCTCACCTGAAAATTATGTCTCAAACCTCCAACACTTCACAGATGATCCCGTGTTTACGTTGCTAGCTACCTTGCTAGGATGTCCGTGGTCAGAAACCGTGGATGAATAACTCCAAAAACCCGATTCAGCTGAAGAGCTCCCGGTCCTCTTGTCTCCTGGTGAGTGAGTTTCATTTTCTAACTAGTTTACTCTACAACGGTGATAATCTTACTACATCCGCTACCTAGCTAACGGCTAGTGTAGCTAGCTAGCAGACGCGAACGCGCAACGACGAAAATTTGCGCATACTCGCATCTTCCCATTGATTTTCTATGGATTTGCGCCACCTGTTCGCGTTTGGTGTGAACACAGTTTTAGCATGTTTGGGGGTTTGTTTTACTGTGTGAATTGCTAAATATTAATGTGTGCATTCTTCTGGTTACGTAGGCAGTATGTCAATATGGTTAATACACAAAATTGCTCTGTGAGCTGTCCATGGTGCTGAGTGTTTAGCACATGGGGCTGTGGTGTGAGCTGCCCATGTTGTGGGGTTGATGTGTATATTGACACATATGGTGATTAAGTGGTTTATTGAATTCAAGTTCGGGGGTATAATCTGTATGTATGTATGTTTGTGGGATTATTTTTATGTTTACAGTAGGAACACGGCAATCTTTCTTTTTCGGGCTATAGTATAACAAAGCCGGCAGAATAATCCGTCTGGCGGTGTGGGGGTGGGACAGTAGTCCACCTGTCCCCCTCTAGTTTTAGTTGTGTGTGCATGGATAGGCCTACTTATCGTGTTTATTGTTAGAGTGTGATTCGGGCACTAAATTTGGGAGGGCCTAATTAGTGTGCATGTGTTTTGGACTTTTGAAAGGAGGGGTGGAACGTGGTGTTGTTTATAATAATAATATGTTGTATTATTGTATGATATGGGTGGTGGCTCCACCCTTCCGGTTCTGCCACCACACTGGGTATAAAAGGCTGATGCCGAAGAGGCACAGTCTCTTGACCACCTCTCTGCCTAGCAGGAGCATCTGTCTGAATACTGTGAGTCATATAATTAAATCCTGTTCAGTTCACCACTCACCTCATTATTGTGCCACGTTTTACGGACATAACACATACAGTATAACCTCAGGTTCCACCTCCTCTGGTATTGCTCGGCCTCATTCACCTTGTCTTCCAGCTCAGAGATCCTTTTCTGGTGGTCCACAGTTATCTTCCTCATGGTTGTAATCTCTTTTCTCATATCTTGAATTTCTTTAAAAAGAAACTGAGGTTTCTTTCAAGGCATTGATACTTTCTGCATTTTGTCTTATTAACTCTTCCAGGTAGCCAGCCCTTCTTTCAACGCCGTCAGCCCTCCCATTTATTTTATCCGCGAGTAGCCTCACAATATTGTCTTGCACTTCAGCCAGGGTCAGTTTGGTTTTCCCCTTCTTTGCATTAGGTGTACCGGGCAGGGAGTCGGATAATGGATCAGACACCGGGCTTCTTGGACGAGCATAAGAGTGCATGTCCATAACAATAATTTCCATTTCATTACCAACAGGCCCCTCATGGTTCAAGACTGATAAACGATTCTTACCCCGATGAAGATTTCATGGGTTAAGAGGTCGTTTTCATTGGCCTAAATCAAGGGCGGACACGTCCCCCCAACCTGGGGTTTCTGCACAACAGGAGGCTGCAGGTTCATGAATGCAGGTTCAGGGCTCTCAGACAGTCTTTTTCCCCATCCATATTAGAGTAACAAAATATGCATACAACAGTGAATAAATGAAAATAAAGAACAAAAATAAAAACATATAACCACATCAAGGAACAAGGTACTTGTAACAACTTAGTCAATATCTTATGATCGTTTAGAAGACAGTAATCCATTCTTTTTTTTTTTTTTATAATGCCCAGTCTTTGCTTCTTTTATGTTTGTGCCAATATTGGAGCAGGATATATTGAAGCTCATTCTTAAATATCAGGATATTTGGGTTGGATTACACGAATTTTACTTTATATTTTCCAACACAAAAAATTCACACATTGAGAAAGGAAGCGTTCATGCTTCCTCATTTTCCACAACAGTGCCACCTAGTGGATTTGATGATAACACTACACCACACAAAGTAATATTTTAGAACTGGTACAGTACTACTCATATTTTAGTTCATAGCAGAAGGGGGGAAAAGCTTCTTTGTAGAAGACCTACTGGATTACATTAATAATATACAGTAAATAATTGTCTTTACCATTATCAGTTTAATCCTTACAATGTATAATTTCACAATATACACACAAACACTAAGAAATTAATAGGTTAATAAATCAAATTAAACACAAAAACATGACTCTGAACCTCATACTGATTTTTTTAAGCAGACTAATTCTCTTACTCTCCCTCATTCATCCCATCACAGATTTGCTCATCACAGTACATAACACTTTGGCACAAACACAAGAACAACCGTCTTGGATGATTTACCAGTTAGCCAGATCTCCGCTATGATTAACTGATCTTGGAACCACTAGTTGATCTTCAGTCTACTATGACACAAAGTTGTAGTCAAAAATTTGGGAACATTTTGGCAAACAGCATATTTTGACGATTTGAAAAAAATGCATTTAGTTTATTACGAGGGGGGGTGAAAAGTTCATAGTGGTCAAATTTGACCAAATGTGGTTTATTTTTATTTTTCAACCACAGGAATCCAAGCGCTGCAACACAGAAGTGTGGGGACCGAAGGGGAGGCTATGTTGAAAAATAAATATTTGGTCAAATTTGACCACTATGATCATTTCATCCTATGAACTTTTCAGCCCCACCCCCTTCCTCGTAATAAACTAAATGCATTTACACCTTACACCATTGGATAAAATCGTCTATGTATGCTGTGCTCTGACAAACCTGGCTCCCTCAGTTACTCCTGTAGGGTAAATACAATGAACAAATGTGTGTTATTGTACAATAAAGGGATATTTCTATGAATGAAAGGACAACAGTGACATAACAATGATAAACTCGTTTTTAATACACATTATTTGTAACATTTTTTCAAAATATATACACATTTACACATATATACACTGAAAGTCTGTGAATGTAAAGTTATGTGGCATTCTTTGTCTAATTTGACCTTGTTGTTATATTATACAGTTTCTTTTAACCTGTAATGTACTATCCGAAATAAATTCATTCATTCATTCATTCATTCATTGTTGAATAAAGATCTTCAACAAATACCTTGTTCAGAGTTTCTTATGTCCATTTTGTTTTGCTATTTCCCATAAACATTCACTGCATTTCCACTTTGACATTTTTATGTGAGTGATGTCAGTTTTATACAGCTTCTATGAATGTATTGTCTTTTACAAATTCCTGATTTACACTCAAGTCTGTCTTCAGTTTGCAGGACAGGCACCCCACAGTAACAGCTGCTACCATCAGGTGGATTAGTGAGCTCATGTGAAGTTGTTAATACTGGAGCTGTAAACACTTTTGCAAGGAGCTCAGGAACTATACATTTCTTGACAATATGTGCACCTTGTTAAACATCGTTTCAAAAAAGTCAGTATCTGGTAGAATCCTCTCAATATGGATTTCTGGTTTGCCTCCTCTCCCTGGTCCCCAGATTGCAAAGTTACAGTAGCTTGCTTGTGCCAGGTGGATTTGTGTCTGCACTTGATGAAAGTACTGATGGTTTCTCTTCAAAGAAAGTTTACCTTCTACCTCTTGTAGGCAAAATGTGCTGTCTTGCCTGCTTTTTTCATAGAGAGTGCTATTCTGAAGACTGCTGGGTGCCTTAACCTCCAGCACACCCAATTCATGACAGTCACATGTTAACATGCCATCTGGGGATACTCCTAACCATGGGTACTGGGAGTTGATGATGAGCCCCCCCTTCCTGACAGTGAGGTTGGTGTGGCTGCTCTCTATCATCTTGGTGGATTCATCAATTACTTTCTCCTAATGCTCCATTCCCCATCTAAAAGCAGAAACAATGTATACTTTGGCCATGAGCAACTGTTAGTAATTACTGTAAAAGACCATCTGCATTTAATGTACATAACAATGACCATGTTTACATGTACACTAATAAACTGGTTATGATTGGATTTCTGCAGTTATCTGATTATTCAATTGGCCATGTAAACAAAATAAGCTGATAAAGGCCATGTAACTGGGGTCATTAACTCAAGCAGTTGATCCTCCAGTAATCTGTTTATTCAGTGCATGTAAACACGAGAAAACTGATTATTGGCATTGTCAGTTTATTGCCAGTAATCAGTTTATTCTGACCATGTAACCGAGGTCACTGATGGTGTTACTGTGAGAAATAACTCCTAATGTCAGTTACTTGATGTTTATTTTGTAGTTTTAGCTGCCAGGTGATATGGTAAGTAAATATAATTTACAAAAGTGGTGTTTGCATTGCAGTAAGATAATGCTATTAAATACATGTAATATTAAATAAAATTAAATGGTCCTCTCACTGTGCTGTAAGGTCATTCAAACAAATAAAATATGCCTGAATAGAGAAGACTTGCAACACAATGTGTGCGCCATCATTTTTCAAAGTTTGCTGCTTAAAACGCACTGATGGACGTGCTTTTCATGTTGTTATGGAAGTTGTGTAGTGTATGAGCTTAGAACACAATGAGAGGCTCATGGTACCTGGAACACTCGCCGAATGTGAAACTCGCCAAATCAGTGAGAGTTCCCTCTGGCGAGTGTTCCATGAACCATTTGTGTGTTGTGATTAAAAATCTTCACCGTGTGTTGTAGTCTTTTTCCATACCATCACTGTTATGGTGAGGTTGACCCACTAAAGAAAGATTATATTTATGTATTTAATAATTAAATAATTTAATTTTAGGCAGGGGTTATCTGTATTGGCCCTGCGATGGACTGGCGATCTGTCCAGGGTGTACCCTGCCTCTCACCCAAAGATGGTGGGATAGGCTCCAGCACCTCCCCCCCCCCCCCGCGACCCAAAAAGGATTAAGTGGAAGAAGATGGATGGATGGATGGGTTATGTGATCACCACCGTTTGTTTGTTTGTCTGCAAGCAACATAACTCAAAAGGTTATGAACAGATTTTGATGAAATTTTCATGAAAAGTGTGGAATGGGACAAGGACCAAATTATTAGATTTTGATGGTGATCCATGACTGCAAACCTCCACCAAGGCCCTACCTTCTTTTTGCAATGTGTTAGGAGGACTAGGGCTCTCATCAGAAGATGAAAGCCAGACAGCGGAGGATCATAGGCAGACATGGTTACCATGGTAACAGTGCTTTCTACTGATACTGTATATTGATATCATCATGACTTTGGGGTGCATTTGCCATGAGGTGGAATTGAGCTGCTTGTCAGAGGTCTGTGCTCCCTGAGTGCTTTTGTAGTTATCATTATTTGTATACCCCCCCCCCCCCCGGCTGGATTGTCTGGGTCAGTGTAGGCTGCTAGCATGTTTGATGCAGTCAGAATCAGAATCAGAATCAGAATCAGATTTATTGCCATTGTTCATGTAGTACACAAACTAGGAATTTGTCTCGGTGCAATGCTGCAACATTAAACATGATAAAATACTCGTCCAGCCTTCTGGTCAAACCACGTGGAAACACTTTGATTGCTGTTTGGTCTCTCTATCACATGACACTACAGTTAGAAAAGAATAAATAAAAAGTTAATCAGTTTTTTAACCATAATATGAAAGCATGTTTAAAATGAACTCTGTGGAGATATTTCTGAACCTCTCCTCTTTATTTGTGACTGGGACTAAAACACACATCTTTAAACACATTTTTAACAGATGTCAAAATGTACCTGCTCTTCAGCATGCTTATCGCGTACTGACTATATTAGGTTTCCAACAGTGGGAGAACAATCACCCAGTAGTGGACAGCACATTGTATTCCACCATATTAACTGAGATTCCAAACCTAAGGATAGGACGCTCCTCACTGTAAGGAAGACCGAGAAGCATTTCTGGGGCCATGAAAGCCGTGGTTCCCATAAAGATCTCGGGTTCCATGTCCATATCTGGCGTAGGACGCTGTACAGCCATTCCAAAGTCTATGATCTTAACCTGGAACGGTACCTGGTGTCAATTGACAATCATGATGTTGTCTGGCTTCATGTCAGCATGGATGATACAAAGTGTTTTTAGATGGGTGAGTGCCGTGGCCAGCTGTTGCACGACTGGCTTCACATCCTCCACCATAAAACGACCCTGCTCCTGTAGGAAGTCTAGCAGACTAATGTCCAGTATCTCAAAACTGAGACAGATTTCCTCGTGGTGAGAAAAAAATCTGTCGAAATTAATCAGGTGTGACGTGGCCTGATTTAAAAGCTGGAATTTTTTAAGGATTTTCTTTTTTTTTTTTTTTTTTGTTACTTATTTGTACCCGTAGGTAGACTCGGTTTGCAGTCTGGTGACAAGCCACCGGCTGCTGGTCGCTGCGTGCGCGAGCGCCCTAAACCTACATGTTTTTGGTATGCGGGAGGAAACCGGAGAAATCCCGGAGTAAACCCGCGCAACACGGGGAGAACATGCAAACTCCACACAGCTCACTGTTGGTCGGGGGCTGGAATCGAACCCACGATCCCCGCGATCCCCCGGCCGAGGGTAAAACTGTGCTGCCACAGTGCTAAACCACTGCGCCACCGTGCAGCCAATTGAGATTGAGATCTCCTTCTTGGCAGTGACTATCTCATTTGATTCCTTTTTGACAACTTTTATCGCTCTAAGGTTGCCATTTTTAATATTTTTGCATTTGCCACAAATACAAATGCACCATTGCCCAAAAACTTCGTAATCTCAAAGTCTTCTCCCAGTAGGGAACCTTTGGAAAGGTTCAGGGCAACTACAGCTAAAGGTGGACGAGACATTGTGACAAATTTCAAGTTATCGTCTGTGAAAGTCTTTTAAATCTGCTAGGGGCAGTTGATTTCCCTTTAGGACAGCTTATACATTTCCTGTACAAGAAATAAGCTCATAATTTATAGTTATCAATTGAAAATTCCGGGTAGCAACGTATTGATATGTTCCCTCTCCAGTCTAAAACGGTCTGATTCTGACAGACTTTCCTGCTTCTTCCTCTTCTTCTCTCGGTTACTGGCGGATAGCAAACAACTGAAAGGTGCATACCGCCACCTACTGTACAAGAGTGTGTAACATTATGTCGTCTGAGCCCGACCCCTAAATTCTACGACTTAATCCTGTGTTATTTAAAAAAGAGAAAAGAGCCCTTCTCGTAATTCTTAGTGGCTCTCCACCTCCATCTGTTGCCAGAATGCCAGTTAAATTCCATTCCCTCTACCATCATCCCAGGACCTCTACCATTGTCCCTGTCCCCAAGAAGCCACGGATCACTGGACTTAACGACTACAGACCTGTAGCGCTCACCTCCGTAGTCATGAAGTCCTTTGAGCGCCTGGTCCTGCCCCACCTCAAGACCATCACCACTCCCCTCCTGGACCCGCTGCAGTTCGCCTACAGAGCCAACAGGTCTGTGGACGACGCAGTCAACCTGGCCCTCCACTCCATCCTGCAGCACCTGGACTCCCCGGGAACCTACGTCAGGATCCTGTTTGTGGACTTCAGCTCTGCATTCAATACCATCCGCCCCGCTCTGCTCCAGGACAAGCTGTCCCTGCTCAACGTGCCTGACTCCCTCTGCAGGTGGATCACCGACTTCCTGACGGACCAGAGGCAGCATGTGCGGCTGGGAAAGTCTGTCTCAGACTCTGTTAGCATCAGCACCGGATCACCCCAGGGCTGTGTACTTTCCCCCCTGCTCTTCTCCCTGTACACCAACTCCTGCACCTCCAGCCACCAGTCTGTCAAGCTGATCAAGTTTGCGGACGACACCACCCTCATCCGGCTCATCTCCAACGGTGACAAGTCCGTCTACAGGAGAGAGGTGGCCCGGCTGGCGTCCTGGTGCAGCCACAACAACCTGCAGCTGAACGCTCTGAAGACAGTGGAGATGATCGTGGACTTCAGAAAAGTCACAGCCCCTCTGCCCCCCCTTACCCTCACAGACTCTCCCATCACCACTGCGGATTCCTTCCGCTTCCTGGGCACCACCATCACCTGGGACCTCAAGTGGGATCTGACCATCAGCTCCCTCATCAAAAAGGCCCAGCAGAGGATGTTCTTCCTGCGGCAGCTGAGGAAGCTCAAGCTACCCACCAAGATGTTGGTGCAGTTCTACACGGCCATCATCGAGTCCATCCTCACCACCTCCATCACCGTGTGGTACGCTGGAGCCACCGCCAGGGACAGACTAAGACTGCAGCATGTTGTGCGTGCTGCTGAGAAGGTGATCGGCTGCAAGCTCCCATCCCTCCAGGACCTGTACATCTCCAGGACCAGGAGGCGTGCAGGTCGGATCATAGCCGGCCCTTCACACCCTGGACACGCACTGTTTGCCCCCCTCCCCTCAGGCAGAAGACTTCGGTCCATTCAGACTAAAACCTCCCGCTACATGAACAGCTTCTTTCCCTCTGCCATCAGACTGCTGAACACTAAGTGACTTATTAGACTCTCGTGCACTACGTACAGCAGCTCAACCGGACTCATGACAATTATCACTGTTTTCTTTTTGCACTACCGACTGCACTATGTGGAACTCCACAATATCTGCTGCTTGTTAATATATTTAAAAATTGCATAGATTAGTATTACTTATTCATATTCTACCTTTTATTGCATGCATAGTTGTTTATCTTTAGTGCTACTCCATGTTTAATGTTGCAGCATTGCACCGAGACAAATTCCTAGTTTGTGTACTACATGAACAATGGCAATAAATCTCATTCTGATTCTGATTCTCTACCAGTCTCTCGAACTTCATTTTTCATTCTCCCTTTCATTTCCATACTTGTGACAGTGTAATAAGATGTGCTCGACATTTTCTTTTACTCCACATTCTCTACATTTGTCACTTTTGCTTTTCCCCATGGTGAATAAAATGCCGTTTAAACCTGTATGATCGAGCATGAGTCTTGCCATCTTAGAACATGTGTCAAAAGAACAAAGCACACTGTGACGTCACATAGAAATGTAGCGGTGATGTCACAACTACATAGGCTATAACCATAACTGACACGTGTGCGCATGCAGAAACGCTCAGGGATTTGGTTTCCATGGCGACCGTTGATCATAGGACGCTCCAAGAGAGTCAACCGGAAACAACCGGTTATTCATTCAAGATGCAATTTTGGGTAAACTGAAAGTCACCTCTTCATCTTTGTCATTTAAAAATTGTAAATGGTAAATGACATTCACTTATATAGCACTTTTATTCTCATCTCTTGATGACCAAAGCGCTTTACAGATCCTGCTATCCACCCATTCACACACACATTCACACACTGATGGTGGCATTTAAATACTGTTGTTTATTAACATGGAATTACACACGTGGACAAAATTGTTGGTACCCCTCTGTTAATGAAAGAAAAACCCACAATGGTCACAGAAATAACTTGAATCTGACAAAAGTGTGAATAAATAAAAAGTCTATGAAAATTAACCAATGAAAATCAGACAATGCTTTTGAATTGTGGTTCAACAGAATTATTTTAAAAAACAAACTCATGAAACAGGCCTGGACAAAAATGATGGTACCCTTAACTTAATATTTTGTTGCACAACCTTTTGAGGCAATCACTGCAATCAAACGATTTCTGTAACTGTCAATGAGACTTCTGCACCTCTCAGCAGGTATTTTGGCCCACTCCTCATGAGCAAACTGCTCCAGTTGTCTCAGGTTTGAAGGGTGCCTTCTCCAGACGGCATGTTTCAGCTCCTTCCACAGATGTTCAATAGGATTTAGATCAGGGCTCATAGAAGGCCACTTTAGAATAGTCCAATGTTTCGCTCTTAGCCATTCTTGGCTGTTTTTAGCTGTGTATTTTGGGTCATTATCCTGTTGCAAGACCCATGACCTGCGACTGAGACCAAGCTGTCTGACACTGGGCAGCACATTTCTCTCTAGAACACCTTGATAGTCTCGAGATTTCATTGTACCCTGCACAGATTCAAGACACCCTGTGCCAGATGCAGCAAAGCAGCCCCAGAACATAACAGAACCTCCTCCATGTTTCACAGTAGGGACAGTGTTCTTTTCTTGGTATGCTTCATTTTTGCGTCTGTGAACATAGAGCTGATGTGCCTTGCCAAAAAGTTCCAGTTTTGTCTCGTCTGTCCATAGGACATTCTCCCAGAAGCTTTGTGGCTTGTCAACATGCAGTTTTGCAAATTCCAGTCTGGCTTTTTTATGATTTGTTTTCAACACTGGTGTCCTCCTTGGTCATCTCCCATGAAGTCCACTTTGGCTCAAACAACAACGGATGGTGCAATCTGACACTGATGTACCTTGACCTTGGGAGTTCACCATAAATGTGTTTAGAGGTTGTTCTGGGCTCTTTTGTTACCATTCGCATTATCCGTCTCCTCCTGCGGCCATGTCCAGGGAGGTTGGCTACAGTCCCGTGGATCTTAAATTTCTGAATAATATGTGCAACTGTAGTCACAGGAACATCAAGCTGCTTGGAAATGGTCTTATAGCCTTTACCTTTAACATGCTTGTCTATAATTTTCTTTCTAACCTCCTGAGACAACTCTCTCCTTTGCTTCCTCTGGTCCATGTTTAGTGTGGTACACACCATGTCACCAAACAGCACAGTGTGTCATGGCGGCCTCTGGGCCGTCATTGGCGTCATCAACTCCAGCTGCGCACAGACCAACAGGTGTTAATCAATGGCTGTTAAAAGCCAGCGTTGCTGACAGCCCGGCACGGAGTCGTCTGTCCTCCTCGTCGGAGAATGAGCCTGAACTCCGCTCTCTGGTCTCGTCAGGAATTTCTCTTGTCTCGTCTGGAACCTCTCTTGTCTCGTCAAGAACCTCTCTTGCTTCATCAAGGACTTCTCATTGGCGTCAACCAAGTAAGAGAACAATTTGCTACTCAACCCCTTGTCTATACCCCTGTGCACAGGCGGACCTCCTAGGCGGCGGACCTGCGTCCTCAGCTGACGGGGTAACGCCATCTCGCACACGTAGCGCTTCGCTACCACCACGACTACCGGTACGTCTTGCTCCTCAGCTTCCAGAACTGTTGTTGTATCAGTTGCAGGAGTATTGGCCACCGCTATCAGTGGAGTCACTGTCATCATTATCAGCTATATCATCATCACCACATTCTGTGGAATCTCTAACCTCGTCATCGTCAGGATTACCATCATCCCGGTCTGTGGAGTCACAGCCGGCGTCATCAGAAGGACTACCCTCGTCACAGCCACGGGTGGTATCTCCAGCACGTTCACGGACACCTTCACCTCCACGTTGCACGGCCGCTGGATCTCAGCAGGGCGAAACCTGTGCTGCACTCAAGTAAGCCTCTCCATCTGTAGCTCATCACGAGTGTGGAACAAAAGTAATTGTTTTCTGCTTGTATGTTCCAGGGTTGCCAGGTCTCCGTCCAGACTGCTCAGCTCCAGTGACCAGAACACTATCCACGCACTCACACACGCACTACACACTCTCACTATCAAATAAAGATTATTGTCACTATCTGCCCGTGTCAGTGTCTGTCTCCTGGGTCCTAAACCATGTCAGTACGACTCCGTCACGTTGACCCAGCGGACAGTTCACTGTCGCGCCAAATCAACACTCTTAGCGCCCGGGTAAATTTACTAGCTCACCAGCAGACAGTAATCTTAAACCAACTAACCTTAATTAATGGTCGGCTGGATCGTCTGGAAGGACACCAGACGATTTCCCCGACCGCAAACATCTCAGCCCCTGCAGGCTTAGCATCTGGACAAGCTAACACCTCCTCGTCCTCTCGCCTCACCCCTATTCCCACACCTGCCCGGTTCAGCGGAAAACTCGGGGAAGCTCGAGGATTCCTATTACAATGTGAGTCAGTTTTTCTTCGCGTTCCGGGGGATTTCACTCTTGATTCAAGTCGGATTGGCTATGTCATAAATCTGCTGGCAGGAAGAGCCTTAGACTGGGCGTATTCAATTATGGCTAAACCAAGCTATTCCCTGCTTACTTACCAGGAGTTTGTGACTGAGTTTATGTCCGTGTTTGACCATACTGATAGGGGTGAGGTGTTGACAGAACGGCTGCTGAGCTTACAACAGGGAAAAAGATCAGCTGCTGATTACGCTATTGACTTCCGGGTCCTGGCTGCAGAGATTGGGTGGAGGGAGCCATCACTGTGTGGTATTTTCCTACGTAGTCTTAACGATGAGCTAAAGGATGAGTTAGCGGCACGAGACAAACCGGACAATTTGCGGGATTTGATTGCCCTAGCGGTTAGTCTTGATAGCAGATTAAGGGAGCGGGCGGCTGAACGGCGTACTACTTCCTGTTCGGTTAAACTCCGCCCTCGCGTCCCTAACTCTCCTCTTCTCGCTTTACCCGCGTCAGAGGAATCCCCGGATCAGGAAGCTATGATCATTGGCCGGTCTAAAGTGTCAGCAGCTGAGAAACAACGCCGCAGGGATCAGGGCCTTTGTTTCTACTGTGGGAAAGAGTCACATGGGGTGTTCGAATGTCCCAATAAGTTAAAAGGGAAGGCCCGTGGATCGCAGTAGGGGGATTCACGGGCAAGAACTCAGAAGAACCCCTTACTTGTTGTCGATTACCTCTCAGACTTATCCATACACATACAGAACACTCCACACTAGCGTTAGTAGATTCTGGAGCTGAGCAAAATTTCATTTCTAGAGACCTGGCAACCCGGATGGGCCTTAGCTGTCAGACTCTAGACCCCCCTGTCAAACTGATCACCTTGTCTAAAGCGTCTTTGACCACCGTTGCCCATCAGACGGCCCCCGTGTCAATTATTGTATCAGGAAATCACAGGGAGGAAATTCAGTTTCTAGTGCTGCCCGTTTCTTCTTCGCCCATTATTCCGGGGTACCCCTGGCTGCGCCTACATAACCCCACCATTGACTGGCAAGCTGGGAGAGTAACGGCATGGAGTACGTTCTGCCTTAGTGCCTGCCTCCAATCAGCGGCGTGCGCCCCATCCGTCAAGGTGCCTCTGCCTGATTCATCTCCACCGGACTTGTCCAAGGTGCCAGAGGTCTATCACGATTTGGGGCTAGTGTTTAGCAAGTCTCGGGCGTTGTCCTTACCCCCCCATTGTCCTTATGACTGCGCGATCAACCTGAAGGCTGGGGCCCCTCTTCCTGCTAGCCGCCTTTACAGCCTATCAGCCCCAGAGCGCGAGGCCATGGATACGTACATCAAGGAGTCCTTGGCCTCTGGTATCATCCGCCCGTCGTCTTCGGCAGTGGGAGCCGGATTTTTTTTTGTTGGAAAGAAGGACGGTTCACTACGCCCCTGTATCGACTTCCGGGGACTGAATGAAATAACAGTAAAAGACAAATATACTTTGCCTCTGATGAACACTGCTTTTGACTCCCTCCAGGGGGCATCCTGGTTTACTAAACTGGACCTTAGGAATGCCTACCATCTAGTACGCATAAGGGAAGGAGATGAGTGGAAGACGGCTTTTCGGACCCCCAGCGGACATTTTGAGTATTTGGTAATGCCGTTTGGGTTAACTAACACCCCAGCCGTCTTCCAGCGTTTGATAAATGATGTATTACGGGATTTTCTGAACTTGTTTGTTTTTGTTTATCTTGATGACATTCTCATCTTCTCCCGCACACTAGAGGAACATCGGGTGCATGTCCGCAGGGTACTACAGCGCCTCCTGGAGAACCAGCTGTTTGTCAAGGCTGAAAAATGTGAGTTCCACACTGATCAAACCTCTTTCCTTGGGTTTATTATAGCTCGGAACCAGGTGCTCCCTGACCCGGCCAAGGTCAAGGCGGTTGTGGATTGGCCTGCACCCACCTCCAGAAAGCAGCTTCAAGGTTTCCTGGGGTTTGCTAATTTTTATAGGAGGTTCGTGCCAAATTTTGGTAATATTGCCCGTCCTCTGACTGCTCTCACCTCCCCTAAGACCCCGTTTTGCTGGAGTAAGGAGGCAGCTGGAGCGTTTGAGAAGCTCAAGAGGGAGTTCGCCTCGGCCCGAGTCCTTACTCAGGTGGACCCGAAGCTGCAGTGCTTGGTGGAGGTGGACGCCTCTGATTCGGGAGTTGGAGCGGTACTCTCCCAACGTTCTCCTGAGGACGGTAAGATTCGCCCTTGTGCTTATTTCTCTCACTGTCTCACCCCTGCAGAGAGGAATTACAGCATCGGAGACAGGGAGTTACTGGCAGTGAAACTCGCCTTGGAGGAATGGAGACATTGGCTGGAGGGGGCTGCTCAGCCGTTCGTGGTTTGGACTGATTACCGCAACCTGGAGTACCTCAGGACGGCGAAGCGCCTGAATGCACGCCAGGCTCGCTGGTCCCTCTTCTTCGGCCATTTTAACTTTACCATCACGTACCGGCCGGGAAGCAAGAACAGTAAGCCGGATGCCCTCTCACGGCAGTTTGACACACCATCCTCTGAGGACCAGGAGACCCCTATCCTGCTGCCTTCCTGCGTCGTGGGCGCCCTGTCCTGGGGAATCTGCAAGACGGTTCGCCAGGCTCAGAAGACCGAGCCGGATCCCGGGGGGGGGGGGGGGGGCCGGGCCGCTTGTTTGTTCCACGTGCTATCCGGGGCAAGGTGATTGAGTGGGGTCACGCTTCTAAGTTGGTTTGTCATCCTGGAGTGGGTCGGACCGTGGATCTCCTCCAAAGGACCTTCTGGTGGCCAGGGTTACGGAAGGACGTTGTAGGTTACATCCGGGCCTGCACTCAGTGCGCCACCGGGAAGACGACATCATCCCCCCCGGCGGGCCTGCTACACCCGTTGCCGGTTCCTTCACGCCCCTGGTCTCACGTAGCTGTGGACTTTGTGACTGGTTTACCCATTTCAGATGACTACACCACGGTTTTAACCATCGTGGACCGGTTCTTGAAGGCAGCCCATTTTGTGCCACTTCGGGGTTTGCCTTCGGCCCAGGAAACAGCAGATCTCCTCGTGCAACATGTGGTTCGTCTTCATGGCATCCCTGCTGATTTGTGTCAGATCGAGAACCTCAGTTTGTATCACAAGTTTGGAAGGCTTTCTGCACGGCACTGGGAGCCACAGCCAGCCTCTCTTCTGGTTATCACCCTCAGAGCAATGGCCAGTGTGAGCGGGCTAATCAGGAGCTTGAGGCCGCCCTTCGCTGTGTCATCTCCTCCTGCTCATCCTCCTGGAGCAAGTTCCTTCCTTGGATTGAGTACGCTCACAACGCCACGATCTCCACGGCTACGAGCGTCTCCCCGTTCAAGGCATCATTCGGGTTTGATCCTCCGCTGTTCCCGGAGGAGGAAAAGGAGGTAGCGGTTCCTTCAGTCCAGGCACACATCAAGCGCTGCCGGCGAGTTTGGCTCCTCGCTCGCCAAGCCTTGCTGAAGACTACCAAACGCAATATCCAGGTGGCCAACCGGCATAGGAGACCCGCCCCGGACTATAAGGTGGGTCAGAAGGTCTGGTTGTCAACCCGGAATATTGGTGTACCGGCCGAAAAACGTAAGCTCACTAAGCGCTTCATTGGCCCCTACACCATTAATCGTGTTATTAACCCTGTGTCTGTGCGCTTGTCTCTCCCCTCTTCAATGCGTATCTGCCCCACCTTTCATGTCTCCCAGGTCAAACCGTACGTCTCTGATCCCCTGTGCCCTGCTCCCGCGGCTCCCGCACCCCCGAGGATGATCGATGGCCATCCGGCCTGGGGGGTGACTGCCATCCTGGATGTCCGCAGGCGGGGTCGTGGTCTTCAGTATTTGGTGGACTGGGAGGGCTTTGGACCGGAGGATCGTTCTTGGATTCGCCCAGCGTTGATCCTGGATAAACAGCTGATTCCCGATTTCCATCGGGCGAATCCAGGTAGGATTGGGCAGGTGCCTGGAGGCACTGCTAGAGGGGGGAGTACTGTCATGGCGGCCTCTGGGCCGTCATTGGCGTCATCAACTCCAGCTGCGCACAGACCAACAGGTGTTAATCAACGGCTGTTAAAAGCCAGCGTTGCTGACAGCCCGGCACGGAGTCGTCTGTCCTCCTCGTCGGAGAATGAGCCTGAACTCCACTCTCTGGTCTCGTCAGGAATTTCTCTTGTCTCGTCTGGAACCTCTCTTGTCTCGTCAAGAACCTCTCTTGCTTCATCAAGGACTTCTCATCGGCGTCAACCAAGTAAGAGAACAATTTGCTACTCAACCCCTTGTCTATACCCCTGTGCACAGGCGGACCTCCTAGGCGGCGGACCTGCGTCCCCAGCTGACGGGGTAACGCCATCTCGCACACGTAGCGCTTCGCTACCACCACGACTACCGGTACGTCTTGCTCCTCAGCTTCCAGAACTGTTGTTGTATCAGTTGCAGGAGTATTGGCCACCGCTATCAGTGGAGTCACTGTCATCATTATCAGCTATATCATCATCACCACATTCTGTGGAATCTCTAACCTCGTCATCGTCAGGATTACCATCATCCCGGTCTGTGGAGTCACAGCCGGCGTCATCAGAAGGACTACCCTCGTCACAGCCACGGGTGGTATCTCCAGCACGTTCACAGACACCTTCACCTCCACGTTGCACGGCCGCTGGATCTCAGCAGGGCGAAACCTGTGCTGCACTCAAGTAAGCCTCTCCATCTGTAGCTCATCACGAGTGTGGAACAAAAGTAATTGTTTTCTGCTTGTATGTTCCAGGGTTGCCGGGTCTCCGTCCAGGCTGCTCAGCTCCAGTGACCAGAACACTATCCACGCACTCACACACGCACTACACACTCTCACTATCAAATAAAGATTATTGTCACTATCTGCCCGTGTCAGTGTCTGTCTCCTGGGTCCTAAACCATGTCACAGTGACTACTTTTCACCCTTTAAATAGGCCAACTGACTGATTACAAGTTTGTAGACACCTGTGATGTTAATTAGAGGACATATCTTGGTTGAACATGTCCCTACTGTATGGTCACATTATTTTCAATCTTTTCTAGGGGTACCATCATTTTTGTCCTGGCCTGTTTCATGAGTTTGTTTTTTAAAGTAATTCTGTTGAACCACAATTCAAAAGCATTGTCTGATTTTCATTGGTTAATTTTCATTAAGCTGGTTGCCAACCGCCAATCAAATCTAAAAGAAGAAGAAGATTAACATAAAAAGTAGTAAGAAGGGGAAATGGAAATTAATTGTCATAACGCATTTTAAACGTAACACACGCATCCACCATTATCAGTGAGAACTGTGCTCAAAGGGATCTGGTCAAGAGGACCCCTGACCAAGTAAGCACCCATGTGAGCATGGACCCCACACAATTGGAAAATTCCAGCGATGATGGAATTCATTTGAAATGGCTTTCCAATCATCTGAGGTTGGTGGTGGCATAAGTTCATTCATGAGGCTATCCCATATTGCTGCTGCCACTTCTTTCACAACTCTGCTTACAGTGCAGACACCAACATGGTAATTAAAGGCAATGGTATGAAAGGAGTCTCCAGTAGCCAGATAGCTGCAAATACATGTAGGAGAATGTGGTTATAACTTCAGTAATTAAGTAAAATATACCGCACTCACATTGAAAGAATACAATTATAAAAAAAAACAAAACAATGGGTAGTGATTCTTACATTCAGTAATATTAGGTACTTCCTTTTTAAAATACATCCTACTCAATTCAAAATAAATATACAGGAGAAAATTTAACTGTCCTTTAACTTTAATCCAAGCGTCACTAATTACAAACACTGAAGTGTAAACACTCGTAATACATTGAAAAACAAAAGGGAAAAACACTGAAATTTAAAAAAATGCAGGCAACAGCCACATCACTGCATCTCTGAATTATTTATTTATTGATTCTTTGCCGGAGACAAATAGTCAGTCGCTCAGCAGCAGGGATTGCCTCTCTGAAGCTGGTGTCCTGTCTAGAGATTTGGCCACCCATCCCATAGCAAAAAGACGTAACAAACTAATAGTTTTTTGAATGCAAAAGATGCAATAGACTTACACAATGGTCCCCTCCGGCATACAACTAGGAAAATACCGGTCGCTATGGACAGTGAGAATATGTATGGGCACATAATCATACCATGTAGGATAACTAAGTAGACGGTTGTGCTGTTTCATCCCATCTAGCAACAATGCTCTGCACTGTGTGTGTTTATATATTTACATATTTATTCCATCTAGCTACAATGCTCCACACTGGGTGTGTTTATGTTTATGTTTATATATCTATATATTTATTCCATCTAGCTACAATGTTCCGCACTGTGTGTTTATATATCTACATATTATTCCATCTAGCTACATTGCTCCGCACTGTGTGTTTACATATTCATATATTTATTCCATCCAGCTACAATGCTCTGCACTGTGTGTCTGTGTGTGTGTATATATATATTTTATAGTAATATGTATATTAGCTGCTCTTGCTTGCTTGTTTTTTTGTTTTGTTTTTTTTCTTGCCTTCTGATTGTTGCTCTGAGTGTTGCTATCCCTGTGCTGTTGCAATCCTGGAATTACCCCGTTGTGGGACTAATAAAGGCTTATCTTATCTTATCTTATCTTATCCTCTCCAGCACATAGTCAAACTGCCCTCTGGACAATCGAAAATATTGCTGGAACATGGGATCATCCAGCCGAAGCTCCTGAACCAGGCGGTGAAATTCGCCATGCATTTTGCGGGTCTGGAGGATTGGGTGAACCCAAAACCGGTGGTGACGACAAAAAAGTAATCGCCTTTTGTAGGCGCAAATACATCAGCACTAATAAATACAGCCTTATCAATCCAGATTCCACTTCCTCCTGCATTGCTCAAAATAAAAACAGCCCAGATACTACTTCCTCCCGCATTGCTCAGCTCCGCCTAGCCGAGAACTATGTTACACGCCCCTTTTCCACGCCTCACAGGTTGCGGTAGGCAGATTCCTTTCCGAAAAACCCAGACCAGTGGACATGTAGCATTATACTCTACAGCCTAGGTGCCAAGGGGCAGCGGATGTCCAACAATTTAGGACAGGCGGACACATATGAAGACTGCATTACGCTGCTGGCCGGATATTTCACAGCGCCTGAAAGTGTGCTAGCAAAGAGGATTCATTTCCGCCAGCACTGACAGCAGGTGGATGAGACGACATAGCAGTACATCGCAGACTGTCTGGCGAGTGCACGTGAGTTTGGCTATTTGGAGGACGAAATGGTGCGGGACCAGCTAGCAGAGGACACCAACAACCCACGGCTGTGGGTGAAATTGATCAGGGCACCTGGCAACCTATTGTTGGCGAAGGCGGTGGAGTTGGCACTCCAGCTGGAGGCCGCAGACAAGCTGGAATCACAACTAAGTGAGCCTCTGCAACAAGCCTCGCTAATGCAAGCAGTTAACCAGAAGGAGAAGAGCCCGGTTCTCAGAGGACGCCAAGGTGAGTGCCGTGAAACATCGCGCATGCAGTAACTGCAGCTCCCCAATGCACCAAGAGAGAATGCGTTCCTGCCTGGTCAGGGGGCAGCGATGCAGATGCTGCGGCAAATTCAATCACTTCACCAAGGTGTGCCGATCGCCACGACGTGACATCAAACCAACCACCCAGCCCGAAAAAGCCACCAGTGAGTTCCAGAAGGACGGTGTACATGTGGTACATGGTGAGGCTGGATGCCCACGAAATCTCTAAGCAATACAGAGGTTGTGAGCGTACCGGGCCCGGCCCACCATTGTTTTCCACGCACATTCATCCCAAAAAGCTTGCAGAATGCCAGTTTTGTTTTCGTCAGGCACGACGCACACTGGACCCCGCTGCGCCCACCGTACGATGGACCGTTCAGAGTGTTGGAACCTGGGGCCAAACATTTTGTGTTAGACTTGGGGGGACATAGAGAGACCGTCTGCATTGACAGGCTAAAACCCGCTTTTGTGTTGGCAGACAAGCAGGTGGTGTTGGCCCAGGCTCCCCGGCGTGGATGCCCACCACTGGGGGCTCTGCAGGTTGGTGATTCCTCAGCAGGGACCGGCACTCGCGAAGAAGATGTGTTTTCTCCCCCTCCCTTTTTCTCCCCACAGACTGATGTGCCCTCTGGTGCACCCCGCCAGCATGGCAGTTCGATTGGATTGGCGACCCCCCACTCGCCAAACTCCTGTATTTGGTCCCGTCCCTGCAGTGGATGTTCTGGGCGCTGGAAGAGATGTTGGTGGCGGCCGGGGAGGAGCAGAAGGAGGAGAAGCGTCAGGAGACACGGCTCGCACCGGCGTCAGTGAGCACAGCAGCCCAGCCCTTCTTCTAACGTGGAGGCATTCCAGATCTCCATTTCTTCCTCCCTCGATGCAGCACCACACCACCATGCAATGGCTCCTCATCAGGAGAATCCTGTCATATCACGGGAGGAAATATCTGACTCTTCAGCAGCAGCAGAGCAGGAACAGAGGCAAGTACCTTTTCATTTTTTAACACCATTAAATGAAAGGTCTTGTCCTGTTTCTGGCTAGGGGGCTCAGTGTCAACCACCTACCACCACTGAGCTCTCTCTACCCATCTCTGCTGTCATTTCTGCTGCTGCTTCCATCCATCCATCCTCACCTGCTTCTCTGGTTTCTTGTTCTGATTTTTGTAAGGAACTGGCCATATTGGGAGGCAACCTGCTGGTCTGGGATGGGCCGGCTACCCCTGTTGCTGTGCCTGGACTGCATAAGGATTATCCAGTACCTACTAAACGTCACTTTCCACCTCCGGTACCAGCTCCACACCACTCCCCACCACCTTCAGCTCCAGGACCTGCTCCACGATGCTCCCTAGCTCCTGTTCCTGCTCTGCCCAAAGTTCACGCTCCTGTTCCTGCTCAGCCTGTCATCACCCCTGCCTCATCTGCCACCATGCCCGCTGGTTGGACTGCAACAGCAGAGTCACCGGGGTCCTCGTCAGCAGTGGAGCAAGAGTTCAGGCAAGTCCTCTTCTTTGTATTTTTAACATCAGTTTTAGAGAGATCTTGCCTAGCTCTTAGTGGGGAGACCTGGTTGCAGCTACTGTCTGCTTCTGGGCCTTCTCTGCTGAGCTCCACTGTCACCTGTTGTGGTGACCTGGGTGTTGTTTTCCTCCCCGTCTGAGGTGGCTGTTTCAGGGATGGATTCCCAGACGTCAGGACTTAAGGATCTTTAACCCTTATTGTCTGGTTTCTCCAATGGTCGGCTCCCCTCAGCTGTTCCGGAGGCAGAGGAGTTTCCGTCATGTGTTCCTGTGGCCTGAGAACCTCCATCATGTGTCCCTGAGGCTAGCGCACACCTGCTATCTGCTACTATGGTTAGCATGCCTCAGTGATCAGTTTTAGAGCAAGAGGCTTTCATGTTATGTTCCCCAAGGCCTGAAGCTCCTGCATCACCTCCAGAGATTAAAAGGTCTTTGTTATCATCTCCTAAGTTTAAGGTGTCCACGTTATCTTCAGAGATTAAAATGTCCAAGTTATCTTCTCTCAAGGTTAATTTGTCCCTGTTATCATCTCCAGAGGTTAAAGTTACTATGTTATCACCTCCCAAGGTTAAAGTGTCCATGTTGTCACCTCCAGAAGTTAAAGTTATGTTGTCATCTCCCAAGGTTGAGGTGTCTATGTTATCACTTCCTGAGGTTAAAGTGTCCATGTTATCATCCCCCGAGGTTAATTTGTCTATGTTATCACCTCCCAAGGTTGAGGTGTCTATGTTAACACCCCCCGAGGTTAAAGTGTCTACGTTATCACCTCCCAAAGTTAAAATGTCTATGCTACTTGCTAACCTTTTGAGGTTAAAATTCCCAAGTTATCCTCTGAGCAAAGAGCACCTGTTTGCTTAGAATAGAATAGAATAGAATAGAATAGAATAGAACAGGCTTTATTGTCATTGTACAGTTGTACAGCACAACGAAATTGTGGGTGCTCCACCAGGCTACTGTGCAATAAAGTAAGTGAGAAGAATTTAAAAATAAAACAGTTACATGACACACAGTTAACCATCTGACTGAAGTAAAAATAAAAGTAAAAATAGCAAATAGCCCATTGGTATATACACAGGTACGGTAGTGGCTTCACGGGTGGAACTATGTACATAAGAGTGTGGAGTGCAGAACACATAATAGAGTAAAATGGCCCAAGGATTATGGAAAACATGTACAGTAGTGATTTCACGGATGGGTCAATATACATGAAAGTGAGGAGTGCAAAGACAGGTGAGTTTTAGTGATAATTAAAAGGTCCTCAGTTCTGTGCATGTGAGCGTTCAGAGAGAGGGGGGTGGGGCCTCTGACTGTTTGCAGTTTGGATGGCCCAGGTGAAGAAACTGTTTGTCAGTCTGGAGGTGTGGGACCTGATCGATCTGAACCGTCCTCCAGAGGGAAGCAGGTCAAACAGGTGGTGGGCGGGATGTGAGAGGTCTCCTGTGATGGTTTTGGTCCCTCTGAGACAGGAGGCTCTGGAGATGTCTTCCAGGGAGGGCAGAGGGCTGCTAATAATTTTTTGGGCGGTGTTGATGGCCCTCTGCACAGTCTTCCTGTTTTTGGCCGTGGAGCTGGCGTACCACACTCCCGGAGAGTAGGTGAGCATGCTCTCCACTGAGCAGTGATAGAAGGCCAGCAGCAGCTTCTGGTCCAGGTTGTGCTTCCTCGGGACACGGAGGAAGTGCAGCTGCTGCTGGGCTTTCTTCACCAGGGCCTTGGTGTTGACAGTCCAGGAGGGGTCAGAGGAGATGTGGGTGCCCATCAACCTGAAGGTGGGGACGTTCTCCATGCTTTCCAACTTCAGAGCACAGTGCTCCTGTGTTAGCTTCTGAGCTAGGAGCTCCTATGTTGCCATGTGAGGTTAGGGCGTCTATGACATCTCCAGTGTTTAAGCGGTCCACATTATCATCTCCTGAATCTAAAGTTTTCATGTTATCATCTTCTGAGTTTAAAGGGTCTATGTTGTCATCTACTGAGTTTAAAGTGGCTATGTTATCCTCTTCTGAGTTTGAAATTTTTGTGTTGCCTGCTCCAGGGCAGGAAGTCCCTGTGTTATTTTCTTTTGAACAAAGAGTTTCTGTGTTATCAGAGCGAAAGGTGTTTGTTTTCCCCCATCTGGTGGCCCATGGACTTTGGTAGGCCTCCTGACACATCATATTCACCCCTCAGGTGGCTTATGGATTCAGGTAGGTCCCCTGACCCACCTTGCTCTCCAGTCCAGTGGTCCTGGGACTCCGGAAGACCGCCTGACCCGCCTTGCTCTTTGGTCCGGTGGCCCTGGGTCTTTGGCAGACCACATGACCCGTTTTTGGTTTGGGGCTGTGGACTTTGGGTAGGCCCCACAAACTATGTTGTCTGGTTTTGGACTGGGGGGGGGGGATTTGTTTTGCCCCATCTGGCCTGGTACCCCCACTGCCAACCCTGAGAGGGGTTTCTCTTGGTGTTTTGTTTTGGTGTAACCTTTGGGGTGTCTAGGGGCCGCCCCTTGAGAGGGGGGTAATGTCAGGATGTGGGTTGGACCCACAGCCTCACTTTGAGTTATTTTGTGTTTTCTGCATTGATCATTGTTTGTTGGTTCCATGATGCTGTTCCCAGTGTTATTTAGTATTATTTATGATTTAGATTCTGTTCTATTATTGTGTGTCATGGTCGTGTCTTCCCTGATCCTCTGCGTATGTCCTGTCTCCCTCTATGCGTTAACCCTGCCTCCTCCGGTCATTCCCTCTTGCCTCCTGTGTCAGCTGTCTGTGATTATTGATTTCTCCACCTGTCCTGTGTTTCCTGATTATGTTCTGCATTATTTAAAGGACGCAGCCCCTCTGTTTGGCGCTGTGTCATTAGTCATTATTTTGCCATTTAATCATGCTTCTGCCCTGTCAGTTTCAAGTCTGTGGTTTCTTGTCTGCCTGCCCTGTTCGCCAGTAAGTTTGCTTATTTCCAGCCACCGAGCTGTGTTTACTTTTTGAGTTTGTTAATAAAATGTTAAATGCTCCTTACACATCTGGGTCCTGCTCTCTGCCCTGAGAGGCAAACTTTGAGATTCATGAGTATATGTTAGTAGTCTATTCCGCCTTCCCCCCCGCCCCCCCCCCAATTTTAGTTATTAGTTGCTTAATGTTTGTACATGTGATTGGTCTCAGAAATTTAAAAAAATGAGCTTGCTATTCAGTATATTTGAACTAGGAAAATGTTACAGAAATGAACAAGGAAAAGCATTATTATAACGACATGTAAATACATAGCATACAAAGACACATGATGTGCCTATTTAACAACTTATTGCTACTGCTAATTTCAACCACTGTTGATTTAAAATACATACTGTACATTTATATATAGGCCTACCTTGTCTTACTGCCAGAAGATTTTACTGCAATCTCGCTTTGTCTTGATAAGCTGTTCTTTCTTTCCCTTTCCCCCTTTTCCTACGTTAGAGTTAAAGATAGTTTGAGGACAATGGGAAGAATTAAAAAAGGAGGCAGAGCTCAGAGGAAAAACTTACTGTCTGTGGCTGGATGAGGTTTTTGTAAAAACAATGAAGAGTTTTAACATTACAAACAAAGACAAGTTATTCTTCAGATATCTGGATTGATCCCTCGCTATCCCTATTTGATGCTGATAATAACAAAAACTGTCATTGGTTGTGGGTCATGTGGACCAGAAATAGAAATGTCATACAGGAATTGGTTAGGGAACCACATGGTAAATGGAATTCACTTGTATAGCGCTTTTTCTCATCTCTAGATGACCATAGCGTTTTACAGATCCTGCTGTCCACCCATTCACACACACATTCACACACTGATGCCGGCAGAGCTGCCATGCACAGGCGCTGGCCTGACCCACCAGGAACAACTGGGAGTTCATTGTCTTGCTTAAGGACACTTCGACATGCAGACTGCAGACAGAGCGGGAATTGAACCCCTGACCCTCCAATCAGTAGTTGCCGGCCACACTACACCTGCGCCACAGCCACATGAAGCGGTCAAGATGATTAAAGGCTACATAAAGAAGAAAAATCAGTGTAAGTCGCTAAAGAGTGGGGTTCAACCAGAAGAAAGAGAAATGAATGAAGATCCACAGAGAAATGAGGATGACAAGCTGTCACTGCAGATTGAAGTTCTAGCAGAAAAAGAAGGCAGAGTTGAAGATCCACAGAAGAATGAGGATGACAAGATGTCACTGCAGACTGAAGTTCCAGCAGAAGAAGCAGGCAGAGCTGAAGATCCACAGAAGAATGAGGATGACAAGATGTCACTGCAGACTGAAGTTCCAGCAGAAGAAGAAGGCAGAGCTGAAGATTCACAGAAGAATGATGACAAGATGTCACTGCAGACTGAAGTTCCAGCAGAAGAAAGCAGAGCTGAAGATGACAAGATGCCACTCCAGAGTGGAGTTCCTGCAGAAGGTAGAAAAAACGAGAGCCAAACACAATGGAGAAAGTTGCCAGTGACATCAAAGAGGTTTACAATTACATTAAATAGAGAAAAATGGCATAAAATTGCTCCACGGCCTGGTTCATCAAAATTAAGGCAACCATGGACTAACATCTTATACAACAGTTTTTGAAAGAAAAATCCCTGCTGTACCCTTGCTCTCAAGAGTTGGCATATCAAAGCTCCATACGGTCAAAAAATTAATAGTCCATATTTAAACATCACTGCGTGTTCTGTCCTCACAAGACGTAAAGCTGACTGACTGATGCTTATCTTGCTAGACAGACAGTGAGCACACGATAGCACTAGATTTGAGTCTTCATTTAATGGAGAAAATTGTCATGACCTGAGCCGGTTTGTCCTTAGGCTCGGTTCCATGACTTTTCTCTGTGCGTCATATTATCTGTGTATTGTGTATTTGGTTCTGAGCCGGGATTCTCTCAGGCTCAGTTCCATGGGTTTTCTGGGTGCATATTTATTTATGTATTGTTTTGCCTTTTGAGTTTTCTTATGGTCTTCCAGTTTACTGTTTAGTTTGCTCTTGCCATGTCTTGTTTATTTGCACATCTTTTCTAGTCTAGTTCTGTATTTGTTTACACTGCTTTCTGGCCGGCAGCTGTGAGGCAGCTTTCTTGGGCCTGCACTGGTGTGGGCGCTGCCTGTCAGCCTGCCGGTCCGACCACACCCCCTCTCATGACACTCAGCTGTTTTCTGTTTCCTGATTTCTCTCCCGGTGTCCTCGCTCAGGTGCATCCAATTACTGTATTATCTGTTTGTGTATTTAGTCTGCTCTTCACTGTTCACTCATTGCTGGATTATTATTTGTCCCTGCCACATTACACCGTGGTTTCTCTCTTTATTAAGCTCTGCCATGTTACGCCGTGGTTCGCCCATTATCTAGCTCTGCCACGTTACGCCATGGCCTTTCTGCTGTGCGTTACATCGTGTACAACCGTAGGTGTGTTGTCCTTGTATTTTTTGTATGTCTGCACTTGTTTTGGGGACTGTATTCTTTACTTTAATAAATTTGTCTGTGGCGTAATCCTGCCCGTGAATCTGCCTCTCTCTCTGAGGCAGCAAATCACGACAGAAAATGTGTTCATCCATCCATACATCACATTCATTTTCATGGATTTTCACTGATTTTCATTGTAAAACTGAAATAGACAAAATAATAACACATTATCTTATTCAATAACAAGCTCTAACTGTAAAGCTTAATGTGGTATAATATAAACCCAAATAAACCACTTCTACTTAAACCAGCACAAAATAGCATGAAATAGCATTAGACCTCCTTGTGTTATGCTAATGCTAGCATAAATGCTAATCCCAATGCTAACATACCTAGCTAACACACATACAAGCCAATAGGAAAGTTAGCTTGAAGCAGTTAGCATGTTAATGCTAATACAGCTAGCATGCAAATATTATAGCAATAACAGCCGTTAACATTCCTGCACTTTCTCATAACAGCTATCTTCAACCACAAACTCACTCTGTGATGTACTATCTTTGACAAACATAATATTTTGCAGCATACACAATAACATAGATTTTGACGAAAATAACTTACAGTCTTACATGGGCCAAACACCACCAACTGTCAAGACTTTGTGAACACTGAACCGTCTGCACGTGGAAATTAACTGTTTCAGTACCAAACTGTCACCACCAGATGGCGCTAATCAACTGCCACACAAACTAAATCTACACATCCACATATACACATTGCATGCATGACAACACACTCCCCCCCAGTATAACTCATTTATACCACCAGTCTCTTTTCTTTTTCTTGTTCTTTTCAGTCATTGGGGAGTTGGTGGATGAGCTGCAAATCTGGACATAGGTACATTTGTGGCTGCTTCACGACTCTTACTTACACTTTCCTGATCTTTTTGTCTCTGCTTGGGATGCTTCTGGTGACAAGACCAACAGGCCATTCATTTCTTTTAGCCTGGTCATCTTTCAGCAAGACGATGTCTCCAACTTGGATGTCATATCTGTCAGTAGCCCATTTCTTTCTGAATTCAAGTGTAGATAGATATTCATGTCTCCACTTCTTCCAAAACATGTCTGCGAGGCACTGGACATGCTGCCACTGTTTTCTAAACAAGTCCTTTAGGTTGAACTCCTCTGCAGGCGCAGGGATGGCTCCAGCCTTTTGTGTGAGGAACATTGAGGGTGTTAGAATAGAAGGTGATTCTGGATCTGTTGATACAGGAACCAATGGGCGAGCATTCATGATGGCCATAACATCTGCCATTAAGGTAGTGAGGATTTCATGTGTGAGACGTGTGGATCCAGCTTGAAGAAGCACAGCATCCAAGATTTTGCGGACGATGCGATCATCCTCTCCCAGGAGCCTCCCATATGAGAAGAGTGCGGCATGTTAAATGACCATGAACATCCTTCTAGCGCGAGATAATCTTGAAGCTCAGGATCATCTGTGCAGATCTTCAACTCTCTGCAGGCGTCGATGAAGTTTGTCCCTCTGTCTGAACGAAAAACTTTGGAGGGGCCCTCAGTGTCACGAGCCGAGCCTGTGTTTCCCATGGGCTTGGTTCTGATCGTTCCTGGTGGCTCAGGCAGTGGAGTTATGTGGTGTTGTGTTTTGACTTCATGTTGTTTTCATGTCTGTGTTCCGTTTCTGTTCCTGCCTGTAGCTGCCACGCTGGCCTGTCCGGCCATGCCCCCTCTTTCTCTGACAGTCAGCTGTTCACCCCAATAATCATCTTTCCTGCGCCTCGCCCAGGTGTTCCCCATTTGCCATGCCAGCGGCATTTGTACTAAAACAGCTCTTTGCTGGACAAACGCCACTGGACCATTATACGTGTTGGATGGTTGTTCTTCCCCGTCAAACCGTCACATCACTTAAGGACTGTTTCTGTGTGTGTGCTCGCTGGGAGACTGGGATTTCTCGGACTGCCCCCCTCACTGTGAGTAAACTGAAGTGTTCCTTTCCACCGCTGTGCTGCTACGCTTTCCGCACAGTCGCTACACTTTGGCTGATTGCCTAGTTTATCCTCTGGTGTGTGTGTTGGGCGTCCTGAAGGGCTCTTTCACGTACCCGAGCTGTCTTGTCTTTTGTGTGTGCCTTTCTGTATTAATAAATGTGTGTTTGGTGTAACCCTACACTTAAGTCCATTTGTCCTTTTTCTCCTCCTCCGTGCACTGTTGAGAAGCGCACGAAGAGTTTATGACAGAATGGTCCAGCCATCTAAAGGGATTTAGCGGGTTACACTCACACAAATCACTTTTTCATTTTTTGGGACTGTCTTGTTTTCACCCACCTGCTTTCTGGGCACGATGGCTGAGCTGCTGGAGAGGGAGCTGCGCTCGCTTTGTCTGCTGGAGGACATACTTTCACCGACGCTGGAGCCCCGTTCCTCTGAGACAGCTCAATGGGCTCGGGATACGGCGGTGAGAGTGATGAATTAGGATAGCCTGTGGGACCATCCGGAGGCGACCAAGATTCTCCAGGATATTTTCACCGTGCCATGCAAAGGGTCGAGTGAGGAGCTCCCAGCTCTCGAGCCCCCCGCAGCTACACCGTCGTCATTTCCTGATAATCCGGAGTGCATCAGCCTTGATTATCTGCAGCTGGGTGGTGTGCTCAAAATCCTGGACTATCTGGTGCTCCAACTGCTCGCGAGGAGAAGAAAGCCTCGCTGGAGGAAGCCCCCCTCGTCTTCGGCAGCTGTCATTGCTCCAGTCACCGAGAGGTCCTCCGAGATTGTCACAGCTACACCCACCTCCGCGCCATCGGACCCGGCTCCTCCACAATCTTTTGAAGGAGTCAGTGACAAGGAGAAGGGTGATTGCCAACAGTCTGCAGCTGTCAACATCGGGAGCCGGGATGACAGGCAAGTGTTTTTTCATTCCATTCAATCGAATTACAAACCTTGCCTGTCTCCCGAGGGAGAGGCCCAGTTTCAGCAGTCCGTTGGGTCTTCTCCTCTGGCTGCAAATATTAATTCACCTTTTCCCCTCTCCGTGTCTCCTCCTATTCTCCCTGAGGGCCTATTGGCCCAAGGTCAGGGCCATCAGATGGTGGAGGAGCCAGTGGCCTCGGACGATCCTTTCCCGGAGCCAGCATGGAGAGGTTCCCCTGCAGCCACGCCGGAGGATTTCCCAGCATTGGAGCCGCTGCAGGGGGAGCATTGGACTGATACGACCACCTCACCTGCTGTGGAGGCTGTTGCGGCGGAGTTATATCTGGACTGGGCTGCACGGTGGCGCAGTGGTTTAGCACTGTGGCAGCACAGTTTTACCCTCGGCCGGGGGACCGCGGGGATCGTGGGTTCGATCCCAGCCCCCGACCAACAGTGAGCTGTGTGGAGTTTGCATGTTCTCCCCGTGTTGCGCGGGTTTACTCCGGGATTTCTCCGGTTTCCTCCCGCATACCAAAAACATGTAGGTTTCGGGCGCTCGCGCACGCAGCGACCAGCAGCCGGTGGCTTGTCATCAGACTGCAAACCAAATCTACCTACGGGTACAAATAAGTAACAAAAAAAAAAAAAAAAAAAAAAAAAAAAGGACCTTCGTCAATGGGGCCCTCACCACCCGAGGACCGAAGAGGAAGCTGGAGCGCCTGGAAGGAGCAGTGGAGGTTTGGAGGTGTATCCCAGGTTATGGGACTACCCCGAGTTTGCCGACCTGCTGGCAACTGTGAGTTCGCTCCAGCGCTCCTTCCCTGGGCTGACGTTCCCCACAGCGCCGAGACGGAGACCCAGAGATCAGCAGGCCTTCATTCTTCGGGACTCTTCACCCGATCCTCCTCCGTCTCCAACACGGTCAGTCCCGGAAAGCAGACAACGGCATCATCTGGTAAGGAAACGCCGAGAGAAGCCTTCCTCTCCTTCAGCTGTTGATGTCCTTCCAGCTGCCAAGAGGGCTATGGTTCCCCAGGTCACGCCCACTTCTGCATCTCCTGAGCCGGCTCTTCCACCATCCAGAGGGGGAGCCAGAGCCAGCGCAGATGTGACAGAGGATAACTGCCGGCTCTCCGCAGCTGTGAACGTCAAGCACCGGGAGAACAGGCAAGTGTGTTTTTGTTCTATTCAACATGATAATGATAAACACTGTCTGTCTCCCGGAAGAGAGGCCCAGCTTCGGCAGTCCACTGGGTCCTCCCCTCCAGCTGCAGAGGTAAACCACTTTCTTGTCTCTTCTGTGTCTCCCCCGTCGATTCCTGAGAGCAGAGCTGCCGGATGATGGAGGAGCTGGGGGCCCCGGAGAATTTTGCTCCGGAGCCAGCACGGAGCTGGTCCCCTGCAGCCACACTGAGGGAGTCATCGGTACCATGGGAAGGGACCAAAAACTCTGTGGACATTGAGAGGGACAACAATCTTCCTGCTACAGCCAAGAATATCAAACGCCGGGATGACAGGCAAGTGTGTTTTTATTTAACTCAATTAACCCATTAAAAACCCTTGTCTGTCTCCCGAGGGAGAGGCCCAGTCTCAGCAATCCACTGGATCCTCTTCTCCGGCTGCAGCTGCGAACTTAGCCTCTACTCCCTCTGTGTCTCCTCCTTCTACTCTTGAGTGCCTGTTGGTCCAAGAACCGAGCCACCAGACGGTGGAGGAGCCGGTGGTTGCGGATGATTCCTTCCCGGAGCCAGCACTGAGAGGTCCCCCTGCAGCCACGCCAGTGGAATCCCCTGTGTTGGAGCTGCTGCAGGAGGTTAATAGGGCTGCTGTCACCATCTTGCCAGCTGCGGAGGCGTCTGCAGCGGACTGGGAGCCTGAGCTGGACCTCTTGGAGGAGTGTTCATCGCCGGGATCGATGGAGTCCTGGACAGTGGTGGAGCTTGAGCTCAGGCAAGTTATCGCTCTGGTTTTTCTTATGACAGTTCTAGAGAGATCTTGCCTGGCTCTGGGTGAGGAGAATCGGGCACAGCGCGCAGCTGCATCTGAACTTCCTTCGCCAGGCTCCACCACTACCGGTGACCCTAACCATCTTTCTTTCCCTGCTTCCCCTCAGCATTCATCTAGGGTCGCTGGAGAGGGTGTGTCACCGCCCGAGGTCGCTGGGGGTCCGGTCCTGCCGAAGGAGGACGTTGCTGCTCCAGCCCCTCCCGCCAGGGTCGTCATGGCTCCTCCCATCGATCGTCTCTTCAGCTTGGTGCTCCTCCAGATTGGCCCGCTCACCGTGGGTGCAGTGTTGGCCCAATCGGGGTCCACCGGGGGTGCTGCAGAGCCTCAGCTGGAGGTCACCGCAAGTGCTGCTAGACTCCCGCTGGAGTCCATTGTGGGTGCAGTGGAGCCAGCCCGGTCGGGGGCCACCGTGGATGCACCTAGGCTCCCGCTGGAGTCCATTGTGGGTGCAGCGGAGCCAGCCTGGTTGGGGGCCACTGTGGACCACCCTGAGGAACCGTGGAGGTTCCCTCTCCCCGGTACGGTTCCCCACCAGTCAGCCTTCCGGTGAGCAGGCCGCCTCCGGCTTCACCCCTTTGGTCCTGGTGGCTCGCAGCCAGAAGAATTGACTCCCCGGGTCAGGTGGCACAGGTTTTCCAGCAGGCTGCCAGACGCCGTCCACTGGACCTTCTGCTGGGCCTGGGACTCTGGGCGGCCTCCTGAGCCCCTACGCCCGTGGACTTGGGGGGTTAATTGTGGACCCTGGGTGGGGTATTGTGTTCCCTCCTTTCCTGTTCCCCCTACCTCCCACCTGGGTTTGTGTGTTATTGTTGTGCCTGTGGGGATTGGTGGGGGTTCCTTATGATGTTGCCGTGGGTGTCTGATATCCACCCCTAGAAGGAGGGGCTCTGTCATGAACTGAGCCCGTGTTTCCCGTGGGCTCGGTTCTGATCGTTCCTAGTGGCTCAGGCAGTGGGGTTATGTGGTGTTGTGTTTTGATTTCACATTGTTTTCATGTCTGTGTTCCATTTCTGTTCCTGCCTGTAGCTGCCACTCTGGCCTGTCCAGCCATGCCCCCTCTTTCTCTGACAGTCAGCTGTTCGCCCCAGTAATCATCTTTCCTGCACTTCGCCCAGGCGTTCCCTATTTGCCACGCCAGCAGCGTTTGTACTAAAGCAGCTCTTTGCTGGACAAACGCCGCTGGACCATATGTGTTGGATGGTTGTTCTTCCCTGTCTAACCATCACGTCACTTATGGACTGTTTCTGTGTGTGCTCGCTGGGAGACTGGGATTTCTCGGACTGCCCCCCCCTCACTGTGAGTAAACTGAAGTGTTCCTTTCCGCCGCTGTGCTGCTACACTTTTCACAGCATGCCCTCCGTGCAGCACAGCTGCTACACTTTGGCTGATTGCCTAGTTTATCCTCCGGTGTGTGTGTTGGGTGTCCTGAAGGACTCTTTAGCGTACCCGAGCTGTCTTGTCTTTTGTGTGTGCCTTTTTGTATTAATAAATGTGTGTTTGGTGTAACCCTGCACTTAAGTCCATTTGTCCTTTTTCTCCTCCTCCATGTGCTGTTGAGAAGCGCATGGAGAGTTTATGACACTCAGACAGCAAAAAACCTCAAGGTGTTGATGAAACTCAAAGTAGAGTGAGATTCGATAACTTCAGTGTGGACAGCTCTGCTGAACATCACTGCCCACCGCTTGCTCTCTCCTGTTCCTCCTCTGGCATGCCTTGAGATGACATTTCATGGCCCAAAGACATCTATGCCTACCCTGGTGAATGGTGGCGCCACAGCGAGTCTGTCATCGGGAAGGTCAGCCATTTTTTGTTCCATCAGTTTGCCTCTGAGCTTACGGAAAGTGACGCATTGATAAATCACGCTGGATATTAACTTCCTGGCACCGATAATCCATACGCCAGCAGAGCAAAGAGCTCCCTCAGTGAGATGGTGACCTTGATGGGCAACTTCTTGGTGGTAGTGTCTTACAAACAAAGTTGACACATGATGTTTCTTAGGGAGTATGACTGGATGCCTCTTGTCATATGGAAGGTCAGCAGAAGACACTCGACTGCCACCTCTCAGCACAACATCATTATCGACAATGGGGTTCAAAGTCCACAGAGGGCTTGCTTTTGTGATTTGTTCTTTGAAAGCAAACTGTTGAAACAGATGACTTGCAACTTAGCTTGAGTTTGTGGGTTTTCAGGATTCTGTTTTAGACTTTTGGATTTGCTTCTTGCCACCTTGATGAGTTTTGCTATCCCTCTTGTCAGCTGTTTTCAGGAAGAGAAATGCTCAAATCTCTGTGGGTGGAGAGGTTCACTTGTGACTTTAGTTGCAAAGGCACTGACTTCTGGAAGAAGCTCTGAATCCTGATCTGGTTTGATGAGCTCATATGTGTTTGGTGACATGGATGAAGACAGGTGATGAAGGGGTTGTTTTAAGAATGAAGGTCCGACAAACCAGTCAGTTTGCTGCAGAAAGCTTGCCGTTATTGGTCTTGTTGCAATATCAGCTGGGTTCTGGTCTGTTGAGATGCGGCGCCACTGTCCAGCTGTAGTGGACTTCCTGATTCTTGAGACTCTGTTTGATACATAGACATAAAATTATTGTGAAGTGTTGTAGATGTACCCTAAGACAATCTTGCTGTCTGTGTAGCACTTTACAACTTCAAACTTAAGGTCCATTTCTTGGCAAATAAGTTCTGCCATCTCCACGGCAAGAACTGCAGCGCACAGTTCTAGACGTGGGATTGTGTGCGCAGGCTTTGGGGCCAATTTAGCTTTCCCCATGACAAAACCTGTGAAGAAGTGGCCTTGGTCAATGAGAACTCTGAGATAGGCAATAGCAGCGATTGCCATTGACAAAGCGTCTGAGAAAATACAAAGCTCTTTATGCTGTGCCGAAGACAGAGAGGATGGCACATATGGTCTGGGGATATGTAAGAGTTCCACGTCTTGAAGAGAGTCTTTCCATGCAATCCATTGTCTTTCTTTGGATGGCATTAGGGGATCATCCCAGTCACATGGTTCAGCAGAAAGTTCTTGTATGAGGGCTTTTCCTTGTACAGTTATGGGGGCCACAAACCCCAGGGGGTCATACAGGCTATTAACTGTTGCGAGGACTCCTCATTTGGTGAACGTTTTTTCTTCTCTAGGGATTCAAAATGTGAAAGCATGAGAGCTAAGGCTCCAACTCAGGCCAAGGCTACACTGAAGAGGTAGAGGGTCAGACCCAAGGTCTAAGTCCTTCAGGTCTTTTGCCAGATCATCAGCTGTGAATGCCTCCATCACTTTGCTGCTGTCTGAGGCTATCTTGTGAAGGTGTAAATTTGACTCTGCTAGCATCTTTTGTGTTTTCTGTAAAAGACTGCTAGCTTCTGCTTCTGTGGAGAGAGGTTAGTGCCATATATTAATATGATGTATTATTATGTGATGAAGGTGGTGGCTCCATCTTTCCAGTTCTGCTGCCACCCTGAGTATAAAAGACCAATGCGGAAGAGGCTCGGTCTCCTTTGACCCTGCACCTCTGCCTGTATAGGAGCGCCTAGTGTCTGTGAGTTACACAATAAAGTTGAATTCTATTGCACCTTTGGCCTCCTTATTGGATTACAAATTATGGACATAACATTTGGCAACGAGGATAAAAGTATGGATAAAAGCATTTTGGGCATTCAGCCATTTCTGGAGCTTCCTGGCAAGCCGCCAGTGCTGTGGGAGAGGTGGTTTGCCACATTTGAGAATTATCTGGTGGCACTGAACCTCGGTGAATTGGAGAAATTGCATGCGAGAGCAATATTGGTCCATAATTTTGGCATGGAGGGACAGCACATTCTTAGCACATTGGGAGTGAGCGACAGTTTTGAAGACGTGGTTGGGCTAATGGCACGCTACTTTCACACCCCTGAGAACATCATAGTCTGGAGGATCC
Organism: Pholidichthys leucotaenia; assembly: GCA_020510985.1. Lineage (NCBI taxonomy): Eukaryota > Metazoa > Chordata > Actinopteri > Cichliformes > Pholidichthyidae > Pholidichthys > Pholidichthys leucotaenia. The sequence goes on along the minus strand of CM035837.1, from coordinate 125,569,268 downwards.
AGTTCCGACAGCACCGACAGCGGACTGGAGAGTTGATGCAGCAGTATGTTGCTGACCTGCGCCAATTGGCTGGGTGTTGCCAGTTTGGGACCTTGGAAGAGGAAATGGTCCGCGATCAATTGGCAGAGCACACGTTGTGTGCAACGGTGTGGTCAAGACTCCTTACTCACTCCGGTGAGCTGACATTAGCCAAAGCTGTGGAGATAGCACAACAGTTTGAAGCAGCAGATAAACTGTCCCGGGACCTTGGTGAGAGAACAGCGTTGGGGCAACCTGACTCACAATCAGCGGCGCAGGCTGTAGACCCGGATAGCGATGATAGCATGGGAGACAAAGAAGAATATAATACCGCTATAAAAATTAGGTCCGCCCTGGGTTCGCCAAAGTGTATTGGCTGTGGGTCTACCAAGCACCGGTACAAGGCGAGAGAGTGTCCAGCAAAAGGCAAACACTGTGGCAAATGTGGACTCCTACATCAATTCGCCAGGGTCTGTAAAAAGTTTGAATGAGGAGAATGACGACGTGTAGTAGATTCTCCCGCCTTCACACTATATCCCCAAGCACAGAAGGCCGTACATATTTAACTGTTTCGTTGGACGGCAAGGAAGTGCCGTTGTTGGTGGACACGGGCACTGTGAGGTCCGTGTTGAACTGGTCTACTGTGAAGAGATTTTCAGAGATTTTTGTCGATGCCATTTTGTGGGTATGGTGGTAATAGGCTGTCCATCGTGGGTTTGCTGGAGCTGACGGTGAGGTACAAGACAGCAGTGATGTCCAACATTCAGTTTGTGGTGACCATGAGTGGGTCGAATGTGATGGGCTGCGATCTGTTTTATGGACTGGGCTTCTTGATTGCCAACAGCAGTGGAGAGGAATGGTCAGGCTGTGGTTTATGGGACCAGCCAGTTCCGCAAGTGGTCAACGATGCAGTTTGGGATGACACATGGCCTAGTATTCTGGGAGATGGACAGGACAATTACCACCCAGAGCCATCAGGGCAGGGTTCCGGTGCCAGGGCCCACGTTACCCTAGGTGAGGGAACTGGGCGGCATGGTGGAATGCCCGTAATGGCGGGTGAGGCCATGAAGACGACCCCCTCTACTTCCGGGATTTGGCCTGGAGACACCGAGAAGCATGGGGCTGGAACGGCTATGCCGGCATTCAAAATGAAAGCGAGCGGGGCAGGACCGGCTGTCACGGGTAACAGACGTGCCACACAGGAACACTGCAGGCAGAGTCGGGCTTCACGGAGGGTCGCCGGTGTGGCGCTGCCCGGTGAGGAGGCTTGGTTAAGATATCATGAACATGGGGAGTCGAGTCGAGCTCCTTTGAGAGTTGGTGACGTGGTTTGACCCAGAGAGGCGGCTTGGCTGAGAGGTGCCCACGGAAAGAGGAAGCGACGCGAGAACCAGGGACGGCTGAAAGTGGTGGCTGTTCGGGAGGACTGATACCTTCATCTGTCAGATGACTCATGGAGACACCCCAATGAACTGTGTCACACCATCAGGGAGAAGGAGGTGTTGGGGCCCCGACACGGCTCATCTCCAGGGACAAAGGAGCTCTGGGCGGGACCTGCCAGACAAGTCCCCCAGGGGGGTGGCTTCTCCATCGAGACTGTACGGTAGCAAGGGGCGATGGGTTGGGTTAAAAGTGAATTGCCCTGGCTATGTAGTTAATATGTTTCTCATGATAAGACTGCTATAACTGGAGCCCATGTGAAAAAAATAATAATGCCCATGTAATGTGTGTGTCACCATGTTTGGGGGTGTGTATTACTGTGGGTTTACCCAGGTTGGGGTTATATGTTGGGGATGTTATAGCGGTGTATGAATATGCATGTTAACGGATTGAGTGTTTACTTGTTAAATGGTATCTTCACCTTTGTGTATACAAGTTTGTGGGATTATTTTGGTATTATAATAGGAACACAGCAATTTTATTTTATGGACTTTGATCATCAAAGACAGCAGAATAATCCATCTGGCCATGTGGAGGTGGGACGGCAGTCCACCTGTCCCCCTTTAGTTTTAGTTGTTGTGTGCATGGATAGGCCTACTTTGTAGAGTGCAATTTGGGTATTAAATTTGGGAGGGCCTAATTAGTGTGCATGTGTTTTGGACTTTTCTTAAGGGGGAGGAATGTCATATTAATATGATGTATTATTGTGTGATGAGGGTGGTGACTGCACCTTTCCAGTTCCACCGCCACCCCGAGTATAAAAGACCAATGCGGAAGAGGCACGGTCTCTTGTGACCCTGTGCCTCTGCCTGTACGGGAGCACCTAGTGTCTGTGAGTTACACAATAAAGTTGAGTTCTATTGCACTTCCGGCCTTGTTATTGGATTACAGATTATAGACATAACAGTTAGGCCATCGTTGACAAAAGGTCCTGATAATGAACTCCCTTGTGTCTCTGCCATGTTCCCTTTCTCCAGCTTGCACAGCTCTCCTTAGTCCATAAATTGCTACAGCCGGTGAGGGGGTGTTGCCAAACACGTGCACTGTTATCCGGTACTCCATTACCTCTTTAGCTAGGTCATTATCTTTGTACCATAAAGAGCGTAGGTAATTTCAATGGTCTTCTCTCACAGTGAAGCAGTAGAACATCTGCTCCACATCTGCTGTGACAGCGATGGGCTCCTTCCGGAATTGCATCAGGACTCCAGTGAGTGTGCTGTTTAAGTCTGGGCCACTGAGGAGCACGTCATTCAGTGACACACCTTCATGTTTGGCACTTGAGTTAAAAACAACTGGTTTTTGACTGGGTTTTTGCAGGTGGTAGATCCCAAACAGCGGAAGGTACCAACACTCTTCATCAGGCTTCAAGGCTGGCGCTAATTCTGCTCGTTGTCTGTCAAAAACTTTTTGCATGAATATAATAAAGTGTTCTCTCATATCTAGTTTCTTGTCAAGGCTTCGTCAGAGGGTGTTGAGCCTTCTAAGGGCTTGATCTTGTCATAACCCCTCCATGCGCTCTTCCGTTGCGCACGGTAGGGAGAAGGAAGAATGAGGATTTAATCGCAGGGTTTCACCATACACATATTTATTGATGACACACAGTTCAGATACAGATGAACACGTTTGTCAAAGTTCCATAAAAATGCGCTCAGAGAGCAGGGAAGACTACGGGGCGTTAAACTACTTGGGGAAACGTAAACAGGGCAGCAGCCTAAGCGTAGTAGTTTGCTGTGGGAAGGAACGCCACCAGAAGCGCGGCAGAATACTACCAGGGGAGAAACGCTTCTGGTTCAGCCTAGCAGTGAACCACGGAGAGAAACACAAGCAGTTTACTCACAAGTGCAAACCGTCCCGAAAGTCCAGTACTCCCAGCGAGCATAATCCAAATGTCCTTCTGGCGTGATGGTCACACCAAGGAGAGTAGACATGACCCATACAATGAACCAGAGGTGTTTGTCCAGCAGAAGGCTGCTTTTATACAAACACCGCTGGCCTCACAAATAGGCAACAACTGGGCAAGGATAATTACCGGGATAGAGAGCAGCTGGTGGAATTACTGAGAGCAAGAGGGTGTGGTAGGACCAACAGCCTGTCAGTAGTGTGGGAAAAAGATCAGAGGCCAACTAACAGCTGCCGGTCAGGCAGTGGCTAAGGATGAGAAAATACATGACGTGCATATAAACAGTGGAGCCAGAATCCACAGAGAGATCAGGGCCGAGCCAGGGGAAACCAAGCCAGCTCAGCTCATGACAGAGCCCCCCCCCCCCCCCCAAGGGGTTGAACAACAACAAACATGAACCCGGGTAGGCGGAAGGGGGAACAGGAAGGAGGGGGCACAATGCCCCGCCCAGGGCCCACAATTAACCCTCCCAAGTCCACAGGTGTTGGGGCTCAGGAGGCCGTCCAGAGCCCCAGGGCCAGCAGAAGGTCCGGTGGATGGTGTCCGGTGACCTGCCAGAAAACGTGGGCCATCTGACCCAGGGAGTCAATTCTTCTGGCAGCTGGCCAATGTTGCTCAGCCACCAGGGCCGAAGGGATGAAGCAGGAGGAGACCTGCCCACCAGAAGGTTGACTGATGGGTGCCTGGGCTGGGGAGAGGGAACCTTCACAGTGTCCTCCGGGTGATCCGCGGTGGCCCTTGGCTGGGCCGGCTCCGTTGCACCCACGATGGACTCCAATAGGAGCCTAACTGTGCCCACAGTGGCCCCTGACCGAGCCGGCTCTGCTGCACCCATGATGGACTCCAGCTGAGGGTCAACTGTGCCCGCAGTGGAACCCGTGCTGAAGCATGGCCTCCAGGACGGGTCCGAACAGGAACGCAGCACCCACATCGGGCTGATCCTGGAGCGCAGCCCCCACGATGGTCCCAGGCCAGCCTGCCGCACCCATGGCGATGCGGTCTGCGGCGGGACCCACACGACAGCCTCAGGCAGTGGGGATGCTGGACCCACGGGGTTGCTGAGTGGCGGACCTGGTTCCAAGATGACCTCAGCAGGAGGAGCAGAAGCAATGACCTCATCCACTGGATGGACCGGACCCACAACGACCTCCGGCAATGGCACACCCTCTCTGACAACCCTGGGGGAAGGCTCAGGGGAAGCAAGAGGAGAAAGATGGTTAGGGTTGCCAGTGGGGCCCAGTGAGGTGAGTTCAGATGCAGCTGATGGCAGCACCTGACTCTCCTCCCCAAGAGCCAGACAAGATCTTTCCAAAACTGACATGAGAAAAACAAAGGAGATAACTTGCCTGAGCTCGAGCGCCACCACTGTCCAGGACTCTGTCGATCCTGGCGATGAACACCCATGCCTGGCCTCCATGAGGTCCAGCTCTGGCTCCCAATCTGCAGCGGAAGCCTCCGCAGCAGGCGAGGTGGTTCTAGCAGTCCCATTGTCCTCCTGCAGTAGCTCCATCGCTGGGGATTCCTCAGGCATGGTTGCAGGGAGACCTCTCCGCGCCGGCTCTGGGGAGGACTCCACTGAAGCCACCGGCTCCTCCACCGTCTGATGGCCCGGACCTTGGGCCGACAGGTCCTCAGGGTGAATAGGAGGAGACACGGAGAGGAGAAAAAAAAATGAATTAATGCACGCAGCTGGAGGAGAGGACCAAGTGGACTGCTTATGCTGGGCCCCTCCCTCGGGAGACAGGCAAGATTCAGTGTCATTAGATGGTAAACAATGAATACTTGCCTGTCCTCCCGGTCTTTTATTGTTCCCAGCTGCGGGCAGGAGACAGTCCTCCCCCTCCGTGTCCGTGGTGACATGGGCCCCATCGTAAGCTTGTGGAGGAGCCGTCTCCACGACGACAGAGGAGGGCATTACCGAAGTGGGCTAAGCGGACCTCACGGCAGCTGGAGGGCAGAGGGCTGCCAAAGGTGAAGAGTTCTCCCGGTGTCTCCTGGCTGGCAGGTTGGTGTTGTAGTCCTGGTCCCTTGACACTCCTCCTCGACCCGGCGGTTGACAAAGGTGAGCAGACTCGCCCACTCCTCATCTGCCGGAGTGGTTGTGGGGGAACGCCTCCGTGCGGGCTCCTGGGCAGGACCATCCAGGGTCCCAACCTCCTCCGTCAGGCGGCTTGGTGCCTGGTTGGGCAGGCCCTCAGGGAGAATGGGAGGAGGCACGGAGGGGAGAAAAAGTGAGTTAGTGTCTGCTGCTGGAGGAGAGGACCCAGCGGACTGCTTAAACTGGGTCTCTCCCTCGGGAGACAGGCAAGATTTAATTCTATTAGATGGAATGGACGGAAAAATACTTGCCTGTCATCCCGGTCGTCGGTCTTGACAGCTGCAGATAGCAGACAGACATCCCTCTCCATATCAGCAGTGATATGGCCCTCTTCAATGGATGGAGGAGGGGCCATCTCCGTGGCAACGGAGGTGGGCGTGGCCGTGGTGAATACAGCGGATCTCTCGGTGGCTGAAGCGATGATGGTCACTGGAGAAGAGGGATTCCACCAGCGTCCCCCTGCAGGATGACGCTGTCCTTTTCTTGCCCGGATCGACCGTGCTAGAGCGAGTGGAGGGTTGAGCAACGCATCCCGGAGGCTGCCAGTCTACAGGGAAGCGGGCCTCCGTTCCGGCGTCGCGGGAAATACCAGGCCCGAAGAGGAGCGCTGGAGCGAGCAGATTGGAGAGCAGATCTGCATATTGTGGATAGAGCCATAGCCCGGGGTGTACCTCGAAAATCCCCACCGCTCCGTGAACGCACCACCAATCCCGCTCGGGTCCACTGGCGGCGAGAAACTCGTCCACATAGCTTCGGATGTAGACGGCTGCCAACTCCTCTGCCTCGCTGGGAGACCCTGCGGCCGATCCTCCTCTCCTCTGACGAGGTTGACGAGACCGGGGCATCGTGCGCTCCACCACCGGTGAGTGAAAAGACAGTTCAGAAAATGACAAGAAAAAAGGAGTGTGTGGGTGAACCCGCTAAATCCTCTTAATCGGCTGGCTCATTCTGTCATAACCCCTCCGTGTGCTCTTCCATTGCGCACGGTAGAGAGAAGGAAGAATGAAGATTTAATCGCAGGGTTTCACCATACACACATTTATTGATGACACACAGTTCAGATACAGATGAACACATTAGTCAAAGTTCCATAAGAATGTGCTCGGAGAGCGGGGAAGACTACGGGGCGTTAAACTACTCGGGGAAACATAAACAGGGCAACAGCCTATGCGTAGTAGTTTGCTGCGGGAAGGAACGCCACCAGAAGCGCGGCAGAATACTGCCAGGGGAGAAACGCTTCTGGTTCAGCGTAGCAGCAAACCACGGAGAGAAACGCAAGCAGTTTTCTCACAAGTGCAAACCGTCCCAAAAGTCCAGTACTCCCAGCGAGCATAATCCAAATGTCCTTCTGACGTGACGGTCACACCAAGGAGCGTAGACATAACCCGTACAATGAACCAGCGGTGTTTGTCCAGCAGAAGGCTGCGTTTATACAAACACCGCTGGCCTCACAAATAGGCAGGACCTGGGCGAGGATAATTACCGGGATAGGGAACAGCTAGTGGAATTACTGAGAGCGAGGGGGTGTGGTAGGACCGACAGACTGTTAGTAGCGTGGGAAAAAGATCAGAGGCTGATTAACAGCTGCCGGTCAGGCAGTGGCTAAGAATGAGAAAATACATGACGTGCATATAAACAGTGGAGCCAGAACCCACAGAGAGATCAGGGCCGAGCCAGGGGAAACCAAGCAGGCTCGGCTCATGACATATCTCTGTTATTTGGTAGTTACCGTCTGGGTGAAGCGAAAGGAAGTGGTGCAACCCAACTGTTTGTCTCATCTTGATACATTTCAGACTGCATGATGGAGAGGAAGTGTTTGTCTTCCAAGGAAGGTGCTGGCTTTTCGTCATCTTCCATTCTGATGAATATTGTGTCGCTGAGGTTGTCTGTTTGGATTTTGCAGCAACTGTTGCCGTAAATTTGTGTGGTAGAGCTTAGTTTATTTGTCAGCCTTTTTCTGGTGTAGATGTTGTTAGTGTATGGACTAAGATAAGATGGTCTTCCACTGACTAGTGTGTTTGTTTTGTAGGCTATCAGTTTACCATCCTCCTAATTTACCGTCCTCCCTCAGCCTACTCCCGAATTTACCAAATTTTTAGCTGATTTAGTGCTGAAATCAGATAGAATAATTATAGTAGGGGATTTTAATATACATGTTGATGTAGATAGTGACTGTCTTAATAAGGCATTCAATTCAATATTATGAATTCAATGGGGTTTTCCCAGAAAGTAGAAAATTCTACCCATTATCTCCACCACACATTGGACCTTGTCCTGACTTATGGAATAGAAATAGAAAATCTGCTAGTGTCTCCTCATAATCCTGTACTGTCAGACCATTGTCTGTTAACCTTTGATTTCACTATTTCTGATTATATGACTCCTAAAGAAAAATATTACTACAGCAGATGTTTTTCAGATGACATTGTTACCAAATTTTTGCAGATTGTCTCCTCTATTCCATGGGTCAACACAATGGAAATAAAAGATGGAGAGCCTGCTCCTTCCGTAATTGATAGCATGGTAGATAGTGTTACAGCCTCTCTGCATCAGACTCTAGACTTGGTGTCCCTTTTAAAAAAAGAAAAAGTTTAACCAGAGATTTCTAACCCCTTGGTTTAACACAGAAACTCATAGCTTAAAACAGAAGACTCGTCAATTATCATGTGTGCCTGTGTTTGTGTTTATGTTGAATGTAATTGTGGCTTGGCTTGTAAATATGGATGTCACCAGGCTGCAAAACAAATCTACCTACGGGTACAAATAAAGTAACCTGAACCTGAACCTGAACCTGATTAGAAAGAAAATGGTGTTCCACTAATTTAGATGAATTCTATTTAGTGTGGAGAAATCATCTCCTAGTTTATAAAAAAATCTCTTAGAAAAGCTAGAACAAGTTATTACTCTGCATTAATAGAAGAGAATAAGAATAATCTCAGGTTTCTTTTCAACACTATAGCCAGGCTGACAAAGAGTCAGGACTCTGTCAATTCTCGCATCCCCCTAGAGCTTTCTAGTCAGGACTTATTGAACTTTTTCAATCATAAAATTTTATCTATTAGAGATAAAATCAGTCAGATTCTTCCCACCGTAATCTTAAGTACAGCAACTACTACAACTCCTTCAACTGATATCTGTTTAGATAAGTTTACTCCAATTGACCTTTTAGAGTTAGATAAAATAATCTCCTCATCCAAGCCTTTAACTTGTGTTTTAGACCCTATTCCTACCAGGTTATTTAAAAAAGTCTTCCCATTTATTGGTAGCCATATTCTTCAAATAATCAATTCTTCTTTAACTTTGGGTCATGTACTGCAGGCTTTTAAAATTGCTGTAAATAAACCCTTACTCAAAAAGCCAACGCTCAATCCAGGAGTTTTGACTAACTATAGACCAATCTCTAATCTGCCTTTCATTTCAAAAATCTTAGAAAGAGTTGTTGCTATGCAATAATTTGACCACTTGCAGGGAAATGGTTTATTTGAAGAGTTTTAATCTGGGTTCAGAATTCATCACAGCACTGAAACAGCCTTAGTGAAGGTCACTAATGACCTCCTTATCACATCTGATAATGGACTCGTTTCTGTGCTTGTCCTTTTAGATCTTAGTGCAACCTTTGATACTATCGATCATGATATTCTACTTGATAGATTAGAACACTATGTTGGACTAAATGGAACTTCGCTGCAGTGGTTTAAATCTTATTTGTCCAATAGACTTCAGTTTGTTCATATCAATAATGAGTTTTCTTCCAACTCTAAGCTCAGTCATGGAGTTCCACAGGGATCTGTGTTAGGCCCTTCTCTTTTTAGTTTATATATGCTTCCGTTAGGCAACATCATTAGAAAGCACTGTATACATTTTCATTGTTATGCAGATGACACACAATTATACCTGTCAATGAAGCCTGATGATTGTAATCAATTAGCCAAGTTAGATGCCTTTCTTAAGGAAATCAAAGCTTGGATGACTTGTAATTTTCTGCAATTAAACCCAGATAAGACTGAAGTCATTCTTGTTGGTCCAGAAACCCTTAGAAATACCTTTCCAAATCAAACTCTTAATTTGGATGCCGCTACTCTTACTCTGAATAGTTCTGTGAGGAACCTTGGAGTTATTTTTGATCAAGATCTGTTTTTTAATTCACATATTAAATTAGTTTCTAAGACTGCCTTCTATCATCTGCACAGTATTGCCAAGATTAGGAGCATCTTGTCTCTGAATGATGCTGAGAAACTGATCCACACTTTTGTTAGCTCTAGATTAGATTATTGCAACTCGTTATTATCAGGTTGTCCTAAAACATCTCTAAAGAGTCTTCAGTTGATCCAAAATGCTGCTGCAAGAGTTTTAACTGGTTCTAGAAAGAGAGATCATATCTCTCCGGTTCTGGCCTCCCTTCATTGGCTTTCCATAGAGTTTAGAATTAAGTTTAAAATCCTTCTTCTCACTTACAAAGCTCTTAATAATCAGGCCCCCTTTTATATAAAAGAGCTGATATCACCCTATCATCCTAACAGAGCACTACGCTCCCAAAATGCTGGATTACTTGTAATACCTAGAGTCTCCAAAAGTACAATGGGAGGCAGAGCCTTCTGCTATCAAGCTCCTTTCCTGTGGAACCAGTTACCAATCTGGGTTCGGGAGTCAGACTCGATCTCTGTTTTTAAGAATAGGGTAAAAGCCTTCCTCTTCAATATTGCCTACGATTAGGGAGGGATCTTGTGTCTCTTAAGCCCCCCCCCCCCTTTTGTTTTGCTGTTAATAGATTTAGACTGCCGGGTGACCTCCAATAATGTACTTGGCTTCTCGCCGTTAATGTTTGCTCTCTTTATGTCGGCTCTTTTCATCTTCTATATCCCCTCACCCCCCAGCCAGCCACAGCAGATGACTGCCCCTCGCTGAGCCTGATTCTGCTAGAGGTTGCTTCCTGTTAAATGGGAGTTTTTCCTCTCCACCATCGCTACGTGCTTGCTCACAGGGGATTGTCTGATTGCTGGGGTCTTTCTGCAATTGTGGGGTTTTCCCTACATTTGAAAGTGCTATGAAATGACTGTTGTTGTGATATGGCGCTGTATAAATAAAGTTGAATTGAACTGAATTGAAATCACGGAAGTTGGTCTGTGTGTGCGGCTGTGATGTAGTGAGTGTGGTGTGTGCGTGCTGCCGTACCCGCCCCTGGTGTGACGTCAGGCGGGCATGGCCTTATATATAAATAGTTCTGTTCGTATAATAAAGTGTTGTACTTGCTGCATGACAGATGAGACTCCTGAACCTCATTTTACATACATAACATTTGGCGATGAAGAGAAAAATTATCGGAGCGTGCGGACTGCCTCCGCCACTGGCACCATTTCTGGAGTACATGGAAGAGCCGGTGATCCTGTGGCCGCAGTGGAGGGCCATATTTGAGGATTACATCAGGGCACTGGGCTTTAATAGGCTCGACGGGAGACGACGGCGAGCACTCCTGGCCCACAATCTTGGCACGGAGGGCCAAAGAATTCTCGGTACGCTGGGTGGAGTGGAGTGCGATGAGGATGCTCTCGAGTGGCTGGCCGAGTACTTCGATGGGCAGACGAGGACCATGAAGCTGCGGGTGATGGAGCTGTTGGTGCCAGGAACAGCTGCGCTAGTTAGCTTGGGGAAGCTAATGACCCGTTCTGTGCCTAGAGACAGGTTAGCCGATAAGTTAACTTTGCGCTAAAACCAAGCTACGAGTGGCCAGTTAGACCTCGAGGTAGGGCCAGGGCCACGAATGGAAGAGCCTCCAATCACTGAAGACGGCGGGCCAGTCAAGGAGCTCAGCACGGTACAGGACCATAGCGCCGATGACTCGGACGGCGCGGTGTGCACCGACAGCGGAGAGGGAGAGCAGCAGGAGTCATCCCCGCAGCTGGAGGCTAGACAGCAAGTGAGTGGGATCATGGAGGCTGAAAGCCCTGGGGAAGAACAGCAGCAGCCAGGCACAGAGATGATGCAGCTGGGTGCCTGGAGCGAGGGTGCCGTGAGCAGCAACGAGGCACCCGGGTCAGAGAGTGGCGCCGACGAGTGCGAAGCTGAGAGCCCCGGGAGAGAGCAGCTACAGCTGGGCATGGAGATGACACAGTGTTACGCCTGGAACAAGGGTACCGAGAGCAGTGACGAAATGCCCAGGTTGGAGAGTGACGCCGACGATAGTGACACTGAGAACCCAGAGGGAGAGCACCAGCAGCCGGACACGGAGGCAGCACAGCTGAGCGCCTGGAACAAGGGTGCTGAGAGCAGCGGCGAGACACCGGGGTCAGGAGACAACGACGGCAAAAGCGGTGCTGGGAGCCCCAGGAGTGAGTAACAGCAGCCGTGCGCCACGAGGGTCGGGCAGTGTCTCAGTGCCAGAGCTCCATGCGCCTTGGACAAGGGCGCTGGGCAGTACAGCGAGACGCCCGAGGCAGCGAGTGGCGCTGATGAGCAGGCTTCAGTTTTCCCTGAAGTGCGGCCAGAGGGGGCCAGAGTGTTTGGAGCCATGACAGCAGTGTTGAAGGCGGTCGGGAGCGGACCAATAGGCACGGAGGGATGGCATACCGGACAGCAGCACTGTGGGGCCAGAGGGGAGAAGCAGTTGGTGGCGAGAAGAGACATTTTTGCTGGGGAGTGTGGCTTTGATCCTGGGGGCAGACAGCGTCCAGGGGTGCACATACCGTGGGGCTGCCCAGGGCCTCCAAGCCGGTTTTGTCCATGGCTGTCCAGGGACTGTGGATTAACATAAATATTCTTAATATAAATATGTATGCAGATACTCTGCTGGTGTGCATGTGGGTATGTGTGGTATGGGATTATTTTACCTATTTTTAGAGACACGGTCCACTTTAGTTGTTTTTGTGTATATTTAAAAAAAAAGAGAGAGAAAAACGCTGGGTTTTTTTTCCACAATATCTTTATTGAACCTTTTTTTTTAACAAACATGATACAAACAATCAAACACTAACACTAAAGTACTACAAAAAAAAAAATGCACTAAAAAACACCAACAACCACCAACAAAATCAAGTCTTCAACAATGCTCCTCTGTTTAGTCTAGACAATCCAATACATAAGTATACATATTATGTTCACCAGTTTGGAATTTACAAGGTCCACACACATCATTCACCTTCTTCTTCAAGAGTTATGTTTAAATTTTTTACATAATCAATAAAAGGTCTCCATATATTCTCAAACACAATTTCCTTTGATTTCAGTATATATGTTATTCTTTCTAATGGAAGGTTTGTTAACATCTGTCTTAACCACTGAGTCACATCTGGTCTATGAGTCTTTTTCCATAATAGTGCAATACATTTTTTGGCATTAAGCAAACTGAGGTCTATGAATGTTCTTTCACTTTTATTAAAATTATGCTTTTCTGGGTACAGACCCAACAAAAACAGTTTAGGATTCAATATGATTTGTTTTGAGATTATTTTTTCAATTGTTACCCTCACCTCTTCCCAAAACATTCTTATTAATCTACATTCCCATACACAATGAAATAGGGTTCCTTTACTTTCCATGCATTTTGTGCATGTATCTGGTATATTTTTGTTATATCTATTTAACTCCTCCGGTGTAACATACATCCGCATTAACCATTTGAAATGTATCAATTTAAGGCGTACATTTATTGATTTGGTTTGAGCTTCTGTACAAGCCAATTCCCATTGTTCCTCTGAAATTTCAGTTTGCAGATCTTCTTTCCAGTAGTTTAATCTTTTCAGTGAATTTTCACTTGAAGATAGTGTCAATGAGTTATAAAACTCTGAAATAATACCCTTTCTTTTATTATCTTTCATCAACATTTTTTCCAAGGACGAATAGATAGGTCGAGTGAGAGCTTTATTTTGATTTGATCGAATAAAGTTTCTAAGTTGAAGATATTTAAAAAAATGTGTTCTATTGAGATTAAATTTGATCCTCAGCTCTTCAAAAGACATTATGTTTTCTGCACATGGCAAATATAAATCCTGAATCTTTTGTATCCCTTTTAAATTCCATACTTTAAATACAGCGTCCGCTCTCCCTGGTTTAAAATATTGATTACCCCATATTGGACTAAATTGTGACAATAACTGTGGTTCTTTTAAATAGTTTTTAGCTTCACACCATATTTTGATCATATGCTTTACAAATGGATTTTTAACTTGTTTTTGCCGAATCTGAGTATATGAATATGGGAAGAGGTAAAGGTAAATTGTATGATTCCATTTCAGTCCAGTGAGGGAGATCATTTGATGAAAAATAATATGTCATAGACCTCAGTTGTGCCGACCAATAATACAACATAAAATTTGGACATTTCAGACCTCCACGATCAAATGGTAAATATTATAAAGACAGACGTAATCTAGCCCTCCTGTTGTTCCATATAAATTCCACTAACTTTTTTTTAATTCTTGAGAATAAATCTAAAGGTGGTGGTAAGGGAATGTATTGAAATAAATAAAGTATTTTAGGTAAGATATTACTTTTAAGTATATTAATTCTCCCGATCATCGACATTGGTAGTGACATCCATCTCTGAAGTAACTCATCAATATCTGTCATTAAGGCTTCATAATTGACACTGGCGATTGATTCTAGCTTAGGCACAATTTGGATTCCTAAATATTTAAACTGATTTACAACATTGAATTGATTTACCTCAGTGGTTGGGTAATTTCTCTGGGTCTCATTTAGCATTAATATTGAAGATTTAGTTTTATTTATTTTATATCCTGATATTTCCCCAAAATTCTTTATTAAATTCAACAAGGTCGGAATTGATTTTTTAAGATTCGACATAAACAAAATTATGTCATCGGCATACAGGGAGATTTTATGTTCTGTTGGTCCAACTTTAATTCCATATATTTGTGACTGTAGACGTATCGCCATCGCTAAAGGTTCAATTGCCATAGTAAACAGTAAAGGTGAAAGTGGACAGCCTTGTCGACATCCTCTATTGATTTTTATTGATTTTGAAATATTGTTATTTGTTAGGATTTCTGCTGTAGCATTATTATATATTATCTGAACCCATTTTATGAAATTATTTCCAAGTCTAAACCTTTGTAAGACTTCAAAAAGAAAGGGCCATTCAACTCTATCAAAGGCTTTTTCGGCATCCAGTGATAAGAGAGCTGTATCCGGTGCTTCTTTATTAGAATAAATAATATTAAATAGTCTTCTTACATTATGGAAGCCTTGTCTTCCCTTTATAAAGCCATTCTGATCTCGATTAATAATATTTGGTAAAATTTCTTGTATTCGTCTTGCTAAAATTTTACAGATTATCTTAAGGTCAGCATTTAATAGGCTTATTGGTCTCATATTTTCACATTTATTAGAGGGCTTACCTGGTTTTGGCAACAGTATAATTAAGGCATTATTCATATATGATGGTAAATTACTATTTTGAAATGCTTCTAAAACCATTTCCAAAAAAGGTTTTGTTAATTTATTCTTAAATTTTTTATAAAGGTCAACTGGAAGACCATCTGGTCCTGCACTTTTTCCTGATTTCATATTATCAATGGCTAGTCCAACTTCTTCTTGACTAATTTTAGACTCCAGTATCTCCCTATTTTCATTTGGAATACACGGTATAAATAGTTCGTTCAAAAACCCATGTAGTTTTGTTAAGTCAGATTCATTTTTGGTATCATATAATTTTTCATAGTAATCTCTAAAGGCTCTATTAATTTCTAAAGGATCTATAACTACCTGTCCGTTACTTATAATACTGGTAATTGGTGTTTTAGATTCTAATTGTTTAATCTGCCATGCCGATAACTTTCCTGATTTTTCACCTTGTTCATAAAAAGATTGTTTCAATCTTAGAAGACTCGAGGCAGCTCTATTCGCTGATTTTTTGTCATATTCAGCTCTCAAAATCAGTAATTCGTTCTCCAACCTTAGATCTCTTCCTGCATATACTCTTTCTTGAAGAATTTTTATTTTATGTTCCAATTGGACTCTCTCCTCTCGAGTCTTCTTAGATTTTGAACCTGTATAACTAATAATATGTCCCCTAATAAAAGCTTTGAAAGCCTCCCACTTTACACATGCTGATGTTTGTGTAGTATTGATGTCAAAGAACTCATCTATCTGTTTTTCTATGTATTTAACAAATTCCTCATCCTGAAGCCATTTATGCTGAAATTGCCATCTACCTGGTTCCTTTGTCAATTTCTTATCTACATATATTAGACAGCAGGGTGCATGATCAGAGATCACGATGTTATCATAAAAACAGTTTTGAATCTTGGACCTTAATTCTGTGGAGATCAAAAAATAATCAATACGTGAGAATGTCTTGTAGGTATTGGAATAACAAGAGTATGCTTTAACTTGTGGTTTCATTTCTCTCCATATATCTATCAATTTCAATTCTTTCATAAAATGATTAATGGTCATCCTACATCCATTGTGCGTACAGTCCAGTCCTGTTGATCTATCTATACCGGGATTCAATGTACAATTAAAATCCCCTGCTATTATATGTTGCCCTGTAAGTGATGATAAGATAAGAAATAAATTAGCAAAGAACTTTTGATCATCTATATTGGGACCATATAAGTTCACCAAATTTATATTTTCTAATAGCAAAGATCCTTGAATGATTACATATCTTCCAAATTTGTCTCCAATTACATTTTTCACTTGAAATGGGACTGATTTATGTATGAGAGTCATAACTCCCCTGGCTCGGGATGAAAATGATGAGGTGAAAACATTTCCTTGCCATCTACTCCTAATTCTTTTTACATCCTCCTCTATTAGATGAGTTTCTTGTAAAAACACAATTTTTGAACCCATGTCTTTTATTTTATTCATAACTTGTTTAAGTTTTTTTTAAATTTTGTAGACCTCTGCAATTCCATGAAGTTAAATTAAGATTAACGCTTTGATTTATGATCAATAGGGAGTTTGGGATTACCTTGCAGTGTAAACATGCTCAAACAGAAAAGCAAAAAAATGAGTGGTTGAACATTCACCCTACAAACTACACACAAACAAATTCCCCCTTCCCACATTTGTGGCAATCCCCCCAAAAACAAAAGAAAAACTCCGTCTCCCGATATAGCCATCGACCGTTCCACACCCACGAGGATCAGCCAAAGCCACTCCTTCTTCATCCTCCCAATCACCCTAACTCTACTGCTTTTAATAACGTAACATTAACTCTCTTCTGTAATTTTCCAATTTAACTCCAAAATTTTATAGCAATTTTGTACTTTTTTTTAAATTTTTTTTTTAATATGTAATACAATCTATATTTTGTAATCTTGTTATATGCTTCTAATCAGTTAAATGCTCAAATATTCTACCCTATATTCTGTTCATGCTTAGCTCCCACCAGTCTCTTCCTGGATCTTCTTGATGAGCTCCTGCACCTCCTCGGGGGTCTTGAAGATGTGTGTTCTGCCCTCATATGTGACCAGAAGTCTTGCAGGGTGAATCACTCCATGACGAATCTCAAGGTTGCGCAGTTCTTTACGGATGGGGTCAAACTGCTTCCTTAATTGTTGGATTCCTGAGGCCAAATCTGGGTAGAACCGCACCTGCTGATCTTGGTATTTAATTTCTCCTTTGGCCCGCACCGCGTTGGAGATCGTCATCCTGTCTCTGTAGCTGAGAAACTTCATAATTAACGTCCTCGGTGCTGCCTTGTTACCTTTCGGTGGGCCGATTCGGTGGGAGCTTTCCAAGACGACTGATGATTTTAGCTCCGCGTTGTTCAGCGCCTCCGGGATCCACCCCTCCAAAAAGGAGCATGAATCACGACCTTCGGCTCCCTCCGGTAAACCCACCAGCCTCAGGTTGTTCCGTCTGGACCGGGACTCCAAGTCCAGAACGTTATTTTCCAGATCTTTATTTTTTTTTTCCAAAGTGCGCACCTTTATTTGAAGTCCCTCTGATTTCATCCTCCGCACTGGAAACACGAAGCTCCGCCTGCGTCACTCGCTCCACGCAGTCACCCAACTCCTTTCTCATTGCATCCAACGCTGCCATAATCCCATCAAGTTTAGCGGAAAAGTCTGCTCTCATTGAGCTAATGGCAGCCAGCACTGCACCTGTGCCGCCATCATCAGCAGTTACCGCACCACCGCTAGTATCATCCGCCATAAACGCAGCTTTTTCTACTGCGCCACAAACTTTAAAGTCCGTTAATTTGGACTGCTTCGGCGATTCAATTTTTCCCCCGCTTGATTTCCCAGCCTTAGTCTTCCCCGGCATATCCTCACCCAAACGCTGGGAAAAGTTCTGTTCCAAATGAGAGAGTTATTTGCCGAATCTTTATTTCCAGGAGCAGAGCAGAGTGATACGTGTCCTTCTAGGCGGCCGCCATAACCGGAAGTCAAAACGCTGGTTTTAGTTGTTTTGTGTGAATGTGATAGGTTATTCTCCCACACTTTATGATTCCTTGTTCCCTTAGTGCATGATTCGGGACCTAAATTGGGGAGGGTTTCGATTGTGTGTGTGGTTTTGCATTTTTGTAAGGGGGAGGGGAAGTGTGATGTAGTGAGTGTGGTGTGTGCGTGCTGCCGTACCCGTCCCTGGTGTGTTGTCAGGTGGGCATGGCCTTGTGTATAAATAGTTCTGTTTGTATAATAAAGTGTTGGACTTGCTGCATGACAGATGAGACTCCTGTCCCTCATTTTACATACATAACAGCGGCCAAGACAGACATCTCCTATGATGACCCAGCCAAGGTCGAGGCGCTGAGCGAATGGCGAATCGTGTGGCCCGTTATCTTGCTCTCGTACCTTGTGTAGTCTCAAGGTATCTCTACCCAAGAGGAGAAGGAGTTGTGCATTTGTATCAGCAGGCTGGATTTTGTATGCAATGGAGTTTAAGTGAGGATGATGTTGTGCAACCTCTGGAGAAGGTATCTCGGAACGGCCCTCTGGTATCATGTCGCATTCCAGTAGTGGGAGCAGCGGCACCTTAACGTGACCATCCATTGATTCAATGATGAATTTTCTCACTCTGTTTCTATGATGCCTGAACACATCTTGAGTGTGTATGGCTCTGTGCGTTTTTCAATATTGAAAAGATCAAAAAACTCTGAACGTGCAAGAGAGCCATTACTTTGGTCATCTAAAATGACGTACACTTTGACAACTTTGTCCATCTGGCCCAGTGGATACACTTTGGCTAAGCAGATTTTAAGCACATGACCTTGAGCTGCATCCATCTCTGCAGATTTCGGTGCACATTGCTGTTGCAGAGTCTGGGACTGGTACTGCTTCAGACTCCCCACCATGCTCCTCTACTTCTGGTGGAGGTTTAGTATTGTGCGTGGCTGGACCTGGGTGGAGTGTAGAAATATGCTTGTCGCTTCCACACTCGTTGCAGTTCAGAACTCAGAAACTCAGAAAAGGATTTATTGCCAAGTACATTAACAGTAAACAACTGATAACATACGAGGGATTTGACTTGACACAGAAAACGACCTGCATTTCCGGTGACGCGGCAGCGTCGAAACGCGCCTGGTTGAGAACTGCACAGCAGTTGACTTTTGCTGTGCAGTTTCTTGCCATGTGTTTGGTGGATGCACAACATTTGAAAGATATGTTGCTCTCTTTGAGATATGCTTTTCTCTCATCAAGAGGCTTGCTGTGGAAGGTGCAACATTTTTTAAGGGGGTGAGGTTTTTTATGAATGGGGCATTCTTTGTCAGGATCGTTACACTTGCCAGGTTCTTCTGCAGTCGGGTTGGGTGCAACATCCGTTTTTCTTACTGATATCTGTGTTCTGCTGTTTTTCAAAGGTCTTTCCACCCTTCCTGTGCCTGGTGACAGAAAGGAGAAGCTGGGGTCATTTCTCATCCTGGCTTGCTCTTGGAGAAGAAGCTGGAGAAGGCAGCAAATGGTGGAAATGTAACATTGTGATTTATTTTGAACTTTGATGCCCATGACATCCATTTTTCTTCACATATGGCCGCTTTTCCAGTATTTGATTCACTCCACATGGTGTGTCCAGAAAAGCAAGCCCAAGTGAATATCCTTCTGCCTTGGCCAGCTGCAGTTCGAGTAAAAGGTCTCCTAATTCTCTCAATTTATAGTTTTCTCCTGAAGAGATTTTTGAAAAGTCTTCAATCTTTTTAAAGAGAGCATGTTTGATGACAACAGGAGCTCCATACATCTCTTCCAGACATTGCCAGACCATCCTACGCCCTGCTGCAACATCATGAACTTGTGCCGAGCTGATTCTTTTTGCTTGTTCTGTAGACTGCAGCCCCAGCCACTGAATGAGAAGATCAAGTTCTTCCTTTGATGTCAGACATAGGTCTTTGGTTATGTTGTTGTCATCAAATTTTTTCAAAGTAGCTGACACTAACTCTCTTCTTAGAAGATACTTTGTCACATCCGTTACAGCTAATGTGTCATGGTGGACCAGCAATGGAGATGGAGTTTCAGACTTTGAGACCTGATGAACTCGTTACAGGCAAGGCAAGTTTGTCATTTAAACTGTAGCTGTACCATATTGTTAAATTCATTTTTGGCATTTTTGTGTTAATTTTTCCTTTCAATTTCTGCAAAAGGTGACTGAGTGTTACAGCAAAGCCATTCTGATTTCGAAGGATACTGCTGGCCAACTATACCACATGGACCACTACACCATGGGTGTAATTTTGCATGGCACAAGAAAGCAGATGGCCAGGCAGGGCTTAAAAAAGGTTAGTGTAACTGTAGTCATTTACTTTGTTTTTTACTTTAGTGGTGTAGTCTGGTGAGGTATCAGTAGGCCTCAGACAGGACACTGAAAGTTTTGAAATGTGTACATATACACCATCTAGTGTTAAGGTAATCCTTGATGTGATACTGCAAAATATTGTTTTAACTAGTAAATGTGGAATATCAGTTTCCCTTTACTGTTTAGACCTGTGGAGGAAAAGACATAAGGCACACTGTGTACATAAAGTCTTACAGTCATTTTTACATTTTATCACTACTTGTCCAGTCACATTTGAGGACTATAATGGAATCACTGGATTTGTCAATATCAGAAATGTGCATTGGAAGTTTGTGGTGAGATTACAGCTTCAATATGTGCCTTTAAAAATCTAAGTATGATAGTTTCAGTACTTTTAAGTTGATTTTTTTTAAATGTCCTTTTAAAATAATTCTTTTTTTCCCCTAATCACACTAGCAAGTCTTTTTTGGTGCTGTAAATGTACTTTTAATGCTGTGTCAGTTTGTGAAATGTCGTTTTTAAAGTTTTGTATAATCACACCCATTTTACATGTTTTTTCCTCTGTTACAAACACATCTGACAATGCTAGGGTGTGATATGTTATTTTTTTAAAACAGTGTCTTCATGTCCTTTCAAACCATTTTTTGTGGTTGATCCACTACAAGGGTCAAATGAAATTGAGGATTCCAGAAAGGCTGCCTACAGATTGGGTAATGACAAATCGATTATGGAAAATAAATAGGTTACACATAGTTAGAGAAGCCATTCAGTAAGTAATAATGTGAAACCAATTACCAAAATTGATTTTCTTCTCATCCTGTAGACAGTGCTTCAAGATGTGCCGCAATAGACTTGGAAAGGAGGACTGTGTTAACATCAAGTGGCAGCCTGGCAAGATAACCCACACTGTAAAACTGAATTCGTTCACAGAACTCAAAACTTATGTGGAAATCGATTACCTAATAAATTTTAAGTAAATAAAAGGAATGTTTTAAGCAATCTTAAATTTAAAAATACATTTTCAGCAAATATTTTTTGGTAAGCTTTGTAGGGAGCTTGGAATGAAGAAGCGATGTGATTTTATAAATCAAGATTTATTATCAGCTTCACCTCCCAAACATGTCTCATCTCGATGCAGAAGCAGAATGAAGAGGTCAAGCGCAGTCAGACCTTCATACTTATACCCACACTCAACAAAAGACATTGCATATCAAAGCTGACATCCCGCATTAACGTAATCCCCCTCCATTGTCCTCTATCTCCTCCACCTGACCCTGGGTGGTCAGGAAGTTCGATCCGGTCTCCACCGCTGTGACTCAGTCTGTTCTTTGATCTTCGCCGGTGGTCGAGACCTCTTGTCCTGTTCTGAGGCGTGAGGTCATTCCACATATGTAATCACTAAACATTCTAATATGTCTATACATATGTAGGTATGGAATATATGATTAATATAAGCCACAGCCCCCCCCCCAAACGACTAAGAAAAGGACGATCAAATTAAGTTTACAGTTTAAGATAATCTCCATGACATATTATACTGTTAAACATCTTGACAGGGAAAACAAGGAAAAAATCTTTCCAGCAGTCATGTTACCCCTCAGGTTATGCAGCATGATCCTGTAGAAAATTCAGTGGTAACAACAACAGTATAGTAATGTCACAAATCAGCTTTAAAACTGTCACGGCACAATCTGACAACATAGTTAACAACTCTTTGTCAATTTTGCATCAGTCCCTGTGCCGTCTGGGTTTTAATCTTCTCCCGAATCTGCTGTAGGTCCGCTTTGGCGTCCTGGTGGGACCATCCTGTAAGGAATCTGCAGTTTGGGGAGGAGAGTGGTTATTTGTTCCCTGCAGGGGGGCTGAGTCTTTTCTCTTGGGGGGTCTACCCCGCCGAGGTGCTCAACAAGAAGGCAGGTTTAAGTCTGTCAATGCTGACTGTTTCTTTTCTGTCCCCTAAATCAAGCACAAAATGCTTATCACCAGGTCCCAGTACTCTGAATGGTCCGTCGTATGGTGGACGGAGGGTTGATTTTAAAGCTTCGTGTCTAACAAAAATGAACTCGGCGTTTTTCAAAGCTTGGGGGACAAAAAACCCGTGGAAAAAAGTGATGTGCAGGTCCGGGGAGCGTGTCCGGTCCGGTGCTGCTTAAGGGCCTCAGGGCTGGAAGATGCCCAGGCTCTGGATGTTCTGGTAAGAACTCACCTGGGAGTCTGAGAGGTTGTGCAAAAACTAATTCTGCTGGGGAGGCGTCTAGATCCTCTTTAGGCGCAGAACGCAACCCTAATAAAACCCAGGGAAGTTTATTCACCCAATCTGTATCCGTTAGTGAGGCCCTGAGGGCGGCCTTTAAAGATCTGTGAAAACGCTCGCATAACCCATTAGCCTGAGGGTGATACGCGGTGGTGCGGTGAATTGTCGCTCCTAAGCTGCTGGCCATGGCTGACCACAGCTCTGAGACAAATTGAGGCCCCCTATCGGACGTGATGTCCGATGGGACGCCGAAACGTGCCACCCAGTTTGTTAAAAAAACGCGAGCGACTTCCGCGGCTGTGGTTGACGCCAAAGGGACCGCCTCCGGCCAGCGCGTAGTACGGTCTATCATTGTTAACAGGTGTGTGAACCCTTGAGACCAAGGTAGTGGTCCCACGAGGTCGACATGAACGTGGTCAAACCTCCTGGCTGGGATTCGAAAAGGTTCTAGAGGAGCTTTTGTGTGTTTGTGTATTTTGGCGCGTTGGCAAGACATGCAAGTCTTTGCCCATTCCTTTATATTTTTGCGCAGGCCCGGCCAAACAAACTTTTCCGCGACCATTTTAACCGAGGCGCGCACCCCTGGGTGCGCGAGGGAGTGAACCAAGTCAAAAATGCGGCGGCGCCATGCAGCTGGAACTACCAGGCGAGGTCAGCCGGTTGACACGTCGCAGATTAGGGGGGGTACACCGTCACGAAAACCCCTTT
Source organism: Pholidichthys leucotaenia (assembly GCA_020510985.1). Classification (NCBI taxonomy): domain Eukaryota; kingdom Metazoa; phylum Chordata; class Actinopteri; order Cichliformes; family Pholidichthyidae; genus Pholidichthys; species Pholidichthys leucotaenia. The sequence goes on along the minus strand of CM035837.1, from coordinate 125,546,150 downwards.
CCTCCAGTCTTAACCCTGTTGGTCCAGACAGGAGCGCGTGCACGTCCGCGTCACTGCTTTGTTCCTCTGCCATGGCTGCGTAATCTATCCCTACGTGAATTGGGGCCGCGTACGCGTCCACGTTGGCGAAGAGTTCTGCGGCTGAGGTAGTATAATCTGTCTCCTTGTGCTCTGGCGATGTCACAGCGCGAGAGAGGCAGTCTGCTACCACGTTAAGTTTGCCTGCCACATGTCGAATGTCTGTGGTGAACTCTGAAATTGCAGCTAGCTGTCTTTGTTGCCTGCCTGACCATGGCTCTGAAATTTTAGCCATCGCAAAAGTGAGTGGTTTATGGTCTACAAAAGCTGTGAAACGCCGCCCTTCCAGCCAGAACTGGAAGTGGCGGTTGGATAAATGAAGCGCTAGCAGCTCCCTGTCAAAAGTGCTGTATTTGCGCTCGGTTTGGTTTAAAGATTTGCTAAAGAATGCTAACGGTTGCCAGGTTCCGCCAACGTGTTGTTCCACAACTGCCCCTATGGCCAGGTCTGAAGCGTCTGTGGTTAGCGCTATGCGGGCCGAGGGATCAGGGTGAACCAACAGTGTGACATTCGCTAGAGCACTCTTTACTTCCGCGAAGGCGCTTTCGCGCTCCGGGGTCCATTCGACCGCGTTGGAAGGCTTTTGTTTTCTGAGCGCGGCATACAGGGGTTGCATGAGTTGAGCTGCGCGGGGGAGGAAACGGTTGTAAAAATTCACCATTCCCAAAAATTCTTGCAGCGATCTGACCATTTGTGGTCGTGGAAAATTTTTTACCACGCGGACTTTGTCTGGCAATGGGACTGCCCCCTTTGGTGAAACTCTGTGTCCCAAAAAATCAATTTGTGACACGCTGAATTGGCATTTGGCTGGGTTGATTATTAACCCGTGCTCTTCTAGTCTCTGAAAAACTGTAGTGAGGTGTTGTTCGTGTTCTTCCTCTGACAGGCTGGCTACCAGCATATCGTCGAGGTAGACGAACACGAAGGGGAGGTCGCGTAATACCGCGTCCATCATACGCTGAAAGGTTTGAGCAGCACCTTTGAGGCGAACGGCATTCGCAAAAATTCAAAAAGACCAAAAGGGGTTATTACAACCGTTTTAGGAATGTCTTCCACTCGAACGGGGACTTGGTGATAGCCGCGGACCAGGTCTATTTTAAAAAAAATGCACGCACCCGCCAGATGTAGTGAAAAATCTTGGATGTGAGGAATTGGGTAGCGGTCATGCGCTGTCGCATTGTTTAATCTGCGGTAATCGCCGCAAGGTCTCCAAGAACCGTCGGTTTTCGGGACCATGTGTAGTGGTGATGCCCAAGGGCTTTTTGAGCGTCTAATAATGCCTAATTTTTCCAGGCTGGCAAACTCGTCACGTGCTATGGCGAGCTTGGTCGCGTTTAAGCGCCGAGCTTTGGCAAACACGGGTGGGCCTGTTGTGGGGATGAAGTGTTCAACCCCGTGTTTCGCTACTGTTGCTGAAAATTTTGGAACTGTGAGTGCTGGAAATTGGGTGAGGAGTTGGTCAAACTTACCTCCTGCTGTAGTGATGCTGGCCTGCACGGGTGGTGGAGAAACTCGAGTTGAGCAGGGGATAGAAGAAAATGACAGTGCATTAACCAAGCGTCTATTTGCAAGATCGACTAACAACCCACGTGCACACAAAAAATCAGCACTCAACAAGTTAAAACTCACCGCCGCTATAATAAACGTCCATCTATAGTTGCGGCCGTGAATGCAAAGAGGCAGGTTCCTTTCACCGAAAGTGTCGATGGTCGAGCCGTTGGCTGCCATCGCTCCGTTTCCCCGGGGTCCCATGGCCCGGTCTGCGTTGGAAGGGGTGATGAAGCTCACCTGAGCTCTGGTGTCGATGAGGAACTGTCTCCCGGTGTGTCCGTCAGTCACATAAAGCAGCTTATTCGTCTTGCCGAGAGCCGCAGCTGTTAACGGTTCCCGGCTTTGGCGTTTCCCGAGTTTTTGAAATTGCAGGGGGGCACGCATTTGTACGCCCTCTCGGCGAAACGATGGTGATAATAGCAGAGGTCGTTCCGCCTGTTGCGCCTTGGTCGTGTCGCTGCCATGTTGGGCGGGCTCTGCTCCGTTGTCTGCGGTTCTCCGCTGCTCTGGGCTTCCGCGCTGAGATCTGCAGATGCTGCTGTGGCCATCTGTTCGCCGCAGGCGTTGATGAGCCGCTGCGCTTCTCGGGCCAGCGCGCGGAAGTCCTGCTGGGTGTTGCACCGCATGTTGGCCAGCGTCCCTCTCATGTGTGGCGGCAGAGTGCTGAGGAAGATATGCTGGAAAAGGAAGTTGTCGTTGTCTGCTTCCTTAAGCTGCAGCATGTCCTCCATGAGGGCCTTTGGTCTGCATCCTCTGTGGCTGTAGATCGCCAGAATCTTCTCTGCTCTCTCCTCGGCTGAGGGGACGAAGTTCTCGATGATGGTCGCCTTTAGTTCTCTGTATTTGTCGTGGGCGGGCGGTTGTTGAATTATGCTCCGCGCGCATCTTGACGTGGCGGCGTCGAGTTTGGCGACGATGTGGTAAAATTTCGTCTCGTCCGCCGTTATGCCCGCCAGTGCAAACTGAGCCTCAGCTTGCTGGAACCACGAGCTCGGGTCGTTTTGCCAGAACTCTGGCAGCTTGACAGTGACGGCGCTTGTGTGGGCCGTCTCTGATGTGTCCGCCGGGTGAGAACGCCTTTCTTCTGCCCTCACGGCGGAGCTGGGGATGGTGCTCGGTTGAGCCCTCTCTGTGGATTCTGCCGCGGGGGAAGGTCTTCCATCCGTTCCCCTGTCTGCATGGGCGACGGCGCTTGCCTGGGTCGCCTCCGATGAGTTCGTTGCGGGAGAACGTCTCTGTTCCATCCTCACGTCTGGTCACCAGTGTAGGGAGCTTGGAATGAAGAAGCGATGTGATTTTATAAATCAAGATTTATTATCAGCTTCACCTCCCAAACATGTCTCATCTCGATGCAGAAGCAGAATGAAGAGGTCGAGTGCAGTCAGACCTTCATACTTATTCCCACACTCAACAAAAGACATTGCATATCAAAGCTGACATCCCGCATTAATGTAATCCCCCTCCATTGTCCTCTATCTCCTCCACCTGACCCTGGGTGGTCAGGAAGTTCGATCCGGTCTCCATCGCTGCGACTCAGTCTGTTCTTTGATTTTCGCCGGTGGTCGAGACCTCTTGTCCTGTTCTGAGGCGTGAGGTCATTCCACATATGTAATCACTAAACATTCTAATATGCCTATACATATGTAGGTATGGAATATATGATTAGTATAAGCCACAAGCTTTAACATAAAATATTTAAAATATTTGCAGAAAGTGTATTTTTAAATTTAAGATTACTAAAAAAAAAATCATTTCATTTACTTAAAATTTATTAGGCAGTCAGTTTCCACATAAGTTTTGAGTTCTGTGTGTCACGACTTGCCGCTCATCATCTGCCTCAGCTGCGCGCACACCTGCGCCTCGTCAGCCGCGAGCTATTTAACCCACTCAGCCCTGTGCAGCGGTCTGGAGCCGTCTGTTCGCATCGGCACTTCTTCGCAGCTGGATCGTCTCCTAAACGACAGCTAAACTACGCTTCTACGTAAGCATACCTTCCCTTACCTTTTGCAAGTCTTCTCCCCTGTGCACAGGTGGATTCCTTGGCGGCGGACCCCCCGTCATCGCCATCCTACCCTCACCGTCGTCACAGGCTCTGCAGGACGCTGTCGTCCGGGCTTCTCCCTTGCCAACGCCAGCCACCTGTCATCCACAAGTAAGCAGCACACTGCTCATTATTCCTGTCCTGGTGTGGTGCTCTTTACCCCTGTCCTCTGTTCTCTCCATAGGGTTGCCCGGCTGTACGGCGCACCGCTCTGCTTCCTGTACATCGGCATTCACCCACATATACATATCTCACACATCCATCCACACACGCCTGCTTGTTGAATAAAGCTGTTAAATCTACCCTGAGCCTGCGTGCGTGTTTCCTGAGCCGGACATTATGTCACTGAACTATTCGGTTTTACAGTGCACACCTTCCAGAAAGATGGCACCAGTTGTGGTGTCTTTATGATGCAGGTGATTGTATATAACATGTCTTTATAATCCATGAAAACCATAATGAGCAAGCACATATACCCCGTTCATCCCCATATCAGAACTCTCACTGAACATGTTAATGCAGGCCCTCATCTGACGCGAATATAAACCAGACATGTAGCTAAATGAATTGGTGTCTTTTTCAATATAAAAGTTCACATTCAAGTCCTTTTCACTGTTGATTTACCTTGGAGGTTAACATCTATTAAATGTACTGTATATCAAAACCCAACTCATCCAAAGTATTGATGAGTTCAAGCTTACATAAATTTGAAGTCAATCCGATCAGAAGTGTAGAAGCTGTACCAATGACAACATAAAATGTGAAACGGATGGATGGATCAAAAACTTTACGCCCTCCAGAATTTCTTTGGGGGGGGGGGGGGGTAAAATAAAACATGTACTGTAGTTCTTAAGGTGTTTGATCATTTACAATAATTGTGTCATTCTGACATCTGTACAGATGATAAAGATACAGTAACAGTGATGGAATTTCTGAATGGACCCCAAAGATTTCACATTGATTCATCAAAGAAACCTCTTCAAAAACTAAGATGAGATATGGCAGAAGAAATTCTCAAAGCATCAGGTATCACTAAAATAATAAATTATGATAACCGCTCCTACTAACTTAACACTAATTTGCTTTTTATATTTTACTTTCAAACAATGACTTCTGTTCCTTCTGTGGAAAGGAGGACCTGCCCGGATCTTCTGTGTATGATGTTTGGGTGAGAATCAATGTTTTATTCTTTTAAAACAACATTAAATATCCTGAGTAGTGGATTATCTGTAGATGAACAGGGTGCAACTCCCGGGATAACAAGAGTACTAGAATATTGTGTACTTTTATGCATTGCGAGTTTCCTGAATTTCCCACTTGTAATATGTTGACATACAATTTTTGTCCACATGTAGATTCAGTGTGGAACTTGTGCAAGATGGTTTCACACACATTGCCTTGGACTGACAGCAGCAGAACTACCAGATGAAAATGCACCTTGGCACTGTACAACAGTACTGCCTAAAAAGACTATAATTGAGTCTGGTTAAATGTTACCATAGATGGAAAGATTTGGATGTGGAGAATTTAAGGATTCAAGATGGGGTGGGAGTTGTGGAATTGAAGTTAACATCTGGCATGTTTTTGTTTTCTTATACAGATGTCACATATTCTTTCCACAAATGTAAAAGTAACCACAAATTTTATAAAAAATTTGTATTGTATCTTTTTTGTGTAATGTTCAGTAAGATGTGATAACTATTCAAAGAGTGTTGTTCAGTATTTTGTTAGTGTCTTGGTTTAGTGGTGGTGGTGGGGATGGAGTAGGACTCCCTTGTCCTACTGGGAGACTTCAATGCGCACGTGGGCAACGACAGTGAAACCTGGAGGGGGGTGATTGGGAGGAACGGCCTGCCCGATCTGAACCCGAGTGGTGTTCAGTTATTGGACTTCTGTGCTAACCACAGTTTGTCCATAACGAACACCATGTTCAAGCATAAGGGTGTCCAAAAAAAAAAAAAAATCTACTGGAGGAAGAAGCCCCCCAGGAGACAGATAGCCACCAGGGCTGCTCGGAGAGGCGCTCCGGCCACCGGCAGAGTGAAGAGGCCTCGCTGTCACAGGCCCGTGGCTCTGAGAGAGATCCGTCGCTGCCAGAAATCCACGGAGCTGCTCATCCGTAAGCTGCCCGTCCAGCGCCTGGTGAGGGAGATCGCTCAGGACTTCAAGACCGTCCTGCGTTTCCTGAGCTTCGCCATCATGGCTCTGCAGGAGACCAGCGAGGCCCACCTGGTGGTCTCTTCTTCGCTAAGGGGGTCACCATCATGCCCAAAGACTTCCAGCTGGCCCGCCGCATCCGGGGAGAGAGAGCTGAGACTTTTCTGCTGCACATTCATCAACCAACCATAATGCTCCGCACTGTGTGTCTATATATATACATTTATAGTAATATGGACATATGTTTACTAGATGTTGTTTTTTCTTGCCTTCTGATTGTTGCTCTGAGTGTTGCTATCCCTGTGCTGTTGCAATCCTGGAATTTCCCCATTGTGGGACTAATAAAGGCTTATCTTATCTTATCTTATCTTATATGTGCACCTGGCACCAGGACACCCTAGGTCGCAGGTCGATGATCGATTTTGTTATCGTGTCTTCAGACCTGCGACCGTATGTCTTGGATACTCGGGTAAAGAGAGGTGCAGAGCTGTCAACTGATCACCACCTGGTGGTGAGTTGGGTCCGATGGCAGGGGAGGAAGCCATTCAGACCTGGTAGACCCAAACGTATAGTGAAGGTGTGCTGGGAACGTCTGGCTGAGGCCCCTGTCGGGGAGGTCTTCAACTCCCACCTCCGGAAGAACTTCAACCACATTCCGAGGGAGTCTGGAGACATGGAGTCTGAATGGGCCATGTTCTCCACCTCTGTTGTTGAAGCGGCGGCCCAGAGCTGCGGCCGCAAGGTGTTCGGTGCATCTCATAGTGGCAACCCCCGAACCAAGTGGTGGATACCAGTGGTAAGGGGGGCCATTAAGCTGAAGAAGGAGTCCTATCAAGCTTAGTTGGCTTGTGGGACTCCTGAAGCAGCTGAGGTGTACCGGCAGGCCAAGTGGAGTGCAGCTCGGGTGGTTGCTGAAGCAAAAACCCGGGTATGGGAGGAGTTCGGTGAGGCCATGGAACAAGACTTTCGGTCGGCCTCGAAGAGATTCTGGCAAACTGTCCGGCGGCTCAGGAGGGGAAAGCAGCTCCCTGTCCACACTGTGTATGGTGCAGATGGGGCGCTGTTGACTTCGACTGGGGATATTGTCGGGCGGTGGAAGGAATACTTCAAGGATCTCCTCAATCCCACTGATACGCCTTCCACAGAGGAAGCAGGGTTTGTGGACAAGGGGGATGACTCGCCTATCACAGGGGCTGAGGTTGCCAAGGTGGTTAAAAATCTCCTTGGTGGAAGGGCCCCGGGGGTGGATGAGATTCACCCTGAGTACCTCAAGGCCCTGGATGTTGTAGGGCTGTCATGGTTGACACGTCTCTGCAACATTGCGTGGAGGTCGGGTGCAGTGCTTTTGGCATGGCAAACCGGAGTGGTGGTTCCTTTTTTCAAAAAAGGGGACCGGAGGGTGTGCTCCAACTTTAGAGGGATCACACTCCTCAGCCTCCCTGGGAAGGTCTATGCCAAGGTACTGGAGAGGAGAGTCGGGCCATTGGTCGAACCTCGGATTCAGGAGGAGCAATGTGGTTTTCGTCCTGGCCGTGGCACATCAGACCAGCTCTTTACCCTCTCGAGAATTCTCGAGGGTTCGTGGGAGTTTGCCCAACCAGTTTACATGTGTTTTGTGGACTTGGAGAAGGCATTTGACCTCGTCCCTCATGGTTTTTTGTGGGGGGTGCTTCGGGAGTATGGGGTATCGGGCTTGTTGTTACGAGCTATTCAGTCTCTGTACGACCATTGTGAGAGTTTGGTTCGTATTGCCAACACTCGGTCGGACTCATTCCCAGTGAGAGTTGGACTCCGCCAGGGCTGCGCTTTGTCACCAATCCTGTTCATAATTTTTATGGACAGGATTTCTAGGTGCAGCCAGGGAATGGAGGGTGTCATGCTTGGTGACCACAGGATCTCATCTCTGTTGTTTGCAGATGATGTTGTCCTGTTGGCTTCATCCAGCAATGACCTACAGCTCTTGCTGGGACGGTTTGCCGCTGAGTGTGAAGTGGCTGGGATGAGAATCAGCACCTCCAAGTCCGAGTCCATGGTCCTCAGCCAGAAAAAGGTGGATTGTCCTCTCTGGGTTAGGGACAGGCTCCTGCCCCAAGTGAAGGAGTTTAAGTATCTTGGGATCTTATTCACGAGTGAGGGGAAAATGGAGTGAGAGATTGACAGACGGATTGGAGCAGCATCTGCAGTGATACGGACGTTGTACCGGTCTGTTGTGGTGAAGAGAGCACTTAGTTCTAAGGCAAAGCTGTCGATTTACCAGTCAATCTACATTCCTACTCTCACCTATGGTCACGAGAAAGGAGTCAGTTGAGGTGGTATGGGCATCTGATTAGGATGCCTCCTGGACGCCTCCCACTTGAGGTGTTTCGGGCACGTCCCACTGGGAGGAGACCCCGGGGCAGACCCAGGACTCGGTGGAGAGACTATGTCTCCCAGCTGGTCTGGGAACGCCTTGGTATCCTCTCTGAAGAGCTGGAGCAGGTGGCTGGGGAGAGGGAAGTCTGAGCTTCTCTGATTGAACTGCTGCCTCCGTGACCCGGACCTCCAGAAAAGCGGTAGAAGATGGATGGATGGATGGATGGTGGGGATGAATAAAGTGTTGTATTGCGATACTTTGTGTTGAAGATATTACATATATCGATTCAAAGAAACCAGTGTCGCGATACTTCACAAATGTTGAAAATACAGATTCAGTTATTTTGGTACCAGAGTACTAAAAACTTGGATGGATGGTGTGTGAGGTGATTTTTGGTGAAGCTGCACTTAATACGTGAGAAGCTATTGAATTTTATTTCAAATAAATATTTCCAAAAAATATGAAAAAATATTTTTTTTACCCAAACTATGTGATGTAGTCTGACCATCAGACGATGGATGATGTATGAGGTGGTTTTGGTGAAGCTGTACTTAATACCTGAGAATTTATTGAATTTTATTTCAAATAAATATTTCCAAAAATATGAAAAAAATGGGGTTTTTTACCCAAACTAAGTGATGTCATATGACCATCAGATGATGGATGGTGTGTGAGAGGATTTTGGTGAAGCTGCACTCAATTATTTAGAAGTTTTTAACTATAATTTCTAATAAATTTTTCCCATCCATCCATCCATCTTCTACCGCTTTTCCAGCGGTCCGGGTCACGGAGGCAGCAGTTCAAGCAGAGAAGCCCAGACTTCCCTCTCCCCAGCCACCTGCTCCAGCTCTTCAGAGAGGATACCAAAACGTTCCCAGACCAGCTGGGAGACATAGTCTCTCCACCGAGTCCTGGGTCTGTCCCGGGGTCTCCTCCCAGTGGGACGTGCCTGAAACACCTCAAGTGGGAGGCGTCCAGGAGGCATCCTAATCAGATGCCCATACCACCTCAACTGACTCCTTTCAATGTGGAGGAGCAGCGGTTCTACTCTGAGCCTCTCCCAGATGACTGAGCTCCTCACCCTATCTCTGAGGGTGAGTCCAGCAATCCTATGGAGAAAGCTCATTTCAGCCGCTTGTATCCGGGATCTTGTTCTTTCGGTCATTACCCAAAGCTTGTGACCATAGGTGAGAGTAGGAACGTAGATTGACTGGTAAATCGACAGCTTTGCCTTAGAACTCAGCTCCCTCTTCACCACAACAGACCGGTACAACGTCCGCATCACTGCAGATGCTGCTCCAATCCGTCTGTCAATCTCTCGCTCCATTTTCCCCTCACTCGTGAACAAGACCCCAAGATACTTAAACTCCTCCACTTGGGGCAGGAGCCTGTCCCCAACCCAGAGAGGACAATCCACCTTTTTCCGGCTGAGGACCATGGACTCGGACTTGGAGGTGCTGATTCTCATCCCAGCCGCTTCACACTTAGCGGCAAACCGTCCCAGCAAGAGCTGTAGGTCATTGCTGAATGAAGCCAGCAGGACAACATCATCTGCAAACAACAGAGATGAGATCCTGTGGTCACCAAGCATGACACCCTCCATTCCCTGGCTGCGCCTAGAAATCCTGTCTATAAAAATTATGAACAGGATCGGATAAATATTTCCCTAACCTATGATATTTTTTTGGGTCGATCAAACAACTAACTATATAGTCTCCTGTAACATATATATATATATATATACTGTATATATATATATATATATATATATATATATATATATATATTTTTTTTTTTTTTTTTTTTTTATCTCTGTCACATTTACAGAGATGGGATCCAGTTTCCATTGGCACTAGTTTTGGACCATGAATGAAGCAGGTTATATCTGAGGGAAATTAGTTATTATTCATCGGGGTTTCACTGCGCTGAGTTGTGGAGATAAATCTTGTAATAATAATAATAATGTTTTTCGACCACTAATTTGTAGACAAATCATTTTAGCTGAAGTGAAAACATTATTTTAACACATTCTGTGAGTTTCAGCTGTTTTGTAGTTTAACAGACCCACCTGATAGTCAAAACAGAATTTTGCGGAGAGCCCGCTGTGGTCTATATTTATCATATATCCCATAACCTACATATGTATAAGCATGTGAGAATGTTTGGTGATTACGTATGTAAAGCAACTTCACACCTCAGAACAGGACAAAGAGGTCTCAACCGTCAGCGGAGATCAAAGAGCATCCGAGGCGCTGCGGTGGAGACCAGATCGATCGCCCTGACCTCCCAGGGCCAGGTGAAGGGGTACCAAGACAAAGGAGGGGGATTAAGATAATGCGGGATGTCAGCTTTATATGCATGTCTTTTGTTATGTGTAGGTATAAGTATGTAGAGCTGAATGTGTTCTTCCTCTATTCTACTTCTGCTTCTGCACTGAGATGAGACTTGGTAGAGGAGCGAAGCTGATAATAAACTTTGGTTTATAAGTCACATCGCCTCGTTATTCCAAGCTCCTCTACACTGGTGACCCTGACGCGAGGATGGACCAGAGGCGTTCCCCCGCGATTGACTCATCTGAGGCGACCCAGGCAGACGCCGGCGCCCATGCAGACAGGGGAACGGATGGAAGACGTTCCCCCACGGCAGAAGAGAGGGCTCAACCGAGCACCAGCCCCGCCGTGAGAGCAGAAGAAAGGCGCTCTCACCCGGCGGACACATCAAGGACGGCCCACACAAGCGCCGTCACCGTCAAGCTGCCAGAATTCTGGCAAGAAGACCCGAGCTCGTGGTTCCAGCAAGCTGAGGCTCAGTTTGCACTGGCGGGCATAACGGCGGACGAGACGAAGTTTTATCACATCGTCGCCAAACTCGACGTGGCCACGGCAAGATGCGCGCGGAGCATAATCCGACAGCCGCCTGCCTATGACAAATACAGAGAGCTGAAGGCGACCATTGTCGAGAACTTCGTCCCCTCAGCCGAGGAGAGAGCAGAGAAGATCCTGGCGATCTACGGCCACAGAGGATGCAGACCCAAGGCCCTCATGGAGGACATGCTGCAGCTCAAGGAGGAGGACAACGACAACTTCCTCTTCCAACACATCTTCCTCAGCACTCTGCCGCCACACATGAGAGGGACGCTGATCAACATGTGGTGCAGCACCCAGCAGGACTTCCGCGCGCTGGCCCGAGAAGCGCAGTGACTCACCAACGCCTGCGGGGAACAGGTGGCCACAGCAGCATCCGCAGATGCCCAGAGCAGCGGAGAACCACAGACAACCGAGCAGAGCCCGCCCACCATGGCGGCAACACGACCAAGACGCAGCAGGCGGAACAACATCTGCTATTACCACCACCGTTTCGCCGAGGGGGCGTACAAATGCGTTCCCCCCTGCAAGTTCAAAAGTTCGGGAAAACGCCCAAACCGAGAACCGTTAACGGCTGCGGTTCTCGGCGAAAAAAATAAACTTCTTTATGTGACTGACGGACACACCGGCAAACAGTTCCTAATTGACACTGGAGCTCAACTGAGTTTTATCATGCCCTCCCATGCAGACCGGGCCATGGGCCCCCGGGGCAATGGAGTGATGGTAGCCAACGGCTCCATCATCGACACTTATGGTGAAAGGAATCTGCCCCTCTGCATTCATGGCTGCAACTACAGATGGACATTTGTTGTAGCGGCGGTGAGTTTTAACTTGTTGGGCGCGGATTTTTTGTGTGCACATGGGTTATTAGTCAATCTAGCAAACAGACGCTTGGTTAATGCATTGTCCTTTGCTTCTATTCCCTGCTCAGCTCGAGTTTCTCCACCACCCGTGCAGGCCAGCGTCACTACAGCAGGAGGTAAGTTTGATCAACTCCTCACCCAATTTCCAGCACTCACAATTCCCAAATTCTCAGCTACAGTGGCTAAGCACGGGGTTGAACACTTTATTCCCACAACGGGCCCACCCGTATTCGCCAAAGCTCGGCGCTTAGACGCGACCAAGCTCGCCATAGCTCGGGACGAGTTTACCACCCTTGAAAAACTAGGCATTATCAGACGCTCAAAAAGCCCCTGGGCATCACCACTACACATGGTCCCGAAATCCGACGGTTCTTGGAGACCGTGCGGTGATTACCGCAGATTAAACAATGCAACAGCGCATGACTGCTACCCAATTCCTCACATCCAAGATTTTTCACTACATCTGGCGGGTGCGCGCATTTTTTCTAAAATAGACCTGGTCCGTGGCTATCACCAAGTCCCCGTTCAAGCGGAAGACATTCCTAAAACAGCTGTAATAACCCCCTTCGGTCTTTTTGAATTTTTGCGGATGCCTTTTGGCCTCAAAGGCGCTGCTCAAACCTTTCAGCGGATGATGGACGCGGTATTACGCGACCTCCCTTTCGTGTTCGTCTACCTCGACGATATGCTGGTAGCCAGCTCGTCGGAAGAAGAACACGAACAGCATCTCACTATGGTTTTTCAGAGACTAGAAGAGCACGGGTTAATAATCAATCCAGCCAAATGCAAATTCGGCGTGCCACAAATTGATTTTTTGGGACACAGAGTTTCACCGAAGGGGGCAGTCCCACTGCCAGACAAAGTTCGCGCAGTAAAAAGTTTTCCACGGCCACAAACGGTCAAATCGCTGCAAGAATTTTTGGGAATGGTTAATTTTTACAACCATTTCCTCCCCCGTGCAGCTCAACTCATGCAGCCCCTATATGACGCGCTCAGAAAACAAAAGCCTTCCATCGCGGTCGAATGGACCCCGGAGCGCGAACGCGCCTTCGCGGAAGTAAAAAGTGCCCTAGCTAACGCCACATTGTTGGTTCATCCTGATCCCTTGGCCCGCATAGCGCTAACCACAGACGCTTCAGACCTGGCCATAGGGGCGGTTGTAGAACAACACGTTGGCGGAACCTGGCAACCTTTGGCATTTTTCAGCAAATCGTTAAACCAAACTGAGCGTAAATACAGCACTTTTGACAGGGAGCTGCTAGCGCTTCATTTATCCATCCGCCACTTCCAGTTCTGGTTAGAGGGGCGGCGTTTCACGGCTTTTGTAGACCACAAACCGCTCACCTTTGCGATGGCTAAAATTTCAGAACCATGGTCAGGCAACAAAGACAGCTAGCTGCAATTTCAGAGTTCACCACAGACATTCGACATGTGGCAGGCAAACTTAACGTGGTAGCAGACTGCCTCTCTCGCGCTGTGACATCGCCAGAGTGCAAGGAGACAGATAATACTACCTCAGCCGCAGAACTTTTCGCCAACACGGACACATACGCGGCCCCAATCCACGTAGGGATAGATTACGCAGCCATGGCGGAGGAGCAAAGTAGTGACGCAGACGTGCGCGCACTCCTGTCTGGACCAACAGGGTTAAGGCTGGAGGAAAGGGGTTTACGCGACGGTGTACCCCACCTAATATGCGACATCTCAACCGGCCGTCCTCGCCCGGTAGTCCCAGCTGCATTGCGCCGCCGTATTTTCGACTCAATTCACGCCCTCGCGCACCCGGGTGTGCGCGCCTCGGTTAAAATGGTCGCCGAAAAGTTTGTGTGGCCCAGCCTGCGCAAAAACGTAAAAGAATGGGCAAAAACTTGCATGTCTTGTCAGTGCGCCAAAATACACAAACACACAAAAGCCCCTCTAGAGCCTTTTCGTATCCCAGCTAGAAGGTTCAACCACGTTCATGTCGACCTCGTAGGACCACTACCTTCCTCCCAAGGTTTCACACACCTGTTAACAATGATAGACCGTACTACGCGCTGGCCTGAGGCGGTCCCTCTGGCGTCAACCACAGCGGAGGAAGTCGCTCGCGTTTTTGTGACAAACTGGGTGGCACGTTTTAGAGTCCCATCGGACATCACGTCCGATAGGGGGCCTCAATTCGTCTCGGAGCTTTGGTCAGCCATGGCCAGCAGCTTAGGAGTGACAATTCACCGCACCACCGCTTATCACCCTCAGGCTAATGGGTTATGCGAGCGTTTTCACAGATCTTTAAAGGCCGCCCTCAGAGCCTCACTAACGGATACAAATTGGGTAAATAAACTTCCCTGGGTTTTATTGGGGTTGCGTGCTGTGCCTAAAGAGGATCTAGATGCCTCCCCAGCAGAATTAGTTTTTGCACAACCTCTCAGGCTCCCAGGTGGATTTTTACCAGAGAACCCAGAGCCAGGGCATCTTCCAGCCCTGAGGCTTTTAGGCAGCAACGGTCCTGACACTCTCCCCGGACCGGCACATCACTCTTTTCCACGGGTTTTTGTCCCCCAAGCTTTAAAAAAACGCTGAATTCGTTTTTGTTAGGCATGAAGCTTTAAAACCAACCCTCCGTCCACCATACGATGGACCTTTCAGAGTGCTGGAACCTGGTGATAAGCATTTTGTGCTTGATTTAGGGGACAGAAAAGAAACAGTCAGCATTGACAGACTTAAACCTGCCTTCTTGTTGAGAGACGAACCTGCACGGTTGGCGAGAGCACCTCGGCGGGGTAGACCCCCCAAGAGAAAAGACTCAGCCCCCCTGCAGGGAACAAATAATCACTCTCCTCCCCAAGCTGCAGATTCCTTACAGGAAGGTCCCACCAGGACACCCAAGCGGACCCACAGCAGATTCGGGAGAAGATTAAAACCCAGACGGCACAGGAACTGATGCAAACTACTCAAAAGTTGTTCACTAATTGTGCTGTAACAGTTTAAGACTGACTTGTGATATTACTACGCTGTTATGATTACCACTGAATTCTCTACAGGAGCATAGCTGCTGGAAAGTTTCTTCCTTGTCAAGAGGTGTAGCAGTTAGTATGTCATAATAATTATCTTAAACTGTGAATTTTTCTATTGTCCTTTTCTTAGTCGTTTGGGGGGGGGGGGGCTGTGGTCTATATTAATCAAATATCCCATAACCTACATATGTATAAGCATGTGAGAATGTTTGGTGATTACATATGTAAAGTGACTTCACACCTCAGAACAGGACAAAGAGGTCTCAACCGTCAGCGGAGATTGAATTAATGAATGAATGAATGAATGAATGAAAGATCAAAGAGCTGCGGTGGAGACCAGATCGATCGCCCTGACTTCCCAGGGCCAGGTGGAGGGGTACCAAGACAAAGGAGGGGGATTAAGATAATGCGGGATGTCAGCTTTGATATGCATGTCTTTTGTTATGTGTAGGTATAAGTATGTAGAGCTGAATGTGTTCTTCCTCTATTCTACTTCTGCTTCTGCACTGAGATGAGACTTGTTAGAGGAGCGAAGCTGATAATAAACTTTGGTTTATAAGTCACATCGCCTCGTTATTCCAAGCTCCTCTACACCCGCAACTTCTCGCTGCAGGTGGAAACTTTACGACTTTACACGACAGGCACGGATGCTAAAAAAACAAGATAAGATACAAGCAACCTGGACAAGAAACTGTAGAATTTGGATTAAACTAAATGGATCACCTGAGCAAGCAAAGAGTATAATGATCAGAGATGCTACTGACTTAGATAAATACAGATGAACACTGATTAGAAAATTATGAGCCAATGATAATCCATATTCATACACACGATAAGAATAGTTCTTTTGATACACCATGCCAAAGTACTTTAATAAAAATAACCAAAACAAACAAAAACTTATGACCGACTCAAGTAGACATCAATCATCCCCAGTTGGAGGAAGTCATTTGACACAGAATGAGGAAACTCAAACTCTGAAAACATACCATTATGCTGAACATAAACCACAAGAGATGGAGAATGATATTGATCCTGATAACCACTTTTTCAACAATATTCATAACCACTGTGAATATTACACTGAAAAACAATTCAAAAGTCAAATGCAATTAGATGGTAAACTGTCAATAATACACTTCAATAGCAGAAGTCTTAACAAAAACTTTCCACAGATTCAGGACTATTTAAAACAGCTAGACAGAAAATTCACAGCTATTGCAGTCTCTGAAACTTGGCTTAACGAAGAGCAGGCTCCCCTGATGGCAATAGAGGGATATCAGATGTTTTATATTAACAGAACTCAAAAAAAGGGTGGTGGTGTTGCACTGTATATTGATGACCTGTACAGGTGTAAGCTTGTAAATGAAATGTCCTCAGCACTACCAGGGATTTTGGAATGTGTTACTGTTGAGATTGACCTAGACAAAACAAAAAATCTAATCATAAGCTGCATATATAGAACGCCGGGAACTTGCATTGAGACATTCAGAGATAAATTAGTCGAGCTGTACAATAATATTACTAGTAAGAAAATGGTAGCAATTTGTGGAGATTTCAATATTGACTTACTGAATCCTCATCAACAAAATGTAGTTACAGAGTTCATGAACTCTATGTACAGCATGAGTCTATATCCCACAATAACACATCCCAGTAGAATCACAGTTCACTCTGCTACACTTATTGACAACCTGTTTGTCAATGTTTTCGATAAGAAAATAGAAAGTGGATTATTGATAAATGATATAAGTGACCACTTGCCAACCTTTGCACTTATCCATGGCCACACGGGGCCCAACGCAGAAAAAACTTCAAAATCGTTCAGACACAAATCACCAAATGCGATCAGTTCTCTTAAAGAGGACTTGCTGAAGCAAGACTGGACAGAAGTCTATGTATCAGATGTAAAT
Source organism: Pholidichthys leucotaenia (assembly GCA_020510985.1). Classification (NCBI taxonomy): domain Eukaryota; kingdom Metazoa; phylum Chordata; class Actinopteri; order Cichliformes; family Pholidichthyidae; genus Pholidichthys; species Pholidichthys leucotaenia. The sequence goes on along the minus strand of CM035837.1, from coordinate 125,529,337 downwards.
GAAGCCTATGACACATTTATAAACATTGTAACCACTCTTTATGAAAAAAACTGCCCATTAGTAATAAAAAAGCTTAAACACAAATTTGCTAATAAGCCATGGTTAACCAAAGGACTACAAAAGGCGTGTAAAAAGAAAAATTTATTATATAAAGCTTTCCTAAAGAAAAGAACAAAAGAAGCAGAGCAGCGGTATAAAACATACAAAAATAAGTTAACATATATAATAAGATGTAGTAAAAGAGACTATTACAGTAAAGAACTGGAGAAAAACAGAGACAATATTAAAAATACATGGACAATACTCAACAGTATCCTTGGAAATAAAAGCAGAAATACAAGCTACCCAACTAATATTCCAAAAAATAATAAAACGACTCAGAGTGTGAATATTGCTTCACCTGCAGATGAATTTAATAATTTTTTTGTTAACATTGGACCTAAACTGGCCCGAGAAATACCCACTACGGTGCCAACAGGTGATACAATATGCAATAACACTGCTGTAAAAGACTCCATCTTCATAAAGAACACAGACGAAAGAGAGGTCATTGAAATTGTTAAATCGTTCAAAAGTAAAACATCTACTGACTGTGATGGTATCGACATGCTACTAGTCAAAACTGTTATCGAATGCATAGTAAAACCACTGACGTATATCTGCAACCTGTCTCTCCAATCAGGTATATTTCCCAATGCAATGAAAATAGCTAAAGTAATTCCGATATACAAGACGGGCGACAGAGGGGAACTCTCAAACTATAGACCAATTTCACTATTACCGCAATTTTCCAAGATACTTGAAAAAATATTCTATGAGAGAATTGACAACTTCATACTGAAGAATGATTTATTATGTGAGCAGCAATATGGGTTCAGACACAAGAGGACAACTGCATATGCCCTAATGGAATTTACAGAAAAAATATCAACAGCCATTGAAAATAAAGAGTATTCAGTTGGAGTATTCCTAGATCTTAAAAAAGCATTTGATACAGTAGACCATAATTTATTATTTAAGAAACTACAAAATTCTGGTATTAGAGGGGTAGCACTGTCCTGGTTAAGTAGTTACTTAAAGAATAGATATCAGTATGTATGTGTTAGCAACAAAAACTCAGAGTTGCTGAAGGTCACCTGTGGAGTCCCACAGGGTTCAGTTTTGGGACCATTATTATTCAATATGTATATAAACGATATATGTAAAGTCTCAGAAAAAATGGACTTAATATTGTTTGCCGATGACACTAATCTGCTATGCAGTGGAAACAATTTGGAACAACTCCTGGATACACTCGGGAAGGAATTAGGAAAGCTTAAACTGTGGTTTGATTCAAACAAATTAACGCTCAATTTAAGTAAGACTGTAGAAGATGTCTTACAAACGAGACTGAGTTTATTTCTCAGGAAGCTTTATTGGAAGTCACATCTTCTATCATCAAAGTTCTCAGCATAATAAGAGAAAGAAACACAACTTTCCTCCAGCTTTTATAACCCCCAGAGATACTCAACCCCCACATAGCGTATCTCACACCTTAACCCTCACAGAAGCTCAGTAAACATATGCACCCATAGTCACACATAGCCCTCGAGACTTGCTGGCGTCTCTGCTCTCTTCTCCACCTCGGGGCTCCTGCCGGGACATTGTCTCTGACTTCCTTCTTCCCCCAGCACCCACCTCCTAGCCGAGGTCCCTGCTGGGGCATTGTTCATTTGGACGTTTGACTGTAGGCTCTGCACCGTCGAGCCACTGTATGCCTGTGGGGGAGAATGCGTACCATACAGCATGCTACATATGTGCATTAAATATGCACCATATAACCCCCCCCAAACGTTCAAATAAGGACCAGGTACACTTCAAATGCATAGAACTATGACACTCTACACAGAACAAGAGGGAAAAAAAACTTGGCACAACAGATTACAGTTCCCACTGCTTGGGCTTCAACACTCTGCCATATCTGCTGTGAGCCGGTCTCGCTCTGCTTGTTGTTGTCCGCTGCATCTGTGAAGTAGAATCGTTAACACATCGTCGTGAAAGCTTAGCAGAGCGTCTCCCGGGTGGCCTGCCGCGGCGGGGGGCACTGGCTAACTGGACTGGGTCGTCAGCTAACACAAAAGCGGGTTTGAGCCTGTTGATGCGGACTAAATCTGTCCTGTCTCCCAAATCAAGCAAAAAGTGCTTTTCCCCGGTTTCTAACACTCTGAACGGTCCATCGTAAGGTGGTCTTAAACCTGGCCTCTGTGCGTCGTGTCTAACAAAGACAAATTCTGCATTCTTTAAGGCTTTAGGCACAAAAACACGTGGAAAACTGTGATGAGCGGGACCAGGGAGGGTGTGCGACCCCACGTCGCTCTGCAGCCGCTGAGCGGGGAGGCGCTCCGGAGCAGAATTCTCAGGGAGGAAATCTCCCGGTAACCGGAGGGGTTGGGCGAAGACGAGTTCTGCCGGAGAGGCATGCAAGTCCTCTTTAGGAGCTGAACGCAACCCTAATAAAACCCATGGAAGTTTATCAACCCAATTTGTGTCCGTGAGAGCCGCTCTGAGGGCTGCTTTCAATGACCGATGGAAGCGCTCGCACAAACCGTTGGCCTGGGGGTTATACGCGGTCGTGCGATGAATTTTCACCCCCAGGCTGAGTGCCATGGACGACCAGAGCTCGGAAACAAACTGTGGTCCTCTGTCGGACGTTAAGTCTGACGGGATACCAAAGCGCGTGACCCAAGCCGTTAAAAAGGCGCGTACAACATCTGCCGTTGTAGTTGCCACCTCTGGCCAGCGCGTGGTGCGGTCTACCATGGTTAGAAGGTGTGTGAAACCCTGGGACAGCGGAAGCGGTCCTACTAAGACGACATGCACATGATCAAAGCGTTTGGCTGGGATGTGAAAAGGTTCTAGAGGGGCTCGTGTGTGTTTGTGTACCTTTGCCCTTTGACACGCAGTGCAAGCTGCAGCCCACTCTTTGACTTGTTTACGCAGCCCCGGCCAAACAAACTTCTCCCCTACCATTTTGATAGAAGCGCGGATGCCCGGGTGTGCCAGTGAGTGTATTAAGTCAAAAACACGACGACGCCACGCAGCCGGGACTACGGGACGGGGACGCCCCGTGGAGATATCGCAGATTAGGGAGGGCATGCCTCTTTGAAGCACCCTGTGCTCCAGCCTTAGCCCTGTTGGCCCAGACTGGAGCGCGCGCACGTCCGCGTCGCCAACCTGTTCAGCGGCCATGGCTGCGTAATCTAAACCGACGCAGACCGGAGCTGTGAGCGCTCCCGTGCCGCCAGCCTGACCTAGGTCTGCCGTAGCCGACTCTGCCCCCTGGGGGCCTGTCGCTGCAACCGCGCACGAGAGGCAATCTGCCACTACATTGTGTTTACCTGCCACGTGTTGAATGTCCGTGGTAAACTCCGAAATTGCAGCCAGCTGCCTCTGTTGTCGGCCCGACCAGGGCTCTGAAACCTTGGCCATTGCAAAAGTTAAAGGTTTATGATCCACAAACGCGGTAAAACGGCGTCCTTCCAACCAGAACTGGAAGTGGCAGATGGCCAAATGTAGGGCCAAAAGCTCCCTGTCAAACGTGCTGTATTTACGTTCGCTATCGCGCAATGTTTTGCTGAAAAATGCGAGTGGTTGCCAGCATCCTGCAACCAGTTGCTCGACCACCGCTCCCACTGCCACGTCGGAGGCGTCTGTGGTTAGCGCCATGCGAGCTGCCGGCACTGGGTGTGCCAATAACGCAGCGTTGGTGAGGGCTGATTTGACCTGTGAAAAAGCGCGCTCCCGATCCGGGGACCACTCGACCTTGGCTGTAGATTTTTGCTTCTTTAATGCCGCGTACAATGGGTGCATAAGCCGTGCCGCGTTTGGGAGGAAACGGTTATAAAAATTGACCATCCCCAAAAATTCTTGCAGCGCCTTGACCGTCTGCGGTTGGGGGAAATCCGTTATCGCGCGCACTTTATCCGGCAGCGGGACCGCGCCTTCTGGCGACACGCGGTGTCCCAAAAAATCAATTTTCGTTACCCCGAATTGGCACTTCGCTGGATTAATGATCAGCCCGTGTTCTGTGAGCCTCTGAAAAACGGCTGTGAGGTGGCGTTCGTGTTCGGCTTCAGACGCGCTGGCTACCAAAATATCGTCCAAATAAGCGAACACGAAAGGGAGGTCGCGCAGCACTGCATCCATCATGCATTGGAACGTCTGCGCGGCGCCCTTGAGGCCGAAAGGCATGCGCAAAAACTCGAAAAGCCCGAAAGGGGTTATAACTGCCGTTTTGGGTATGTCCTGCGCGCGGACTGGAACTTGGTGATAACCACGCACCAAGTCTATTTTGGAAAAAATGCGCGCCCCCGCTAAATGCGCCGAAAAATCTTGGATGTGCGGAATCGGATAGCGGTCGTGGGCTGAAGCATTATTTAATCTGCGGAAATCACCGCACGGGCGCCACGAGCCGTCAGCTTTGGGTACCATGTGCAGGGGTGACGACCAGGCGCTGTTGGAACGCCGGACTATGCCCAGCTTTTCCAAGTTGGCGAATTCCTCGCGCGCGATGGCCAGTTTAGCTGGGTCCAACCGTCGAGCCTTTGCGAACACAGGGGGGCCAGCAGTGCTTATGAAATGCTCTACCCCGTGTTTGGCAACTGACGCTGAAAATGTAGGGACCGTGAGTGCTGGAAACTGGTTGAGTAATGCATGAAACTTACCACCCGCTGCCGTGACATTGGAATGCGCCGAAGGCAGGGCCACCCGAGCTGTGCAGGAGATAGAATAGAAAGACAGTGCATTTATAATACGTCTATTAGCAAGATCAACTAACAAACTGTTTGAGCACAAAAAGTCAGCACCTAGCATGTTGTTGCTAACTGCAGCAACAACGAAGGTCCACTCGAAGTTGCGTCCGTGGAGGGACAGGCGGAGTGTCTTCTCCCCATAGGTTTTGACCGTGGAGCCGTTCGCCGCTAACACCAGGGGCCCATTGGCCGGCCCCAGTGTGTCCGCGTAGGTAGGCTTGACAAAACTCAGCTGGGAGCCCGTGTCCACCAGGAATTCTTTCCCAGAATTCGCGTCCGTCACGAAAAGCAGCTTGTTCTTCGTGCCGAGAGTCGCAGCTGCTACCGGCTCCCGGTCCTGGCGTTTCCCTGGCGCTGGTACTGGCACGGCGGGACGCATCTGCGGGCTTTGTCGGCGAAACGTCGATGGTAGAAGCAGATGGCGTTGTCAGCTCTACTTCTCCTGGTCTCCGCCGCTGCTGCCGTCATCGGGTCCGGTGCCGCAGCCTCTGGTCTCCCTCCTTCTCGCGAAGGGGCGGTGATCTCTGCTGCCGCCGTTGTGGCTGTGCGCTGTCTATGGGAGTCGACGAGCCGTTGCGCCACCTGTCCCAGCTCGTGGTAGTCACGGTTGGCGAGCGACTGCGAGCTGGTCAGGGTAACTCTCACTGCCGGCGGGAGCGTCCTGAGGAAGAGGTGGGCGAAGATAAAACCGTCGTCATCCTCGCCTCTCAGGCTCATCATCTGTGCCATCAGATCCGCTGGCCTGTCTGCTTCTCCCTCTGATAGCGCCAGGAGCTTCTCTACCCGCTCTTCCTGCAAGGGAGTGAAAGCTCGGATTAGGGCAGCTTTCAGTGTGCCGTACTTGTTGTCTTGGGGTGGGTGGTTGGTCAAACTCTCCACCCGTTGCACTGTGAGGCTGTCCAGCTTCGTGACGACATGGTGGAACCTCGTTGCATCTGCCGAGATACCCCGAAGGTGGAATTGCGCCTCCACAGTGGTAAACCAGGAGCGCGGGTTATGTTGCCAGAAGTCGGGCAGCTGTAGCATGGTAGCTGCGTTAACCCGGTGAGCTCCTGCGGAGTCAGGCGTGGAAAGGTTGTCGTCACTGGACATAGTAGTCGTAGGTCACCAGTGTAGAAGATGTCTTACAAACGAGACTGAGTTTATTTCTCAGGAAGCTTTATTGGAAGTCACATCTTCTATCATCAAAGTTCTCAGCATAATAAGAGAAAGAAACACAACTTTCCTCCAGCTTTTATAACCCCCAGAGATACTCAACCCCCACATAGCGTATCTCACACCTTAACCCCCACAGAAGCTCAGTAAACATATGCACCCATAGTCACACATAGCCCTCGAGACTTGCTGGCGTCTCTGCTCTCTTCTCCACCTCGGGGCTCCTGCTGGGACATTGTCTCTGACTTCCTTCTTCCCCCAGCACCCACCTGCTAGCCGAGGTCCCTGCTGGGGCATTGTTCATTTGGACGTTTGACTGTAGGCTCTGCACCGTCGAGCCACTGTATGCCTGTGGGGGAGAATGCGTACCATACAGCATGCTACATATGTGCATTAAATATGCACCATAAGACAAAATTTATAGTCTTTAACAACCATCACAACAATCCAGTACTCAAACTCAGTGTAAATGGTGTAGAGATTGAAAGGGTATCTGAAACTAAATTCCTTGGAGTAATAATTGATAACAAACTGTGTTGGAAGTCACATATTAATTATATCAAAGGTAAAGTTTCCAAATCAATTGCAATATTACACAGAGTGAAATATTTGCTGAATCAACCCACACTATACACCTTGTATCATTCATTAATACTCCCATACATGACATATTGTAATGAAGTATGGGGAAATACATACAAAACAAACATATATCCACTCTTTATGCTTCAAAAGGGAGCTATTAGAATAATAAACAAAGCAGCTTACAGGGAACCAACAAACCCACTTTTTCTTAAACAAAAAACTCTCAAGTTAAAAGATCTGGTTGACTTTAAAACCGCAATAATAATGTTCAAAGTGAAGAATTTATCACTGCCCGCAAATATCCAAAAGTTGTTCCAAACAAGGGAGAAACGATATCACTTCAGAGGAACATGTATATTTCAAAAGCCTACAGTGAGAACAACCACCAAGCAACACTGTATTTCAGTGCAAGGAGTCAGATTATGGAACGATTTTGGACCTGAATTAAAATCATGTACAACGCTTGGACAATTTAAACAAAAACTAAAGGAAGAAATACTCCAAACATATTTACAAGACGACATGTAAACTCACATAAGGATTGACATATCCAGCCTGTGTTGTGTTGTAGCTTAGTTTTTTTTTTCTCTCTCTCTGTGACATTCTGTCTTAGATTTGTCTTGAATAGTAACCGCTTAACTTAGCTTAGCTTAGTTTTCTTTTCTTTTTTTCTCTCAGTCACACTTTGTCTTAGCTTTGTTCTAAATTGTAATCACTCTTGTCTTGTTTACTCTTTTTTCTTTGAATTCTTGGATGGAATATGGGTGGGCAATATAAGCTGCGGCTTCAGCCATCACCCATTTCGGATAACTCACGTGGAATTGTTTAGTAGAAGGAGTCTTTGTCTAATTTGACCTTGTTGTTATATTATACAGTTTCTTTTAACCTGTACTGTATTATCCGAAATAAATTCATTCATTCATTCACTTGCCCGCGGACTCACATCACATTTGTTTTTATCCATCCCACTGTGTGCATGAAAATCAGCGTGCGCCGTTTTTGTGCATGCGCACCATTTACACATAAGGCCCTGCTGTTTTTGTGGCATTTACTGCACACTGTGAGCAACAACAGCAAACCTCCACTACTCGGCACTGCCACTAGAGGAAGATCATCTCTCAAGAGCAGCCCTTATCTCGTCCCGGTGCTTCTCCTCCAGCGCATTCTCAATACCGGCACACAGGCTGCATGATGGCCGAGGGAGGCGGACCCGAATCGGGTAACGCTACAGACTGTGACTCGGAGCCGGTGGCCGCGCAGATTCCAACCCCTTCAACCGAATATCAAAAACAGACTATTGGTTCACTTTTGAAAACAACTCTGAGAAAGGGTGACGAATGGTAAGAAATTGTGTTTTAGGTAGCGTTAGCCTGTGGGAACAGGAAGTGCTAACTTGCTGGCTTGCTAATGACAGCTATCTGCTCGCAAAGCTTGAAATGGGCAAATGCTATGCTACTGATATTTTGTTAGGCTTGTGTTTAACAGATTAGCATGCTAGCTGCTGCTTGGTGGTTCGATTCTGGATTTTCTCTGAAGTGATGCCAGTCGAAGTTGGCATTAATGTTGCCCAGAAATAACCGCACCAGTTAGCCAAGCGGCTAATTCCTATAGTAATTTATTCTTGGTCTGTGACAATTTGGGTGACGTTAGCTTATCTGATGGCTAGGTCGGCTCATAGAATAATTTAGGCCCTACTTTAACTGGTTAGTTTCCAGATAAACCGGTACGTTTCTTGTGAAGTTGTAATCAGGAAATGGACCCTTTGACAGGAATAACGAGAAGTGTGGTTACCGTTTTGTAATTGACATTTTAGTTTAAACTGTAGGGTATTTGGCATTTTAACGGCCATGTACCGATATTTCAGTTTCAGTTTGCCAAAGTCCCCCAGGCTTGGCTTAATTTAACCAATGTGCTATAAAAATTGCAACAGAGAATTGAGTGAGATATTATTTCTCACGCCTGATGGCATTTTCCCTAAAGAATGGACTGTATTTATTCTTAGGACCTTGTATCTACATAGGTTTTTAAAAGAGTCAGGTGTTTCTGACCCATCACTATGTTGTACTCAGTTCAGGTAAAGAGGAGCATGAAATTGTTGCATAACCTGGTAAAATTCTTTAGGTAATGAGGAAATATCACTAACTTTATTTGGTTGAGTCCGAAAGATTGTTTCTCGGCCGGAACTCTGTGGTAAAAGTTTAATTGGCGTGTGATCCTTGTTACTATAAATACAAGCCCATTAACTGGAATCTTTAGACGAGATTAAGTCAAACTGGCTTGCTGTTACTAAATCTGCAAATGCCAAAGCAGTAGTGTTGCATCATGCTCTGGGAAGAGTGGAATGCCTTTCTTATACCCATGGACTACAGATTGCATTAAATAACATTTTATGGTATGTAAGTGTCAGCCTTTGATGTTTGCTTTTAACTGTTTGTAACCAATTTGTTTAGGTATCTAATAGACAGTCGGTGGTTCAAGCAGTGGAAGAAGTATGTGGGTTTTGACAGCTGGGATATGTACAGTGTTGGAGAACAAAGCCTCTATCCAGGACCAGTTGACAACTCTGGGCTGTTCTCGGGTAAAATTAGTATTTAATTAAGAATAATCCTTTTTATTATTACACTGAATTTCTGCTTAGAGTAGTACAAGCCTCATAGAAATTAAAAATGATTTTTTTTTGACCTGTTCTTTTCCCCATAAAGACCAGGAGACTCAGGCTCTGAAGGATCACCTTATAGATGAGCTGGACTATGTCCTTGTTCCCACTGAAGCGTGGAATCAGCTTGTCAGCTGGTATGGTTGCCTTGATGATCAGAAACCTATCGTCAGGAAGGTGATGGGGATGATATTTTGAAATACTGAATATGGACCTTAAAGTGTGGAATGAGCTGTTCACTGTCTTCTTACTCTTTTAGGTGGTTGAACATGGCATGTTTGTCAAGCATTGTAAAGTGGAGGTCTATTTGCTCGAGCTGAATTTGTGTGAGAATGACAACATGGACAATGTTGTCACACGACATTTCAGCAAAGCTGATACTATAGGTGAGTGTCCAGCTACATAGTCTATGGTTTCATAATGAGGACTAAAGCAAACCTATGATCACATTGTAGTGTGAATAATCAAATGTATTTTCCAGATACTATAGAGAAGGAGATGAGGACACTGTTTAATATCCCATCAGAGAAGGAGACCAGGCTCTGGAACAAATACATGAGCAACACCTATGAGCAACTAAACAAGCCGGACAGCACTGTTCAGGATGCTGGGCTCTTCCAGGGACAGGTAGCGCCATTTTCAAAATAAAATAAGAAAATAAAATCAGCTATCACTGATAGACCACAGCCTGTAACGTACCGATATTGACTGTGCATTTGTAATCATTCATAAGGCATTGCTCAAAATAGCAGGAGCATTAAGGCCATAATACAAAGCACTGCATTAGCCCTGCAATAAAATTGATAGACAGAATCTTTTATTCTTATATTGTGGTTTGTATTCTTGAACATTGCTGGAGTTGATTTGTATGTTTTACAGTTCAGAATAATCAGAATTCTTATTTAGTGATACCAGGTCTTGGTGTAGTATAGTCATGATTGAAGAGGGGGGGAAGGGATGGAAACTGACCTTAATTCAGTCTAAATTCTGTTATTTGTGGCCCACAGCAATTACTTGGTCATCCTTTCACTTTAATTGAAACGTTTTCATGAATATGCAACTTTTTTTTTTTTTTGTGATGTATATGACAAAAAAGTTAGGAAAAATAAGGTACTGATGTGGCTACAAAGTGAAAGACGCCTTCCTATATGACATAAAGGTGCCGTCCTAACATGCAGTGAATAGGAATGCACATTATGTCCCAAATTAAGGGTCGCAACAATGAAGGCATACAGTGAAGTATCACTTTACCACAATAGCTACCAAACTCTAGGTTGAGCCTGATAATAACAATTTATTAAAATAAATAAATTAAAAAACACACATGCAGTTGATTAACCTGCCTGTTTTTGAAACTTTGCAGCATTTATCACGTGTAAAGAATTGCTTAAAGCATTAAGCTGCGTGTCCACAAAACGCATTTTTTTTCTACTCTGGGCGGCTATTTTCCATTCATTCTCTATGTAGTCCAGCATTTACAGCGCTCAGCGCCCTTGGTGCTGAAATGCTCTCCTCAGTGGCCGTTTTTTGTCGCGGCGCTCAGAGTTGAAAAAAAATTCAACTTTTCAGAGACTGCAGCTGAGCTCGTCAATGTCAGACCAAAGCAGCCAATCAGAACTGCTGCGTGGGTGGGACATGGGACGCTGGTACTAGTCTGTACTCAGACTCCTGCTTTCCATGTCATCATATTTCACATCCAGAGCTGCTAAAACACATTTTCTGTCCATTGTTATTTGGACACTGCTATTAAAACGTCAGAAAGTCTGACCATAGGAAAGCAGAAGTGCTGAGCTGAGAGTGACAAGCTGTTGCAGGGATACAGGGCACAGACTTTTTTTTTTCCCTCCCAGAGCGCAGTGCACAAAAGCTGAAAAAAAAGTGCTCAGGGTGGTCGGGTGACAAAAAATGCATTTTGTGGACACGCAGCTTTATAATGACAACCCTGACATGAGGGCCTGTTTTGAAACCCTGTCTTTCTTCCTGCCCCTTTTCCCCTCAGGTGCTTGTGATTGAACGGAAGAATGAAGATGGCACTTGGCCCAGACAAGCTTTGTATCCCAAGTAAGCTGACGTCATGTTTTTTTTTAATCTGTTTGTGAAAAGGACAGTTTTATCCGCTTTGAAATAGTTAGCTAAAGCTTACTCAGTCAAAGTTTTACTATTTTTTTTCTGAAAGATGTTTCTGCTTTTTAACTAGATCCAGTACGGCCTCATCTAGAAATTTCACTACCTCCCCAAAACTCTCCTCAAACTCATCAGTAGGTGTATCCCCAACGGTAACCAATGGTGACAGCAGCAGCAGCCCTGGATACATGCTTAACAACAGCACCTCCTCTAGCAACAGGTTGGGAAACTTTTCTTATTTATTCTGCTGTCACTGTGTATTTATCCAATGCTCAGTCTTACCTGCCACAGGTTCAGCATGCATTGTTTGGATTGCTAAGCACAGACCTTTTATTCTTTTTTTAAGGGTTTTGGAAAAAATGCAATTAAATAGTTATTAAATAGTTATTTTCACTTGTATTGTGATTTTAAAAAATATGTTGAAACTAGAGGGCACTCAGAAAGCGCATACCTCCGCCAAAGGCTCCGTCTCTCCCTTCCTCTGTCCTCCCCTCCGTCCCTTTGTCCGCCCATATCACCATCCATGCGAGATAGGGCCTTGGCGGAGGTATGCAGTCACGGATCACCTCCAACATCGAATGAGTTAATCTTTGGGCCAAGGGCCAACTCTGGTGAAAATGTCATTCAAATCCATCTGAGTTTTTGCGTGATCCTGCTTGGGCGGCAATGGCTCAGGAGGTAGAGCAGGTCATCCAGTAACCAGAGGGTTGGCAGTTCAAATCCCGCTCTCCCCTGGGTTGTATCCCTGGGCAAGACACTTCACCCTCCTTTCCTCCAGTGTCCATTACACTGGGTATGAATGTGTATAAATGTTCAGTAGTGGTAGGCCGTTGGTGCAGATTGGCAGTCACGTTTCTGTCAGTCTGCCCCAGGGCAGCTGAGGTTACAGTAGTAGCTTACCACTACCATGGTCTATCTGTGGAGTGAATGAATAATGGACTCATTGTAAAGTGCTTTGGGTATCTTGAAAAGCACTATATGAATGCAATCCATTATTCTTATTATCAACAGACAAACGGCAGCAAAAACAATATGGCTACATTATTTGACTATATGATAATGATAATAATAACAAGACTGTCATAATTGTGTTGACCATAAATTGGGGCTGGGCAATTTCACCTTAAATCAGCATCATGGTTTATTGAATCTTTCAGGTTGTTTTTCCTCTCCTGTCTTCACCCTTACAGTTTACTGACAAGGTTCATAATTATTAAGCAATATTACACAACAGTGCAATGTCATATCACTGCGGTGCATAGTAAACAAGCACAATAGAACAGGCCTATTGTGATTTCACAAACAAAAAAAAAAAATAAACATTGTCCAGTGCTGAAGTTTATGGTGTTTACATGCTGTGTGGGTCATATGGCTGCAATGACATCCTTGTCTGCCGTCCGGAGTTATGTCCATCTTAAACCACATACTTTACTTGCTTTTTCTTGGCGTCTTCAGATGAAATATGAAATAATGTCAGTCATCACATACTATGTGGATGAAGACCACATTGGTTTTGGTTCTAAGCAGTTTTATAAGCTATGTTCTGATCCGTGGTGTACTTCAACTGTATTCCCTACTCCCTGCTCTGTTCTCAGGGAATATCAGTTAACTGCCCTTCACAAAATTTCTCCATTTGAAATGCCTCGTAACCGTCGGCTCCCTCCTCCGTGGGTTACCATGGTAACCATAGACATGTGCTGATACTGTGGTGGATAATTTATATTTCTTAACTAAAATATTAATACAAATATATTTTTATTGCAATCAGTTGATGTAAACAATAACCAGCATTAATTTAGCTTGTTAATAACATTAGCAACAGTAATTTGTTTTACTCATATTTGAGGCACAATGGCTTATGGGTAATCTTCTTGTCAACTTTTGGTGAAGCATGGCCACGCACGTAACTCAGTAGACATGTCTTAAAGGGGCAGTACATGAAAAGCGCCATATTAATATACAAAATAGTAGATTAGTTTATTTGACAGGGACAGTGCAATAAACATAGACAATTAATCAAAGACAATCAATCTGATGTGTTGCACATAGAGTGTATAGCTATTAGCTAATTTGCAACTCTTGTCCCTGGATGGGCTTTAGAAAAAAGAATCAAGTAAAGATGGGAAAAAAAATAAATAAAAAAATATACACAATAACCACATACATCAATGCAGAAAAATTATAAATACACAATTATAAATATTATAAATATTATAAATACACAAATATAACAGCCTGACTCACATTTAACACATATAACATAACTCACATTTGCCTATTTCAGGCCTTCCTCCCTCCGTCACTCACTATAAACAAACACATTCATTCCTTCCCTTCATTCACTCTCACTTTGCAGACAATTAATTCATACATGAGTACATTCTTGTTTATTTTTCAGCCAGTTTTTAACATTTTTAGTGAATGTTTTAAAGTCCGTTATTATTTTAATTTCATTTGGCATTGTGTTCCAGATGTGACTGCCCTTTATAGAGAAAGCTGTTTGTCCAAATGTGGTTCTGCGGTGGAATATTTTACAGTTATTGTTAACAGAACTCCTGGTGGCTCTGCTGCTGTCCTGTCTTTGGACGAAACCAGCAAGTGGCTCGGGTGCTGATTTATGGAAACATTTGAACGTTAATTTCAGAAGACAGAGGTCAATGAAGCTCTCAAAACTCAATAGGTTGTATTTTTTTTAAAACATTACAGTGATGCCACCTAATGGGCTTTTTGTCCAAGATTTTTAGGGTTTGATTATATAATGAACCTATATGTCTTATTGTGGAAGGGGCTGCTTGAGCCCAGACTGTCAAACAGTATGATATATGAGAAAAAACCATAGAATGCATATACAGTGCAGCTGCTTCGTAAGGTATGTAATATCTAATTAATTTAAAGCAGTTCAGATTTTTTTTTACTGTTTTTGAAATTTTCTTTATATGAAGATTAAATTTGAGTTGAGGATCTAGTACAATGCCAAGGTATTTGAATTCTGTAGCTAAACTGATGTCATGATCATGTATATTAACTTTAAAATGTTGCAGGTTACATTTTTTGATTGAAAAGCACATTGAGACTGTTTTCTGAAGGTTCAGCAATAGATGGTTCTTGAGGAGCCACTCTTGGACATCAACCATACTTGTAGACAGTACATCTGCAGCCTGTGCTGGAGTCTTGGCAGCTGTGTAAATAACTGCATCATCTGCATAAAGTTGGCATGTTGCAGCTGAGCAGTGTAACGGCAAGTCATTAATAAAAATGCTGAAAAGTAAAGGACCAAGAATGGAAATAATATTCAAAAAATTGCTGGATCCAGATCATGATCCGGATCACCACCAAAATCTAATCATCTGTTCCCAGTACCATTACACACCTTTCCTGAAAATTTCATCAAAATCTGTTCATAGCTTTTAGAGTAATGTTGTTAAAAAAAACAAACCAACCAACGCTGGTAAAAACATTACTTCCTCCCTTGATGGATGTAAAAATCTTACATGACTAGGTTTTTCAGACATTTCTGTAAACTTGACTAAAATATTTTTTTTGTCAGACTTGAATCAGTACCAACAGGCCATCATCAAAGACTTTTCCTCAGAAGAGCAAGCAACCAATTCGCATTTGCACATTGTAAAACTAAAAAAAAAAAAATTCTGTCTGCCGTGACCAGTAGTCATTTTTTCCTATTTATATTGAGTAGTGGCATAACGGTGCACAGAAATCTCAGTTTGGTACTTGCCCCCGCTTTAAAGTCATGGTTGGGTTCATTTTTTTGGTGCAGTCAATGAAAATACTGCATAACATAATTTTAAAAATTTATTATGAACGTTTGTAAACATCATTTGTTTTTAATGTTTTAAATTAAACATTACTAACTACTTAGGACATTACTAACTACTTATGTAATTTAACAATTGTGCCAATTCTGGCATATTTACATTGATCAGTATGCACTGTCTTAAGTCAATAACTTCAATAAATAAATAAAGTAAGTAAGTTGACGCTTCAGTCAGAGTTTTCAGCATTGCAAAACTGGCTTTTTATCCAGCTAGATTACCATGGTAACTTAAACTGAACTGGTCAGGGCCAAGGTAAGTTTGGAGGTTCGGTGTAAAATAGGGATGCAAGTTATCAATTTTTTTTTTTTTTTTTTTTGTATTTTGTATACTTTTATTAATCCCAGAGGGAAATTCAGGGCATCCACCTGGATGGATGAGGCAGCCACAGTGTGGCGCCAATCCCTTCACATTCACACACACATTCAGACCTAGGGATGACCCGATACCACTTTTTCAAGACCGATACAATCCAAACCTGATACCGTCTCGCTTATTTAAAACAACAAAAGTACAGAACATACTTTGTTAATCACTAGTTGCATTTTGTACACATGTAAAAACAGAAATCTAAAAGTCAAAGAATATATTACAAATTTGACTCAGTTCAGCAATGCTGCTGCTTTTTTTTATTTTAAACTTTGCAACATTGGCAGCATTTCACTGGTCAGGACCATGTAAACGTGCATTCTGAAGTTTTAAGTGCAAGTTTATACAAAACTTTGAAGCTGAGTATTTAAGTAAACATTCAGATGAAATTCAAAGTGCCACTTTGTGCATGAAGTAAAAATGATGTAGATCTGAAAATAAAGGAACTAACCCTCTTAAGTTGTATTTTTGGCATCCATTATTGTAAGTATTCTCCTGGTCCTCAGTTTATTTTGTAGTGTTTATGATATTATTCTCTGTTCGTATTTAGATTTTAGGTTTGCTCTTATTTTGAAGTCATTCCTGTTCCATTTTGTGTTCATGTAGCCTTGCACCCTCTGGGATTAATAAAGTATACAAAATACAAACAAAACGCACAAAAAAAATTGCTATTTGTTTCTGTCACCTACCTCTCCTCAACTGTACTCCACGATAGTAAGCTCCAGTCTGTTTTGTTTTGTTTTTTTGGTTTTTTTTTTAGCACCCAGCCTCCTGAGCTGGAAAAGCAGGGGCTGCTGCTGCAGAACTTACATCTTTCTGCTCGGTTCTTGATGGAGTTCAGCATAATCCTTTGCCGTGGTATTTTTGCAAGTGTTTTATCAAGTTAGTGGTGTAAAATTGTAAATGCTGCTACCACACAGCAACATACTAAGGTGAGTCTCACAGACGGGCTCCAGTGATGTGACACTCGTTGCCTCTGATTACAGAAGCCCTGCGCAGTGTGGCTGAGAACAGGATCGCGCCTTCATTTTAATATCAGATTGGTAAATTACTTTTATTCCTTACCAATACCGATCCAGCCATTTTGCCTGGATCGGACCCAATACCGATACCGCATATCGGATCGGCTCATCCCTACTTCAGAGTCTCCAATTAACCTAACCTGCATGCTTTTGGGCTGTGGGAGGAAACCAGAGTACATGGGGTAAACCCACGCAGACACGGGGAGAACATGCAAACTGCACACAGAAGGGCCACTGATGGTCAGGAGGTGGGATTGATCCTGTGACCTTCTTACTGTGCTGCCACAGTGCTAACCACTGTTCCACTGAGCTGCTCCATTCATTAATTGATAATTGATTCACCTTATCGATCGATTGACAATTAATTGATAAGCGGCATTTTTCCTGAGAATCTGAATTTCCCTTGGTACAATATCGTCTGTCTTAAACGTATAAAAAGTTGCTGTTTTTTATATACTGAATAAAACATGAACATATTTCTCAATGATTTTTTTGTACCATTTGCATTTTTTTACTACAGACAATGGTATTTTTTGTAGTTTAACAAATTTTGCACTATACAGTATGTACTGTCTGCTGGTCCATCTCAGTAAATTACAAATGTCATGATTTTTTTATTTATTTTAAAAACTATTACCAGTATCATAAAATGATCTTTTTTAGTTATATTAAAAAAAATCTTGGTAGACTGTTTTAACAGGAAAATAAATTGTGAGCTGCTTCATCTGTTGCATGTTAAACATTCACAGTACCCCGGCAATCCAGGCAAGCCCAGTACGATCTGGGCTCCCTCTATTGTCTATTACCTCAGTTGGAACTTGAGTCCAGTCTGCTAGCAGTAGGGATAGGTTTTCACGCTCGTGTAATCTTTTTCCTCGCTGCAGTCCGTTTGTTTGTCCATTTATTGATTTGAATTAGGTGGGTGGACATTGGAACGTGCCATTAGAATTTGTTGTGATTCTCCTAACTCGGAAGGGCAAATTTTTTTTCGCCCTGGACAGTGCATGCGCTCTGGGGGCTTAGCGTGTCTTCTGCTTTTTTGGTTGAAATGCGGCAGTGGGTGACTGCGTGCGCCCCCGCCTGGACAGTGACACCACTACATTTCATAGAAGCTCCTATTGAAAAGGACTGCTGAGTTATCAGTTAATTGACAACTAATTTAATTTAGTCGATTAAATTCTTATTGACGGTTAATCGAAAGTCTAATCATTAACATCCCTAGTTTAAAATCATCTGATGGCCTTGACTGATCGTGTATGAAAGTCTCATTCGTCATGATCCGCAGGATTGATTTGGCAAAGCTTTTACGTCGGATCCCCTTCCTGACAGAACCCTTCCCATTTACTCGGGCTTGGGACCGGCACTAGGAGTACACTGGCTTGTGCACCCCCTGTGGCTAGGTTTAACGATTGTATTGTTTAATTTTTGAAAACAGTGCATTATTATTATAATTGACCAGTTGTGATTTTTGTTTATTTATTTTGCAAATTATTGGATTTGGGAGAAATTTTTCAGTTTCTAGAATAATTAAAAGCAGAGGTCTCTGAATATATTTTGTTGGTCTTTTTTCCTCAAAGCTGTATGACAGGTAAAAATGTTAAATACATTACCAATCCTAACACAGAGGAATATTAATACATAGAATTAATGTGTAACTGCAGAACATCTGAAATTACAACTGCATGCTGAAACAACCGTACATGTTTCAAAATGATTTTCTCTTCTGTAACTAGGTCCACAAATGTGGTTTAAAACATCAAAAGAAGTAAGAAGTTGGTTGGAACTGTTGCTGCTACTTTTGGTGGCAAAGTACCCCAGTTAGTTTCTTGCTGAATAGAGTTGCATAGGTCTGCTGTAGAAACTAAAAACAAATTTGAATTAAACACAACATGCACTAAAGTTTTATCACATATAAACCTACATTAGATACAGTTAGGCCCAGAAATATTTGGACAGTGACACAATCTTCATGATTTGGGCTCTGCATGCCACCACATTGGATTTGAAATGAAACAACTACAACGGAATTGAAGTGCAGACTTTAAGGTTTAATTCAAGGGGTGAACAAAAATATACAGTATGATTAAACATGTAGGAATTGTAGCTATTTTTATACAAACGCTCCTCATTTCAGGGGCTCAAAAGTAATTGGACAAATAAACATAACCCTAAGTAAAATGTTACTTTTCAATATTTTGTTGAGAATCCTTTGCAGGCAATGACTGCCTGAAGTCTGGAACCCATGGACCTCACCAAATGCTGGGTTTCCTCCTTTGTGATGCTTTGCCAGGCCTTTACTGCAGCTGTCTTCAGTTGTTGCTTGTTTGTGGGTCTTTCTGCCTTAAGTTTTGTCTTGAGCTAGTGAAATGCATGCTCAATTGGGTTGAGATCTAGTGATTGACCCGGCCATTGCAGAATACAGTGATCCCTCGCTACTTCGCGCTTCACCTTTCGCGCCCTCAGTGCATCGCGGATTTTTCAAAAATATTCATCAAAAATTCAAAATTGAGAAAAAATGGGCGGGCGCTAGCAGAAGGCAGGGAGACTACATTAGAACATCCACCTCTCTGACTACCGCTCCACTCCTCTCCGCCCACCTCTTCACCGCTCGGGAATCTCGCAAGCTGATTGGCCGAGACGTTTTACCCAGCTTCTCTCCCATACCCAGCGAAGGAAGACCGCATTCATTGTTCTTTATCGCTAGTCTCGCCGCGTGGAACTTTTCGCTGTTCTCTTGTGCCTTTTTGTGCGAAATAGTCTTCCCGTCGAGCCACTACGCCGCCCCCTGCAGCTTCTCCAGCTCTATCGGAAGCTGCCCTCGACGATCCTGCGCCTCTAGCACCTGAAGATGAGGCGTCACCTGAGGAGCAGTAAAGCTCTCATTAACCTGTACAGTAAATCATCTTCATCTTGAGTTACGTATCTTGTTATAAGAATAAAAGAGTTCTAAAAACATATTTATGTACACTTTATTTACATCTACGTATGTATGTACACTTACACACACACACACGTATCATATGAGAGAGAGAGTGAGAGAATGAACGTATGTATTATTTATGGGTGACGTCATTAGGGGTGACGCTACTTCGCGGTTTTTCACTTTTCGCGGTCGGTTCTGGAACCCATTAACCGCGATAAGTGAGGGATCACTGTATTCCACTTCTTTGCTTTAAAAAACTCCTGGGTTGCTTTTGCAGTATGTTTTGGATCATTGTCCATCTGCACTGTGAAGCGCCGTCCGATCAACTTTGCTGCATTTGGCTGAATCTGAGCAGAAAGTATATCCCTATACACTTCAGAATTCATCCGGCTGCTTCTGTCTTTTGTCACATCATCAATAAACACAAGTGACCCAGTGCCATTGGAAGCCATGCATGCCCATGCCATCACACTGCCTCCACCATGTTTTACAGAAGATGTGGTGTGCTTTGGATCATGAGCTGTTTCAGTTCTTCTCCAAACTTTCTTCTTCCCATCATTCTGGTACAGGTTGATCTTAGTTTCATCTGTCCAAAGAATGCTGTTGCAGAACTGGGCTGGCTTCTTCAGGTGTTTTTTGGCAAAGTCAATTCTGGCCTTTCTATTTTTGAGGCTGATTCATGGTTTGCACCTTGTGGTGAATCCTTTGTATTTACTCTCAAGAAGTCTTCTCTTTATGGTAGACTTAGATACTGATACACCTACTTCCTGGAGAGTGTTCTTCACTTGAGTGGATGTTGTGAAGGGGTTGTTCTCCACCATGGAAAGGATTCTGCGATCATCCACCACTGTTGTCTTCCATGGACGTCCAGGCCTTTTTGAGTTCCCAAGCTCACCAGTGCACTCTTTTTTTTTTTTTTTTTTTTTTCCTCTCAGAATGTACCAAACTGTTGATTTGGCCACTCCTAACATTTCTGCTATCTCTCTGATGGATTTCTTCTTTTTTTTTTTTTCAGCCTCAGGATGGTCTGTTTCATCTCCATTGAGAGCTCCTTTGACCGCATGTTGTGTGTTCACAGCAACAGCTTCCAAATGCAAACGCCACACCTGGAATCAACTCCAGACCTTTTAACTGCTTAATTGATGACAGGTTAACGAGGGAAGAGCCCATGAAGCCTTGTTTTTTTTTTTTTTTTTGCAGCCTTCTGAGTCAATTGTCCAATTACTTTTGGTCCCTTGAAAAAGAGGCAGCTACGTATTAAAGAGCTGTAATTCCTAAACTTTTGCTCCAATTTGGATGTGAATACTCTCAAATTACAGCTGAGAGTCTGCACTTTAAGCCCATATTGATTATATAATTGTATCCTGAATATGTTTTCGTAAACAGCTAAAATAACAAAACTTGTGTCACTGTCCAAATATTTTTGGGCCTAACTGTATAAAACAAAACAAACCAGTCATGGAATGGGGCATGCAAAAACCTTCAATTTCTGGCTACATATTTTGAACAGCTGCATATCTGAATGTTTGATTACTCTAAATTAGATTGTGGTCTTGATGAAGCGTCAAACTTTCTAACATTTTCTCTCCACTTTATGTTGTGTGCACATTTCACATTATAATGCCAATTTATAAGTCTTTGGAATACCACCAGTAATATATCTTCTTCTTGCAGATTTGGGGGTTATAATTCATACAGCTCATGCTACAGCTACAGAGAGTCACAATCACAACCTGGCCTGTGTGGTCTCAGTAATTTAGGAAATACGTGCTTTATGAACTCTGCCCTCCAGGTAAAGGAGAGGATGATACTGTCTGCTTGTATGTTTCTACATTATGAAGCTCTTTGTTTGTATAATCCACATTTTCTGCGTGCTGCTCTTCCTCCAGTGCCTGAGCAATGCCTCCCCACTCACAGAGTATTTTCTCAATGACCAGTATGAGGCAGAGATAAACAGAGAGAATCCTCTGGGAATGCGAGGTGAGATTGCAGAGGCCTATGCAGATCTTGTAAAGCAGATGTGGCTCAGCCGCAGCAGCTATGTGGCCCCACGCACGTTCAAAGTGAGTTATGTTGAATGTGTTTTACTTCAAGTGATTGTGTGTACATGTAAAATGTTCTAGTCTTCATCTAGATATATTGGTAAATGTAATGACATTAATTTGCATTTGCAGACACAGGTTGGGCGCTTTGCCCCCCAGTTTTCAGGCTACCAACAGCAGGACTCGCAAGAGCTGTTGGCCTTCCTGTTGGACGGGCTTCACGAAGATCTGAATCGTGTCAAGAAGAAACCATACCTGGCCCTGAGGGATGCCGAGGGACGCCAAGATGAGGTATAGTGTGAACGTAGCGAAGTTGCGATACTGATTTTTGAAATGTGTAATAACATTCAGCTTGAGCTTGGGCTTTTAGATTTGATCTCTGACTATTTCCAGCTCCTATGGCCTTAAACCTGTGGACTTTCATGTTTTGGTTTGCTTTTCAGGTAACTAGCTGATAGTTGATGGCTAATTGGTGTGGCATTTGTCATAACAGATCCCAGATTATCCCCCAATTTGTTATGACTCAGCTCTAAAGCCACAACAAAACAGAGGAAGCATGCAGGTTATGCAAAAGAAAAGTGGTGTTGATTTACAGGAGTACTAATAAAAGAATAGTACGATCTAAAAAGTAATCATAATGTCCACGTGTTGAGCCTTGTGTACCAGGAGAGGGCACCAGCAGCAGTGACTGCACCAACACCAAACCCCCAGTAGCAGTCTGTAGTTGAAATGGGCAGGCAATTCTTTATAATGTACCACATCCACACATATTGCCAGTCAGCCATCATCCATGAGCTGATTACCAGAAACGCAAAGCACAACACGCAAACTGAAGGTTGAGGGTGCGGGGGGGGGGGGGGGCGGGGGTTGTCACAAATCCAGTTTTCAAAGAGAATAACTAATCTATAAGGATTCTTTGAACTTTTCTGGAGCATTCATTTCACTGGATTGGTGTTTTTAAGGTATGTATTTAATGAAAGTGTTGTTTCTCCCCCAAGATTGTTGCCAAGGAGGCCTGGACGAACCACCGCTTGCGCAATGACTCGATTATTGTTGATATTTTTCATGGCCTCTTTAAGTCCACGTTGGTGTGCCCAGAGTGCTCCAAGGTGTCTGTAACCTTTGATCCATTCTGCTACCTCACGCTGCCTCTGCCCATGAAGAAAGACCGTACCATGGAGGTTGTCCTGGTGCGCTCAGATCCTCAGTCTAAACCCACACAAGTGAGTTGGAACTAAGACCCAGTATTACTGCTTGTCATGCGACTATCTGCTTATTAAATCAGATTTTTCCAAAGCTTGTTTTGATAAATCTGAACTGGATTATGAAATGTGATCACCAGTTCACCCTGACAGTGTTACCTTTACTTTTTCAGTGTCGAGTGGTGGTTCCCAAACTGGGTGCTGTGATGGACCTGTGCAGCGCCTTGTCCAAACTCAGTGGAATCCCTCCAGAAAATGTTAGAACTTTGTTTGTTTAACCCAAATACCTAATTTGCCAGTCTTTGCATCTTTGTTGTGGATTCTGTCAGATGTACGTTGTTTTAAGTTTGTAACTCACTTGTCTTTCTTAGATGGTTGTAGCAGATGTTTACAATCATAGGTTCCATAAAATTTACAGACGGGATGATGGGCTCAACCAAATTTTGGAAAAAGATGACATCTTCGTGTAAGTCTTTTTTTTTTTACTCCAGTATGAGCAGAGATGCTGATTACATTTCTTAAAGCTTATTGTGAGGAAATTAGGGATTTTCTTCCCCCCCATATTTTGCTCTTTGCAGGTATGAGGTGCAGGAGGAGGACAGTGAGAGGATGAACCTGCCCGTGTATTTCAGGGAGCGCCTTTCTAAGCATGCTGGAAGCTCTTCCAGCACCATACTGTTTGGCCAGCCTTTACTTATCACCGTGCCCAGACATAACCTCAGAGCAGGCGTTCTTTATGATAAGATCCTAGAGAGGATTGGGTAAGCAACTTTTGCACTGGGAACTCGAAATAAAGCCAAATGACACATTTCTGTAATATTGTGTATACTGTATATTTAACGTAAGGAGAGTAGATGAAATTGGCTGAATCCATGATAGTCATTTATTGTTTCACAGGTCAAAAAAGTTGTCTGTAAACAGTTGGGTTTTTTTTTTAGCCTGCTCATTAATATTACCGAACCCCAATCTGATTGGTTAAAGGTTTTTTCAGCGGACTGATCACAAGTTAGGAGGCAGCAAGAGTTTGTTTGTTTGCTAACTTAGAGAATTGATGAGTGGGGCTTGTGTACTTGTTGCATCATAAAGCCTATAAAGTACAATCTGGTTGCTTCTTTAAGAGCTTAACTAAATAAAGGTAGTATGTATTTCTTTGTGAAGTGAGTGTTTTATAATTTTAACGGTATACATTTGACATATTAACATAACATCTCTATTTTACACCATATGGGACCAACATTTTCTTTGGTGGATGTACACAGTTATATCTACATTTGGTTGAGGTTGCTGTCTGTTGACTCTTGTTTCTTTGTGTGTTGCAGACGCTATGTTAAACACACCCACAGCCCTTCTAGTGAAAGCAGGGCGTCTGCCTCAGCCACCTTAGCTAGCTGCAGCCAGACTCCTGAATGTTCTACATCTTCTAGCCACAATCCCAGTCTAGGTGGCTGTGGCAGCCCCCTGTCAGATGGGGCCTCCTGTAGTGCCAGCTCCAGTAATGGCAGCAACCACTCAGGGACTTGGAATGAAACTAATGGGCTATATGATGGTAGGTAACAGTTTTGGCTTGTGGATGGGAACAGGGTTACACAAAGAATATTTCATAAAAATGCAATGTCACTGTTTGTCTGTGTAGGTGAAGAAGAGGCAATGGACCACCAAGTGAGTCCTGAGCCAGAAAACGGCCAGTCTGAAGAAGAGGAGGAGACTTCTGACTTGGAAAATGGATGTAAAGGAGATGCAGCCAAACTATTTACTTTCAACATAGTCAACTCATATGGAACAGCTAACATCAGCCCACTGCCTTGTGATGGAAATATCCTCAAACTTAATCGTTGGTTTCAATATTTCAAACTTGCAATTGCTTTATCATTTTTTTTAAACAAATCACTCGGTATTAATGCACTCCTCTCTTTTTTCTCTCTCTGCAGCTCATTCTACTGTGGCACTCGACTGGGACACAGATTCAAAGAAACAGTGTTATAATGAACAGGAAGCAAAGGTCAGTTGATGTTCATCACATAGTTCAGTGACAAAAAATGCAAATGGTCTATTTTTAACCATGCAAATACTTTACTTAGGCCTATGAGAAGCATGAGAGCATGCTGCAGCCTCAGAAAAAGAAAGCTACTGTGGCTCTGAGGGAATGCATAGAGCTGTTTACAACTATGGAGACGCTGGGAGAACATGATCCATGGTAATTTTTTTTTTTTTTTTTTTGCATGTCTTTGCACCAAGCTTTTCTGTCTCCTACAACCTTTGACTCCTAAACCTACTCTGTTTTTGTAGGTATTGTCCAACGTGTAAAAAACACCAACAGGCCACAAAAAAGTTTGACTTGTGGTCGTTGCCTCGTATTCTTGTGGTTCACCTAAAGCGTTTCTCCTACAACCGATGTTGGAGGGACAAGCTGGACACTGTGGTGGACTTTCCCATCAGGTATGCTGGCAAGATTTGTCATTCACCTGATAGTTTATAGATTTAAATGAAGCCTTTTTTGTCAGATTCTCAGGAGGTACAAGATACAGGTTGGAAGATTATTCTTCAGAAGGCTAGTGACCTTGGACCTCAAAATGAACACACACTAGCTAGAAGTTTGGTGTTGATATCTGCAGTCTTATCATGTCTTGGTGTCCAGAAAACGATGCATTAAAACCTTGTTGAATTAATCTCATAGGTAGGGCTGGGCGATATGTGTCAAAATTCATATTTCAATACAATTATTCAGTATCTACAGCTAGAAGGTTCCAGGTTCGAATCCCCAGGCTGGCAGGGGTAGGAACCTTTCTGTGTGGAGTTTGCATGTTCTCTCTGTGCTGCGTGGGTTTTCTCCGGGGGCTCTGGTTTCCTCCCACAATCCAAAGACATGCATGTTAGGTTAATTGGTTGTTCTAAATTGTCCTTAGATATGTCTCCTATAGGCCCTTAGAATAGAGGGTTAGTACTAGTGAAGCGCTTTGAGTGGTCTTTGAGACTAGAAAAGTGCTATATAAGTATCCTTATCTTGATACTCAATATACGTATATCTAGACACAAAAACTGTAGGTGTTATGTAAACTACATATGATGCTCTATGAAGTAAATTTGTTTGGCAACCATCCGAGAGTGAAAATAAAGGAAATGAGAAAGTAGACAGAGTATTGATACAAATGATCCTGGGCCATCCTGTGTCGCAGGTGAAAATATATTGATACATTTTAAAGTATAGAGATGTTGCCCAGCCCTACTCATAGGTCATACTGAAAAGCAGTTGGCTACCTTTAACCAGCTAAATAAAGTGATTTTTATATATAGTAATGTGAATTTTAAAATGGTGCTCTACTGGTTAAAAAGTTTCCATTCAGGTGTTGAATGTTCAGCTTCTTCTATGTGATCCCAGACATACAGATAAGCTGCTGGTACAGAAACTAAAGTCATGCACTGCTGTGGACAGTTAGCTGGAAAAAGTGGCAAAATTTTAGCCATTTTAAAAATCTATATTAATTTAATGTATATTATATTTGGAACTTAGTCTGATGAGGAAATGAAGCTCGACTACTGCACTAACCAGTGTTTTCCATGGGAAAACAATAAAGCAAAGAATTTGTCTACTGACACCTCATTTGTTAGCTCATTCCGCCAAAGTCGAAAGGAGCTAATGCGATAACGTTGCATCCGTCCTCATTTCATGGGAATTGCTACTCCTCCTATGCTTTTGCCTCAATGCTCACCAAACTCACTCACAAGGATCCTTTGGCAAATCTGCATCAAAGTTGTGCTGAAGGTCAAAGGTCAGAGGACCTGAGCATTTATGATTTCCCAGAAATCAATAATTCTCCTTGGCCATTGACCTTAAGCACATCCTAGATGGGTCTGTATCTAGGCTGTGCTTAAGGTCAGTGGTCACTCTCTCTGCAATCTGCATGTCGAAGTGTCCTTGAGCAAGACACTGTTCATGCCAACCAAAAGCCATGGATGACAGCAGAAGTCCACAGGCTCCTGAGGGCTCGGGATGCAGCCTTCAGGGCTAGCGGCACTGCAGGACTAACAACAGCTAGAGCCGACCTGTCCCGTGGCATCAAGGAGGCAAAACAACACTAAAGCAAGAAAATATCCGGCCACTTCAGTAGCACTAGAGACGTACGTTCCGTCTGGCGTGGCATACAGACCCTCACCAACTACAAACCTCCACCTCAGACCTGTACGAGTGACACCACACTGCTCAACAACCCAAATGACTTCTTCGGCCGCTTTGAAGCACAAAACAGCACATCAGCACAGAAGACCACTCCTCCTTCAGATGAGCAGGCCATAACTCTGGACCCGGCTAGTGTGAAGAGGACCCTCTGCAGGATCAACCCACGCAAGGCAACTGGACCAGACAACATACTGGGTCGCCGTCCTGCAGAGGAGCTCAAGAATCTCCTGGCTGACATCTTCAACATCTCCCTGACTCAAGCTGTTGTCCCCATATGTTTCAAAACTACCACCATAATACCAGTCCCAAAGAAGCCCGTTCCATCCAGCTACAACGACTACAGGCCCATTGCACTGACCCCATCATAATGAAGTGCTTCGAGCAGCTGGTCATGCAGAACATCAAGTCCATCCTCCCTCCCTCCCACGACCCATCTCAGTTTGTATACAGGTCAAACAGATCCACAGAAGATGCCATCGCTGCTGCTCTCCATCCAGCCTTCACCCACTTGGACTCGAAGAACTCCTGCGTGCGAATGCTGTTCTTGGACTTTATTTCATCATTCAACACAATCATCCCCCAGCACCTAATACAAAAACTCAGGCACTTGGGACTCAAAACCTCTCTCTGTAACTGGGTGCTGGACTTTCTCACAAGGAGGCCACAGAATGTGTGGGTTAGCAGCAACACCTCCCAGACCATCACACTGAGCACAGGGGCCCCACAATGGTGCGCGCTCAGCCCGCTACTCTTCACCCTGCTGACCCATGACTGTGTACCAGCCTACAACACCAACCATATCATCAAGTTTGCGGATGACAAGACGGTGGCGGGCCTCATCACCAACAACGAGGAGGCCAACTACAGAAATGAGGTGAGCCAACTAGTCCAGTGGTGTAAAGACAATAACTTCTTCCTGAACGTGGGAAAAACCAAGGGGATTGTGGGTTGACTTCAGGAGGGGACACACACAGCATCCCCTCTGATCATTGATGGAGCAGTTGTGGAGACGGTGAGCAGCACCATGTTCCTGGGAGTGCACATCTCTGAGGAGCTCTCCTGGTCCAACAACCCCACATCACTGGCTAAGAAGGCTCAAACCTGCTTCCATTTCCTTCGCAAACTGAGGACAGCACAAGTCCCACCCCCCATCATGTGCGCATTCTACCGGGGCACCATTAAGAGCATCCTCACCAGCTGTGTCATGGTGTGGTATGGAAGCTGCACCGCCTGCTGCCGGAAGACACTACAACACACAGTGAAAGCAGCCAACAAGATCATCGGTGCCCCCCCCCCCCCCCCCCCCCAGACATCTGCCTCAACCGCAGAGCCATCAGCATTGCAGGCAACACCTCCCACTCCCTCTTCAGCCCCCTGCCCTCGGGGAAAAGGTACCGGAGCCTCCAGGCCCACTCCACAAGACTGCTGAACAGCTTTGTTCATCAGGCCTTCAGGACGCTGAACTCTGTTCACCCCACTCCCACCCGGACCGTAATGCACTCACCCACACAATAACTACCTCAGCTGTTGGCACAGAAAGACTGCCACACCAACAGTAATACTTTTGCTGCTGTATGTCTCTGCACTTTACTGCAACCATTTGCACAAATGCCATATCTGCTGCGGTCTGTCATTGCAATACTGATCATGTGCAGTCCTATCCGTCACTGTCTGCATCTACACTACCGCTTTGAACTTACAACTATGGGTGTTACAGCTCTACTTTTGTGTATATAGGATTGCTGGGTTTCATCATCGTTTATCTTTATTTGCACTATGGGAGGTCTGGGTCTATCTTTTGTTGCCATTGCACTACGGGTAACATTACTGTACAAAGGCTGCTTTTGTTTTTCCAGCCTTATTCCTTTTTTATGTTGTGCACACCATTGAAGAGAGGGAGAGAAATGCCATTTCAATTCTCCTGTATGTCCTGTACGTATAGTAGTATTGACAAATAAAATCTTTGAATTGAATCTTTGAACCCCCAGTTGCTCCTGGTGGGTCAGGCCAGCACCTTGCAATGCAGCTCCGCCGCCATCAGTGTGTGAATGGGCAGATGGCAGGATCTGTAAAGTGCTTTGGTCATCTACAGATGATATATAAGTGAACACCATTTACCATGAGATCTGAGCATTCTGGGCGATTTTGTCAAGTTGGTCATTAGCTTTGTTTACATGCATATATTAAACTGATTTATATATGTATTTCTGGAGTTATCAGATTGTTCAATTAGTCATCTAAACAGAATAATCAAATAAAGGTCAATCAGTTTATAACAAATCACACTAACCCAAGTGGTTTACCGTCCAATAATCTGTTTATTCAAGGCATGTAAACACATCACATCTGATTATTACCATTATCTGTTTATTCCTAGTTATTTGATTATTGTGACCATGTAACCTGGCTCAGTGATAGTCTAGTTATTATGGTGTTGCTCCCTTTAGGTATTAAAATATGCATTAAAACACCAAATAAAGTTGTCAGCAAACTCCCCCCATTGGTCCAACCATAGGAGGATTATGTTATGAGGCCGTCCATCCGTCTGTCTGTCCTACTTTCGTGAACTCAACTCCTACAGTTTTGCTCCGATTATTTTGAAACTTGGCACCAGGGTTTGACATACACTGATGCACATATTGAAATTTGGCTCTAATCAGATGACTTGCAGGAGTTTTGGAGCAAAAGGTGAAATGTCAAGGTTTGGCATTCCCTATGCCCTATGACTGTAGCTCGAGTAAAACTAGGGTCACCAAACTAGAGCTACTTATTTATGTCATATTTATTTGAAAGGGACAATAAATGTTAATGTGAACATCAAAGTAGATGTAAATATGCCAGACTTGGCAAACTTGCTAAATTACATTCATAGTCCCTTGGCAGGTCACAAAATATACATCAAAACAACACTAAATGAACATCCATCCATCCATCTTCTACCGCTTAATCCTTTCGGGTCGCAGGGGGGCTGGAGCCTATCCCAGCATCTTTGGGCGAGAGGCAGGGAATCAAAATTATAGACAATGCACGTGTTAAAACGTGAAAGTAAAAATGCCGTTATTTTGTCTGTATACGGTGCATGTGTTGAACAATCTAAAAACAAACACTCAGGTATCCATAACACAAAGTGCAGCACACGTACACATATGTACATGTACACATGCACTGCACAACAACAATAGACAGTAACAACAACGGCAACGTTGTGCAATAGTGCAAAAGGGATGCATATGTGTGTGACTCATGGGCACATGCATACCATATGTGTCCGCATGCTATAGAACATCCCCTAACCATGATTACAGTGTGATTATTTAAGACGGTATTCATCCATTGCTTTGAAGCTGTTAAGTGAGCTTGATTTTTGCAACTTCACTTTCAGTTATTACCAATATATTAAAAACTGGGTTTATAGGGTTAATGGGACTAAAATTGTGATCAAGTGGATTAAATAAATGAGATATTTCTAACACGGAGTTTATGAAAAATTTATTAAACTCTGTGGCAATGACCGTGGGATTCTGCACCAATTAGTTATTTTTATTTATTTTATTTTATTTAACCTTTATTTATACAGGGTAATTCCATAGAGAGGCAACCTCTCTTTTTCAAGGATGCCCTGTTCACACTCACACAGTTGCACATTCACACCTGGAAACTGCCCAGTGCAACCACAGACTGACCTGTGGCCACTGAGCAACTCCATTGGAGCAGTTGGGGTTAAGAGCCTTGCTCAAGGGCCCCACAGTGGGGTTAAGGAGGGTGGTGCAAACACTGCTATGCTATGTTCCACCCAGATCTAATCCTGCCAGTCCAGGGATTGAACCTGTGAACCTCCGCTCACCAATCCACATCCCTAACGATTAGGCCACCACTTATTGATATTAAGTTCCATGTCTCTGTCATCTTTTTTGTTCTGTTTATTAGTCAGTTTGTTAATATTATTCCAGATTTTTTTTTTTTGCCATCTCCTTTCGCATTTTCAATAATGGTTATAAACTAGAAAAGCACTCAGAAAGCGCATACCTCTGCCAAAGCTCCTTCTGTCCCTCATGCATCACCTCCAAAATGTAATGGGTTTGTGTGTAGGTCATGAGCCAATTCTGGTGAAAATTGCATCATAGTCTATCCATTATTGTTTTGGAGGATTCTTGCTAACACACTGAGAAGATAAGAGCCTTGGTGGAGGTATGCATTTTCAAATCATCACCAAAATGTTATAGGTTCCTCTGTAAGGCAAGGACCACCTCTGGTGAAAATTTCATCCAAATCCATCCAGTAGTTTTTGTGTAATCCTGCTGCACAAATACAAACAAGGTCCTTGCTGGAGGTATGCATTCTCAGATCATCACCAAAATTTAATGGGTTCATCCCTGGCCCAAGGGCTACCTCTGGTGAAACTTTCACCAAAATCCGTCCAGTAGTTAAAATTTACCCACCGGAGCTCACAGGAAAAACGACTTCCCGTCTTCCATACGGGAGACACCATTTGTTTACACTCGTTCGCTCTTGTTAAATCCAACACTTTATTTCAGCTCTACAGAGCTTTGGTCCATTTGTGAGCAGGTGAGTGTCGGTCGTATTTTTAAACTAGTTTAATTGCAGTGTTGATATGTTTACTGTACTCTAAAGGTGCGTTCACACCAAACGCGAACAGGCAAATTTTTTTGTGTGGCACAATTGCATTATAAATCAATGTAAACACGCCAACAGACATGAATAGTGAGATGCAGACAGGCGAAGTTGTCTTTAAAACTTCTGCAGCTGTGTTTAACCTGCTGTGGAAATTTATAAAATAACGTCATGCTTTAGTTTACATTATCCGACCGGGGGCTCACCTGAAAATGTCGTCTCAAGCCTCCAAAACTTCAGATGATAGGTGTTTACGTTGCTAGCTTGCTAGCTTGCTGGGACGTCCATGGCCGGAAACCATGGGTAAACAATTCCAAAATCCCAATTCGGCCAAAGAGTTCCCGGTCCTCCTGTCTCCCGGTGAGTGAGTTTCATTTTCTAACTAGTTTACTCTGCAGTGGTGACAGCAGAATCTCAAAGCTAGCAGCTAGCTAGCTAGCGAACGCGCAACAATGGAAATTCGCATGTACTTGCGTCTTCCCATTCACTTTGTATGGATGTGCACCGCCCGTTCGTGTTTGGTGTGAACACACCTTAAGGCTGATTAGCAGCTCAAATTGTAATGAATATTCCTACCAAACCGACACGTTTCTCATCCCATTATGAAAAGGCAGCTCACAATATACTCCTTCAGTAATCTCTGCTGTCCAATGTGAATCTAAAAAACTTGTATTTCTGATTGCTACATTAGCCAGTCGTGCACCATTTTGGCATTTTCTTTGTTTAAATTTAGCTAACATTGCCATAGAAATGCATTGAATCAGTTGTTTGTTGATACCTCACTGTGCCACTAGGGTGCCCCGTCTTGCTTTTTCTTGGCGTCTACAGATGAAAAAATAATGTCAATCATCACATGCTATGCACGTCGCAACTTCCGGGTTGTGGACGTGCGTGGGCCTATGGCGTGGCCACGCACGTAATTCAGTGGGCACATCTTAAAGGGGCAGTACATGAAAAGCGCCATATTAATATATAAAACAATATAAAAATTTCCTGAATCCAGATTGTAATCCAGATCACCACCAAAATCTAATCATCTGTTCCCGGTCCCATTGCATACCTTTTCTGAAAATTTCATCAAAATCCGTTCAGAACTTTTTGAGTAATGTCGCTAACAGACAGACAGACAAACTGACAGACAAACCAACCAGCACTTCCAAAAACATTACTTTCTCCCCTTGTGGAGCTAATAAAAAGTTTGCTTTAGCCTTCCTCATAGTCTTTGTTACCTTATTTCTTGCAGATGTAAATTTTTGTCTGTCTGTTGTTAAACCAGACTTTAACGCTATTTTGAGGAGTTGATCTCTGGTCTTCATTAATTGTAAACATTCGGAGTTGAGCCATGGTAAATTGAGTATTCTATTATTTCCGTTTCTTAAAAATGTTGCAATAACCTCGTTGATTTTTGTTTAAAAAAAACAAAAAAAACAATCATCACTGTAGTTTGTCTTTTATGTCATTATTGCTGTATTTTGTTGTTGATTTTTACCTGCCAAGGAGGTTATGTTTTTACCGGGGTTTGTTTGTCTGTCTGTTACCAACATAACTCAAAAAGTTATGAACGGATTTGGATGAAATTTTCAGGAAAGGTGTGTAATGGCACGGGGAACAGATGATTAGATTTTGGTGTTGATCTGACAGTGCATACCTCCACCAAGGGCTTTGTTTGTATATGTGCAGCAGGATTACACAAAAACTACTGGATGGATTTGGATGAAATTTTCACCAGAGGTGGTTCTTGGGCTAGAGAGGAACCCATTATATTTTGGTGATGATCTGAGAATGCATACCTCAGCCAAGGCTCTTATCTTCTCACAGTGTGTTAGCAACAATACTCCAAAACTGATGGACAGACTTTGATGCAATTTTCATCACAAGTGGCTATAGGCCTACACACAAACCCATTACATTTTGGAGGTGATCCATGAGAAACGGAAGGAGCCTTGGCGGAGGTATGCACTCTGAGTGCTTTTCTAGTTTGGAATTATATAATCTGTGTTAACTGATGACTTTTTAAATGGATTTGAGAGTTGTTTCCGTGGAAGTTTTCTTATTGCCAATATTATGTTGTGGTGTGACAATCCTGTTAGGAGGTTATGGATGTGAGAAATTCTTTCAGGTCTTTTTGTAAAAAGTAAATCAATTTTGGTTTTTGACTGACTTGTATCTCTGGTTGGTTTATCTATTGAGTTACGTTGTAATGATCTGTAGTGATTTTTCACATTTTCCTTTCTGTCATCCCAATTTATGTTAAAATCACCTAATGGAATTACTTCATTTTTATGATTACACTGATTAAGAAGCGCTTTAAATTGATCATAAAAATCTGTTTTAGAGGAGGGTTTACGATATAAGGAAATAACAGAGAAGACCATGGTAGTTGACAACTTAATGTTAACTCCTACACGTTCCAGTTTTATCTTTTGACCATTCAATCTGATTACATTTTACATTCTGATTACATTTTAAGGTGTTTTTAATGTATAATAAAACTCCTCCACCTTTTCCCTGATCGGAGCTACGTTCTGATCCACAGTGTACTTCAACTGTAGTCCCTACTCCCTGCTCTGTTTTTAGGGAATACAGTATCAGTCAAATGAACTCCCCTTTACAGAATTTCTCCATTTGAAGCACCCTGCAACATCACCTCCCTCCTCCGTGTGCTACCACAGATTGGACACATACTAATACAACTGTGGATATTTAAATAAAATATTAATACAAATATATTTGTCACTGTCAATTGATATAAACGATAACCAACTTTGGTTTCGCTTTTTAATGACGTTAGCAACAATAGTTTGTTTTACTCATATTTGAGGTGCAATGATTTATGGGTAATCTTGTCAACTTCCGGTCAAGTGATTTACCGTTGTTCACTTCTTCCCTGCTCAGTTCTCAGTTCCCTTTGAACTGAACACCACTTGCTCCGTTCAGTTTGGAATCTCACTTAATGTGGTGGAATACCCTGTGCAGTCCACTTCAGAGTACACTACTGGGCAGTTGAAACACAACTTTGGTTCACAAGTTCACTCTGAGACCATGACCTCTAACTGTGGGTTTAGGATCGAAAGGTCAAGGTTAACATTCCTTTTGCACTATTACTATACAACAAGTAAAACTACGCTCACCGAACTTACAAAGGTTCACCCCGAGATCCTGAACTGTTCATGGGTTTTGGGAGTCAAGGTCAAAATGCTGCATAAAGCTCCTGGATCTGCTGCAGTCACAACCTCCCTCCATCACACGGATTATTATTCATGTAGGGACTAACGACACCACTCACAGACAGTCTGAAAACACTAAAAATGACTTCTGCAAACTTTTTAATATTTTATCAAACAGCAGAAAGTCTTTTTTATTTCTGGCTCCATTCCCACAGTGCGCCGTGGATCAAATCGTTTTAGCCGTGTTCTTGCCCTTTCAACTTGGCTTAAGTCCATCTGCAGCAGCAGCAACATTAACATTAATTTTATTGACAATTTTAACTTGTTTTGGGGCCACCGCACTCTATAAATCTGACGGCATACATTTAAATGCATCAGGTAGCCGGCTTTTAGCAGCAAACCTGATGCATATCATTCAAACCACAACATGCAATTTGACTGTTTACATCCCACGACCCCTCCCCTCCAGATCCACTCACATCTCTGACCCCCAGGAAGACTACCCAGCACCAGCCTTGTTTTTGACAGCCTCCACCATCTGATCTGGAAATTCATTCACTACCCACCTTCCCCATTAGGACATTGATCACGGACAGACCTCCATCCATAAAACATACAGTTGACAAGAACTGGCACCCACCTGCCTACTTTCTGTAAATCAGTCTCCAAACAATAATCCACAGAAAACAAATTACCCACCCATAAATAACTCACCGCCTACCCTAAATATGGCTCTTTTAAATATACTGTCACTTGGTAACAAGACTTTTATCATCAATGACCTGATTTTAGATAATAAGATTGACTGACTGTTTATTTTTAACAGAGACGTGGCTTGGCACGGATGCACCAGCGGTTCTCACTGAGGCCTCCCCACCAAATTTTATGTTCAGTTTTTTTTCCGTAAGAAAGGGCAGGAAGGGTGGGGGTACTGCTTCTCTATTTTTTTCTTCCTCACTTGCAGTAAAGCAGATTTTACCTGATCAGTATACTGCATTTGAGCACCACGCTTTTGTCTTTAGCAGCCCCACAATTTTATGCGTCACAGTTTTCAGACCACCCAAATACTGTCCTGTTTTTATTAATGAGTTCTGAGTTTTTATCAATAATCCACTCCTCATATAGTTTTATTCTCATTTCCGGTGATTTTAGTCTACACACTGATAAGCAGGGCAACCATATGTCAGAAGATTTTAATGACCGGCTCACGTCCATGAACTTTACACAACATGTCATGCAGCCAACTCACAACAGGGGACGCACTCTGGATCTTGTCATTAGCCATGGCCTGCCCACAAGTGTGTCCTCTGTTGTTGACTTGGCTGTATCTGACCAATTACTGTGTGTTTTTTAACATCCCTGGTTTTATGCAACGGGAGACCTCGGTGCAAACTGTGAGGAAGCGCCATCTGACACCTGAAGTGACTGCTGATTTTATCAAACTCTTACACAACACTCTCCCAGTTATTTCTTCTGCATCATGTGATTTTATTGTTGATAATTTTAACAGTAAATTAAGATCAACCATTGACAGAATTTCCCCAGTAATCACAAGGACAGTTAGGAATAAACCAAAGCCTCCATGGAGAAAAAACCAAATCCAAAAACTGAAAACAGAGTGCAGGATGGCTGAGAGGTAATGGAGTAAAAACAAATTAACTATCAATTACCAAATATTACAGAATAAATTAAAAATATACAATAATGCAGTCAAGACACCGAGAATAGAGTATTTTGCCAACATAATCTCAACCCATAACAATAACCCTAAAGTCCTTTTTTGCAACCATTGATCACTTAATCAACCCATATTTTAATAAAAACACAAACCTGCCATCCAACTCTCTCTGTGAGAGTTTTACAGACCACTTCAGGTGCAAGGTTGATTCTGTTAGATCCAACATTTTATCTGACCAGAAGACTGCTTTCAGTGGAATCTTGGACTCACCTTTAGCTGAGGAAACACTGGACTGTTTTGCCCTGGTTGATGCCAAGATGCTTGGTAGAGTTTTCTCCCAGGTAAACTTGACCTCCTGCCTTTTAGATCTGATTCCCACATCACTTTTTAAAACATTTTATGGATTCTTCGAACCTGAGATTTTAAACATTGTAAATTGCTCTCTTCGGACTGGTGTTTTCCCCGCTGCCTTTGAAATGGCTGTGGTGAAGCTCCTTTTGAAGGAGAGTAATTTAGATCCCGATATTCTCAGTAACTATTGACCTGTATCCAACTTACCGTTTTTAAGTAAAGTTTTAGAAAAAATTGTTTTTATCCAGTTCAACAATTTTCTTCTTGACCACAACATTTTTGACAAATTTCAATCTGGTTTTAGGACAAACCACAGTACAGAGACAGCCCTTGTAAATGATATCAGGTGTAACATGGACTCCCACAAACTGTCAGTCCTGGTGCTGCTGGATCTCAGCGCTGCCTTTGATACAGTAAATCACCACATTTTATTAAGCAGACTCAAACACTTGGTGGGCCTCTCAGGTACCATTCTTGAATGGTTTCATTCTGATCTCACAGATCGCTGCTATTTTCTAAGTATGGATACATGTTCTTCGGCAATCCATGAAATCAAGTGTGGGGTACCCCAAGGTTCAATTTTAAGGCCAATACTTTTTAATCTTTATATGTTACCACTTGGGGATGTTATCAGGAGACATGGCATCAATTTTCATAACTATGCTGATGATGCACAACTGTACACTGCTGTGTCTCCTGATGACACAAAACCAATTAATGCCCTTTTGAATTGTATTTTAGGTATAAAGTCATGGATGGCAGAAAACTTCCTACAGCTCAACCAGGGCAAAACAGAAGTTTTAATTATTGGTCCTGAAGACGAGAGAGAAACTTCTACCAAAATTGCTAGGTCTAAAATTTAGACTCTGACTTTAATTTTATTTCACACATTAAAAATGTAACAAAAATCAGATTTTATCTCTTAGGAATATAGCCAGAGTCTGCCCTTTTCTCTCTCTTGCCAGCACGGAGGTCTTGATGCATGCTTTTATTACTAGTCGTATAGACTATTGTAATGCCCTGCTCTCTGGTCTTCCTCAAAAAAGAATATCACATCTCCAACTGCTCCAAAATTCAGCAGCACGAGTGTTAACGAGGACCAAGGGGCGGGTGCATATTACACCAGTTTTAGAATCGCTGCATTGGCTCCCCGTGCGTTTTAGGATCGATTTTAAGGTTCTCTTAGTAGTTTTTTAATACCTCAATGGCTTTGGGCCTTCTTGTCTGTCTGAGCTGCTTTTATCTTATGAGCCCTCGCGGACCCGGAGGTCCTCTGGTACTGACCTTTTAATGGTTCCCAAAGTCAAGACTAAGACCTTTGGTGAAGCTTCCTTTCACTGTTATGGTCCTCGTCTGTGGAACAGCCTGCCAGAGAGCCTCAGGGCCGCAGAGTCAATAGATGTTTTTAAGAACAGGCTCAAGACCCACCTTTTTAATTTAGCTTTTAAGACCCTGGAGAGACTGCTCCTTGCTCACCTCCGCCCCCTGGTGGGACCAGCGATGGATCCACTCCAGTTCACCTACCAGCATGGCATTGGGGTGGTGGATGCAATGATCTTCCTCCTTCACCGTTCTCTGTCCCACCTGGAGAAGCCCAGGAATGCGGTGAGGATCATGTTCTTTGACTTCTCCAGTGCTTTCAACACCATTCAACCGATGATCCTGAAGGACAAGCTGCTGTGCGCAGGGGTGGACCAGCACCTGTCATCATGGATCCTGGACTACCTCACTAACTGGCCACAGTTTGTGAGAACCCGAGATTGTGTGTCTGACATGATCATCGGTAGCACGGGGGCCCCCCAGGGAACGGTTTTGGCTCCCTTTCTGTTCACCCTTTATACTGCGGACTTCTCATACAACACAACACACTGCCATCTATAGAAGTTCTCTGACGACTCTGCGATCATCGGCCTCATCTCCAACGGAGATGAAGCTGAGTACAGAGGACTTATCCAGGACTTCGTGGACTGGTGCCATAGGAACTGCCTCTAGATCAACGCGAGGAAAACTAAGGAGCTGGTGGTGGACTGCTGCAGGCAAGGACAACCCCACCAGTGAACATACAGGGAACAGACATTGAGATGGTGACATCCTACAAGTACCTTGGTGTTCATCTGAACAATAAACTAGACTGGTCACACAATACCGACACATTCTACAAGAAGGGACAGCGCAGGCTGTTCCTACTGAGGAGGCTCAGGTCTTTTGGTGTACAAGGGGCGCTGCTGAAGACATTCTACGACATGGTGGTGGCATCAGCCATCACTTTTGGAGTGGTCTGCTGGGGCAACGGCATTACAGCAGCCGATAGGAAGAGACTAAACAAACTGATCAAGAAAGCTAGCTCTGTCCTGGGGAAACGCCTTGACCCAGTGGAGGAGATAGGAGAGAGAGAAGGATGGTGGCTAAACTGTCATCTCTGCTGGAGGCCGAGTCCCACCCTATGCAGGACATATTGAACGCACTGAGGAGCTCATTTAGCAGTAGACTACATCATCCTAGGTGCGCAACCGAGAGGTTTTGCAGGTCCTTCCTACCAACAGCTGTCAGACTGTATAACCTAAGCAGGGCTGCTCGCAGAGATAGCAAAAAAACGTGACGACCTAATAGTATTGAATGCAAAAGACGCATCAGATTTACACAAATGGTCCCCTCCAGTATACAACTAGGACAATATCAGTCGCTACGGAGGGTGACAATATGTATGGGTACATATTCATACTGTGTAGGATAACTAAGTAGACGGTTATGCTTTTTATTCCATCTTGCTACGATGCTCTGCACTTTGTATATATATTTATATATTTGTGTACGTATGTATATCCACTGCTCTTATTTATATTTTTCGTATCTTCTTAATTATTGCTCTGAGTGTTGCTATCCCTGTGCTGTTGCAATCCTGAAATTTCCCCATTGTGGGACTAATAAAGGCTTATCTTATCTTATCTTATAAACCTGTTTAACTGTTACTGAAGTAGTCATTTATGTTCCATTGTTTTATGTTCTTCTTGGTGCCATTTGTTTTTAAATTTTCTCATCTTATTAATGTGTTTAGCTCAGTTTTTCATGATCGGGTTTTTAGTTCCTGTTTTTATGTGTTCTTAGTTCTTTTTGTACCTTTTTAAGTTTTGGCTTTTAACACACCGTTTAACTATTATTGAAGTAGTCATTTATGTTCCATTGTTTTACATTCTTCTTAGCTCCATTTGCTTTTAGATTTTATTTTCATGTGTTCTTAGCCCAGTTTCTAAGTATGGGTCTTCTCTTTGCTCTATGTGTTCTTAGTTTTATCTTGTATTTTATGTGTTTTAACTCCAGTGTTTCCTCAGTGGGGCCCCTTATGCCGGATGCTGCCTGGCCCGTCTGCAGGGGTGTTGGTCTCGTGGGTTGCTCTAACTTGGATGGGTGGGGGCTTTATACTGCTGCCTACAGCTGTGGTGCGGGCCCCGGCCTGTCCTGGTTGGGGCGGCCTTTGTGGCGCCTTCTGTGGTTACTGGCTGTGTGGTGTCCCGGCGTGGGGGGCTCCACAGGATGGTTGCGCCTTCATGTGGCACCTCGGTGCCGAGCAATGTCTTTTATTTTATGTGTATAAGAGAAGTAGAGGGTAATGTATGTGCCTGTGTGTGTGTTGTGTTTGTGGGTTTGTTTATGGGAGGATTGGAAGGGGTGGGGATGTATCGTGTAAAATATGTAACTACAGTACGTAAATTTTTTTTTATTTTTATTTTTTTTTAATTTAATTTTTTTTTTTAATTTTGTATACTTTATTGATCCCCAGAGGGGAAATTGAGGGCATCCACCTGGATGGATGAAGCAGCCACGGTACGGCGCTATCCCTTCACCTTTCACACACACATTCACACCTAGGGCCACTTTAGAGTCTCCAGTTAGCCTAACCTGCATGTTTTTGGCCTGTGGGAGGAAACCGGAGAAATCCCGGAGTAAACCCACGCAGATACGGGGAGAACATGCAAACTCCACACAGATCACTGTTGGTCAGGGGCTGGGATCGAACTAGGGATCCCATGGCCAAGGGTGAGTTGCTGTGCTGGTACAGTGCTAACTACTGCGCCACTGCACCACCTAAATGTCTGTTTTTATCTATGTAAAGCACTTTGCGTAGCATCTAATGTTTAAAAAGTGCTATACAAATATTGATTGATTGATAAGTAAACTATATCTCAACAACAAAAAAGCTAGGGTCACCAAACTTGGTATACAGGTTCACTTTGGGACCCTGATCTACATCTATGGGTTTGAAGTCATAAGGTCAAAGGTCAACGTTAACATTCCCTTTGCACTATTACTATAGAACGAGTAAAGCTACGGCCACCAACATTGGTGCACATGTTCACCCTGAGCTTGTGACCTCTGACTATGGGTTTGGGGTCAGACGCTCAAATGTCAAGGTTAACATTCCCTATGCCCTATTATTATAGGAGAAAAGCTAGGGTC
Source organism: Pholidichthys leucotaenia (assembly GCA_020510985.1). Lineage (NCBI taxonomy): Eukaryota > Metazoa > Chordata > Actinopteri > Cichliformes > Pholidichthyidae > Pholidichthys > Pholidichthys leucotaenia. The sequence goes on along the minus strand of CM035837.1, from coordinate 125,488,182 downwards.
ACCAAACTTGCTACACAGGTTCAGCTTGGGATCCTGACCTACAACTAATGGTTGTATACAACTATTTTTGTTGTATATTCATGGATGATAGGCTTATCATAATTTGGTTCTGCCTCAATAATTATAAGGAAAAGTTGAAAGCTGCTCTTCAGTGACATATTGGATTCTTCAAAAATAGATGGATGCGGAGCATATTGCTCTCACCTCAGAGTGCTCTGGTTCCTATTGTTTCCACAACTTGGCAAACTCAGCTGCTGCTGCACATGCAAATTTAACATCACTGTATCCCAGTCCTGTGTTGTCTGCCAGTTAACACACAAAAAACAGAAATACAGGTGCAGGCATTGATTTTTTTATTTTTTTTTTTTTGAGGTAGTATCTTTTGTAAGACAATGGACTGTCGTTATAAATAATGCAGTCAAATTCTATTATTATTATATGCAAATATATGTAGAGACACTGTATTGCCAGGTATGAATCACAAAGCTATCACAGAAAGCCAGATATGCACACAAGCAGGTCAGTCATTGTGGGTGGAAAAAATGAAAATAACTTTATAACTGAGAATGGGCTGCACGGTGGCGCAGTGGTTTAGCACTGTGGCAGCACAGTTTTACCCTCGGCCGGGGGATTGCGGGAATCATGAGATCGTGGGTTCGATCCCAGCCCCTGACCAACAGTGAGCTGTGTGGAGTTTGCATGTTCTCCCCGTGTTGCGTGGGTTTACTCCGGGATTTCTCCGGTTTCCTCCCGCACACCAAAAACATGTAGGTTTAGGGCGCTCGCGCACGCAGCGACCGGCAGCCAGTGGCTTGTCACCAGACTGCAAACCAAGTCTACCTACGGGTACAAATAAGTAACAAAAAAAACAAAACAAAAAAAAAAAAAAGATTATATGGGGTACATCGTATAACAATAACAGTCTCCCTGCATGTCATTTACCATTTCTCCTCTTCCACAACTTATGTAAATGCAAGTCATCATAAAATCTACCATTTATTAAACTATTTTTGAAGAACAGTGCTGGCTATCGGTGCCAATTTTACTCTAGAGGGAGCTATAGATCAAATCACTTGAACTGAATGAGGAAATGTAGATTTTTCTTTTACGAGAAGTGGACTCTTGTTTTACCAAAATTGCATCATACTTTGAAGTTGAATTGGACTATTGTTTATACAGCCCTCATCTTTTGACGTTGGATAAGCTCCTGAAACTAGTGACTGTGACATAGATAAGAGGCTGTTGTCCGCTAAATGAAAGGTTGGCATCAAACCAAGTGGCATGTTGGTGCCTCCATTGGTAGATTCACTGCTGTTGGTGTTTTAAAGAATGTCAAACTCAATCAGTTGAGGTTAAAGGTATCTATGTAAGCGATCTTTTCTTAATTGTCTGTGAGCAGAACAAATCTTCCTTTGTTTTAAGCTACGTTTCCTCATTGCTGTGTCCTAATGGCCGTGTGTAACACTCCTGTTGCCGCGTTGAGGAACTTGATCCCCCAGAAACCACAAAGAGACAGCGACGCCGTTGCTGAAATCCTGCCTTTTAAAACTGCTGAATCATGCTTACTGAGGATGATTTAAGCATAGACCTCAGACATGTTTTTGTTGATCCCATTTTCTTTCCAGGGATTTGAGCATGTCAGAGTTTGTGTGCGACCCTAAGGCGGGACCCTACATCTATGACCTTATTGCCGTGTCGAACCACTATGGAGGAATGGGCGGGGGTCACTGTAAGTTCTCTTTTAACTACCATTCATTCTTTAGTAAAAACAAAAGGCAGAACTACCCTTCATCCACACCCAAAAGAGTACTGTAATTATCTTAGCATTAAGTCATATATTATTTAACCAGTAATAAAAGCTCTATGTGGCCCCGGTGCCAACAGTTTGTTGTGTCTTGCACACAGATGGGGTGCTGCAACAGCCCTCAGGTCTCCGGGGATGCTGCAGTCGGTTAAAGTTTAACATGGCAGAACACCTCATACATCATTGTGAATAGCCTTGCTGTCTTGCTGTGTTTGTCTATTCATCAACTGAAATGATGTTTATCTCTCCATGGGTAAACAAAATACCGCCACAGTTGTTTAACACAACATTTCCTCCCCCCTGACAGACACAGCATATGGCAAAAATAAAGTGGACGGAAAGTGGTATTACTTCGATGACAGCAGTGTGTCGCCTGCCTCAGAGGACCAGATTGTGGTGAGTTCCCGCTTATGGTTTAATACCATCAGATAACTGTGTTCCCTTTATAAATGAGGCCTGGCCCACATCTAAAGATTTTTACGATTTTAACAGATTTTAAAAAATGCAAGAGACCATATTCTTGACAATGAAGAAATCAAAGTTTTAGGTTTTAATTGCAGCAGTGTGAGCCACACAGCACACCACACACCAGCAGATTCCATTCGAACAACTAGAGTCCCAGCCAGTGTTGCCAGATTTTGTACCACAAACAAGCCACCTTGTGTAAAAAGAAGCCCACTTAATGACTTGCTCTCTTTTGTCCTTTTTGGTGGCTCATATAATTCAAAAATTCAAACCACGACTGCTCATTTTTACGAGAGACTTCCTGAAAACTAAGCCCAAAGTTGTGGGAGATAATTAGAACTGTCTGAAATGCAAATACCCCTGGTTTAGTTCCCAGTCAGAGCAATCCTTCCTGCATGTCTCTCCCCTGCTCCTCGCCCCATTTCCCCCTGCTTCATTTGTCCAGTGAAGACAAAAATCCCCCCCCAAAATAAATCTTAAAAATACATAAATAAATAGAATAAATTTCTGACAATCAAATGTGACTTTAAGGTACAGAAACATGGTGGACAATCCAATCCAACTTTATGTATAAAGTGCTTTAAAAATGACAGCTGGCATAAAGTGCTGTACATCAACGATAAATAAAATATAAAAACAATAAAACACAGCTAAAAAGTACAGAACAGCACAAACAAAACAGTAGTCATACAATAGACTCCATTGTATATGTATTGTAATAGACTGTCTCTATTGAATAGAGAGTGTAAGAACAAATAAAATCAGTGTGTCAAACTGGGTCAAAAGCCAGAGAATCAAAATGGGTTTTAAGATGTTTTAAAACTGGACAGTAAAGAGGCCTGTCTGGAGAAAGGCAACACTTCAGTCTTCACTCTCTCGCTCTCTCTCATATATATGATTCTTGGGAATTCCCACCACACAACAGGATTTTCTGTTGTAAATATTGAAAATGTTAATTGAACATTCAGTGTGACCCTGATGTTGCTCGGGGAGATTTTATGACTTGTACCCCCCTCCAAAAAAAAAAAAAGACTACACAGAATTATGACACTTATTGGTAGAAGAATAAAGGAAGAATTTTCTCATGATGTGTGGCTGGCTTAAGACAAATTCTCAGCTTTGTTTTTTTTTTTTTTTTCCTTTTTCTTTTCCTCTTCATGGTGTGATCTTATCCTCACTTGCCTTGCGTTGCAGACTAAAGCAGCCTATGTGCTGTTCTATCAGCGCAGAGATGAGGAAGGCCCTTCCAAACCTCAACCTTCGGCCTCGCAGGGAGAAGTCCCTGAACCAGCCGACGACCACATGGACACAAACTGAAGAGTCCGGATCAACAAGGACATGCACTGAACCTACAGAGACACTCGGACGCACACATGAAGCTACTGTAGTAACGGAGGATTCCAGACTTAAACATTGACCCCCGCCCCCTTTTTTTTTTCATGTTGTCATCTAGAACCAGGAGTGAAGTGACAGATTGTTCCTTCCTGCAGCTGGAGGTGGCTGACTGATTTCTGAACACACTTTTCTTATCCAAATGTCACTAGATAAACTAAAAGTTAAGTGCTGTCAGCCATGTAGACAGAACAAGAGTCTGTCACTCACAACAGTCAGAAATGTTTAAAAAAGCCAAATGGGAACTTGGTTTCAACCAAAGCGTTACTAGGTATTTATGATTTAAGAAGTTTTGTTTGCAGGAATCTTGAGGTTTAACGATCTCCTGCAACATCACGCTTCAGACTAGCTGTAGGTCTGTGCTGCAGTTAAAATCAGAGGTATTCTATATGGTTCTGAATCAGAGTGGGGAAAACTGTTTTTTTTTTTTTTTTTTTTTTTTTTTTTTTCCCCCCTGCCTTGCTCTGTGGGCTCGTCTCTCGGGCCCTTAACTTATGAGAGGAGTCTTACCCTGCAATTTATTTTTTATTTTTTTTTTTTTTTTTGTAATGAAAAAGCGGCCTTTCAGTTCCTGCATCCTGACAAATAAAAGAAGCACTTTGACTTCCCCAGAGTCCACTTTCCACCTGCTTTTGCTCTGTCCAGACTTGACAGAACTGTGTGAACTGATTATGAAGGGTTATGGTCAGCTGTGCACTTCCAGGCCATTTTAATGTGTCTTATAAGCTTTCTGATTGCACCCCCCACCCTACCTAGCTCACACGCAATAGCTTGTACAATATTGCACCTCTGTACTGAAATGGCTATGTTATTTGATATCTCCAAAGCACACAGAGTGATGCGAAATAAACTGGAATAAAACGTGGTGCTTTACTTGAGAAACTTGAAGTCGCCTCCTAATCACCAGGAACAATCTGTGTGTGGTGTCAGATGGGGGAGGGGCAGCATTCTCACTGAATGCAGGCACTTTGAGACCTTTTTTTTTTTTTTTTTTTTTTTTTTAAATTTTCCAAGGTGACATTAAACACTCCCTTTAATCGTTCTCAATCCCATACAGCACAGCTAATATCAGGAGTCTTGAATGTGAATGGCTTTTAAAAAGAAAAAAAGTCGAAAACAGAGCAGCGTACGCCCCAAAGTCCAAAATCATCTTCTTAAACCTGGCAGGAGATGGTGTGTAATATAACCTCATGAGTCCTGTGACATAAATTCTGCACTTTCTTTCACAATGGCATGTTAATCTGTAGGGGCCTTGTTACCGTGCACCCCCCCCCCCCCCTCCCTGGGGTGGTGGGTGCTCCTGCCATCCTGTGCAAAGCAGACTCCCTGAATATAATCATTTATTTATGACTGGAAGAGCTTTATATCGTGTGTAAACCATGAGAATAGGTTAAAACACAATTTACCGGAGAAGTGCAGGCTGTTTTCCCCCTCCAAATGACAGCAGTTCAAATTCAACCGTAGAGATGTAAATAATTGCAGTATTTTACATAGGTGTAAAGTTTTTGTCCTCATATTTATCTTATTGCTGATATCTACAGTTTGTTTTTAAATGAGACGTATTTGAATTCAGAATTACAATAAAGACTGGAAGCCTCAACAAGGACTTTTGTTTGGAGTAACAGCACACACAAACTCTCACCATAGCTGGAGTTGTCTTTTTAAAATAGCCATTTCAGCATTGGAATTATCTCTGCTTGCAGGTGATGCAATATATATATATATTAACTAAGCTTTGATATTGCACACACTTAGAACTTGACTGGAAGTGGTGCAGATATCCAGACAGTTCAGCCATTGTTAGAAAACGCCCTTGGATGTGTTTCAAAATCACCTCTATGAGCAAGTGATGCAACCTTTAATTGCCTGCAGTTTATGCCCAGTGGCTGAAATGTGAACTATACAAACTAAAGTAGTGAAAACAGGAACTGCAAAATACGGGTATAGCATTTCAACAGGGCTTGATAACTTTTGCTAACCAGCCACTGTGGCTACTTAACTTTCTAGAGTTATAAGCCATGAGGCATGTTACACTTTAGCTTCATTAAAGATGAACAAAACCAGTGGCTTATTATAAAGACACCAGATTTAATATATTTACAAGGAAAAGGATTTAATTTAAGAGAAAAGTCTTAGAAATTTGTGGAAAAAGGCAAATTGATCCAAGAAAGTAAGTTTACTAGAAAGAACAAGATTTCTTAGGGGAAAAAAATTATAAAGAGTCTCAAATTTACCAGAAAAATATCACAATTTAAAGAAATTTACTAGAAGAAACAAAACATTCACAAATTTATGAGATCGTTTCAATGTTCAAATATGATTTGGAGTTTGGTGCTGCCAAAAACTGGTCAACACAGCTAGAGTTTGCTGAACCCTGCTCCAAGTCCAGTTGTGTAAACCAGTGTTTTTCAACCTGGGGTCCTCGAGAGAACGTTCATTGGTCCTCAGGAAATTAACTAATTTCACTTCTTAACTGGCCCCCAACAATTGCAAATAAATGTGAACCCGTGTTGGCAAAATGAGTCGCAATAAGGAAATTTTCAAAACTGAGGTATTATTTTCATATCTGTATTGAAAGACCTTCAGAATATTTAATTTGTAGGAATTGGGCAAAAACGGACCAGCAACAAGATGATTTTTTTAATATCTTGGCTGGGTTTGAAAACTTGCATTCGATTGGTCCTGAGTTGCATCTCCCAAAAAAATGTATATCTTTAGAAAGTAGAAGTTCCAAGATTTACAATGATACCAGGCACTGATGGGGGTTTCCCCGGGACTTGCTGCTAGCAAAGAATCATGATTTATGACTTGTAGTGCCTGTAGCTCTTAATTACCCGGTGTGCATTCCAACTCATTTTGCCAGCACGGGTCACAAATTGCTGTTGTTGTGCATGGGTACCTGTAGTAGCAATTCCATGTCAGTAGATGGCAGTTTGAAGCAATAATGGCTAGCATCTTCTTCCTCTTCATGTGTTTTATGGAGGTTAATAATCTTGTTAAGATGTGCTAGAGGTTGTGGTGACCAGATGAAAACTGCCAGTGGATAAATATTAGAAGAGATTCAGACTCTGAACTGGGCCCTGTAGAAAATTCTAACCCAGGTGAAAGGCTGAGCAGTGGTCAAAAGAAAGTTAGGTCTGAAGACAAGGCATTATGACAAAAACGATCTTTCGTTTGAATCTTCTTTAACCGGGGATCCAGCTGTACCAAGTCCGTCATGCTCCGTGTGCGGGGAAAAGCTATCCAATCGTGTCTTAGTCCCATGCAAGCTTAAATGTAATCTCAAAATGAAACGCCCATCTGCCTTTCTTCAGTTCCTGCCAGGATGTCAGCTTTTTGTTCATCTACAGTAAACCGGCCCAAGTTTCACACAGAGTATAAACTAATTACAAAACTAAATTGTCAGTAAATATGCTGTAGTAGGCTACAATGTGTCATTTTGTAAAATTTTTGCTTGTTGGGGGTCTCGAGATTTTTTTTTTTTCCCCCCAAATGTAAAAAGAGTTCCTTGACTCAAAAAAGCTTGGAAACACTGATCTAAACAACAGCCCATCTGCCAAAGAGGCTAGTAAGTGAATTTCACCAGCATTGTTCTGGTGGGCTCTAACCACAGGGCAGGCTACGCTTGAGGGAGACTAACTCCACATATGTGAAAGGATTTTTACTTCTGGGGAGACTTTCTGTATTGAGTTTCTTCCAGTGTCTGACACTAAAATTAATGAAAACTAAATAGATTTTAGTTCTTGTAGCTTTACATCCAAATAAGAAATGGCATGATTTGTCTGTTATGCAGTGCAGCAGCACCCCCCACCCACCCCCACTCAATTTGATCCATTCCAATGACACTTTGACTGTCGTGTCAAAGCTGGTTCACATTTTGTTTTTGTATTAAACTGTGCAGTTTGCATGTTTCCTCATGTCGGTGTGGGTTCCCTCTGGTTATTCTGTTTTCTTCCCACATTCCAAAGACATGCAGGTTAGGTTTATTGGCACTATCTGGGGATTCTAAATTGTCCAGAAATGAATGTGTGGATGGTTGTCTGTGTCATTGGGTTGGCCCTGCAGTGGACTGACAATCTGTCCAGAGTGTACCTCGTCTCTTGCCTAGAGAAGTTGGGGTAGGCTCCCCGCCCCATGACCAAAAAGAATTAAGCGGTAATGTGAATGAATGAGGCAATTCATAATGAGGCTCCAGCACAGGAGTCAACAGGGGTGACATCTGCTGTCTTTGATTTCCTTGTGTAAACAGGAAAAGAAGAAATGGCTACTGAGATAAAATAAACAATCTCAAGTCAAATATCTTGGGGGAGGAAAAAATATTTATTGGTCCTCTTTCAACATTACACCACAACTGTGCTATACATGCACCCAAAGGAGCTTGACAAAAGTTCACCCTTTTACATTTCATCAGGTAACCCCCCCTCACATGTTGGTTTAAGAGGATGCCTTCATAAAGTAAAAGAACAAAATGCAGCTATTGAGTACAGGAGAGCACAGGAGGAGTTCAAATACACACGATCTACAGAAGCTACGGAGGTAAGGACGGAGCTCAGCACTCTGACATCACACGCTGCAACAGTGCTAAAAGGCTAGTGCAAGTGGAAGCTGTAAAATGGCTGAACATTTGAGGATTTTTTTTTTTTTTTTTTAGTTTGCCTGGCTGAGGAGCTTCTTGATGTCCGTCTCGATGTCACTGGTGAGGAACCGCCTGCTGTAGCGTTTGAACGGCACACCGTCCGGACCAATGAGGAACTTCTCGAAGTTCCAGGCCACGTCATTTCTGCACACCGGGCTCCAGATGATACACTTGGGGTCATTCATCAGAGATGTGGCATCGTCGCTGGGGTAAGGAAGCTTTTCCTTCAGGAACACAAACAAGGGATGGGCGTCCTTCCCATTCACGTCCACCTTCTGAAGGAGCTGAAACTTTGGCTCAAAGCCGTCTCCAGGACGGACGTACTTCAGCGACGGGAGGATTTCTTTGTTTGTGCAGTTCTCCTGCAGGGGTGGAAAAGAACGTTATTGACGTGGCTTGCTCTGCATTTCATTTGGTCTTATCAAATAAAAACAGACCCAAAAACTTGACCGAGATAATTTAATCCTGCTGCGTGACCAACTATCAATAAACTTAATATTTTCTAATAAATAATGACTGTTTTACTTACCAATTACTTTCTAGCTTGCTGTTAATACATATTTTGCAGAATCCCTTTTAAAACACTAATCCATTTCAAGCATTAGCATGTCCCTGGGAACAGCTTATTTTCTGGGTGTAACTAACCAAACACCCGAGTTCCTCTTCCTGGAAATCTTCATCACTCACAGAGCTTACACCCACTAGTTTCACAACCTTCAAATTCATATTTATAAATGGAAAAGGATCAAGCGGAAGAAGATGAATGAATGAATGAAATAGACAATTAAATTGACAAGGTGCTGTTTGATGCCAAACTCTTGCCGTTACTACTACACTGTCAACTACACAGCAACCAAATCTATTTTTATCCCATATTTACAACATCTATGAACTTAATACCTTAATATTTCTTCATTAGGGTATTTAACTTATTAGATGTAGTACACAGTTTCAACTTATCAATATAATCATTCCATAAATTCACTTAATGGCCTATTTACAACAACAGCAAAAAAAAAAAAAAAAATTCACAGCAAGACACTGATGACCTGAAGTTAAAAATTAAACCTTGAAACTGAACTCAATGAATGAAACCTGAAATGTGAATTACTTGATGGTAATGATTAATCACCATCGAGGAGCAGAAGTGGGTAATGGAGCCAGAAGTTGTACTCAAGTATGAGGAAGAATAGTCGCCAAATAAATGAGTCAAGCCAGAGCAATAAACTACCAACATAAAAGTACTCGAGTAACCAACAACTCCAGCTAAACTGCGATTTTTCCCCCCTAATAAATCTGAAGGTTTTCCTCATCAAACTTTGATTTTATTAAGTCTTCCTTTGAAACTTTATTCCCATAAATTTGTGAGGCTGTGCTCATAAATTTGAGGATTTTTTTTCTTGTAATTTAAAAAAAAAAAATTCTTGTAAACTTTGACCTTTACTTTTTGGTTTAGTGGGTTATTCTCTTAAATGTGACAGTCTTGGGAAAATAATATGCAAACTTTACACATACTAGGAAGAAAGAATAGAATAATAATTCCCTTGACCAGAATACCCCCCCACACACACACAAAATTGCAGTATTAATTACAAGTAATTAAAATATTAAATTCACAAGAACAGTTACTTAATAACTGAGCAAAATTAACGGGCACCTTAGCAGAGGGCAAGTGACTTATTTCAGTGAATGTAAATATAATTTTAACAGCTATAAAAAATACACCAATTAACGTAAAAGCCAACTAAACAATGATAACGCCGGTGTGCGTCCCTGTTCACCTGATGGCCGAACTGGTTGCAGGGCACTCCCAGGATAACGAGCCCCTTGCTGCCGTAGCGCTCGTGGAGCTCGTTCATCTGGGTGTAATCCCTGGTGGTCGTACCTCAGAGAGACGCCACGTTCTCAATGAGGACCACCTTACCCCGGAGCGACGAAAAATTCAACGTTTCGTCGCTCAGCAACTTTGCCTTGAGGTCGTAAAAATTCGCAGCCATCGTTGAACGTCGCGGTGTGCTCGGACAACTTCCTTATCGCCACAAGAGAGACTGAAGTGTGGAGAAGTCTTCTGCGCTTTTATTGGAGCGTCGGCGTTCAAAGACGCTCTACTTGTGCCAAGATAGTTCCCTCCCTCCGCTGTTGGTCTCCGTGAACAAAAAAAAACAAAAAAAAAAAACACTTCGTTTCTAACAATTGAAGTGAACGACATTAATCAGAATTCTGAAATTAAAGATGAAAAAATGAGAACAATGTTAACAATTAGCTACTACAAGGTGCTACACAGGATTCTTTCTGCAAGTGTATTAGTATTAGTGAACTGACTAAAGTCCTTTGGTCAGTTCACACTGATACACTTGCAGAAAGTCCTTTAGTCCTTTAGATATTGCTTTAGTAAACAACTAAAGGAAGAAATACTCCAAACATATATGCAAGATGACATGTAAAATCACATAAGGATTGTCATATCCAGTCTGTCTTGTGTTGTTGCTTAGTTTTTGTTTTTTTTTGTCACATTTTGTCTTAGCTTTGTTCTGAATTGTAATCGCTCTAGTTTTGTTTTCTTTTGAATTCTTGGATAGAATGTGGGTGGGCAATATAAGCTGCGGCTTCAGCCATCAGCCATTTTGGATAACTTATGTTGAACTGTATAATCAGAGGAGTCATTGTTTAATTTGACCTTGTTGGATTTTTTCCCCTTTGTTATATTATTCTGTTTCTTTTTAATCTTTACTTTTAATCTATCCGAAATAAAGATTCATTCATCATCATCATTCATTCATTCATCATTCATTCATTCAAAACTCTTACTACAGGACTGGTTTAGGTAATAAGGAAATACAATTTCTGTATGAGCACAGAAACAAGAGACTGCAGAAAACGGGAGTACTTAAGAAGAAAAGAGCACTCACTGCATGCTTTTGCATCCGATTCTCTAAACTGAAACTTTGACTCTCTTCGCAAGTTAGTGTTTTGATTTTATTCTACAAATTTTGACTTTTTTCTCTATATTTCAACTTTAATCTCTAAAATTAAGATCTTCTTCTTTCAGCTGCTCCCTTTAGGGGTCACTACAGCAGACCATCTGCCTCCATCTGACCCTATTCCTTGCATCTCCCTCTGTAACACCAACCCTCTCCATGTCCTCCTTCACTACATCCGTGAATCTTCTCTGTGGTCTTTCTCTTTTCTTCCTGTCTGGCAGCTCCACCTTCAACATCCTTTGTCCAGTATATCCACTATCCCTCCTCTGCACATGTCCAAACCATCTCAGCATTGCCTCTCTTACTTTGTCTCCAAACCGCTCAACCTGAGCTGTCCCTCTAATATACTCATTTCTAATTCTATCCCTCCTAGTCACTCCCAGTGAGAATCTTACCAACTTCAACTCTGCCTTTTTGTCAGTGCCACCGTCTCCAAACCATACATCATAGCAGGTCTCACTACCATCTTGTAAATCTTCCCTTTCACTCTAGCTGCTATCCTATATTATTACAACCACCCACTCCATCCTGCATGTACTCTCTTCTTCACCTCTCTTGTACATTTTCCATTGCTTTGGATGGTTGACCCCAGGTATTTACACTCATCTACCTTCACTCATCTTCACCGTTACACCTGCCTCCCTCTCATTCACACTCATGTATTCTGTCTTATATATCAGAGGGACAGTTCAGGTTGAGCGGTTTGGAGACAAAGTAAGAGAGGCAAGGCTGAGATGGTTTGGACATGTGCAGAGGAGGGACATTGGATATACTGGACAAAGGATGTTGAAGATGGAGCTGCCAGGCAGGAGGAAAAGAGGAAGACCACAGAGAAAATTCATGGATGTAGCGAAGGACGACATGGAGAGGGTTGGTGTGACAGATGTAAGGGTAGGGTGAGATGGAGGCAGATCAGAATCAGAATCAGAATCAGATTTATTGCCATTGTTCATGTAGTACACAAACTAGGAATTTGTCTCGGTGCCATGCTGCAACATTAAAAACATGATAAAGAGATAAACTAAAAAACTAAAGGACTAAAAACATGCAATAACTGTAGAAAAATAAGTAATAATAATAATAATAATAATAATAATAATAATAATAGTAATAATGAGTAATACTAGTCAAGGCAGTTTTAAATAAATTAGCAAGTAGCAGATAATATGGGGTACCACAGTGCAGGTTCAGGTTCAGGTTCAGGTTACTTTATTTGTACCCGTAGGTAGATTTGTTTTGCAGTTGGTGACATCCATATTTACAAGCCACTAATTACATTCAACATAGACACAAACACAGGCACACATCTTACAAAATAGGTAAATATAAAATATGTACAATATAATTTTTATAGCTTGTTCAACTCTTTGACAGCAGCAGGGACAAAGCTGTTTTTGTAGCGCTGGGTTCTACTTTTTGGGACAGCAAACCTCCGTCTGGAGGGAAGAAGCTGAAAGTTGCAGTGCAAAGGGTGGGAGTCATCATTTAAAATCGAGTCGGCCATCCTCTGTGCTTGTCTGGTGTACAGGGATGTCAGGCTCTGCTGTGACTCACCAAGCAAACGACTGGACCATCTGACTACCTGATCCAAGGATTTCCTCTGTTTCAGTTTTATCTGACCAAACCATGACATTAAAGAAAAGGATAAAACAGATTCAATAAAAGCCCGATAAAACACAGTCATTATGGTTCGGTCAATTTGGAAGCGTGCAAGTTTCCTCAAACAATGCAAATTTTGCTGACCCTTTTTGCACACCCTTTCACAGTTCACCTCAAAGTTCAATCCACTATCAATAATCGTCCCAAGATATTTGTACGATTGTACACATTCGGTGGTCTGGCCTTTTAGTATGGTGACTTTGTGCCTGGGAGTTTTCCTCCTAAAGTCAATAATCATATCTTTCGTTTTTGTTGTATTCAGCTGCAGGTAGGAATCCTCACACCAGTGAACAAAGTCATCAACTACTGGGCCGTGGCCACTCTCACCATCCTGGAGGAGACTGACAATGACTGAGTCATCAGCATACTTTATAATGTGTCTGTTGTCATGTCTGCTCCGACACATGTTTGTGTACAGGATGAAGAGTAGTGGTGACAACACACACCCCTGAGGAGAGCCAGTAGAAGAGCACTTTAGGTCAGACAATGTGCCATTGACCCTTACTCTCTGCGTCCTGTTGGTTAAGAAATCCAGAATCCAACCCACCAGATTATTGCTTAAATCAAATTGTTGCAGGAGCCTTTCAACTAAAATATGAGGTTGGATTGTATTAAAGGCAGAAGAAAAGTCCACAAATAAAAGCCTGGCATGTGTCCCATTAAAATCCAGATGTTTGAAAAGCATGTCAAACAGAGTGACAGTGGCATCCTCCACTCCTCTGTGAGGCCTATAGGCAAACTGCAGAGGATCCAATGCATGTTCAGTCTGCCTTAGGACCTCACATCTGACCAGTTTTTCAAAAATTTTCATTAAAATTGAAGTCAAAGCAACTGGTCTAAAGTCATTTACCGTTTTAGGACAGCTGGATTTTGGAACAGGAACAACCACGGCATCTTTCCAGATCTTAGGCACATGTTGTGTCTGTAAGGACTTATTGAAAATGTAATGAAATATAGGACTCAGTTCATGTGCACAGGACTTTACCAGGCGCCCACATATATTATCAGGGCCCTGACTTTTGTTCACTTTTACAGCGCGGAACTCCCTTTTAACATCCAGCATCTCAATATTAAAGTGCTGATTGTCTTTGAGTTTCTGTTTCAAATCTTGGATTTCTGTGCTAAAATCAAAGGAGTCAAAACGACCATAAAAACAATTAAGAGCATTAGCCAGCTCTGTGTCTGAACTAAAACCATCTAAAAACACACGATTACTGCGCTCTGTGCTCTGAAGGCCTGCAATAGTTTTCATACTGGCCCAGGCCGAACCAAGTTTATTTGCTGCCATCTTGCTTTCCAACTCTGATTTATAATTCTGTTTTGCTCTTAAAAGTGCAGTTGATAATGCAACAGAAAAACAGCGATGAATGTCATGAGTCTGGTTGAGCTGCTGTACATAGTGCACGAGAGTCAATAAGTCACTTAATGTTCAGCAGTCTGATGGCAGAGGGGAAAAAGCTATTCATGTGCCGGGAGGTTTTAGTCTGAATGGACCGAAGTCTTCTACCTGAGGGGAGGGGGGCAAACAGTACGTGACCAGGGTGTGAAGGATCGGCTATGATCCGGCCAGCACGCCTCCGGGTCCTGGAGATGTACAGGTCCTGGAGAGATGGGAGCTTGCAGCTGATCACCTTCTCAGCAGTACGCACGACGCGCTGCAGCCTTAGTCTGTCCCTGGCAGTGGCTCCTGCATACCACACGGTTATGGAGGAGGTGAGGATGGACTCGATGATGGCCGTGTAGAACTGCACTAACATCTTGGTGGGTAGCTTGAGCTTCCTCAGCTGCCGCAGAAAGAACATCCTCTGCTGGGCCTTTTTGATGAGGGAGCTGATGGTTGGCTCCCATTTGAGGTCCCGGGTGATGGTGGTGCCCAAGAAGCGGAAGGAATCTGCAATGGTGATGGGAGAGCCTGTGATGGTGAGGGGGGGCAGGGGGGTTGTGACTTTCCTGAAGTCCACAATCATTTCCGCTGTCTTCAGAGCGTTCAGCTGCAGGTTGTTGTGGCTGCACCAGGACACCAGCTGGGCCACCTCTTTCCTGTAGACGGACTCGTCGCCGTTGGAGATGAGCCCAATGAGGGTGGTGTCGTCCGCAAACTTAATCAGCTTAACAGACTGGTGGGAGGAGGTGCAGGAGTTGGTATAAAGGGAGAAGAGTAGGGGGGGAAGTACACAGCCCTGGGATGATCCGATGCTGATGCTAACAGAGCCCGAGACAGACTTCCCCAGCCGCACATGCTGCCTCCGGTCCGTCAGGAAGTCGGTAATCCACCTGCAGAGGGAGTCAGGCACATCGAGCAGGGACAGCTTGTCCTGGAGCAGAGCGGGGCGGATGGTGTTAAATGCAGAGCTGAAGTCCACAAACAGAATCCTGGCGTAGGTTCCCGGGGAGTCCAGGTGCTGCAAGATGGAGTGGAGGGCCAGGTTGACTGCGTCGTCCACAGACCTGTTGGCACAGTAGGCAAACTGCAGCGGGTCCAGGAGGGGAGTGGTGATGATCCACTGTGGTGACCTCTAAAGGGAGCAGCCGAAAGAAGTACAGTCTTTTAAAGCTTCATCTTAAGATTCTAATATGTTTATAACTCCATGCAGATCACTTTGGCCAAATATGTTTAAAATGCTTCTTTCAACCTAACGATTGCTGTAGAAGCCTACTACAATACGTCAGCTTTCATGCACCATGATACTTTCCTGCTGGATTTATGGCTTCAATCACTGGTTTTAAATCTTATTGAATAAAATTATTGTTTTATATTTTATGATCTGTTGGTTTTATGGACAGAGCTATCAGTCAGCTGCAGGCAACCCTGTCTTTAGTTGACTGATAGCTGTCCACATGCTAAATAAATAACAAATGAAGTCATTTAAGTTGGTAGACAGATTGCCAACTAATGAGAATTAATAGAGAGTAGATCTAAATCAGTGTCAGACCACATGTTAGATAACCAGATCAAATGGGACACCGATTGAGTGCAAAACTGCCTGAACTAGGCTTCGTAATTGAGGACTGACATTGTCCAAATTTAAGGTACACACTTTATCTTGCAGAACATGACTAAAAGGAACAATGGCATGTACAGTATATGTGTAATCAAGGTCTTCCACTCAATAGAGTGCATCACAATTCTGATTGGCTGCTTTATTGTTTTCATCCAGGCAGTTGTATTGATGCACGCTCTGAATTTATGCAAAAGAAGTCCCAGAAGGTAGTGCAGTAGTTAGGACCAGATCGAGACCAGGCCAAGACCAGAATGTAGAAAGACCAGACTTGAAAAGATCAAGACCAAGTCAAGACCAATATCAAGCCAGGCAGGCAGAGACCAAGTCTAAACCAAGACACTGTAAATTAAGGTCTTGGTCTTGACTTGGTCTTGTCTTGGGAGACTCTGTTTTGACTGCAACACTGCTAGAAGAAGATGCATAATTGCAATAACTCCCAACTCCATAGCTGATGGACCCCCCTCCCCCCATTCCAATTAACATTTAGAAGCACAAACAAACAAAATCTATCTATAAATGCAAATCTCTGTCTGTGTGTCTGTCTGTTCCACGCATATCTTTTGAACCGTTTGTCAGACTGGCCCAAGATTTTAAACGTGGTTTTCTGAGGTCACAAGGGTGTGCTTCCCCGAATATGGAGTTGTTCGGTCAAAGTATGTAATTCTTATCAATAAAAGTTTAGTCACCACTCGATCTCATGCCCAGGCTTCTAGAAGTGTGGGCGGGGTTTGGTTTCAGATTGACTCCTACTGATTGGATAATACGCTCATTACGGTATCAGTAACCAGAGCGCTCCGTATGCAAAACAAGGAAGCGAAATGCAACAAATTTGAATAGAAAAAGATAATACTTAAGATTTAATGCTTAAAAATTATACCATAAAGTTGCTGTGATTGCATAGCTCTAATAGATAATTCAGCATGGAGAACACAAGGTGCGTGGGTGCGCTGGGGGAAGGGGCGGTGGAGCAGCAGCTGAACCGCTGGCACCACACTAAAGCAACTGCCAAGACTCCCATTAACCGGGCAGGCTGAGCTTGGCTCCCTGCAAAGGACTGCGATCCACCGGTTCAGCTGCTGCTTCTCCCACCAGTGTCCAACCAGGCGCTCCATGATCATTCGTGGGGAGGCACACCCAGCCTGCCCCAGTCAGCGGTACACGGGAGTCTCTTTGCAGGACCACGACTCGCCGTCACTGATGGCGCTCCTCTCAGTGTGCTCGTACAATTATTAAAAGTTAATTATTAAAATGTAGAAGATGCCTTACAAACGAGACTGAGTTTATTTCTCAGGAAAGCTTTATTGGAAGTCACATCTTCTATCATCAAAGTTCTCAGCAGAAAAGAGACAGAACCAACTTTCCTCACAGCTTTTATACACCAGAGATACTAAACCCCCACATCAAGTATCTCACACCTTCACCCCACAGAAGCTCAGTAAACACATGAACCCACAGTCACATATAGCCTCCGAGACTTGCTGGCGCCTCTGTTCCCTTCTCCACCTCGGGGGCTGCCGTTGGGACATTGTCTCTGACTTCCGTCTTCCCCAGCACCCACCTCCTAGCCGAGGTCCCTGCTGGGGCATTGTTCCTTTGGACGTTTGCTCTGTAGGGTCTGCACCGTCATGCCTACTGGATGCATGTGGGAGAGAATGCGTACCATACAAGCATGCCATATATGTGCCTTAAATATGCACCATATAACCCCCCCCCAAACGTTCAAATAAGGACAAGTTACACTTCAAATGCATAGAATCATGACACCCCCACACAGAACAAGAGAGAAAAAAACTTGGCACAACAGATCACATTTCCCACTGCTTGGGCTTCAATTCTCTGCCATATCTGCTGTGAGCAGGTCTCGCTCTGCCTGTGGCTGTCTGCTGCATCTGTGAAGTAGAATCATTAACACATCGTCGTGAAAGCTTAGTAGAGCGTCTCCCGGGTGGCCTGCCGCGGCGGGGGGCTCTGGCCAACTGTACTGGGTCGTCAGCTAACACAAAAGCGGGTTTGAGTCTGTTAATGCAGACTAAGTCCCTCCTGTCTCCCAAATCGAGCAAAAAATGCTTTTCCCCGGTTTCTAACACTCTGAACGGTCCATCGTAAGGTGGCCTTAAACCTAACATCTGTGCGTCGTGTCTAACAAAGACAAATTCTGCATTCTTTAAGGTTTTGGGCACAAAAACACGTGGAAAACTGTGATGAACGGGACCGGGGAGGGTGTGTGACCCCGCGTCGCTCTGCAGCAGCTGAGCGGGGAGGTGCTCCGGAGCAGGGTTCTCAGGGAGGAAATCTCCCGGTAACCGGAGGGGTTGGGCGAAAACGAGTTCGGCCGGAGAGGCTTGCAAATCCTCTTTAGGTGCTGAACGCAACCCTAATAAAACCCATGGGAGCTTATCAACCCAATTTGTGTCCATGAGAGCCGCTCTGAGGGCTGCTTTCAATGACCGGTGGAAGCGCTCGCACAAACCGTTGGCCTGGGGGTTATACGCGGTCGTGCGATGAATTTTCACCCCCAGGCTGAGTGCCATGGACGACCAGAGCTCGGAAACAAACTGGGGTCCTCTGTCAGACGTTATGTCTGACGGGATACCAAAACGTGCGACCCAAGTTGTTAAAAAGGCACGTGCAACATCTGCCGCTGTGGTTGCCGCCAGAGGGACCACCTCTGGCCAGTGCGTGGTGCGGTCTACCATGGTTAAAAGGTGTGTGAACCCCTGGGACAGCGGAAGAGGTCCTACTAAGTCGATATGCACATGATCAAAGCGTTTGGCTGGGATGTGAAAAGGTTCTAGAGGGGCTCGTGTGTGTTTGTGTACCTTTGCTCTTTGACACGCAGCGCAGGCTGCAGCCCACTCTTTGACTTGTTTACGCAGCCCCGGCCAAACAAACTTCTCTCCTACCATTTTGATAGACGCGCGGACGCCCGGGTGTGCCAGTGAATGTATTAAGTCAAAAACACGGCGACGCCACGCAGCCGGGACCACGGGACGGGGACGCCCCGTGGAGGTATCGCAGATTAGGGAGGGCATGCCTCTTTGAAGCACCCTGTGCTCCAGCCTTAGCCCTGTTGGCCCAGACTGGAGCGCGCATGTCCGCGTCGCCAACCTGTTCAGCGGCCATGGCTGCATAATCTAACCCAACGCAGACCGGAGCTGTGAGCGCTTCCGTGCTGCAAGCCTGACCTAGGTCTGCAGCCGCCGAATCTGCCCCCTGGGGGCCTGTCGCTGCAACTGCACGCGAGAGGCAATCAGCCACTACATTGTGTTTACCCGCTACGTGTTGAATGTCAGTGGTAAACTCCGAAATTGCAGCCAGCTGCCTCTGTTGTCGGCCCGACCAAGGCTCTGAAACCTTAGCCATTGCAAAAGTTAAGGGTTTATGGTCCACGAACGCGGTAAAACGGCGCCCTTCCAACCAGAACTGGAAGTGGCGGATGGCCAAATGCAGGGCCAAAAGCTCCCTGTCAAACGCGCTGTATTTACGCTCGCTATCGCGCAACGTTTTGCTGAAAAACGCGAGTGGTTGCCAGCATCCTGCCACCAGTTGCTCGACAACCGCTCCCACTGCCACGTCGGAGGCGTCTGTGGTTAGCGCCATGCGAGCTGCCGGCACCGGGTGTGCCAATAACGCA
This sequence comes from Pholidichthys leucotaenia, assembly GCA_020510985.1. Classification (NCBI taxonomy): domain Eukaryota; kingdom Metazoa; phylum Chordata; class Actinopteri; order Cichliformes; family Pholidichthyidae; genus Pholidichthys; species Pholidichthys leucotaenia. The sequence goes on along the minus strand of CM035837.1, from coordinate 125,468,609 downwards.
GCGTTGGCGAGGGCTGATTTGACCTGTGAAAAAGCGCGCTCCCGATCCGGGGACCACTCGACCTTAGATGCAGGTTTTTGCTTCTTTAATGCCGCGTTCAATGGGTGCATGAGCCGTGCCGCATTTGGGAGGAAACGGTTATAAAAATTGACCATCCCCAAAAATTCCTGCAGCGCCTTAACCGTCTGCGGTTGGGGGAAATCCGTTATCGCGCGCACTTTATCTGGCAGCAGGACCGCGCCTTCTGGCGACACGCGGTGTCCCAAAAAATCGATTTTCGCTACCCCGAATTGGCACTTCGCTGGGTTAATGATCAGCCCGTGTTCTGTGAGCCTCTGAAAAACGGCTGTGAGGTGGCTTTCGTGCTCGGCTTCGGACGCGCTGGCTACCAAAATATCATCCAAATAAGCGAACACGAAAGGGAGGTCGCGCAGCACTGCATCCATCATGCGTTGGAACGTCTGTGCGGCGCCCTTGAGGCCAAAAGGCATGCGCAAAAACTCGAAAAGCCCGAAAGGGGTTATAACTGCCGTTTTGGGTATGTCCTGCGCACGGACTGGAACTTGGTGATAACCACGCACCAAATCTATTTTGGAAAAGATGCGCGCCCCCACTAAATGCGCCGAAAAATCCTGGATGTGCGGAATCGGATAGCGGTCGTGGGCTGAAGCATTATTTAATCTGCGGAAATCGCCGCAAGGGCGCCACGAGCCGTCAGCCTTGGGTACCATGTGCAGGGGTGACGACCAGGCGCTGTTCGAACGCCGGACTATGCCCAGTTTTTCCAAGTTGGCGAATTCCTCGCGCGCGATGGCCAGTTTAGCTGGGTCCAACCGCCGAGCTTTTGCAAAAACAGTGGGGCCCGAGGTACTTATGAAATGCTCGACCCCGTGTTTGGCAACTGACGCTGAAAATGTAGGGACCGTGAGTGCTGGAAACTGGTTGAGTAATGCATGAAACTTACCACCCGCAGCTGTGACATTGGAATGTGCAGAAGGCAGGGCCACCCGAGCTGTGCAGGAGATAGAGTAGAAAGACAGTGCATTTACAATACGTCTATTAGTAAGGTCAACTAACAAACTGTTTGAGCACAAAAAGTCAGCACCTAACATGTTGTTGTTAACTGCAGCAACAACGAAGGTCCACTCGAAGGTGCGCCCGTGGAGGGACAGGCGGAGCGTCTTCTCCCCATAGGTTTTGATCGTGGAGCCGTTCGCCGCTAACACCAGGGGGCCACTGGCCGGCGCCAGGGTGTCCGCGTAGGTAGGCTTGACAAAACTCAGCTGGGAGCCCGTGTCCACCAGGAATTCTTTCCCAGAATTCGCGTCCGTCACGAAAAGCAGCCTGTTCTTCGTGCCGAGAGTCGCAGCTGCTACCGGCTCCCGGACTTGGCGTTTCCCTGGCGCTGATACCGGCACGGTGGGACGCATCTGTGGGCTTTCTCGGCGAAACGTCGATGGTAGAAGCAGAGGGCGTTGTCAGCTCCGCTTCTCCTGGTCTCTGCCGCTGCTGCCATCAGTGGATCCGGTGTCGCAGCCTCTGGTCTCCCTCCTTCTCGCGAAGGGGCGGTCATCTCTGCTGCTGCCGTCGTGGCCGCGCGCCGTCTATGGGAGTCGACGAGGCGTCGCGCCACCTGTCCCAGCTCGTGATAGTCGCGGTTGACGAGCGGCCGCGAGCTGGCCAGGGTGACTCTCACTGCTGGCGGGAGCGTTCTGAGGAAGAGGTGGGCGAAGATAAAACTGTCGTCATCCTCGCCTCTCAGGCTCATCATCTTTGCCATCAGATCCGCTGGCCTGTCTGCTTCTCCCTCTGTCAGCGCCAGGAGCTTCTCTGTTCGCTCTTCCCGCGAGGGAGTGAAGGCTCGGATGAGGGCAGCTTTCAGTGTGCCATACTTGTTGTCTTGGGGCGGGTGGTTGGTCAGGCTCTCCACCCGTTGCACTGTGAGGCTGTCCAGCTTCGCGACGACATGGTAGAACCTCGTTGTATCCGCTGAGATTCCCCGAAGGTGGAATTGCGCCTCCACAGTGGTAAACCAGGAGCGCGGGTTATGTTGCCAGAAGTCGGGCAGCTGTAGCATGGTAGCTGCGTTAACCCGGTTGGCTCCTGAAGAGTCCGGTGCGGAAAGCTTGCCGTCACCGGACATAGGTAGTCGTAGGTCACCAGTGTAGAAGATGCCTTACAAACGAGACTGAGTTTATTTCTCAGGAAAGCTTTATTGGAAGTCACATCTTCTATCATCAAAGTTCTCAGCAGAAAAGAGACAGAACCAACTTTCCTCACAGCTTTTATACACCAGAGATACTAAACCCCCACATCAAGTATCTCACACCTTCACCCCACAGAAGCTCAGTAAACACATGAACCCACAGTCACATATAGCCTCCGAGACTTGCTGGCGCCTCTGTTCCCTTCTCCACCTCGGGGGCTGCCGTTGGGACATTGTCTCTGACTTCCGTCTTCCCCAGCACCCACCTCCTAGCCGAGGTCCCTGCTGGGGCATTGTTCCTTTGGACGTTTGCTCTGTAGGGTCTGCACCGTCATGCCTACTGGATGCATGTGGGGGAGAATGCGTACCATACAAGCATGCCATATATGTGCCTTAAATATGCACCATAAAAAGTTAATAATTGTGGAGCGGAATGCCCAGATCAACTGCATATCATACGCAGCCACATGCACAGTTTGATTAAACTCATAAAAGATCACACAAATAAGTGATCTGACAAAAAAACAAAACAAAAAAGACAAGCAATTCTTAAACAGTGGCTAATATTGGATGTCCCATTCATTTTCAGTTATTCTGTAATTAATATCCACACAATCAAATAAATCTCAATTCAGTCCCTTTCCTATCTGTCAAAGTCTAGCATGTGTGATTACCTACATATAGGCTACACCTCTGTATTCCACTTTCAAACACAGCTTACGTGGCCAGACACGACCTGGCTCAAAGGCACGCTAACTGATGGCGATAAAAAAAAAGTTATGAGTTCTGTGGTTCCAGCAATCAGCTGATTGGATCCACCTTTTTTTTTTTTTACCAAAGGTAAAAAAAAAAAAAACGGGGGGAGGACCCTACAACCTTTGCTCCACTGAATGCGGGACATATCAGTCATACGCTGGATAGATTTTCAGCATGGGACACATATTTTTTCCAGTTTACAAAATTTTTCACTGGGTCTGAGGTGTGTATGAAAAAAATGTGTTTTGGTTAACGTTTAGAGGGTCAAAAATGTGATAGTTTAGACGGAATAATAATAATAAACACATCAATAAAAAACAAAACACTTACAATAGATCAGTGGCGCTCAGTCTTTGTCAGTCACGCCCTCAAGGTTCAGATCATTATTTGCCCTCAGTATCGCCCCAGCGTGACAATATAAGCACTGTCTCAATCTTAGCATTAAAGTTTTAAAAACACTTTTAATAACAAAATATTGCTAAAATATAAACTGATGCACTACATGTGAGATCGTACTTTATATATAATATTATTATGGCGATGCCCAAGGCTAGAGAGGGGTGACACCCCGCCTCTGGAGGGTGGCGTCACCTGAAGTATATAAGCCATTTGCAGGAGACATTGTCTCTTCGCTGTGGCTCCTGCGCTCACGGTAGGAACTCCTGTGTTCCTGGTTCTCGTTGTAATAAAACTTATAAAATGTCACCTCGACTCCTCCATAATTTGAGACACAACATTTGGCGACAAGGATATACGGAGATAGAGAGGGCTGCTACCACGCTTCGTCCTTTTTTGGAGGTTCCGGGTGAGCCGTTGGTCCCTTGGGCTATCTGTTGTAAGCTAACTATCTGTTGTAAGCTAACTATCTGTTGACGTTAGACCTCGGCGACCTTGACAAATTAAGAACGAGGGCTATTCTGGTCCATAACCTGAGTATGGAGGCCAGAGAATCCTGAGCACGCTTGGAGGAGGTGACTCTTTCGACAACATTGTGAGGCTCATGGCCGGCTACTTTTGCGCCCCTGAGAACATCATAATGCGGCGCATCCAGTTCAGGCAGCGGCACCAGCGACCCGGAGAGTTGGTCCAGCAGTTTGTGGCGGACCTTCGACAGCTGGTGGGTGAGTGCAGGTTTGGAGCTTTGGAGGAGGAGCTGATCCGCGACCAGTTGGCTGAACACGTGGCCTACTCCTCGGCAAGAGTTCGCCTGCTAACCCATGCTGGTGAGCTAATACTGCTAGCAGCCTTGGAGCTAGCGCAGCAACACAAGGAACCAGAACGGCTGACGAGGAATCTCAGTGATAAGGAAGCCCTGCCCAGGAATGACACACAGTGGAAGACTCTGGCCTTGGATTCGGATGATGGCAGCGACGTTGAGTACGCGGCCATCGTAAAAATAAAGTCCACCTCGGGGACACCGAGATGCTACGGCTGCGGATCCAACAGGCACCGCTATAGAGCGAGGGAGTACACAGCGAGGGGCAGGCGTTGTGGACAGTGTGGTCTGCTCCACCACTTTGCCAGAGTTTGCCGCAACTTTGACATGGAGGAACGGAGACCTGCAAAGAACAGAGTAAAAAAGAAGATGCCTACGGTGGCCACACTGTCTCGCCCAACACAGACGGTCGTATTGTCCGTAACATTCTGTTGGATGGGACGGCAATACCGATGCTGGTGGACACAGGGTTGGTGGCCTCCATCCTAAACTTGGCAACAGTGAGATGGTGTTTTCCCCACTACACTGTGAGTAAGACGAGCATAGCCTGTTATGGGTATGGCAATAAAATCCTTGATATCGTGGGCTTGGTGTGGCTGTCTGTGAGGTATAAGGAGGCCTCTATGTGTGCAGCTGAGTTCATGGTGGCTCGAGAAGGTAATAATTTAATGGGCTGTGACTTGTTTTACGGGCTTGGGTTCTCCATCACCTGCGGAGAAGTGGAGGAGTGGTCAGGTGGTGGACTGTGGGACCAGCCATTTTATGTGGGAAGTGGCGAAGAAGAGTGGGACTTAGGGTGGCCCATTTCAAGTGAAGAGGGACTCCTCCAGCACCAGAGTACGCCGAGGAGACGGGGGCTCCGTGCCAGTGTTTGTGGTCCCAAGAACGAGGGACCCGAACGGCATGGTTTAGCCCCCGCAAAGGCGGAAGGGTCCAGAGAGCGAGCGCAGCGGGGCTCCGGTGGCCAGCTGAGTACCACTGTTGAGGCAGACGCTGCCGGTTCCGCTCCAACACAACAACCACAAGTAACCGGGGCAAGACCAGATGGCATGAACCCTAGCCGTGCCAAAAATGAAAACAAGGCACTAGGCTCGAGCAAGCTAGGCGTACTGCTGAGGAGCCGTAAAAGTGGCAGATCACGACGCAGAGGACAGAGAAAGCCAGTGAGCGCTCCCTTGGGCGAGGGTGATGACGTCCGCCCTAGGGTCGATCCTTGGCTAGGACAGGTGCATAGTTTGAGAGAACTGAAAGTTAGATAGAATAATCTACGGGTGGTTCAGTCAGACGGTAACGGGTACCTGAAACTGATTGATGGGTAGAGATGGCACCCGAACGAGCTGCGGCGTTTGGGTAGAAAGGAAAGTCAATGCAGCCCGTCTCCGGTCACAAGAAAACGGAGACGCTCTGGGAGTGGGCCGCGGGACGGACACTCCAGAGGGAGGCCTTCGAGAGACCCGGGTTGAGACTTTACGTGGGGCTTACGGTGTGTCTGGTCCAGTGCATTTGACAGTGTGTCTGATAAAGTTGATGTTAAATTGTTCATAATAAGTTCAAAAGAGGTAAAGAATAAACAAAAGACACAATTATTGTAAATATAGAAGATAAAATGTGTGATGTTGACTATTTGAATAGATGTTTTATATGCACATGACCACCGTTGTAAGTTGTGAATGCCTTGTGACTGAATGTTGTGTGTGTTGAGGGTGCAGTTACACCTGGGTACGAGAATTAGTATGGGGGTGTAAGTGTGATATTGTGTGATTTGTGTAGTTTTTTTGTGTCAGGAATCTCTGTGTCTGCCTATGTAATATCCTGCGAGTTTATGGAGTTGGGTACCGCCATTGTTCATGTTTGTAATTACTGTTTGATTGTATATATATATATATATAACTAATTATTTTGGGATTAATTTATTTTGGTGTGTGGCTGTTTTCTTTTCATTGACTGTTGTGTTTATGTAGCGGTATGCTCCGTTGGGCCAGTGTGGTGTGTGTGTGTGTGTGTGTGTGTGTGTGTGTGTGTGTGTAGGCCTATATCCATTTTGGTATTAGAGTGTGAATCGGGTGTAAATTATTAGTTGGGTGAATTTGTATGCTTGCGTTTTTCGCGGGGTGGGGGGGTGAGATTGTATATTACACTGGTCAACCAGATTTATTGTCGAAGTTTTTTTTTAGCTGATTTAGGACAATTTTGATGTGCTGAATCCAAAAATCACGTTGGTTTTGCTCAATCAGGTCAGCTTTTTGAATTATGGCCACATGTTGTTTTATATGTTTTTGTTTACATGTACGGGTATTTTTGCTTTATATGATGCAAAATTCTTTTTTATGTCTTGAAATTCTCTGAATTTTGAACAATGATGACGTAACATTCAATTTACATGTACTTACCTTTATATAAAGGTAAGTACATGCACAGTACTAAGTAAGTACTGTGCATGTACGCCTCTGGGGCATGGCGTCGCCTGAGGTATATAAGCCATTTGCGGGAGACATAATGTCTCTTCGCTGTGGCTCCTGAACTCGCTGTAGAGACTCCTGTGTTCCTGGTTCTCATTGTAATAAAACTTATAAAACATCACCTCGACTCCTCCATAATTTGAGACACAACACTACAATGGGTCTTAAATATTTGAAAACATGTCCTGTTATAGTACTGTATGAGTTTATTGACGATACACCGAAGAAATTTAATATTACACTGAACTGTATCACTGAACAGTGATATAAACTAAAATAATTATAATGATGACTCAACAACTCCCATTCCCCAAAGTGCAAGATACACTATTATCTTGAATATAAGTGATAAAAGATCACACAAATAAGTGATCTGACAAACAAATAAACAAGGGATCTGAAAAGGTTGCTAACATTGGATGTCCCATTCATTTTCAGTAATTAGGTATTCTGTAATTAATATTCACACAAATAAATCTTAGTGCCATTTACTCCCTTTTATATTTGTCAAAGTCTAATATGTGACTGCCTACATATAGGCGACACCTCTTTGTATTCCACTTTCAAACACAACCTTCATTTGGGCCTGTAAAGCCTGACTGGGATACCTGTTCAGACAGAAATACTTGCATTCTACCAGCATGCGCTAGTAATAATTTCAGGAGTCCATAGCTGAGTTTTTTTGGGGCTTTTTTTGGGCTGGCGGTCTCCAGGGTCAAGGTCAAGGTCAGAAGAAGCACCACGTCTTCATCAGTCGACTTGACCCCACCACCAGACCCCACCATGTACGCTCCCATATCAATACTCACGTTAAACTAAAAGACGATCTCAAGATTGAGCAACTAGAAACCAAGTATGATGGTTATGCCTCCTTCAAGATTACATGTCCTGCCAGCTGCAGCAAGAAGTTGCTTGACAAAAATGTGTGGCCATCTGGTTTATACCTGAAATGTACCAAGATGGCGCCCACAGCGGTCGACATGGTGCTTCGCTGCGCTCTTTGTTTGTTTTTGTTTGTCAATTGTGTGTCTGCTTGCACTTATACCCGTGAAGAACTTCTAAATATCAGGACTTTCACCCCCACGGACCTCCTCCCAGTTTTTCTAGCCCCTGCCGCCGATCTGGTTTATTGCTTGGCTCGGAAAGTGAGACAGCGAAAGAGAGGTAGACGAGCGGGCGCTCTCGTGCGGCTTCGCAGGAGAGGCTCGCGAACGGCGCTGCCTGGCATATTTCTGTCCAATACCAACTCTCTCTCTAACAAGGTAGATGAACTGAGACTGCTGATGCGTTTTAAGGACCTCGCCTCCTCAGCTGCCCTCTGCTTTACTGAGACCTGGCTCCGGGAAAATATACCAGACAGCGCGCTGCGCCTCGACGGCTTCCAGCTCTTCCGTGCTGATCGTGACACAGAGCTTTCCGGCAAGACCACAGGAGGCGGAGTCTGCTTCTACATCAACTGCAGCTGGTGCTCTGATGTAACGGTAATTTCCAAACACTGTTCTCCCGCCCTGGAATTTCTTGTTATCAATTGCAAGCCTTTTTATTCCCCGCGGGAGTTTGCTTCTTTTATACTGATCGCTGTGTACGCCCCACCCGACGCGGACACGCGCGAACCTCAGCGCGTGCTCGCGGATCACATTCAACACACAGAGCGGAGTTTCCCACACTCGCTGATTATTGTGGCTGGCGACTTTAATCAGTGCAATCTGAGCCACGATCTCCCCCGCTACAAACAGTTTATTAAATGCCCCACCAGAGGATTAAACACACTGGATCACTGTTACACCACAGTGAAAGACGCATATCGCGCTGTCCCTCGAGCTGCGCTGGGATTATCTGATCATGTAATGGTTCACCTCATCCCCACATACAGACAGAGATTGAAGCTCACTAAACCTGTTGTGAGCACTACGAAGATACGGACCAGTGATGCTGAGGAGAAGCTGGAAACGTGCATGGAAATATCTGACTGGGGCATGTTTAAAGCAGCCACGCATGATCTGGATGAGTACACGGACACTGTGAACTCATATATCCACTTTTGTGAAGAGAACATTCTTCCATCACGCACCAGGGTGAGTTACTCTAATGACAAACCCTGGTTCACAGCTAAGCTCAGACAGATCAGGAAGGAGAAGGAAGCAGCGCTGAAAAGTGGAGACAGGGACTGCTACAGGGAGGTTAAATACCGGTTTAACAGAGAGTTGAAGAGGGCTAAATCTGTATATTTAGAGAGACTCCAGCAGCAGTTCACTGCTAATGATTCGGCTTCCGTGTGGAGAGGACTGAGGCAAATCACCAACTATCGACCTCAGGCTCCTAAAGGTCAGGATGACAAAGCCCTTTGTCAAAGACTGTCCCAACACTATGCCCGTTTTGACACCTCGTCATCTGTGTCCAACTCCCCCCCTCCCTCCAGCTCCACAGCCTCCACATTCCCTACTTCATTAAAGGCACCCCCACTCCCCCCTCCCCTTATCATCAGTGAGCAGGATGTGCTCAAACAGTTCTCCAGACTGAACCCGCGCAAGGCCCCCGGCCCAGACGGCGTGTCTCCCTCCACCCTGAGACACTGTGCGAAACAGCTGGCTCCTGTCTTCACAGACATTTTTAACACCTCCCTTAAGTTATGCCACGTGCCGTCCTGCCTCAAATCCTCCACCATCATCCCTGTCCCCAAGAAGCCACGGATCACTGGACTTAATGACTACAGACCTGTAGCGCTCACCTCTGTAGTCATGAAGTCCTTTGAGCGCCTGGTCCTGTCCCACCTCAAGTCCATCACCACCCCTCTCCTGGACCCGCTGCAGTTTGCCTACCGAGCCAACAGGTCTGTAGACGACGCAGTCAACCTGGCCCTCCACTCCATCCTGCAGCACCTGGACTCCCCGGGAACCTACGCCAGGATCCTGTTTGTGGACTTCAGCTCCGCATTCAACACCATCCGCCCCGCTCTGCTCCGGGACAAGCTGTCCCTGCTCAATGTGCCTGACTCCCTCTGCAGGTGGATCACCGACTTCCTGACGGACCGGAGGCAGCATGTGCGGCTGGGAAAGACTGTCTCAGACTATACTAGCATCAGCACCGGATCACCCCAGGGCTGTGTACTTTCCCCCCTACTCTTCTCCCTTTACACCAACTCCTGCACCTCCTCCCACCAGTCTGTCAAGTTGATCAAGTTTGCGGACGACACCACCCTCATCGGGCTCATCTCCAACGGCGACGAGTCCGCCTACAGGAGAGAGGTGGCCCAGCTGGCGTCCTGGTGCAACAATAACAACCTGCAGCTGAACGCTCTGAAGACAGTGGAGATGATTGTAGACTTCAGGAAAGTCACTACCCCTCTGCCCCCCTCACCCTCTCAGGCTCTCCCATCACCACTGCTGATTCCTTCCGCTTCCTAGGCACTACCATCACCAGGGACCTCAAATGGGAGCCGACCATCAGCTCACTCATCAAAAAAGCCCAGCAGAGGATGTTCTTCCTGCGGCAGCTGAGGAAGCTCAAGCTACCCACCAAGATGTTAGTGCAGTTCTACACAGCCATCATCGAGTCCATCCTCACCACCTCCATAACCGTGTGGTACGCAGGAGCCACTGCCAGGGACAGACTAAGGCTGCAGCGCGTCGTGCGCACTGCTGAGAAGGTGATCGGCTGCAAGCTCCCATCTCTCCTGGATCTGTACATCTCCAGGACCCGGAGGCGTGCTGGCCGGATCATAGCCGATCCCTCACACCCTGGTCACGTACTGTTTGCCCCCCTCCCCTCTGGTAGAAGACTTCGGTCCATCCAGACTAAAACCTCCCGTCACATGAACAGCTTCTTCCCCTCTGCCATCAGACTGCTGAACACTAAGTGACTTATTGACTCTCGTGCACCATGTACAGCAGCTCAACCAGACTCATGTCAATCATCACTGTTTTCTTCCTGCATTACCGACTGCACTATATAGTTCTCCACAGTATCTGCTGCTCGCTAATATATTTTAACTGTTGACCAGTATCACTTAATCTTATTCTACACTTTATTACATGTATAGTTTATTTCTTTTATCTTATCATGTTTAATGTTGCAGCATTGTACCGAGACAAATTCCTAGTTTGTGTACTACATGAACAATGGCAATAAATCTGATTCTGATTCTGACCTTCGACAGTTTTTTGAGAGGAAATGATCTACATGTGATTGTCATTATTGTGTTTGTCATTATACTCATTCAATAGTAGGACCAACCTTAGAATATGTTCATTCAACTGCCAGAATGTAAAAACTTCATCTAACGAGATCTCCAGGTTATGTGATAACCATGACATTGTGTTGTTGCAGGAACACTGGTTGTTCGAAAACGAATTGTCTATTCTGAGCAGATTACATAGTGACTTTATAGGACAAGGGGTTTCTTTTATGGATACGGAAGAACGTGTTATCTTAGGTCGCCCCTATGGCGGCGTCGGTATCCTATGGCGGAAGTCACTTGCGAACAGTTGTGTTGTGAAAACTTACGATTGCTTAAGAGTTACAGGTATTGAAGTCAACCTGGGTGACTTTCACTGTCTTATATTATGTGTATATTTCCCCTTTGACAGTGTTGAAAACTTGGATGAATACTTGCACTGCCTGAGTCTTGTTAAACGTATCACCGAGGACTTTCCAACTCCATATGTGTTCACAATTGGTGACTTCAACGCTAATACAGCACGTTCAAGTTGTTTTGGAGACGAACTGGTGTCTTTCTGTGAGAGTTACTCCTTACACATCTCGGACAGGATTATCTTACCAGGTGATACCTTTACTCATGTTAGCTTGGCTCATGGCTCTACATCATGGCTTGATCACTGTGTGACTACATCCTCAGGCCATGATAACGTGTCCAATATCAAAGTTCTGTTTGACTATGTGAGTTCTGATCATGTACCTTTATCTATAGATATTGAGGTATCTAGTGCTGTAAGTGGCCCCCGGGAAGCTCCCTCAGCCACAACGGGCAGTAGAACATACAAATGGTGTGATGCCACAGCGTCAGACCTGTCCAGATATAAGAAACTTACTCGTAGGAAACTCTGTAACATCCGTGCTCCTATGGACGCCATCAGGTGTCACGACCGTAATTGTGCGGCACACAGGGACGATATCGACAGGTTCTACAGTGATATTGTTGATGCTCTTAATTACTGTGTGAGTGAATGCATTCCTAGTCACAGTGTGACCACCCAATATAACGTCCCAGGCTGGAATGATGTCGGTAGCGAGGCTCACACAGCTGCTCGGGATGCTTTTTTGTGGTGGAGGAGTAATAGCAAACCACGTTCGGGTCCAATATTTGAAAACATGAAAAATTGCAGGGCTAGGTTCAAATATGCTCTACGAGCATGCAGGCGCAATGAAGAAAGTATCAAATGTGACCAGCTAGCTAATCACATGAGTGAACTGAACATGGTAGAATTCTGGAAACAAATGAAGGCTATGAGCTCCCACCGGTCTGTCAGATCAAACACTATTGATGGTGTGACTGGTGACGTTAATATTGCTGAAAAGTGGAAATGTCAATATGAAGCTATTTTCAACTCAGTCAAGAATGTTTCAATGAAGGATTCTGTTATGCATGATATTCGTCTGTATAACGACATGTTTGATGCCTCTGATATTTCTGCTGTTACTCCTGTTGAAGTTGATTCACTGATCAAAGTTCTCAAGAAAGGCAAATCAGCTGGCCCTGACTGTCTCACCAGTGAATGCCTCATCAACGCTGATTTCAATTTGTGTATTCTGTTGTCATTGTGTTTTAACTGTATGTTTGTTCATGGTTACATGCCAGATATGTTGATGGACTCTGTTATTATTCCTTTAGTGAAAAACAAGTGTGCCAGTCTTTCTGATATGAACAACTACAGACCTATAGCTATTGCAAATGTTATATCTAAACTGTTAGAGGGTTTATTCCTGAACAGAATTGAGGATTATCTGTGGACAAACGACAATCAGTTTGGTTTCAAATCAGCTCTTTCAACTGACAAGGCTGTTTACCTACTCCATGAATTTGTTGACTACTTCAGAAGCCATTCCACTAGTGTCTATGCTACGTTCCTAGATGCTAGCAAAGCTTTTGACAGGATTAACCACTGGTGTTTGTTCAGAAAACTAATCGATCGAGGTATTCCTATTTACATTGTTAGCATCCTGCTATACTGGTACAGAAGGCAGTCTATGGTTGTTAGATGGGGCAATGTCACCTCATCCAAATTTCATGTGACCAACGGTGTTAAACAAGGTGGTATACTGTCACCCTTGTTGTTTAATGTCTATGTTGATGATCTCAGTGTACTGTTGAACAATACTAATGTGGGCGGCTCCTTTAACGGTGCACTGTTAAATCACATTTTCTACGCTGATGACCTCTGTTTGTTAAGTTTGTCTACTGCAGCGATGCAACATCTCCTTTCGGTATGTGAAAAATTTGGTGAAAAAAATGACATCCTGTTCAACTGTACTAAATCTATGTGTATGGCTTTCAAACCAAAGGGTGTCAATACGTCGAATCCTGTTATGCCACTCTGTGGTAATAGCTTGAACTTTGTTGAAAAAGTCAAATACCTAGGTGTGTGGATTGAATCTGATAAGACCAATGTTGATTGTAACAGGCATCTCAGGAAACTGTACGCTCAAACAAATTTACTGTTGCGAAATTTCCATAGATGTTCTCCTGATGTCAAATGTATGTTGTTCAAGACCTTCTGTACCTCAATGTACTGCTCGCCTTTATGGTTTAATAGCAATGTTGCTGTTAGGAACAAAATCCGCATTGCATATAATAACTCCCTAAGAAGGTTGTTAGATGTACCACGAAGGTCGAGTGCAAGCAAGATGTTTGTGTCTGTGAACATTCCGTCTTTTGGCGAATTGATACGTAAGAATGTTTACAGTTTTTTGAGAAGGTTGCTGGCATGTAACAATCATCTTATATCAGCAATTGTCAACTCGTCACTCACACTTCATTCCAGCATTTGGAAATGGTGGCGTTCTATTTTATACTGAGCCCATTATTGCATGTTATTGTTGTTACAAGAGCGCCGAGTGTCTGCTGATCTGTATATACTTTTATTTATTTATCTATTTTCTACTCGTTTTAGTTTTGCTCATAATATGAACCCTGAGTTTGAAATAAACGTTTGAATTTGAATTTGAATTTTTTGTGGCAACCCAGGTCCTCTCAAAGTCATGACTGTTTTGACATCAGATAAAATGCATTGAGCCTGTTCTAAATAAGATAGTTGATGTCAAAAAAAGAGGAGATTAGGAGGATTGTTCAGTTTTGAAAGTTGGACTTTTTTCATAATTAGTTGGTATAAACGCAGATAAAAGTTAAGTTACTGTCGTTTGAGAACAAAGCAGAGGAACGAAGGAGGAAGCAGAAGGCAGTGGGTCATCTTGATCATGTGTATGCTTCGGTCTAACGCAGGACTGCAAAAAAAATGAAACTGTGTTGTAAACGTTTGACAGATATGAGTTTTAATAGTAAAATATATAATTTAACAAACAAGTTATGTGATATGGATTATTTTGTTTTTAAAATCATTATTCTCTGTCCGCGAAACGTTTACGTTAAATAGCGGGAGCTGCAAACCGGATGATTGCGTCAAGACGTAAAGCACGTTGGCGCGAGCGTTTGTTTTGTAACTTCAGAAAAACAAAATGTAAGTCTAATTTTACTCATTCTGAACGATTTTATCAACCAGTTATATATTGTTGATATCACGTTTCATCACTAAAAACGTACTTGTGTTAAAGTTACTGAATGTGTGGCGCTTCTAGTTAGCTGTAATACCACCGTGTGTGTGTGTTAGCTAAGCCTGCTTTCCTCTCTGTGAATGCTGTTAGCCTGCGCTTTCATCGCTTTTTCTTGAGACGATGCGCAAAAAGAAAGGCACCTCTGAGGACAGAGGAGAGAATTCTTCCGCCACCAACAGTAAGTCCAGTGGACCTTCTCAACAGCTCTGATTTGTGTTTACATTTATCTATATAACCCGGAAGTTGGCGCTCTGCTCTGTCAATGAGTTTGTACTTTTGTGAGGAATGATTCAGAGGAATCCAAGCTCCTTAGTATGAAAAGAGTATTTGAGTTTTGAGCCGGACGTAAATGACTTGAGATGGCTCACAAATAACTGTAGACCGGTCTGACACCTTTGATCTGCTTCTTCTTAAATATGCAACTTTCCTAAACTTAAGGCTTCATTTTTACAAATTTTAAACTTACTTTTTGCAACTTTGCTCCCACATTATGAGACTTTTCTTATAATTTTGCAGCTTTATTTTTGTAAATTTGTACGTTTTTTTGTTTTAAAACTTCACCTTCCACCTTACTCTTAACTTTGTAAAGTTTTTACTGTAAATCTGCAGTGTTTTACTCTTAATTCTGTGACCTTTTCCACACAGATCTGCAACATTTTCACAGATTTCTTTTTCCCTATTTTTTTCATATTATCATGCTACGTTTTTAATTTTTTTAATAAATGTGCTGCTTTTGTCTAACATTTCTGCATTATTGTTGTAAAATTATGTTTTTGTAAAATTTATTCCTAAATTTGGAACACTCTTTTTGACGTTGATTTGTGGCTTTTTTTTTTTTAAACTAAATTGTTATTTTCCTGTGAATTTGCACTTTTTTTTTGTACGTAAATGTTAAATTTGCAGCTTTTTTGTGATCAAACTGTTCTTCTATTAAGACAAGGCAAAGGGACGTCTCATACCTTATCTTAATAGAAGAACAATATCAGTTTTATCGTTAAGAAGAAAAAATGAACCTGTTTGAGGTATTTCTTGTGATCTTTTTTTTTATATATATATATATTTTTAGTCAAAGCCACAGGGACCACTGCTTCTATATACAACAGAATCACATTTGTTTCTTGTAGATGCAAAGAAGAGACGTATTGCTGGTCGCCAAGCTAAGGAATCGGCACCGGAGGAGACAAATGAAAGCGTGTTTGGGGTCTTTGTAAGGGAGGCAGGTGTCACCCTGAAACACGGCGCCACACCCAATGAGATTGGTAAACACACCTAATTAAATTTTTTGTCACGTTAAACCAGTGAAGTTGAATAAAGGGTCGGATGGATGTTGTCTCATCTCTTCTAGCTGTTGATCTAGTAGTTTTCCAAAAGCGGATCCAGAAACAACTGCAAAAGAGTCCCAGGTTCCCTAGTGTGGGTATAAATCCCGGAGCCACCCCTGAGCTGACCACAATAATAAATACATCTGCTGTCAGTTTGCCCCTCATGTTTAATCACTTGTCTGTTGCTTAGATCATGCAGGAATTCGTCACTGGATTGGAGGCATTTGTTGAGAGTCCTGAACAGTTCAGGAACTGCCTCCTTCCATGTGTTCCACAGTTTCCTGATGGAGAATCCAGGTAGTTATTTTGAAAGCCCCAAGCTATGTTTAGCAGCTCTATAGATTATAGTGAGCCCAGTCAGGACTCTTCGTCATGTGTCTGTACTCTCTATCATAATAATATGTTTTCCTCTGTGCAGCAGTTCTTTTAGCTCATTCCAGGAAAGTCTGCTGCGCATGTTGCTGGGCGTTGAGATGTTGCAGGTACGACTTTCTGCATATACAACAAAGGCAAATGAATCACTTGGTGTATAAATAATCTCAGATTTTCTTCCTCCATCCTTAAGGAGTTGCTTTCTCTTTCAGACTTTGATCATCAAGACTTTGCTTGAGAAACTGCCAGAATATTTATTTGATGGGTTTGTATCCAGTGGACTCACTTTGCAACTTCTAAAAACATTCCTAGACCAGCCACACACCAAAAGATAATCAGGACAATATTGGACCCGATTCTTCCCCTATGACAATTGTCAGGAACGTCCAAATAATCTTGGTGATAATAACAGACTTTCTTGTGGTGTGAGATGCCCAATCTGCCTGGAAGAATTCACGGCTGCTTTGATTTGAACTCGTGAATATTCATAAGCTGATATCTAGTTGTGTGTCTTTGATTGTCATGTGAATGACACAGGAACTGAAAATGAGCTGTTGGAAGATGGAAGCACAGTCCGTAGTGTTTGTTTGGGCTTAGCTCACATTTGACCCTGAGATAGTTTATGGGATTTCCTGGACCCGAGTTGCTGGTTCCACTGGTTTCCTTTGCCTGTTTTTTTTTTTTTTTTTTTTTTTTTTTTTTTTTTCAGGAAGCCATTTGTAAAAAGAAAATGATAAGTTGATATTTTAAAAATAATATGAGGTGCCAAATGGACAAAAGCTGACCCAAAAATATGGAAGAGAGATACCGGGTATACCAGAGTCCTATTGTGAGGGCTTGTTTTCACAGACAGATTTGCTTGTTTGTAGGGCTGGGCGACGTGACCTTAAATCAGCATCACAATTAATTGAACGTTTTACTTCGGTTTTGGTTTTTGAACTATTTTTTTCCCCCTTTCTTCTTCTCCCTCATAGTTTACGGATGTGGCTCGTAAGTGTAAATTTGTTATATTGCTAAAGCTGGGATATGTTTTCTAATGAAAAACTATACCAATAATACGCATAAATAAATACAAAAGTGATATGGAACCAATATGAGTGACCCAGTTAAAGAAGGTAAATTATTTTAATTGTGCAAACTACAACATAATAAAATCATATTGGGGAAAAAAAACACAATTTCCTTTCAAAACAAAATATATCAAGATTTTCTTTCTATTGGATAAATAAGAAATGAACTTAATACTGCAGATTATGCATTTATATTTATTTATTAATTTATTTATCATTCCACTTTCACTGGGGCCAGTCGGTCCGTGTTGTTCTGAAGACTTTTTCCTCCACATCTGCCGCTGTCCTCCACTCATGCTGTCTACGGTGAGGTGCATATGTTTAACTATATTCCTTCATTTGATGGAAGTATCTTTCTGTCAGAGAGATGCTTTCATTTCAGCTGCGTTCAAATTGCATAGGCGTGCAACCTGAGCGGCGGGGAGGCATGTGCGTATATTTTAGTTTCACCCCTCCTGATGCTTTAGGGCTACAGAGACCCCAGCATTGCTTCCTGTCGGTGAAGGAGGCGGTCGCTGGAGGCCGCTGTGCTGACTACTGAACGCACACATACATTCTCACACGATGGGCCAATGGGGCCCCTTACTCTCTAATCCACAATAAACACACACACACCGTCCCGAGTGGACGCTGCTGACCCACCTTCATCTGTCCCCAGCAAATCACATGCATGATTTATGATAAGGATTTAGAAAAATAACGTGCACCATCGGGATGTAAGGTGTGGAAATTGTTGTGAATGGTGGATGCGTCTCAGCTGGGGAACTCCAGCTGTAAGATGAGCGGCTGCTGCTGGTCAGAGGAGCGGCGTTCCTGCTGAAACTCTCAAGGAGAAATTTCACTTGTTTGTGGTTCCTAACTAATCCAAGCACAAACGACTCACAATACCTGTTTGTTTGTTTTTTTTCCCCTCCGGTGTTCATTTTAACAGTTTCCTGTGACGGTCGCATCATTTTCCTCGCCTGTTCTTGATCAGTACTTTTAGCTGAGAACAATCTGTTCTGCAGCATTACAGCTGCTCTTTCAGGTATGCAACAGTATGGAGGTATTTTCAAATTCCATACTGTGTGGGAAATTAAGAGGTTGGAACAGGGGAGAGGGGGAATCCCCCCCTTCCCCCCAAAAAAATAATCAACATGGTTTGCATCGATTCCATTGGTTATAGATCCTGAGTTTAGGTTATGTTATCTTTGAGCCCTACTTGTTTGCTGCACAAAATCTGGCAACACTGATGGGGACTGGTTGTTTGTGAGTGGAATCTGTTAGTATGTGGTGTGGTGTCCTCTTCACATTGCTGCACTCCACACTCTATATAAAACTGAAAACTGTTTTTTGTTTGTTTGTTTGTTTGTTTGTTTACAGTTCTCAAAATCTCTTGAAAAAAATCTTTTGTTGTGTGCCAGGCCTTTTTGTGGTGTCCTTGAAATTGTTTTCCTAATGCTATTTGTGCTGCTTACCACACAGCGGTAACGATGATATACCACGCATGATTATAAAGCAGCTCAAATGGCTCGACCGAGTTGTGGACCCCAAGGTAACAATTTCTGAGATGAAAGGCTTTATCACAGTTATTAAAGGCATTTGAGGTGTTTTGTGTGTGCCGTAATCTTCCATTTATTTGGTGACTTTAACATGGTGGTGTGGGTTTTTTTTTCTTCCCTTCTCTCAATCTTGCAGGAGTTGGCAGCCAAGCTCATGGAGTTGGTGTCGGTGGCTCCAGTGGAGGTTCAGCGTGACATCATCACCAGCCTACCAGAGATCCTGGAAGACTCCCAACACAGTGATGTAGCCAGGCAGCTCAAGTGTGTACTCCGATTTGCTATTACAGATCTGCTCTTGTGGTACTTAAATGTGTGGTTTGACATTGTTTTTACCACTGCTGGCTTCAGCTCTTTACTCCAGGAGAACACTCAGTTAACTGTCCCCATCCTTGATGCCCTCTCAAGTCTCAACCTAAGTTCCTCCTTGCTGTCAGAGGTATAACACACATGCAATCACCTGCATACAGGGCTTTGTATTTGTGCTGACCACTCACGAAGACGTTTCACTAGCTTATTTCCATGTTTTACTTGATAACCTGGGCAGTGTGGTGGTTGTAGTGGTTAGCACTATCACCTCACGTTAACCCCTTGCACTCCGGTCAATTTTCCTGAAAACGCCAAAAAATAATGTGCCCAAAGTAAATCGAAAGCTGTTCTTCAACCCTTTGCAGGTCTCATTTAAAAGAAAACACTTTGAATTTTTTGGCAAAACAGTCATAATCTCTCTAAGTGCTCCGGCCACTGAGTTAGTCATTTAAACATGGTGAACTTGAAGAAAATAAATTTGGCCTGGGTGTTTTTTTGGATACAAATGCTTGCAAATAACACACAGCTTCAGATCCGGGCTGGAAAATGCAACAGAAATGTAGAACCAAGTGTTATCCAGCTGAGGTCCAAATTTTGTAACAATACCACAAAAAATGAATATATTACACAGCTTTGTTCTCAGGCTGTTCCCAGGCATTTTGGAACTGTGCCAAATTGTGCCAAATGGCACAGTTTGGAAAAACGTCTGTAACTTTTGAATGATTCAATGTAGAAGCTTCATTTTGGGCTCTAATGAAAGGTGACACTCAGGGCTGTGTGTGTGTGTGTGTGTGTGTGGGGGGGGGGTTGTCCCCCCCCCCCCCTCGCTACAGAGGACAGAGATTGGCCATCGCTACATAACGGATTACACTCGGATGTGGCGATGTGGCCACAGCAGCGCTGTCACCGCGGCTCCCCCCCCCCTCCCGCTACAGAATAGTAGCGGCGGGGGGGGCGTTCACGGTCCGGAGGCGGCGAACGAACCGTGTACCGCAGCGCACGCACTTCGGACATCGTGCGCCGCACAGTTGTAATTTACCGATCGGTCAAAAGTCATTTTTGATTACAATTTTCAGGGATAAAAAATAATTTGGCTTATAACACCTTACCTATTCACAGCCACATTGTCCTGGCCAACTTCTCTTCCTCATTGTCAGACGAACACGACACTGGTCCGCTCGTGGTTCTGATCTCGCGACCCGGTCAAAACATAATTCCATGATTGCGGTTTTGGCGAATGATTTACGACCTTTGTCGTCGGCCTCCGTCGGTCTATGATGACCATATAAGAGAATCCTAAACACTCTGCTGGAATTAAAAAAATAAAAAAATAAAGCACTGCCTGTGGCTGCTGAAGCAGTCTCTCTTCACCCAGCTTTAGACAAAACAGCTCAGCGAACTTCTGTGCTTCAATTGGCTCGCTGCGTTGGTAGGTGGGTCCTTCTTGCTAAGTTTTCAGTCATTGGTTCTTCAAGGTTTCAGAAACTCAATTCAAGGCTCTTATTAGTCGAATGAGAGGTCAGTCAGATGAACTAATCTGTTCGCGGCTGTGTCTGCAGCTTTTATTTTCAGTGCGTGCTTGGACGCCATACACCACCTACATCACAATCTCCATCATGCGTCCTAGAGCGCACGAGGGCACTCTCGTGCGCTCTAGGACGCAGAGACTTGCCCGTCCACGGTACAACGGAGTGCAAGAGGTTAAGAAGGTTGTGGATTCAAATCCACCAGAGCCTATCAGTGTAGATTTTTACATCTTCTTCCCATGCTTGTGTGGGTTTACTTTGGGTGCTTCAGTTTCCTCCCACATTCCCAAAACATGCAAATTTGGTTAGCTGGAGATTCTAATGTGTGAATGTGTGTGTGAATGGTGAAGGGTTTGGCAGTGCACTGTGGATGCCCTTGAATTTCCCTCTGGGATTAATAAAGTAAAACAAACTAACATATTTATATGCAAGGATAGTAATAGTTCTGACACTACCAGCTGCTTGTTACTTTCAGCCATCACCAAAATACAAAGCTGCAAGACATTGCACCCTCAGCTGTTAACAATTGGAAGTGCAGAAAATGGAAGCGGCACCTCCAGCAATGACATCAAGCCTCATTATAAAGGTCTAAAACATTGATGCAATGTTTGATATATTGATGGAAACATAATATATATGTTGAGTTTCCATTAGCAACATTTAAAGAAATAAAGATACCTGATGAGGGAATGCTTATATTATTACTTCGAAATAAAGCTTTCTGCTATTAGTTCAACTTCACAAAATTTTGCTGTCCAAGACTGTCAAAGAAAGATGAGATGACATGAGATGGTTTGGACATGTGCAGAGGAGGGACAGTGGATATATTGGACAAAGGATGTTGAGGATGGCGCTGCCAGGCAGGAGGTAAAGAGGAAGACCACAGAGAAGGTTCATGGATGCACTGAAGGAGGACATGGAGAGGGTTGGTGTTACAGAAAAAGAAGCAAGGGATAGGGTGAGATGGAGACAGAAGATCCGCTGTGGCGACCCCTAAAGGGAGCAGCCAAAAGAAGAAGACCATCAAAGAAAGTGTGATTAAGTTAGGTAAAACATAGGATTAACATAAGTAAAATGTAGAAACAAATGACCTCACATGCACTCAGTTTAGTAAAACACCGCCTCAAAATAGGATTTTTTTCTTGCATTGTCTCCCAAAAGAATCTGTAATCTTGTGAATTTTCCAACTTTTTTCTTGTAATTTTTTTCTCATACTTGTTTTTTACACATTTTTACATGTGACTTTGTGTCTTGTAATTTTGTGACTTTTTTTCTTTCCCATTTGTTTTTCCGCATGAATTTGGTACCTTTTTATGAAGAATATGCAGCATTTTAATGATAAATGTGATAGCTACTGAACCATAAATAATTTTTGTGAACTTGTGAATATTTTTATTCCTCTTTAGTTTTTGTCCTTTTCAAGTTTTCATCTGACTTTTGGTAAATGTGTTACTTTCTTTAAATTAGTGATTTTTATCACACTTTCACTGTTTTCTGATATTTTTTTTTAGTTTATTCTTTCAATTGTAACAGAATGTCCAACCTGATAAAGTGGCAGGTAATGCTTTATCAGGTGGGACATTATTCTGCTGGCGCTGATATCAAGCCCTGCCAGCATACATGCACCCCCACCCACTTGGGTGTTTTGACCTGACACCTGTCTGCTGTCTCAGGTCCGTGGAGCTGTCATGGCCAGGATGGCAGCGGTGCAGCTGGAGGACCTCCCCGTGGTGGTGAAATTCATCCTGCACTCTGTATCTGTCTCTGATGTATATGAGGTGAGAACTAAAGGCAATTTTTAATGAAAACCCTTTAGCTGTACTAATACTTTGATGTCATGGTATTTCTGTCTTGAAGCCAGCCAGTGTGGTGTGGATTTCTCTGTATCTCAAACGGGTTCATTTTGTCTTCTTCATGATAAACTGATCATGTTCTTCTATTAAGACAAAGCAAAGAGAAGTCTCATACCTTTGACATGTTTCAACTGTCACCTGCAGTCTTCTTCAGAAAACATCATCTGACATTCGTGATGTGTCATATCAGCTGTTTTATCCTTTCCGTAGGCGTGACTGACCTGTCAGATCTGCCAGGTCGGTCATGCCCCCCGCCGTGCGATGGTCTCTGAAGAGAGTCCCTCGTGTGCGAGAGCATGAAGGCTCCATCATCACGGTTCATGGTGTTGTGAGCTCGCTTACGTGACCGACCTGGCAGATCTGTCAAACTTGTCAGGTCGGTCATGCCTACAGAAAGGCTAAAATGTGACACGTCACGGACGTCTGATGACATTTTCTGAAGAAGACTGCAGGTGACAGTCAGAACATGTCAAAGGTATGAGACTTCTCTTTGCTTTGTCTTAATAGAAGAACAAAATCAGTTTGGATTTCTGTGTTCAGGTGGTGTGTAATCTTCGTAAACAACTGGAGCTGGAGCAGTGCGTTCTTCCTCTGGTGCTGCAGGTCTCTCAAAGCCACATAAAGAGTAAAGGAGCATCAGAGTAAGATGACAGAGTTTGGCACCGCTTCAGCCAAACTTTACCAAAACTTTCATTGAAGTAAGTCTGAAAGTTCTTGATGATCTAATTCTATACTACAAGTCTGTTTTCAGGAGCAGACCAGCTTCCAAAGCAGCAGCTAGCAGCAGCCAGGACAGTGTTATGTTGGTAATGGACTGCATCAAGTCAGCAGTGCGCTTCCAGAAGACCATTTCCGAGGCTTGGCTCAAGGTATTTGGTGTATTTGTTTTTAAACCATTGATATACCATCATGGCTTAAAACACCTTTGTATTTCCTTCAGATAATGCATCACTTTATTCCCAGAAAATGGCTGCAATTACACAGATGCTTTGGTATTCTCATGTCTGTTTCTTCTGTTACCTCCGCCAAGGAGGTTATGTGATCATCGGCGTTGGTTTGTCTGTCTGTTTGTTTGTTTGTTAGCAAGGTAACTCAAAAAGTTATGGACGGATTTTCATGAAATTTTCACAGATTGTCAGAAATGGGGTATCCTACAGATGATTACATTTTGGTGGTGATCCGGATCACTGTCCAGAAGAAAACCGCCATTACGGAAAATGCCATTTTCGTGAATAACTACTGAACCACTAATCCTATCATTGTCAATCCAATTGCTAGTCATATGTTTTCATGGTCAAGGAATCTGAAAACGTACACACAAACACTGTATGGGGAACTGTGGCCGCCATTACGGAAAATGCCATTTTCGTGAATAACTACTGAACCACTAATCCTATCATTGTCAATCCAATTGCTAGTCATATGTTTTCATGGTCAAGGAATCTGAAAACGCACACACAAACACTGTATGGGGGGAACTGTGGCGCTTGGCGGAGGTCTGCGCTCTCCGAGTGCTTTTCTAGTTTGAATTGGAACTGAGTTGTTAAGTAGCCAGAAATGAGTCCAGATCTAAATCCCATAGAACACCTGTGGAGAGAACTTCCAGCAGGAGCTGGGAGAAGGATCTCTTCCAAGAAGACCAGAAGCCTTTACTATTAAGTAGGATTCAGGGTTGAATAGATAACCCTGGGATTTCTGTACTATCGAGCTGGTTCTTGGCAACTTATTACATCTTCTGGGGCAGGTTAAATTCCAGATAAGAGCACAGCGGGTGTATATACAGTTAGGCCCAGAAATATTTGGACAGTGACACAATCTTCATGATTTGGGCTCTGCATGCCACCACATTGGATTTGAAATGAAACAACGACAACGGAATTGAAGTGCAGACTTTAAGGTTTAATTCAAGGGGTTGAACAAAAATATATGATTAAACAGTAGGAATTGTAGCTATTTTTATACAAACACTCCTCATTTCAGGGGCTCAAAAGTAATTGGGCAAATAAACATAACCCTAAGTAAAATGTCACCTTTCAGTATTTTGTTGAGAATCCTTTGCAGGCAATGACTGCCTGAAGTCTGGAACCCATGGACATCACCAAACGCTGGGTTTCCTCCTTTGTGACGCTTTGCCAGGCCTTTACTGCAGCTGTCTTCAGTTGTTGCTTGTTGGTGGGTCTTTCTGCCTTAAGTTTTGTCTTGAGTAAGTAAAATGCATGCTCGATTGGGTTGAGATCTGGTGATTGACTCAGCCATTGCAGAATATTCCACTTTGCTTTAAAAAAAACTCCTGGGTTGCTTTTGCAGTATGTTTTGGATCATTGTCCATCTGTACTGTGAAGCGCCGTCCAATCAACTTTGCTGCATTTGGCTGAATCTGAGCAGAAAGTATATCCCTATACACTTCAGAATTCATCCAGCTGCTTCTGTCTTTTGTCACATCATCAATAAACACAAGTGACCCAGTGCCATTGGAAGCCATGCATGCCCATGCCATCACACTGCCTCCACCATGTTTTACAGAAGATGTGGTGTGCTTTGGATCATGAGCTGTTCCAATTATTCTACAAACTTTCTTCTTCCCATCATTCTGGTACAGGTTGATCTTAGTCTCATCTGTCCAAAGAATGCTGTTGCAGAACTGGGCTGGCTTCTTCAGGTGTTTTTTGGCAAAGTCAATTCTGGCCTTTCTATTTTTGAGGCTGATTAATGGTTTGCACCTTGTGGTGAATCCTTTGTATTTACTCTCATGAAGTCTTCTCTTTATGGTAGACTTAGATACTGATACACCTACTTCCTGGAGGGTGTTCTTCACTTGAGTGGAAGTTGTGAAGGGGTTGTTCTTCACCATGGAAAGGATTCTGTGATACCACTGTTGTCTTTCATGGACGTCCAGGCCTTTTTGAGTTCCCAAGCTCACCAGTGCCCTCTTTTTTTTTTTTTTTTTTTTTTCTCAGAATGTACCAAACTGTTGATTTGGCCACTCCTAACATTTCTGCTATCTCTCTGATGGGTTTCTTCTTTTTTTTCAGCCTCAGGATGGTCTGTTTCACCTCCATTGAGAGCTCCTTTGACCGCATGTTGTGTGTTCACAGCAACAGCTTCCAAATGCAAACGCCACACCTGGAATCAACTCCAACTCCAGACCTTTAAACTGCTTAATTGATGACAGGTTAACAAGGGAAGAGCCCATGCAGCCTTGTTTTTTTTTTTTTTTTTTTTTTTTTTTGCAGCCTTCTGAGTCAATTGTCCAATTACTTTTGACCCCTTGAAAAAGAGGCAGCTACGTATTAAAGAGCTGTAATTCCTAAACCCTTGCTCCAATTTGGATGTGAATACTCTCAAATTACAGCTGAAAGTCTGCACTTTAAGCCCATATTGATTATATAGTTGTATCCTGAATATGTTTTCGTAAACAGTTAAAATAACAAAACTTGTGTCACTGTCCAAAGGGTCCAAAGTGGTACCTCTACTTACGAATTTAATTCGTTCCGGAAGAATTCTCGTAACGTGAAAAATTCGTAAGTAGAGGCGCGTTTTACATGTAAATGCCGTAATCCGTTCCAAGCCCCCAAAATTCGGGCATAAATTTTTTATAAATCGTAAAAACGCATCAAAACATGTAACAAATACATGTTACAATTAGATTACTGCACAATAAACATAAAATGAGAGTTTAAAATGAGAGAAAGAATAATAAAAGAGAATAATAAAAATTATGTTCATTTACCCTTTAACTGCTATCGTCGTCGACGTCGTCACCGTTTGCCTTCTTTGGTTCATGTTCTGATCCAAGGACGTTTGCTTTTGTCGGCTTGTAAGTGCTTCGTTTTGTTTTAATACCGTGCTGATCGTTGATGTATTACGGCCATATTCTTTGGCGAGATCAACCAAACGCATAAAGTTTTGGAAAAAAAAAACAAAACTTCGTGGCCAATGGGATACCAGGAAGATGCTAGGTGATAGCCAATGGCAGAGCAGCTACAGGTATGTTTACGTTCGGTAAACTACGGAAGCTGCGAGGAGCGCGTACTTTTTTGCCTTTCGTATCCTGAAATTTCGTTCGTAACTAGAGGCAATATTTTCCCGTTGAGGCGTCTCGTAACCTGAAAATTCCGTATGTAGAGACGTTCGTAAGTAGAGGTACCACTGTATTTTTGGGCCTAACTGTATGCATCTCCCTCCAGCCAATGAAATTCTTTGAAAAATGGCATCCACCTCCTCTGGGGTTTGAGGCCTATCCTTTCACTCTTATTGATCATCTGCTGAGATCAATAAGAACGTGTTCACAACCAGACTGAAACCACATTTTTAGGACAGATTATCCTGAGCCTGAATGTTTGGGTTAGTTCAGCCATGCAATTGAAAGATACCCTGGCTATGTTGAACCTGCTTCATGGTATAGGCCTCTGGAACATTGGCAAAATAAAAGTGGTCCACAATTCCGGGTAGAGAGGTGTAAGAAACTCAGTGATTGTTACAAGAAATGATTGATCTCCGATATATCTTCCAAAGGGTGTGCTGCCAAGTATTAGTTAGTAACTGTTTTTTTCTCTGCTTTTTGTGTTATTACACACACACACACACACACACACACACACACACACACACACGACAAATCCTTTTTAAAATTTATTTTAGTGTTGCTGACTAAACATTTCCTCTTTATTCTTTTTAAGGCCATAGAATCAGTGGATGAAGTGAAAAATCATAAGGTAGGTTCAGAGTTTTCCTGAATAACAGCAACTGCCACCTTGGGTACTATTCATTCAATCTGAGAACTTTGAATCTGAGAAAATTTTAGAACTGGTTAGCATGTTCTAGATAAGTGTAGCAAAACATCTGCCAGTTTCACATAGATGGATCCTTGGTTCATATCACTTGTCTGAATTTGAAGCAAAAATTTTATCCAGATAAAAAGAGATGACAGTTTTATTCCGTATTTTTGTCAACTGTCTAAATGACGAATTGAGGGAAAAATATCAGACTGCCTATATCTACCAACTGCAGTTGTATATACAGTGGTGTGAAAAAGTGTTTGCCCCCTTCGTGATTTCTCTTTTTTTTGTTTGTTACACTTAGATGTTTCAGATCATCAAACAAATTTAAATATTAGACAAAGATAACACAAGTAAACACAAAATCCAGTTTTTAAATGAAGGTGTCTATTATTAAGGATAAAAAAAAAATCCAAACCTATATGGCCCTGTGTGGAAAAAGTGATTGCCCCCCCATTAAAACTTAAATTAACTGTGGTTTGTCACATCTTTGGAAAGCTGAGTTCAATTTCTCTAGCAACACCCAGGTCTGATTACTGCTACACCTGTTCTCAATCAAGAAATCACTTAAATAGGACCTGCCTGACAAAGTGAAGTAGACCAAAAGATCCTCAAAAGCTAGACATCATGCTGTGAGCCAAAGAAATTCAGGAACAAATGAAAAACAAAGTAATTGAGGTTATAAAGCCATCTCTAAAACATTGGGACTCCAGCGAGCCACAGTGAGAGCCATTATCCACAAATGGCGAAAACATGGAACAGGGGTGAACCTTCCCAGGAGTGGCCGGCTAACCAAAATTACCCCAAGAGTGCAGTGACGACTCATCCAAGAGGTCACAAAAGACCCCACAACAACATCCAAAGAACTGCAGGCCTTACTTGCCTCAGTTAAGGTCAGTGTTCATGACTCCACCATAAGAAAGAGACTGGGCAAAAATGGCCTGCATGGCAGAGTTCCAAGACAAAAACCACTGCTGAGCAAAAAGAACATAAAGGCTTATCTCAGTTTTGCCAGAAAACATCTTGATGATCCCCAAGACTTTTTGGAAAATACTCTGTGGACTGACGAGAAAAAAGTTGAACTTTTTGGAAGGTGTGTGTCCCATTACATCCGGCATAAAAGTAACACAGCATTTCAAAAAAGGAACATCATACCAACAGTAAAATATGGTGGTGGTAGTGTGATGGTTTGGGGCTGTTTTGCTGCTTGCTGTGATAAATGGAACCATGAATTCTGCTGTCTACCAAAATATCCTGAAGGAGAATCTCCGGCCATCTGTTTGTGACTTCAAGCTGAAGCGCACTTAAGTTCTACAGCAGGACAGTGATCCAAAACACACCAGCAAGTCCACCTCTGAATGGCTTAAGCAAAACAAAATGAAGACTTTGGAGTGGCCTAGTCAAAGTCATGACCTGAATCCGATTGAGATGCTGTGGCATGACCTTAAAAAGGCGGTTCATGCTCAAAAACCCTCCAATGTGGCTGAATTACAACAATTCTGCAAAGATGAGTGGGCCAAAATTCCTCCACAGTGCTGTAAAAGACTCATTGCCAGTTATTGCAAACGCTTGATTGCAGTTGTTGCTGCTAAGGGTGGCCCAACCAGTTATTAGGTTTAGGGGGCAATCACTTTTTCACACCACTGTAAGTAGGACTCTTCTTCTAAAAACACACTAAAATTGTGCAAAATAAAGAGAAGCACACAGGGAATGACTGAAAGGAAAATGTTTCATTAACAGAAAATTATTTTAACAAACAAAACTTAGGGAACTTGCAGGAAAACGTACTGCCAGAAAAAAACATACACAAGCTCAAAAAAACCCATAACATGGGTGGAGCTCCAATCCAATCAGAACCTGAGAAGGAAGTACAAACACCAACACAAAAGAGGAAAAATATGGACGGGTGTGGAGGATGACCTATACCTTTGGAATGACTTGTTTTTTGTTGTTGATGACGGGTTTTCCCTTAATGGTGTTGATGCAGGGAATTTTTCTCTTTTTATAAAAAGTCTGCACCTGTTGAACTGACTCCCTTGTGGGCTTAGCACATACTGTACTGTATCTCCTTTGGGGTTTATGCAACAATAAAGGTAGTGTGTGGTGAAAGTTGTCTTGGTTACGCTTCCATAGTTCTGGCAGGGTTGCCAGCATACTGGTCGCTTTGCCACACTACTGGGCTTTCACTGCTTAAAAACAGCACATCAGTATCTCCTGAAGACAAAGGTTGAGTTAGCTAGCTTCAGTTAGGGAGTTAGATGGGGTTCAGTTTAAAGGTGAATTGTTTTGCATGAGCTAGAACTGCTCCTTTGTTTTTGGTGGAGTTTTTTTAATATATACAGTGGAGATCAAAATTGGAGAACAATGTATTAATACTAGGTTTATTCTGAAATATTGTTATCCTTCATGGTTCAGAATCTGACAGAATATCAGCTGTGGCTATATCACTGCTGTACTAGCATGTTTTTTTTAAATAACCGAGGCACTTCAACATAAACATTTATTTTGTAAAAAAACAAACAAACAAAAAACTGAGCAAAATTAGAGAATAATAACCAGTGTCAGAACAGAAGAGTTAAGCAATGGTTTGTTTTTTTTTTTTTGTAGGGCTATAAGATTCAAAAATTATTAGGAAGTGAAGAGGCTCTTGCTTTGAATGACTTCAGCACATCTGAGCCCACAGGACATCACTAGTTTCTCACACTGCTCTGATCTGATCATGGTCCATTCTTCTTGCAGTTTTTCACAGTTCACTGTAGTGGGTTTCTTTGCCATTACTTTGTCGCCAAGGATTTTCCAGAGATTAGTCACAGCTGATATTCTGTCAAATTCTAAACAATGAAGAATAACAATATTTCAAAATAAATCACGTATTAATACATTGTTCTCTAATTTTGATCTCCCGTGTGTGTGTGTGTGTGTGTGTGTGTGTGTGTGTGTGTGTGTGTGTGTGTGTGTGATATGAGAGCGAGAGAGAGAGAGAACATCTATTTACGGGCAACAGATGGAAATTAGCCATTGGTACAGTCTGGCAAGTTTACATTGATTGTTTATTAATGTTCATTCACCGGCCCTGTCCTTTAAATAAACAAAAATATCTATGGATACACTGATCAAAGGCTCATCATGGCAACTGTTGAAAAACTTCTTTACCGCACCGTCAGGAGATCTTTAGGGTCAGTGTACAAGGAAGCAGTTGGTCAAGATCACTGTAAAATAGAAGTTGGTGAGAAAAGAAAATGTTTAGGCAATTTTGGAAGAAAATTTATATGATATAGGAGTTTTGGAAGAATCTCAGAAGTCACTTTCTGGTTCGAGGTGCTCCTCTTTATTTGTTGTGGTCTCTGAGCCAGATCATAACAGCCCAAACGTCCTTTATCAGAATATTCATTTGTTACGTCGGTATTCAATTTTCAGTGTTCGAATGTTTGCTTTTGTTCCCCAAACTACCGGTGTTTGATTAAATTTAGAAAAAAAAAAAAAGGCTACATATTTAGGAGAAAATTCTCTAAATTCACACAAATAGCAACTTGTTAGAAAGTTTACCAAAACAGTAATGGCAATGGCAATGCAAATATATAAGAAAAATACATGTACATGACAAAACTAGTAAATTTGTAAAGAAAAATGCTAAACTTGCAAGAAAATATGCATATTTTGGGAAAAAAACCCCATTAACTTCACTAGAAAAAAAAATGCATAATTATACAGAAAAATTAAGGGAAATGTCTCAAATTTAAAAGAAAAGTTGCAATTTTATGACAAAGTTTCAAATTTAGATGAAAAATTTCCAAATTTATAAGAAAAGTGAAATTTCTGAAAGTTGTTGATGCTGATCCTTTATGGGAAAAGAGAGACTGTTCAGAATATTTGGACATTCACTCTGGATTGCCCCCAAATATTTTGAGCCTCAAAACTGATCAACACAAACCCTCTGACATCTTAGGGGGAAAAAAGGATGGCATTTTCCTCCCTGTAATGCCTCTTTTCTGCCATGTAAGGTAATGGATCTGCTGGTGCTGCTCATCCTCCACTCCGCCAACGCCAACCAGAGCCGACGGGGAGCGGAAAGAGTGCTGAAGGCCAAAGTGAGGACTGGACTGATCCAGGAGCCCCTACTGCAGAAAACCTTCATGGACTACTCTGAGGTGGATCATTCTGTAGACAAGCAGGCTCAAGCATAACAGCAGCAGGGTGACCCATTTATTTTTAATGCTGTTGTATTTTTTTTTTAAATTATAGGTCATGCGAGGGTACTTCCCATCCACACTGGCTTTAGCCCAGAGTCTGCTGCGCTCGCCTGACCCCTGCGTGGTTCCTTTTGGTGGACACATATACCGACACTCATTCAATTCATTTGACTCTTACTGCCATCAGGTGAGTCTGACTTTAAGACACCAGAGCTTGTTTTTTTCGTAGTTTATGTTGGAGCTTTTTGTTCTGCTAGCAATAGGTAAACTCAAATAGACCATTGCGAGTGTAGTTTGATAGGGAGAAAAAAAAATGTTTTTACAATAGATTGTTTCCAAAAAGTTGTGCTCCACCATCACAAATCAAGCAGAGAGACAACTATAAGCTTTTTCATTTAAACTGTGGCTTTCTCAAAGTGGAAACTCTGCATTAGAATAATTAAAAATTAGAAAATGGCACTGTTTGCTGGAAGAAAATATACAAATCTGATTTCATTTTTAAGTCAACTTGGTGTTTTGTCTTACAGGAGGTGGTGGGCTCTCTGGTGACCCATGTGTGCAGTGGCATGGGTGGAGAGGTGGACGTTGCTCTGGACCTGCTCTGCGGTCTTGTCACAGAAAAACCCTCAGAAATGGCCATGTATGCAGTTTTTGTCAAGGTAAAGATGCAAACCAAACATCACAGGACACTGAATAAATGCTAAAAGCAAAGATGGTAGATGCTACATAATCAACTGGTTTGGTGTAGTTGATTTAATTCTTTTTTTAGTGACAACTCTTTTTTGATTCAGGGAATTTTGGACTACATGGACAACCTCTCACCACAGCAGATTAGGAAACTTTTCCACCTTCTGGGTAGATTGGCCTTTGGACAACAGCAGCAGGGATCTCACATCCAGGTACACGGGCGCATATTAAAAGGTATTATAGACCCGGTGATGAGTGATGCCACGTGTGAGTTGCTAACAAAAGACTGATGCCCACTCTACATTGTACTACATAATTAAAGCTTGATCACTGTAGAAATTAGGGTTAGGCTAATTATGGTATTGAATCGCAGATAGACAACATGTTGACCAGTCGTTGCACTCCAAATAACGTTTTAGCAAAGATTTGTGTCCTAACACTGGTGCAAATGCTAATTAATTAGCCTCATCCTGTTGGCTCCTACTGATGCCATAGAACACCTCCATAAAATATTTTCAACACATCAGCCTGCTCAGTCTTTAACCGAATAACTTCCAAACACTTATGTTGTAATAGACATGACCCACATAAGCTGCAGTAAAGGTTGCATTAAACAGACAGCCCATTACCACCAAATTTAGCAGCAGTACAGTCATATATAATACACTCATAAACAGCCATACATGAAATGTTGTTCCTACCTGTGCAAAGTTAATTCTATATCTTCTTTGCAGAGGTCCTCATATCTGTTCCAGCATCATAACAGAGTTTGTCAGTTATCATATCCGTGAGCTATTAAAAGCATAATCAGATAAAGGAGGATCAACAGGGAGGCTAAGTAACCCCCCTCTACTTCCACATATGGGACCTTAAATTGGAAAAATTCTCCATTGAAATGAATGGCAAGAGCAAAATTATCTTTTGATCCCGATCAGATTTTGCCACAAGTTACACACATGATGTTTGTCAATTTAAAAGATGATTTTGCACACAGTTAAAGTTGTCGGCTGTCATGTAATAACAGAGTAATATTTAGTTTTTGTGAAAACGATTAGCAGACAACATCTCTAATCATCCCACATCACCAAACATGATCATGGCGGGAGATTACTGAAACCTCACCTCCTGTTTCCTGACCCATGAAAGAAGCCTCTGAAGAGGACAAAAACAACTCAAAGGTATTATTTTGTATTTTGAGAGCTGCAACTGATCCAGAGGACTGTTCGTTACGTCACCCTGGGTACGCTTTGAACACGTGACGTCAGGTATGTGCCTCTGTGTTTGTAGTCTTATAATTTACATATTTTCATAACCTTATACCTTAACAGTTACACAACAACCTACACTGTTATTTACTTGGAAAATTATCTTTTAAATTGACAAACATCATATGTGTAACTCGTGGCAAAATCTGATTGAGATCAAAGGATAATTTTGCTCTTGCCTTTCATTTCAATGGAGATTTTTCCCAATTTAAGGTCCCATGTGCAGAAGTGGAGCGGGCGTGACTTAGGCTCTCTATCTATGGCAGTTTCTTCATCAGAAGAATTTTCATCAGTGTTCACATATTTGCAGAGGTCTGCAGAATGTCTCATAATCAGACAGATGTAAATCATCCATAGGTCACAGCAGCTCCAACAGTCTAACCAATCTAACCTTTGCTAATTTATTTGCTGATCAGTGCTTTGCTAAGTTATGAGACAGGCTCAAGTTGTCATTACAGTCCAGGGCTGAGAACTTTATGAATTCCACATATTTCTCATGTATAAATCCTTTTGGTCTATCAATTTGGTACTGTAACAATTGGGGATTTGTTCATGTCCCACTTTTAACCTTCTTTATGTACCTTGAAATTGTGCTTTCATCAAAATTTGTGAGATGTCTTGAGTGGTTGTTTTTGTGTCTTTTGCTCCTCTTTTGCCAACTAACTAAACTAGAAATTGAGCAACAAACCAAAAACGTCCAATCTGTGTTTGGGATACTTTTTCTTCCTATTTTGCTGTTCTAACTTGACGCTCTTATGTATGTCGCTTTGCTGAAGGATGACATACACATAGTGATCCGCAAGCAGCTGTCCAGCACTGTGGCCAAATACAAGCGTATTGGGATCATTGGTGCTGTGATGGTTGTAGGCAGCCTGGGGGCCTTGAGGTAAGAGTTGTTTCATGTTAATTTAATTTCATTTAATGAGAAAATAAATCACTGATTTTCTTGTTTACTCTTTAAAAAAAATCTTTATATCTTCTTGCTCACTTTCTTGCCACCACCATTCCAGGCCTGAAGGGAAGGAGACACAGAATGGCTCCTTGTCCCAGAATGCTTTCAGACAGGTACATTTCAGACTTGTAACAAATCAGAATAAACAGGATGAGTCCTGCATTTTATGGCTTTTTGTCATTTGAGATTTTTTTTTAAATCAAGTGTTTTCGTAACTTAAGTTTTTTTTTTAAAATGTATATTTTCATACTTTCAGTTCATACATTCAGTTTGTTTCTAATAAAGATAGACACAACTAGAGGGCGCTCAGAGAACGCATACTTCTGCCAAGGCTCCATCCCTTCCTCCCTTCGTCTGTCTGTACATTGTGAGATAGGGGCTTGGTGGAGATATGCGCTCATGGATCACATCAAAAATCTAATCTGTTCATCTGTTGCCCAAGGTTCACCTCTGGTGAAAGTTTCATCAAAATCCCTCTGCTAGTTTTTGTGTAATCCTATTAACATCAAAACGTATGGGCATTTTGGATAATTTTAACAACTTTTCATTATCAAAATCTGTTGATGATTCATGCTTAATTTCAGCCAATTTGAATGAATAACCTCTAAGGAGTTGTTTTTAACTTCACTTGCACGTTTTTGAAAATGTGGTCCAGAAAGTTTCATTTTTGAAGCATAAGACCACTGGAAAGAAAAGTTTTTTTTTTTTTTTTTTAATTTTTATTTTAACCTTTATTCATACAGGGTAGTTCCATTGAGAGGGAACCTCTCTCACCCCCCCCCCCCCCCCCCCCCATTAGCGAGTACAGAGCCGAGTGAAGCCACCTGGCTGCCATATTAGGGAGGGAATCGAGTTGACATGTTTAGCGGCCGTCAATTTCTATAGTTCACCGGTTGTGCAAGATTATAAGTTGTCTCCTAAATGACAAAGGACTTAAAAACAAATAGCGCTGTGCATGGACTAAAGAAATGGGCAGAGAAGGTAAGCCTTTTGGTAGCTAGTGTAAAAAAAAAAAAAAAAAAAAAAAAAAAAAAAAAAAATTGTAGTGAATTAGTTCACTTGACTGAGTTTCACATACTCTTATTCATAAATTTCATGTTATAGATTGTAGGTCATTCTGTACATGAGTCTCGGCTGTTGCTTTAGCGTGGTGCCAGCGGTTCAGCTGCAATCACAGCAACTTTATAGTATAATCTTGAGTATTATCTTTTTCTATCTTTCTCACCCTTCCGAGGGTGAGGAGGGTGAAACTGGGCATCCTAGCAGAACCAAAAACAATATCTCACAGGTCTGTGGTGGACCACTCCAAGTTACATGGGGTGAGACTGGACATCCTGGCAGATAAGCACATCTGTCGCAAGGTCTGTGGTGGACTTTTGCCAGTCGGTGCGTCATGACATGCACCACACAAAGAGCAGAGATGAACAAACCTATCATCTGGTCAGTCACTGCAACAGATACTGGAGTCAGTTTATCTTGGCCTGTCTTTGCCACTGATAGTACCTCTATCTGCTAAGAATGTGCTGCTAATCCAGCAAAAGCTAGCGGTACTCAAATACTTTGCAAGCAGTTTCATGAAATGGTCAGTCAGAAAGCAACTCATACCAGCTTGGACGTCGCCCGGGTTAACAAGGTCAGGAGTTCCTGGCAGTGGAAGGCGAAGGACAGAGCTGCGTGGAGGAATCTGATCAGACCTAAATGAAACAGTCATTGTCGCCCCTGACACACTGCTATGATGATGAGATAACTTGATAGCAACATCAATAAAGTATACAAAATCAAAAAAATCAAAAATCCTAAATGTTCGATGTTTGCACCATAGTAGAGTGAGATGGAGTATTATTGCCACCTACTGACCTTCCTTGGTATTGCTGTTTCAAACAGTCCACAATAATCTAGTCTGAATTTATCAGTGGGTATGGCAGATATGCTTCTAGCTGGTTTCAAGGAAAATCATTTTCATATATACACACACTACTTACAAAAAAGTT
Organism: Pholidichthys leucotaenia; assembly: GCA_020510985.1. Lineage (NCBI taxonomy): Eukaryota > Metazoa > Chordata > Actinopteri > Cichliformes > Pholidichthyidae > Pholidichthys > Pholidichthys leucotaenia. The sequence continues at coordinate 125,432,334 of CM035837.1, read as the reverse complement.
AGGGATAGTCAACTTTCGGGTGAAATTTCAGGATGCACCTAAAATGCACTAGAACCTTTACAGGTGAGCTTAATTTGGCCTTCTCTAACCTTTTGAAAGCACATGTCCAACTGTTCAATGTTTCAGTACATTTTGCATAACTTACTGTTCTCTAACAAGGTGCTTAATGGCAAAATTCACAACAGGTGTTTGATCCATGAATCTACCAATAAATGTTCTGGTTCAATTAGAATTGGTATTAAACAGTCCTCTTCATCATGCTGTTCACATTTTGACATCATGAGACCAAGACAGCACCTCACAATTGATCAACAGTACCTCACCAGTGCAAAGCTTCAAACAGGATGTTCTCAGAGTGAAGTGGCCACTAAGCTTAGTGTCACAGAGCGTTATCAGCAGGTTGCAACAGAGATGCAGAGAGATTGGAAGAGTCACAGAAAGGCATAGTAGTGGATGTTCTTTGGCCACATCCCACGCTGATGACCGCTTCATTGTAAACAGTGCCCTGCAGAACTGGATAATGAATGCCACTTAACTCCAGGCACATTTAAGGGAGGTGAGACACACCCAAGTGTCACGTCAGATCATTTGAAACAGTTCAGTCATGTGAAAAAAAAAAAAAAAAAAAAAAAGCCTGTGTGTGTTTTTTAACATATCTGGAAATATGGATATTTAATATCAATGTTAAAAATACTGGAAGATTCATGTAATACAACTAAATAATTAAAAATGAATTAAAGATTTTTTTCAAATTTTCTGTAAAATGGAATTCTAAACAAATGGTGAGGAATAAATTAAGACACCCCCCATCTTTTTTTAGGACACCTCCACATTCATTTCCACTTAAAGTAGCTAAAATAAATGTTAAAAAAATACAAATAAAAACAAAAACAAGGTTAGACATAAATATGTGAACATTTATTAATAAAGAACTGAATATTTAATGGGGTGTCTTAATTTTTTTCATATGACTGTGCATCAGCGTGGTCTGCATGCTAGGCACCCTACAAGGGTACCTGACCACACAACCAGGCACATGTGTCATTGTCTTGCATGGGCCAGCGAGCATTTATGTTGGACAAGGGACCATTGGGCCTCAGTGCTGTTCTCTGATGAAAGTCAATTCATGTTGAGTAGAAATGATGGCTGTCAACAATGTTGGAGACGTCAAGGAGAGCGCTATGCATCAGCCACTGTTGTCACCAGATGAGCCTTTGGTGGTGGTGGTGTTACAATCTGGGCAGGTGTGTCTAGTCAATACAGAACTGCCCTACACCTTGTGAGTGGTACAGTGACAAGCCGATACTACCTGAATAACATCATTAATCCAGTCATTGTGCCCCTGCATGAACAACACAGGCCTAATTTCATCTTCATGATTGACAGTGCTCCAGCTCATCGAGGTCGCATCATTAGGGAACGGCTGCTGGAGGCTGGGGTACCTCAGATGGGGTGGCCTACACTTTCTCCAGACCTGAATCCCATAGAAAATTTATGGGATCAGCTGAGTTGCCATGTAGAGGCTTGCAACCCTGCACCCCACAACCTCAATGACCTGGGAGCCGCCCTTCAAGAAGAGTGGAATGCCATGCCTCCGCAGACAATAAGTCGACTGGTGAACAGCATGAGACATCGTTGTCAAGCTGTAATTGATGCTCAAGGGCACATGACAAGTTATTGAGACACTGACATTTTTTGTTGTGGTATACCCACTACTGTTGTTGGCTTTTGTTTCAATAAATTGTTTGAGATGAGGAAATCACTGCGTGCTTCTACTTACATGCCCTACTTTCATGATAGAATGTCACTGTAGCATGAACTTTTTACATTTTCCATAAATTTCATCCAAAAGCCAAATATCCCTAACTTTTTGTGAGGCGTGTGTCTCCACCCCTGTGACTCTACTCCCCGAAAAACGTTCAGGCTCAGGATTTTTTTTTTTTTTTTTTGCTTTAACCCCTGCAACAGGATTCCTGCAACTGTTTGGAAGCCTAATCCTAATTACTTAGCTACAATTGGTCATTTCATTTCTAGTCCGTAAATGTGTTTGTGTATTTTGCCTGTTGCAGGTGATTGGCCTGTTGGAGCTGGTGAAGTCGAGCAGTGAAAGCTCACCTGAGGCTGCAGCTCTCTACTATGATGAGCTCGCTAACCTGATTTTAAGTGTTACACTGGATCCACAGGTTCAGGTGTGTAAAAAGTAATATCTTAATAGCTCTTGTAATATATTTCACTGAATGCCTGTATTGTAGATTAGAGCACTGCCCTGACACACTTTACAGCTGGGGCTGAGTTTGGACTGTTCCTCACTACCCTGCCAAGTCTATGTCGACCTCCACTGGTGAAATGAGCAAATCGGTGTTTTTGATCTGTAAACACACCGAGACTCATGAAAATACAAAACAAACATAAAACCCCAACAACTTTGGGTTAAGCTCAGAGCAGAGAATTTCATTAAGTGGTGGTCTCGGGTTGGGTTTGGACAGAATTGTTTTGGGCTGGGAGCTGAGGCCCATGTACAGGGCTCCACTGCAGATCTCGCCACTGACACGCATATATAGCTCAGTTATATCCTAAACTTGGTGTCTTCCTTCTGCTTACAGGAAATGATTGGAAAAAGTGTCCTTGATGACTTCCAGGAGGACTTTATTGTAGACTTGGGGCCGGAGGTAACAGGGTGAGTAATGGCAGCTGCTGTCAGTCTTTGTTCTTGTGACCAGCTTAATTAATGGTTTTTGCCTATTTCAGGTCCTTTCCTTTTCCAGCCCGTGTGATGTACAACCTGGAAGAGAAGGAGAGTCAGGAAGGCATCGCTGTCAACCTGCTGCCTCTGCTGGCCCAAGAGCTTCAGAACAAAGGAGAGCAGCAAAATCAAAACAAGAACAAAAAGTCAGTCGCCTCACCACCTAACCAAGTTTGACAATATCAACAAAAAATTAAATTATCTGAGTGATTTCACTGTTGTGAATTTTACTTTATTATGTGATGTACCATAAATGTATATGTAAGCACTGATAAATTTGCTCATAAATTGATCATGTTGTTTTTTTTTTGTTTGTTTGAACAGGCGGACATCTCCTCTCTGTCTGTCTCCTTTCTTTCGTCTCCTAAGGTTGTGCGAGGAGAAGCAACACAATGGAGACTTGGAGGAGATTGACGGTCTTCTAGGTGAGGAGGAAGTGGCGACTCTTTAAACAGTTCATCTCTTCTGTAGTGGTCAAAAAACTGACGTGTTTTTGTTTTCTGCGCCACAGGATGTCCCCTGATCTCAACAGACTTGGACGTACTGGAGAAAGTGGATAGCTTGTCCAAAGCCGAGAGAGAGTTCCTTTGTACTTTACTCTTTCACACCATCAACTGGTTCAGAGAGGTAACGGCATGTTCAAGTGAATTCTTGTTCAAATCAGATCTGTGGCTAAATCTGTGTTTTTGTAGGTTGTCTGTGCATTTTGTCAACAAAAAGAAACTGAGATGAAGATGAAAGTTATGACTCGTCTGCAGAACATCACGCATCTTCAGACACTGCTGGAACGAGCTTTGGCAGGTGTGTTTCTAATTAAAGGTTACACATTGCACACAAATAATCTGTTTTACAGCTCCACCTGTTTTCAGCCTGCCTATTAATATTAATGAGTGTCTAATCTGATTGGGTCATTTTTTTCTTTAAGTGGGTCAATCACATATCAGGAGGCAGTCAGGGTGCATTTGTTTTGCCAACTTCGAGAACTGAAGGTGGGGCTTGTTGGTGTGTGACACAATGAAACCCAGGAAGTGCAGTCTGCTTGTTTCTTTAAAAATTTAGCTAGATAATAACAGTGTGCATTTTAGGAGGTTCAAACCGACCAAAACATCATTTTAAACTATGTGGGCCCTGTAAATAAAGAATGATTTTAGAATCTTCTCATTGTGATGTCCTGCAGTATTCATTTGATCCAAACTTCCTTTACTTTCAAGGAACACACGGCTATATCCCACCTGTTGCCAACTTTGATGGAGAAAGCACAGATACGTTTATAGTTCCTTCCACTGCTCCCGTGAACAAGACAAAGAAAGGTAGTCATCCATAACATGTTTTACTGTGTTACTCTGAAATGAAATCCTGATGGATGTAGTTATATAATTTTTTATGACGCAGGAAAGAAAAGGAAAGCTCCCAGTAAGAATTCCTCAGAAAGTGGCTCTCAGGCTGAGGAGGCGACTGAAGCAGATGAAACCCAACAGGTAAACATCTACCTCTTACATTATTCTGCTTTATGTGGGTAAATGGGCTGAAACTGTGTTACTTTGTGCTCAAGGAGCCGCCAGAAAAGGACAAGGACAAGGAGACGCGGCCAGGTGTCAGCCTGTCGTCCTATAGGCCATTTTTTCGGGAGCTGGACATGGAGGTGCTCAGTGTTCTGAAGTGTGGCCTGTTGTCACGTTCGCTGCTAGACACAGAGCTCCACACCAAGGTGAGAAAAGAGGTGTGGATAGTACTGCACAGATATACTACATGTGCTGTTTGAATCTTTTTAATCCTGTTTTTTTTTTTTTTTTTTTTTGTGTTACTGAGGTTCGAGAGGACATTCTGCTGGGACCTGCTGAACTTGTCTTTCTTTTGGAGGATATGCTTCGCAAACTGGAGTTTAGTCTTACAGTGGCCCCAGCAAAGAGAGCCCCTTTTCTCAAGGTACAAAATGAAGTAATGCATATGGAGGATTTTACATATTTACATTTCTGTGTGTGGAAAAACTCTTCTGTTGCAATCTCCACATGACATTTAGGCTACTATGAATTTGTAGATTGCAGTGCTTCATCAGTGGATCTTCTGATGGAGTTGAGTACAGTTAAGACTTGATTGATGCAACCTTTAACGTTTATATTCTTGTCAACTTTATTTTCATTCTCTTCCAAATACAGTACTGTGTGAAAGTTTTGATTGACCCTCCATTCTTTATATTTTTCTTCCAAGGAGCCAGACTTTGTTGTACTTTTTTTCCCAGAGTGATCTTGACTAATAATTGTTCAGGCTCTCTGAAAGTCCTTCGAAAAGTTTTTTTGGACATTGCTTGCCTTTTCACCAATTTTCAGGCCAGTCATATCCTACTTTATCGTTGTCCAGTTTCCTCAAGTTTTTGCGAGGAAACTGGACAAGTGGCTGCACGGTGGCGCAGTGGTTTAGCACTGTGGCAGCACAGTTTACCCTCGGCCGGGGGATCGCGGGGATCATGAGATCGTGGGTTCGATCCCAGCCCCCGACCAACAGTGAGCTGTGTGGAGTTTGCATGTTCTCCCCGTGTTGCGCGGGTTTACTCCGGGATTTCTCCGGTTTCCTCCCGCATACCAAAAACATGTAGGTTTAGGGCGCTCGCGCACGCAGCGACCGGCAGCCGGTGGCTTGTCACCAGACTGCAAACCAAATCTACCTACAGGTACAAATAAGTAACAAAAAAAAAAAAAAAAAAAAAAAAAAGTGGGTGAAAAATGACGTGTCAGGCCTAAAAAATATCTACAGCAGATGAAGAGTAACAGAAAATTCTATACTTTAGAAAAGAGGGAAAAAAAATTCAGGGAAGACCAGACACAGGACTTAAGAGATTTATCTGGCCTTTCAGCTAATCCAGCTACTTTTCTCTGAGGCTTCACTGGAAACCGTCTCAGTGGAAGGGAGGAAAGCATGCTTAAGGATGGGAAACTGAAGGAAAGGCTGTGGTATGCCAAATTACACAAGAACTGGACTGAAAATGAGTGGCAACAGGTCTGATGGAGTCATGAATTGAAATCTGGGATATGGGATCCTCTAGACAAAGAATGGAACAAAAGTTAGATAACATCCAATGCAGCGCTTCAACACACCTGGATAGCTATTCCTGAAGACTGCTCACTGAAATTACAAGAAAACTTGCCTTAAGCCTGTATCTCACAGAGCAGCGAATGCTGAGGAACGCTGTGATTGTTGGGGCATCTTCAGGGTTCATAAAAGGTTGCACCACAGTTCACCAACAGTTTTTATGGCAGCACAGAATTTTTCTTGTCATACAAAAAATTTGAACATGTCCCTGTAACAACAAAAACTGCTTGCCACCATGAAAACTCTTGGCAAACTGTTGTGCAGCCTTTAACTAACCCTGACAAAACCCCAACAATTGTAACATCTGCGAACGTTCCTTTGCATTCGCCGCTTCGTACAATATGGGCTTAAGAGAGCTCAGGGTGTATTGAAGAATAAAAATGGTCAGACCACATTTTACAGTAAATCACTGCACCTCTTTCTCATTTTTAGAAATAAATGGTGGCTCAAGACTTTCGCATGGTATATAAAACCTTTTCATCTATTCCATGCAGCTTAATGAAATATGCACTTCTATAGGGAAAGACGGATAAAAGTGTGGGCTTCTCCCACTTACAACAAAGGACTCCTCAGGATATCGCCTTCTACTGTGTTCAGCTGATGCCGACACTCTGCTCACACCTGGAGAACTGCCACAACCATTTCCAGGTACCAAACCCACCAATACTTGCAGTGAACTTTTGATGGAAGCTCATCTCTTCAAAGGTGTAACAATCCCTTGTTTGCATGGGTGCATGTCCAGACTCTGCTATCTGAGAACAGAGGTGTTGTAGATGGACCAGCCACAGATGTGCAGGAGCACCATTTGATGACATCAGCTTACCAGCTGCTCCTGCAGGTCCTGAACGCCACTTTCAGCTGGTAATTCAGACCAACGCCACAGATTTTTATGTTGAACTCAGCATTAGACCATATGCCTTTAAATCTCTCTGTTACTGATTGAGGTTTTTTTTTCTTAACATAAATTTGCAAATGTACATGTGTAAGGTCTGGATTCACTCAGTCAGGGCAGCGGAACTTGTTGAAAAAGGCTTTGAGAGTTTTGGCTGAGCGACTCAAAGAAGGAAGTTCTGAGTTGTCACTGGAGCAGCTTGTGAAGTGAGTATCATAAAGAGTCAGACAGAATTGGACTAATTACGCTGCTGCATCCACCTTATTCTTGGAGGTGCTGCTGTAGAAACGATTATGGGTGCAACTTCCACTTTTGGGCAGAAGTAATGTTAAAGCATTCAGAGGTGAATGCCACAGATCTTGCATTTATATATGATATATGTCACCAAGTGCAACCTGGCTGCATGAAGTTAAAAAAAAAAAAAAAAGTCAGTTAACAGTTTGCTGCTTAAGAATTTGGGAAACAAATCAACTTGTTTTTGTGTGACAGATATTGTCATAAATTTTGTTTAATTTGCTAATCAATCTGTAAACTTTTCAGATTAAATTGCAAATAACCATGAAATCTGTAAAAGAAAAGCATGAGGTCAAAGCTCTTAATGTAGATGATGATGATAACAATTAATAATAATAATTATAATAAAGTATGATGGGCATTATTATATGATGTCATCAGTTTATCAACTACATTGCAATACAAGGACTCGGACTTGATTTTAGCTGCTTCAGCATGAATTAATTAATTTTTAAATTATCTCAAAATATAGATCAATAAAATTTTGAACAACTATCAGAAAAGGTCTGGAGGTGTTAAGTTAAATAAAAAGCATTGATGATAGCAACATGAGCATTCAGCTGCCTGTATTTCCCCGACATTAAAACTAACGCCCAAGCACCGGTGTTGTGGTTCTTTCTGGCTTGCTTTTCTGTAAATTAGATTATGTCCAACATCTTTTAACAAAATTCCACCAAGTTTATTGCTGCGGAGACATTGATATACCTCAGAGATTTTATTTGTTCATGGTGTTAGCATCTTAGCTACGGAGTTAACTAATGGAGCTGCTGTACTGTGTAACACAAGGCCACTTTTTAAGGTCGTCTTCCCATTCCCTGATAGTCATGGGAAGTGGTATGATTATGTTACTCTTTTTGAGGTGCAAAAGATCATATTCCCCCATTTCTGATGCCAAAGTCATTGGTTTTGTTTACAAGGAAAAGCATCCTGTTACCATGACGACACCAGAGTACTGGAAGTTGCACCCATAATTCCCACAAGGTATCACGGGGGCTAGGAATAAGGTGGATAAGGCCTTGTTCACACGTACATGGGTGTTCAGAAAATTCCGTTACTGTCTCACTATATTGAGGAATGGAGGTGCAAGATTGGATTTGTGCATTTTTCATGTGGACAAGGATTTTTTTTTTAAAGCAATGCTAAGTGGACACAACTTTTTTTCTGAATAAACTGAGGAGGGGAAAAAAAAACACTTAAAAATGAATGAAATGTTGTGTAATGTTGGGTCAGGCAGTGTTATTTAATCTGATATTTAAAGCAAAGAACATTGTGACAGAATAATTCTAAGTGAACTTTACACTGAAATCATTCCAATAGTGTTGTTTTTTTGTTTTTTTTTTAATCCCCCGCCGGTCAAAAACCCCTTTGGGTGAAGACCGAAGGGGGATGATGTCATGGGGCAGTCTGTCTGTCCATCCAACTTTTGGGAAATCAACTCCTCCTACAGTTTTGTTCCAAATGTTTTAAAACTTGGTACCATGGTTTGATATATAGTGATGATGCGCATGTTGCAATTTGACTCTGATCGGACGACCCTGAGGTCAGATTTTCCCTCAATCTTGTAAATGCAGTAACTACTGAAAGAAATGATGTAGGCTTTTCAAATCGATACAGTAGTCGTATCTAAGACGCATCTTGGACGACTTCCACCATGACCTGACTGGGGGTTTGGGATCAGAAGGTCAAAGTTGATGTTCCATTTGCACTATGGTAAATGGTCAATTTACTATTAGTATAAAACAAGAAACACTAGGCCCATCAAACCTGATACACAGCTTCACCTTGGTATCCTGACCTCTGACTATGGGTTTGGGGTCAAAAGGTCAAAGTTAGCATTCCCTATGCCCCTTTCCAATAGAAGCTCTCTAGGGTCGCCAAACTTGCTACACAGGTTCACCTTGGGATCCTGACCAACAACTATGGGTTGTATACAACTATTTTTGTTGTATATTCATGGAAGATAGGCTTATCATAATTTGGTTCTACCCCAGTAATTATATGAAAAAGTTGAAAACTGCTTTCCTTCAGTAACATTGGGATCCTCAAAGAAAACGGAGGCGGGGGGATACTGTACTCGCCTCAGAGTGCTCTTTTTATGTGTTTCAGTGGGATGACCCAAAATGATTTAATTCCGTCCTTTTTTTTCCCCCTCCCAGACACAGTTTTGAATACCTGTTGAACTTTCGCAGCACAGTGCCGAGTCTCTGCACGGCTCTCTGTCTCGCCCAGCTTCTCTCCACTGTATCAGAGAAAGGAGGAAACTCTGCCTCCTACAGAGAACAGACTGGTTAGGCTAATATTTTACCCGATGTTAACTTCCTTATCCACTGTTGAGTACTGCTGTGTGTGAGGATAATGCCCTTGCTTTTCTTCCTAGCTTCCCTAGCATGTCGTTTCCTGAACCAAAGCTGGGTGACTGCCAACGGGGAGAGGGAGAGGGGGAACAAATTCAATGAAGTGCTTCACACTCTCCTGAGGTGTGTGTTTGTTTGTCATAAACGGCTCTTACTGCACATAAAAGACCAACACAGAAACGGCCAAAGTGAACTTGTTAGAACCTGGTTGCTGAAGCCATTGGTAACGGGCTTCATCACACATACAGCATGTGAGCCACGTGATGGCTGAAAGATTTCATTGGTTTGATGCCGAGAAAAGTTTTATGCTAATAAAAAGATGCAGTAAAACACAGTATACTCAAAGTCTATATATTTTGCTGTAACTCTCAAAATCCTGCTGTTGAATAGGATTTACCTCATTAAAAACAAGTTTATTTAAGTTTTTTTTTTTTTTTTTTTTTTTTAGCAACACAATAACGTTATTCTTTGAAGGAACGACCACTTCTTTTTTCACAACTTGTTTGTCTTTCCATCCCTACAGCATCTATCTGGAGCATGTTGATGATGTTCTGAAGGCGGTGGAGCAAATTGTGAAAGAAGGAATGTCAGAGCTTGTTAGTGCATCAAAGGATGAGAGCTCCACTTCCTGGCCGACTCTCAGCAGGTAGATTCTCCCAGTCGGCTCTTTGTCTCACATTAATTCTTCACGCTGCCATTAACTATTGTATGGAAAAACTAGAGTGGAAAAAATAATTTGTTTGAATGTAGAAGATTTCACATTAAAGAAGCATGTAAATATAAATGTTTGTTTCATTCAGTGTTATTATCTTTACCATAATAAAACGGTTTGTTGAATTACACGAGCTGTTAAGCTTATATTTTTGTGTTTTTGCTAGACATGCACTGGTGTAATCATATGTTTTTATAATATATATTCTGTGCTTTCCAGTCTTTTTAGTTTTTTTTTAAACAGTGTGGGTCATTGGAAACAAAAACAGGCAGACACATTTTATACTGTGCATAAAACACGAGCTGATGTACAGATACAATGACAGGGTGATCAGAGTACTTTGGCATCCCTACTGGGGGGAGGGGGTGAAGCTGTTATTATTAGCATGCTGTTGCATATATTTTTGCATTTCTTTTCAGGCAGACCTTTCTGGTGTTCTACAAAGTGTTGATGGCAGAACTGGAGAAAGCCGTTCGGAAGATTCCAGCTGGAAAAATGGACGACAACACCGAGGTCAGCCACTAGGTGTCACACTGATCGGCCTGTTCTCTTGTATGTGTGGTAAATGTGTGATCAGATCCAGATGGCTTAAATAAAACACTTTTCGATTAACATCAGCTCCAGAGTGAAACTTAGAATAAACTGTATGGAGGCTATAAATATGGTTGTTTCTTCTTAAGAGTGCAGTAATTCAAGTGCACAAGAGTGAATAAAAAATGTTCATCCTTCCAGGTTCAAAGTGAGAAACTGATGACATGGAACATGGCTGTCCGAGATTTTCACATCATGATCAACCAAGTGAAGGTACATAACGCACGAATGTCTTACTGCCTGTTGATTTATCCAGACTGAGGGTAAATGGTATATTCTATTTATTCACTTTCATTTCATTTAACTTTTAAATAAAATGAACTCATTATAGTAGTAGTAGTGTGCCCCAATGCAAAGCATTGAGAGACACCATATTACTATCTCAAAATTTATTCCAGCTTATTATTATCATTATTGTTCTTTTCCTTCTTCCACCGTTTTTTGGTTCGTATCTCCTCTCACAACTTGAGCAAACCCCTACAAAATATATATCAAAATGTGTGGCTCGATCCAGAGATTTATGCTTGTATTTTTATTTCACTGTTTTTGCTTGGTGTCCGAAATATTAATGAAAAACCGTGTTTTACAAGCCCAGCTAGGGAGAGCCTCTCCCCCTTTAGGCTTCTTACTGAAAATCAGAACCGCTGGGAGTTCCGGCCTTCCCAGCTTATTGTGCCCAATGTGAAGCGTTGGAAACACTTACATCGCAAAATTTATTTTCAAATAATACACAGTTTAGATTGCTTTGATGTGCCCAGATTTAAACGCACATATAACATGATATTATCCACACTCAAATCAACAATTTTATTATTACATTAGGTCCTCAAACTTAAAGTCACGATCAGCGGGCAGTAGAGGCACACTATCAAAATTTCCACGGCAATTTTCTAGTTTGTACTTATTATTTTCATCTGTTAATTTTTTGGTCATCTGATCTTCTTGCAGTTGTTTGATTCAAGGCCAGTGCTCAACGTGTGCTTGAAGGTGTGCTTTTTTTTTTTTTTTTGCTAAATATATTTTCACATTCATTTGTAACTGATGGAACGTCGCTGACCAACTATAATGCTGCTATCCATAGTATGGCCGCCTTTTTCTGGAGTCTTTCCTGAAGTTGGGAATGCCACTATTGGACTACAGTTTCAAGCATCACAAGGTAGATGTGAAAGGCACAACCACATTTATTTTAGCTGTCCCTTTCTTTCCAAAGTATGTTTGGCCTTTCTGACTGCTTTTGACATCATAGTTTTTGTGTTTTAGTTGTCATAGTTAATAGTTTCATCATAGTTTAATGTTTTGCTGCTAAAGGCTAAAAGTTTTCTCTGGCTCTTACTGTGATTTACTGCTTTACTCTCTTCTTCTTCTTTCGACTGCTTCCTTTTGGGGTCACCACGGCATATCCTCAGTTGATATTGTGATGATCTGCATGTCAGTTTGGTAAGGATTTTATGCTGGATGCTCTTCCTGATGCAACCCTCCCCATTTATCTGGGCTTGAGACTGGCACAGGGAGCACATTGGCTTGTGCTTCCCCTGTGGCTGGCTTTATTCTCTACAAGTGAGAAACAACTATTGGCACGTGAATCAACAGCCATGACTAGGGCTGTCACAGTATCAAATTTTTCACTCCATGGTTGAGATGCTGTGGTAATTATCAACAAATGGACCAATTACTGTGATTTAACACTCACCAGCCACTTTAATAAGTACAGTTTGCTATTCTGTGCTGGAAAAATTCTCAAGATGTCCATCCACATTGATATGCTAGCTTGTAATATTGTAATGGATAAATGCATTCAGGGATGTGGATGTGGTGAAGAAGAGCTGCTGAAGTTTAAACTGAGGTGATTTAAATGACTTTGAATGCAGCACGCTTGTTGGTGCCAAACTGGCTCAAGCTGACAGAAGGGCAACAGTTGCTCAAACGACCGCTCGTTACAACTGAACTAGATGGGCTACAGCAGCAGGAGACTTCAACTGGTGCCTTTCCTGTCAGCTAAGAACAGGAAACTGAGGCTACAGTTCCCGTAGGTACACCAAAATTGGACAACCAAAGACTAAAAAACTGTTACCTGGTCTGAATCTCAGTTTGTGCTGCAACATTTGGATGGTAGGGTCAGAATTTGGCATAAACAAAATGAAAGAATGGACGCATGCATGGAGCATCATGGATTTGAAGCAAACAAATCTGTGTGATGGTAGCATACCAGTATGGACCAATTTCTGAGGAATGCTTCCAGCACCTTGTTGAATCTATGCCATGAGGAACTGGGGCAGTTCTGAAGGTAGGGGTCCAACCCAGTAAAAGCAATGTGTGACTATTAAAGTGGCCAGTGAGTGTATGTCTGCCTCAATTTCCATCAGTCTTTCTAACATTCTTGCTCAAGCATTGTTATGTTTGTGCTTAATTTGATAGAGTGACAAAAATACATGCCACAAGGGGAAGCAAAAAAAACGGTGTACTCCCTGTGGCGGTCCCAACCCCAGATAAATGCATCAGGAAGGGCATCTGGCGTAAAAATCCTTGCCAGATCAATATATCGGCAGAGAGAGAGAGAGACTTGTAAAAATGCCACAGAGCCCCATCTCGTAAGCTTCCATTCTGCTTTCTGTTTCCAACACTGTTGGTTGGCATGTTTATGTGACATCAGCAGGAAGCAGCCAGGAGAGATGGTTTTTTTTAAAAATTCTTTTGACATCTGTTTTTTCCACTACCAAGTGGGTTGAACAAGTTGCTACGGCAGGCATCAATGTATCTGCTGTAGCCTTATAGATTGGAGCAGAGTTTTTACGCCGGATACCCTTCCTGTCACAACCCTGCCCATTTATATCCAGGCTTGGGACCGGCACAGCGCGTACACTGGCTTGTGCACCCACTGTAGCTGAGTAACCATCCCTCCTCCATTCCATTATTGCTGAGCACCAAGCTGGATGGCAGGAAGTTCCATTTTATGGTCTTTGGCATGACCCGGCCAGGACTTGAACCCTGGCCTCCCGGTTGTGGGGTGGATGCTGTGCCTCTAATCCACCACTCTGGTGTGTGTATGTGCTAATATATGTTAATGATCCCTGTGATTTATACTTGATAATTTAGGTGTGAAAGCACCTTCACTGTGAAGTTATAGCTTCTGCATCACTCTGTTTACTTACAGTAAATGTAACTTGCATCATTTAATTTGAGCTCTCTAAATTGTATTAACAGTAAAGTCTCCATTTGTATCTTGAAGGAGGATGTTCAGGGTTTACTGAAGACCTTCCAGCTCTGCACTCGACAGCTTCATCATATGTGTGGACATTCTAAGGTACTGTGCATCTATGTATTCCTGCATAATTTCTGGCATAGACAAATGTTCTAATATGCTTAAATATTCCATGTACACTGCAGGAAGTGTGCTCAGCATTTGCTTTGTTGGCATTTAGATTCAGCAGGATACCAGCCTGACCAACCACGTTCCAGCCTTAAAGAAGAGCCTTGAACTGTTTGTATACAGAGTGAAGGCCATGCTGACGCTCAACAACTGTCAGGAGGCCTTCTGGATGGGGAACCTGAAGAACCGCACCCTGAAGGTAAAACTTGTGTGATTTGCAGCATGGTGGTACAGTGGGTAGCGCTGTTGCGTCACAGTTAAAAAGTTCCAGGCTCGAATCCACAGGCTGACAGGGTGGGGAACCTTCCTGTGTGGCATTTGCATCTTCTCCCTGTGCTGCGTGGATTTACTCCGGGGGCTCCGGTTTCCTCCCACAATCCAAAGCCATGCATGTTATGTTAATTGGTGATTCTAAATTGTCCCTAGGTATCTGTAGGCCCTTAGAATAGAGGGTTAGTTTACCTACTAGTTAAGCACTCTGAGTGGTCTTTGTGACTAGAAAAAGCGCTATATGAGTACAGGTCCTTATTTATTGTCACCTTTGTGCATTTTGAGTCATTGCGCTTTGGGCTGCACGGTGGTGCAGTGGTTAGCACTGTGGCAGCACAGTTTTACCCTCGGCCGGGGGATCGCGGGGACCATGAGATCGTGGGTTCAAACCCTGCCCCCGGCCAACAGTGATCTGTGTGGAGTTTGCATGTTCTCCCCGTGTTTGCGTGGGTTTACTCCGGGATTTCTCCGGTTTCCTCCCACATGCCAAAAACATGCAGGTTAGCGAGTTAAGGGGCGCTTGCGCACGCAGCGACCGGCAGCTGGTGGTTTGTCACCAGTCTGCAAAACAAATCTACCTACGGGTACAAAATAAGTAATAAAAAAAAAAAAAAAAAATTGCGCTAAAGGAATGATATAATTTATCCTACAGGGGGAAGAGATTCTTTCTCAGAGGTCACAACAGAGTGTTGAAGATGATGATGATCATGAGGAGGAAGAGCAGCAAAGCTCACCAAAAGCAGAAGAGGAGATGGAAGATGAGGTAATTACCTTTTCTAGAAATAGGCAGTTGTGATGGAAATTAAGCATTTTTTGCTATTGGTTGTCAAGTAATGGTAATATTAGTAGTTCCTTTGAGAACTAAAAATAAGATTAAAAGAGCAGATTCCAATAGAATGCCCCATTTAAAAAAAAAAAAAAAAAATGTCTTTGCTGGTTTAATATCAGGAACAGAGCATGAAAAATCAGTTTGAAATCAAATGACTGAAGAGTTTTTGCGATTTTTAAGCACCAAACAATCAGAGCATGCTTTGTGAGAAAAATTGTCATCGTTTGATAACATAGTCAAAATAGCTGGGGGCAAGTTAATGATAAGTGGATGACCCAGTTAGCAGAATCTGTTTAATTTGGTGCCATTCCTCATACTGTGTGTTATTACAGTAATTAATAGTATTCTAGTGGTGATGCCTGGTGCTGTTTTATGTGTGCATGATTATAAGTTCAATTAGAGGGCACTCATAGAGCACATACACTACCGTTCAAAAGTTTGGGGTCACTTAGAAATTTCCTTATTTTTGAAAGAAAAGCACTGTTTTTTTTCAATGAAGATAACTTTAAACTAATCAGAAATACACTCTAATATTTAATATACATTGCTAATGTGGTAAATGACTATTCTAGCTGCAAATGTCTGTTTTTTGGTGCAATATCTACATAGGTGTATAGAGGCCCATTTCCAGCAACTATCACTCCAGTGTTCTAATGGTACAGTGTGTTTGCTCATTGTGTCAGAAGGCTAATGGATGATTAGAAAACCCTTGTGCAATCATGTTAGCACAGCTGAAAACAGTTTAACTGGTTAGAGAAGCTATAAAACTGACCTTCCTTTGAGCAGGTTGAGTATCTGGAAAAAATTATTTCAAATACAGTGGTACCTCTACTTACGAACGTCTCTACATACGGAATTTTCAGGTTACGAGACGCCTCAACGGGAAAATATTGCCTCTAGTTACGAACGAAATTTCAGGATACGAAAGGCAAAAAAGTACGCGCTCCTCGCAGCTTCCGTAGTTTACCGAACGTAAACATACCTGTAGCTGCTCTGCCATTGGCTATCGCCTAGCATCTTCCTGATATCCCATTGGCCACGAAGTTTTTTTTTTTTTTTTCCAAAACTTTATGCGTTTGGTTGATCTCGCCAAAGAATATGGCCGTAATACATCAACGATCAGCGTTTTGTTGTATTAAAACAAAACGAAGCACTTACAAGCCGACAAAAGCAAACGTCCTTGGATCAGAACATGAACCAAAGAAGGCAAACGGTGACGACGTCAACGACGATAGCAGTTAAAGGGTAAATGAACATAATTTTTATTATTCTTTCTCTTTTATTATTCTCTTTTATTATTCTTTCTCTCATTTTAAACTCTCATTTTATGTTTATTGTGCAGTAATGTAATTGTAACATGTATTTGTTACATGTTTTGATGCGTTTTTACGATTTATAAAAAATTTATGCCCGAATTTTGGGGGCTTGGAACGGATTACGGCATTTACATGTAAAACGCACCTCTACTTACGAATTTTTCACGTTACGAGAATTCTTCCGGAACGAATTAAATTCGTAAGTAGAGGTGCCACTGTACAAATCATTATTTCTAATCTTGTCAATGTCTTGACTATATTTTCTATTTATTTTACAACTCATGGTGGTAAATAAGTGTGACTTTTCATGGAAAACACAAAATAATTGTCTGGGTGACCCCAGACTTTTGAACGGTAGTGTACCTCCGCCAAGACTCTATCTTGCAATGTTAAAGAAAGTGGAAAAAGTGATCTAGAATCCTCACCCTGATCCGGATCACCTCCAAATTCTAATGGCTTCAACTTTAGCCCAAGGGCCACTTCTGGTGAAAATTTCATCTAAATCCATCCAGTACCTTATGTGCAGTCCTGCTAACAAACAGACATACAGATAGACAGAGACAAACGAACATGAAAGCATTACCTCGTTGGTGGAGGTAAATGTTCACTGTTACCAAAATGTGATTTTTTTTTTTTTTTTTTTTTTTTTTCTTCTTTTCCCCTGCATTTCCAGCAGAGTGACTCAGAGGGAAATAACAAGATTAATGGAGCCAAACCTATGGATCCAGATGACCTTTCAGATGACTCTGAATAGTACCTGTAAACTACAGGGGGAAAAAAACCAAACACATTTCATGAGTTCCTTTTTATTTTAAAACCCATCTGCAGATGACTGTTCCCTTTTTTTGCTGACTATAAAATGTAGTGAACAAATTCTTTTAAAAGTAAAAAAAAAGTGTTCTCAAAAATTGTCATTCAATAATAAATGCATTTATGTTATTGTCACAAGAATGATTCATCTTAAGTTATCACTTAAAGAATTCTCACAAAACACTACAATTACATGTGTAAGTTGATTTGTTGTCTTATTTTTTACTGCTTTATTAGCTTAATTGTTTTTTGTTGTTTGTTTTTTTTTACCCCTCAGCCTGTAAAGGCTGAAAGGGTATTGTTGTCACCCCGCCGGGTCGATGGGCAGCAACGTTGGTGACGGCATCGGCATTGGTGGCGTCAACACCTACTCTGTGAATGCGATAACTAGAGAAAGAAATGACATTGGCTTTTCAAATTTATACTATGGGTCTATCTATGAAAAATCTTGGACAAGTTTGAATTTGAATGACCTCTGACATTTAGGTTGAGATCAGAGGTCAATTTTCCCAAAATCTTGTGAGCACAATAACTCGAGAAAGAAATGACATGGGCTTTTCAAACTTATATCATCATGTCTAAGAAAAGTCTTGGATGGCTTAGACCCTGCCCTCTGACTATGGGTTTGGGCTCAAAAGGTCAAAGGTCAATGTTAACATACCTTTTGCACTATTACTATAGAACAAATAAAGCTGAATTTATGCACCTGCGTCAGATTGATGCCGTTACCGACGTATGTCACCGATGCAGTCATCTGCAGTTTTTTCTTGTGCGTTGGGAGGAATGCATTGTTCCATTGCTAAAATAGGTTTCAACCGATGTGTAGAGTGATTGGTGTTCATTGTGTGTTTTTGTTTATTAAATAACGATGGACAAGAGCAGATTGTGATGGAGTTGGAGCTAATAAATGTTAAGAAAAAGCAACTTTTCATACGATTGCTGCACAGAGAAAAATGGAAGAAGTTGGCGAAAATGGTGCAGGTGACCACCGCTACTGCCATTATTTGACAATCTGTGTAATTACTGGGGTTATGACGAACCACAAAATGTTCTGTATTTGCTTGCTTCCTCAATATTCTTTTGAATTTGGACCGCTGTTTAACCGACTGGCCTCGGAAGTTGTGCCGCTGTGAACAGGCAGAGCGAAGAACCAGGAAATGTGAAGGAGGAGACAAAGTGGACCAATCACAGCTCTTACAGCCTGCGTTGCCGACGTGCACGTCGGGCGACGCAATAGGAATGTATGTTGTTGCTGCATTGATGCCGTCACAGCTGCGTCATGTTGATACAGTGGGGTAAAAAAGTATTTAGTCAGCCACCAATCGTGCAAGTTCTCCCACTTAAAAGATGAGAGAGGTCTCCAATTTTCATCATAGGTATACCTCAACTATGAGAGACAAAATAAGAAAAAAAAAAAAAAAAATCCAGAAAATCACATTGAAGGATTTTTAATGAATTAATTTGTAAATTCCTCAGTAAAATAAGTATTTGGTTGATAACAAAAGTTCATCTCAATACTTTGTTATATACCCTTTGTTGGCAATGACGGAGGTCAAACGTTTTCTGTAAGTTTTCTGTAAGTTTTCACAAGGTTTCACTGGTATTTTGGCCCATTCCTCCATGCAGATCTCCTCTAGAGCAGTGATGTTTTGGGGCTGTCGCTGGGCAATACAGACTTTCAACTCCCTCCAAAGATTTTCTATGGGGTTGAGATCTGGAGACTGGCTAGGCCACTCCAGGACCTTGAAATGCTTCTTACGAAGCCACTCCTTCGTTGCCCGGGCAGTGTGTTTGGGATCATTGTCATGCTGAAAGACCCAGCCACGTTTCATCTTCAGTGCCCTTGCTGGTGGAAGGAGGTTTTCACTCAAAATCTCACGATACATGGCCCCATTCATTCTTTCCTTTACACAGATCAGTCATCCTGGTCCCTTTGCAGAAAAACAGCCCCAAAGTATGATGTTTCCACGCCCATGCTTCACAGTAGATATGGTGTTCTTTCTCCTCCAAACACGACAAGTTGAGTTTTTACCAAAAAGTTCTATTTTGGTTTCATCTGACCATATGACATTCTCCCAATCCTCTTCTGGATCATCCAAATGCTCTCTAGCAAACTTCAGACGGGCCTGGACATGTACTGACTTAAGCAGGGGGACACGTCTGGCACTGCAGGATTTGAGTCCCTGGCGGCGTAGTGTGTTTCTGATGTAGCCTTTGTTACTTTGGTCCCAGCTCTCTGCAGGTCATTCACTAGGTCCCCCCATGTCGTTCTGGGATTTTTGCTCACTGTTCTTGTGATAATTTTGACCCCACGGGGTGAGATCTTGCGTGGAGCCCCAGATCAAGGGAGATTATCAGTGGTCTTGTATGTCTTCCATTTTCTAATAATTGCTCCCACAGTTGATTTCTTCACACCAAGCTGCTTACCTATTGCAGATTCAGTCTTTCCAGCCTGGTGCAGGTCTACAATTTTGTTTCTGGTGTCCTTTGACAGCTCTTTGGTCTTGGCCATAGTGGAGTTTGGAGTCTGACTGTTTGAGGTTGTGGACAGGTGTCTTTTATACTGATAACGAGTTCAAACAGGTGCCATTAATACAGGTAACGAGTGGAGGACAGAGGAGCCTCTTAAAGAAGAAGTTACAGGTCTGTGAGAGCCAGAAATCTTGCTTGTTTGTAGGTGACCAAATACTTATTTTACTGAGGAATTTACCAATTAATTCATTAAAAATCCTTCAATGTGATTTTTCTGGATTTTTTTTTTCTCATTTTGTCTCTCATAGTTGAGGTATACCTATGATGAAAATTGGAGACCGCTCTCATCTTTTAAGTGGGAGAACTTGCACAATTGGTGGCTGACTAAATACTTTTTTACCCCACTGTATATGTGTATAACTTGGTTATACGGTTAAGTTATACGGGTGTATAACTTGCGGTTTAAGCTGGGGTCACCAAACTTTGTGCATGGGTTCACCTTGTGACCCTGACCTCGGACTATAGTTTTGGGATTGCAAGGTCAAAGGTCAAGGTCATATTGCCATTTAAAATATATCTCAACAACAAACAAAGAAACAAAGCCTAAATTTCATGGTACAACGATGGATGTTAGATCTTCTTTGGCAGAAAAAATCCCAGTTGTTATGATCTGCAAATCATGAGGTTGTTCATACTGAAAGAAATCTTCATTCCATTTTCATTAATACCACTAATGAAAAAGAAATTATAGATACTGTTAAAAAATGTAAATCATCTATTGATTGTGATAATATTGATATGAAGACTTGAAAATGGGTTATTGATGGCATTTCCAAACCTTTGACTTACATTTTCAATTTATCATTTCAAACTGGAATATTTCCCAATAAAATGAAGTTGGCAAAAATCATTCCATCATACAAAAATGGAAGCAAACACCATTTCACAAATTACAAACCTGTTTCTCTTTTATCACAATTTTCAAAAATCTTGGAAAAACTCTATTGGTAGACTGGACAAATTCATTGACAAATATCTTTCTGACAGTCAATATGGCTTTAGAGCAAACCCATCTACAACAACAGCAGTGATGGAACTTATTGAGGAAGTGACAAATTCCTTAGATAATAATAAAAAAAAAAAGTTTCAATTTGGATATTTCTGGATCTTAAAAAAGCATTTGACACAATTGACCATAATATATTAAACAAATTGGAGAAATATGGAATACGGGGAGTTGTGCTGGACTCGCTTAAAAGTTATTTGACAAAAAGGCAACAGTTTGTGAAGATGGGAGAGTTTGAATCAAAATGTTTGGACATTGTATGTGGTGTACCACAGGGGCCAGTGTTGGGATCAAAATTATTCATCTTGCATATCAATGACATATCCACACTGTCAGACTCCCTGAAATTTATTTTATTTGCAGATGACACGTATTTTATGCACTGAGGAAAATGTACAGCAACTTTTGAACCATATCACTACAGAAATGAATAAAATAAAAAAAAATGGTTTGATACTAATAAACTGTCACTAAATCTGAGTGAAGCAATATTTATAGTATTTGGTAAATGCAAAATGACTAATCAAATTCACATACAAATTGATCGTGTAACTATTGAAAGAGTGAATGAAATACAATTTTTGGGAGTGATCATCAATGATAAAATATAGTGGAAATCTCAAATTTTGTACATTAAGAATAAACTGGCTAAAATTATTTTTATTTTATCCAAAGCAATACACATAAATTAATCAAAAATCACTTTATTCTGTATTGTTCCTTGGTGTTACTATATTTAAGTTACTATGTGGAAGTCTGGGGAAACGGTTATAAAACTAACTTACAACCTTTGTATTTAATGCAAAAAAGGGGTGTGAGGATCATACATTGGGTCAATTTTTTTTAACATACTAATACACTTTTTTTTTTACAGTCAAAAATATTAACATTTTTTGATCTTGTTGAATTTAAAACAGCAATTTTAATGTATAATATAAGGAACCAGGTTTTGCTTAAAATATTCTAGATTTGTTTTCTGAAAGAGAGGGTGGTCATAATTTAAGGGCCTCATTAAATTTTAAGTTGCACAGTTGTCGCACAACTAAAAAAGTTTTTCTATTTTGGAATGGTGAAGTGAGTCCCTAAAACAATGTCCAAATATTATTCAATTCAAAAAGAACTATAAAAACATTATTTACACCTGATATGAGGAAAAATGAAAGGTGTTAGCTGCAATGTAGGTGTTGCAATGTATTTTTCTGTTGTTAGGTTTGTGGTATACATTGTTTCTGAAATTTTGTTATTGTATTTAAAATTTGAGAGCTTCTGGTTTAAAATAAGCCTATGATTTAAGGGGTAGGATTAAATAAGTGTTGACTTCATTATACTCCTTTTTGAGCATGTAGATTGTGATACGTCTGAATGAAAGAAAATTGTAATTTATTATGTTCTATTTTTGCCTTGTGTTGTACTGATTTTACATTTACATCTTTGAAATAAAACAATCAATCAACATTTATCATGTCACACACTGGACAGATGGCGAACAGTTGGTTGTTCTAAATTGTCCCGAGATATCGGTCTCCTATAGGCCCTTAGAATAGAGGGTTAGTACTAGTGAAGCGCTTTGAGTGGTCTTTGAGACTAGAAAAGCACTATATAAGTACAGGTCCTTATCCCTTCCCTCCTTTCTATTATGCTGAGCACCAAGCTAGAAGGCGGGAAGTACCATTTTATATGGTCTCTGGTATGACCCGGCCAGGCCTTGAACCCACGACCTCCCAGTTGTGGGGTGGGTGCTCTACCACTCGGTCACCACTCTGGTATTAAGAGCATACTCAAGCCCAAAATCCATCAGAACAATTATACCATAATGGATTATAAATATAACATTGCAAAAAGTTCGATTAAGTCAAATGCGATGTTGATAGTTTTTTTTTTTTTTTCTGTTTTGAATCATTTAATTGTTTTTGCTCCCTGGTTCCACTTAATGTTTTTTTTGGGGGGGGGAGGAGAAGAGAGAGAGAGAGATTCCTTATTCTCCTATTGTGTAAAATAACAGAAGAAGTAGTCAACTTTATTGGTATTCAATCACGTACAGTAGAACGAAATTACGTTTCTCCTATCTACAGTGTTAATCATCTAGAATCAGAGGCACCACCACAAACAACTTCAGCAACTGTTTCCCATATCTTTATAGTGTGGCTGATCAACTTTATGCCTCTGTAGTTACTACAGCTCTGAGCATCACCCTTGTTCTTGGAAATCGTCACCACTATGGCAAGCCGTTTTAACATTTAATAGCTAGCCTGGATATGTATTGTAGGTATCAATAATTCAATTTCCATCCATCCATCCATCTTCTTCCGCTTAATCCTTTTCGGGTCGCGGGGGGGCTGGAGCCTATCCCAGCATCTTTGGGCGAGAGGCAGGGTACACCCCGGACAGATCGCCAGTCCATCGCAGGGCCAACACAGAGAGACAGACAACCATTCACTCTCAGTCATACCTAAGGACAATTTTTCCTAGTAAAAATGAACATTTCAGATATCCACAATGAAATTCTTCCTCTCTATAATGATCATTTCAGATATCTATGACATCATTCTTCCTAGGAGAAAGACGTCACTTTTCCCCATTCATGTGTAATGGGTTTTCACTTCCAGATATCTACAATTACATTTTTCCTATCTAGAATGAACATTCTGGATATCTGAAATAGAATTCTTACTAGGAGAAACTATTTATTCTGTGGCACACATATGTGAGTTGCTTAGGCTGCATATGTATATTACTCATGCTTCACATCTCAGAATGAACAATAGGTCTGGGTCTCTTGGGGATAACAGGAGGGTGCGAAATGTGATCTTTAGAGATGGCCTTGAGAGATTTCCTGACCACCAGTGGTTTTAGGTGGAGGGGAGAAGACCTGGAGGATGATGTATTGTGTCTTGGGATTTAAAGACAATGTGACTCTGTACTTTGATGTCCCGGGTATAAAAAGGACAGATGTGGGAGGATGTGTCTCTTTTTCTGTTTGGAGGATGTTGGAGACAAGTGAATAAATCTGATTTGAGAAATAAACTCAGCCTCATCTTTTCACGCTCTCCACATTGGTGACCTTAAGACGTATCATGGGCGAAAGAAATTCCCCCGAGCCGGACTCGCCAGGAACCAGCCAGGCGAACGCAGTCTCAGTCAAACTACCAGATTTCTGGCAGGACAACCCGGACTCCTGGTTCCTCTTGGCCGAAGCTCAGTTTGCTCTCCGGGGAATAACGGCAGATGACACGAAATTCTACCACGTTATCACCAAGCTCGACAACCGCACGGCTCGACATGTGCAAAACCTGGTGCAGCGCCCACCGGCCGAAGACAAATACGGCGGGTTGAAGGCTGCGCTCATCCAGCGTTTCACTCCCTCAGTCTAAGAAAGAGTGGAGAGACTCCTGGCCCTGAACGACTTGGGAGACAGCACACCCGTCGACCTGATGGAAGACATGCTGAGGCTGAGGGGCTCAGACGGCGACGACCTTCTCTTCACCCACATTTTCCTGAGAACCCTACCGTCGGCCACGAGAGCGACCCTGGCCGGTTCACCGTTGTTGGTCCAGCGGGACTTCCGCGCGCTGGCCCAGGAGGCACAGCGGATTCTCAATGCCAGCAGACAGCGCGCGGCCACCGCAGCAGCGACAGGACTCGACGCGAGGGCCGGAGATGGCAGGGGGCCAGAGGCGGTGGCAGCAGAGGCGGCGGCAGCAGACCCACCGGCAACGGCGGCGGTGAAGGCCAAACATCGCGGAGGAGATGACCTCTGTTTCTACCATCGTCGTTTTGCAGAGATGGCACGCAAGTGTATACCACCGTGTCAGTTCAAGAGCTCGGGAAACGCCAGAGCCGAGGGTCAGTAGCAGCTGTGGCCCTCGGTGAACAGAACAAACTGCTCTACTTGACGGATGCGCGTTCGGGGAGGCAATTCCTCGTGGACACAGGCTCCCAAGTGAGTTTCATCATGCCAACCTATGCTGACCGGCTGGCAGGCCCCGGGAGTCACGGAGCACCGGCAGCGAACGGCTCGAGCATTAAGACTTTCGGTGAGAAGACTCTGCTTCTGTCCCTGCAAGGCCGTACATTTGAGTGGACTTTTATTATAGCTGCGGTGAGCTTCAACATGTTGGGGGCTGATTTTCTGTGCTCACATGGGTTGTTGGTTGATCTTCCCAATAGACGCTTGGTTAATGCACTCTCATTTTACTCTATTCCCTGTGCAACCCGAGTGACCCCGCCCACAGCACAAGCCAACGTCGCTACGGCAAGCAGTAAGTTCCACACACTCCTCACTCAGTTTCCAGCACTCACGGTTCCCACATTTTCAGCAGCTGTTGCTAAACACGGAGTGGAACATTTTATTACTACCGCCGGTCCCCCCGTTTTTGCAAAAGCTCGGCGCTTGGATGCAGCTAAACTGACCATAGCGCGCGAGGAGTTCGCCAACCTTGAAAAGTTGGGCATCATCCGGCGTTCGAACAGCCCATGGGCTTCCCCACTTCACATGGTCCCTAAAGCTGACGGCTCGTGGCGACCTTGCGGTGATTTCCGCAGGTTGAACAACGATACAGCGCACGACCGCTACCCAATCCCGCATATCCAAGATTTTTCCGTTCATCTGGCGGGGGCGCACATTTTTTCTAAAATAGACTTGGTCCGCGGGTACCATCAAGTCCCAGTACGCACTGAGGACATACCCAAAACAGCGGTAATAACTCCGTTTGGCCTGTTCGAGTTTTTGCGCATGCCGTTCGGGCTTAAAGGCGCTGCGCAGACATTCCAACGCATGATGGACGCGGTGTTGCGCGATCTCCCCTTTGTGTTCATCTATCTGGATGACATTTTGGTAGCCAGCGCGTCCGAAGAGGAACACGAAAAACACCTCACCGCAGTTTTCCGGAGGTTGGGAGAGCACGGGTTAATAATCAACCTAGCGAAGTGTCAGTTCGGGGTGACGCAGATTGATTTTTTTTGGGGGGCACCGCGTCTCTCCAGAAGGAGCAGTTCCGCTGCCGGACAAAGTGCGCGCAGTTGCAAATTTTCCCCAGCCACAAACGGTCAAAGCATTACAGGAGTTTTTGGGAATGGTGAATTTTTATAACCGTTTCCTCCCCCGCGCAGCGCAGCTTATGCAACCACTGTATGCCGCGCTTAAAAAACAAAAACCCGCAAATAATCGAATGGTCTCCGGAACGGGAGCGCGCATTCTCGGAGGTTAAAACCGCCTTGGCAAACGCTGCGTTGTTAGCACACCCAGACCCAACGGCCCGCATAGCGCTTACTACTGACGCGTCAGATGTGGCCATAGGGGCAGTTGTGGAGCAGCGGGTCGCCGGGGCTTGGCAGCCGCTCACTTTTTTCAGCAGGACTTTGCGCGATACCGAGCGAAAATACAGCACGTTCGACAGGGAGTTGTTAGCTCTCCACTTGGCCATTTGCCACTTCCAGTTCTGGCTGGAAGGACGCCGTTTCACTGCGTTTGTCGACCACAAGCCGCTGACTTTCGCGATGGCCAAGGTTTCAGAGCCGTGGTCAGGCCGGCAGCAGAGGTAGCTGGCTGCAATCTCCGAGTTTACTACCGATATTCAACACGTAGCGGGTAAACTAAATGTAGTGGCAGATTGTCTCTCGCGCGCCGTAACTACTCCAGTCCACGTAGGGGTAGATTATGCAGCCATGGCCGCAGATCAGGTTAGCGACGCGGACGTGTGCGCGCTCCAGTCTGGACCAACAGGGTTAAGGCTGGAGATCAGGGTGCTGCAAGGTGGTATGCCCCCCTTAATCTGCGATGTCTCCACAGGACGTGGTTGTCCCGTGGTGCCGGCCGTGTGGCGCCGCCGCGTTTTTGACTCGATTCATTCTCTGGCACACTCGGGGGTGCGCGCGTCGGTCAAAATGGTAGGAGAGAAATTTGTATGACCGAGCCTGCGCAAGCATGTTAAGGAGTGGGCAAGAGCCTGCATGGCTTGCCAGCGAGCCAAAATACACAAACACACTAAAGCCCCCTTGGAGCCATTTCACATCCTGGCTAAGAGGTTCGATCATGTGCATGTCGACCTTGTAGGCCCCCTCCCGCCATCACAAGGGTGCACACATCTTTTGACAATGGTGGACCGCACCACGCGTTGGCCTGAAGTGGTCCCACTGGCATCAACCACAGCCGAGGAGGTGGCACGAGCGTTTTTAACGGCTTGGGTAGCGTGTTTTGGAGTTCCGTCGGATATTACGTCCGACAGAGGTCCTCAATTTGTTTCCGAGCTTTGGTCAGCGATGGCCCGCAGCCTGGGGGTAACGATCCACCGCACTATTGCGTACAACCCCCAGGCTAATGGTTTATGCGAACGTTTCCATAGGTCATTGAAAGCAGCCCTCAGAGCGTCACTTACGGATGCAAATTGGGTAGACAGGCTACCATGGGTTTTATTGGGGTTGCGTTCCGCACCTAAAGAGGACTTAAAAGCCTCCCCAGCTGAATTGGTTTTTACGCAGCCACTCCGGCTGCCCGGGGAGTTTCTCCCAGATAATCCTGCGCCAGAGTGCCCCCCTGCTCAGCGGTTACTGAGCGACACGGGAGCGAGCACGCTTCCTGGCCCCGTTCATCACAGTTTTCCGTGCGTTTTTGTACCTAAGGCTTTAAAAAATGCGGAGTTTGTTTTTGTCAGACACGGTGCTCATCGCCCAACCTTGCGACCGCCTTATGATGGCCCATTTAAGGCGCTTTTCCACTAGCCCCGATTAGAAAACCCGACTCGACTCTGTTGACTGTTCGGTTCTGCCTCGGTTGCTTTTCAACATTACTGCTGGCACACCTGCGGTGGGTGGGATTTCTTGAACAGTGAGGCGGCGCCGAGGCGGCGCCACACTCTCATGACATGAAACACACGACCGAATCCTCCACAACAAAGAAAATGGCTGATGACGAGGAGAGAAGGAAGGAGAGAGGAATGACTGTGACATGAAACTGGTGAAATCTATGGTGCTGACTTGTTGTGCTCTGCACAATCTGTGTGAGAGTCATGGAGAGACATTTGACACTACATTGGATGATGCAGTAGATGAACCAGTGGTGGCAGCGACACAGGGAGCAGAGGAGCAGGGGGGCGATATACGAGATGCTGTGATGCAGTACTTGTCTATTTTGTCCACATTTATGTGCATACATATTTCAAAAATGTTTTTTGTAAATAAAATGTTGTGCATGTTCCATATACCTGTCCTCTGTTGTTCATAACGCTTATCTGTTAAGGTACGGGTAATTAGATTAGATTTGTTTATTTGACAGGGACAGTGCAATAAACATAGACAATTAATCAATGACAATCAATCTGATGTGTTGCACAAAGAGTGTATAGCTATTAGCTAATTTGCAGGAGCCGCAGGACAACAGAAGGTGTGAAGCCATCAGCCTAATGATGAGTCCACACTTCTCACTGTTGTGATAATTGCTCACGCTGAGCGCTCTGCCAGCCCGTACGCTGTGGGGGTCACACACGACGTGTTCCTCAACACTCTCAATAATTTTTTTTCCCGTATATTCTTCTTTTTGGCGTACAGAAATGGCAATATGCCCGTATTTGCTAAAATTGCATTTTCCCCGTATTAAAATACGGCGAAACCGTATCACTTGACAGGTATGTAATTACAGTGATCCCTCACTTATCGCGGTTAATGGGTTCCAGAACCGACCGCGAAAAGTGAAAAACCGCGAAGTAGCGTCACCCCAATGACGTCATCCATAAACAATACGTACGTTCATTCTCTCACTCTCATATGATACGTGTGTGTGTGTGTGTACGTGTACATACATACGTAGATGTAAACAAAGTGTACATAAATATGTTTTTAGAACTCTTTTATTCTTATAACAAGATACGTAACTCAAGATGAAAATGATTTACTGCACAGGTTAATGAGAGCTTTACTGCTCCTCAGGTGACGCCTCATCGTGAGGTGCTGGAGGCGCAGGATCATCGAGGGCAGCTTCCGATAGAGCTGAAGCTGCAGGAGGCGGCGTAGTGCCTCGACGGGAAGACTATTTCGCACAAAATGGCACAAGAGAACAGCAAAAAGTTCCACGCGGCGAGACTAAGTAACACGAGCGATTAAAAAGCAATGAATGCGGTCTTTCTTCCCTTCATGGGTGCTCGGCAGGGAGAGGAGGTGGGTGAAACGTCTCGGCCAATCAGCTTGCGGGGTGAAACGTCTCGGCCAATCAGCTTGCGAGATTTCCGAGCCCAGCCAACACGACAACAGCGAACAGAGTTGTGCTGCTCTCCGTGTTGACACCTGATGGTCTAATGTAGTCTCCCTGCCTTCTGCTAGCGCCCGCCCATTATTTCTCAATTTTGAATTTTTGATGAATATTTTTGAAAAATCCGCGATGCACTGAGGGCGCGAAAGGTGAAGCGCGAAGTAGCAAGGGTGAGGTAAACACCGCACAGGCCATCTTCACAAAAATCCAGCTCGACAAGCCACTTTTGCTTAGGTGGAAATGCAAATTGAACTATAAATCATGTGCTAATACATGTCATATTCCCATGTAAAGGTCTCCCACTTTTACTTACAAATTGATTTTTTTTTTAATTTTTGGGAAAAGGGAATATAAATTTTGCACAACTTGTTGGTAACAACAGTTGTGTGCAACAAAAACACAGTTGTGTCTAATATTATTAGTGCCAAATTTTTGCTAGATTCCTTCTTAATTTATTAAATTTTGACTGGTGATGCAACATTCAATTTACATGTACTTACCTTTATCAGTGTCTACTGTACAAGTTAAAGCACACCTGTACAACTGCTTATAACATAAAAAATGTACCCGTTCAAGAGAAATGGATTCAGCATTTCAAATTTGTTTAAAATAAAAAAAAACTACCAAGACATTACGTTTCGTTGTGTTGTTAAAAATTCAATTACCATTAGAAGGCGAGACACCTGACCTGATGAACAGCAGCATGTGGAGTGAACAGAGAATGGAATGTGTATGTAATTATTGGCTTTTCTCATACGGTGTCATAACAGATAAACCAGACTTTTGATGCAAACAATACAATTTTATTCCAGAAGCAAAATTTACAAACAAAAAAACAGACTGGGCGTGGGGAGACATGGTTAGACACGCCGACTGCTAAATGCATCCACAAGCCTGCCAAATAGGGTCAGGAAATCTCTGTTGAACGTTGACATCTCTGCGAGCTCTTCCCTGCGTAATGCAGCGTCCTGCTCCAGGGCTTCACGCGCATCTGCCCGCACATCTGCGGCCACCTGTCGCAAATGCTGCATGTATTCCTGATTCTTGCCGCTGGTCATGTTGCCGTTCCAATAGCCGCATCTCTTCGTCATGCATGTTGACCATTGCTCATGTAAGGTCAGCGATGGAGTTGTCCGTTTTCGTCTTGCCTAGATGGAAAGACAGGCATGGTCGTTAAAGCTGGATCACTACATATATTATGGAATTACACTGGTGAAAGTCTGTGGTGGAATGCCACTATTATATTATGCTTTATTGCTGTATATAAGCTGAACTGTCATGTTGCTGCCCCTCAGAAGAGCGGATTTTGCAACACGCAGTGTGCTGTCTTCGGCTGCAGCCCCCCTGCAAAACTAAAAAGGATTAAGATTAAGAATATGGATGGATGGATGGGTAATGTTTAAAATAGTTGCTTGTAGTGTGGCCGCAGAAATCTGAATGGGTTAATGCAGTCAGCTGACGCGAAGCATGTTGATTTCAACGGCAGTTCATGAGCTTTATTTGCTTGTCTAAAACAGGAGTTACAACAGCACTTCAATCACCACACCTAAAAATGGTTGTGGAACACCGATAAGTGAAGACCAAAGAATAACCTTTTTGTACATTTAAAAAGACATTTTCAATTAATTAATATGCAGCTACAGGAAATTGCATTAATCAATTTGGTACATAACTTGTTAGGCTCCAGCCCCCCCGCGACCCGTAAAGGATTAAGCGGTAGAAGATGGATGGATGGATGGATTTTCGACCCTGGTTTCCGCTGGACCTGTTTCACCAAAAAAAAAAAAATCGTGGTTATTGTGCCTTACCGGCACTTGAACGTGATCCAGATGGAGCTGGTGATGTGGCTGACATGGGAGTCGATCCAGCTGGCGCTCCACCAGACGCAGACGCAGAGGCAGAGGCAGAGGCAGAGGCAGAGGCAGACGCAGGAGAGTCCGCTGTGTCCATGTCCACTGAGGTGGACCCCTGTGATATGAACTGCGATTCTAGAAAGAAAATGCACGCAATTTAAAACTTAACACCAAAGTGCAACATGTACACAACACTCTAAAGTTTTTAACCGGAATACAATAAGCGTAATTCAGCGTTTTGTTCGCGCTAATACTTAACACAAAGCAAGCGTGAATCTGCAGTTGGCTGCAAAACAATAGGCAAGCCTCAGTAACAACCATTACCCACAATCTAACAACCTTCCTATTTCTTAAAAACAGTGAGCTTGGCACAAAAAGGATCAAGTGGCGAAAAGACGCACAATATCAAAACAACACTCACCATCCACGGTTTCCAAGGCCGTGGCCGTGACT
Source organism: Pholidichthys leucotaenia (assembly GCA_020510985.1). Classification (NCBI taxonomy): domain Eukaryota; kingdom Metazoa; phylum Chordata; class Actinopteri; order Cichliformes; family Pholidichthyidae; genus Pholidichthys; species Pholidichthys leucotaenia. Next base: position 125,400,986 of record CM035837.1, on the reverse strand, counting down.
GTGGCCGTGTCGAGCCCAATGTCTCTCAGCGAACCACTTCCACTCCTTCCGATCCGCTGCACTTCGAGCATTGTGGTCCTTCACTGCTCGGTAATCGCTTTTCAGCTTTTTCAGCTTCTCCCGACACTGTTTGGCAGTACGGATGTGTCCTTGGGAACCCATCTGCTCGGACACCTGCTGGTATATTTTTTCATTTCAAGTAGATCCGTCCAACTCGCGCTGGATGCGATCGTCGGCTAATATAGAAAGAAAATTGCGCACCTCCTAATATATAATATTAGGAGTATATTATTATATAAGTATATTATACAGTATATTAATATAATATACTGTATTAAAGGGGCGCAGTGTTCACTGGCTGAACAACTACAAATGGCGGTCGTGGAGTAAATTCAGCAGAAAAAGTCGCTTTCGTGATGTTACGACCTGACCAATCAGCGGCGACCAGTCTCTTAAAGTCATATCACAGCCATACTCAGCCCTACTCAGCTCGGTTAGACCCTGCCCTGGATCAGGTACTAAAAAAGCACCTGCTAACCGGTGCTGGGGCTAATGGAAAATGCTCAAACGCGGGCTGAGTGGTGCGGTGTAGGGCTAAGTGAGGCTAGTGGAAAAGGGCCTTTAGAGTGCTGGAAACAGGTGATAAGCACTTTTTGCTAGATTTGGGGGGCAGAAGGGAAATGATTGGCATAGACAGACTCAAACCCGCTGTTGTGATGGCTGACGAAGCTGTGCAGTTGGCGAGGGCTCCTCGACGCGGCAGACCTCCTAGGGAGCGTTCCCCAGAGCTCCCACAGGAATTGACTAACAGTTCTCATCCTCAGATAGCAGCTCCACAGCAGGATGGCGCCGCGGGAGTGGTAAAGCCCGCTTACAGCAAGTTCGGAAGACGATTGAAGCCCAAACAGCACGTGGACTGATGTTTGTGATTTTATCATGATATGCAGACTGTATTGTATTGTTTCATCTTAGACGTTTGGGGGGGGGGGGTGTCATGTGGCACACATATGTGAGTTGCTTAGGCTGCATATGTATATTACTCTTGCTTCACGTCTCAGAATGAACAATAGGTCTGGGTCTCCTGGGGATAACAGGAGGGTGCGAAATGTGATCTTTAGAGATGGCCTTGAGAGATTTCCTGACCACCAGTGGTTTTAGGTGGAGGGGAGAAGACCTGGAGGATGATGTATTGTGTCTTGGGATTTAAAGACAATGTGACTCTGTACTTTGATGTCCCGGGTATAAAAAGGACAGATGTGGGAGGATGTGTCTCTTTTTCTGTTTGGAGGATGTTGGAGACAATTGAATAAATCTGATTTGAGAAATAAACTCAGCCTCATCTTTTCACGCTCTCCACAATTCCAGATATCTACAATCCAATTGTTACTAGTCATAATTCATTTGAGATAGTCAATATCTCTCAGTAAATATCCAAAATATGTTTACAGATATCTGTAAGTATGTTGTTACTAGTCACAATTTCAATTCCAGATATCTGAAATTGAATTTTAGATGGTCATAATATGAATAGTGGATATCTATAATATTATTTCTACTAGTAAAAATGTATTTTGGATGTCCAAAATTACATTATAGACATCTGGAATGTTTTTTTCATTGTGGATATCCAAAATGAAAATTATGACTAGTAACAATTGGATTGTAGATATCTGGAATAAGAGTTTCTTCTAGTCAGAATTCTATTTCAGATATCCAGAATGTTCATTCTAGATAGGAGGAATGTACAGTATACTGCTCAAAAAAATAAAGGGAACACTAAAATAACACATCCTAGCTCTGAATGAATGAAATATTCTTATTAAATACTTTGTTCTTTACATAGTTGAATGTGCTGACAACAAAATCACACAAAAAATATCAATGGAAATCAAATTTATTAACCCATGGAGGTCGGGATTTGGAGTCACACTCAAAATTAAAGTGGAAAAACACAATACAGGCTGATCCAGCTTTGATGTAATGTCCTTAAAACAAGTCAAAATGAGGCTCAGTAGTGTGTGTGGCCTCCACGTGCCTGTATGACCTCCCTACAATGCCTGGGCATGCTCCTGATGAGGTGGCAGATGGTCTCCTGAGGGATCTCCTCCCAGACCTGGACTGAAGCATCCGCCAACTCCTGGACAGTCTGTGGTGTAACGTGGCGTTGGTGGATGGAGCGAGACATGATGTCCCAGATGTGCTCGTTGCTCAATTGGATTCAGGTCTGGGGAACGGGCGGACCAGTCCATAGCATCAATGCCTTCGTCTTGCAGGAACTGCTGACACTCCAACCACATAACATTGTCTTGCACTAGGAGGAACCCAGGGCCAACCGCACCAGCATATGGTCTCACAAGGGGTCTGAGGATCTCATCTCGGTACCTAATGGCAGTCAGGCTACCTCTGGCGAGCACATGGAGGGCTGTGCGACCCCCCCCCCCTCCCCAAAGAAATGCCACCCCATGCGGCGGCAGATAAAATAAAGGCAGCGAAGTGAGGTTTTAAATAGGTTTATTATCATACCGCCGTCATGAAGCTCGCCCAATGGGCGGCTCGGAGGCTCTCCAGCAAAGAGACACAGGGTGTGTGTGTCAGCAGCAGTTGAAGGAATGAGAGGGTGAACATGGATTTCAGTGAGCTTATATACCCAGCTACAGACAATACATGAAAGGCATGGTATCATCAAAGGGATTGCAGACAGGCATGAGACATTTGCATTTGAGAGACACAGTCAGGGCAGGATGCATGAACACAATGCATGAAAGGCACATTAACATCACAGTAGTGAAACAATGCATGAATGGCACGTTAACATCACAGTAGTGAAATGGAAAAAGCCAGAAAGAGCGGGCTGTCTGTGGGCATTAATACACACATTGCCGTCCCTGTCCCAGTCTGTTGTGGGGGTTATCCCAAACTGCCACACGCTCCCCCCCCCAGAGGGCTCGGCAGGCGGCCGAGGCCTCGATAGTCCAGCTTTGGCAGCGAGCAGGGAAGGCTCTGTGCAGGTGGAGGTGGTGGTGGAGGGGGGTGGGGGGTAGTAAATGCCGGCCCTGGACGGTGAAATCGTCTGAGCCGCGCAAAAATTGCTTGTTGATCCGCGATGTCGAGGGGCTGTCCCGTTGAATGTGCGGAAATCCACAAGAAGAGAAATTAGTCACTGGCTCCTCTCGCGATTAAGTCCTGCAAGGATTAATAGCGGCCGTGAAGAAAAAAACAGGAGCGACGAGGCTGCGTGGCGGCTGTGAGAAAAAAAAAAAAAACAAAAGCAAGGGGACTTGGCGTGTTGACTTTAGGTGCGGGCACAACCTTAAAGCCTTCAGGGACCGCAGACTGCTGAATTCCCATTGAGCGCCATGGCTAAGACCATAAAATCCAGTGAGCAAGCTGTGTGCATGCCTCAGGTGTACGAGCAAGTCTGAAGGGCCAGTGTGCAGCAGAAGGAAGGCGGTCAGTGGAGCCGTATGTGTCCCGTGCGTGGTGCGCCGTCCTCGTAACTCCCCGGTGCGTGTGCCGGGGCTCCGTGCATAGGTGGGCCAGCTGGAGAGGAAGAGCCAGGGTCAGGGAGCTTAATCATCCCTGTTGTAGTTGCAGTAGATGGGCCATGGTGCGTTCAGGTCCACGTGTACTCCGTCGGCTGTGGAGGTCGCCGTCGTGGAGAAAGGACGAGGTGCGTGCGCTCTCGTAAGGAGACACAGAATCGTGTGTCAGAAGCTGTGAGAGCGGCCGGTCCAAGCGTGGATGTGCCGATCTAGGTGTGCAGATCTCACCATGAAATGTTCCTCAGCTTTCCCGGTCGTGGGTGGTCTCCGGAGAGTTTCGCCTGGAAACTCTGCGTCGAAATCTCCCTGAAGCAGAAGGGAGGGCAGATCAGTCAAGCTGCCGCGTTCGCTTGTCGTCGGAGAATCACCGCTGGGTGCTGCGTTCGTTGCCATCAGGACACCAGCGTGGCTGTCCAAACCAGAAGGTTGCGATGCACAAAGCGTGTGCATTCTCGGGGTCACCAGTGCGGCGGCAGATAAAATAAAGGCATCAAAGGGATTGCAGACAGGCATGAGACATTTGCATTTGAGAGACACAGTCAGGGCAGGATGCATGAACACAATGCATGAATGGCACATTAACATCACAGTAGTGAAACAATGCATGAATGGCACGTTAACATCACAGTAGTGAAACTGAAAAAGCCAGAAAGAGCGGGCTGTCTGTGGGCATTAATACACACATTGCCGTCCCTGTCCCAGTCTGTTGTGGGGGTTATCCCAAACCGCCACACCCCACACCATTACTGACCCACTGCCAAACCGGTCATGCTGGCAGCATGCAGCAGAATGTTCTCCACGGCGTCTCCAGACTCTGTCACGTCTGCCACATGTGCTCAGTCAATCAGTGTTGCTTCCTAAGTGGACAGTTTGATTTCACAGAAGTGTGATTGACTTGGAATTACATTGTGTTATTTAATGTTCCCTTTATTTTTTTGAGCAGCATAATTGTAGATATCTGGAGATGGAAACCCATTACACATGAATAGGGAAAAGTGACGTCTTTCTCCTTGGAAGAATGATGTCATAGATATCTGAAAAGATCATTATAGAGAGGGAGAATTTTATTGTGGATATCTTGAAATATTCATTTTTACTATGAAAAATTGAATTATTGTGCTCCACAATACATATCCAGGCTAGTTATTAAATGTTAAAATGGACACAAACTTTTTAAAGCTTTTCAGACATCGTGAAGTTAGTTTTGACTAGTACAATCTACATTTTAGATATCTTGAAATATAATTTTTACTAGCATGAATGTTATTATGGATATCTGTATTGACAGTTGTAACCAGTAAGAATTTAAAGTTGACTAGGAGGAAGGCAATTATAGATATCTGAAAGTTCGTTGTAGATAGGAAAGTGGTTTGTTTTAATGTTTAAAGCGGCTTGCCATAGCGCACGTTCCTGCACCCCCGGCATCCTCTCACTCGCCAAGATTACTGTTGTGTTATGTTTGCATTTAACTAGAATTATTTTGCATTTTTTCTTTGTTCTTTCAGTTTTTTTTTTTTTTTTTGTAAAGTTTCCTCTGAAAAAATATTGACTGATTTCATTGAGTAAAGCAAGAAAAGTGGGTAAAAAAAAGCATGAAGTGGTCAAATCGTTTTCCTGTTGTGGTTGAACCCATAGGCTGTAGGTTGAACCGGCGGGTTGAACCGCACCGATAAGGCCGACCTTGCTTTAAAATGCATACGGTATTGTCTCAACTCAAATCTAAAATTTACTTAATTAGTAAATTATTTAACACGAACTTTTACGTTTTACTGGCGTGAGTTACAAATTCAAACGAATAATTTAAATTTTAAAATCGACATCCCCCTTCCCCCCTCTTAGCAGATGGAAATGGTTTATCCCGGAAGCGCGCTCCACTGTTTGGGGAAATAACCGACTATAAACTACTAGCGTTTCAACCTAGTTAGACGTGTGTTGCTTTCCGTTGTGGGCTTTTCGGGGGTAAAAACAAACGTTAGCGCCTTCTGTAGGATTGTCACGATTGTGTGTCGTCGTGTGAAGCCTGAGGACCACAGTCACAGCTGCTGAGCTGCTCTCGGAGACCATGTCTGATTTGGTTCTGCTGCTCCTCATCATTGTTCTCCTGGTGTGTCTCGTTGTGACCGTTGGAGGTTTGCTGCTGTACTCGGGGCTGTTTACAGAAGTGGTCATTAAGACTGGCCCACCCCCCATCAGAAATGTCACCATCGCTTATAAGTTTAAAGAGGGACCATATAAAGAGTGCGGTGCAGCCTACACGGAGACCTGCAGCATCGGGCCGAAGCTGAACTCCATCGCTGTCTTCTACGATTGCCCCAAGGAGGTGAGACGCAGTGACTCACCTGTAACTACACAACACCTAATCACTGCATTTGACCTCATGGCAGAACTGCATAACCCAATGTACTCTCTTTACTGATAAGGTGGTACACTGGCAGAGATAGGTCTTGTTTGACCTGGACGGAGTCCTAAAGGTCACTCTGAAGTTAACTATATGTTTGAGTTGCACCAATAGGTTGTAGATATGTAGTGTGTGCAGTGCGGATAGTAGTAATCCTATCTTAATTTTCTCTGTGTTTGTATGACGTAAAATGTGCATAAGCCTGAATAAACTGTGCTATTTAATTTACCTACTGATTAGATTAAAGCATTTATTATTAAAAGAAAATTGTTTCCCTCAATGCATAACATTACAAACTTGAAGGGGAAAAACGTGGTCAAGCTAGCGTATGTCTGCACAGACAGTGAAGAGAGAAGAGGAGGATGACCACAGCCAGCCAGCCAGTGTTTTTGCTTACAGCAAATACGAAAACCAGTGTTGTCACCTAAGTCAAGAACAGGCTAGACTATTGCTGGAACTTCTGATCTGGCGGTTTACAAATAGACATGCTAAATCTGCCTACAGACTTTTAAAGAGGGCATTTACTGCACTTTTTCCACATGATGACAGTTCCCACAGTCTTAATGAAAATGTTTGTGACATATTTTGGTACCAAATACCTTTAATTATTGCAGCATCATTGAGAATCGTCTTTGGCAGCCTTCCTCAGAACTGTTTTGTTCAGTGCATTCTCTTAGATGCCCCAAGAGATGCCAGTTAACGCTGCCCTCCCTTTTTCATGGCTATTGCAAGTCATAACTGCCTAGCTCCTCGCTTGGGCAGTGAGCCAGCTAATCATCTAAAGAACAGCGAGCCCGTGTTCCTGCCCCCTCTTCTACTTCCGCATATGGGACCATTGAAACAATCTCCATTGAATGAATGGCTGAGAGCGGAAATTATCTTTTGTTCCCAATCAATTTTTTGCCACGAGTTGCCACATATGTTCAGGTTCAGGTTACTTTATTTGTACCCGTAGGTAGATTTGTTTTGCAGTCAGGTGACATCCATATTTACAAACCACAATTACATTCAGCATGAACACAAACACAGGCACACATGAAGCTGACTATAAACATGATAAAAGTACTCAAGGCTCCATCAGTCAGGACATAAGACGAAGAGATAAGAGAAAAAAACAAGGAGATAAGAGAGAAGGGTCATATTAGAAAGTTAAAGGCTAGTCAGAGAGGTTAAAAACACAAAAGTCTAAAACCCAGTAAACGATTTAGAACCCCAATTAAAAAAACCTACAAAAATAAGTAAATATAAAATCAAATTAATAAATAGGTAACTAAATTATGTGCAATATATTGTTACATCTTGTTCAACTCTTTAACAGCAGCCAGGAACCAAGCTGTTTTTGTAGCACTGGGTTTTACTTTTTGGGACAACGAACCTCCGTCTGGAGGGAAGAAGCCTGAAAGTGGCAGTGCAAAGGGTGGGAATTATCATTTAAAATGGAGGTAGCCAATCCTCTGTACCTGTCTGGTGTACAGGGACTGTACAGGCTCCCGACTGCTTTGTCAGTTTAAAAGATAATATTACATGTAATTAAATGGTGTTCACTTATATAGAGCTTTTTGCTCATTTCTGGATGACCAAAGCGCCTTTACAGATCATGCTATCCACCCATTCACACACACATTCACACGCTGATGGGGCAGAGCCGCCATGCACTGGCACTGGCCTGACCCACAGGAGCAACAGGGGTTTCAGTGTCTGGCTCAAGGACACTTCGACATGCAGACTGCAAAACAGAGCGGGAATTGAACCCCCTGACCTTCCAATTAGTTAGTTGGCTATACTACACCTTGTGCCACAGCTACCTCCCCTTTGTTGTCGACTGTCGTGTAATAACAGAGTAATATTTAGTTTTTTGTTTAAACGACTACCGGAGTGGTGCTCAGTGGTAGAGATCCGCCCCACACACGGGAGGCAGGGGTTTAAATCCGGCCGGGTCATGCGAAGACCATATAAAAGTGGAACTCCTTGCCGTCCAGCTTGGTGCTCAGCAATAATGGAATGGAGGAGGGAAATCTTGTGGCGGCGCCTTGCATGGCAGCGGCCCTCGATTCTACACTTGGGGGTGTGTGTGATTAACACAGTAGATAGGTAAAACACAATTCGTTCTGCTGTGCATGATTGGTTGTACAATTGAATGACAATAAAGGGTGGATTTAATTTAATGATTTAATTTAGTGGACAACAACTCCCATCATACCACATTAAACACAATTACAGTTTAGTTTTAGAGATTAACTGAACAATAATTTAGACAGTGCTGCTGCATAAAGCCTATGAGACTTCTTTTGTCTTGTGACACTGGTAACTCAGAATGGCAAAAACTGTACAGGGCTAGAAATTTTTCCTTTTTATGAGCTGTTTGTATGACTACTTTGCCCTTGTGGAAGATTAACTAGTGATGCAACTCTAAAAACAACTGTTTATAGATTAAAAATTCACCCCATCTGAAGATCTTGCTATTATAAAAGCATGTCATTAGGTGTACTGCACAAGTTTGCTTTTGAATGGACTGAACCTAACTAATGAAACCAGCCAGTTGTTATTTGCCACGTTGTGCTGTAGAGAATTTTTTCCCTACCTCATCTGTGACTTCATCATTTGACTGTCTCTGACTCTGAAACAAGGAGGGCACATTCAGCCTCTTCACGTGTCTGAGGGGAGCTGGCATGTCTTAAAAAAACAACATTGCTTGTATAGTCTAAAGACTCAATTCCAGATGCTAAAAGGAAACAATAGAAACAATCTAATTTTGTCATTGTGATTCATAAAGAAATGCAGTAAATAAGGTAATTTCTCGGTTTAGATCTATTGTTTCCTGCTTTCATTCAATACCTATACTTAAAAAAATCACAATGTGTGTTTTTAGTCAACAAGAAATGTCAGCACAGCAGCTGCTTGTTCATGGGAATGTTTATGGAGTTCCCAGCTGATATGAGAAGAGTACACAGTGTTGTATGATTAAGTTTAATTTCACAGTTGTCTTGCCAATTCATGTCTCATTTCAACTGTACAATGCTTGTGTTTGTTATGTGACAGCCTGCTGGCATTTCAGTGCTGAGTTTGGCACGGTTCAGAGTTAGGCCACATGAAAAACAGTGTGGTAAAATGGTGTCATTTGATATAAGTTTTCAGTCTTTATATAGGACAAAGGACAGTCACTGGCATTTATTCATGTCTACAGACTGATATAAAATCATGATGTAGTTATCCTTCATTGGGCGAAAAAAAGAAGTGGGACACTGGCAGAACTGTCTATTTCTGCTTACACCCACCAGTTTCTGACCTTTTTTAGATAGATAGATAGATAGATACATGTGCTTTATTAATTCTAAACTGGGAAATTACAGTGCAACAGCAGCATGACACAGACCACCCAACCAACAGAAATACACACAGCATAATAGAAAAAGGAGTTCCCTAGGGAAGTAAAGTAAAAATGCTTAGATAACTTTATATACAACATAGGCTACTACTAGGTTAAATAGATGATGATCCTTATGAGTCCATGGACAGTACTGACTGTACAAAGAAGGATTATAAGGTGCAGTGTGAAATATGAGGTTGTGGGAAATGTGAAAATGACGAGGCAGAGTTCATCTCACGAGTCAGGTTTATTCACATCTTCCAACATCATCAAAAAACAGAGGAAGAAACCCAGACATTCGTCCTTTAAATACCTCAGGACTTCAAAGCACACAGTCACATTGTATTTAATCCCAAGTAACAATGCATCTTCTTTCAGATCTTATCACCTCCACCCCCAACCTCTGGTGGCCAGGAAAATCCCCCCCAGGCCGTCTCTTTGCATACCAAAGCCTAAACTTTCACATCCTCCTGTTATCTCCAAAGAGACCCAGTTCTGTGTTCAATCTAAGATGTGAAGCCTAAAGTGGTATACATATGAAGCATGAAGTGATATACATATGTGCATATGTGTGCCACATGACCCCCCCCAAATGTCTAAGATGGAACAACGGAATAACAGTCTGCATGTCATGATAAACCATTACACATCAGTCCACGTGCTGCTTGGGCCTCAGTCTCCTCCCGTATCTGCTGTAAGCGGGTTTTACCACTTCCGCGGCACCATCCTGCTGGGGAGCTGCTGTCTGAGGGTGAGAACTGTTAGTCAATCGCTGTGGGTGTTCTGGGGAATGTCCCCTAGGGGGTCTGCCACGCCGAGGAGCCCTGGCCACAAGCACATCCTCGTCTGCCACCACAAAGGCGGGTTTGAGCCTGTTTATGCCAATCTTTTCTTTCCTGCCCCCTAAATCTAGCAAAAAATGCTTATCCCCTGTTTCCAGCACTCTAAATGGTCCATCATAAGGTGGTCGCAATGGTGGGCGATGGGCATCGTGTCTGACAAAAACAAACTCCGCGTTTTTTAAGGCCTTAGGCACAAAAACGTGCGGAAAACTGTGGTGAACTGGGCCAGGCAGCGTGCCCGGTTCCGTGCCACCCTGCAACCGCTGGGCCGGGGAGCATTCTGGTGCAGGATTATCTGGGAGAAATTCCCCGGGCAGCCGAAGTGGCTGCGCAAAAACTAGCTCAGCCGGGGAGGCTTCTAAATCATCTTTAGGTGCAGAACGCAACCCCAATAAAACCCACGGTAGCCTGTCTACCCAATTTGCATCTGTAAGCGACGCTCTGAGAGCCGCTTTCAATGACCTATGAAAACGTTCGCATAACCCATTAGCCTGCGGATTGTACGCGGTTGTGCGGTGGATCGTTACCCCCAGGCTGCGGGCCATTGCTGACCAAAGCTCGGAAACAAATTGGGGACCTCTATCGGACGTAATGTCCGACGGGACTCCAAAGCGCGCTACCCATGCTGTTAAAAACGCGCGCACCACCTCCTTGGCTGTGGTTGACGACAGTGGGACCGCTTCCAGCCAGCGCGTGGTGCGGTCTACCATTGTCAGAAGGTGTGTGCACCCCTGTGACGGCGGGAGGGGGCCTACGAGGTCCACGTGAACATGATCAAACCTCTTAGCCGGGATGTGGAACGGCTCCAAGGGGGCTCTCGTGTGTCTGTGTACCTTGGCTTGTTGACAAGCCATGCAGGCTGCTGCCCACTCTCTAACTTGTTTGCGCAGGCTTGGCCAAACAAATTTCTCTCCCACCATTTTGACCGACGCGCGCACTCCCGGGTCCGCCAGAGAATGAATCGAGTCAAAAACGCGGCGGCGCCACGCGGCCGGTACCACAGGACTCGGTCGCCCGGTGGAGACATCACAGATTAGGGGGGGCATACCATCTTGCAGCACCTTGTTCTCCAGCCTTAACCCTGTTGGTCCAGACTGGAGCGCGCGCACATCCGCGTTGCTACTCTGATCCGCGGCCATGGCTGCATAATCTATCCCTACGCGGACTGGGGCCGCCACAGCGCGCGAGAGACAGTCTGCCACTACATTCAGTTTACCCGCCACATGCTGAATATCGGTAGTAAACTCTGAGATTGCGGCCAGCTGCCTCTGCTGCCGGCCTGACCACGGTTCTGAAACCTTGGCCATCGCGAATGTCAGTGGCTTGTGGTCAATGAACGCGGTGAAACAGCGTCCCTCCAGCCAGAACTGGAAGTGGCGAATGGCCAAGTGGAGAGCTAACAACTCCCTGTCGAATGCGCTGTATTTTCGTTCACTATCGCGCAAAGTCCTGCTGAAAAAGGCGAGCGGCTGCCAAGCCCCGGCTACATGCTGCTCCACGACCGCCCCTATGGCCACATCTGACGCGTCAGTAGTGAGCGCTATGTGGGCCGTTGGGTCTGGATGTGCTAACAATGCAGCGTTTGCCAGGGTTGTTTTGACCTCAGAGAATGCTCGCTCTCGCTCCGGAGACCATTCGATCTTATTTGTGGGTTTTTGTTTTTTTAGTGCGGCATACAATGGTTGCATGAGCTGCGCTGCGCGGGGGAGGAAACGGTTATAAAAATTCACCATTCCCAAAAACTCCTGTAAAGCCTTGACTGTTTGTGGCCGGGGAAAATTTGTTACCGCGTGCACTTTGTCAGGCAGCAGAGCCGCTCCTTCTGGGGAGACGCGATGCCCCAAAAAATCAATCTGCGTCACCCCGAACTGACACTTCGCTGGGTTGATTATTAACCCGTGCTCTCCCAACCTCCGGAAAACTGCCGTGAGGTGGTTTTCGTGTTCGTCTTCGGACGCGCTGGCTACTAAGATGTCGTCCAGGTAGACGAATACGAAGGGGAGATCGCGCAACACCGCGTCCATCATGCGTTGGAACGTCTACGCAGCGCCCTTAAGCCCAAACGGCATGCGCAAAAACTCGAATAGGCCAAACGGAGTTATTACTGCTGTTTTGGGTATGTCCTCAGCGTGCACTGGGACTTGATGGTAACCGCGGACCAAGTCTATCTTAGAAAAAACACACGCCCCCGCCAAATGAACGGAAAAATCTTGGATATGCGGGATTGGGTAGCGGTCGTGCACTGTGGCGTTGTTCAACCTGCGGAAATCTCCGCAAGGTCGCCACGAGCCATCAGCTTTCGGGACCATGTGAAGCGGGGAAGCCCATGGGCTGTTCGAACGCCTGATGATGCCCAACTTTTCCAGGTTGGCGAACTCCTCGCGCACTATGGTCAGTTTAGCTGAATCCAAGTGCCGAGCTTTTGCAAAAACGGGCGGTCTGGTGGTAGTAATAAAATGTTCCACTCCGTGTTTAGCGACGGCTGCTGAAAACGTGGGAACCGTGAGTGCTGGGAACTGAGTGAGCAGTGTGTGGAACTTACCGCATGCCGTTGCGACGTTGGCTTGTGCTGTGGGCGGGGTCACTCGGGCTGCACAGGGAATAGAATAAAAGGAAAGTGCATTAACCAGGCGCCTGTTAGCAAGATCAACCAACAAACCATGTGAGCACAGAAAATCAGCCCCCAACATATTGAAACTCACTGCAGCTATAACAAAAGTCTACTCAAATGTACGGCCGTGTAGGGACAGAAGCAGGTTCCTCTCACCAAAGGTCTTAATCTCCGAGCCGTTCGCTGCTGACGCCCCGTGACCTCCGGGGCCCGCCAGCCGGTCAGCGGAGGTAGGCGTGATCAAACTCACTTGGGAGCCTGTGTCCACGAGGAATTGCTTCCCCGAATGCGCATCCGTCAAGTAGAGCAGCTTGTTCTCTTCACCGAGGGCCGCAGCTGCTACCGACCTCCGGTCTTGGCGTTTCCCGAGCGCTCGAACTGGCACGGTGGTATACATTTGCGTGCCTTCTCTGCAAAGCGGCGATGGTAGAAAAGGAGGGTATCTCCTCCGCGATCCTTGGCCCCCGCCGCCGCTGTCGTCGGTGGGTCTGCTACTGCCGTTTCTGGCCCCTCGCCATCTCCGGCCGTCGCGCCGAACTCCGTCGCTGCCACGGTGGCCGTGCGCTGTTTGCTGGCGTTGAGAATCCGGTGCGCCTCCTGGGCCAGCGCGCAGAAGTCCCGCTGGGCCAACAACGGCGAACTGGCCAGGGTCGCTCTCGTGGCCGAAGGTAGGGTTCTCAGGAAAATATGGGTGAAGATGAAGTCGTCGTTGTCTGAGCCCCTCAAGCTCAGCATGTTCTCCATCAGGTCAACGGTCGTGCCATCTCCCAAGTCGTTCAGAGCCAGGAGCCTCTCCGCTCTCTCCTGGACTGAGGGAGTGAAGCGCTGGATGAGCACAGCCTTCAACCCGCCATATTTGTCGTCGGCCGGTGGCTGCTCCACAAGGCTCTGCACGTGCGGTTGTCGAGCTTGGCAATCACATGGTAGAGCTTCGTGTCATCTACCGTTATCCCCCGGAGGGCGAACTGTGCTTCGACCAAGTGGAACCAGGAGCGCGGGTTGTCTCGCCAAAAGTCCGGTAGCTGGACGGTGGCGGCATACGCTTGGCTGGGAGCTCCTGACCCGGCTGGCTCGGGGGAATTTCTTTCACTCATGATACGTCTTAGGGTCACCAGTGTGGGAAATGTGAAAATGACGAGGCAGAGTTCATCTCACGAGTCAGGTTTATTCACATCTTCCAACATCATCAAAAACAGAAAGAGGAAGAAACCCAGACATTCGTCCTTTAAATACCTCAGGACTTCAAAGCACACAGTCACATTGTATTTAATCCCAAGTAACAATGCATCTTCTTTCAGATCTTATCACCTCCACCCCCAACCTCTGGTGGCCAGGAAAATCCCCCCAGGCCGTCTCTTTGCATACCAAAGCCTAAACTTTCACATCCTCCTGTTATCTCCAAAGAGACCCAGTTCTTTGTTCAATCTAAGATATGAAGCCTAAAGTGGTATACATATGAAGCATGAAGTGATATACATATGTGCATATGTGTGCCACAAGGTACCATTTATACTGTAAGGTGCAGTATGACCAAAATTCAACATTAGAGGGAGTTATTGAACAGTGAAATGGCATGTGGCAGAAAAGATTTCCTACACCTGGCCGTTTGGCAGCGGAGCTGTAGCAGTCTGCTGGAGAAAGTGCTCCGCTGTCTGTCCAGTGTGTGGTGGAGGGGGTGATCAGGATTGTCTGTGATGGATTGCAGTTTGTTCAGTGTCTTCCTCTCCACTACAAATTCAAAGGTCTCCAGCCTGAGATCAATCACAGAGCCAGCCTTCTTGATAATCTGGTCAAGTCTCTTGGTGTCGCTGGCTCTGATACTGCTACCCCAACAGACAGCAGCAAAGAAGATGGCACTGGCAACAACGGCCTGGTAGAAAAGCTCCAACATCTTGTTTCACACGTTGAAGGATCTCAGCTTCCTTATAAAGTAGAGTCTGCTCATCCCCTTCTTGTATGCAGCATTGGTGTTAGATTTCCAGTCCGCTGCTAATTATGACTCCCAGGTATTTGTAGTCCTCCACTACCTCCACATCTTCCCCCCCTAATTCACAATGGCTGTGAAGGCGTCCTCTTCTTGCTGAAGTCAAACGCCATCTCTCTGGTCTTGCTGACGTTCAGCCTCAGGTGATTCTGCTTGGTCCAGTCCACAAATCTGACTACCAGTGTCCTGGACCCCCCCCCCCCCCCCAATACACCCCACAACAGCCGAGTCATTAGAATTTCTGCAGCTGGCTTGAGTTGGTGTTGTACTGAAAGTCATTGGCGTATAAGGTGAAGAGAAAAGGAGAGAGCACAGTCCCCTGTGGAGCTCCCGTATCACTAACCACGACATCAGACAAGACACTGCTCAACCGGAGAAACTGTGGCCTGCCTGTCAGGTAGTCAGTAATCCAGGAGATCACAGAGCTGTCGATCCCCATCACCCGCAGCTTCTCACCCAGCAGCAGTGGCTGAATGGTGTTAAAAGCACTGGAGAAATCAAAGAACATAACTCTGTGTCTCCTCCTCCATCCAGGTGCAAATGGGCTCATTGCAGCAGGTAGATGATGGTGTCTTCAACTCCTAAATGGGCTGATATGCAAACTGCAGAGGGTCCAGCCATGTCTTCACCTGTGGCCTCAGGTGGGTTAAAGCAAGTCTCTCCATGACCTTCATCACATGTGATGTGAGGGAAACTGGTCGATAGTCATTCAGGTCCAATGGAGACAACTTCTTAGGGACAGGAACCAGGCAGGACGTCTTCCACAGCACCGGTACTTTCTCCAGACTCAGGCTCAGGTTGTGTAGGTGCTTCAGTACCGGAGCTAGCTGGTTGGCACACGTCCTCAGGATCCAGGCGGAGATGCCATCAGGGCCCGCAGCCTTCCGCTGGTGAAATCTCTCCAGCTGTTTCCTCACCTGGCCTGTAGTCACAGTGATGTGGGGGTTGGTGCTGATGTCTTCAGGAGAGAGAGAGGTGCTGCACAGGGGAGTGAGGCGGGAGGGGTGTGTGGGGGTCTGGCTGTGTTGTGGGGGTAACAGACGGTGAGTTGAACCTATAGAAAAATAGATTCAGCTCATTAGCGCTCTCGTGGCTCCCTACTGTCTAATGTCTGTCTCTCCCCTTACACCCAGTGATGTTTTTCATTCCAGACCATAACTCTCTCATATTCTTCTGCTGGAGTTTATCCTCCAACTTCCTCTGGTAATTGTCTTTACACCTCCTCAGCATCTCTCTCAGTTCCCGCTGCACTCTCCTCAGTTCCTCCCTGTCTCCAAACCTAAAAGCCCTCTTCTTCTTGTTAAGAAGTGCTTTCAGGTCACTGGTGATCCATGGTTTGTTGTTGGGAAAACAGTGCATGGTCTGGGCTGCCATGAATGTGTTTTCACAGAATCTGACGTGTTCTGTGATGCCGTCGATCATGTTGTCTTTGTCTTTCCCTTGTGGCCCACAGAGTACATCCCAGCCCGTTGTCTCGAAGCAGTCCTGTAGTGCATCAGCAGCCTCCTGTGTCCATCTCCTCACAGTCCGTGTGTGAGCAGGCTGCCTTTGCACAAGAGGAACGTGATAACATAACCAGGTTGTGATCAGATCTGCCAAGGTGGGGTAGAACTGTGGTGCTGTGTGCATCGCTGACATTGACACACAGGAGATCCAACGTTTTATTTTCTCTGGTGGGACAGTCAACAAACTGGTGGAAGTTTAGTAATGTTTTGTCCAGTGAGACATGGTTAAAATCTCCCGTGATGGCCATAAATGTGTCAGGATGCTGGGCCAATAGAGTGGCAGCACTGGAGCTGATAACGTCACATGCCGCCGCTGCATCAGCTGACGGATGAATGTAAACAGTGATTACAATGATGCACGTGAGCTCTCTGGGCATGTAATAAGGTCGCATACTCACGGCGAGCAGTTGAACATGATGAAGTTGAGCCCACCTGAGCACTATGAAGATATGGGAAAGAGTTGTTGAACCAGGTTAAGAGGAGAGGTGACAATCAGTGAGCAGCAGTACAGTTTCATGCCAAGAAAGAGTACTACAGATGCAATGTTTGCTCTGAGAGTGCTGATGGAGAAGTATAGAGAAGGTCAGAAGGAGTTGCACTGTGTCTTTGTGGATCTAGAGAAAGCATATAACAGAGTGCCAAGAGAGGAAGTGTGGTACTGTATGAGAAAGTCAGAAGTGGCAGAGAAGTATGTGAGGGTGGTGCAGGACATGTATGAGGACAACGAGACGGTGGTGAAGTGTGCTGTAGGAGTGACGGATGGATTCAAGGTGGGGGTGGGATTATATCAGGGATCGGCTCTGAGCCACTTCTTGTTTGGCATGGTAATGGCCAGGCTGACAGACGAGGTCAGGCAGGAGTCTCCGTGGATTATGATGTTTGCAGACGACATTGCAATGTGCAGTGAGAGTAGAGAGCAGGTGGAAGAGAACCTGGAGAGGTGGAGGTATGCTCTGGAAAGAAGAGGAATGAAAGTCAGTAGAAGCAATACAGAATACATGAGTGTGAATGAGAGGGAGCCAGGTGCAATGGTGAAGATGGAAGGAGGAGTGGTAGTGAAAGTAGGTGAGTTTAAATTCCTGGGGTCAACCATCCAAAGCAATAGAAAATGCACAAAAGAGGTGAAGAAGAGAGTGCAGGCAGGGTGGAGTGGGTGGAGACGAGTGTCAGGGGTGATTTGTGACAGAAAGGTAGCAGCAAGAGTGAAAGGGAAGATTTACAAGAAGGTAGGGAGACCTGCTATGATGTATGGTTTGGAGATGGTGGCACTGACAAAAAGACAGGAGGTGGAGCTGGAGGAGGCAGAGTTGAAGATGCTAAGATTTTCATTGGGAGTGACAAGGAGGGACAAGATTAGAAATTAGTATATCAGAGGGACAGCTGAGGTTGAGTGGTTTGGAGACAAAGTATGAATGAATGAATCTTTATTTTGGATAGATTAGATTAAAAGAAAGGAACAGAATAATATAACAAGGGGAAAAAATCCAACAAGATCAAATTAAACAATAACTCCTTGGATTATACAGTTCAACGTAAGTTATCTGAAATGGGTGATGGCTGAAGCCGCAGCTTACAGTGGGGAAAAAAAGTATTTAGTCAGCCACCAATTGTGCAAGTTCTCCCACTTCAAAGATGAGAGAGGTCTCCAATTTTCATCATAGGTATACCTCACCTATGAGAGACAAAATGAGAAAAAAAAAAAAATCCAGAAAATCACAATGAAGGATTTTTAATGAATTAATTGGTAAATTCTTCGGTAAAATAAGTATTTGGTCAATAACAAAAGTTCATCTCAATACTTTATATACCCTTTGTTGGCAATGACAGAGGTCAAACGTTTTCTGTAAGTCTTCACAAAGTTTTCACACACTGTTGCTGGTATTTTGGCCCATTCCTCCATGCAGATCTCCTCTAGAGCAGTGATGTTTTGGGGCTGTCGCTGGGCAACACAGACTTTCAACTCCCTCCAAAGATTTTCTATGGGGTTGAGATCTGGAGACTGGCTAGGCCACTCCAGGACCTTGAAATGCTTCTTACAAAGCCACTCCTTCGTTGCCCGGGCAGTATGTTTGGGATCATTGTCATGCTGAAAGACCCAGCCGTGTTTCATCTTCAATGCCCTTGCTGATGGAAGGGGGTTTTCACTCAAAATCTCACGATACATGGCCCCATTCATTATTTCCTTTACACGGATCAGTCGTCCTGGTCCCTTTGCAGGAAAACAGCCCCAAAGTATAATGTTTTCACCCCCATGCTTCACAGTAGGTATGGTGTTCTTTCTCCTCCAAACACGACAAGTTGAGTTTTTACCAAAATGTTCTATTTTGATTTCATCTTACCATATGACATTCTCCCAATCCTCTTCTGGATCATCCAAATGCTCTCTAGCAAACTTCAGACGGGCCTGGACATGTACTGGCTTAAGCAGGGGGACTCGTCTGGCACTGCAGGATTTGAGTCCCTGGCGGCGTAGTGTGTTACTGATGTAGCCTTTGTTACTTTGGTCCCAGCTCTCTGCAGGTCATTCACTAGGGCCCTCCATGTGGTTCTGGGATTTTTGCTCACTGTTCTCGTGATAATTTTGACCTCACGGGGTGAGATCTTGCGTGGAGCCCCGATCGAGAGAGATATATCAGTGGTCTTGTATGTCTTCCATTTTCTAATAATTGCTCCCACAGTTGATTTCTTCACACCAAGCTGCTTACCTATTGCAGATTCAGTCTTTCCAGCCTGGTGCAGGTCTACAATTTTGTTTCTGGTGTCCTTTGACAGCTCTTTGGTCTTGGCCATAGTGGAGTTTGGAGTCTGACTGTTTGAGGTTGTGGACAGGTGTCTTTTATACTGATAATGAGTTCAAACAGGTGCCATTAATACAGGTAACGAGTGGAGGACAGAGGAGACTCTTAAAGAAGTTGTTACAGGTCTGTGAGAGCCAGAAATCTTGCTTGTTTGTAGGTGACCAAATACTTATTTTACCAAGGAATTTACCAATTAATTCATTAAAAATCCTTCAATGTGATTTTCTGGATTTTTTTTTCCTCATTTTGTCTCTCATAGTTGAGGTATACCTATGATGAAAATTGGAGACCTCTCTCATCTTTTAAATGGGAGAACTTGCACAATTGGTGGCTGACTAAATACTTTTTTGCCCCACTGTATATTGCCCACCCATGCTCCATCTAAGAATTCAAAAATAAAATAAAAGTGATTACAAATCAGAACAAAGCTAAGACAAAACGTGACAAAACAAAACTAAGCAACAGCACAACACAGACTGGATATGATAATCCTTATGTGATTTTACATGTCATTTTGTATATATGTTTGGAGTATTTCTTCCTTTAGTTTTTGTTTAAATTGTCCAAGCGTTGTACATGATTTTAATTCAGGTCCAAAATCGTTCCATAATCTTACTCCTTGCACTGAAACACAGTGTTGCTTGGTGGTAGTTCCCACTGAAGGTTTTTGAAATATACTGTACATGTTCCTCTGAAATGATATTGTTTCTCCCTTATTTGGAACAACTTTTGGATATTTGCGGGCAGTGATAGATTCTTCACTTTAAACATTATTAGTGCAGTTTTAAAATCAACCAGGTCTTTCAACTTGAGAGCTTTTAACTTAAGAAAAAGTGGATTTGTTGGTTCCCTGTAAGCAGCTTTGTTTATGATTCTAATAGCTCGCTTCTGAAGCATAAAGACTGGATATATGTTTGTTTTATATGTATTTCCCCATACTTCAGTACAATATGTCATGTATGGGAGTATTAATGAATGATACAAAGTATATAGTGTGGGTTGATTCAGCAAATGTTTCAGTATTTGCTGAATATTACAAATATGTGTAGTATTGCGATTGATTTGGATATTTTACCTTTAATATAATTAATATGTGACTTCCAACACAGTTCATTATCAATTATTACTCCAAGAAATTTAATTTTGGATACCCTTTCAATCTCAACACCATTTACACTGAGTTTAGATACTGAGTTGTTGTGATGGTTGTTAAAAATTATAAATTTTGTCTTACTTAAATTGAGCGTTAATTTGTTTGAATCAAACCACAGTTTAAGCTTTCCTAATTCCTTTCCGAGTGTATCCAAAAGTTGTTCCAAATTGCTTCCACTGCATAATAAATTAGTGTCATCTGCAAACAGTATTAAATCAATTTTTTGCAAAACTTTACATATATTGTGGAGAGAGAAATAATCAGGCAGAGAGGTCCAGAGTAGAACAAGCTTCAAAAGAATCACAGGTCACAGGCACCTCTCCTTTTATAGCATACAACTCGGTCAGCCTTCTGTGGTGCTGCATTAACATGAAAGCTTTTGCAATTCCCATTCTCTCTGTCACTGTTTGCATCAACACACCAACCACCGCATCAACACACAAACCCCCCATGACGATTCCCCTTGTCCTTCCATCTGAGTGGAAACATACTGAGTGCCCCCCCCCCCCCCCAGAAACTCAGACTGAGCCTTAACCCTCATGTCCTTTAGGCTTCAGCCTACGTCCATAGCGGCTGTAACGGGGGGTCTGCGGCTCCGAGGCGCTGCGGTGCTGGTGGGGGGCTCTTGGGGGTGCGTCAGTCTGCGAGGGGACATTGGGAGGGGAGGAAACATCTTTAGCATGCCATTGTGACTGATCTGGCAAGTCATTTACCTGGGGAGTTCTCAGTGGGGGTTGTCCGCGCCGAGGAGCTCGGGCCAACACCACCTGCTCGTCTGCTAAAACGAAAGCCGGCTTAAGCTTGTCTATACAGACTGTTTACCTGCATCCCCCCAAGTCTAACACAAAATGTTTCTCCCCAGGTTCCAGCACTCTGAACGGGCCATCGTAGGGCGGGCGCAAGGGGGTCCGGTGGGCATCGTGCCTGACAAATATGAACACCGCGTCCTTCAAGGCCTTTGGCACAAAAATGCTTGGAAAGCAGTGGTGGACCGGACTGGGTACCGTCCCTACCCCTGCACTATGCAGTAAAAGCGGGGATGGATCGGTGTTTGGCGCGGGGCTGTCCGGCAGAAATTCCCCTGGGAGCCACAGCGGCTGGGGAAAAAACCAACTCTGCTGGGGAGGCTGCCAAATCCTCCTTCGGTACTGAACGCAACCCTAATAGAACCCACGGCAACCGGTCCACCCAATTTGCATCCGTAAGCGAAGCCCCGAGCGCTGCTTTAAGCGATCTATGGAAACGCTTGCATAACCCATTGGCCTGGGGATTGTACGTGGTTATGCGATGAAGTGTGATGCCCAGGCTCCGGGTCATGGTGGACCAGAGGTCGGAAACAAACTGTGGGCCCCAATCTGATGTGATATCCGAAGGGGCGCCGAAACGTTCCACCCATGTCGTCAAACAAGCGCGTGCAACGTCTGCAGACGCAGTGGAAGCTAGCGGGACTGTTTCGGGCCAGCGCATGGTGCAGTCCACCACTGTCAGGAAGTGCGTGAACCCCTGCGATGGCGGGAGTGGGCCCACAAGGTTCACGTGAAAGTGGTCGAACCTCTTACCTGGGATATGGAACGGCCCCAAGGGGGCCTTTGTGTGCCTGTGCACTTTGGCTCGCTGGCACGCTACGCAGGCTGCAGCCCACTGTTTCATCCGTTTGCGCAGGCTCGGCCAGACGAACTTTGCTCCCACCATTTTGACTGACGCGCACACTCCTGGGTGCGCCAGGGAGTGAACCGACTCAAAAACGCGGTGGCGCCAAGTGCGTGGGACCACCGGGTGCGGGTGGCCTGTGGAGACGTCACAGATTTGGGGGGGGGGGGGGGGGGGGCGTCTTGCAGTACTCTGCTCTCCAGCCCTTAACCCTGTTGGTCCAGACTGGAGCGCGCAAACATCTGCATCGCCAATCTGCTCAGCAGCCATGGCCGTGTAATCTATCCCCATGTAGACTAGGGCCACTAATGCGTGCGAGAGGCAGTCCGCCACCACGTTGAGTTTACTGGCCACATGCTGAATGTCGGTTGTAAACTCCGAGATTGCGGCCAGCTGTCTCTGCTGCCAGCTCGACCATAGTTCAGAAACCTTGGCCATCACGTACCTTAGCGGCTTGTGGTCCACGAATGCAGTGAAGGTGTGCCCTTCCAGCCAGAACTGGAAGTGGCGTATGGCCAGGTGGAGAGCCAGTAACTCCCTGTCAAACGCGCTGTATTTACACTCACTGTCATGCAAAGACCTGCTAAAAAAAGCAAGCGGCTGCCATGAACCTGCGACGCGCTGCTGCATGACAGCCCCTATGACCAACATGTCGGTAGTGAGCGCTATCCAAGACACTGGGTCCGGGTGCGCCAGCAGTGCGGCGTTTGCCAGGGCTGTTTTAACCTCGGAAAACGCCTGCTCTCGCTCAGGAGTCCAGTCGACTCTGTTCGCCGGTTTCTATTTCTTAAGCGCGGTGTACAACGGCTGCATGAGCTGGGCTGCGCGGGGGAGGAAACGGTTGTAAAAGTTAACCATCCCCAAAAACTCCTGCAGCGCCCTGACCGTCTAAGACCGGGGACAATCTGCCACCGCATGCACTTTGTCCGGTAAGGGTATCGCGCCCTCTGGTGAGATGTGGTGGCCCAAAAAATCGATTCCCGTCACCCCGAACTGGCACTTCGCCGGGTTAATTATTAATCCGTGCTCCTCCAACCTCTGGAAAACTGTCCTGAGGTGGGCTATGTATTCGTCCTCGGACGAGCTGGCCACCAGGATGTCGTCCAGGTAGATGAACACAAATGACAGATTGCGCAACACCATATCCATCATGCGTTGAAATGTCTGCGCCATGCCTTTTAACCCGAAAGGCATGCATAAAACTCAAAAAGACCAAATGGGTTATTACTGCCGTTTTGGGTATGTCCTCAGCGCACACCGGCACCTGGTGGTAACCGCGGACCAGGTCTATCTTGGAAAAAATGCGTGCTCCGGTGAGGTGAATGGAAAAATCCTGAATATGGGGGATCGGGTAGCGGTCGATCCCTTGGCTTTAGGAACCATATGTAGCGGGGATGCCCATGGGCTG
The DNA here is from genome assembly GCA_020510985.1 of Pholidichthys leucotaenia. Classification (NCBI taxonomy): domain Eukaryota; kingdom Metazoa; phylum Chordata; class Actinopteri; order Cichliformes; family Pholidichthyidae; genus Pholidichthys; species Pholidichthys leucotaenia. The sequence continues at coordinate 125,377,728 of CM035837.1, read as the reverse complement.
TTTGAGCGTCTGATGATGCCCAACCTTTACAAGTTGGCAAACTCCTCGCGCGCAATGGCCAGTTTAGCTGCGTCCAGGCGCCGAGGTCGTGCAAAAACGGGTGGCCCCGTGGTAGGAATGAAGTGCTTCACCCCGTGTTTAGTGACGGTCGCCGAAAAAGTCGGGACCGTGAGCGCTGGGAACTGGGTGAGTAGTGTGTGGAACTTACCCCCTGGAGCTGTGATGTTGGCTTACGTTGTGGGCCCAGCTGCTCTAGCTGTACAGGGCAGAGAATCAAAAGACATTGCATTAATCAGGCGTCTGTTAGCCACATCGACTAGTAGACCGTGTGCACACAAAAAAATCAGCACTCAAAATGGGGAAGCTGCATGCCGTTATGACGAATGTCCATTGGTATGTATGGCCGTGCAAGGATATAGTCAGTGTCCTCTCACTAAAAATCTTAATGTCTGAGCTGTTTGCGGCCGTCAGCTCGGGGCTGCTAGTTCCTGCCAGCCGGTCTGCGTAGGATGGCAGGATGAAACTCTTTTGGGAGCCGGAGTCCACGAGGAACTGTCTCCCCGAGCGTGAGTCTGTCACATAGAGCAGCTTGCTCGCTTCACCGGCGGTCGCAGCTGCTGCTGACTGCCGGCCCTGGCACATCCTGAGCGCTTGAATTGACACGGTGGCACGCATTGGCGTGCATCCTCTCCAAAATGGCGGTGGTAGAAGCAGAGTGTGTCTCTCTGGTGCTTCTTGGCCTCCTCTGCAGCCACCGTTGTTGGCTCCTCGCCCCCGCTGGCCATCTCACTGGGTTCCGACGCCACTGCGTTCACTGCGAGGGCTCTGGTGATGAGGATAATCTGATCTGCCTCTTGCACTAGCACCCGGTAGTTGCGCACTGCCAGCAGTGGTGAATTGGCAAGGACTGCCCTGGCTGCCATCAGGAGGTTCCGGAAGAAAAGGTGGGCAAAGAGGAAATGCCCATCATCTGTGCCCATCAACGCCAACATCTTCTCCATTAACTCGACCGCTGACCCGTCTCCCAACTCGGAGCGCACCAAGAGCCTTTCCGCTCTCTTCGCAGTCTGAGAGCATATAGCGCCGGGTCAGCGTGGTTTTGAGAGCCTCGTATTTGTCGTAGGCTGGGGGACGTTGGAGCAGGCTCGCCACCTGCTGAGTTGTGCGTGCGTCCAGTGCTGCAACCACGTAGTAGTATCTGGTGTCATCTGCCGTTATTCCCCGGAGCGCGAACTGGGCCTCGGTGTGGAGGAACCAAGACTTCGGGTTGTGTAGCCAAAAGTCTGGGAGTTTGACCGAAACGGCGCACACGTTGCTGGCACCTCCCGTCCGGGTTGTCTCCGGGGTGTTTGCCTCGAGTTCCATTGTGCGTCAAGGGTCACCAGTGTGGAGAGAGAAATAATCAGGCAGAGAGGTCCAGAGTAGAACAGGCTTCAAAAGAATCACAGGTCACAGGCACCGCTCCTTTTATAGCATACAACTCGGTCAGCCTTCTGTGGTGCTGCATTAACATGAAAGCCTTTGCAATTCCCATTCTCTTTGTTACTGTGTGCATCAACACACCAACCCCCTCATCAACACACAAACCTGCCATGACGATTCCCCTTGTCCTTCCGTCTGAGTGAACATACTGAGTGGCTTCCCCACAATATCATTTATATACATATTGAACAACAATGGCCCCAAAACTGAACCCTGTGGGACTCCGCAAGTAACCTTCAATAATTGCGAGTTTTTGCTACTAACACATTCATACTGATGTCTGTTTTTTAAGTAACTACACAACCAGGACAGTACTACCCCCCTGATACCATAATTTTGTAGTTTCTTTAACAATAATTTATGATCCACTGTATCAAATGCTTTTTTAAGATCCAGGAATACCCCAACTGAACGCTCTTTATTTTCTACAGCAGTTGATATTTTTTCTATAAATTCCATTAGAGCAAATGCAGTTGTCCTCTTGTGTCTGAACCCATATTGCTGCTCACACAATAAATTATTCTTCATTATAAAGTTGTCAATTCTCTCACAGAATATTTTTTCGAGTATCTTTGAAAATTGCAGCAATAGTGAAATAGGCCTATAGTTTGAAAATTCCCCTCTGTCACCCGTCTTGTATATTGGAATTACTTTGGCTATTTTCACTGCATTGGGAAATATACCTGTTTGGAGAGACAGGTTACAGATATACGTCAGTGGCTTCACTAAGCATTCAATGATAGTTTTGACTAAACGCATGTCAATACCATCACAATCCGTAGATGTTTTACTTTTAAGCGATTTAACAATTTCAATGACCTCTCTCATCTGTGTTCTTTGTGAAGATGGAGTCTTTTATAGCAATGTTTTTGCTTATTGTATCACCTGTAGGTGCCGTAATGGGTATTTCTTGTGCCAAATTAGGACCAATGTTAACAAAAAAATTTATTAAATTCAGCTGCAGGTGAGACTGCTTTCACACTCTGAGTTGTTTTTTTTTTTTTGAAAGATTGGTTGGGTAGCTTGTATTTCTGTTTTTATTTCCAAGATTACTGTTAAATGTTGTCCATGTATTTTTAGTGTTATCTCTGTTTTTCTCCAGTTCTTTACTGTAATAGTCTCTTTTACTACCTCTCATTATATATATTAACTTATTTTTGTATGTTTTATACCACTGCTCTGCTTCTTTTGTCCTTTTCTTTAGAAAAGCTTTATATAGTGAATTTTTCTTTTTACATGCTTTTTGTAATCCTTTGGTTAACCATGGCTTGTCGACAAATTTCTGTTTAAGCTTCTTCTTTTCTAATGGAAAATTGTTTTCATAAAGAGCGGTTACAATGTTCATGAATGTATCGTAGGCTTCATTTACATCTGATACATAGACTTTTGTCCAGTCTTGCTTCAGCAAGTCTTCTTTAAAAGAACTGATTGCATTTTGTGATTTGTATCTGAAAGATTTTAAAGTTTTTTTTCTGTATTGGCCCCCGTGTGGCCATGGATAAGTGCAAAGACTGGCAAATGGTCACTTATGTCATTTATCAATAATCCACTATTATCAATAATATTAACAAACAGGTTGTCAATAAGTGTAGCAGTGTGGACTGTGATTCTACTGGGATGAGTTATTGAGAACTCTGTAATTACATTTTGTTGAAATGGATGTAGTCAATCAATATTGAAGTCTTCACAGATTACAACCATTTTCTTATTAGTTACAGTATATTATTGTACAGCTCGACTAACTTATCTCTGAATGTCTCAACGCAAGTTCCCGGCATTCTATATATACAACTTATAATTAGATTTTTTGTTTTATCTTGGTCAATCTCAACAGTAACACATTCCAGAATCCCTGGTAGTGCAAAAGACATTCCATTTACAAGTTTACACCTATAAAGTTCATCAGTATACAGTACAACACCACCACTCTTTTTTTGAGATCTGTTAATATGAAACATCTGATATCCCTCTGTTGCCATCAAAGAAGCCTGCTCTTCATTGAGCCAAGTTTCAGAGACTGCGATAGCTGTAAATTTTCTATCTAGCTGTTTTAAATAGTCCTGAATCTGTGGAAAGTTTTTAAGACTTATGCTATTAGTGTATTATTGATACTTTACCATCTACTTGCACTTGACTTTTGAATTGCTTTTCAGTGTAATATTCAGTGATTATGAATATTATTGAAGAAGTGGTTATCAGGATCAATATCATTCTCCATCTCTTGTAGTTTATGTTCAGCATAATGAGATATTTTCAGAGTCTGAATTTCCTCTCCTTGTGTCAAATGACTTCCTCCAATTGAGGATGATTGATGTCTACTAAAGTCAGTCATGAGTTTTTTTTTTGTTTGTTTTTTTTTTAAAGTACATTATCATGTTATGTCACAAAAGGACTGTTCTTGCTGTGTGTGTGGATATGGATTATCGTAGTCTCTTAATTTTCTTAATCAGTGTTCATCTATATTTATTTAAGCCAGTGAGATCCCTTATTATTATGGCCTTTGCTTCCTCAGGTGTTCCATTTAGTTTAATCCAGACTCTACAGTTTCTTGTCCATGTTGCCTGTATCTTGTTTTGTCTTTTCAACATCCGTGCTGGCCATGCTATTTCAGCATTAGTCTTCGTTAAATGTTCATTTAGGTAAACTTCTGTTCCCTGTAACTTTCAGGCCTGCCTCAGTATGTCATTTTTTACTCTTCTGTTCACAAAGCGCATCACAATTGATTTCTTTGTTTTATTATCCTTTCTGGGTAGTGTATGGCAGGCTGAAATTGCATTTACTTGAACCTTTATGTTTCTGCTTTCAAGGAACTGAAGCACCTGGTTTTCCAAGGAGACTAATTCACTTGGGGGAGCCTCCTCACCTCTCATTCCTGCTGTAGCATGAGCATATGATTGATATTTAATGTCTAGTCCACTAATGATTAAATCATCTATATGAGTATATTGTTCAAGATCCTCGATGCATCGCTCCAAGTCTGCAATTTTTTTTGCCTCTTTCCTTAATTGTTAATTTCAGTTCTCTGACTTCCTCCGTTAGCCCTAATAATTTGGACTGTTGATTGGCCACTTTGGTAAGTTCTTCTGACATGAAGTTCAGAGATTTTTTAATCTCTTCCATTTCCTCTTTCTTTGGTGGCCTTTTTTACTGACCTGATGATAGCAGGATAATTTCTGCTGGTGTTGCCAGTATCTGGTCCAGCTGACCTTGGATCCGGCTGGGGCCTCAGCTAGCCCCTCCGCTGCTAGTCCTGCCGCTTACCGCCGCTGTAGTTGAGCTCCGATCCAGCTGGGGCCTTGGTTAGCTCCTCCGCTGAGCTCCGCCGCCTACCGCCGCTGCAGTTGAGCTCCAATCCGGCTCCTATCCAGCTGGGGCCTCGGTTAGCTCCTCCGCCGAGCCCCGCTGCCCACCGCCGCTGTAGTTGAGCTCCGATCCGGCCCCTATCCGGCTGGGGCCTCGGTTAGCTCCTCCACCGAGCCCCACTACTTACCGCCGCTGCAGTTGAGCTCCAATCCAGCTGGGGCCTCAGTTGGCTCCTCCGCTGAGCTCTGTCACCTACCGCCGCTGTAGTTGAGCTCCGATCCGACTCCTATCCAGCTGGGGCCTTGGTTAGCTCCTCCGCTGAGCCCCAATCACAAGATTCTAAGAATCTGTGCGGGAGGCTCTGCCATCATCTACCGGGCTGATGCTGGGTCGGTGAGACGAACCAGGGACAGAGTCGCTCCTTAGTGTCGGTGTTAGCTATGACTAGCTGTAGCGTTAGCTCTGAGGCTAGTTAGCGGTTAGCGCCGGGTGAAGCAGACACCCAACTCACACAGCTGGCACTGGGGGGCACCTTCATAACACCTCAAATTTAGAGTCAATACGATCAGAAATGTAGAAGTTGTACTGGCGACAACATAAAATGGACTGGAAAAAGAGACTCTGGCAGAAGGGAACAAGAGGAGAAGAGCCAAGCGCCATAAGAAAACACTGAGAAGTCTGATCCCCACCAGATGATTCCTTTCTACAGCCTCTCACATCACTTCATCATGCTAATTTAAATGCATAACATCCATGTGGCCTTTAGTCAAATGATAAGTGAATCTTGAATTACCTGGAAGGTTATTGCATCACCAAGGGTGTACTTCTTCGATATGATCCCCTTCACCTCCTCCTCGATGTTTTCCTCCTCGAAGAGAGGCAAGGTTGAGATGGTTTAGACATATGCAGAGGAAGGATAGTGGATGTATTCGACAAAGGATGTTGAAGATTGAGCTGCCAGGCAGGAGGAAAAGAGGAAGACCTCAGAGAAGATTCTTGGATGTAGTGAAGGAGGACATGGAGAGGGTTGGTGTTACAGAGGAAGATGCAAGGAATAAGGTGAGATGGTGACAGATGATCTGCTGTGGTGACCCCTAAAGGGAGCAGCCAAAAGAAGAAGAAGAAGACTCACAGTGAGCAGTTCAATGTCCGGGCTGCAGAGACAATCCTTTACATGAATGTGACCGGGATTACACAACTTCTTGTTCACAAAAAGTGCAATTCCACCTCCCTTCCGCTCCCTATAACGTCCCTGTCCGCCCGGATAGTCTTGAAGCTGGGTAGTGCGACATTGTTGTCAGGAATGTGTGAGCGGAGTCATGTCTCTGTAAAACACATGATGCTGCTCCCCCTGTATTCTGTCTGCGTCCTGACCAGTGCTGAGTTTCTGTCTTATTTCCCAGAGGCCTCACGTTCCCCGTGATTAACACTGGTACGGTTGGTTTAAACTTTCTCCTTCTCATTCTAACCTTTCTTCCAGCTCTTCGACCCCACGACTCCTCCTGAGCTCATCCGGGATCAGGGGCTTTGCTCCGGGTACTCCATTCAGCACAATCAGCTGGTTACGTGTGTCAACAATCCTTTTATACTCGTATTGTTCTCCATAGCCACAAGGAAGAAAAATAGCAGGAGAACTAGCAGAAAAAAAATAGTAAAACTTAGTCCAATTGTTACACAAGTCTTATTACCCAGCCTTGATAAGAAAGAACACACTAGAGACAGAATACACTAAATAAAGACACAAAGTCAGGAAAAAGATTAACAACAGCTGCTGTTAGTGGCCACCATCTTTCGGCGCCAGAGGGGGGAAAAAGTGAATGCTTCATTTAGTCTCTTGAGTCGTGCCAGTAAATAGTTGTGGGAATCACTGAAGAGCTTTTAAAACTTTTCAGCTGGTGCTAAAGTTTATTAAGAGTCTGTAGTCATTACACAATGTCTGTATAGAGAAAAATGTGCATTAACATCAATCTAATAATTGTGACATAAGCAGAAAATGTTGGTGTGATGATTCCCAAGTCTTCCCATGTCTAATTCAAGTATTGAATCTTTTTTTATATACAGGTACATCTCAAAAATTAGAATATCATGAAAAAGTTCAATATTTTTTGTCACTCATTTCAGAAAGTGAAACCCATATATTATATAGATTCATTACACAGAGAGTGATATATTTCAAGTGTTTATTTATTTTAATTTTGATGATTATGGCTTACAGCCCATGAAAACACGAAATTCAGTTTCTCAAAAAATTACAATAATACATAAAATTAATTTTAAAAAATAGTTTTTTAATAGAAATGTTGGCTAACTGAAAAGTATATCCATGTATACACTCAATACCTGGTTGGGGCTCCTTTTGGATTAATTATTGTGTCAGTGTGGTGTGGCATGGAGGTGGTCAGCCTGTGGCACTGCTGAGGTGTTATGAAGGTCCAGGTTGCTTTGATAGTGACGTTCAGCTCATCTGCATTGTTGGGTCTGGTGTCTCTCATCTTCCTCTTAACAATACTCCATAGATTCTCTATGGGGTTTAGGTCAGCAGAGTTTGCTGGCCAATCAAACACAGTGATGCCATGGCCATAAAACCAGATTTTGATACTTTTGGCAGTGTGTGTGTGTGTGTGTGGGGGGGGGGGGTATCAAGTCCTGCTGGAAAATGAAATCAGCTTCTCCATAAAGCTTGTCAGCAGAGGAAAGCATGACGTGCTCTAAAATTTCCTGGTAGACGACTGCGCTGATTTTGGTCTTGATAAAACACAGTGGACCAACACCAGCAGATGACATGGTTCCTCAAATCATCACTGGCTGTGGAAACTTCACACTAAACCTCAAGCAACTTAGATTATGTGCCTCTCCACTCTTTCTCCGGACTCTGGGACTTTGATTTCCAAATGAAATGCAAAATTTACTTTTATCTGAACAGAGGTCATCTGCTGGTGTTTGTCCACTGTGTTTTATCAAGACCAAAGTCAGCGCAGTCGTCTGCCAGGAAATTTAAGAGCACTTCATGCTTCCCTCTGCTGAGAAGCTTTATGGAGAAGCTGATTTCATTTTTCAGCAGGACTTTTTTTTTTTTTTTTGTTTTTTTTGTTACTTATTTGTACCCGTAGGTAGATTTGGATTGCAGTCTGGTGACAAGCCACCGGCTGCTGGTCGCTGCGTGCGCGAGCGCCCTAAACCTACATGTTTTGGTATGCGGGAGGAAACCGGAGAAATCCCGGCGTAAACCCACGCAACACGGGGAGAACATGCAAACTCCACACAGCTCACTGTTGGTCGGGGGCTGGGATCGAACCCACGATCTCATGATCCCCGCGATCCCCCGGCCGAGGGTAAACTGTGCTGCCACAGTGCTAAACCACTGCTCCACCGTGCAGCCCGGACTTGGCACCCCCTTCCCCCCCCGCACGCTGCCAAAAGTATCAAAACCTGGTTTCATGACCATGGCATCACTGTGTTTGACTGGCCAGCAAACTCTCCTGACCTAAACCACATAGAGAATCTATGGAGTATTGTCAAGAGGAAGATGAGACACCAGACCCAACAATGCAGACGAGCTGAGGGTCACTATCCAAGCAACCTGGACCTTCATAACGCCTCAAAAGTGCCACAGGCTGATCACCTCCATGCCACGCCACATTGATACAATAATTAATCCAAAAGGAGCCCCGACCAAGTATTGAGTGTGTATATGGACATACTTTTCAGTCAGCCAACATTTCTGTTAAAAAACTATTTTTTTAAATTAATTTTATGTAATATTCTAATTTTTTGAGAAACTGAATTTGAGGTTTTCATGGGCTGTAAGCCATAATCATCAAAATTAAAATAAATAAACACTTGAAATATATCACTCTCTGTGTAATGAATCTATATAATATACTGTATGGGTTTCAGTTTCTGAGATGAGTGACAAAAAATATTGAACTTTTTCATGATATTCTAATTTTTTGAGATGTACCTGTATATAAATGCCTCTCACTGAATGTTTCATCCCATAAGTTAACCACCTTCTCACAGTTTAATTGCCCTACACATAATTGCAAGTTAAAACTGAAGCTAGTTATTGTAGATAAATTTAAGTTCATGCCTATCCTCTTTATCCCTAAAGCAAGAGTGGTTATTCATTTGTGTGCTATTTGCACTGTGTGTGTCATAGCATCCTGCTAACTCACTGCCAGTCACAAAAGTAAACTTAAATTGTGAACGATGCCATATGGCTGAACTTTGGCTCAGTTAGATTTTCTACTTCTCAGTAGTGCTTATGAAAGGAAACTAAACTGTGCCTTGATAATCCCCCGAAAGGGTTTTCCAGGTCAACCTCTTATTACTGCATTTCTATAATGTGAATTAGCTTTTGCTCTTGGACCTTTGTATCTGATCATACTTCTTCAAAGAAAATTTACGTCCAGCGGCTTGCACTTATTATCCCTTTTGTACCATTGACTTACTTGGGCTGAACTCATTTGAAGAGAACTCTGGTTGACTGAAATTGAACCAGTATATGTGCATTAACATTCGATCAACAAAAATTACCAGTGTTTGGAGTGTACTCTACCGGCTATGGTTTAGTCTAAGTTAATTATAAGCAGACATTAAATACTCATTTTTGGTGCCTATTAAATGATATAGAGTTATGTCCATATATATATAGTATATATATATATATATATATATATATATATATATACACACACACACACAGCCGTGGACAAAATTGTTGGTACACCTCTGTTAATGAAGGAAAAACCCCACAATGGTCACAGAAATAACTTGAATCTGACAAAAGTGGTAATAAATAAAAATTCTATGAAAATTAACCAGTGAAAATCAGACAGTGCTTTTGAATTGTTGTTCAACAGAATTATTTTAAAAAAACAATCTCATGAAACAGGCCTGGACAAAAATGATGGTACCCCTAGAAAAGATTGAAAATAATGTGACCATAGGGACATGTTCAACCAAGATGTGTCCTCGAATTAACATCACAGGTGTCTACAAACTTGTAATCAGTCAGTCGGCCTATTTAAAGGGTGACAAGTAGTCGCTGTGCTGTTTGGTGACATGGTGTGTACCACACTGAACATGGACCAGAGGAAGCAAAGGAGAGAGTTGTCTCAGGAGATTCCTGTGACTACAGTTGCACATATTATTCAGAAATTTAAGATCCACGGGACTGGAGCCAACCTCCCTGGACGTGGCCGCAGGAGGAAACTTGATGAAAAATGGAAGAGAAGGATAATACGAATGGTAACAAAAGAGCCCAGAACAACCTCTAAACACATTCATGGTGAACTCCAAGGTCAAGGTACATCAGAGTCAGATCGCACCATCTGTCGTTGTTTGAGCCAAAGTGGACTTCATGGGAGACGACCAAGGAGGACACCACTGTCGAAAACTAATCATAAAAAAGCCAGACTGGAATTTGCCAAAATGCATGTTGACAAGCCACAAAGCATCTGGGAGAATGTCCTATGGACAGACGAGACAAAACTGGAACTTTTTGGCAAGGCACATCAGCGCTATGTTCACAGATGCAAAAATGAATCATACCAAGAAAAGAACACTGTCCCTACTGTGATAGATGGAGGAGGTTCTGTTATGTTCTGGGGCTGCTTTGCTGCATCTGGCACAGGGTGTCTTGAATCTGTGCAGGGTACAATGAAATCTCAAGACTATCAAAGTATTCTAGAGAGAAATGTGCTGCCCAGTGTCAGACAGCTTGGTCTCAGTCGCAGGTCATAGGTCTTGCAACAGGATAATGACCCAAAACACACAGCTAAAAACAGCCAAGAATGGCTAAGAGCGAAACATTGGACTATTCTAAAGTGGCCTTCTATGAGCCCTGATCGAAATCCTATTGAACATCTGTGGAAGGAGCTGAAACATGCCGTCTGGAGAAGGCACCCTTCAAACCTGAGACAACTGGAGCAATTTGCTCATGAGGAGTGGGCCAAAATACCTGCTGAGAGGTGCAGAAGTCTCACTGACAGTTACAGAAATTGTTTGATTGCAGTGATTGCCTCAAAAGGTTGTGCAACAAAATATTAACTTAAGAGTATCATCATTTTTGTCCAGGCCTGTTTCATGACTTTTTTTTTTTTTTTTTTAAATAATTCTGTTGAACCACAATTCAAAAGTTCATTGGTTAATTTTCATAGAATTTTTATTTATTAGCACTTTTGTCAGATTCAAGTTATTTCTGTGACCACTGTGGATTTTTCTTTCATTAACAGAGGGGTACCAACAATTTTGTCCACGCGTGTATATATATTTGGACACTGATACAAGTTTTGCTATTTTAGCTGTTTACAAAAACATATTCAGAATACGGTTATCTAATCAATATCAGAATCAGAATCAGAATCAGCTTTATTGGCCAAGTATGCACAACACATACAAGGAATTTGACTTTGGCTAAATATGGGCTTAAAGTGCAGACTCTTAGCATTAATTTGAGGGTATTCACATCCAAATTGGAGTTATGGTTCATAGAAGACAATAGTGGTGGATGATTGCAGGATCCTTTCCTTGGTGAAGAAAAATCCCTTCACAGCATCCACCCAAGTGAAGAACACTCTCCGGGAAGTAGGTTTATCAGTATCTATGTCTACCATAAAGAGAAAAATTCACGAGAGCAAATAGACAGTTCGCCACCAGGTGCAAACTATTAATCGGCCTCAAAAATTAATTTAAACTCTGATGTGGAAATTAATGGCTTCGGAGAACCGCTGTGGCTTTTTTTTTTTTTTTTTTTTTTTTTTGACTTATTTTGTACCCGTAGGTAGATTTGTTCTGCAGTCCAGTGACAAGCCACCAGCTGCCGGTCGCTGCGTGCGCAAGCACCCCTTAACTCCCTAACCTGCATGTTTTTGGCATGTGGGAGGAAACCGGAGAAATCCCGGAGTAAACCCACGCAAACACGGGGAGAACATGCAAACTCCACACAGATCACTGTTGGCCGGGGGCAGGGATCGAACCCACGATCTCATGATCCCCGCGATCCCCCGGCCGAGGGTAAACTGTGCTGCCGCAGTGCTAACCACTGCGCCACCGTGCAGCCACCTGGCTTGACAAAGACCCGACAGTGACAGGGAAATCACTGGGCGGTGGGCTCTGTTTGTATGTCAACTGACATTGAACTTTTATTTGTTTCTCTGCATCAGTGTTATATTTCCCGAGGGAGTTTCCACAAATATTCATTGTCCTCTGTTGTAGACTTGGCTGTTTCAGACCACTTCTGTGTGTTTTTTAATGTCACCAGTTTTATTCAGCGAGAGACCCTGGTGAGAACACAGGAAGCACCATCTGACTTCTGAAGTGGCTGCACATTTTATCAGGGTTTTAAGTGACGCTCCTGCTGAGGTTGACACCTCCTGCTCCTGCTGACACCATAAATTAAAATCAGCTCTGGACTTGGTTGCACCACTAAAGACCAAAAACACAAAAACTAAACCCCCTGGTGGAATGAGGAGGTGAAACATCAGAAAAGAAAATGCAGAGCAGCAGAGAGAAGGTGGAGAAAAACAAAATTAATTGTTCACTACCAAATTCTGTGACCAGTTGAAATTATATAATAATATGGTCAAACAAACTAGAAACTCCCACTTCTCCAAAATAATAAATGCGCACAAAACAATCTCAGAATCCTGTTCTCCACCATTGATCACTTGCTCAACCCCAATTTTAAGAAGCACAGCAGGATGCCAGTAGACTCACTGTGAGGAATTTGCAGACCACTTCAGAAGTATATTAGATGTTATTGCATCCAATCTTTTATTACAAGATACTGCTTTTAGTACAGTGGAACCTTTGCTTTTATCTGAGGAAATGCTGAAGAGCTGGAGAATGCCAGAACTGAATTTGAAGAAAATTTGAAGAAAACTCATTATTGACAATTGTAATCCACAGACAACAGATTGAATTTAACCACTGGCTGCAGTCTGGAAAGTTTACATTGATTGATATCAGTGTTCATCAACTTGCACTGCCCTTAAAAAACAGAAATTAAAAACATGAACAAAGTGGAACCTATCAGATAAATAAGATTTAAACCCACTGCAAAGAAGTTCCTTTAAGTCCAACAAGGTGTTCTAATCTAGCAAGTACAAAATTTTGATCGATGGTATCAAAAGCTGCATTAAAGCCTAGAAGGACAAGTACAGAAACAAGTCCATTATCAGATGCTATAAGGAGATCATTAATGACTTTTACTAAAGCTGTTTCAGTACTATGATGAATTCTGAACCCTGATGGAAACTCTTCAAATAAACCATTTCCTTGCAAGTGGTCAAATAATTGTGTAGCAACAACTCTGAGATTTTTTTAAATAAAAGGCAGATTAGAGATTGGTCTATAGTTAGCTAAAACTCCTGGATCCAGCATTGTTTTTTTTAAGTAACGGTTCAATTACAGCAGTTTTAAAAGCCTGCAGTACATGGTCATTAATGAAGAATTGATTATTTGAAGAATAAAGCTACCAATAAATGTAAAGGCTTCTTTAAATAGCCTGGTAGCAATAGGGTCTAGTAGACAAGTTGAAGGCTTGGATGAGGAAATTATTTTTTCTGACTCTGAAAGGTCAATTGGATTAAACTCATCCAAATGAATATCAGTTGGAGGAGTTGTAGTTGTTACTGTATTTAAATTAATGGTGGGAAGGATCTGACTGATTTTGTCTCTGATAGTTGAAATTTGAAATGATAAACCTTTATTAATCTCACAATGGGGAAATTACGTGCAGGATTATTATTGAAGTTCATAAAGTCCTGACTAGTAAGTCCAAAGGGAATGCTAGATTTAGTTTATTTATTTGAAAGGGACATTACATATTAATGAACATTAATACAAATGTAAGTATGCCAGATTTAGCAATACTGCTAATTTGCATCTGTAATCCCCCGGCAGGTTACAAAAACACAAACAGTCATACATGAGATTTGACAGAGTCCTGACTCTTTGTCAGCCTGGCTACAATGCTGAAAAGAAACCTGGGATTATTCTTGTTCTCTTCTGTTAATGCAGATTAATACGGTGGGGCAAAAAAAGTATTTAGTCAGCCACCAATTGTGCAAGTTCTCCCACTTAAAAGATGAGAGAGGTCTCCAATTTTCATCATAGGTATACCTCAACTATGAGAGACAAAATGAGGAAAAAAAATCCAGAAAATCACAGTGAAGGATTTTTAATGAATTAATTGGTAAATTCCTCAGTAAAATAAGTATTTGGTCACCTACAAACAAGCAAGATTTCTGGCTCTCGCAGACCTGTAACTTCTTTTTTAAGAGGCTCCTCTGTCCTCCACTCGTTACCTGTATTAATGGCACCTGTTTGAACTCGTAATTCATGTAAGTTGTATATAACTAAAGGATGAGATTTGCATTTTGGACATAAAATATGTACTTGTTGAGTCTAATATGATCTGCTTTCAACTGACAGGTGACCTTGGCTGCCCACTAAATAGGTTCATATTGTCTTCTTTTTCGTGACTGTTTTCCTTTAATTCAACCGGCTGATCCACCCAGCTGGTCACAAATTGATTGATTTATTTGTTTAAAATAACATTGTGTAAAAGATACAACGTACATTTAAAGACAATGGGATGACACAAGAAAGTGCGCACACTTATTTGCATTGTGGTCCCTAAAAGAGCTCGCAGCTGGTCTTGTACCTGGAACCTTTGGCTTTAAAATCTGGCACTTTAACCACTGAGCTATACATGGTACAAATCACAGCGATCAGCTGACGCTTCAGAGGACAACTGCAGACGTCAGTCTAAACATGTCAAAGTTAAATAAGCATCCCCTCATCCCTGTCTGAATAAAGAAAACAAACTAATCTTATCGGGCTGTGAGCAGGCTATTGAACTACCTGTATCCGGCGCTAATGCTGGAGGACAGCGTGCTAAACAAAATGTTTTTACGTGCCTCTACCTCATTCAGGAGCACCTCCAACTCAGTCTGTGAAATTCCATTAAATCCATTATTTTTGATTGTGGATACAGGAGAATCAAACGTGCAGGTCTTGTATATACAGTGGTGTGAAAAAGTGTTTGCCCCTTCTTGATTTCTTTTTTTTTTTTTTTGTATGTCACACTTAAATGTTTTAGATCATCAAACAAATCTGAATATTAGACAAAGATAACACAAGTAAACACAAAATGCAGTTTTTAAATGAAGGTGCTAATTATTAAGGGGAAAAAAATCCAAACCTACATGGCCCTGTGTGAAAAAGTGATTTCCCCCTGAGCCTAATAACTGGTTGGGCCACCCTTAGCAGCAACAACTGCAATCAAGCGTTTGCGATAACTGGCACAGGGTTTCTTCTGGTAACATTTCTTGGTGGCGACCCGCCGCGCCAGGGTTTCTGGTGACGAACAATACTTTGGCCAATATCCCTTTACCCACAACAGATCCAATAATCTGCAAATGAGGAGCAGGCGCGTAGAGTCAATGGCTTCCCAAAGCTTTTAAAATAGTGGCTGTTAATAAAAAGTAAACACATATTTGACAACTACACATTTATTTCTCATTTTCAAAAAAAGTTTTGCTTTTTATTTATTTATTTTTTTTTTAATTTAAGTTTTTGTAAAGGGTATACAGGTCATTACAGCATTGCATTGTTTACATTTTCATCACATGTTCCCTTATTTTTTGCTATTTGACAACATTGGTAGGATAGTTATTACAACACCCCCTTTTTTTTTTTAAAGTGAAAGAAAGTGAAATTAAGGAGAATTAAATAAAAAAAAAAAACGAATAAACAAACAGAACAGCAAAAAACAAACAAACAGAAAATTAAGTAATTAAAAGTAAAAGAGCAACTGAGTAGCTTTGGAACAAAGAGCGGGACCATTATTGAAATGGTATTTGTCAAAGATTAGATCTAATGGAAGACACATATGCGATCCAGGGTTGCCAAAAGTTCATGAACCCATCCATGTCCTGTCTCAGTGCGAATGTCAACTTTTCCATTGAGTAAATGTCTTGAATCACGTTAATCCAATCTTCAGGTGTCGGACAGTCCTTCAGCATCCATTTTTTAGTTAGGGCTTTTTTACTTGCCAATATTAAAACATTGAATAAGTATTTATCTCCTCGTCTTTCCAGTGAGTCCGGTAGTAAACCCAAATACAAAGTTACAAAAGAAAAGGGAACTGTTATTTTGAATATTTTCCCCAATATTGTCTGTACGTTGGTCCAATATTGGTGGATAACTGGGCATGACCAAAACACATGAAAATGATTTGCAGTCTTTTCACCACACAAGCGCCAACAGTTCAACCCCTTATGGGTAAATTTGTTTTGTGCAGGTGTTCTGAAAAATCTTACCAAGTTTTTCCATCCAAATTCTCTCCACTGCAGGGATGAGGTACTTTTCCATTGCTGTTTATTTAGCTTTTCCCATATTTCCAATTGTAAAGTGAAATTCCCCTCTTTTTCCCATCTCTCTTTTATATATGATGTGTTGTCTCCTTTTAAGTCTTGAAGACCTTGGTATATTTTAGAAATGTATCTGATCCCTGGGATCCCTTTATATGCCATTAAGAAGACCTTCAGAACACCTGACTAGGCCCTTTCCAAATCCTCCTTTTTAAGTATATTGTTTATGTGGTGTCTAAGCTGAAAGAACCTGTAAAGATCTTGATTTATTAGACCTTGTTTTTTCAAATCTTCAAAACTTCTTAAAGTTTGCCCCTTAAAAAAAATCGTAATATTTTATCAGCCCTTTCTCTTTCCACTCTTTAAGTCTAGTGTCTGTTTTATTGGGGGTAAAGTCTTGATCATAGGCAATCCATTGCAGAAGTCGATAGGGCTCTTTGGCTTGATTCTCTCTGACTATCTTAAACCAAATTTTTAGTGGGGTCTCTATCCACGGGTTAGTGTTATTCAAGAGTTTAGTTAAGGCATTGTTCCCTATTATCGCCTGTAGGGGGATGTCACTTGTTATTTGGCATTCCATCTCCTTCCATTGTGCAGTGTAGACTGGGTTACATATCTCTACTAAAGTTTTAATTTGTGCAGCTATAAAATAGTCCCTGATATTTGGCAGCGCGAGCCCACCTTTGTCTTTGTTTAGCTGTAGGGTTCTATATCTGATTCTAGGTCTCTTACCCTGCCATATGAATCTTGAGATCCTTCTGTCCAGCTCCTGCCATGTTTTTTTGGGAGGTTCTACCGGTATTGTTTGGAAAAGGTATAGAAGACGTGGAAGTATATTCATTTTGACTGCTTCAATTCTTTGTGCAGTACCTAAGAATGGTATCATATTCCATCTTGCTAGGTCAGATTTTATTTTTGTCACCAGTGGATCATAGTTTAGTGTTATAATTTTGTCGAGTTGTTTTGGGATATTGACCCCCAGATATTTCATAGATTCCAACTCCCAGTTAGTTTTGAGTTCACTTAGTGAAAAATGATTTGGGTCATAGTTGAATGTTAAAACTTGGGTTTTATGCATGTTTAATTTGTACCCCGATAAATCTCCATAGTCTGAAAAAACTGAGATTAGTTCTGGTAGAGAAGTGTCTGGCTGCCCTAGGTATATTAAAATGTCATCAGCAAAGAGTGCTATTTTATGTTCCTTCTGACCAAGTGTAATACCTTGAATTTCTTGATTTTGTCTTATCCATTGGCTCAGAGGTTCTATGAAGATTGCAAAGAGCAGTGGAGACAGGGGGCAGCCTTGACGACATCCTCTTTCCAGCTCAAAAGATGATGATAAATTACCGTTAATCCTTATTTTAGCTGTTGGTTTTTTATATAATGCCTGTATAGTTCTAATGAAGTTGTTATGAAAATTGAAACTGGATAAGATTCTATATAGGAAAGACCAGTCAACCGAATCGAATGCTTTTTCAGCATCTAATCCCAATATGACTGCATTTAAGTTATATTTTTTTATATGATGAATTATGTGTAAAGTGCGTCGAATGTTGTCTTGTGTCTGTCTTTGTCTTATAAAACCTGTTTGGTCTAAGTGAATTAAGTCTGTCAGTATGTTTTCTAACCTTTTGGCAAGGATAGTGGTAAAAAGCTTATAGTCCTGATTTAATACACTGATTGGTCTGTAGTTGGAGCATTCTAGTTTATCCTTTTCAGGTTTAGGTATAACTGCAATGACCCCTTCTCTCCAGGAGGGGGGGATTTCCCCTGTGTGGAGGACGTAGTTAAATGTTTTCAGGAGGAGAGGAGATAGTTGCTGTTTAAAGGTTTTGTACCATTCTGCTGTATAGCCATCTGCTCCTGGGGATTTGTAAGCTTTAAGTTTCATAATTGCTTTTTCCAATTCTTTAGGTTGTATTTCTGACAGTAGGGTTTTATTTTGTGATTCCGTAAGTTGGGGAAGGTTTAATGTGTTTAGGAATGTCTCGGATGCGTTTTTATGTTTTTTGTGGGAGTATAAGTTCTTGTAGTAATTCTCGAAGCTTTTAAGAATATCCTGAATTCTGAATTTTATTTCCTTTGATACTGGGTCTCTGATTTTGTAGATTGCTCTTTCTGTTTGTTGTTTCCTCAATTCATAGGCTAGTAATTTTGCCGATTTACTGCCTGCTTCATAGTGTTTTTGTTTCAGAAATGTAAGTTTCTTCTGGATTTCTATTGTGTAGATCTCATTTATTTGATTTTTAATTTCTTTAATCTTGAGCGACCCATTAGAATGAGTGTTGTCTTTGTGTTCTTTTTCTAGGTTCTTGAGTTCTGACTCTAGTGTGATTAGTTTTTCTTGTCTCAGTTTCTTTTGGGTTGCCAGTTTTGCAATAATTTTCCCCCTTATTACAGCTTTGCACGTATCCCACAGTATTAAAGGGATACTTCTCCATTATCGTTTTCTTCCAAATATCTGAGAATATCTGATTCCAATTCATCTTTCAGTGGTCCTTTCAGGACATTTGAATTCAACCTCCAGGAAAATGTATTATTTGTGTATTTTTGGATGTTTAAGTCCATATAGATCGGACTGTGGTCAGAGAGATCCATCAGTCCTATTTTACATGTTTTTTACTCTTCCAATGTCTCTATTAAACATAAAAAAGTAATCAATCCTTGAGTAAGATGAATGTGGCGTTGAATAAAAAGTATAATCTTTTACATTGGGGTTGAATTCCCTCCATACGTCACAGATTCCCATTTCTTTTAGTAGCATCCGAGTATTCCTATTTTGGGTGTTATTTTGATGTGAAGAATTACCTGTTGCATCCCAGTATGGATTCAGTCTTAGATTGAAGTCTCCACCACATATCACTAAACCTTGGGCTTTAGTTATCATTAGGTCGATTACATTTTTATAAAATTTACATTTAGCCCCTGGTGGTGCATATACATTCAGCAGGGTGATATCTTCTCCCTCTAGCCGCCCAGTTACCAAACTGTACCTCCCTTCTTTATCTTTGTGTTCTGATTTTTTTCAAATGTAATTTTGGTTGATATCAATGTCGCTACTCCCCTCCTCCTCCCTGATTTATATGAAGATGAAGAGATCATTTTAAACCCTTGTCTATTGAGTTTAGTGTGTTCCACGTCTGTTAGGTGGGTTTCTTGTAAAAATATTATTTCTGCTTTGTCTTTTTTCATTTTGCGTAGAATCTTGGATCTTTTAACTGGATTCAGGATCCCTTTTACATTATATGAGGCTATTTTGGTTACACCCTGTTTCTCCATTGTATTTTCTTATTTAGTATAACAGTGTGGTGGCCCTCTTTTTTGCTACTCAGAAACTGAAAGAACATTAAGAACATAAAAAACATTAAGAACATAGTGTACGAAACTTTAAAACAAAAAACTGTCAAAAAAAACTTCCTGAGCTGGGGTCTCTTTAAAGACCCTGTAAGAGCCCTGATGGAGTGTAGGCTCTGAGGGAAATTCCTCAAACTCTGTTACGTGTTGAGGGCCCTCTCTTACCCCTGTAAGTTGTCCCATGTTTTTAACGTGAATTTCAGATCCCAATCCGAATTTGTAATGATTTTTTTTTTTTTTTTTTATGCCTATACCCTATGAGATTGTGTGCACCCTCCCACCCCCATCACAGCAAACATTCACTCTAATACAGTATTTGTTAGTGTGGAGAGAACATGTGGGTCATTATGTTTCTATTTTAACATGATTTTTTTTTCCCCTTTAAATTAAGAAGACATTTGTTTCTAATGCTATAACTGCTCCATGAAAGGTTTTACCACATGCTGATTCTGCATCTCCTTTAATGTTTGTTACCTTGTAGGAGGGGGGGTGGAAGTGCAGAGTGACTGAAAAGAAAAAAAACCCCAAAAAGGTCGCTATTCCTTCCTGGAACTGGAAAGCTTATCTTTGTAGCTCTGGGGCTGGATTTCCCGCTGCTGGCCCGTGGTTTTTGAAGGTCTCTGAGTGGACCACGTTTGAGTTCTGATCTTTTCGCTCAGATTCGCTGCGGGTTTAAACACCGTTACCGGGAGCCCTCTTCTTGCCATGTCAATTGTTGCTTCTTCTGCTGAATTATAAAGACATGACTCTTCACCGTAAAAGATCCTTAGCTTCGCCGGAAATGGTGTCTGAAAGCGTAGATTCTGTTCCCGTAGAACCTTTTTGGCGTCGTTATATTCCCGTCGCTTTTTAAGAACCTCAGGGGCGTAATCGTGCTCCACGAAGACTTTTCTCTCATGATGCATAAATCCTTTTTTCTGCCAAGCCCGTCTTACAACCTCTTGTTTTATTTTGAAATTGGCGAATCTCACCACCACAGAACGTGGGGGCGCTTCCGGCGCTGGCTTTGCGGCTAATGTACGATGGGCCTTTTCTATCTTCAAATCGGTGGTTTGTGGAATATCCAACTTCTCTCTCAATAAGGATTCCACGCATTCTGCCACTGTGTTGAAACGATCTTCAGCTCCTTCTTTCAGACCGTGAATTCTGATGTTATCTCGTCTCTGTCTTCCTTCTTGGTCGGTTAGCTTAGCCTCCAGCCTTGACTGTTTTCTGTGTAAATCCAGCACAGAATCTTGAAGCACTTTTACTCTTTCTTCAGCTTCCAAGATTCGGTTTTCGGCCTGGTCCATTCTGCTGTTCGTCCTTTTTAGATCCTCTCTGAATTCAAGAAATTCGGCCCGAAATCGTCGTAATTCGTCAAATAGGGATTTCAAGCTAATCCTTTTGTTAGCTAGGCCCAGGTCCTCGTCTTCTGAACGGAGGTCCTCCGGTTCAGATTCTGCAGCCGCTGCGTGTCCTGACCTGGGGAATGTCAGTTTCTTCTGCTTTTGGTTAGGCATGGTGTCATTGTCTTTTGATTTTTAATCTTCCAAAAATCCGTTAGGTCTGATTTTGAGGATGTTATCCTTGGATTGGGTCTGGGAGTTTCAGCGTTAGGTTGCTATCACCATGGCGTCCAGACCGGAAGTCCTTGCTTTTTATTTTTGAAGATATAGGCAAAACTTTAATATCCGGAAGCGTGGTGATCAGACTAACAGCCCACCCACCAGGAGTCGCGGTGACCAATCACGTGCAAGCCCTGCAGGTTGGGGAGCGTGGCAACCAATTACGTGCAAGCCCTGCACATCGGGGAGAGCAGAACGGGTTGGGGTAGATGGTAAAAGCTCATCAAACTGCACTTTTAGAGCCAAAAATACTGCATGAAAACCATCCGTAGTTCTCTGACCAGTCATACTCTCTGTGCAGTTTGCGGCTACAGAGTATTGGGCTTGTAACTCTCGCCTGGTTATGCCCCCTCATGGGAAGCGTGAAAACGCATGCGTCGGTGGACACGTAGTTTTAGGGGGATGAAGGCATCCATTTTGCCTAGCAGCCTTTGGGTCAGAGGAGAGCCCTCCCCTCTCCTCTGAGAGGCTGGCTTTGCAGCATCAGCTACTGGTGGGCAGGAGCTTATTAGAATATTCATATATCTGTGTATACTTAAGTAGGTGCAAGATGTAAAAGTGCTTTCCAAGCAATTTTTAGGCAATGAAAGTTTTTTTTTTTTTTTTGTGTGGGTAAAAAGCCACAATACTGTATATGTTGTGTGGTTTTGATGTGGTGTGGTTTTAGAGCTACTGGAGTGCATCTTTAACAGATAATGGGCTGCACGGTGGCGCAGTGGTTAGCACCGCAGCAGCACAGTTTACCCTCGGCCGGGGGATCGCGGGGATCATGAGATCGTGGGTTCGATCCCTGCCCCCGGCCAACAGTGATCTGTGTGGAGTTTGCATGTTCTCCCCGTGTTTGCGTGGGTTTACTCCGGGATTTCTCCGGTTTCCTCCCACATGCCAAAAACATGCAGGTTAGGGAGTTAAGGGGCGCTTGCGCACGCAGCGACCGGCAGCTGGTGGTTTGTCACCAGTCTGCAGAACAAATCTACCTATGGGTACAAAATAAGTACAAAAAAAAAATAAAAAAATAATGGTCTGACAGTACAGGGTTATGAGGAGACACTACCAGATTTTCTATTTCTATGCCATATATCAGAACAAGGTCCAACTTGTGGTGGAGATAATGGATAGAACTTCCTACTTTCTGAGAAGAAGAAGAAGTAGTTATCTCTATTGTCATTCAGTCCATACAGCCAATCATGTACATTAGAATGAAATTATATTTCTCCTATCTACAATGTTAATCACATGTAGAATCAGAGGGGTCGCTGCCATGCAAGGCACCGCCACAAACAACTTCTCCTTCCCCCATTCTATTATGCTGAGCACCAAGCTAGAAGGGGGAAGTACCATTTTTATATGGTTTTTGGTATGACCCGGCCGGGACTTGAACTCCCAACCTCCCGGTTGTGGGGCAGATGCTCTGTCAACTCAGCTGCCACTCCAAAAACCCCATTGAGTGTAATATTAAATTAAATGGCATATTAAGGCAATCACTATCTACATCTGCATGTGTATCAAAGTCCTCTACTATAATTATTATATCCAATTTAAGCACTAAATCAGTTAAATATTCAGCAAATTCAGTTAAGAACTCTGAGTAAGCTGTGGGAGGATGATAAACTATAGCAAATAAAATTGGTTGTAACCTAAAATTGTTAAAATGCCCAATACTGAGGACCAGGCCCTCAAAGGAATTATAACATGTTTTTTGCTTTACGTTTGCTAGTAATTTGGAATGATAAATTGATGCTACTCTTCCTCCATGACCAGAACTTCTGGGATTTTGACAGTTTACATAACCAGAGGGAGTTGATTCATTTAAATCAACATAATCCTCTTGCCCGAACCAAGTCTCTGTAAGAGATATTAAATCAATCTGATGATCAATTAACAAATCATGGACTAACAGAGACTTGAGAGTTAGAGATCTAATATTTAACAAACCGCAATTAATTTTTAAATTATGAGGAGGAACAGAGGCCAACTCATTAGATTTAGAGGCTACATGTTTAATTTGGGTTTTTATCAACTTTTTGTTTAATCACTTTGGGATGCTTATACAGTGGGGCAAAAAAGTATTTAGTCAGTCACCAATTGTGCAAGTTCTCCCACTTAAAAGATGAGAGAGGTCTCCAATTTTCATCATAGGTATACCTCAACTATGAGAGACAAAATGAGAAAAAAAAATCCAGAAAATCACATTGAATGATTTTTAATGAATTAATTGGTAAATTCCTCAGTAAAATAAGTATTTGGTCACCTACAAACAAGCAAGATTTCTGGCTCTCACAGACCTGTAACTTCTTCTTTAAGACGCTCCTCTGTCCTCCACTCGTTACCTGTGTTAATGGCACCTGTTTGAACTTGTTATCAGTATAAAAGACACCTGTCCACAACCTCAAACAGTCAGACTCCAAACTCCACTATGGCCAAGACCAAAGAGCTGTCAAAGGACACCAGAAACAAAATTGTAGACCTGCACCAGGCTGGGAAGGCTGAATCTGCAATAGGTAAGCAGCTTGGTGTGAAGAAATCAACTGTGGGAGCAATTATTAGAAAATGGAAGACATACAAGACCACTGATAATCTCCCTCGATCTGGGGCTCCACGCAAGATCTCACCCCGTGGGGTCAAAATTATCACGAGAACGGTGAGCAGAAATCCCAGAACCACATGGGGGGACCTAGTGAATGACCTGCAGAGAGCTGGGACCAAAGTAACAAAGGCTACATCAGAAACACACTACGCCGCCAGGGACTCAAATCCTGCAGTGCCAGACGTGTCCCCCTGCTTAAGCCAGTACATGTCCAGGCCCGTATGAAGTTTGCTAAAGAGCATTTGGATGATCCAGAAGAGGATTGGGAGAATGTCATATGGTCAGATGAAACCAAAATAGAACTTTTTGGTAAAAACTCAACTTGTCGTGTTTGGAGGAGAAAGAACACCGTACCTACTGTGAAGCATGGGGGTGGAAACATCATACTTTGGGGCTGTTTTTCTGCAAAGGGACCAGGACGACTGATCCGTGTAAAGAAAAGAATGAATGGGGCCATGTATCGTGATATTTTGAGTGAAAACCTCCTTCCACCAGCAAGGGCATTGAAGATGAAACGTGGCTGGGTCTTTCAGCATGACAATGATCCCAAACACACCGCCCGGGCAACGAAGGAGTGGCTTCGTAAGAAGCATTTCAAGGTCCTGGAGTGGCCTAGCCAGTCTCCAGATCTCAACCCCATAGAAAATCTTTGGAGGGAGTTGAAAGTCCGTGTTGCCCAGCGACAGCCCCAAAACATCACTGCTCTAGAGGAGATCTGCATGGAGGAATGGGCCAAAATACCAGCAACAGTGTGTGAAAACCTTGTGAAAACTTACAGAAAACATTTGACCTCTGTCATTGCCAACAAAGGGTATATAACAAAGTATTGAGATGAACTTTTGTTATTGACCAAATACTTATTTTACCGAGGAATTTACCAGTTAATTCATTAAAAATCCTTCAATGTGATTTTCTGGATTTTTTTTTTTTATTTTGTCTCTCATAGTTGAGGGATACCTATGATGAAAACTGGAGACCTCTCTCATCTTTTAAGTGGGAGAACTTGCACAATTGGTGGCTGACTAAATACTTTTTTTACCCCACTGTACATTATATTTTTATTTACTTTAGAGGGAGCAGATGGTGATCCTCTGATGGGGAAGACAGAGGCTTAATTGAGGGGTGGCGGATGGAGAGAAGTTGCAGAGAGGCGTGTAAAAGACTGTGACTCTGCTTCCTGATCCCAACTCTGAGTAGTAGTCAAGGCTTTGGAACTTTGGACAAAAATGATGCCAGATTGTTAGATAAATGAAACGCACCATCCAAAGTGTAATGGACGTCGTCTTGCCTAACAAGACCAGGTTTTCCCCAAAATGAGTTCCAATCGTCTATGTAGCCCACAAAAATAAAATAATATTCCTAACGTAGTGAGTATTAACACACTTTATAGTGTGCCGAAATGAGTGATTAAGTAGGCTGCATGTGTGGTATTGTATGACACACAGCTAATGTTGGTATTCAGATGTTAACTGAAGCTGTGATATTGCTGTGCAGCCTACAGGGCATAGTATTGTTAAGGTCTCTTTGATTTTGCTGATAATTGGATTTGACTTCCTTGTGTTAAAAGAAAAAAGTAGTCTGCTAAAATGAGGTACAATAGTGGAAATACTGAACAAATTAAGAATGAATTCAGCAATGTAAGTGAAATAGGAGAAAAAAGTGTCCTATACTAGGATGGTCTTTACTTGGAGACGTGATCCCTTAGTAAATCATCAACGCATTAAAGGCAAAACAGGCAAAATTTCATGATCCATTGCCAACCAATACTGAAATATAAGCATTTGTTTTCTTTGTTGGCTAGCATCGATATGTAACACGTACAAGACACATGGCTCCAAGGATTGCACATCAGGATTAAGGCTTTACTGATGTTGTGGAGAATGTGGAAGGACGAGGCTGAGTTTATTTCACAAGTCAGGTTTATTCACATTCTCCAACATCATCAAAAACAGAAAAGAGAAAGAATCCCCCAACATCTGTCCCTTTTACACCCCAGGACATCAAAGCACACAGTCACATTGTCTTTTAATCCCAAATCACAATGCGTCTTCTTCAAGGTCTTCTCACCTCCACCTAAAATCACTGGTGGTCAGGAAATCCCTCAAGGTCATCTCTTTGCATACAAAAGGCCACATTTCACATCCTCCTGTTATCTCCTAGGAGGTCCAGTCCTTTTGTTCCTCTGAGACGTGAAGCATACAATAAGCATACAGTAATATACATGTGAAGCATATGAAACCCACATATGTGTCCCACATGACCCCCCCCCCCAAAAAAAACGTCTAAGATGGAACAACATAATAACAGTTTGCATGTCATAATAAAATCACTACACATCAGTCCACATGCTGCTTGGGCCTCAGTCTTCTCCCGTATTTGCTGTAAGCAGGCTTTACCACCTCCGCGGCGCCCTCCTGCTGGGGAGCTGCTGTCTGAGGATGAGAACTGTTAGTCAATCTCTGTGGGTGTTCTGGGGAATGCTCTCTAGGGGGTCTGCCGCGCCGAGGAGCCTTAGCCAACTGCACAACTTCGTCAGCCACCACGAAAGCGGGTTTGAGCCTATTTATGCCAATCATTTCTTTTCTGCCCCCCAAATCTAGCAAAAAATGCTTATCCCCTGTTTCCAGCACTCTATATGGTCCATCATAAGGTGGTCGTAACGGTGGGCGATGGGCATCATGTCTGACAAAAACAAACGCCGCATTTTTTAAAGCCTTAGGCACAAAAACGCGCGGAAAATTGTGGTGAACGGGGCCAGGTAGCGTGCTCGAGTCCGTGCTACTCTGTAACCGCTGAGCTGGGGAGCACTCTGGCGCCGGATTATCTGGGAGAAATTCCCCGGGCAGCCGAAGTGGCTGTGCGAAAACTAACTCAGCTGGGGAGGCTTCTAAATCCTCTTTAGGTGCAGAACGCAACCCCAATAAAACCCATGGTAGTAATAAAATGTTCCACCCCGTGTTTAGCCACGGTCGCCGAAAATGTTGGGACCGTGAGTGCTGGGAACTGAGTGAGGAGTGTGTGGAACTTACCACTTGCAGCTGTGACGTTGGCTTGTGCTGTTGGCGGGGCCACTCAAGCTGTACAGGGAATAGAATAAAAAGAGAGTGCATTAACCAGGCGTCTGTTAGCCAGATCAACCAACAAACCATGTGAGCACAAAAAATCAGCCCCTAACATGTTGAAATTGACTGCAGCTATGACGAAAGTCCACTCGAATGTACGGCCGTGTAGGGACAGAAGCAACGTCCTCGGAAGGTCTTAATCGCCGAGCCATTCGCTGCTGACACCCCGGGACCACTGGAGGGCGCCAGCCGGTCAGCGGAGGAAGGTGTGATGAAACTCAGCTGGGAGCCTGTGTCCACGAGGAAATGCCTCCCCGAGCGCGCATCCCTCAAGTAGAGCAGCTTGTTCTCCTCTCCGAGGGCCGCAGCTGCTACCGACCCCCCGGTCTTGGCGTTTCCCGAGCGCTTGAAATGGCACGGTGGTATGCATTTGCGTGCCCTCTCTGTGAAACGGCGATGGTAGAAACAAAGGACGTCATCTGCTCCGTGTTTCCTGGCCCCTGCCGCCGCCGTCATCGGTGAGTCTGGTACTGCAGCCTCTTTTTTTTTTTTTGTTACTTATTTGTACCCGTAGGTAGACTTGGTTTGCAGTCTGGTGACAAGCCACCGGCTGCTGGTCGCTGCGTGCGCGAGCGCCCTAAACCTACATGTTTTTGGTGTGCGGGAGGAAACCGGAGAAATCCCGGAGTAAACCCGCGCAACACGGGGAGAACATGCAAACTCCACACAGCTCACTGTTGGTCGGGGGCTGGAATCGAACCCACGATCTCATGATCCCCGCGATCCCCCGGCCGAGGGTAAAACTGTGCTGCCACAGTGCTAAACCACTGCGCCACCGTGCAGCCTCTGGCCCCTTTATTGGCGTTGACAAGTCGCTGCGCCTCCTGGCCCAGCTCGCGGTAGTCTCATCGGGCCAACAGTGGTGAACTGGCCAGGGTCACTCTCACCGCTGACGGTAGGGTCCTGAGGAAAAGGTGGGTGAAGATGAAGTGGTCATCGTCATAGAGTCTTTCAACCTCAACAGCTTCTCCATCAGGTCCGCAGGCCTGTCACTTTCAAATTCAGTCAGCGCCAGGAGCCCCTCTGCTCGCTCCTCCACCGAGGGGGTGAATAATGGATGAGTGCAGCCTTCAACGCGCTGTACTTGTCGCTGTCCGGCGGCTGGTTGATCAGGCTCTCCACCCGCTGGGCTGTGTGGTTGTCTAGCTTTGCAACCACATGGTAGAACTTTGTGTCGTCTACTGAAATCCTCCGGAGGTTGAACTGCGCCTCAACCGCGTTAAACCAGGAGCGCGGATTGTTCTGCCAGAAATCTGGTAGCTGAACTGTGGCTGCATTCGTTTGGCTGGCTCCTGATGAGTCTGGCTTGGGAGAATTTCTTCCAACCATGATACGTCTTAGGGTCACCAGTGTGGAGAATGTGGAAGGACGAGGCTGAGTTTATTTCACAAGTCAGGTTTATTCACATTCTCCAACATCATCAAAAACAGAAAAGAGAAAGAATCCCCCAACATCTGTCCCTTTTATACCCCAGGACATCAAAGCACACAGTCACATTGTCTTTTAATCCCAAATCACAATGCGTCTTCTTCCAGGTCTTCTCACCTCCACCTAAAATCACTGGTGGTCAGGAAATCCCTCAAGGTCAAAATCTTTGCATACAAAAGGCCACATTTCACATCCTCCTGTTATCTCCTAGGAGGTCCAGTCCTTTTGTTCCTCTGAGACGTGAAGCATACAATAAGCATACAGTAATACAGTGATTTTCAACCTATGTGCCGCGGCACACTAGTGTGCCGTGAGAGATCATTAGGTGTGCCGTGGGAAATTATCCAATTTAACTTAATGACTCATTACTTATTTTACTTGATTTCCAGTGAGTGGCTATGTTTACATGGACACAAGTAACCAGATAAAAAGCCTGATCGGAATAAAAATGCTTCATGTAAATATGACATTCTGAATATTCTAACCCGATCACGCTCATTCGGATCAAAATTTCATTCCGATTGAGAGGGGTGGGTTATGCCGATTGTTAATCCGAATGGTGCGCATGAAAACACTTATTCCAAACACAGGGCAGAAAATATGTTTACTGCGCATGTCTGTACACCAGCCGCACGTCGACGTGACGTATTTCCGCCTTAGCAGCAGCTAGCGAAAAACATAGCGGGAGTAAAACAAAACTGGTCTGTATCGTCCTGCTGTCTCCCTCTGTTCGTCATATGCAGAAGTATGTACTTGTAGCTTCATTACGGAGACTAGCAGAAGCAAAAGTGCAGCCTGAATAACACGTTACAGGTCAATTTCAACACGAAGCGGGGCTCGCTAACACCGGAAGTTGCTTCTTCTTCTACTATTTTTTGAATGTCGAAATGTCGACCTGCGCAAGTCAAAATGATTTATTCCGTTCAAACCTGTGACACATGAAAACGCACGTCCTAATCAGATCAGCTTTTTCAGGATCCATGTAAACAGTAAAATTCTGATCTGAATTGTAATCAGATTGAAGAAATTTTGCCCATGTAACTGTGACCAGTGTCAGAGTAATACTCTTTTATGTCACTGGATGGCAGCAGACGGCTAATTGCCTGTAAAAAGACGATAGAATTAGAGCTGCACGTGACAGGTCACAGTGACAGTGATGGAGAAGTTTTTGACAAGGGGAAAGGCTAAGTCCAAACAAGGCTCTGGACAAAATTCTGACCAAGAGGAAGGCCCTAGTATGAGTGGTACATGAAAGAAAAAAGACAAGATGGTGAGCTCAAGGCAATATAGCGAAAGCTATCTTTCATTCGGATTTACTTTCACCGGGGATGCGACGACACCGACTCCGTTATGCTTGGTGTGTGGTGAGAAGCTATCTAACAGTGCCATGGTGCCAAGCAAGCTTAAACGCCATCTCCAAACGAAGCATCCTCCCTCCCTTGACTGTGATAAAAACTAAAAACAGAGAGAGACTGAGAGCTGTTGAGGAAGAGCTCCGTGTGTGTCTTTCTTCCATTCCTGCCAGGATATCAGCTTTGTGTTCATCTAAACAGGCCCAGGATTCACACTGAGTGAGTATAAATACATTTAGAAACTGTATTGCTAACTATATTTTATTATTTTTACTGTGTTAGGCTATAGAGTGTCATTTTGGTTGGTGGTGTGCCCCAGGATTTTGTCAATGAAAAAATGTGCTGTGGCTTAAAAAAGGTTGAAAAACACTGCAGTAATATACATGTGAAGCATATGAAACCCACATATGTGTCCCACAATGTATTCTTTTTTTTTCTTTTCTTTTTCACTGATACAATGCTTCCTCACCTTCAGCACATGGATGGTGGTCCTCAGCTCACAACAAGGATTAAAGAGGATGGATTTAATGTGCTGCATGACTAACTGTTCAGAGCACTTCATGATGATGGGGTAGTGCTACTGGACAGTAGTCATTCAAGCAAGTTGATGAAGCCTTCTTTGGGACCGGAATGATGGTGGTGTTTTTGAAGCATGTGGGGACAACTACTTGGCTCGGGGAGGTATTAAAGATGTCTGAGGACATCAGTGAGCTCTTCTTCACATTCCTTAAGCATGCAGCCAGTAATGTTGTCTGGGCCTCCAGGTTTTCGAGCATTAATTGTGGTGTGGGATTTCTTCACGCTGGCTGGAGACAGGGACAGCTTCTGAGCATCTGGTCATCTGAACAGGGTGGTGTTTTCTGTGGAACAAGTGTAGTTGTGATCTTTAAAACACAGGAAGAAATCGTTCAGGTTGTTCAGCAGAGTGATGTTGCTATCACAGGTCTGTGATCATTTGGATCCCCTGCCACAGACTCCTTGTGTCTCTGCTGTTACTGAAATGGTGGGCTATCCTTGTACAAATGTGCAAACATTTAGGTATACACACGGGAGTTTATCCTCCCCATTGTTGCAAAGCTTTTGCTCATAAAGGATCACCTGATTGTTGGAGTTTTTTGTCTGATGATGTTTGACCTGATGTTTTGAAGTTGAATCAGTTGATTTTGTGAGCCAAAATATATATAAAAAAAAATGTAATCAGGTTTTAAGAGGCTCAAATGAATGACCACACATGGTCATATAAAAGAGCAAATAAAACGTTCAGGGTAGGATTTTTTTTTTAAATGAAATATTTAGTCAATCTATGTTGGGCGCATGCGCACGCAGCGACCGGCAGCGGGTGAAAAAAGTTCATGTGTGTCTCTGTTTTTATGCACTTTAATGTGTTTTAACGTGATTCTCTGTGCCATTTTTGTCCTTGAATGCTTGTGGACTATATAACGAAGATGCTCCCTGGTTCCATCAGTATGGATTTCCTTCTTGTGTTTGCACTGTCGTTTCTTTCCTACTGGCTCTTTGTCTTGGAGGTAAGTGTGATCGCGATCATGCCGGGAAGAATACAGTATTCCAGAGACATGTTCATTCATTCATTCATTCATCTTCTTCCGCTTGATCCTTTTCGGGTCGCGGGGAGGCTGGAGCCTATCCCAGCATCTTTTGGGCGAGAGGCAGGGAACATGTTACTGCATTTAAACATGGATAATGCAGTATCTGTGTTTGAGTCTGTGCCGCAACTGCCAGACTTTATTTTAAGAGATTTTCATGGACACAGCGATGAAAATAGAGACAAGAGGAGGAAACGCGGAAAGCGTGGAGGCGTAACATTAAGCCTGAGGAGGCATCGGCTTAACCGCATTCCTCTTCCTTCCATTATTATGGGGAAAGTACAATCCCTGAGAAATAAAGTGGATGAAATTCAAGGGAATGTACGATATCAGAAGGACTTCAAGAACTGCTGTGTCATGGCTTACACAGAGACGTGGCTTATGGCGTATGACCGGGATGCGGACCTGAGTATTGACGGCTTTGGAGCCCCACTTCGCTCGGATCGGCAGGAAGAGGTAATGGGGAAACGTCAGGGGGGCAGCGTATGTTTATATATCAATAAACAGTACTGTACATCTGTCATGGTCAGAGAGTGCATCTGTACACCCGATGTCGAGCTTCTGTCCGTGCCACTACGCCCCTTTTATCTGCCCCACGAGTTCCCCCAACTTTTCATAACGACTGTGTACATTCACCCGAGAGCAGATGCTGACTCCGCCTCCAGCACCATCTTTGATGTGGTACAGCGGTTGCAGTCGATTTCCCCAGAGGCTCCAAATTTTATTCTTGGGGATTTTAACCATGTTTCTTTAAAGAAGACACTTAAAAACTTTTATCAGTATGTCTCCTGCCCAACCAGGTGAAAAACGACATTGGACCTGTGCTACAGCTCCATAGAGAGGGCCTATAAATCACTTCCCCTTCCTCCTTTAGGATCCTCAGATCACAACTGTGTACATTTGCTGCCCACATATAAAACTGCTCTCAGAAGAGGCAAGGCGAAGACCAGAGACACAGACGTGTGGACAGAGGATTCAGTGCACTGCCTCCAGGAATGTTTTAACTGTACAGACTGGGAGGTTTTCACACTGTCCTGTGGGGATGAACGTCACATGCTCATACATGGCTTTCTGTAGAGATATGATCGTTCCACATAAACGTGTCAAAATATATCCCAACAACAAGCCATGGGTTACAAAATCAGTTAAATCCTGCTTACAGAGGAAAGCACTTGCCTGTGAACGGGGTTGTTTCTGAGCTGCAGGTTGCCACAAAAGAGCTGAAGGCCGAAATTTTAAGAGCAAAACAGAATTATAAATCAGAGTTGGAAAACAATATGGCAACAAAGAAACTTGGTTCAGCCTGGGCCAGTATGAAAACTATTGCAGGCCTTCAGAACACAGAGCGCTGTAATCGTGTGTTTTTAGATGGTTTTAATTCAGACACAGAGCTGGCTAATGCTCTTAATTGTTTTTATGGTCGTTTTGATTCCTTTGATTTTAGCACAGAAACCCAAGATTTGAAACAGAAACTCAAAGACAATCAGCACTGTAATATTGAGGTGCAGGATATTAAAAGGGAGTTCTGTACTGTAAAAGTGAACAAAAGTCAGGGCCCTGATAATATATGTGGGCGCTTGGTAAAGTCCTGTGCACATGAATTGAGTCCTGTATTTCGCTACATTTTCAATAAGTCCTTACAGACACAACATGTGCCTAAGATCTGGAAAAATGCTGTGGTTGTTCCCGTTCCAAAATCCAGCTGTCCTAAAACAGTAAACGACTTTAGACCAGTTGGTTTGACTTCAATTTTAATGAAAATTTTTGAAAAACTGGTCAGATTTGAGGTCCTAAAGCAGACTGAGCATGCATTGGGTCCTCTGCAGTTTGCCTATAGACCTCACAGAGGAGTGGAGGATGCCACTGTCACTCTGTTTAACATGCTTTTTAAACATCTGGATTTTAATGGGACACATGCCAGACTTTTATTTGTGGACTTTTCTTCCTCCTTTAATACAATCCAACCTCATATTTATTAGTTGAAAGGCTCCTGCAACAATTTGATTTGAGTAATAATCTGGTGGGTTGGATTCTGGATTTTTTTAACCAACAGGACACAGAGAGTAAGGATCAATGGTACATTGACCAAAAGTGCTCTTCTACTGGGTCTCCTCAGGGGTGTGTGTTGTCACCACTACTCTTTATCCTGTACACAGACATGTGTCAGAGCAGACATGACAACAGACACATTATAATGTATGCTGATGATTCAGTTATTGTCAGTCTCCTCCAGGATGGTGAGAGTGGCCACGGCCCAGTAGTTGATGATTTTGTTCACTGGTGTGAGGATTCATACCTGCAGCTGAATATGACAAAAACTAAAGATATGATTATTGACTTTAGGAGGAAAACTCCCAGGCACAAAGTCACTGTACTAAAAGGCCAGACCATCGAATATGTACAATCCTACAAATATCCATCCATCCATCCATCCATCTTCTACCGTTTTTCCGGAGGTCCGGGTCGCGGAGGCAGCAGTTCAAGCAGAGAAGCCCAGACTTCCCTCTCCCCAGCCACCTGCTCCAGCTCTTCAGAGGGGATACCAAGGCGTTCCCAGACCAGCTGGGAGACATAGTCCTCTCCACCGAGTCCTGGGTCTGCCCCGGGGTCTCCTCCCAGTGGGACGTGCCTGAAACACCTCAAGTGGAAGGCGTCCAGGAGGCATCCTAATCAGATGCCCATACCACCTCAACTGACTCCTTTCAATGTGGAGGAGCAGCGGTTCTACTCTGAGCCTCTCCCGGATGACTGAGCTCCTCACCCTATCTCTGAGGGTGAGTCCAGCAATCCTACGGAGAAAGCTCATTTCAGCCGCTTGTATCTGCGATCTCGTTCTTTCGGTCATTACCCAAAGCTCGTGCTCGTGACCATAGGTGAGAGTAGGAACGTAGATTGACTGGTAAATCGACAGCTTTGCCTTAGAACTAAGCTCCCTCTTCACCACAACAGACCGGTACAACGTCCGCATCACTGCAGATGCTGCTCCAATCCGTCTGTCGATCTCTCGCTCTATTTTCCCCTCACTCGTGAACAAAACCCCAAGATACTTAAACTCCTCCACTTGGGGCAGGAGCCTGTCCCCAACCCGGAGAGGACCGGATGGGACCCGGCCGGGCTCAGCCCGAAGGAGTTACATGGGTCCGCCCTCCAGTGGGTTCACCACCTGCAGGAGGGATCATGGGGGTCCGGTGCTATGTGGATTAGGTGGCGGTCAAAGGCGGAGACCTTGGCGGACTGATCCTACAAATATCTTGGGACGATTATTGATAGTAATTTAAACTTTGAAAACTGTGAAAGAGTGTGCAAAAAGGGTCAGCAACATTTGCATTGTTTAAGGAAACTTGCACGCTTTCAAATTGACCGAACATAATTGATAATGTTTTATCAGGCTTTTATTGAATCTGTTTTATCCTTTCTTTAGTGTCATGGTTTGGTCAGATAAAACTGAAACAAAGGAAATCCTTGGATCAGGTAGTTGGATGGTCCAGTTCGTTTGCTTTGGTGAGTCACAGCTGAGCCTGACATTCCTGTACACCAGACAAGTACAGAGGATGGCTACCTCCATTTTAAATGATGACTCCCTCCCTTTGCACTGCCACTTTCAGCTTCTTCCCTCCAGATGGAGGTTTGCTGTCTCAAAAAGTAGAACCCAGCGCTACAAAAACAGCTTTGTTCCGGCTGCTGTCAAAGAGTTGAACAAGTTGTAACAATATATTGCACATAATTTAGTTACCTATTTATTAATTTCATTTTATATTTACTTATTTTTGTAGGTTTTTTTTATTTGGGTTCTAAATCTTTTATTGGGTTTTAGACTTTTGAGTTTTCAACCTCTTTGACTAGTCTTTAACTTTTTAATATGACCCTTCTCTCTTTGTTTTTTCTCTTATCTCTTTGTCTTATGTCCTGATTGATGGAGCCTTGAGTACTTTTATCATGTTTATAGTCAGCTTCACGTGTGCCTGTGTTTATGTTGAATGTACAGTAATTGTGGTTTGTAAATATGGATGTCACCTGACTGCAAAACAAATCTACCTACGGGTACAAATAAAGTAACCTGAACCTGAACCTGAATCTCTTTAAAGATGGGTTCGTTTTTGTGTATTAGGGCTGTTTCACTTTACCGTCATTTTTGTATTTTTTTTTAAAGAAAACTAATGGAGCTAAAAATAAACTGTTGAAATGGCTGTCACTATATAAGGTCAGAAGCACTTTCAAAGAACAGTTACAGCATATACAAATTACTATTGCCACACTACCTGTATAATAATTCAAAATTTATATAAATATATCAAAAAGTGTGCATCCCAATAAAAATATAAATTTATATTATTTAGTGTAACAGCTGCCACCTAAAAGACTTGAGGGCTTTAGGATTGAGACATGCACAATCTTGTAGTGAAATTTAAACAAATTTAGAAAGTACATTTAACACTAGAAGCCCAGAAGTGGCCCTCTTGTGGCCTCTTGTTGGTCCCCTTATGGTTTTTCTAGGTAAAAAGGCCAAAATGGCCCCTCTCTGGGACTTCGCATGACATGATTCATATATTTGTTTTTAAAGTTCACATATGCTTTTATCTATTTTATCAAAAGGTGTGTTGTCCGTATCCTTTATACTGTACACTGATGGACACTAGATGGCACTATTACCATTAACATTGAGTTTGTGTAGGAGACAACATCCTCGAAACCACCTCGGTCTTGATAATTTATTGTACTGTAATGGCAAAAATTGTATGACTCCAGTTTTTTAAGATTACTCAGTTGAACTGAGTTCTGTCATGTTAAAACAAAATAGTCTCTGCACCTGTGTGAGCAGCTGATCACAGTGACACCACTATAGCTTTTACTCCCTTTTTATCTCCTTATAAACACCTTACATTCATATTACATTAAGTTGTAAGAGTTTCTGGTTAATTGTAATTGTAAATGTAAATGATTGCACAACTATCTGTTCCAATTCAACATTAACCAAGCTGTCTTATAATACAGAAGCTAAAATTGTTGTGTAAATCAAATGGATAGTTGGGGACATTTTGGTAGTCTGCAGTACAAAGGTGGCATTGTTAGAGGATCCACAGGCTTTATTCTAACTTGTTACCTCTTGCATGTGTGTGCTGTTCCATTTATCAGTGTAGGCTCTTAAGTGTGGAGGGGACTGAATAATTTAGCAGCGTGGCTCAAAGGTGTCAGTGAGCTGGACAATAAACCAAATAATTTTTCTTAACAATCCAAGGCAGAGTTGCCTTTAGGCTCTACTACTGTAATGGAGCTTTGACTCAAGCACTGACCAAATCCCAGATTGGATGAACGACAGACTGACACATTGCATTTTGTGGTCCTAACACTTTGTTTTGTAGAATTGAGAATCGAGAAAGAAAGAGGAAAAAATTCCAAGCAAACTGTCTACACAAGCAATCTCCAGAGCAAAATTCATAAACAGGAGTGGGCAGCAGTGAATGCTGAGAGGCCGATGTGTCATGAAAAATAGAACAAAAAAACTTCCAAAGAGTGTGGAATTCAACAATGAATATCATGCAGTTATCTCAGTGGATTATAAGAGTGGGAACTGTCATGGACCCCACAATACAATTTTATGTCAATACTTGGGTCACAATACAATATTAACACCATGCAATAGGTTGAAAATTGCAATATCATATATTGCTATTTCTCATCAGACTTTCTTGTCCACCTCTTGGCTAGATGGTGGGATTTGCTGTGCTGACATCACCGGACAGTGGGCACTTAGCATCAAGTTGACAGAAAAGACTTTTTTTTTTTTTTCATTACTCTGGTGCACAAAAAGTTAAGATTGCAACATTTATTGATAATTTTTAATATACAGTGCATCCGGAAAGTATTCAGTGCTTCACTTTTTCCACATTTTGTTATGTTACAGCCTTATTCCAAAAGGGATTAAATTCATTTTTTCCCCTCAAAATTCTACACACAACATCCCATATTGACTACGTGGAAAAAAGTTTCTTTTTTTTTGAGATTTTTGCAAATTTATTAAAGATTAAAAACTAAGAAATCACAGGTACATATGTATTCACAGCCTTTGCCATGAAGCTCAAAACTGAGCTCAGGTGAATCCAGTTTCCACTGATCATCCTTGAAATGTTTCTGCAGCTTAATTGGAGTCCACCTGTGGTAAATTCAGTTGATTGGACATTATTTGGAAAGGCACACACCTGTCTATATAAGGTCCCACAGTTGACAGTGCATGTCAGAGCACAAACCAAGCATGAAGTCAAAGGAATTGTTTGTAGACCTCTGAGACAAGATTGTCTTAAGGCACAAATTTGGGGAAGGGTACAGAAAAATTTCTGCTGCTTTGAAGGTCCCAGTGAACACAGTGGCCTCCATCATCTGTAATGGGAAGAAGTTCAGAACCACCAGGACTCCGTCTAAGCTGAGTGATCAGGGGAGAAGGGCCTTATTCAGGGAGGTGACCAAGAACCTGATGGCCACTCTGTCAGAGCTCCAGCATTGCTCTGTGAAGAGAGGAGGACTTTCCAGAAAGACAACCATTTCTGTAGCAATGCACCAATCGGGTGGATATACTGTGTGAAATAGTGGCCAGGTGGAAGGCACTCCTTAGTAAAAGGCACATGGCAGCCCGCCTGGAGTTTGCCAAAAGGCACCTGAAGGACTCTCAGACCATGAGAAACAAAATTCTCTGGTCTGATGAGACAAAGATTGAACTCTTTGGCATGGATGCCAGGCGTCATGTTTGGAGGAAACCAGGCACCGTTCATAACCACACCAATGTTGGTAGCAGCATCATGTTGTGGGGATGTTTTTCAGCAGAAGGAACTGGGAAACTAGTCAGGATAGAAGGAAAGATGAATGTAGCAATGTACAGAGACATCCTGGATGAAAACCTGCTCCAGAGCACTCTTGACCTCAGACTGGGGCGACAGTTCATCTTTCAGTGGGACAATGACCCTAAGCACACAACCAAAATATCAAAGGAGTGGCTTCAAGACAACTCTGTGAATGCCCTGAGTGGCCCAGCCAGAGCCCAGACTTGAATCCAATTGAACATCTCTGGAGAGATCTGAAAATGGCTGTGCACCGACGCTTCCCATCCAACCTGATAGAGCTTGAGAGGTGCTGCAAAGAGGAATGGGAAAAACTGCCCAAAGATAGATGTGGCAAGCTTGTGGCATCATTTTCAAAAAGACTTGAGGTTGTAATTGCTGCCAAAGGTGCATCAACAAAGTATTGAGTAAAGGCTGTGAATACTTATGTATATGTGATTGCTTAGTTTTTTATTTTTAATAAATTTGCAAAAATTTCAAAAACTTTTTTCACATTGTCATTATGGGGTATTGTGTGTAGAATTTTGAGGGGAAAATGAATTTAATCCATTTAGGAATAAGGCTGTAACAACAAAATGTGGAAAAAGTGAAGTGCTGTGAATACTTTCTGGATGCACTGTAATTCCACAATACTGGCATCTGTGAATTCATACTATATTATCACCATAGTGTATTGCGATATGACGTATCGACTTCCCCACAGACCTCCACTCCTAATGTATTATTATTATTATCATTATAATAGAATATTTTATAGATTATATTACTGATTAGTGGAACTGTGCATCTGTTGCAGAAGGCTGTGACACAGATAACATGTTGTGCATGTATCCAGGCTGCTGGAGCTGGTATTTGGTTCATCCTGTGATCTGATGAATTCCCACTTTGTTTTAGCTTTCTGAAGCAAAACCCACTCGTGGCTCCCTGTGACAAGGAGGAGAAAATGAAATGTCATGTGTAGACATATATGGGAACATCAGTGAGAGAGGCAAGGTGTGTGGAACTGCCTGGGAAAGAGGTGGGGGTGTAAATTGGAAGTCTGACTCACCTTGAGAGCATCGCAGTGCTCCAATTCATCAATCGGAATTTCAGATCAGAGCGTTGAGAATCGCTCCACTCCTAGTCAGATTTATTAGCATTTTACTGCTGCTTGTCTGTCTGTCAACAGCAACAACATGAAAGAGGGGCTTCTGCCAAGGGGTTGCTGCTTTTAAAGGTGGATATGAAATGAGAAGTAAATACACTGAAGTCTGGTCCCACAGGTCTTCTAGTCGGTACTATTATGCAAGATTGTGGGCATGCCAGCCCTCCCTATGGTAAAATATCCCATTAATCTTTATGGATATCTACACTGATTCTGAAGGCGATATTCCAAACAGACTTTATCAGATGACTTTTTTTTTCCAGTTCAGGCATACTTTAAGAATGCCATTCTGGGCCATTTTCACAAACTGTGTTGAAAAAGAGACATCACTCGACAGGCTGACAGGTTGCAATTAGTCAGTGGAACAGGAGGACGAAGAATGCCTTTAAATCTTCTGCACCATCAATCTTGTGTCATTTATTGGGGTTTTATCCTGTAACTTACAGGATATTGGATTCCACCACTGAATATTTATCAGAAGAGCATGCAGGGGCATAAAGATAGAGGAGGAACATCATTGAACATTTGTAGGGAAGACAGAAATTCTTAGCAGAGGGGGAAGGAATTCATTCATAGTTTCTATTAGCGAAGATTAATTCTCTGCTCTGTGACATCTGGCTGGATGAGGGCCACACAGTGTCCAGCTGGCCAAGGAGTGGTAAACCAGCTTCACAACTGTGCCGACAGAAAAAATGTGTCCTGCCTCCAGCAGGCTGCTTATTCTCACCAGTAATTATGCATGCCAGAACTCCCAGGATGCCATGTGTAATTACCAGCTAAGTCTGAGCACAGCCGAAAGAGACAGAACTTCACTCAGCGAAAGCAGTAGAGACAGAAAAATGTCTCCTTTGGCTTTTGACACAAGGGGCCAATGGAGCCCAAACCATATAACATGACTAGATATGCAGTATATAGCCTACACCTGGATGTATGCATGTAGTATGCATAACAATTTATGATGTTTTGAACTTTTTTTTATTTAGGCTGTGGTAGCATGATGGGGATGGAGTTGCAGTGGACAAGTGACTTTACTGTTGCCTTTCAGCTAGAAAGTTTTCTTCAGCCACTCCAGGAGTTTTCCTCCCACAGTCCATGTGCATTGCAGGCAAGGTTTAACTGGTGTTTCTAAATTGGATGTAGCCATAATTTCCCCTTCACAGAATAGAATGTTAACATAACTTGTGGTTAGGAGTGCTTGGAGTGTGTTTTTTTTAAGAACCATTCTGTTAGGGCAGACTAGTCTGTAAACGCCTTTGTTCTTCCTGTATTTCATTTCTGAAATGAAAACAGAACAACCAGAAATAGCCGTTATATGGTTTTGACCTTGTCAAAATAAAATTGAAATTGAGCCAAAATGGGATAATGTATCTGATTTCATTAGTTGGTTTTTTATCCCCCGCCGGTGGAAGACCAAAGGGGGATTATGGTATGGGGCAGTCTATCCGTCTGTCTGTCTGTCCCACTTTTGTGAAATCAACTTCTTCTACAGTTTTGTGGCGATTGTTGTGAAACTTGTTATCAGGGTTTGATATACACTGATGATGTGCATATTGCAGTTTGGCTCCACTGATGATTTTTGCAGGAATTATAGCCCCTGACTTATGATATCCTATTTCACCTCAGTTAATAGACAGTGATGGTCTTGTAGGGCTGCAATGATTAGTCAACTTTGTTGATAATGTTGATCATAAAAATCTGTAGATGCAGATTTTTATTGTTGACAAATCATTTAATTTTAAAGTTTATATACATGCCGTGGAAATGTTCAGTTTAACTGTTCCAGCAAAAAAGAGGAACACGTCATGGTGACACGGAGAGAAAATCATAGAGCAGGCCAAAAGTTTCCAAAGTATAGGGGGATTTTACAAAAAATAAATAAATTAAACAAGTTAAATGTAGACTGTAAAGCAGAGATGCCATATCACAGCTGCTCTACAGCGATGCATCCCCCCCCCCACTCCCTTCCCCCGTCTCTGGCCAACAGTCAGTGGGACTCTACAGTGTTCCTCCCAAGTGATGAATGAGTGAATGAAGTCAGGCCACTTCTAAACAGTTTACTGGTAAGGTCAGCGAGTTTTAGCGAGTAAAGTTAGCGCTTCTCATTTTCAGTGAGCGCCTCTCTTAGCTTTAGAAAACTGACCACAATAGTGTGTTCTGTTTAGTTTACCTGCTGTCGGACAATAATCTCTCTTAGACGGTGGTTGCTGACAGCTGAACTGCTTCAGTTATGCTGGTAACTGTCATGGCCGCCAATTAGGCGCACCTGCACACACACCTGTCTGCTATCTGGCTCTGCCTATATATTCTGTGAGACCCAGGGATCAGTGCGGAGTCGTCTGCTTCCTTCCCGAGGAACCTGAACTCCCCAACTCTACACTGAGCTTCCAGCCTCTTCGTCTTTCCAGCGCTTCTGCTCGCCTAGGGTCTCCTAACCATCCGGCAGCCAAGTAAGCCTGAACCTTTCCTCTCACCCATCTCCTTCCCCTGTGCACAGGCGGTGTCCTCTCGGCGGCGGACTCTCGTCCACCTGGCGGCGGACCTCCCTGCCTCGTTCACCTGTCTGCTACATCTCCTACGGGGCGACTGGCACTGTCCTCCTGGCCTGGGCCGGTATGCTAACCTGTGTGCTTCTCCAACTCAGCAAAAAGTAAGGACAGTTGTATCTGGCGCTTCTCCTGTCAGGATTGCTCCTAATTGTCTCTCTGCTCTCTCTTCCACACACTACACTCACTACAGACATTCACACACGCATCCATACATTCACACTATTATTAATAAAAGGTTAACTGTGTTTCCTGAGTCGTGTCTGCTTCTTGGGTCTGTACCATGTCAGTACAACTCTGCCAGAGTGACCCAGCAGACAGCACGCAAGGTTAACAACTTAGAATCTCGAGTGGACCAGTTAGCCTACCAGCAGCAGACCATACTAACACAGCTAGCTCGAGTTACTGATCGGTTGGATCGCCTAGCTAACCCACAGGCTTTCCCTCCAGCTCCCGCTAGCTCCCCCGCCCCTGTTAGCTCTGCCAGTAGCCAGGGTACATCAGGCTCCCAGTTCCATCTTACTCCCATACCCACTCCCACCCGTTTCGGTGGTAAGTTAGGAGAAGCTAGGGGATTTTTACTGCAGTGCGACATTGTGTTTCAGCGGGTGCCGGGGGATTTTCCTTCAGACCATAGCCGAATAGGTTATGTGGTTAATTTGTTGGAGGGGCGAGCTTTGGCTTGGGCCTACGCCGTTATGGCTAGGGCTGACTACGCTTCTCTCACCTACTCACAGTTTGTTAGGGAGTTTAAGGAGGTGTTCGACCACTCCGACCAAGATAGTGTGCTTACCTCCCGGTTGTTAAATTTGAAGCAGGGGGCGAAGGCTGTTGCCGATTATGCCATAGACATCCGGGTCGTAGCCACAGAGGTGGGGTGGGAGGATGCCTCATTATGTAGTATCTTCATCGGAAGCCTCTGTCCTAGCCTGCGGGACGAGTTAGCTCCCTTAAGAGAACCTTCCAACTTGACCGAGCTGATTTCGTTAGCTATTGGTCTTGACAACAGACTGAGGGAATGGGCGGCTGAGCGTAAGACTTTCGGTCGCTCGGGTAGTCAGTTTTGCCGTTCCCTGCAGCCCCCCCCCCCCCCATTGGCGTTACCTCCAGCCAGTTCCCCGGATGAGCCAGAACCCATGGTGACAGGTCGAGCTAAGCTGTCCGCTGCTGAGAGACAGCAACGTCGGGAACTAGGCTTATGTGTTTACTGTGGGAGTGAGGAGCACAAGCTTGAGGTATGTCCCGTACGGCCAAAAGAGGGAGTCCGTGTGTCACATTAGGGGGACTCACGGACGCGCCCCACTTAAATCCCCTCTCCAGCTTCCAGATTCCCATCCGTTTCTGTTTTAAACATCAGGAATTCACTACACATGCACTCATTGACTCCGGGGCCGAGCAGAGCTTCATCTCTGGGGAACTGGCAACCCAGTTGGGGCTTCCCGTACAGTTATTGGAGACCCCCTTGAGACTGATCATCCTCTCTAAAGCCCCTTTCACTACGGTTTCCCACCGGACCGTCCAAGTGTCTGTTACTACATCTGGCAATCACCGGGAGGAGCCGAGGTTATACAGCTAGGCCCAGAAATATTTGGACAGTGACACAATCTTCATGATTTGGGCTCTGCATGCCACCACATTGGATTTGGAATGAAACAACTACAACGGAATTGAAGTGCAGACTTTAAGGTTTAATTCAAGGGGTTGAACAAAAATATATGATTCAGCATGTAGGAATTGTAGCTATTTTTATACAAATGCTCCTCATTTCAGGGGCTCAAAAGTAATTGGACAAATAAACATAACCCTAAGTAAAATGTTACTTTTCAATATTTTGTTGAGAATCCTTTGCAGGCAATGACTGCCTGAAGTCTGGAACCCATGGACATCACCAAACGCTGGGTTTCCTCCTTTGTGATGCTTTGCCAGGCCTTTACTGCAGCTGTCTTCAGTTGTTGCTTGTTTGTGGGTCTTTCTGCCTTAAGTTTTGTCTTGAGCAAGTGAAATGCATGCTCAATTGGGTTGAGATCTGGTGA
Source organism: Pholidichthys leucotaenia (assembly GCA_020510985.1). Taxonomy (NCBI): domain Eukaryota; kingdom Metazoa; phylum Chordata; class Actinopteri; order Cichliformes; family Pholidichthyidae; genus Pholidichthys; species Pholidichthys leucotaenia. The sequence goes on along the minus strand of CM035837.1, from coordinate 125,333,958 downwards.
TTGACTCAGCCATTGCAGAATATTCCACTTCTTTGCTTTAAAAAAACTCCTGGGTTGCTTTTGCAGTATGTTTTGGGTCATTGTCCATCTGTACTGTGAAGCGCCGTCCAATCAACTTTGCTGTATTTGGCTGAATCTGAACAGAAAGATATCCCTATACACTTCAGAATTCATCCGGCTGCTTCTGTCTTTTGTCACATCATCAGTAAACACAAGTGACCCAGTGCCATTGGAAGCCATGCATGCCCATGCCATTACACTGCCTCCACCATGTTTTACAGAAGATGTGGTGTGCTTTGGATCATGAGCTGTTCCAATTCTTCTCCTAACTTTCTTTTTCCCATCATTCTGGTACAGGTTGATCTTAGTCTCATCTGTCCAAAGAATGCTGTCCCAGAACTGGGCTGGCTTCTTCAGGTGTTTTTTGGCAAAGTCAATTCTGGCCTTTCTATTTTTGAGGCTGATTAATGGTTTGCACCTTGTGGTGAATCCTTTGTATTTACTCTCATGAAGTCTTCTCTTTATGGTAGACTTAGATACTGATACACCTACTTCCTGGAGAGTGTTCTTCACTTGAGTGGATGTTGTGAAGGGGTTGTTCTTCACCATGGAAAGGATTCTGCGATCATCCACCGCTGTTGTCTTCCGTGGACGTCCAGGCCTTTTTGAGTTCCCAAGCTCACCAGTGCACTCTTTTTTTTCTCAGAATGTACCAAACTGTTGATTTGGCCACTCCTAACATTTCTGCTATCTCTCTGATGGATTTCTTCTTTTTTCCAGCCTCAGGATGGTCTGTTTCACCTCCATTGAGATCTCCTTTGACCGCATGTTGTGTGTTCACAGCAACAGCTTCCAAATGCAAACGCCACACCTGGAATCAACTCCAGACCTTTTAACTGCTTAATTGATGATAGGTTAACGAGGGAAGAGCCCATGCAGCCTTGTTATTTTTTTTTTGCAGCCTTCTGAGTCAATTGTCCAATTACTTTTGGCCCCTTGAAAAAGAGGCAGCTACGTATTAAAGAGCTGTAATTCCTAAACCCTTGCTCCAATTTGGATGTGAATACTCTCAAATTACAGCTGAGAGTCTGCACTTTAAGCCCATATTGAATATATAATTGTATCCTGAATATGTTTTCGTAAACAGCTAAAATAACAAAACTTGTGTCACTGTCCAAATATTTTTGGGCCTAACTGTATGTACTGGCGATCTCTTCATCCCCAGTTATCCTCGGCTATCCCTGGCTTCGCCTGCACAACCCCTCCATAGACTGGCGGTCCGGGAGTGTCTGTGCCTGGAGTTCTTTTTTTTTTTTCCACAATATCTTTATTGAACCTTTTTTTTTTTTTAACAAACATGATACAAACAATCAAACACTAACACTAAAGTACTACAAAAAAAAAAAAATGCACTAAAAACACCAACAACCACCAACAAAATCAAGTCTTCAACAATGCTCCTCTGTTTAGTCTAGACAATCCAATACATAAGTATACATATTATGTTCACCAGTTTGGAATTTACAAGGTCCACACACATCATTCACCTTCTTCTTCAAGAGTTATGTTTAAATTTTTTACATAATCAATAAAAGGTCTCCATATATTCTCAAACACAATTTCCTTTGATTTCAGTATATATGTTATTCTTTCTAATGGAAGGTTTGTTAACATCTGTCTTAACCACTGAGTCACATCTGGTCTATGAGTCTTTTTCATAATAGTGCAATACATTTTTTGGCATTAAGCAAACTGAGGTCTATGAATGTTCTTTCACTTTTATTAAAATTATGCTTTTCTGGGTACAGACCCAACAAAAACAGTTTAGGATTCAATATGATTTGTTTTGAGATTATTTTTTCAATTGTTACCCTCACCTCTTCCCAAAACATTCTTATTAATCTACATTCCCATAAACAATGAAATAGGGTTCCTTTACTTTCCATGCATTTTGTGCATGTATCTGGTATATTTTTGTTGTATCTATTTAACTCCTCCGGTGTAACATACATCCGCATTAACCATTTGAAATGTATCAATTTAAGGCGTGCATTTATTGATTTGGTTTGAGCTTCTGTACAAGCCAATTCCCATTGTTCCTCTGAAATTTCAATTTGCAGATCTTCTTTCCAGTAGTTTAATCTTTTCAGTGAATTTTCACTTGAAGATAGTGTCAATGAGTTATAAAACTCTGAAATAATACCCTTTCTTTTACTATCTTTCATCATCATTTTTTCCAAGGATGAATAAATAGGTCGAGTGAGAGCTTTATTTTGATTTGATCGAATAAAGTTTCTAAGTTGAAGATATTTAAAAAAAATGTGTTCTATTGAGATTAAATTTGATCCTCAGCTCTTCAAAAGACATTATGTTGTCTGCACATGGCAAATATAAATCCTGAATCTTTTGTATCCCTTTTAAATTCCATACTTTAAATACAGCGTCCGCTCTCCCTGGTTTAAAATATTGATTACCCCATATTGGACTAAATTGTGACAATAACTGTGGTTCTTTTAAATAGTTTTTAGCTTCACACCATATTTTGATCATATGCTTTACAAATGGATTTTTAACTTGTTTTTGTAATTTTTTTGCCGAATCTGAGTATATGAATATGGGAAGAGGTAAAGGTAAATTGTATGATTCCATTTCAGTCCAGTGAGGGAGATCATTTGATGAAAAATAATATGTCATAGACCTCAGTTGTGCCGACCAATAATACAACATAAAATTTGGACATTTCAGACCTCCACGATCAAATGGTAAATATAATAAAGACAAACGTAATCTAGCCCTCCTGTTGTTCCATATAAATTCCACTAACTTTTTTTTTATTCTTGAGAATAGATCTAAAGGTGGTGATAAGGGAATGTATTGAAATAAATAAAGTATTTTAGGTAAAATATTACTTTTAAGTATATTGATTCTCCCGATCATCGACATTGGTAGTGACATCCATCTCTGAGTTAACTCATTGATATCTGACATTAAGGCTTCATAGTTGACACTGGCGACTGATTCTAGCTTAGGCATAATTTGGATTCCTAAATATTTAAACTGATTTACAACATTGAATTGATTTACCTCAGGAGCTGGGTAATTTCTCTGGGTCTCATTTAGCATTAATATTGAAGATTTAGTTTTATTTATTTTATATCCTGATATTTCCCCAAAATTCTTTATTAAATTCAACAAGGTTGGAATTGATTTTTTTAGATTCGACATAAACAAAATTATATCATCGGCGTACAGGGAGATTTTATGTTCTGTTGGTCCAACTTTAATTCCATATATTTGTGAATGTAAACGTATCGCTATCGCTAAAGGTTCAATTGCCATAGTAAACAGTAAAGGTGAAAGTGGACAGCCTTGTCGACATCCTCTATTGATTTTTATTGGTTTTGAAATATTGTTATTTGTTAGGATTTCTGCTGTAGCATTATTGTATATTATTTGAACCCATTTTATGAAATTATTTCCAAGTCCAAACCTTTGTAGGACTTCAAAAAGAAAGGGCCATTCAACTCTATCAAAGGCCTTTTCGGCGTCCAATGATAGGAGAGCTGTATCCGGTGCTTCTTTATTAAAATAAATAATATTAAATAGTCTTCTTACATTATGGAAGCCTTGTCTACCCTTTATAAAGCCATTCTGATCTCGATTAATAATATTTGGTAAAATTTCTTGTATTCGTCTTGCTAAAATTTTACAGATTATCTTAAGGTCGGCGTTTAATAGGCTTATTGGTCTCATATTTTCACATTTATTAGAGGGCTTACCTGGTTTTGGCAGCAGTATAATTAAGGCATTATTTATGTATGATGGTAAATTATTATTTTGAAATGCTTCTAAAACCATTTCCAAAAAAGGTTTTATTAATTTATTCTTAAATTTTTTATAAAGGTCAACTGGAAGACCATCTGGTCCTGCACTTTTTCCTGATTTCATATTATCAATGGCTAGCCCAACTTCTTCTTGACTAATTTTAGACTCCAATATCTCCCTGTTTTCATTTGGAATACACGGTATAGATAGTTTGTTCAAAAACCCATTTAGTTTTGTTAAATCAGGTTCATTTTTGGTATCATATAATTTTTCATAGTAATCTCTAAAGGCTCTATTAATTTCTAAAGGATCTATAACTACCTGTCCGTTACTTATAATACTGGTTATTGGTGTTTTAATTTCCAATTGTTTAATCTGCCATGCTAATAATTTTCCTGATTTTTCACCTTGTTCATAAAAAGATTGTTTCAATCTTAGAAGACTCGAGGCAGCTCTATTCGCTGATTTTTTGTCGTATTCAGCTCTCAAAATCAGTAATTCATTCTCCAACCTTGGATCTCTTCCTGCATACACTTTTTCCTGAAGACTTTTTATTTTATGTTCCAATTTAGCTCTCTCCTCTCGAGTCTTCTTAGATTTTGATCCTGTATAACTAATAATATGTCCCCTAATAAAAGCTTTAAAAGCCTCCCACTTTACACATGCTGATGTTTGTGTAGTATTGATGTCAAAGAACTCGTCTATCTGTTTTTCTATATACTTGACAAATTCCTCATCCTGAAGCCATTTATGCTGAAATTGCCATCTGCCTGATTCCTTTGTCAATTTTTTATCTACATATATTAGACAACAGGGTGCATGATCAGAGATCACGATGTTATCATAAAAGCAATTTTGAATCTTGGACCTTAATTCTGTGGAAATCAAAAAATAATCAATACGTGAGAATGTCTTGTAGGTACTGGAATAACAAGAATAGGCTTTAACTTGTGGTTTCATTTCTCTCCATATATCTAACAATCTCAATTCTTTCATAAAATGATTAATAGTCATCCTACATCCAATGTGCGTACAATCCAGTCCTGTTGATCTATCCACACCTGGATTCAATGTACAATTAAAATCCCCTGCTATTATATGTTGCCCTGTAAGTGATGATAAGATGAGAAATAAATTAGCAAAGAACTTCTGATCATCTATATTGGGACCATATAAGTTCACAAGATTTATATTTTCTAATAGCAAAGAACCTTGAATGATTACATATCTTCCAAATTTGTCTCCAATTACATTTTTCACTTGAAAAGGAACTGATTTATGTATGAGAGTCATAACTCCCCTGGCTCGGGATGAAAATGAAGAGGTGAATACACTTCCCTGCCATCTACTCCTAATTCTTTTAACATCCTCCTCTATCAGATGAGTTTCTTGTAAAAACACAATTCTTGAACCCATGTCCTTTATTTTATTCATAACTTGTTTAAGTTTTTTTAAATTTTGTAGACCTCTGCAATTCCATGAAGTTAAATTAAGATTAACACTTTGGTTTATGATCAATAGAGAGTTTGGGATTACCTTGCAGTGTAAACATGCTCATACAGAGAAGCAAAAACATGAGTGGTTGAACATTCATCCTACAAACTACACACAAACAAATTTCCCCTTCCCACACTTGTGGCAAACCCCCCAAAATCAAAAGAAAAATTCTGTCTCCCGATATAGCCATCGACCGTTCCACACCCACGGGGAACAGCCTAAGCCACTCCTTCTTCATCCTCCCAATCACCCTAACTCTACTGCTTTTAATGACGTAACATTAACTCTCCTCTGTAGTTTTCCAACTTAACTCCAAAATTTTTAACAACTTTGTACATCATAGTTTTTTTTTGTTGTTTGTTTTGTTTTTGTTTTGTTTTTTTTAATATATAATACAATCTATATTTTGTAAACTTACTATTTACTTCAAGTCAGTCAGATGCCTGTGCAAATGCTTAATTATTCTACCTTATATTTTGTTCATGCTTAGCTCCCACCAGTCTCTTCTTCTTCTTTGATCTTCTTGATGAACTCCTGCGCCTCCTCTGGGGTCTTGAAGATGTGGGTTCTGTCCTCATACGTGGTCAGCAGTCTCGCAGGATAGATTACACCATGACGAATCCCAAGGTTGCGCAGCTCCTTACGTACGGGATCAAACTGCTTCCTCAATTGCTGGATTCCTGTGGCCAAATCTGGGTAGAACCGCACCTGCTGGTCCTGGTGTTTAATCTCTCCTTTAGCACGTGCAGCGTTGAAGATCTTCATCCTGTCTCTGTTGCTAAGAAACTTCATAATTAAGGTCCTCGGCGGTCCCTTATCTCTCCGTGGGCCAATGCGATGTGCTTTTTCCAGAACCACTGCTGATTGCAACTCCTCGCTGCCCAGCACCTCCGGAATCCACTTTTCCAGAAAGGAACATACGTCCCGACCTTCTGATTCCTCTGGAAGACCCACCAGCCTCAAATTATTCTGTCTCGACCGAGATTCCAAATCCAAAATATTATCTTCCAGAGATTTATTTTTTTTTTCCAAAGTGCGCACCTTTAATTGAAGACGGGTGACGTCATCTTCAGCACTAGCGAGACGGAGCTCCATCTGCGCCGTTCGTTCTACACAGTCACCCAATTCCTTTCTTATTCCTTCCAACGCTGTCATAATCCCATCAAATCTAGAGGAAAAGTCCGCTCTCATTGAACTCATGGCAGCCATCAGCGCATCTGCGCCTCCCCGCGCAGACATCGCACCGTTGCCAGCCTCCTCCGCCATATATGGAGTTTTGTTTGCTGCGTCACAGACCTGAAAGTCCGTTAATTTGGACTGTTTCGGCGGCTCGCTTTTTCCTTTTCCTGGTTTTCCAGCCTTAGGCTTCGCCGACATATCCTCGCCCAAATGCTGAGATACGTTCTGTCCCAAATGAGAGAGTTATTTGCCGATTTTTTTTCTCCAGGAGCAGAGCAGAGCGAGACACGTCCGTCCTACGTGGCAGCCATAACCGGAAGTCCCTGGAGTTCTTTTTGTTTAAGTGCCTGCCTTCAGTCCGCTGCACGCTCGCCGTCCATGCCGCTAAGTGCCCCGATCCCTGCCCCTCCTGATTTGGATAAGGTCCCTCCCGAATACCACGACTTGGGGGCTGCCTTCAGCAAGACACAAGCCCTCCCCCCCCCCCCCCCACCGCCCTTATGATTGTGCCATTAATCTCCGCGCTGGAGCTCCTCTACCATCCATCAGACTCTACAACCTGTCTGCCCCGGAGCGGGAAGCAATGGAGACGTACATCAAGGAGTCTTTGAGCTCAGGCATAATCCGGCCATCGTCGTCAGCGGTGGGGGCGGCCTTTTTCTTCATTGGCAAGAAGGATGGCTCACTGAGACCGTGTATAGACTTTAGGGAGATAAACAACATAGCTATCAAGGATAAGTACACTCTTCCTCTCATTAACTCAGCCTGTGATTCCCTCCAAGGTGCCTCCTGGTTTTCCAAATCGGACCTGCGCAACGTCTATCATCTGATGCAGATCCGGGAGGGCGATGAATGGAAGACGGCGTTCCGGACCTCGAGTGGACACTTCGAGTATCTCGTGATGCCATTCGGGCTGACCAACGCCCCTGCCGTCTTCCAGAGGCTGATTAATGGTGTATTGAGGGATTTCTTGGGCACATTTGTGTTTGTTTATCTGGACGACATCCTGGTTTTTTCACAGTCCCTGGAGGAGCATCGTGTGCACGTGAGGCAGGTACTGCAGCGATTATTGGAGAACTAACTTTTTGTGAAGGCTGAAAAATGTGAGTTTCACATCAACCGGACTTGGTTCCTGGATTTTATCATCTCTCATAATGAGATCCTACCCGACCCGGGTAAGATCAAAGCGGTGGTTGAGTGGCCTACCCCATCATCCAGAAAGCAGCTCCAACAGTTTCTGGGATTTTCCAACTTTTACCGCCGCTTCATTCAGAATTACAGCCGGATTGCTGTCCTCTTAACCAGTCTTACCTCTCCTAAGGTTCCTTTCCGGTGGACTGAGGAGGCGGTGGCGGCCTTTGCTGAACTGAAGTCCAGGTTCTCTTCTTCTCCCATTCTGACGCAGGTGGACCCCACACTGCAGTGCTTGGTGGAAGTGGACGCTTCAGACTCGGGGGTGGGAGCGGTCCTGTCCCAGAGGTCTCCGGCGGATGGCAAAATTCGACCCTGTGCATTCTTCTCCCGGTGCCTATCTCCAGCGGAGCGCAATTATGACATCGGTGACAGGGAACTGTTGGCCGTCAAACTCTCCTTGGAGGAGTGGCGTCATTGGTTGGAGGGGGCCTCCCAGCCGTTCATTGTATGGACTGACCACAACAACTTGGAATACCTTCGGACGGCCAAGCGTCTGAACTCCCGCCAGGCCCGCTGGTCCTTGTTTTTTGGGAGGTTTGACGTCACCATTACCTATCGTCCCGGGTTGAAGAACACAAAGCCGGATGCCTTGTCCTGCCAGTTTGCCTCAGAGACGATGGAGACGCCCGAGCACCCTATCCTTCCTCCATCGTGTGTCGTGGGCACCATCTCCTGGGGTATTAAGGACAAGGTGTTGAAGGCTCTGGAGGACGAGCCCGACCCGGGTGGGGGGCCAGCGGGTAGACTGTTTGTTCCATCAGCCGTCCGGGGGGAGGTTATTCACTGGGGTCATTCATCTAAGTTCTCGTGTCACCCAGGGCAGGGATGCACAGTGGAGCTGATCCAGAGGACATTTTGGTGGCCGTCGCTGCAGAGGGACGTCAGGGAGTACATCCAGGCCTGTCCTAAGTGTGCCACCGGGAAGACCTCTTCTTCTCCTCCATCTGGATTACTCCATCCCCTCCCCATCCCCGGCAGGCCTGGATTTCATCACCGGTCTCCCATCATCCAACCACAACACGGTAATTCTTACATTGGTCGACATATTCTCCAAGGTTGCCCACTTCGTTCCCCTGCAGGGGCTGCCCACGGCCAAGGAGATGGCGGACCTCCTAGTCCAGCATGTGGTTTGTCTTCATGGCATCCCCTTCACCTACCACCTTCATTGAAAATGGCTTCGAGAGCAGACTGAAGACAGGGGCTGTGTTTCTCGATCTTACAGCCGCCTATGATACGGTCTGGCACAAAGGCCTCCTCCTGAAACTTATAAAGGCGATCCCTGCTTGGGCAACAGCAATTATAAAAACCCTGCTGACCAACCGAAGGTTCAGAGTCCACCTCAGTCAGAACACAAGTGCATGGAGAATGCAGAAAAACGGACTCCCACAAGGCTCAGTTCTAGCTCCAACTCTGTTCAACCTCTACATAAGCGACCTGCCTACTACAAAATCCCGCAAATTCATCTATGCAGACGACATCTGTTTGGCATTCCAAGCACCAGACTTTGAACCACTGGAACGGGTGCTCACGGAAGATCTTGCTAAACTGGACCAGTTCTGCAAAATCTGGCGCCTAAAACCAAGCCCAGTAAAAACCGTCTCCAGTGTATTTCATCTCCACAATGCAAAAGTTGCCAGAGAACTAAACATCCACCTGAGCGGACTCGAGCTTAAGCATGCCCCAAATCCAACTTATCTTGGAGTGACCCTTGATAGGACCTTATCCTTCAAGGAACATCTAAAGGGGACGGCTGCTAAGGTGAAAGTACGAAACAACCTGCTCTGCAAGCTCGCTGGTGCAAAATGGGGGGCGGCAGTCTCCACCCTGCGCACCTCAGCACTGGCCCTTTCATACTCTGTAGCAGAATATTGTGCCCCTGTCTGGTCCAGGTCATCTTACACACACCATGTAGACACCCAGCTCAACTCAACCATGAGAACTATAACTGGAACAATCCGCTCAACACCACTCCCCTGGCTCTCTGTACTGTCAAACATAGCCCCTCCACACATCCGGCGAGCAGCATTAACTCAAAGGATGCTCCAAAAAGTTAAAGATTTTCCTCACTTACCAATCCATGCAGATATCTACACCCCACCCACTGCCCGACTTTCATCCAGACGGCCGATTTGGAAAAACCCTCCCCCAGCTGACTTTACCATCCAGACAGCTTGGCAAGAGGAATAGGAGACCAAGGAGGTCCCAAACAAACAGCTGGTGATAAACCCCAACCAACAGGTCCCGGGCACCAACCTCCCAAGGAGACAGTGGTCTACACTCAATCGCTTCAGGACTGGACATGGCCCCTGCTTGGCCAGCCTTCACAGATGGGGCAGTAGCCCTAGCCCACTGTGCGCATGTGGAGAGGAGCAAACTATGGAACACATCATAGAGGCTTGCCCGCTCCAAAGACTGGAAGGAGGATTACACACCCTCCATACAGCAAACCAGGAGGCAACTGCTTGGCTTAAGGACTTTGCATTCGCTAAATAAATACATGGCATCCCCTTGGACATTGTCTCGGACCGGGGTCCCCAGTTCGTGTCCCAAGTCTGGAGATTGTTTTGCAACACCTTGGGGCCACTGGTAGCCTATCTTCAGGCTATCATCCTCAAACTAATGGGCAGTGTGAACGAGCAAACCAGGAATTGGAGGCCGCGCTGCAGTGTATCGCCACCACCAACCCCTCGTCTTGGAGCCCCCACCTTCCCTGGATTGAGTATACACACAACACCACCATCTCATCAGCCATAGGCATGTCTCCTTTCCAGGCCTCGTTGTGATACAATCCCCCACTGTTCCCGGAGGAGGAAGGGGACATCGCAGTTCCTTCGGTTCGTGCCCACCTGCAGCGGTGTCGTCGGATCTGGAGGGCTACCCTTGAGGCTCTGCAACGCACAGCTGAGCGCAACACGGCAGTGGCCAACCATCACAGGGCTCCAGCTCCTGCCTACCAGGTGGGCCAACAGGTATGGCTGTCTACCAAGCATATTGATTTAAAGGGTGAGAGGAGGAAGATGTCTCAAAGGTTCATCGGACCCTTTCTCATCACACAAATCATTAACCCAGTATGTGTGTGACTAGCTCCCCCCCCCCCCCCTCTGCATCTGTCCTTCTTTTCACGTCTCTCAGGTCAAGCCTGTCTGCTCCAGCCCCACGTGTCCTCCACCCAGGGACCCACCACCACCGATGATGATCGATGGCGACCCGGCTTGGAAGGTCAACGCCATTCTGGACGTCCGACGCCGGGGTCGCGGTCTACAGTTCCTGGTGGATTGGGAGGGCTATGGGCCACAGTGGAGATCCTAGGTACGCCCCTCCTTCGTGCTGGACAAGCAACTCATCAGGGACTTCTACCAGGCGCACCCAGGTAGGATGGATCAACCGCCGAGAGGCGTGTCGTTGGGGGGGGGGGGGGAGTACTGCTCAAGGCCGCCAATTAGGCGCACCTGCGTACACACCTGTCTGCTATCTGGTTCTGCCTATATATTCTGTGAGACCCAGGGATCAGCGCAGAGTCATCTGCTTCCTTCCCGAGGAACCTGAACTCCCCAACTCTACACTGAGCTTCCAGCCTCTTCGTCTTTCCAGCGCTTCTGCTCGCCTAGGGTCTCCTAACCATCCGGCAGCCAAGTAAGCCTGAACCTTTCCTCTCACCCATCTCCTTCCCCTGTGCACAGGCGGTGTCCTCTCGGCGGCGGACTCTCGTCCACCTGGCGGCGGACCTCCCTGCCTCGTTCACCTGTCTGCTACATCTCCTACAGGGTGACTGGCACTGTCCTCCTGGCCTGGGCCGGTGTGCTAACCTGTGTGCTTCTCCAACTCAGCAAAAAGTAAGGACAGTTGTATCTGGCACTTCTCCTGTCAGGATTGCTCCTAATTGTCTTTCTGCTCTGTCCTTAGGGTTGCCAGGTTGCACGGTGCTCTTCTAGCCCCAAGCTGACTCTTCCACACACTATACTCACTACAGACATTCACACACGCATCCATACATTCACACTATTATTAATAAAAGGTTAACTGTGTTTCCTGAGTCGTGTCTGCTTCTTGGGTCTGTACCATGTCAGTAACGTGTTAACTGCAGTAGATGAGGGAATTACAGGAGCAGCTTACTCTTTTTCATATTCTCTATTATTTTCGCGGTAATATCAGCTCTCATTCTGAATATTAGTGCATCTCAGTAAATTAGAATACCATGATTTGTAATTTAATTAAAAAAGATAGCCATGGAACTTCCAGTCTAGCGCATCATGGTGTAGGTGGCTTTTTCTGAGAGCTCCTGCAGACCAATTGTATTTCTAAAATTTTCCGGCACTTTTCAGATATCTTTGCAGTTCAGGTCTTTTTCTAAGTCTTTTTTAAGCAACAGTGGTGATTTATTTTTCCTCTGAATATTTTCCAATTGTAATCTCTGATCACGCCCCTCAGAGTCTTAATATTAGATTTAAAGATCAACCTCATTTTGCTTCACTCTGGAGGTTTAACTCTTTGTTACTATCTGATAATGCATTTAATGCTTTCATCATTTCCTCAATTGATGACTTTTTACCAATTAACAAAAATGAATCGGTCTCTCATTCACTATTATGGGACTCAAACTTAGATTTTTTTTTTTTTTTAGATTTAGTATACTTTATTGATCCCCAGAGGGGAAATTGAGGGTCATCCACCACCTGGATGGATGAAGCAGCCACGATACGGTGCTATCCCTTAACCATTCACACACACATTCACACCTAGGGCCACTTTAGAGTCTCCAGTTAACCTAACCTGCATGTTTTTGGCATGTGGGAGGAAATCGGAGAAATCCCGGGGTAAACCCACGCATACACGGGGAGAACATGCAAACTCCACACAGATCACTGTTGGTTGGGGGCTGGGATCGAACCCACGATCCCCACGATCCCCCGGCCAAGGGTAAACTGTGCTGCCGCAGTGCTAACCACTGCGCCACCGTGCAGCCCACGGTGAGACCTGAACTTAAAGCTTATTTGTGTGGTCAGACTATTTTCTATTCAGCACATCACTACAAAACTCAAAAGGCTAAATTAAATGAACTATTGGCTAAAATTCAAGAAATTGACAGACAAAATGCTAGTAATCCTTCACAGAGTTTAATGAAGCAATGTCAAGACTTGAAACTAGAATTGGATCTCCTCACAACAGCTGATGCAGAACACCTCTTATTATGTTCCTGTGCAGCTTATTATGAATATAGTGAAAAACCTTCTAGGCTTTTGGCACATCAGCTGAAACGGTGGGCGAATTCTCAATTAATTCCTCAAATTAAGGATTCTTTTGGCAATCTTACTTTTGATCCAGTATCTATTAATGATTGTTTTATGAATTTTTATTCTTCCCTCTATGAGTCTGTCATGATCAGATCCAAGTGAAATGACTTCCTTCCTCCACAATTTAAATACCCCTACAGTCGACCCCCTTATCGCGGAAAGGCTTGATGCGCCTGTGAGTTTAAAGGAAATTATTAAATCAGTTAAAGGCATGCAAAATAATAAAGCGCCTGGTCCAGATGGGTTCCCCGTTGAATTTTTCAAAAAATTTGTTTAAATTGGCTCCTCTTCTGCTTAACGTTTACATTGATTCCTTAGAATGTGGCTCACTGCCTCCCACTTTAACCCAGGCATCTATATCTCTTTTCTTGAAGAAGGATAAGGATCCCACATCATGTGCATCCTACAGACCTTTATCGTTCCTTAATGTTGATGTTAAGATTCTGACTAAGGTCTTAGCTACTCGTGTAGCTACTCGTCTGGAAACAGTTCTTCCTACTATTATATCGCAAGAGCAGAATGGCTTTATTAAGGGGTGACAGCTATTTTTCAATGTTCGTACCCTCTTTAATGTAATTTTCTCTGCAGACACCTCTGTTGTTCCTGAGGTTGTAGTTTCACTTGATGCAGAGAAAGCATTTGATCGGGTTGAGTGGAACTATCTTTTTGCAGTCCTCAGCAGGTTTGGCTTCAGGGAGAACTTTGTGTCTTGAATTAAGCTTCTCTGTACCCCCCCCCCCCCAAGCCAGTGTTGTTACAAATGATACTAACTAACTAACTAACCTCTCTCAATCGCGTTATGGTCCCTTCCTTCTTTTCATGGAATTTTTCGATCTAGTTTCAAAGTTAAACTATCTTTATATGCTGACGACCTTGTTTTATGTGTCTGATCCATCAACTAGTATTCCTCCTATTTTATCTCTGTTACAATTCAGTTCTTTCTCAGTCTACAAAGTTAATCTTCTTAAGAACGAATGTTACCCCATAAACACTGTAGAGCTAGGACTTTATCAGTCTGACATTCCTTTCAAACTTAGTCCTTTGGGGTTTAAATACTTGGGGATCAACTTAACATGCACTCTACCAGCTCTTTATTCTGCTAACTTTGTTCCTCTACTGGCTCATGTTAAGGCTGATTTACGGAAATGGAGCTCTCTCCCTCTGTCACTGTTAGGTAAAATGAATGCAGTCAAGCTGAACATTTTGTCCAGATTTCTCTTTTTATTCCAGTGCATTCCTTTATTTTTTGCCAAAAACCTTTTTTAAAACTTTAGACCAGATTCTGTCCTCTTTTCTGTGGAGTGGTAAAGCTCCCAAATTGAGTAAATCAGTATTACAAAAATTTTCAACAAATGGTGGTCTTGCCTTGCCCAATTTTATTTTATATTACTGGACTGCACACATATGTAAATTGAGTTACTTGCTTCATTCTCCAGATCTATTATGGCGTACACTTGATTCAGTCCTGTTCTTCATCTTCACCTGCCACCTTAATCACTTCTCTATTGCTCATTAATCTCTCCAGTTTCACAAAGAACCCAGTGGTACTGTCTACTCTGAGAATTTGGTTCCAGTTTAGACGTCATTTCAAGTTTTTTTATTACCCTTTCTAGTATGATGCCCATACTTAAAAATCATCTATTTTTACCCTTACCAACTTCTCTTTTCATCAATGGCATAATCATAGTATTAAAACCTTCAGAGATCTTTCCTTACAAGGATGGTTTATTTGCCAGCTTCTCAGATTTAGCTTCCAATTTCAATTTACCTACATCCCACTTATTCCTCTATTTCCAGATTAGGCACTGTGCCTCAACTCTTTTTTTCCTGCTATCCTCGTCTCCCGGCTAATCAACCTTGGGATGTTTTGACCCTTGAACTTAATCAAAAATTGCTTATTTCTAAAATATATAATGCACTTATGGCATTTGATACTCAGTTGGTTGTCAAAAATAAAACTGCATGGGAGCAGGAGCTTGGTACCGTTTTGTCTGATCAGTGGTGGGATGAAGCCGTCCTTGGTATACGCTCAGTTACACCTTGTGCTAGGCTTCAGCTTATACAGTTTATGATATTGAATAGAATCCATCTTTCCAAGTCTCTACTATCAAGAATTTATCCTGATATAAGGGACCAGTGTGACAGATGTCAAGCTTCACCCTGTAATTTGAGTCACATGTTCTTTTTTTGTCCCAGATTGTATAAATATTGGAGTGACTTCTTTATGACTCTGTCCAAGGTTCTAGCAATTAAAGTTAAGATGGGCCCTTTGATTGCCATATTTGGAGTCCCACATACTCCAGTTCGATTAACATCATCTCAATTACAATTACTTGCTTTTACCTCCCTTCTAGCTAGCCGTCGTATCCTACTCCTTTGGAAGTCGCCTAAACCTCCATCCAGCTCTTTGTGGCTTAAGGATGTTATATCCTTTCTTAAGGTAGAAAAGATAAATCTGACAGTAAAAGGCTCCTCAGCTAAGTTTTTTGAAAAATGGAACCCTTTCATCAACTACTTTTACTCTTTAAAAACCCTTTCTTTTGATTGAGCTCTGTTTGGGAATATTTTTCATTTACTATCTAATTCCACCCCCACCCCCCCGTGACATTTCTATTGGCACTCTGTTTACATATGGGTACATATATATGGGTATATAAAATAAGTAGGCTTCGATGTGCTTGTATATGAATGTTTATTTATAACCAATTTTCTTTTCCCTTTTCTTGTATATTTTAGTTATTTCTTTATACAGAGACACTGTTCTGTTCTGATTGTAAAAACACAAATATGAGAGTTTTACTGCATACAACCATGTATCATTCCCTTAATCTTTCAATAAAAAAAAGAGCCATAATCATCACAGACAAATTAAAACGGCTTAAATATTTCACTGTATGTAGAGTGAAGGCTCACATTCCTGCACTGATAGTTAAAGTATTTGTAAACTCTTATTTTGGACTGGAAGAAGTTATTTTAATTTCCATCTGAAGCCTAATTAAACTTTAAAACTTCTAGACCCAGCAAGGTTTCAAACAGGTTGGACTAGCTTTTTATTTTCTTTTTTACTTTAATGTAGTTGAATATTACTCTAGTTTGTTTTGATCAAGCAGAGGTAGAACAGCCCTTTATACAGTAGCAGAGGCTGCTATTTGAGTTTTTGCATTTTATTTTGGGGGTTGAAAGACTGCACTTTAACGTCTGTTATTTAATTGTATTGCTATAAACACTGATTAAGCTGTCAAGTTCAAGTTTTCAACACATGTTTGATGGGTCATTATTTTATTTAGCTACATTGTATTAAGGCAGAGACTGACAACAAAGTGATATTCACAGGTGTGCAGGCTTAAACAGGTGAGGTAAAGCATGACTTGGAGCCCTGAACAGGAACCTTGCTAACAGGAAGCAGAGATGATGGACATGAGAGAAATAATTCTGATTAGTCAACTAACCAAAAATATAGTCATTAGATTAGTCGACTACCAAAATAGTCCTTAGTTGCAGCCCTACTGTCTTGTGAAATCAACTATCATACAGTTTTGTTCCATATGTTTTGAAACATGGTACCAAGGTTTGATATACTCTGATGATGCGCATATTGCTATTTGACTCTGATTTGATGATTTTGCAGGAATTATATACAGTACTTTGGTCAAGGTTAGAGGCCAGTTTTTTTTCCAAAATCTTGTAAACGCAATAACTCATTCATTCATCTTCTTCCGCTTAATCCTTTTCGGGTCGTGGGGGGGTGGAGTGGGGCTGGAGCCTATCCCAGCATCTTTGGGCGAGAGGCAGGGTACACCCTGGACAGATCGTCAGTCCATCGCAGGGCCAACACAGAGAGACAGACAACCATTCACTCTCACAGTCATACCTAAGGACAATTTAGAATCCCCAGTTTGATGCCAATTAACCTAACTTGCATGTTTTTGGCATGTGGGAGGAAACCGGAGAAATCCCGGAGTAAACCCTCGCAGACATGGGGAGAACATCCAGACTCCACACAGATCACTGTTGGTCGGGGGCTGGGATCAAACCCAGGATCCCCCAGCCAAGGGTGAGTTGCTGTGCTGCAATAACTACTGAACGAAATGATGTAGGCTTTTCAAATCGATACCATAGTTGCATCTTAGACAAATTTTGGATGGCTCATACGCTGACCTGACTATGGGTTTGGGTCAGAAGGTCAAAGTTAATATTTCATTTGTACTATTACTACAGGATGAATAAAGCTAGGGTCACCAAACTTGGTACACATGTTCACACTGAGCCATGTAAGTTTGGATTTTTTTTCTCCCCCCTAATAATAAACACCTTCATTTAAAAACTGCATTTTGTGTTTACTTGTGTTATCTTTGTGTAATATTTAAATTTGTTTGATCATCTGAAACATTTAAGTGTGACAAACATACAAAAAAAATGAGAAATCAGGAAGGGGGCAAACACTTTTTCACATCACTGTAGATGATGCTGACCCCCCCCCCCCCCAAAAAAAAAAAAAAAAAAAAGTTGAATACACTTCCGACTGTGACCAAAACAATGAAGCAAACAAAAAAAAAGTAACAATCAGATCCATTATCCTGGTTTGGCTCAATTCCGATTTTATTTTGACAAGGCCAAAACCATATAACAGCTATTTCTGGTTGTTCTGTTTCATTTCAGAAACGGAACATTGAAAGAATGAAGAATACATGGATTCAGACCTACCACAAATTCATCATTACTTATTTTCACAAGTTTTAGTATTTGAAAAATAGGAATCAATTACCTGGTCTGTGGGTCCGACCCCTGAAATGTTTAAGGATCAGAGAACTAAATTCTGGCATTCTGGTCGGTATTACTTTATGGTTCAGATATTTCATGGATGTTAAAAAAAAAAAAGTAAACTGGACACTCAGTAATAACCGATTTCTGGAGTATGTTGCAAAGGGAGGCTTTAGCAAATATTTTTAATTTTTATTATTTGATGTTCAGTGTTTCCTCTGGCTTAAAGACCTTGGCGCAGTGGTAACATTTTTCCGGGGAGGGGGACACATGACACTATTGTAATTGTAATATGTTAATTTTACACTATTTCTTTTTTTTTTTTAATTTACACAGTAACTATGCATATGAAACTTACCATTTGAAGTATTGTACAACCAAGGCTTGAATGTTGGAATACTGGGCCACTTGGGGTCCCACCCAGATGTCCTGTGTTTGGACTTTTTAGTGGTCCTTCTCTCCTTCTTCTGCTCTCACCTCTCCTGGACCTTCTGCCTGAACACTCTCCTCTCCTTGGCTGTTCGCTTCAGTCTCATCTTTCCCTTTCTGAGTTCTGTCTAATTCAGGTTCTCTCTCTGTCTATGGTGGTATACAAACAGGTTAGAAAATATCAAGTGTCATGTTTTATCCTGCAGGATTTTTTTTTTTTGTCATGGTGTACATAAATGACAAACATATGTGTATTTTTTTATATTTTTATTCTAGTGTTTCTTTTTTTTTTTCATTGAGAGAGGAGGGAAGGGAAAAAAAACCCATTAATAATGGTCATTTACTCATGCATACTTAAATTATGTAATCAGAGGTGGGTATAATAGCCAGAAATTCTACTCATGTAAAAGGAGTGCTTTGAAATTAATAATTAAAAGTAGACAACCAAAAATTTCTAGTTGAGTGAAGGGTTCAGAGCACCTACTTAAAAACTTGAGTAATAATTTCAGTCTTGAAGGTTTGAGGTTTTTCTCCAAAATTTATAACAATTTTCTTATAGTTTTCTACCTTTCTCTGTAAATTTATCTAAATTTGAAACCATTTTCCTCAAAGTTATAATTTCCTCTTGTAAAATTGACTTTTCTTGTATATTTGAAACTTTATTATAAAATTGTGGATTAGTTTATGGCTAATTTTTGTCTATTTTTTTTTTAAATAAAATTACTGTTTTACTTTTTTTTTTAATAAATTTGAAACAATGGTAATTTTGTTTTTACTTTTTCCTCATAACAATTTAGATTTTGGACCATAATTTTGCAGAGCCAGAACAGAACAATTTAACTGATTTCAAAGAAAAAAAATATTAATACAATTTAATGAAATAACTTAAATGACCAAAGTTGCAGTTATTTCTGTTGTAATATTTCTATATATTTATAGGTTGTTTTTTTTTTTTTTTTTTTTTTAGAAATCTCACCAGCCAGCCAGCAGGAAAAACCTCCCTTATTTTGAAATCCAAATGTTGGCACGTTCAGTTTGTCTGAAGGCTGCTGACGGATTAAAGTCATTGACTTTGTGAATTTCCATCATCTTAACTTGCCAGGTACATAATAGGAAACATAACTTAATATTGTAGTGGCTGGTAAAATATAGTCTCAGCAATTCATCAGGCTCCCTTGCCTTTCCTTTCATATGAAGCTGGCTGCATATGAATTCTAACCACATCTGTTAGCAAAGTGACTCTTCCATTATTGCTCCCTTTACCAGTGGGTTAAAACCATGATAAATGCCTCCAGTGCTTACATACCTCTTCTGATTTTTTCCGCGTTTAAAGTACTTTAATAAACTCATGTTTCTCTCGGACAGTCACGCTAGCGAGATGCTCTGCCTGGTGCCTGGAATGCTCAAGTGGGCGGGGCGCTTCTGAACGCCGCACGGCTGATGGTCACGCGCGTTGTTTGTGTGCGCGCTTGCAGACAGTCATTGCTTCATATATTTTTCTTAAATTTATGTTTCCTCATAAGAGTAGTGAAAAGTTTTCAGGGGTGGTGGGCTGCCACCCAGAAATGTTACCAGAGGAAACCCTGGATGTTGTTCCTGCTGAGTCAACACCTACAGAGTTTATTTCCAAAGTATGAGAGTGTTGTATCAGCCCAATTGTGCATCTTTTGTTTGAGAAAGTCATGTTTTTTGTGCACTTGTGTCTCCTGTTCATATTTTACATGTATTTAATGTATTCTGCTTTATAGAGATTGACTATTGTTACAAGTATCTGGTAGAATCAGAGCTTTTTTTTTCTTTTTCTTTTTTTTTTTACAAGCACTCATACAGACAAATTTCAATCAATACTTCCTACCAATACCACACTGACAAACGTCATGAAGCAGAACAGGGTGTACAAATTTGACTAATAGAACTGCCACTTTTGCCACCCTTGATTGGTGACAAGAGTTTTACAGTAAAAGATTAAAAATGAAAGGTAGGATGTATACAAAGTGGGGAAAAATCATTTTATCAAGTACCGTATTGGTACTTTGTATTGATGAGAAGCTGGAGTACCTGTGCTTGATCTGAAAGTGTTATCCATGCCACTCTACTGATTTGTCAACTCTTGCTTTTCAGGTGTTCCTATTTATTTTTGCTAATGTTCAAGATTTTGTGTTCACATAACATATCACATTTCTGTGTTTTGGGTGCACGTGAATGTTTTGGGTGCACGGGGATGTTCCCTGCTTCCCATCTACATTAACATATACAGAGGGAGTCTTACATCAGTTGGACTTGTGCCTGGCCTTGGTTTGGGCCCAAAATGTAGAATGAACATCCCAATTTCTCTCCAATTCCTCCTCCAGTAATTTATCAGTCACAACTGTTCAACACAGCATACCTGTGGCTCTGATGCTGTGTGAGCCTGTAAGCTTCAATTTCCTTCCTACTGACTTTGTCTCCACTGTCTCATCTGCCTGTGGGGGGTGAATAGCTTCCACTCAGTGGAGACAGGTTATCACTTCAACAAACTGAGGCGAAAGATGGCTCTTGTTGAGAAATTGCATGTCCTGTAGTCCTCTGTTCTCTTTTGCATCTCTGTGTCAGGTTCTTTGCTTGTTCCAAGGAGGACTCTGAATAGCAGCTGTCTTGTGTTCAAGATAAAAAATACTGGGGACCACTGAACAGAAAAAAAGAGTGCTTTCCAGCAGAGGCAGCATGACTTTGTGGGCTACTTTTATCTGATCCTGAGCATAGATGAAATATTGTTTTGGCTGTTGTCTGCTCCTCACAAACTTGTTGTGTTCCTTATAAATCCTGCATTTGCTGCTTGTCTTGCTTTGCTGCAGATAATGGCGTGAGTATGGCGTCGAGCTCTGAGAGGCTCTAAAATTGCAGATTGACTGGCTGCAGTGCAATAAAGGACCTTTTACACTCACCGCCTCTTTAAGTCCATTCTGTCATGATGGCAAACCCGGTTTACTGACATGTGCATTAAGGGCAAACATGTCCTGTTAGGCTCTCGCTTATGCCATTCCTTACTGCTTTTTAATTTGACTGACAGTTTTGAATTGCATGCATGAAATTCAGAAAAAAATTCCTTGTTTTATGCCGCATAATGGTGCCACTGTGTTGCCTTTATAAGATTTTTATGATTCATTTAAAGAGAGAGCTGGTGTTATGTTTGCTCCCTCTTTGCTAATTTAACTTTGCGTTTTGTTGATGGGTTAGTGGTTTTAATGAGTCCAGTGAGGGTCTTCCACTAGTAGAATATTTTTCCTTTATGTGCTCCAGTAAGGCAGGCAGTTAGTGGCTTGTTGTTTCCTGCCCTCACTAACCTCTGATACTTCAGTAGTGACCAATTACAACAGGACTTGTACTCTGAGCACAAAATCTTAAATAGTGATTGGTTGGGACTAGTTAAAATAAGAAGAGGTGTAATCGTTATTAAATGTGTAATAATAAATAATTACTTTTCTTTCCAGTATTTGTAATAGTTTGAGATTCCTCTTCCATCAAAATGAACCTTTGCCACCTCTAGCAAAGAACTTTTTTTGACAGTTCCTTTGAGACGGGGTTCATATATGTGAGTGTATTTAAATAGTATATGTATGCATATCTAGCTCTGTATCTATCTCTGCTGCTTTTCTACAGCTTGGTGCAGAAACATTATATGTCAGTGTTCAGTTACCAAGCTGAAAACAACACAGTCCTCCCATTATTTGAGTCTCTGCTTTTCAGCCGGACTAATCAAACACAGCAGCCAGCTTGCTTCTGCTACCTGTGAGAATGGAATGACACGCAGCCTTTTAAAATTGTGGCTTTGGCTGTGTGGACAGCAGTGAAATACTTCTGCCTTCTGTGGTGTTAGAATTTCAGACATTTAAACAACTGCGGTGGAGAAGGCAAAACAAGTCAAGTACGTGGAATGGTGTTTCTCTCTCTTCCCTAATTGCCTGTAGTCTCTGGGGTGTGCTATCTGGAGGGAAGCAGAGATGAGATGCAGTCAGGGCTGCTGTTTGTTCTTGCTGCTGTGTGGGATGTGAATGATAGCTAGAGCCCTGAATGATATCATTAGTGAACTACTGGTTTGGCTAACACAGTGTAGTCTATCAGCGTGGAGAGCATGAAAGATGGTGAGATATAAGACACTGAAGTACGACAGTGGGAGGACAGTTGTTATCCCCTCTGTGTTTGAATGGCTATTGTGTCTTATCATAGACCACCAGTGTTGACAAGGAATAGTTCTGTACTGAAGCCTTGCTGACAGCCTATACATTTGATGCATCCATGTGGGAAACGGGGCAGTGCAGTCCAATCATTGCACATAAATCTGTTTGGATGACAGCAAATGCTTTAAACACCCATAGTGTACAGCGTTGATGGAGGAAAACGATTTAAACTTCATGTGGTTAAATCATGGCTTATTTATAAAAAAAAAAGTCTGTTGCACTGTATAAAATTGAGACATTAGTCAGGTGTGAGCTTGTTTTCACTTTGTCTAATTATCAGCATTAATGAAAAACAGCAAAGCCATTTCATGATAGGTAGGGGAGAGCAATATAAGAAACAGAAGCACTCCTTAAATATTGGTTCTGGTTTACAGATCTTTCTTTAAAGAAAGGATAGTTTGTTTTTGAATTTTGTATATCTTTTCCATGTTAAATATATTTAAAATCATTCAGACAAGATTGGTGGTACTTTAAGCTAAAAGCTTAAATGTCCAGGTGTAGACTTGCTCTATACCAATGTATTGTTTTTATTTCATTTCCACTGTCTTATTCTAGTACATGACAATTAACTAAAAGTAATTAAGAAAAAAAATTCAAGCTAAGGTTTATGTATATTTGGTTCTAAACATATGTTATGGAACTAAATTACAGTGGGGCAAAAAAGTATTTAGTCAGCCACCAAATACTTATTTTCCACCATAATTTGCAAATAAATTCATTAAAAATCCTTCAATGTGATTTTCTGGATTTTTTTTTTCCTCATTTTGTCTCTCATAGTTGAGGTATACCTATGATGAAAATTGGAGACCTCTCTCATCTTTTAAGTGGGAGAACTTGCACAATTGGTGGCTGACTAAATACTTTTTTGCCCCACTGTATATATTACCTGATGCTGGTGCCTAATGAACATTAAGAACTCATCAGATACCATAGATTATACATTATTCTTCTGTGGTGAATTTTGTGATGTGGACTTGTCACAAAAACAAAAATACTGTAGTATGTTTAGAGATACTGGATATTTTCCAGGGGTTTATTTTAATTTTTGATATTCTCACGGGTATATAGTGTATATACAGTACATAGTCTTTCATCAATTCAGTTTGATTAAATTCTTTTGTCATTGCTATAAAATAATGTCATGTCAGTCTTGGTTTAAAACAAGAACTCAAGGTGGAAAAAAGTGAACCAAGTGAGCTGAGCTGTTTCTGTGGGGAGTGGTTTGAAAGAAGCACCTCTGAGGAGTCCCTCATCAGAGTATGAGAAACACCTGTCTTCATCACTCCAAGGAAAAGTTTTTTTTGGCCATGCTGCACTAATGGTTTCAGCTCATGGACTTAACCAAAGACACCACTGGTATGCCTTATTTTTGTTGTAATTTAAAGTGAGTTTTACTATGGGTTAGTGATGGCCAGATGAGGCTTTCTGGAGGACTCGAGGCCTTTCATCAAAATGGCTCATACTGATGAGGCCTCATGTGAAACTTAATTTTCTCTACTAGACCTAGTGGACAAAATGTATACAACATGCAGATTTTTACAAGGGTGTTATCCACCTTATTCCTGGGGGTGCCGCTGTAGGAAGAATTATGGGCAGAGCTTCCGGTTTCAGCTGACTGAGTGTTAAATCAGTCAGTAAGAGTGGAGTAGCAGGGGCATTTAAAATAGCATTTTTAAAAGTTTTTCCAAATTCATTTTAATGTACAGTGGTACCTCTACTTACGAATTTAATTCGTTCCGGAAGAATTCTTGTAACGTGAAAAATTCGTAAGTAGAGGCGCGTTTTACATGTAAATGCCGTAATCCGTTCCAAGCCCCCAAAATTCGGGCATAAATTTTTTATAAATCGTAAAAACGCATCAAAACATGTAACAAATACATGTTACAATTAGATTACTGCACAATAAACATAAAATGAGAGTTTAAAATGAGAGAATAATAAAAGAGAAAGAATAATAAAAATTATGTTCATTTACCCTTTAACTGCTATCGTCGTCGACGTCGTCACCTTTTGCCTTCTGTGGTTCATGTTCTGATCCAAGGACGTTTGCTTTTGTCGGCTTGTAAGTGCTTCGTTTTGTTTTAATACCGTGCTGATCGTTGATGTATTACGGCCATATTCTTTGGCGAGATCAACCAAACGCATAAAGTTTTGGAAAAAAAAACAAAACTTTGTGGCCAATGGGATACCAGGAAGATGCTAGGCGATAGCCAATGGCAGAGCAGCTACAGGTATGTTTACGTTCGGTAAACTACGGAAGCTGCGAGGAGCGCGTACTTTTTTGCCTTTCGTATCCTGAAATTTCGTTCGTAACTAGAGGCAATATTTTCCCGTTGAGGCGTCTCGTAACCTGAAAATTCCGTATGTAGAGACGTTCGTAAGTAGAGGTACCACTGTATAGTCCACATACGTGTTTTGCACTCAAGTGGCAGCTAATTTCAGCTCTTCTAGTTTTTGTATTTTTTGAGTGTTTTTGCATAGTTCTGGTACTTCTGGTGTTCATGGTTGTGCCAGACTGGATAAATGGAGGCTTCTCACTACACGGTGACAGACGACATCCAAGCACGGTGTTGTGGCGTACGTCTGCTCTAAGGTAAATTTGATTATGTCCAACATATTTTAACAAAATGCAGCTGACTTTATTGCGGTGGAGACGTGCTGGTTGGAATGCCCATCGTGTCATTATGAGTACAGGCAACGAGAAGTCATAAATCATGACTCCTTCTTTGTTTGGTAGGGCAAGTCCCAGGAAAACCCCGTGAGTGCCTGGGATCATTGGAAAACTTGTATTTTCTAAAAATGTCGGTTTTTGCGGAAGATGTAACTCCCGACCGATCGAACGCGAGTTTTCAACCTAGTTAAAATATAAACAAATCGTCTTTTTCTGGGTCAGTTTTTGCAACTTCCTACAAATTAAATATCATTTTGAAGGTCTTTCAATACAGAACATGGAAATAACGTTACATCAGTTTTGAAAATGTCCCCAAAGTGACTCATTTTACCAGCACGGGTCATTTGTTTACAGCATTAGCATCTTAGCAGCGACGCTAACTAACGGAGCTATTGTGTACGAGGCCACTTTTTAGGTCATCTTCCCATCCCTCGATAGTCGTAGGAAGTGGTATGATTATATTACTGTTTTGAGGTGCAAGAGGCCGTGTTCCCGCATTTCTGATGCCAAAGTCATTGTTTTTGAACAAGGAAAAGTGTCCCATTTCAGTGACAACCATATGTTCTAAACTAGTACCGGAAGTTGCTACCATAATTCATGTAAGGCATCATGGGGCCTAGAAATAAGGTGGATTTTTTTTTTTTTGTTACTTATTTGTACCCGTAGGTAGACTTGGTTTGCAGTCTGGTGACAAGCCACCGGCTGCTGGTCGCTGCGTGCGCGAGCGCCCTAAACCTACATGTTTTTGGTATGCGGGAGGAAACCGGAGAAATCCCGGAGTAAACCCACGCAACACGGGGAGAACATGCAAACTCCACACAGCTCACTGTTGGTCGGGGGCTGGGATCGAACCCACGACCTCATGATCCCCGCGATCCCCCGGCCGAGGGTAAAACTGTGCTGTCACAGTGCTAAACCACTGCGCCACTGTGCAGCCATTGGTTGGATTGGTTTAGTGTGTATTTTTTCAATTTCAATAAATGTGCTGTCTTTAAAGAAATATCAATGATCATAAGGGAAAAAAGAAATAATAAAACTGGGGTGACTCCAGTGAATGTGCCTGTGCTACTTGGTGTGCTTGTACTACTTATCCATTTTTATTAAGAAATCATCATAAGACTGTTGAAAATTTATGTCTTTCCCAGTATATTCAACTCTGGCCTTATTCTCATGCTGGGCACAATGGCAATAGTGCCTCAGCATAATGATGCATAATAATGATCCAGGCTCTTGAAACACAACAGACACTTCACCTTGCAAATAAAAATAAAATTACAAGAATGACCCAGCAGGGATTCGAACCCAGGCCTCCCACTTGTAGAGCACATGAAGCACTTTGTGATATATATCTGTGAAAAGTGCTATACAAATAAACTTTGCTTGCTTACCGCTAAGCCATCACCTCAGTTACAATAAATATCCACTATGTGTGGAAAATACGTCAATGGGAGAAATATGCTCAAAATGTTCCCAAATGGGAGAAGCCCATGTTTTTTGGTGCTGTCTCCATCTGAAAATTGGCTGTTACAAATTCCTTACACAAACATCGACAACGCAAAACGTGAGGGACTGGGATTTCCATTGTGTATCACTGCTCACTTTATTTCATGTTGCGTGCAAAATCATGAATGACTTTCTGACCCAGTCACATGGTACGACGTCAACACATACGTCAGCAATACACGCCTTGAAATGCGCTTCGCCAAATATTTCCTGGATAAGCTCGGAGCACCCTCGAAGCTCCGGAGCCTGCCATCCCATCACTACTATGGGTGTCTAATTTTAATTGATTTTGATTGATTAATTTGAGTTTTGCAGTTATTTACTTTGACTTGAAGTAGGATAATCATTATTAGTTTACTGAATTTAATTTAGAACAATTGTGATCTGTGCTGGCAAAATGAGTTGGAATGCGCACCGCGTCATTACAAGATGCAGGCACGAGGAGTCATAAATCATGACTCTTTCTTTGTTTGCTAGTGGCAAATCCCGGGAAAACCCCCGTGAGTGCCTGGTATCATTGTAAAGCTTAGAAATCGTACTTTCTAAAAGTACATATTATAGCATATTATTTAATTATGAGGTGATAAAGATTAATTTATTTATATTAAGAGGTGTATCTGGACCTGAGATTTACTCCGGGTCCACACACACACACACACACACACACACACACACACACACACACACACACACACACACACACACACACACACCGGAAAAACTTGATAGGAACACTCGTTAGGGCACCAGTCCAACTTGTTGGACAATTTATTAATGATTAATCTTTATACCTTCAATCAATCAGTCTCAAATATTTGTGAATTCTATACTGGGTGACTTCATAAACCAGACACAGAAAAAGAAATTCCCAACAACTTCTCTCATACAGTTAATACATTTTATTAATGAAACTCTGATTAAATGACATTACATTCAAATAATTTGTGAGCAGGTGAAAGGATCAACATTAAGCCATACATTCATTTTAACTCATTATTGAGCAACAGAGTATAACAATATTTGTGGAACCAAGAACTTTAGCATAAATTTGGAAGGTGATGAAATTTAGACTGAATTAGCTAACCCAAGTTATGAAGAAAATTAGATGCCAATTTATGAAGAAAATTATGAAACTAATTGTATGAAAAAGGACTTCTAAATTACTCTAAAATAAAACAGAATTTAATGAAAAGAGGAATATTAATTTCTATGTAATTCTGTAGCTCTGATCAGAGTTATGAACTAAATTTAAACATGAAACAAATTGTGGCATACTTTTAAGGCTACAGACATGGTGTTGGACACCATTAATCAGCAGATGAAGCAAAGGAAGGGGGCTCACGTGAATCCTGGTGCGATTCTGTTGTTGAGGCTCCTTGTGGATCCTTCTGAAGCTTTATTGAGATGTTGCAGGAAATATATGCCCGCAGATAATTTCCCAAAAGTCCAGTCACAAGCTGAGATTTGACTGCGTTGATGAGGCTTCTTTACTCCGCCAGTGGCCGGAGCACTTTTCTGGGCAGCTTGGTGGCTTGCTGCTCTCTGGGGCTTTCCGTCTTCTTCTTTAGCCGCTAATGCTGTATGCCATGCGGGACAACACAAGGAGGGCTTTGTAGTTGATTGGGGGCTTCCGTCCTGGGTCCGATTAAATTGAATAGTTCAAAGTCTGATCAAGCCACAGAATGGAAGAGACAAGATTAAAAATAACTAAATTCGAGCCACGCAAATCCAAGTTCTTCTGGCGTCATGGGTCTGGCGAACACAACAGCTTCCAGTGTGAGGATGATCCGTCTCCTTTCAAAACACGGTGGATTTAAAGAAAGTCTAACAAAGTTTAGCAGAATACAGATAGTAAACGTCTGTGGACACGAAGTCTGACTTCGTTTAACGAGGGGTTGAGCTCAAAAGGAAGAATTAATTCCCAGACGTTTAAAGAAAAAGGTAGGACACACACATGAAACTTTCACAATACAAGACAATACTAAACTCTCTAGGATGTCTTCCTTGCTTAAAGACTGAGTAGAGTTTTGCGGGGTTGCTCTGACTGACATGACCAGGAACCAATAGTCTTACATTGTGGGCGGGTCGAATGAACGTTGGGCCAATCAAAAGACAGTCCTTTGTCTGTAACCGACCAATAACAATGAGAGAGCTGTTGCTAAGCAGGGACTGGCTTGTGATTGGTGGAGCCAGTCAGATGACTTGGTATTTTTCCAGCAGGATAGAACATATCTTGATACACTGTAAATTAATTACTATACTTATATAAAATGTAGCTAACTTCAGTGATTCATAACTAACCTTTAGTGAGCATGCACGTTTATAAACTGGTACTTATATCATTAACATGCATTGGAATAAGATATATTTAAGCATTTAAACATTCATGCACACATTTAAAATCAAGATTAGTGAAATATCCCAAACCAGAATGATATTGTGACGTTTGCGGGATTCACACAAAGAAGAGGAGCAAAATGGTTGTGACGAACAGGCTTTATTTACACACCACCAACCCCAACTACTTCTGAGCACAGACAGGAGGGGAGGTCATTCTCCCAGACCTCCGTTTCAATCATGGTTACACACACATGATACATCTTGCCCTAATCCTGCTAAACACTGCTGGGTCATTATAACTGTGTTATAATGACACAGCAGTATAATAACTCAGTAATAACACATTTAATACACACACACAGTAACGTTTCCAACTGGCAAAGCATGCTGGGAAATCCCTGCCCCCCTTAACATGGCCCCAACGTTACACTGCCCCCCGATGGACTGATTTCTGTCCCCAGAAAATTCAAAGTCCACTTTCAGAAATCCAACGCGAGCCAGCCCGGTGCTGGGGCGGCACGCACGGGCCATCCAGTGTCCATCTGAGTCTCGGTCGGAGTATCTGGTTTGGGTAGGGTTCCGGTTCGGCCACCAGCAGGCGGATAGACACATCTGACAGCCTCTGTAGGACCACGCACGGTCCCTTCCCTGGCAGTGGGAGTCCCATGCCCGCTCCGGCCGACTCCCACCGCTGCCAGGTCTCCCAGGCGGCCGCTGGCCCGCGTCCATACGTCCAGCCCTTGCCGCGCCTGGAAAATGGCCGGATCTTCATCCTGCTCGCTCCGCTGCTGCGCCGAGGGCCTCCGTGACGTCACCGAAAGGGGAAGCATCTGCGGGTGGCGGTAGGACTACGCACAGTTCTTCCCCTGGCAGCGGGAGTCACGACTCCCACCGCTGCCAGGACCTCCCAGGCGGCTGCTGGCCCGTGTCCAGGTGTCCAGCCCCTGCCGAGCCCGGGAAAAGACCGGATCTGTCCTGCTCGCTCCGCTGCTGCTGCGCTCCAAAGGCCTCTGTGACGTCACCGCCGAGGGAAGCATCTGCAGGAGGCAGCCTTTTCCCCGTCCATGCCACCTCGCTCTAATTTAACGTCGGCGAGGGGCCAGTTTGTCGTGCGCTGCATGCGGGGCAGTACTGTGCGATGTACCCTGGCTCTGCGCAGCGGAAGCCCCCCTTTCCTCGCGTCGCCGCCGCTGTCTCCTCCATGCACACACTGCCGTGGTCTGCTGTAGCTCCTCCTCCCACTCGCTCTCAGCACGGCTGTTTCCTCCGATGACCAGTCGTTCAGCGCAGCAGCCAACTCGACCTGGGCCAGGTGGTCATCCAAAAGGTTCTCGCCGTTGTAGCAGGGAATCTTGGCCCGCTGCAGGATGGATGGGACGGTCACCTCCCGGTCGATCGCCGCTCCTAATTGCTCTGGAATCACCAGCCCGTCCTGCCCTGAAAAGGGCGGGAAACGGGGCTGGTTTGCTCTGCTCGGCCCGCTCTGCCTTGAAAAAGGCAGAGCAGTCCCGTCGGGTCCGCTGCTCCGTCCATCGCGGCGAGCCACTCCAGGGGCCGGCGTCTCAGCTCTACGCTCCGTTCCCAGCCGAGCGATGAACCGCTCCAGCCGCTGGACCTCCGCCTGGATCCTCATCTTGCTCCATCCCCACTCCTGACACCAGTGTGACGTTTGCGGGATTCACACAAAGAAGAGGAGCAAGATGGCTGTGACGAACAGGCTTTATTTACGCACCACCAACCCCAACTACTTCTGAGCACAGACAGGAGGGGAGGTCATTCTCCCAGACCTCCATTTCAATCATGGTTACACACACATGATACATCTTGCCCTAATCCTGCTAAACACTGCTGGGTCATTATAATGCAGTTATAATGACACAGCAGTATAATAACTCAGTAATAACACATTTAATACACACACACACACAGTAACGTTTCCAACTGGCAAAACATGCTGGGAAATCCCTGCCCCCCTTAACATGGCCCCGATGTTACACTATTGTCAGTCCCACTTGATTTTCCAGAGTGTCCTGAAAAAGAAAATAATCTGAGAAGTGAGAGTTTTGTAACAAAGGCAGTCATTTGATTCATTAATTTCAGTTCAACTTGGAGTCAAAGGTGAACATATTCTAGAGATGTCCACCAGGGGGTGGTGCTGAGCTGTGTATAATTTCCTAGTGACCGTAAAATGCACTTCCAAGAGTCTGTGATGTGTCAAAGATTGTGGAGGCATAAACCTGCCTGTGGGGAGTAAACTCCAGTTTATTTATGACAGCAACTAATCTATTCCTTGCACGGAATGGGATCCTTATTGTACCTTCTTAACAAAGGAATGTTGCCCCAGTGGTGGTCCCTAGATGAAGGAAAACAGTTCTTGACCAGGCTTTTTGAGTGAAGCAATTTCGTTAAGGAGAAGAGTAATTTTATTGATGACCCAAGGGAATGATGCTACAATATGTTTTGGCGGAAGACGTAACTCCCGACTAATCGAACGCGAGTTTTAAACCTAGCCCAAATACAAACAAATCGGCTTTTTCCAGGTCCATTTTTGCACACTTCGTACAAATTAAATACCATTTTGAACATCTTTCAATACAGAATATGGAAAAAAACGTCACCTCAGTTTTGATAATTTCCTCAAAGTGACTCATTTTGCCAGCACAGGTCACAATTATAAAGCAATGATGGCGCAAACAATTGTTGTAAAATATAATTTGAATGACATATTTTGAATGGAGAGGAGAGTCCGGCCGTTGGTCGAACCTCGGATTCAGGAGGAGCAATGTGGTTTTCGTCCTGGCCGTGGCACATCGGACCAGCTCTTTACCCTCTCGAGAATTCTTGAGGGTTCGTGGGAGTTTGCCCAACCAGTTTACATGTGTTTTGTGGACTTGGAGAAGGCATTTGACCGCGTCCCTCGTGGATTTTTGTGGGGGGTGCTTCGGGAGTATGGGGTATCGGGCTTGTTGTTACGAGCTATTCGGTCTCTGTACGACCGTTGTGAGAGTTTAGTTCGCATTGCCAACACTCGGTCGGAGTCATTCCCAGTGAGAGTTGGACTCCGCCAGGGCTGCCCTTTGTCACCGGTCCTGTTCATAATTTTTATGGACAGGATTTCTAGGCGCAGCCAGGGAATGGAGGGTGTCATGCTTGGTGACCACAGGATCTCATCTCTGTTGTTTGCAGATGATGTTGTCCTGTTGGCTTCATCCAGCAATGACCTACAGCTCTTGCTGGGACGGTTTGCCGCTGAGTGTGAAGCGGCTGGGATGAGAATCAGCACCTCCAAGTCCGAGTCCATGGTCCTCAGCCGGAAAAAGGTGGATTGTCCTCTCCGGGTTGGGGACAGGCTCCTGCCCCAAGTGGAGGAGTTTAAGTATCTTGGGGTCTTGTTCACGAGTGAGGGGAAAATGGAGCGAGAGATCGACAGACGGATTGGAGCAGCATCTGCAGTGATGCGGACGTTGTACCGGTCTGTTGTGGTGAAGAGGGAGCTTAGTTCTAAGGCAAAGCTGTCGATTTACCAGTCAATCTACGTTCCTACTCTCACCTATGGTCACGAGCTTTGGGTAATGACCGAAAGAACGAGATCGCGGATACAAGCGGCTGAAATGAGCTTTCTCCGTAGGATTGCTGGACTCACCCTCAGAGATAGGGTGAGGAGCTCAGTCATCCGGGAGAGGCTCAGAGTAGAACCGCTGCTCCTCCACATTGAAAGGAGTCAGTTGAGGTGGTATGGGCATCTGATTAGGATGCCTCCTGGACGCCTCCCACTTGAGGTGTTTCAGGCACGTCCCACTGGGAGGAGACCCCGGGGCAGACCCAGGACTCGGTGGAGAGACTATGTCTCCCAGCTAGTCTGGGAACGCCTTGGTATCCCCTCTGAAGAGCTGGAGCAGGTGGCTGGGGAGAGGGAAGTCTGGGCTTCTCTGCTTGAACTGCTGCCTCCGCGACCCGGACCTCCGGAAAAGCGGTAGAAGATGGATGGATGGATGGATGGATATTTTGAATTCTTTGTCTTTGAAGATTATCAACCTCTCTATCATCCCTGTTGAGAAAAATAAAGGGGAAAAGAGTGAGTTGTCCTGCATGTCCTTTGGGAAAATCCAGGCCTTTTACAAGTTTGGGTAGGGGTTAGAAAGAAAATTCAAATATAACTTGACAGTAACTTAATATTATAACTTAATATTGTGGTGGCTGGTGAAGAAATCAGTCCCCTCACACTCCGGGAGAACAAAGGGATTTCTCCCACGTGTTTTTTTTTTTTTTTTCTACAATCACAATTAACGTACATCGGCCGGGATCATGGGTCCCAAGAAAGCTCAGCAGACTGAGGAGGTGGACGACATTAAAAGAGCGCTGGACTTCTTGGTGGAAGAGATTTCTGCTGTTAAGCTGCAGCAAAGAAACATCCTGGACCTGGTCGAGGAGGTGAAAGCGCTGCGGATCCAGAACGCCGAGAAGGACAAGAGGCTGGCGTATCTGGAGAGCAGAGTGTCGGAACTGGAGCAGAACACTCGGGTGAACGACGTGATCATCACGGGGCTCCATATTAAACCACGATCGTACGCGCGAGCGGTGGCCGCGGACAGCGGAGGGAGGCTCGACGCGCTGGAAGACGAATCCACGGAGCAACAAGTGGCGGCCTTCATGCAGTCCAAAGGAATCCAGCTGGACTGTAACACCATAGAGACCTGCCACCCTCTGCCCAGGAAAAACGGTGACAAACCGGCTGTGATCATGAGGTTTGTCAACAGAAAACACAAGACTGCGCTGTTAAAACAAGGTAGGAAACTGAAAGGAACGAACATTTACATAAACGAGCACCTCACAAAAGAAAACGCAGAAATAGCCAGAAAAGCAAGATACCTGAGAAAGCAGAAAAAGATTCAAAACACCTGGACATCAAACTGTAAAATATACATCAAATTAAACGGATTACCTGAAGAAGCCAAGGTCATTAACATCCGTAATATTATAGAACTGGACAAATATCAATGAATGTTATGAACTGGAGTCACAGCAACAACAGACAACTGTAGGACACTGAAGGGATATACTCATCTGCTACAAGACATTTAACAACATGAAACAAAAGATCAACAAACAGGAACAACAGGAACTGAAAGTTTTTGAATATACAGATCACAACCCACAGGACGTAGAATATAACATAGACCCTGATAATAATTTATTTAGCTCCATCAATAATAACTGTAGTTACTACACGGATGAACAGTTTAACACAATGGTCACATCTGATTTCAATATTTCTATGATCCACTTCAACAGCAGAAGTCTCTATGCCAACTTTAATAACATTAAAGATTATATACATCAGTTTAAAGAGCCATTCAATATTGTGGCAATATCAGAGACGTGGCTCAGTGAAGAAAAAGGAGTGGATTTTACCATGGATGGCTATGAATTAAATTATATAAATAGAAAAGTGAAAAAAGGAGGAGGAGTTGCAATTTATGTTGACAAGAGCTTGAAATCCAAGGTTGTTGAAAATCTGTCAGTAACTGTGGATGATTTATTTGAATGTATTACAATAGAAATCTGTCTGGACAATGTGAAGAATATAGTAGTGAGCTGTGTATATAGAACACCTGGATCAAACATTGACTTATTTAAGGACTGGATGGAAAAATGTATGCAAAACTAACTCATAAAGTTATGTTCATCTGTGGGGATTTCAATATAGATCTGATGAATTCAAAACAACGTAGTTTGACAGAAGAATTTATCAACACAATGTACAGTATGGGCTTACATCCAACAATTACCGGACCTAGCAGAATCACGTCACACAGTGCCACACTAATAGATAACATATTCACAAACATTATGGAAAATAATATCAGGAGTGGGCTTTTATTGAATGATATCAGTGACCACCTGCCGATTTTTGTTGTCTATCAATGTGATTATAGGAAGAAAAAGTATACCAAAAATATTAAATATAAAAGAATAAGAACCGAAGAATCTATGTATTTACTGACAAAGGAATTATTAATACAAGATTGGAAGACAGTTTATGATGAAAATGATATAAATAAGGCATATGATAAATTTTTACAAATATTTCAATCATTGTACAATAAAAACTGTCCTATAAAACAATACAGTGACAGACAACAAAAAAAAATATTCCTTGGGTCACCAAGGGGTTAATAAATGCATGTAAAAAGAAGAATACATTATATAAACAATTCATTAAGTGCAGAACAGTGGAGGCTGAGATCAAATATAAAAGATATAAAAATAAGCTTACTAATATAATGAGGACCTGTAAGAAAGAATATTACAACAGAATATTAGAGGATAATAAAAATAACTTAAGAGGAATATGGCAAGTACTCAATGGGATTATTAGTAATCGACCTAAGAATGCTAATTATCCAGAATATTTTATCGAAAATGGCAATTTGATAAATAATATGGAGGATGTGGTCAGTGGTTTCAATAAATTTTTTGTAAACGTTGGTCCTGAATTAGCAAAATCAGTAGTGACAACAGAAACAAACAACAGTGGTTCTGTAAATGAAATAGAAGATAGAAATCCAAACACAATCTTTTTGGGTGCAGTTACTGAAAAGGAAATTATCGAGACTGTGAGTAAATTTAAGAACAAAAAATCAACGGACTGGAATAAAATTGACATGACAATAGTGAAAAAAGTAATTGAAGGAATTGTTAAGCCACTCACCCACATCTGTAACCTGTCATTTCAAACTGGTAAATTTCCAAACAAAATGAAAATAGCAAAAGTAATACCTCTATACAAAACAGGAGACAGTCATTGTTTCACAAATTACAGGCCAGTCTCTTTACTCTCACAATTCTCCAAAATACTTGAAAAAATCTTCACTAAGAGACTGGATGATTTCATTGAAAAACACAACCTCCTTACAGACAGCCAGTATGGTTTTAGAGCAGATAGCACTGATCGAACTTGTAGAAGAAATTACTAGTTGTATAGATAAAAAAAAGTTTGCTATTGGAGTATTTATAGATTTAAAGAAAGCTTTTGACACCATTGACCACAGAATACTACTAAGGAAACTGGAAAGGTATGGGATAAGAGGGGTTGGACTGAGTTGGGTGGAAAGTTATTTAAGTAACAGACAACAATTTGTACAAATTGGTGAGCACAAATCACCCTTCATGGACATCACTTGTGGTGTGCCCCAGGGGTCAGTTTTGGGACCCAAACTCTTTATTTTGTATATAAATGACATATGCCAAGTATCAAAAATTCTGAAATTTATTTTGTTTGCGGATGACACAAATATCCTTTGCACTGGTGAGAATTTGCAGCAGGTTTTAGAGGTGGTCACAACTGAAATGAAAAAGTTAACGCAGTGGTTCAACAAAAATAAATGATCTCTAAATCTAAAAAAACCCCCAAAGATTATGTTGTTTGGAAATTATAAAATAAATCATGAAATAATGGTAACGATAGATGATACCAGAATAGAAACAGTACAGGAAAATAAGTTTCTGGGGGTGACGCTAGACAATAAAATCTGCTGGAAACCTCACATCAGTCACATCCGGGCCAAGTTGGCAAAATGTATAGGCATACTGGGGAAGACAAGACACATCTTGGACTATAAATCATTGGTGTTACTGTACAATTCACTGTTTCTACCTTATCTTAACTACTGTGTAGAAGTCTGGGGAAACACCTACAAGACCAACCTACAGTCAATATGCACATTACAAAAAAGAGCTATAAGGATAATAAATAATGTAGGATATAGAGACCATACCAATTCGTTGTTTTTAAAGTCACATGTCATAAAGTTCATTGATTTAGTTAAATTTAAGACAGCACAAGTCATGTACAGGGCAATTAATAATCAACTCCCAACTAATATACAAAAATATTTAAAAAAAGAGACAATGATCATAATTTGAGAGGAGACTTAAACTTTACAAAACCCAAGATACGAACAACCAAGAAAAGTATGTGCATATCTGTCTATGGGGTGGATTTGTGGAACAGTCTGGAGCCGGAACTGAAACTATGTACAAACAGAAATCAATTCAAAAAGAGGTACAAACATTATTTGCTGAAAGGATATATGTTAGAAGGGTAGTATTTATATGTACGATTCACTATGCTCACTCTGGGACACTATGGAATAGTGGGTGGGACAGCACTGTGTATATCTTTGTTGTTTGAGGCTGGTTTTGATGTATGGACATCAATGTATGCTAGGATGGATGGGTGTTAATGTTGGTATGTACAAAATATAGTTAACTGTTTACTTGGGGTCTTAAATGTGGTAGTTTGTATATAATTCACATGAGTGTATTTATGGAAAAGAGGAGATGGAATTAATAAGTGTTCACTTCTTCCTTCTCCCTTTTGAACACTGTATACTGTTACTTTATTGCGTTTGTCATTTGTTTTGTTTTTGTTATACTTTTTTGTTCGAAATAAAGTATCTATCTATCTATCTATCTATCATCTATCTATCTATCTATCTAAAGCAACTGACTCAACACAAAGGAATTGTAATTTCCTGGATGTGTTTCCACTCAAGATGACTGAAGAACTATTTGGGAAAACTGTGAAGCAATTAAAGCAAGAGCGAACCTTGACTAAAGGTGGTTTCACCAAAATGGCAAACTTCCTAAGTAGAGCAGCACGGAACATGACAGAGCCTGAATTATGGGAAGAATTCAAGAAGTTCACAGCTCAAGCTAGAAATCTCAGTGAGACAAATGAAGACTACAGAATTGGCTTACTAGCAGACATTGAAGATGGAACAGATGAAGAAGCAAAACTTGACAAGCAGCAGGAGGCTGATGTGAAGCTTGACTGGATGAACTGAGGGGAATAGTACAAACTAATTTATGGTCAAGATATGGTCACGAACTGAGAGCTGTGATTCCAGAAGTAGAAAGAGTTTGTGATGCTGCTGCTGCGCTACCTGTCTCTGTCTAAATCAGGATGGATATGAAATTCAGCTGATTCTCAGTGGGAGGCTAGTCCAGGAGGCAGCAAAAACTCTTAACAGCTTGGGAAATGTGGATTCCTGAAACAGAAAAGTCTGCGCTTAAAGGGAGCGTGAAGGACTTAAAAGCAATGGAAAATAAACTTGAATCAGGAAGAGGAGAGTTTGCTATTGCATAAAATATTGCAGAGGAGGGAAAGGGTACAACACTGACGGCAGTATCAAACATGGCAGCCTTACCAGCTGGCCTGACCGCACCCATTGTGAAAATAAAGCCAACTAGTCTGCCCAAGTTTCACAGTTGCAAAAGCAATTTCCATAGGTGGAGGAAGGATTGGAAGAGCCTGCAAATCCAGGGAAAACCAACTGGCTCAGTAGAAGCAAAGATGCAACTTTTAGAAAGTGTGGATGAGAAAATCTTCAGAAACCTTTGCTTTTCCATATACAGCACTGCTGAAGATATGTTCAGAGTTCTTAAAAATATGGAAATAAAACCACAATTACCCTTGAAATAATAGAACTACAGAAAATTCCTCCTTTGAGAGCAAATCAACCAAGGAAGGTAATTGAGATGATTCAGACTGTAGAGAAAGCGCATGTTGACCTCACCGAACTTGGATATACAAGTGCCATAAAGAACCCCCTGGTGACCAAATCCCTAGAGCGTAAGCTACCAGACACAATAAAGAAGGACTGGCTTGTCTTCATGGTCAACCCTGACAATGCTGTCACACCTGACAATCATTTTGACAATCGCCTCAAATTCCTAAAAATGCAGGAGGAAATTCTGGAAAAACTAGAGCAGCTTGGAGTCACTGAAAAGTCAGAAACAGAAGAGAAGAAATTTGAACAGAAATGTGCCTACACTCAATCCACAAAGAAAAGCCCAGGATGTATTGTCTGTGGAGATGAGTGGTGCAATGATAAAGTCTTCGTTTGCAAATGTTTCAAGGAACTAAAGCTGGGTGAAAAATTGAATATTGTCAAGAAACTAGAAGCATGTCAAAAGTGTTTGGGATCCCATAAGGGAGAAGATGACTGTAAAGACATTTGCCGGTGCAGGAACAGAGAGTGCAAGAAGGGGATGTCACCCAGTCACCATTACTTTCTCTGGCCAAGAAAGATCTTAAGCAGGAGTGAAATGGACAAAGCTGATAAAGAGGTCTGGAAAGATTATAAGCTGACAGAGGAACAACAACGATTCCTTGCTGAGCTCACTCCAGAAATGGCTAATAAATGTAGAAGGGCTTTCACCAACATGACTACAAATAGCAACAGCACCGAGAAAGATGAGCTGGGACTGGTGAAATCAAGTGGATTGGAAGACCTACAGTACCCATCATATTAATGTAACTAGAAGTGACAGCGAATGCAGGAGAAAAAAATTGGGACTGATAAATTTAGCATCAGACACCAACTACATTACACACAGAGCTGCGACAAAATTGAGACCGAGGAGTGAAGTGATCATGCTGGTCATCCATGGTGTGGGAGGAGGAATGGCTATAAAGGTCGAGACCAGAAAATATCTTCTCAAAGTAAGTGCTAAAACATCAAGAGGCACAGAGAAAGCTCATGAACTTGTTTGCTATGGTCAAAATGAAATAGCCAAAGTCCAAAGATTGATCAGACCTTACCAACTTTTGAAAAGGCCAGAAACTATTGACCTTCTAATCAGTCATTGAGAAGGTAGACTTGTACCACAAAGAGTAAAGACAGTTGGAGACCTTGTTTTGTGGGAGAGCCCTCTGGGAAAGATGGTAGGTAGAGCTCATCCTAATCTCTTTGATGATGTGGATATAACAGCACCCAGGTCTGAAACCCACTTTGCTCACTCTATGAGAACAGCTGCAGTTAGATATGAAGAAATTGTTGAAATGCCAGAGAGGTGGGCTCAAACCAACAGTACACTTGCTGG
This sequence comes from Pholidichthys leucotaenia, assembly GCA_020510985.1. Taxonomy (NCBI): domain Eukaryota; kingdom Metazoa; phylum Chordata; class Actinopteri; order Cichliformes; family Pholidichthyidae; genus Pholidichthys; species Pholidichthys leucotaenia. The sequence goes on along the minus strand of CM035837.1, from coordinate 125,294,161 downwards.
CAGAGATTTCCTGGACTGGTGGAAATGCGACAGCATTGGCACAGCTTGTGAACCAAAGTGTGGTGGATGTCCCTGTGGTAAAATCAACCCGGAGGTAAGGAAATGACTCTTGCTGAAGAAAAAGAACTTGAACTTATAAAGCAATGTCTCACCTATGTTGAAGCAGATGCCCACAGTGATGCTCCACACTGGGACGCAAAATATCCCTGGGTTTAGCATCCATTATCACTTCCCAATAATAGGAGTGGGGTTGAAGCAACTTTTCTGCAGACAGAAAAATAACTGGAGAGTCTGAATGGAAGGAGGCATACAATGGTGTGAAAAAATGTTTGCCCCCTTCCTGATTTCTCATTTTTTTGTATGTTTGTCACACTTAAATGTTTCTGATTAAACAAATAAAAATATTAGACAAAGATAACACAAGTAAACACAAAATCCAGTTTTTAAATGAAGGTGTTTATTATTAAGGGGAAAAAAATCCAAACCTACATTGTCCTGTGTGAAAAGTGATTGCCTCCGAAACCTAATAACAGGTTGGGCCACCTTTAGCAACAACTGCAATCAAGCATTTGCAGTAACTGGCAGTGAGTCTTTTACAGTGCTGTGGAGGAATTTTGTCCCACTCATCTTTGCAGAATTGTTGTAATTCAGCTACATTGGAGGGTTTTCGAGCATGAACCGCCTTTTTAAAGTCATGCCACAGCATCTCAATCAGATTCAGGTCAGGACTTTGACTAGGCCACTCTAAAGTCTTCATTTTGTTTTTCTTAAGCCATTCAGAGGTGGACTTTCTGGTGTGTTTTGGATCATTGTCCTGCTGCAGAACCCAAGTGCGCTTCAGCTTGAGGTCACGAACAGATGGCCAGACATTCTCCTTCAGGATTTTTTGGTAGACAGCAGAATTCATGGTTCCATTTACCACAGCAAGTGTTCCAGGTCTTGAAGCAGCAACACAGCTCCAGACCATCACACTACCACCGCCATATTTTATTGTTGGTATGATGTTCCTTTTTTGAAATGCTGTGTTACTTTTACGCCAGATGTAATTGGACATACACCTTAGCTTGGCACACACCTTGGCTGCACGGTGGCGCAGTGGTTTAGCACTGTGGCAGCACAGTTTTACCCTCGGCCGGGGGATCGCGGGGATCATGAGATTGTGGGTTCGATCCCAGCCCCCGACCAACAGTGAGCTGTGTGGAGTTTGCATGTTCTCCCCATGTTGCGCGGGTTTACTCCGGGATTTCTCCGGTTTCCTCCCGCACACCAAAAAAAACATGTAGGTTTAGGGCGCTCGCGCACGCAGCGACCAGCAGCCGGTGGCTTGTCACCAGACTGCAAACCAAGTCTACCTACGGGTACAAATAAGTAACAAAAAAAAAAAAAAAGATAACACAAGTAAACACAAAATCCAGTTTTTAAATGAAGGTGTTTATTATTAAGGGGAAAAAAATCCAAACCTACATGGCCCTGTGTGAAAAAGTGATTGCCCTCTAAACCTAATAACGGGTTGGGCCACCCTTAGCAGCAACAACTGCAATCAAGCGTTTGCGATAACTGGCAATTAGTCTTTTACAGTGCTGTGGAGGAATTCTGTCCCACTCATCTTTGCAGAATTGTTGTAATTCTGCCACACTGGAAGGTTTTCGAGCATGAACCGCCTTTTTAAGGCCATGCCACAGCATCTCAATCGGATTCAGGTCATGACTTTGACTAGGCCACTCCAAAGTCTTCATTTTGTTTTTCTTAAGCCATTCAGAGGTGGACTTGCTGGTGTGTTTTGGATTATTGTCCTGCTGCAGAACCCAAGTGCGCTTCACCTTGAGGTCACGAAGTTCAACTTTTGTCTCATCAGTCCAGAGTATTTTCCCAAAAGTCTTGTGGATTATCAAGATGTTTCCTGGCAAAACTGAGTCGAGTCTTTATGTTCTTTTTGCTCAGCCAGCAGTGGTTTTTGTCTCAGAACTGTGCCATGCAGGCCATTTTTGCCCAGTTTCTTTCTTATGGTGGAGTCGTGGACACTGACCTTAACTGAGGCAAGTGAGGCTGCAGTTCTTTGGATGTTGTTGAGGGGTCATTTGTGCTCTCTTGGATGAGTTGTCGCTGCACTCTTAGGGTAATTTTGGTCGGCCAGTCACTCCAGGGAAGGTTCACCACTGTTCCATGTTTTCGCCATTTGTGGATAATGGCTCTCACTGTGGTTCACTGGTGTCCCAAAGCTTTAGAAATGGCTTTATAACCTTATCCAGACTGATAGAGCTCAATTACTTTGTTTCTCATTTGTTCCTGTATTTCTTTGGATTGCAGCATGATGTCTAGCTTTTGAGGATCTTTTGGTCTACTTCACTTTGTCAGGCAGGTCTTATTTAAATGATTTCTTGATTGAGAACAGGTGTGGCAGTAATCAGACCTGGGTGTGGCTAGAGAAATTGAACTCAGCTTTCCAGAGATGTGATAAACTACAGTTAATTTATGTTTTAACAGGATGGGGGGGGGGCAATCACTTTTTCACACATGGCCATGTAGGTTTGGATTTTTGTTTACCCTTAATAAACACCTTCATTTAAAAAATGCATTTTGTGTTTACTTGTGTTATCATTGTCTAACATTTAAATTTGTTTGATGATCTGAAACATTTTAGTGTGACAAACAAACAAAAAAATCAGGAAGGGGGCAGACACTTTTTCACACCACTGTATGTTCTTTTTGCTCAGCAGTTGTTTTCGTCTTGGAACTGTGCCATGCAGGCCATTTTTGCCCAGTGTCTTTCTTATGGTGGAGTCATGAACACTGACCTTAACTGAGGCAAGTGAGGTCTGCAGTTCTTTGGATGTTGTTGTGGGTTTTTTTGTGACCTCTTGGATGAGTCGTCGCTGCGCTCTTGGGGTAATTTTGGTCGTCCGGCCACTCCTGGGAAGGTTCACCACTGTTCCATGTTTTCACCATTTGTGGATAATGATTCTCACTGTGGTTCGCTGGAGTCCCAAACCTTTAGAAATGGCTTTATAACTTTTCCTGACTGATAAATCTCAATTACTTTGTTTCTCATTTGTTCCTGAATTTCTTTGGATCGCAGCATGATGTCTAGCTTTTGAGGGTCTTTTGGTATACTTCACTTCTTCTTCTTCTTCGTTTAGATTTTTGGCAGTTGGTAACCAGCTTACAGGTGCATTACCACCACCTACCAGGTTAAACTCATTGTTAGGCAGGTCCTATTTATGTGATCCTCAGCTTTCCAAAGATGGTGATAAACCACAGTTAATTTATGTTTTAACGGGGGGGGGGGGTTGCTTTTTCACACAGGGCCATGTAGGTTTGGAATTTTTTTTACCCATAATAATAAACACCTTTATTTAAAAACTGCATTTTGTGTTTACTTGTGCTATCTTTGTCTAATATTTAAATTTGTTTGATGATCTGAAACATTTAAGTGTGACAAACATACAAAAAATGAGAAGTCAGGAAGGGGGCAAACACTTTTTCACACCACCCTTGTCAGTTCCAGGGGTATGGAACTGCCGCCCTAAGGGAGCTTTCACAACTAACCTGTTTGGTCCAGGGTTTTGGACTTCTCAGTTTGGTTCAGACAACAATTTTATGTGTGAAAGCTCCTTCAAACCAGGGTCTGCACCAAAGAGCCAAAATTTGGTTTGGCAAAGAGAGGTGATGTTGGTCCAAATCAAATTGAACCTTGGTTCGGTTCGTTTAGAGTGTGAAAGCAGTTTTCAGAAAGGTTCAGACTTTCAGATCAAACATGGGAAGTTAAGGCAGCTGAAAAGAGGCAAAATAAGCCTCGGTATGACTTGGAGAGAGGAAGAGCTCCAGATTTTAATTTAAATATGGTTCGTTATTAGCGACATAAATCGTCAGTTCTTCTTCTTTTAGATTTGATTGGTGGTTGGCAACCAGCGTACAGGTGCATTACCGCCACATACTTCACTTTATATCACTCCTCTTCTTCTCGATCTATATCTTCGAACAACTCCCCATGTGTGGGAAAAAAAAACCCCACCCATCCCTGGACTGTGTCCGAGGTGCGGCTGTCCGGTGCTCCATTGACCAAGGAGTTCTTCTTTTCGATTTGATTGGCAGTTGGCAACCAGCTTACAGGCGCATTACCGCCACTGACTTGATTGTCATCACTCTACATCTTTGTATAAGGAGTTCTGAACAACTCGTTATGTGTGAAAAAATTATCCGTCCTTGGACTGTGTCCGAGTTGCGGCCGTCCAGTGCTTGTCAGTGTCCTACTTCTTCTGTCATCCAGCTTATGTCTTCTCCTTCTTCTTTTAGATTTTCACCAAGTTCTTCTTCTTCTTTACATTTGATTGGCAGTTGGCAACCAGGTTACAGGTGCATTACTGTCACTGACTTGATTATCATCACTCTTTATCTTTATATAAGGAGTTCTTATAAGGAGTTCATCACTTTACTCTATATATAATTCAAGAAGTCTCTGTGTGTGTGTCTCTGCTTCTTCTTTCTTTTTTTCTTTTTTGAGAATTGATTGGCGGCTTGCAACCAGCCCACAGGTGCATTACCACCACTGACTTGACCATCACCACTCTATATCTTCATACAAGGAGCTGTTATAAGGGGTTCTGAACAGTCGTCGTCTTCTTCTTCCTTTAGACCTGACCGGTGGCTGGCAACCAGCCCACAGGTTCACCACTGCCACGTACTTCACTCTGTATCATCACTCTATCTGGTCAAGAGCTGTAGTCCGTATCTGCATCTCATCTCATTCTTCTTCTTTTTCTAGACCCGATTGGCGGCTGATCCACCAGCCCATGACATCCGCAAACTCAAAGATCCCCCACCCAACAAGTCCCCAACTGCCTCCCAATGCAGCCCCCCCAATGCCAAGACACTTCTTCGCTGCCTCCACAACGATCCCGATCCTCTCTGCTCTCCTGGAAGTCCATGCAGCGCAGTTCATCACATCTACCACAAATAAGACAAAATTATTTTCCTTCAAAACCAGAGTATCTTCCTTAATTCTACTGCATGCACTGCAAGCCTGCACACTTTCCCTGTTTGAGTCCACTCCCACTTTTTTAGCTGGCACCTTTTTTGCAGCTTCTGCATATGTTAATCCCTGGAAGACTTTTATCTGCTGGATTTCTGCTGCTCTTTTGCTGGCTTCACAACCTCGATATGCAGAGCTATGTTCACCACCGCAGTTACAGCACTTTAATTTGGCTCCTCTTTCACAGTTGCCATATTCATGTTCACTGGAGCATCTGGCACATCGTTGTCTACCTTTGCATATCACTGCTACATGACCAAACGTTTGACATTTGAAACATCTGAGTGGAGGAGGAACGTAAAGTCTAACTTCTTCTTCTTTTAGATTTGATTGGCGGTTGGCAACCAGCTTAGAGGTGCATTACTGCTACATACTTAACTTTATATCACTCTTCTTCTAGATCTGATTGCCAGCTGGCAACCCACCAAGGAGTTCTTTTTCTTCTTCTTTTAGATTTGATTGGCAGCTGGCAACTAGTTTACAGGTGCATTACCGCCACGTACTTCACTCTATATCATCACTGTATATATCTTGGCCGTAACCACTCCTGATTGACAAATCTTCTTCTAGATTTGATTGGCGATTGGCAACCAGCTTACAGTTGCACCACCGCCACCCATCAGGCTGGAGAGTGGACAAGAGAATGGCAGGGAAAAAAAAATATTCTTTTAATTAATCCAGTTGCACTTAAATATCTAAATAGACCCATATATATTTCTCTGACTGAAGTTCCCAAACATGCTCTCCAAAACAAAACTCAAATTAGCACCCTCCATTACTGCAATCAGATGTTTCCTTTGTTCCTGGCATCACTGACATTCCAACAAAACGTGCTGAACTGTTTCCGGAGAACCACAATGTGGACAGCTGCCAGTTGGGTGTTTACCTATTCTATTTAGCGTCTGGTTTAAAGTAGTGTGTCCTATTCTTAATCGGGTGATGAGTATCTCTTCTTTCCTGTTTCTGCCAACTCCCATTCCAGAGTCCACTCGCTTTTGAATCGTTCCACTAGATTGTCTTCTTCTTCTTCTTTTAGATTTGATTGGCGGTTGGCAACCAGCCTACAGGTGCATTACCGCCACGTACTTGGTGTTATTCACAACATTATAAGTTGAGGGAGAAGCTGGGTCAGCTGTTTGATCTGTCCACACAGTTCATCTTCTTTCAGATTTGATTGGCGGTTGGCAACCAGCTTACAGGTGCATTGCCGCCACGTACTTCACTCTATATCATCACTCTATCTGGTCAGGAGCTGTAGTCTTATCGTCATTGCTGTGTCCAATTGAACCTCAACTCTATCTTCAGACATCACTCTTCTTCGTCTCCTCGTACTTCACTCTATATCATCATTCTATCTGGTCAGGAGCTGTAGTCCTTCTATCATCATTGCTGTATCCAATCAAACCTCAACTCTTTCTTGAGACATCACTCTTCTTCTTCTTTCTTCTTCTTTTAGATTTGATTGGCGGTTGGCAACCAGCTTACAGGTGCATTACCGCCACTGACTAGATTATCATCACTCTGTATCTTTGTATAAGTGAGTTCTGAACAACACCTTATGTGTGAAAAAATTATCCGTCCTTGGACTGTGTCCTGGACTGGTCCTACTGCCACTATGCCCGGTGTCTTCTTCTCCTCGTACTTCACTCTATATCATCACTTCACTCAATATCATCACTCTACACATCTTGGCCATGGCAACTGCCACGGCCTCTTGGCAATGTTGACTACTTCTTCTTTTAGATTTGATTGGCGGTTGGCAACCAGCTTACAGGTGCATTACCACCACTAACTTGATTATTGTCACCCTATATCTTTGTATAAGAAGTTCTGAACAACTCCTTATGTGTGAAAAAATTATGCGTCCTTGGACTGTGTCCGAGGTGTGGGTGTCTAAACTGCCTGCAGACATTTCATCACTCTATATATAATTCAAGAAATCACAGTATGTCTGTGTGTCTGTCTGTGTGTCACAACCATAGGACTCGCTTAAAGATCATAGCATCGCCTATGATGTTCCTATGATGTCTACATGATGTCTATATGATGTCATATAGACAACAAAAGATCAAAGGCAGCCTTCACTCACGATCATAGGACTCGCTATGACATCATCAAAGATCATAGGACTTGCAATGTCACAATCATAGGACTCGCTAAAAGATTGTAGGACTTGCTATGACATCATCAAAGATCAAAGACAAGCTTCACTTATGATCATAGGACTGTCATATAGACATCATAGGCACATCATAGGCTCAGTGATGCCTGATGTCATAGCTGACATCCTCAAACCCTGTCTGTCACGATCATTCTTCTTCTTCTTTTAGATTTGATTGGCAGTTGGCAACCAGCTTACAGGTGCATTACTGCCATATACTTCATTCTATATCATCACTCCATCTGGTCAGGAGCATCATGTCACGATCATAGTACTCGCTAAAAGATCATAGGACTTGCTATGAGATCAAAGGCAGGCATCTTCTTCTTTTAGATTTGATTGGCAGTTGGCAACCAGCTTACAGGTGCATTACCACCACGTACTTCACTCTATATCATCACTCTATTTGGTCAGGAGCTGGAGTCCTTCTATCATCATTGCTGTGTTCAATCGAACCTCAACTCTATCTTCAGACGCCACTCTTCTTTGTCTCCTCGTACTTCACTCCATATCATCACTCCATCTGGTCAGGAGCTGTAGTCCTATCATCATTGCTGTGTCCAATCGAACCTCAACTCTATCTTCAGACATCACTCTTCTTCGTCTCCTTGTACTTTACTCTATATCATCAGTTCACTCTATATCATCACTCTACACATCTTGGCTGTGGCATAGATTTGATCGGCGGTTGGCAACCAGCCCACAGGTGCACCACCGCCACACACTTTGTCTGTCTTTCTGTGTGTCTGTTTACTCATAACTTTGTGACATGTTCCTCATAGCTTTGTGATGTTTTCCTCATAGCCTTGTGACGTTTTCCTCATAGTTTTGTGACATTTTCCTCATACAGTTAGGCCCAGAAATATTTGGACAGTGACACAATCTTCATGATTTGGGCTCTGCATGCCACCACATTGGATTTGAAATGAAACAACTACAACGGAATTGAAGTGCAGACTTTAAGGTTTAATTCAAGGGGTTGAACAAAAATATATGATTAAACATGTTGGAATTGTAGCTATTTTTATACAAACGCTCCTCATTTCAGGGGCTCAAAAGTAATTGGACAAATAAACATAACCCTAAGTAAAATGTTACTTTTCAATATTTTGTTGAGAATCCTTTGCAGGCAATGACTGCCTGAAGTCTGGAACCCATGGACATCACCAAACGCTGGGTTTCCTCCTTTGTGATGCTTTGCCAGGCCTTTACTGCAGCTGTCTTCAGTTGTTGCTTGTTTGTGGGTCTTTCTGCCTTAGATTTTGTCTTGAGCAAGTGAAATGCATGCTCGATTGGGTTGAGATCTGGTGATTGACTCGGCCATTGCAGAATATTCCACTTCGTTGCTTTAAAAAACTCCTGGGTTGCTTTTGCAGTATGTTTTGGATCATTGGTGAAGCACCGTCCAATCAACTTTGCTGCATTTGGCTGAATCTGAGCAGAAAGTATATCCCTATACACTTCAGAATTCATCCGGCTGCTTCTGTCTTTTGTCACATCATCAATAAACACAAGTGACCCAGTGCCATTGGAAACCATGCATGCCCATGCCATCACACTGCCTCCACCATGTTTTACAGAAGATGTAGTGCTTTGGATCATGAGCTGTTCCAATTCTTCTCCAAACTTTCTTCTTCCTATCATTCTGGTACAGGTTGATCTTAGTCTCATCTGTCCAAAGAATGCTGTTGCAGAACTGGGCTGGCTTCTTCAGGTGTTTTTTTGGCAAAGTCAGTTGTGGCCTTTCTATTTTTGAGGCTGATTCATGGTTTGCACCTTGTGGTGAATCCTTTGTATTTACTCTCATGAAGTCTTCTCTTTATGGTAGACTTAGATACTGATACACCTACTTCCTGGAGAGTGTTCTTCACTTGAGTGGATGTTGTGAAGGGGTTGTTCTTCACCATGGAAAGGATTCTGCGATCATCCACCACTGTTGTTTTCCGTGGATGTCCAGGCCTTTTTGAGTTCCCAAGCTCACCAGTGCACTCTTTTTTTCTCAGAATGTACCAAACTGTTGATTTGGCCACTCCTAACATTTCTGCTATCTCTCTGATGGATTTCTTCTTTTTTTTCAGCCTCAGGATGGTCTGTTTCACCTCCATTGAGATCTCCTTTGACCGCATGTTGTGTGTTCACAGCAACAGCTTTCAAATGCAAACGCCACACCTGGAATCAACTCCAGACCTTTTAACTGCTTAATTGATGACAGGTTAACGAGGGAAGAGCCCATGCAGCCTTGTTATTTTTTTTTTTTGCAGCCTTCTGAGTCAATTGTGCAATTACTTTTGGTCCCTTGAAAAAGAGGCAGCTACGTATTAAAGAGCTGTAATTCCTAAACCCTTGCTCCAATTTGGATGTGAATACTCTCAAATTACAGCTGAGAGTCTGCACTTTAAGCCCATATTGATTATATAATTGTATCCTAAATATGTTTTCGTAAACAGCTAAAATAACAAAACTTGTGTCACTGTCCAAATATTTTTGGGCCTAACTGTAGCTTTGTGACATTTTCCTCCTAGCTTTGGGACATTTTCCTCCTAGCTTTGTGACGTTCTTCTTCTTTACTCTCGTATCTGTGGCTCATCTCATTCTTCTTCTTCTTCCTTTAGACTTGATTGGCGGTTGAGCCACCAGCCCATGATATCTTTGAACTTAAAGATCCCCCACTTAACAAGTCCTCAACTGCTTCCCAATGTAGCCCCTTAATGCCAAGATATTTTTCTGCTGCTTTCACAATGATTTTGATTTTTTCTGTTTTCTTGGAAGTCTGTGCAGTGCAGTTTATCACATCTACCACAAATAAGACAAAATTATTTTCCTTCAAAACCAGAGTATCTTCCTTAATTCTACTGCATGCACTGCAAGTCTGCACACTTTCCCTGTTCGAGTCCACTCCCACTTTTTTAGCTGGCACCTTTTTTGCAGCTTCTGCATATGTTAATCCCTGGAAGACTTTTATCTGCTGGATTTCTGCTGCTCTTTTGCTGGCTTCACAACCTCGATATGCAGAGCTATGTTCACCACCGCAGTTACAGCACTTTAATTTGGCTCCTCTTTCGCAGTTGCCATATTCATGTTCACTGGAGCATCTGGTGCATTGTTGTCTACCTTTGCATATCACTGCTACATGACCATACGTTTGACATTTGAATCATCTGAGTGGAGGAGGAACATAAAGTCTGACTTCATAGCTCATGTAGCCAATATACACCTTACTTGGCAGTCTTGTTTCATCAAATTTTAACATTACTGACAGATTATCACATTTTTCACCATTTCTATTGGCTTTCAGTCTCCATACCTCCATCACTTTTGCTCCAGTTAAGTTCCTCATTATTTCATCAGTTGAGACAGCCATTGAAATGCCCGATATCACTCCTCTCATTGCCTTATTTCCTTCCAGTACTGAACACTGCACATTTTTCCTTCCATCTTAGTGACTCTGATTGCTTTTCCTTGTTGAGCATTATCTTTACATGTAACCAGCAACGAACCACTACGAAGAACCCTTGCATTTAAAACTTCTCCAAGTAACCCATTAATTGCATTTGTGAGCTTAACTGGGTTCCACTCACAAAACAATGCCCCTTCCTGAGTAAGTTTAATGATTACCGTACTTTCCACTCCTTCTGTTCATTCCGGGATCATTCATCCTCAGATTCCTCAGCACTTGATAATGGTCTTGACTGAGTTTCTTGACGTCTACGTTTGCTTCTTTTAGACTCCACCGTGCTCCATACTTCCTCTTCTCTGCTTCCCACCTCCATTCCTCCTAGTTGAATTACATCCACTTCTTCCAGATTTTCAGGAGCTGTCCTCTTTTGCATCCTACCTCACTAAAATATCATAGGACTTGCTATGACATCATCAAAGATCAAAGGCAGCTATCACAGATCAAAGGCAGTCATCACTGAATGAGTGGTGATGTCAAAGATTAAAGGCAGGTTTCACCATGGTTATTGTTGCCATGGTAACAGTAACTTTCTATTGGCATGCAGAAAGGGATAAGGACCTGTACTTATATAGTGCTTTTCTAGTCTCAAAGACCACTCAAAGCGCTTCACTAGCACTAACCCTCTACTCTGAGGGCCTATAGGAGACAAATATCTAGGGACAATTTAGAACAACCAATTAACCTAACATGCATGTCTTTGGATTGTGGGAGGAAACCAGAGCCCCCAGAGTAAACCCACACAGCACAGGGAGAACATGCAAACTCCACACAGAAAGGTTCCTACCCTTGCCAGCCTGGGGATTCGAACCTGGAACCTTCTAGCTGTAAGGCAACAGTGCTAACCACTGCACCACCAGAATGCTTGCTTACACTTGCTTTCCATGGGCATGCACCGGCATGCACAGGTATGCACTAGTAATAAAGATTTAGAAACTTACCATATATTTTTGGATGGGATGTGACAAGAGTAGTGAAAGATTGGAGGAGTAATGCCAAAATCATCACGGCTGATGGACAAACATAATACCTGGATAATATTCTAGTCTCATTAAACTAGTTTACTGACTAATATGATGGAGTCTGAACCAGTTTCCACTTAAAGTGTGGTTACCAATGTGTCCAGAGCTGCAGAAAACACCTCCGACAGTGAGTATCATGCTCACTAACTGCAGCGTCTGTGCTAACTACATATTGTAAACGTCATCATGACATTAATACGTCTGCACGTTATGTAAAGTTGTTTGTTCCACATGGATAAAGAGTGGTATGAAACCAAACCTAAAATGACCAAATACAGTATATACACAGTGTAACAAAATAAAAACTTCAGTCCGGACTTTGACGCAGACTTTCAGTGTGAAAGCGCCCTAAGTCTGCATCAGTCCACCCCATAGGACCTGTAATAGTATGTCAATAAGAAGTGGCAAAATGCCAGAGAAATCATGCATCCAGCAAACACATAAGATGAAGCTGATGCTAATGTTTGCTCTGATACACTCCACCACTCTCTGATTTTCAGCAGCTTGTGAATGCTCTGCTAGCTGTGATCATTCTGGTTCTAGAGGACTGAGGTGATGATATTGGTGGTCCTATCAGTGTTGTCAGGGAGGACAACCAATAGTGCCGTTGTGGTGAATTGAATTAAATTTTTTGAACACTTTTTAAACACCTGAACAATAAAAGAAATTCTTAGAAGCATGCTGTCGAATGTAGTAGTAGATTAGTTTATTTGACAGGGACAGTGCAATAAACATAGACAATTAATCAAAGACAATCAATCTGATGTGTTGCACATAGAGTGTATAGCTATTAGCTAATTTGCAACTCTTGTCCCTGGATGGGCTTTAGAAAAAAGAATCAAGATAAAAAATATACACAATAACCACATACATCAATGCAGAAAAATTATAAATACACAATTATAAATATTATAAATATTATAAATACACAAATATAACAGCCTGACTCACATTTAACATAAATATTATAAATATTATAAATACACAAATATAACAGCCTGACTCACATTTAACACATATAACATAACTCACATTTGCCTATTTCAGGCCTTCCTCCCTCCGTCACTCACTATAAACAAACACATTTATTCCTTCCCTTCATTCACTCTCACTTTGCAGACAATTAATTCATACATGAGTACATTCTTGTTTATTTTTCAGCCAGTTTTTAACATTTTTAGTGAATGTTTTAAAGTCCATTATTATTTTAATTTCATTTGGCATTGTGTTCCAGATGTGACTGCCCTTTATAGAGAAAGCTGTTTGTCCAAATGTGGTTCTGCGGTGGAATATTTTACAGTTATTGTTAACAGAACTCCTGGTGGCTCTGCTGCTGTCCTGTCTTTGGACGAAACCAGCAAGTGGCTCGGGTGCTGATTTATGGAAACATTTGAACGTTAATTTCAGAAGACAGAGGTCAATGAAGCTCTCAAAACTCAATAGGTTGTATTTTTTTAAAACATTACAGTGATGCCACCTAATGGGCTTTTTGTCCAAGATTTTTAGGGTTTGATTATATAATGAACCTATATGTCTTATTGTGGAAGGGGCTGCTTGAGCCCAGACTGTCAAACAGTATGATATATGAGAAAAAACCATAGAATGCATATACAGTGCAGCTGCTTCGTAAGGTATGTAATATCTAATTAATTTGCAGATGATGTTGTCCTGTTGGCTTCATCCAGCAATGACCTACAGCTCTTGCTGGGACGGTTTGCCGCTGAGTGTGAAGCGGCTGGGATGAGAATCAGCACCTCCAAGTCCGAGTCCATGGTCCTCAGCCGGAAAAAGGTGGATTGTCCTCTCCGGGTTGGGGACAGGCTCCTGCCCCAAGTGGAGGAGTTTAAGTATCTTGGGGTCTTGTTCACGAGTGAGGGGAAAATGGAGCGAGAGATCGACAGACGGATTGGAGCAGCATCTGCAGTGATGCGGACGTTGTACCGGTCTGTTGTGGTGAAGAGGGAGCTTAGTTCTAAGGCAAAGCTGTCGATTTACCAGTCAATCAGTCAATTTTTTTTTTTTTTTTTTTTTTTTTTTTTATTTTTTTTTCTCTCGGCGCCACACGAGTCGGCTGCCTTTTGCAACAGCGGCTCGATTCCGAGTCTTTTTCCCTTCCTCTCTCTTTTGATCCGTCTTTTTTTTTCACCCCACTTATATCACGGACACACAGATCGTCCTAAATGTCTCCTGAGCCGGTGGACGGAGCCACTGTCTATAGCAGGATACGATACAGCAGAGAACAGCTGCTAGCATTCAACCGCCACCCGGTCCCATTGGAAAAACTCGACATACCGAGTGAACTGAGGCGAAAACGCCGCGGCTGCCGGGCTGGAGTAAGGCGGAGGACAAAAAATATAAGGTACAGACCCTCCCTTCCATCTGTTGTCATGGGAAATGTACGGTCGATACTGGGAAAGTTAGATGAGCTAGCGGCTATCTCCCGTTATGATAGCACATACCGGGAGTGCTCTCTCCTTTTGTTTACTGAGACGTGGCTAACTGAACTAGCAGCAGATGCTAACATTGAGCTGGAGGGTTTTCACATGATACGAGCTGACCGAACACCAGACAGTGGCAAGGCTAGGGGCGGTGGAGTGATCATGTATGTTAACAACAACTGGTGCAGACCGGGACATATCACTGTTAAACAACGACACTGCAGCAAAGACATTGAGTTGCTAGCTGTTAGCATGAGGCCTACATATCTCCCGAGAGAACACTCACACGTGATCTGCATTGTTGTTTATGCAAATCCGACGGCGAACGCTGGGACAGCACGTGACGTCATCCATTCAGTAACCAGCAGGCTGCAGACAGAACACCCAGATGCTCTTCTCCTCATCTCAGGCGATTTCAACCATGTTTCACTGTCTCCCATTCTACCCACGTTCACCCAGTATGTCACATGCCACACTAGAGACAATAAAACACTGGATTTATTCTACGCAAACACTAAGGAGGCGTACACCTCATCACAACTACCCCCACTCGGGAGATCGGATCACAACTTGGTTCATCTCCGGCCGGTGTACAAACCCCTAGTGCACAGACAACCTCCGGCCATGCACACTGTGGAGTTATGGTCTGAGGAGACAATGGACACCCTAAAGGGCTGTTTTGAAGCCACCGCCTGGAAGCAGCTCTGCGATCCACATGGTGAGGACATCGATGGCCTCATTCACACCTTCACGGGCTACCTCAGCTTCTGTGTGGACAAATCCGTTCCCACCAAGACCATACGGCGTCACTCAAACAACAAACCCTGGATCAACCCTGAGATAAAAACACTTCTGAGAGAGAAGAAGAGGATCTTCAGGTCGGGGAACAGGGAGATGCTGAAGTCCGTACAGAGGGAGCTGAGGAGAAAGATCAGAGAAGGCAAGGACAGCTTCAGGAAGAAGATGGAGGACAAGCTGCAACAGAGCGACATCAGCGGGGTCTGGAGAAACCTCAAAACCATCTCGGGGCTCCAGAATACCTCCCCCCAGGCCACAGGGGGCAGGGAGTGGGCGAACAACCTGAATCTGTTTTTCAATAGATTTGACCAACCGCCCTCCCCCCTGACTGCACAACAACCACTGCTGCCTCTAAAGAAATCAAGTCCTGCTGCCCACTCCCCACTCTACCAACACCCCCCCACTCCCAACACACAGCCCCCCATCCTGACCCTGACCAGGACCCAGGTGAGGACGGAGCTGAGGAAGATCAAGGCGAGGAAGGCGCCGGGACCGGACGGCATCAGCGCAAAGCTCCTCAAGTCCTGTGCAGACCAGCTGTGTGGGATTGTGACGTATATCTTCAACATGAGCCTGAAACTGGGGAGGGTACCACAGCTGTGGAAAACATCTTGTGTGGTACCTGTACCAAAAACTTCCCACCCCAAAGACCTGAACAGCTACAGACCGGTGGCCTTGACGTCCCACTTGATGAAGACCCTGGAGAGACTGCTCCTTGCTCACCTCCGCCCCCTGGTGGAACCAGCGATGGATCCACTCCAGTTCGCCTACCAGCATGGCATTGGGGTGGAGGATGCGGTGATCTTCCTCCTTCACCGTTCTCTGTCCCACCTGGAGAAGCCCGGGAATATGGTGAGGATCATGTTCTTTGACTTCTCCAGTGCTTTCAACACCATCCAACCGATGATCCTGAAGGACAAGCTGCTGCGCGCAGGGGTGGACCAGCACCTGTCATCATGGATCCTGGACTACCTCACGAACCGGCCTCAGTTTGTGAGAACCCGGGACTGTGTGTCCGACACGATCATCAGTAGCACGGGGGCCCCCCAGGGAACGGTGCTGGCTCCCTTCCTGTTCACTCTTTATACTGCGGACTTCTCACACAACACAACACACTGCCATCTACAGAAGTTCTCTGATGACTCTGCGATCGTTGGCCTCATCTCCAATGGAGATGAAGCTGAGTACAGAGGGCTTATCCAGGACTTCGTGGACTGGTGCCATCGGAACTGCCTCCAGATCAACGCGAGGAAAACTAAGGAGCTGGTGGTGGACTGCCGCAGGCATGGGCAGCCCCTCACAGTACCAGTAAATATACAGGGAACAGACATCGAGATGGTGACATCCTATAAGTACCTGGGTATTCATCTGAACAATAAACTAGACTGGTCACACAATACTGATGCACTCTACAAGAAGGGACAGCGCAGGCTGTTCCTGCTGAGGAGACTCAGGTCTTTTGGTGTACAAGGGGCGCTGCTGAAGTCATTCTATGACACTGTGGTGGCATCAGCCATCACTTTTGGAGTGGTCTGCTGGGGCAGTGGCATTACTGCAGCAGATAGGAAGAGACTGAACAAACTGATTAAGAAAGCTAGCTCTGTCCTGGGGCAGCGCCTTGATCCGATGGAGGAGATGGGAGAGAGAAGGACGGTGGCTAAACTGTCGTCTCTGCTGGAGTCCGAGTTCCACCCTATGCAGGACATACTGAATGCACTGAGGAGCTCATTTAGCAGCAGACTACATCATCCCAGGTGCACAACCGAGAGGTTTCGTAGGTCCTTCCTACCAACGGCTGTCAGACTGTACAACCTAAGCAGGGCTGCTCGCAGAGATAGCAAAAAGACGTAACAAACTAATAGTTTTTTGAATGCAAAAGATGCAGTAGACTTACACAATGGTCCTCTCCGGCATACAACTAGGAACATACCGGTCGCTATGGAGGGTGAGAATATGTATGGGCACATAATCATACCATGTAGGATAACTAAGTAGACGGTTATGCTGTTTCATTCCATCTAGCAACAATGCTCTGCACTGTGTGTGTTTATATATTTGCATATTTATTCCATCTAGCTACAATGCTCCGTACTGTGGGTGTTTATATATTTATATATCTACATATTATTCCATCTAGCTACATTGCTCCGCACTGTGTGTGTTTATATACTTGCATATTTATTCCACCTAGCTGCTATGCTCCGTACTGTGGGTGTTTATATATTTACATATTTATTCCATCTAGCTACAATGCTCTGCACTGTGTGTTCATATATTCATATATTTATTCCATCCAGCTACAATGCTCTGCACTGTGTGTCTGTGTGTGTGTGTATATATATATATTTTATAGTAATACGTACATATGTTTATTAGCTGCTCTTGCTTGCTTGTTTTTTTTTTCTTGCCTTCTGATTGTTGCTCTGAGTGTTGCTATCCCTGTGCTGTTGCAATCCTGGAATTTCCCCGTTGTGGGACTAATAAAGGCTTATCTTATCTTATCTTATCTTAATCTACGTTCCTACTCTCACCTATGGTCACGAGCTTTGGGTAATGACCGAAAGAACGAGATCGCGGATACAAGCGGCTGAAATGAGCTTTCTCCGTAGGATTGCTGGACTCACCCTCAGAGATAGGGTGAGGAGCTCAGTCATCCGGGAGAGGCTCAGAGTAGAACCGCTGCTCCTCCACATTGAAAGGAGTCAGTTGAGGTGGTATGAGCATCTGATTAGGATGCCTCCTGGACGCCTCCCACTTGAGGTGTTTCAGGCACGTCCCACTGGGAGGAGACCCCGGGGCAGACCCAGGACTCGGTGGAGAGACTATGTCTCCCAGCTAGTCTGGGAACGCCTTGGTATCCCCTCTGAAGAGCTGGAGCAGGTGGCTGGGGAGAGGGAAGTCTGGGCTTCTCTGCTTGAACTGCTGCCTCCGCGACCCGGACCTCCGGAAAAGCGGTAGAAGATGGATGGATGGATGGATGGATGTTTTTGAAATTTTCTTTATATGAAGATGGCTGGAAGGGTTATGGACTTCTTTTTGACTAAATGGTTCGGGCCCCTTTGCACAGCATGGAGATCATTGAGCGATTGGGACAATTTTTGATCTTTGGGATCGTTTGGGAGATTCTTGTTTGTTTTAGACTGAGTCAAAACTTTGAGGAGACTGTATCGACTATGGAGACCACTGAAGATCATTGTTGGATCAAAAATTGGCCAGATCTCTCAACAATCTGTGAGCTCCACCCCTGTGTAAAGAGGGTATTACAATCGCTAGGAGTGATGAGAAGGTGAGGAGAAACTCAATCCATAATCCTAAATATTTATTTATTTAAGATGTATATCTGCATGCTGTAAAATCATTGCAATAATTTACTTTGACAATCCCAACACAGCTATTGTGACTGACTGTGTTTACAATTACTCATTGCGGCATTGTGAATAGATGTAGTGTATCCCATGCGTCAAACGTGTTGTAACCTGACAGTAAAGATTATCCCCTCATCCTGTATAGATGGCCTTTGGTTATTTTTATTACCCACATAACACAGACATCGACAGGCACTGAGTGTTTAAATGCGGCCGGGGAGTCTCACCAATGGCCACCGGTACTGAATTACAGCACAAAAGCTGCTCTATGAACAGAGTAGGACGGCACGAAGAGCGCAGTGTAGTAGCAGCACAGTGCAGTCAAAAAATAGCCACAAATGTGAGAAATAGGAGATGGGAAAGAAGAGAACGTTGTGCCGTTTAGATGTGATAATTATGCACGGATGCCAGGGACATGAAGATGAGTGTTGCTGGCTTCCATCTGTGCCCCTTCAGTGCCAGCTCTCCACAGTCACAGTGCAGAAACCAGCAGCAAATCTTATAGGACTGCACCCGGCTTTTTACACAATTTAGCCATTCTAATAGGACACGTGTCCACATCATAAACTTATTTTAGATTTCTGTTTTTAGTTTGTTAATCATGCCTTGACTACCAGTGCTTTCAGTGAAGTATGAAAAATGGGTCCCATTGTTAAAATAATCACTTTTATACGCTGGCCCAAAGAAAAAGTCACTGCCTGATTTTAACTTGGCAAATAAATCAGAGCCTTGCATTGGGTATTTACTGCAGTGATTAATGTTTCAGCTGGTAGCACGTTATTTAACCTGAACTGATGTAGTGAGTAGCTTCTCATTTCTTAATCAACCATGTTGGAAGACATGCCATGTGGTCAGGGAAAAGATGTTATCAGTTTCAGAAGGGTCAAATTATTGGCCTGCAGCAATCAAAGGAAACAGTTAAGAGGTTGGGTTAAGGATAGCAGTGAATCATCATCCTAGAGGGGGAAAAAAAGTGGTTGGAAAAAATACAAGAACACCAGATGTTGCTGAAAAATGAATGCAACTCTGGATGAAACGTTACATAAGCTTAATGAATTGATGCTGTGGTGGATATGTGCCATAATCGAACAAATGTCCAATGAAATATTAAAGGTGTATTTTTTTTCAGGCAGTTTAACTTTAAATGGCATTGTTGTATTTTGCAGAAATTAATGGAGACTGTTTTTCAGTGTTTCATTTATTATTTCTGAGGCATTTTTTGTGGTCTTGATTTAATCTGTACACAGATTTGCACAGGATAAAGTCAACATTTTCAGTATTTCATCAAATAAAATAATGTATCAGTTATTCAGCAGTTAGGAAACATGTACCCAGACATGTAAAGTATTATCGCACATTTTTGAGGAAAAAATAGAAGTGGTGGACTACAGGTAGAGCAGCCGCCCTACAGCTGGAAGGTTGTGGGTTCACGACTGGGTCATACCTAAGACCATATAAAAATGGTACTTCCTGCCTTCTAGTTTTGTGCTCAGCATAATGGAATGGAGGAATGAAAGTTGGTTGCAAAGCCACAGGGGGTGCACAAGCCAATGCGCTCCTTGTGCCGATCCCAAGCCTGGGTAAATGGGGAGGGTTGAGCCAGGAAAGGCATCAGATGTAAAATCCTTGCCAAATCAAATATGCGGATCATCTTGATATCAGGTGGTGGCGACCTTGAAAGGAAACGAAGATGTTGATTTTGGGGGAAAAAAAAACGAGTTCTGTTGTAAAGTGTATTACCAGAAAAATTGCTAATTGATATGGCCCTTTAACCACAACTCCCACTCTCCCCCTGTGACTCTCAAACAAAATACAGTCTGCAAGCAGATGTGAGTGGGACGTTCTGTCACATCCTCTTCTGATCGACAACTCGCCAAATTATTGCTCCTCTGCCTCCGTCACATTTGCATGCAGATGTGGGTACATTAAGGGAAGTAATGTTGACAAAGAGGGCTTTAAGTGAAGGAAATCATTCCTCCATGTCAACTTGATGTGTCTGCTCTCTTCAAGTGACATTAGGCAAGACAAATAACCCATGTCAGTTCCAGGGGTACGGAACTGACAAAATGGGATATTCAAAAAATAAGGATTTCTTTTGTGGTCGTAGATGCACTTCAAGATTTCCTGATTAAAAAATAACAGTAAACAAGACTTAAATCTAAATTAATCATCTCTAATATTATAAATAATGTTTGCATATTTTATGGTGTAAAAATTAGCTCCAATTTCTGTCACACTTGGCCATGTTTTTTGCAAAATTGGAAGAGCCACATATGTGACCTGATTGTGGGATACCTGGAGTAAGATGCTCACAGGAGCTGACAGGCTTCTGTCCACTGACACTTGAGGCTATATGGAAGTACTGCGTCTCCATAGGTTTGAATCAGATTGCTTCTATTTTTAGTTTCACGCATATCATTTTTGTGCTGATACAGCATTAGCCACGTAAGGAACCTACTGACTACATCTGCAGAGTCTACAGCTTACTCTGGGCTGAAGAAATGCTGTCATCAAGTTTGGTTATTATAACTGATTTTCAAAATGTATAAATGATGCTGTAGCCACACTGATGTTTAGTCAGTGATTTGACTAGAGCGGTGATCTGTAATCTTGGAAAGTGAAATATTTGACTCCCCCAAATTTGTATGGCACTACAAACCATACTTGCCCTAAAAATAAGGTACAACTATTGAGTATTGTAAATTGAGGTGTCACCATATCTTTATGTAAATTAATTTCTCTAAATATTCAGCTTTTTCTTGCAAATATTTTTCTTGTAAAATTGTACTTTTCCTTGTAAATTTGACTTTAACCTTTGAATTTAGATTTTGTACAAAATTTCATGCTTTTATCATGTACATTTTTGATTGCTTTTAACTACATTTGACCCATTTTCTCAAAATTACTGCAGTTTTTCTTAAATGCATTTTTTATGTCATGTGCACCCCTATGAGGCGCAGAGAGGACAGATCCAAGTGCAGGGTGTGTTGAAGACATTTATTCACAAAAAACAACATAAACGTCAAAGTGCCCACAGAACAAAAATGCACAACAAGAATAACTTACAGAAAAGGAGCCTCTGAGCAGGGGAGCGCTCAGGAGAAGAAAAACACTTCAGAGGCTGGAACCGTATGATGAAGAGAGGTGAATCACAGCTGAACCAATTTAACCACAACCAGAGAATCAGCAGTGCTTAAATATCGTATAGTTTAATGAGGCGCAGGTGCGGGCAGGCTACCGAATCAAACCAACTGCCCACAGCTGAGGTGACGGAAGGCAGTGGGCAGCTGGTGGGGAGTGTCTGGAGAAAGAGGGGAGTAACTGTCTCCAAACCAGAAAATCAACAAAACAGACCATATAATAATACTAATGACAACCAGACAGAACTTAGAATAAACATGAGTGTCTGAGCTCAGTAATACACGCTCAGACACATGACATTTATGTAAATTTGTGAGGATTTTCTCTCAATTTTGCAACCTCTTATTTATAACTGTTCTACTTTTTTCATCCAAAATTTTGAGCTTTTTCCTGGTAATTTTGTAACTTTTTTTTTTTTTTTTTTTTTTTTTAGCAAATTGGCAATTTATGACTTTTTTCTTTCTTGGTTTGTCAAACTCACTATTTATTATAGTCAAAAGGGCCACATGTGACTTACATTTGAGGTTACAGACCATTGTATTTATGCTTCAAGTTTGATGTTTTGACTAGCTTTATCAGTTTATATTACCTTGGTTCATAAAATGCATCCATGGACTGTATGCTTGCAATACCCATAAATAAATTCATTAATTCATTCATCTTGTTAACTGCTTAAACCCAGTTTATGCCTCTGCATCAAAGCAATGCCATTGCGATAGCACTGCCATGGACCACAGACCCACGTGCACCTCCCCAGAAATGTAACTACTCGTTGTGGCGATGCAGACCGCAAGACGTGTGATGTCTGCTTTGCCTCCTCCTACACATTTCCTGGTTCTTGTCTCTGCTTATTCACCACGGCACCACTTCCAAAAGGAGTCTGATAAACAGCAGTCTGAATTCAAAGAATATTGAGGAAGTTAGCAGATATGGAACATTTGTATGACTTGGCCTAATCCCATTAATTGTATAGATTGACAAATGATGGCAGTGGCGTTGGTCATACATACCTTTTTTTTTTCCCGGCATTTCAGTTTTTTTCTTCTCTTTTTTCTGTTGCAGCAATCTTATGAAAGGTTTCTTTTTTAAAACCTCTTGAGCACCAGAGCACCCAAAATTTGGGGCCCGATGTCACTGCTTATAGAAAATCTCATATTAAGACACGCTATGCTGCATCAACACAGTCATGTCTAGAGAACGGGGAAAGCTTTGACAATAAAGTTAAAACATCAACTTCGACCAACACAAAACACAACTGCAACATGAAGCAAATAAGTCATAAAATTGCAAAATTACACTGAAGTAATTAGATTTGTAATTAGATGGAGTGAAAGTTTGTTGTTACAAAAGTGAAACAAAATGATTCTGTCTGGTGGATTTTTTAGAAGAAACCCCAAAACAAGCAGAATTACATGGAATGAATATCTGTAGTGTTATATATATGAAATGTAATAATTTTTTTATTGTTTGGGAGCTGAGAAATCTAAAATATTTCTTCTCTTTTTCATTATGTCCGCATGAATTTTGGTGTAGGTGGTGGTTACATGCTCTGTTTTGATTTGCTAGAGGTTATGGGCTGCTACAGCATCATTCTGTGCCATCTTCATTTACTCTGACCCTGAAGCATATACAATGATTCTTACACCTCTAAAATAATCTCACAAGTGTTACCTTTGCTATGATACCAATAAGCCTTGTGGTTACTAAGATATAGTCACTTAATTTTGGGCATACTATTTTCGAGCAGGATTCACAAAAATAGGCCAGGAGCCAAAGAGATTTTAACATTTATTAGCTCCAGCTACATCACAGTCTGCTCTTGTCCATTGCTGTTCATTAAACAAATACACGACAAACACAAATCACTCTACACATCAGCAGAAACCCATTTTGACAACACAACAACACATTCAAACTACTGCACAAGTAAAAATTGCTAATAACGACATAGGCCGCAGGCATAGATTGTGACCCAGACCCCTGGATAGGTGGCTGAAGATGGATGGATGGATGGCTGCATAAAATAGTTTTGTCCCCCATTAATGAGGTAGCTTATGATGGTTGACTCATGCAGAGGTGTAAATATGTGCTATACAGTATCATTTTTCCTTTCTCTGTCCCCCCAGAGGCCACCAGAGAAATGTCGCTACGTGGTGGGCAGCGTCCTGTGTGAGGGTGAAGAGAAGCCAGATGAGGACCTCCAGAAGTTGTATGAGAAGTTTGGCTTTAAGGTGTTTTCTCTGCCAGAAGTGAGCCATGCTGTGACCACCAACTTTCCCTGCACCACCCCTTTGTCCCACATACTGGGACCTTACAGGGTGTACCCCGAACTTTCTTCTTACATTGAGGTACAGACATCAGTTTGCCTGTTAATGGTTTAAGTTGAGTGCTATTATTAGAAGTTCTTACTGCATTCCCTGCACGGCTTCCAGATAGACAAGCATGTGTCATTTTATGGAAGAAGAGGTTTCCTTCTTAACATTTATATTGCAGTCGCTGCCAATCATGTTTATCTGATTGTGTCTGCTGCTTGTCCAACTATGCTGAAGCAAGTGTTCTTTAATTTGTCATATGAGCACATGAGGTCTTTAAAGTGGATTAAGAATGGATGGAGTAGTAGAAATTGAAGGTACGCCCAAGTCCTGCAGCCCATATGCTGGCTCCATTTCCTCGGGACAAGCCTCAGAAAGCTATTGACATTTAGTGATGACATTTACACACATGGATTCATTTAGGGGCATCCCACTGCATGAATAATGCTCTTGATGCACTCGTGTGTGTGTGTGTGTGTGTGTGTGTGTGTGTGTGTGTGTGTGTGTGTGTGTGTGTGTGTGTGTGCGCGCGCGCGCATATCCATGCTGCCATGTCTGTTCACTGACTGATTTAAGCCTCTCACTTCACAGGAATGGGGAAAAAAATTCCAAAATGTTGCCTTTTTTTAACAGTTCCTTCATGGGGAGTGAAGCAGACTTCCTCTCTCGTATTAATGGAATTAGGCAATTATATGGACTTCACACATTAGGGTTCTATAACAGCAGGGGATGTACAGTGGATATAAAAAGTTTACACACCCCTGTTCAAATGCCAGGTTTCTGTGATGTAAAAAAATGAGACCAAGATAAATCATTTTAAAGCATTTTCCCCCATTAATGTGACCTATAACCTGCATAACCCAATTGAAAAACAAACTGAAATCTTTTAAGGGGGGAAAAAAATAAAAAAAACTTGCAATAACCTGGTTGCATAAATATGCACATCCTTAAACTAATACTTTGTTGCAGCACCTTTGGCTTTTATTACAGCACTCAATCTTTTTGGGTAGGAGTCTGTCAGTATGGCACATCTTGATGTGGTAATATTTGCCCACTCTTCTTTGCAAAAACACTCAAAATCTGCCAGTTTGCGAGGGCATTGCCTGTGCATAGCCCTCTTCAGATCACCCCACAGATGTTTCGTCGGATTCAGATCTGGACTCTGGCTGGGCCATTCCAAAACCTTAACCTTTTTCTGGTGAAACCATTCTTTTGTTGATTTGGATGTGTGCTTTGGGTCATTGTTGTGCTGAAAGATGAAGTTCCTCTTCATCTTCAGCTTTCTAGCAGAAGCCTGAAGGTTTTGTGCCAACACCAACTGGTA
Organism: Pholidichthys leucotaenia; assembly: GCA_020510985.1. Taxonomy (NCBI): domain Eukaryota; kingdom Metazoa; phylum Chordata; class Actinopteri; order Cichliformes; family Pholidichthyidae; genus Pholidichthys; species Pholidichthys leucotaenia. Next base: position 125,269,117 of record CM035837.1, on the reverse strand, counting down.
TTTGGAACTGTTCATAATTCCCTCCACCTTGACTAGGGCCCCAGTTCCAGCTGAAGAAAAATAGCCCCAAAGCATGATGGTGCCACCACCATGCTTCACTGTAGGTATGGTGTTCTTTTGGTGATGAGCAGTGTTGTGTTTGTGCCAAATATACCTTTTGGAATTATGGCCAGAAAGTTCAACCTTGGTTTCATCAGACCATAACATATTTTCCCACATGCGCTTGAGAGAATTCAAATGTATTTTTGCAAAATGTAGCCAGACTTGGATGTGTTTCTTCGTAAGCTAAGGCTTCCGTCTTGCCACCCTAGATGGGAGATTGTTGTCACATGTACTAAACAGCCAGTACTTGCCAGAAGTTCCTGCAACTCCTTCAATGTTGCTGTTGGCCTCTTGGCATCCTCCTTGACCAGTTTTTTTTCTCTCGTCTTTTCATCAGCTTTGGATGGATGTCCATTTCTTGGTAATGTCGCTGTTGTGCCATATTTTCTCCACTTGATGATGACTGTCTTCAGTGTGTTCCATGGTATATTTAATGCCTTGGAAATTATTTTGTACCCTTCTCCTGACTGATACCTTTGAACAATGAGATCCCTCTGATGCTTTGGATACTCTCTGCGGACCATGGCTTGTGCTGTAAAATGTGACTACAAAAATGTCAGGAAAAGCCTACTAGAACAGCTGAACTTTATTTGGGGTTAATCAGAGGCACTTTAAATGGTGGCAGGTGTGTGTTGACTCCCATTTAACCTAAGTCTGAATGTGATTGGTTAATTCTGAACACAGCCACATCCCCAGTTATAAGAGGATGTGCATATTTATGCTATCAGGTTATTGTACAGTCGTGAAAAAAATTTGGACACCCCTTTAAATAGTCAGTTCTTTATTAAGAAATGTTCACATATCTATGTCTAACCTTGTTTTTGTTTTTATTTGCATTTTTTAACATTTATTTTAGCCATTTTAAGTGGGAATGAATGTGGGGGTGTCCTAAAAAAGATGGGGGGGGGGTCCTAATTTATTCCTCACTATTTGTTTATAATTACATTTTACAGAAAATTTGAAAAAAAGTCTTTAATTCATTTTTAATTGTGTAGTTGTATTGCTTGAGTCTCCCAGTATTTTTAACATTGATATTAAATATTCATATGTCCAAATATATTAATAAAAACACACAGGCTTATACAGGGGGTCCTAATTTTCCACATGACTGTAAGTTTTTTATTTTTCCCCTTTAAAGATTTCAGTTTGTTTTTCAATTGGGTTGTAGAGGTTATAGGTCACATTAATGGTGGAAAAAGTTTTGAAATGATTTATCTTGGTCTCATTTTTTTTACATCACAAAATCCTTGCATTTAAACAGGGGTGTGTAGACTTTTTGTATCCACTGTATGTACTGTATTTCTAATTCTGAGAACATTGCTGTTATACCTGTAAACTACATTTTCGTTAGCTGTCCACTCATAATAGCAGAACTATTGGCATGAATTATATATGAATTGTTCAGTTTTTCTTTGGGAGTAGCTTTTGTTGATTGAGTTTCTGTTTGTCATTTTTCCACGGAGAAAATACAATATGCCTGCCATTGCCACAGCCTGGTTAAATCCATCTTTGCCAGTCTATAGAAATTCTGTGCTAAAGAGATAACCTGTGCCTCGCAGGCACAACAGAAAAATTCAGCGTGTCTGAAAAGACACATTGTTGTCTGCCATTCAAGCCTTGTGTCCATGGTTTGTTTGCTAGTTTAAAGTGGTTGTGTTGAAAAATTTGATTTTGTAGTGTTTTTGTTTGTTTTTGTTTTTTTTTTTTTTTTGTTAGTGTTTTTTGTAGTCTTATGTAGAATAAATATATTAACTTCTTGTCATAGCTACCATACAACACAATAGACTTCTTTTCTGCCCTGTTACGCCCAAATTTCCTCCCTGGGGCCTCATGTACAAAGACTTGCATGGATTTCCTACTGAAAGATGACGTACGTTTAAATCAAGAAAATGCCGTAAGAAGAAAAAATCCAGATGTATGAAACAATGCGTACGCAGGAATCCAAGCACATTTCCTTTGTACATCCCAATCTACTTGAAATTGAACACACGTAAGGAAATACTTGACTCCTCCCTTGAGACACCCCATTTAAATATGCAATTAGATGCAAATAGATGTGCAAATAGATAAATGTATACAGGTGCTGCACAGTTGATTCTCCTGTATCAATCATCAAAAATAATGGATTTAATGGAATTTCACTGACTGTGACTAGGAGGTGCTCCTGAATTAGGTAGAGGTGTATAAAAACATTTTGTCTGGCACGCTGTCCTCTGGCATTAGCGCCGGATACAGGTAATTCAATAGCCTGCTCACAGCCCTATAAGATTAGTTTATTGTTTCCTTTATTCAGACAGGGATGAGAAGGAAATGTTTATTTAACCTCGACATGTTTCGGCTGACGTCTGCAGAAGCGTCAGCTGATTGCTGTGATTTGTGACCAGCTGGGTGGATCAGCTGGTTGAATTAAAGGAAAACACTCACAAAAAAGAAGACAATCTGAACCTATTTAGTGGGTAGCCACGGTCACCTGTCAGTTGAAAGCAGATCATGCATATTAGACTCAACAAGTACATATTTTATGTCCAAAATACAAATCTCATCCTTTATAGTTATATACAACTTACATGGATTACACACACTACTACTGCAAAGGAATGAAGTGTGCTGGGGAAAGGGTGAGACTATTGTATTTCAAACTTTACGCATGTGTTTATTGACACATTGTAACTACTGTATACACAGTGACAATTGGGGGTTTGGTAAAATGCTGTGAAACTGTAGTTTAATCAGCAAAAAAGAAAGTCACTTACTCGACCCACTGACTTGTAATGAAGCCTTGAAGACAGGGTGATATTTGAGGGTGCACAGGCACGTTGTGTATGAGGTGGGTTATTATTAGGACAATGACATGAATTTACTCACCAAGAAGCCACCCATCCGCACAGTGCCAGCTTGTAGTTTGTTCCCAACAATGCTGTTCATTAGAATCATTAGGAAAACCGGATCTCGCAGCAAACTGTTCTTTGATGTTGGCCTGTTCAACTGCATTGTATGGGAATACGATGTACCTGGGTGACAGCCGGATAAGGCCATCCCACACAGCTGGCATAGCTCAGCTCAGGTTCGACTGGGAAATTCCCGATGGGTCTGCCAGCTCCCTCTGGAATGCCCCTGTTGCCAGGAACCCCAGAGTTGTCAGCATCTGCACTGGGAAGGGCAGCGCACGGCTTCTCACTGTGTCGCACTCCAAGGGTGGTCGTAGCTCTGAGCACAGTTTCACAAGGACTGCCTGTGGAAACCTATATTGGCTGACAAGCCAGTCATCATGCTGAACTAGAAAATCTTCTGTCTCTAAATACCCTTTCTCTTCTCACTGCGCGATTTGCAATATCCTCTAATAATGCTAACGCCATTGTCGTTAGAGGCATTTTCTGCATTTCTTTACGCTTGCTTTTATATCTACTCATCTAATTTTGCACACTTGGATGTTTGTTCATCATGTGTCTCTGGTGTGTACAATAATTTTCACATCATTATCAGTCTCCCAACATCATCTCTAAGTGTCGCCAACGGACCAGTAATAGTAGAAATGTACGTACGCCAGCTGTGAAGTTGCTGTGGGGCTGCACATATTTCCACGGTCATTTCATTCTTGATACATCTGAAATTTTCTGTGGAAAAGGACATACACTCATGTTTTTGTGCGTAAGTACCCTTTGTACATGAGGCCCCAGGTACCCAGGTTTGCTCAACCAACTGATGGGAGATGCAAGAGTGATGACAGAGTGGCTGGGTTATAGCACTGCCTGGGAGGTTGTGCTGCAATGAAACAGTGACTCTTGAAGCTGAAATGAACAAAAACAAGGAACTTGCCTTCAGGCACCGATCCTCATTCTATTCTGTTTACATTCAAAAAACTTCTGTCTGGTGAGCTTACTTTAAGCAGACGTTTTACAGTTTGGTGTTTGCGGCATTATACACACTGTAACACCCTCATGAGAGGGCAGGACAAACTCTTAACATGTGCACTGACACTGACTAAATTGTCTAAAGGCAAAGCCAGTGCATCACTTAGAGTTCGAATTTAGAAGTGTCCCCTGTTGAGCTGTTACATAACAAAAGCTATCACTATGCTTTTTATGTGAACGTGAAATTCTGTCTTTCATTCAGTGTTAAACTTGCTTCCAATGAGATAGAAATGCTTCAGCTGTATTTTTCTACTGTGCTGTGAAACAGTATTTACCCCCTTCCTGGTTTCTTATATTTGTGCACATTTGTTACACTTAAATGTTTCAGATCTTCAAACAATATTTTAATATTAGACAAAGATAACCAAGTAAATACAAAATGCAGTTTTTATTAAATGATAATTTCATTTATTAAAGGAAAAAAGGCTATCCAAACCTACCTGACCCTATGTGAAAAAGTAATTGCCCCCCTTCTTGTTACATCATGAATTACAGTATCTGTGATTAACCACATTTTTTGGAAAGCTGAATTCAATTTCAGTAGCTACAACCCAGGCCTTATTACTGCCAGACCTGTTGAATCAAGAAATCATTTCAATAGAACCTGTCTGACAAAGTGACATAGGCTAAAAGATCTCAAAAAGCAATACATCATGTAAAGAAATTTGAGAACAGATGAGAAACAAAAACCCAGAACAACATCTAAAGAACTGCAGGCCTCACTTGCCTCAGTTTGGATCCTGGTCTATGATTCAATATTGAGAGAGAGACTGGGCAAAAATGGTATTTGTGGGAGAGTTCCGAGGCGAAAACCACTGCTGATCAAAAAGAACAAGGTTTGTCTGAAATTTGCCAAAAAACATCTTGATGATCCCCAAAATTTTGGGGAAAATATTCTGTGGACTGATGAGACAAAAGTTGAACTTTTTGGAAGGTGTGCATCCCGTTACATATATACTGTGTAAAACTAACACAGCATTTCATAAAAAGAAGATCATTCCAACAGTCAAACGTGGTGGTGGTAGTATGATGGTCTGGAGCTGCGTTGCTGCTTTAAGACCTGGATGACTTGCTGTGACGCAGGTCTAGTGTGGCTGACTACTGATCGGAGGGTCAGGGGTTCGATTCCCACTCTGTCTGCAGTCTGCATGTTGAAGTGTCCTTGAGCAAGACACTGAACCCCCAGTTGCTCCTGGTGGGTCAGGCCAGCGCTGGTGCATGGCAGCTCTGCCGCCGTCAGTGTGTGAATGTGTGTGTGAATGGGTGGACAGCAGGATCTGTAAAGCGCTTTGGTCATCGAGAAATGAGAAAAAAAAACGCTATATAAGTGAACGCCATTTATCATTTTACTTGATGGAACTATGAATTCTGCTCTCTACCAGAAAATCCTGAAGGAGAATGTCTGGCCATGAGTTCATGACCTCAAGTTGAAGTCCTTGAATGCGGCTGAATTAAAACAATTCTGGAAAGAAGAGTGGGGCAAAATTCCTCAACGGCAATGTAAAAATCTTATTGTCAGTTGTTGCAAACGCATGATTGCAGTTGTTGCCGCCAAGGGTGGTACCACCAGTTATTAGGTGTAGGGAGCAATTATTTTTTCACATAGGGTCAGGTAGGTTTGGATCACTTTTTCCTTAATAAATGAAATTGTCATTAAAAAACTGCATTTTGTATTTAGTCAGGCTGTCTTAGTCTAATATTAAAATTTGTTTGATTATCTGAAACATTTAAGTGTGACAAATATGCAAAAATATAAAATCAGAAAGAGGACAAATTCTTTTTCACTACGCTGTGGTGCACACACGCAAAGCTTTGTACAATAACTGCATACAGTAGATTATTCCCCCCCTACCCACCCCATATACTGTATATACTAGTATGTGTAGCTCCTATCATAGCTTTTAAATGGCAGCAGCCTTTTAAAAAAATTGTTTTGTGTTGAACACTGTGCTCAACCCAGCCACAGGGGGTGCACCAGCCCATGTACTCCCAGTGCTGGTCCCAGGCCCAAGTAAATGGGCAGGGTTGTGTCAGGAAGGGCGTCTGACACAAAACCTTTGCCAAATAAAACATGTGGATCCTGACGAATGAAACTTCCATACCAGATGGGTTGAGGCCCGGGTTAACAATGACCACGACTGGTGCTGTTAACCAACAGGGTGCTGGTAGAAATTGGGCTACTGTTGGTCGAAGATCAAGGCGGATGAGAGGGGGAAGGGGTGTTAAGAGGGAGAGAGAGAAAAGGAAAGATAGAAGTGTGGAGGTGAGAGTAGGGACTTGTAGGGACTACGACTGGTAAAAGCAGAGAGTTGGCTGATATGATGGAGAGAAGAAAGAGAGACATACTGTGTACATTGGTGTGAAAAAGTGTTTATTTTATTTGTTTATTTGACAGGGACAGTGCAATAAACATAGACAATTAATCAAATGACAATCAATCTAATGTGTTGCACAAAGAGTGTATAGCTGTTAGCTAATTTTCAACTCTTGTCCCTGGAGAGTTTAGGCCCTTTGTGAGTTGAGTTTAGGCCTGGAGAGTTTAGGCCCTTTGTGGAAAAAGTGATAGCCCCTTAAACCTAATAACTGGTTGGGCCACCCTTAGCAGCAACAACTGCAATCAAGCGTTTGCGATAACTGGCAATCAGGCTGGGCTGCACGGTGGAGCAGTGGTTAGCACTGTGGCAGCACAGTTTACCCTCGGCCGGGGGATCGCAGGGATCGTGAGATCGTGGGTTCAATCCCTGCCCCCGACCAACAGTGATCTGTGTGGAGTTTGCATGTTCTCCCCGTGTTGCGTGGGTTTACTCCGGGATTTCTCCGGTTTCCTCCCACATACCAAAAACATGCAGGTTAGGGATACGGGGCGCTTGCGCACGCAGCGACCGGCAGCTGGTGGCTTGTCACCAGACTGCAAAACAAATCTACCTACCGGTACAAAATAAGTAATAAAAAAAAAAAAGAGTCTTCTACAGCACTGTGGAGGAATTTTGGCCCACTCATCTTTGCAAAATTGTTGTAATTCAGCCACATTGGAGGGTTTTCAAGCATTAACCGCCTTTTTAAGGTCATGCCACAGCATCTCAGTCAGATTCAGGTCAGGACTTTGACTAGGCCACTCCAAAGTCTTCATTTTGTTTTTCTTAAGCAATTCACAGGTGGACTTGCTGGTGTGTTTTGGGTCATTGTCCTGCTGCAGAACCCAACTGCACTTCAGCTTGAGGTCACAAACAGATAGCCGGACATTCTCCTTCAGCAGTTTTTGGTAGACAGCAGAATTCATGGTTCCATTTACCGCAGTAAATCTTCCAGGTCCTGAAGCAGCAAAGCGGCCCCAGATCATCACACTACCACCGCCATATTTTACTGTTGGTATGATGTTCCTTTTCTGAAATGCTGTGTTACTTTGATGCTAGATGTAATGAGACACACACCTTCCAAAAACTATAGCTTTTGTCTGTTCAGTCCACAGAGTATTTTCCCAAAAGTCTGGGGGATCATGAAGATGTTTTCTGGCAAAACTGAGACGAGCCTTTATGTTCTTTTTGCTCAGCAGTGGTTTTCGTCTTGGAACTCTTCCATGCAGGCCATTTTTGCCCAGTTTCTTTCTTATGGTGGAGTCATGAACACTGACCTTAACTGAGGCAAGTGAGGCCTGCAGTTTTTTGGATGTTGTTGTGGGGTCTTTTAATGACCTCTTGGATGAGTTGTCGCTGCACTCTTGGGGTAATTTTGGTTGGCTGGCCACTCCTGGGAAGGTTCACCACTGTTCCATGTTTTCGCCATTTGTGGATAATGGCTCTCACTGTGGTTCGCTGGAGTCTCAAAGCTTTAGAAAGGGCTTTATAACCTTTTCCAGACTGATAGATCTCAATTACTTTGTTTCTCATTTGTTCCTGAATTTCTTTGGATTACAGCATGATGTCTAGCATTTGAGGATCTTTTGGTCTACTTCACTTTGTCAGGCAGGTCCTATTTAAGTGATTTCTTGATTGAGAACAGGTGTGCCAGTAATCAGGCCTGGGTGTGGCTCGAGAAATTGAACTCAGCTTTCCAAAGATGTGATAAACCACAATTAATTTATGTTTTAACGGGGGGGGGGGGATCACTTTTTCACACGGGGCCATGTAGATTTGGATTTTTTTTTTTACCCTTAATAAACACCTTCATTTAAAAACTGCATTTTGTGTTTACTTGTGTTATCTTTGTCTAATATTTACATTTGTTTGATGATCTGAAACATTTAAGTGTGACAAACATACAAAAAAAAAGAGAAATCAGGAAGGGGACAAACACTTTTCCACACCACTGTATGTCTACCTTTCTTAATACTGAGTGTTCAGGAAACCAGATGGAAGGGAAGCAAGGCTAGGAGCATTTGGAGGTGGATTTAAACTGTTCTGCTATGGTGTAGATAGGAAGAGAAATGGAGTAGAAATCATCTTGAAGGATGAGTATGTGAAGAGTGTTCAGGAGGAAAAGAGGGAGTCGGACAGGATCATGAGTTTGAAGCTAGAAGTCAAAGGTGTGATGTTGAATGTTGTCAGTGCGTATGCCCCACAAGTTGGATGCCATGTAGAACAGAGAGAAGAATTCTGGAGTAAGATGGATGAAGTGATGGAGAATGTTCCCAGGGGGGAAAGAGTAGTGATTGGAGCAGACTTTAATCAACATGTAGGCAAAGGAAACGAGTGATGAGGAGGTTCTGGGTCGGTATGGTCTTCAGGAGAGAAATATGGAAGGACAGATGGTTGTGGATTTTGCTAAGAGGATGTAAACATAATGGCATATTTTCAGAGTTTGAATTTCCTCTCTCTGTGTCAAATGACTTCCTCCAACTGGGGATAACTGATGTCTGCTCAAGTCAGTCATAAGTTGTTTTTTTTTGTTTGTTTTGTTTAGTTTTTTTTTAAGTACATTGACATGGTATGTCACAAAAGAACTATTCTTGCCATGTGTGTGGATATAGATTATCATAGTCTCTTAATTTTCTTAATCAATGTTCATCTATATTTATTTAAGTCAGTAAGATCTCTGATTATTATACTCTTTGCTTCCTCAGGTGTTCCATTTAGTTTGATCCAAACTCTACAATTTCTTGTCCATGTTGCCTGTATCTTATTTTGTCTTTTCAGCATCCGTGCTTGCCGTGCTATTTTAGCATTAGTCTTTGTTAAATGTTCATTTAGGTAAACTTCTGTTCCCCGTAGCTTTCTGGCCTGCCTCAGTATGTCATTCTTTACCCTTCTGTTCACAGAGCGCATCACAATTGATTTCTTTGTTTTATTATCTTTTCTTGGTAAAGTATGACAGGCTGAAATTGCATTTACTCCATCTTTATGTTTCTGCTTTCAAGGAACTGAAGCACCTGGTTTTCCAGGGAGACTGATTCACTCAGGGGAGCCTCCTCACCTCTCATTCCTGCTGTAGCATTGGCATATGATTGGTATTTAATGTCTAGTCCACTTATAATTAGATCATCGAGGATATTGTTCAAGATCCTCGATGCATCGCTCGAAGTCTGCAGTTTTTTTGTCTTTTTCCTTAATTGTTAATTTTAATTCTCGGACTTCTTCCATTAGCCCTAATAGTTTAAGCTGTTGACTAGCCACTTTGGTCAGTTCTTCTGACAAGAAGTTCAGAGATTTTTTCATCTCTTCCATTTCCTCCTTCTTTGGTGGCTTTTTTACTGACCTGTTGATAGTAAAACAATCTCTGCTTGTGTCGCTGTTATCCGATCCGACCAACCTCGAATCCAGCTGGGGCCTCAGCTAGCCAACTCCGCTGCTAGTCCCGCTGCTTACCGCCGCTGCAATTGAGCTCCTGTCCAGCCGGGGTGCTGGCAGCTCCTCCACCGAGCCTCGCCGCCCGCTGCCGCTGTAGTTGAGCTCCGATCCTGCTCCTGTCCAGCTGGGGTCCCAGTAGTTCCTCCGCTGAGCCCCGCCATCTACCACCGTCTTCCTCAGTAGTTTCTCCGCCGAGCCCCACCGCTGTAACTGGGCTCCGATTCCGGCTCTTATCCAGCTGGGGCCCCAGCTGCTCCTCCACTGGTCCCCGTCTCCTACCGCCGCTGTACTTGAACTCCGATCCGGCTCCCGTTCAACTGTTGCCTCAGTTAGTTCCTCTGGCGAGCCCCAATCACAAGATTCTAAGAATCTGCGCAAGAGGCTCAGCCATCATCTACCGGGCCGATGCCGGGTCAGTATGCTGTGGACAGAAGAGGAATGAAAGTCAGTAGAAGCAAAGCAGGATACATAAGTCTGAATGTGAGGGGGGCAGGTGCAACAGTGAAGTTGGAAGGAGTAGAGGTAGTGAAGGTAGATGAGTTTAAATACCTGGGGTCAACCATCCAAAGCAATGGAAAATGCACAAGAAGTGAAGAAGAGAGTGCAGGCAGGGTGGAGTGGGTGGTGATGAGTGTTGGGGTGATTTGTGACAGAAGGATAGCAGCAAGAGTGAAAGGGAAGATTTACAAGACGGTAGTGAGACCTGCTATGATGTATGGTTTGGAGACGGTGGTGCTGACATAAAGACAGGAGGCGATGCTGGTGGTGGCAGAGTTGAAGATGCTAAGATTCTCACTGGGAGTGATTAGGATGGACAGGATTAGAAGTGAGTATATCAGAGTTACAGTTCAAGTTGAGTGATTTGGAGACAAAGTAAGAGAGGCAAGACTGAGATGGTTTGGACATGTGCAGAGGCGGGATTGTGGATATACTGGACAAAGGATGTTGAAGATGGAGCTGCCAGGCAGGAGGAAAAGGGGAAGACCAAAGAGAAGATTCATGGATGTAGTGAACATGGAGATGGTTGGTGTTACAGAGGAAGATGCAAGGGATAGGGTAAGATGGAGATAGATGATCCACTGTGGCGACCCCTAATTTATTTGACCAAATGTGGTTTATTTTTCAGCCACAGGGATCCAAGCGCTGCAACACCAATGGAAGGGTAGACTGTTGAAAAATAAACCACATCTGGTCAAATTTGACTACTATGACCCCTCCCCCAACACACACACACACACACACACACACACACACACACACACACACACACACACACACACCGTGTGTCTGTGTGTGTGTACACAGTGGTGTGAAAAAGTGTTTGCCCCCTGCCTGCTTCCTCATTTTTTTGTATGTTTGTCACACTTAAATGGTTCAGATCATCAAAAAAAATTAAAATTAGACAAGGATAACACAAGTAAACACAAAATGCATTTTTTTAAATGAAGGTGTTTATTATTAAGGGGAAAAAAATCCAAACCTCTATGGCCATGTGTGGAAAAAGTGATTGCCCCCTAAACCTAATAACTGGTTGTGCCACCCTTAGCAGCAACAACTGCAATCAAGCATTTGTGATAACTGGCAATGAGTCTTTTACAGTGCTGTGGAGGAATTTAGGCCCACTCATCTTTGCAGAATTGTTGTAATTCAGCCACAATGGAAGGTTTTCAAGCATGAACCGCCTTTTGTCATGCCACAGCATCTCAATCGGATTCAGGTCAGGACTTTGACTAGGCCCCTCCAAAGTCTTCATTTTGTTTTTCTTAAGCCATTCAGAGGTGGACTTGCTGGTGTGTTTTGGATCATTGTCCTGCTGCAGAACCCAACTGCACTTCGGCTTGAGGTCACGAACAGATGGCCAGACATTCTCCTTCAGGATTTTTTGGTAGACAGCAGAATTCATGGTTCCATTTACCACAGCAAGTCTTCCAGGTCCTGAAGCAGCAAAACAGCCCCAGACCATCACACTACCATGATGTTCCTTTTCTGAAATGCTGTGTTACTTTTACACTGGATGTAATGGGATACACACCTTCCAAAAAGTTCAACTTTTGTCTGGTCAGTCCACAAAGTATTTTCCCAAAAGTCTTGGGGATCATCAAGATGTTTTCTGGCAAAACTGAAATGAGCCTTTATGTTCTTTCTGCTCAGCAGTGGTTTTCGTCTTGGAACTCTACCATGCAGACCATTTTTGCCCAGTTTCTTTCTTATGATGGAGTCATGAACACTGACCTGAGGCAAGTAAGGCCTGCAGTTCTTTGGATGTTGTTGTGGGGTCTTTTGTGACCTCTTGGATGAGTCGTCGCTGCGCTCTTGGGGTAATTTTGGTCGTCCAGCCACTCCTGGGAAGGTTCACCACTGTTCCATGTTTTCACTATTTGTGGATAATGGCTCTCACTGCGGTTTGCTGGAGTCCCAAACCTTTAGAAAGGGCTTTATAACCTTTTCCAGACTGATCGATCTCAATTACTTTTTCTCATTTGTTCCTGAATTTCTTTGGATCACAGCATGATGTCTAGCTTTTGAGGATCTTTTGGTCTACTTCACTTTGTCAGGCAGGTCCTATTTGATTTCTTGATTGAGAGCAGGTGTGGAAGTAATCAGGCCTGGGTGTGGCTGGAGAAATTGATCTCAGCATTCCAAAGATGTGATAAACCACAGTTAATTTATGTTTTAACGGGGGGGGGGGGGTCACTTTTTCACGCAGGGCCATGTAGATTAGAATTTTTTTTTTTACCCTTAATAATAAACACCTTCATTTAAAAATTACGTTTTGTGATTACTTGTGTTATCACAGTCTAATTTTTAAAATTGTTTGATGATCTGAAACTAAGAGTGACAAACATACATAAAAAAGAGAAATCAGGAAGTTTGCAAACACTTTATCGCACCACTGTATATGTATGTATTTATGTATATATATGTGTCATGAACCGGGGGGCTGGAGATCTTCTCCAGACTCGGTTTCATGGCCTTTGTCCTGTTTATGCTTCATCTGTTGTATTTTATGCCTGTTGGGGTTTGTCATTTTTCTGTTTGTTAGTGCCTTTTTTTATTCTGTATCTATTTTGTGTTAAGATGTTATCTCATTCTGCATTTCTGTTTTCTTTCCTTTTGACAGCTGTCAAGGGCGTGGAATTTGTGTGGGTGTGCCCTGTCAGCTGCTAGTTGAGGCTGCCTCTCTCTCATTCACAGCTGATCTCAATTGTGTGTCTTTGCCTTTCTGCCCGCTCAGCGCTCACACCTGTCATGTATTATCTAATGGATGTTGAGCCTTATTTAAGAGCTCTGTTGTTCACTTTTTGTTGTCGCTGCTTTGTATTGTCTTCTGTCTTCCCCACCAGAGCTCCCTCCGCTCTGGTGAGTAATTCTGTAAGTAATCTCCTCCTCGTTCGCCTGTTTGTTTTTTGTTGGATCACTTTTGGAACTTAGTGTTTTTCTTTATGTTAATAAATCTCACTAATGGCAATCCAGCGCCTGGGTCATTTCCTCCCTGCTCCTAAGGAGCAAGACGTGACGTGTGTGTGTGTGTGTGTGTGTGTGTGTGTGTGTGTGTGTGTGTGTGTGTGCAGTGGTATGACAAAAGTGTTTGCCTCCTTCCAAAAAGATTCCAAAAAGATCCTCAAAAGCTAGACATCATGCTGCGATCCAGAGAAATTCAGGAACAAATGAGAAACAAAGTAATTGAGATCTATCAGTCTGGAAAAGGTTATAAAACCATTTCTAAAGCTTTGGGACTCCAGCAAAACACAGTGAGAGCCATTATGCACAAATGACGAAAACATGGAACATGGAGTAGCCGGCCAGCCAAAATTACCCCAAGAGTGCAGTGACAACTCATCCAAGAGGTCACAAAAGACCCCACAACAACATCCAAAGAACTGCAGGCCTCACTTGCCTCATTTAAGGTCAGTGTTCATGACTCCACCATAAGAAAGAGACTGGGCAAAAATGGCCTGCATGGTAGCGTTCCAAGACGAAAACCACTGCTGAGCAAAAAGAACATCCCCAAGACTTTTGGGAAGATACTCTGTGGACTGATGAGACAAAAGTTGAACTTTTTGGAAGGTGTAAAAGTAACACAGCATTTCAGAAAAGGAACATCATGCCAACAGTAAAATATGGTGATGGTAGTGTGATGGTCTGGGGCTGTTTTGCTGCTTCAGGACCTGGAAGACTTGCTGTCGTAAATGGAAGCATGAATTCTGCTGTCTACCAAAAAATCTTGAAGGAGAACGTCGGGCCATCTGTTCGTGACCTCAAGCTGAAGCACACCTAGGTTCTGCAGCAGGACAATGATCCAAAACACACCAGCAAGTCCACCTGTGAATGGCTTAAGAAAAACAAAATGAAGACTTTGGAGTGGCCTAGTCAAAGTCCTGACCTGAATCCAATTGAGATGCTGTGGCATGACCTTGAAAAGGTGGTTCATGCTCGAAAACCCTCCAATGTGGCTGAATTACAACAATTCTGCAAAGATGAGTGGGCCAAAATTCCTCCACAGCACTGTAAAAGACTCATTGCTAGTTATCGCAAACACTTGATTGCAGTTGTTGCTGCTCAGGGTGGCCCAACCAGTTATTAGGTTTAGGGGGCAATCACTTTTTCACACAGCACCATGTAGGTTTGGATTTTTTTCCCCTTAATAATAAACACCTTCATTTAAAAACTGCATTTTGTGTTTACTTGTGTTATCTTTGTCTCATATTTAAAATTTTTTGATGATCTGAAACATTTAAGTGTGACAAACATACAAAAAAATGAGGAATCAGGAAGGGGGCAAACACTTTTTCACACCACTGTGTGTACACACACACACACACACACACATATGAATGTATGTATGTATGTATGTATCTATATACAGTCGTGAAAAAATTAGGACACCCTGTATAAGCCTGCATTTTTAACATATTTGGACATATGGATATTGAATATCAATGTTAAAAATACTGGGATATTCATGTAATACAACTAAACAATTAATAAATTGTATAATAAATGTTAAAAAATGCAAATATAAACAAAAACAAGGTTAGACATAGATGTGTCAACATTTCTTAATAAAGAGCTGAATATTTAATGGGGTGTCCTAATTTTCTCACATGACTCTGCGTGTGTGTCAAACAACATCCAAATTTGAAGTGACCTTGACCCTGAAGACTGGTTGGGTCTAATTCTAGTTAATCTGTACATTACCATTACAATTGAGAGTGAGATACTTAGAATTTACCATTGACTTTCACCTCAATTAGGATGGGGCTCCAGGGAGTGGGTTTGCAGCTCTGTTGAGTACAATTGCCGTTTCATTCATTACCTCCGCCAAAGAGGTTATGTTTTTGCCAGGGTTTGTTTGTTTGTCTGTCTGTTTGTGACCAACATAACTCAAAAAGTTATGGACAGATTTTGATGAAATTTTCAGGAAATGTCCGACCTGGGACAAGGAAGAAATGGTTAGATTTTGGGAGTGATCCGGATCACCGTCTGGATCCAGGAATTTTATTAAGGATTCTTTATCATTGGGAGATAGGGCTATTTGAGCATATACACATGTAGCTCCACAATAACTAGTCAGGGTGATTGGAAAAAATATACAGAATAAGTTCCCAACAGGTTTTCAAAGTCCAGCAATTACATTTTTGAGTAGATCACAGCATGGGGGACTGAGCTGCCCTGGCGGAGATCTGCGCTCTCTGAGTGCTTTTCTAGTTTATTTATTTATTCATTCATCCATCCATCCATCCATCTTCTTCTGCTTAATCCTTTTTGGGTTGTGGACGCTGGAGCCTAACCGGAGTGGTGGCCTAGTTGATAGAGGATCTGCCCAACAACCGGGAGGTCGTGGGTTCAAGCCTTGGCTGGGTCATACCAGAGACCATATTAAAATGGTACTTCCCACCTTCTAGCTTGGTGCTCAGCATAATAGAATGGGGGAAGGAAAAGTTGTTGGTTGTTTGTGGCAGTGCCTTTCATGGCAGTGGCCCCTCTGATTCTAGATGTGATTAACATTGTAGGTAGGAGAAATGTAGTTTCGTTCAACTGTACATGATTGGCTGTTTGGACTGAATGACGATAAAGTTGGCTTCTTTTTCTGCTTCTTCTATCCCAGCGTCTTTGGGTGAGAGGCACCCTGGACGAATCACCAGTCCATTGCAGTGCCAACACAGAGAAACAGACAACCACTCACTCTCACATTCATATCGAAGGACAATTTAGAATCCCTAGTTGATGCCATTTAACCTAACCTGCATATCTTTGGCCTGTGGGAGGAAACCGGAGTACCCGGAGTAAACCCACGCAGACATGGGGAGAACATGCAAACTCCACTCAGAAGGGTCACCAATGGTCAGGGGGTGGGATCGAACCCACGATGGTCAAGGGTGGAATCAATCCCATGACCTTCTTGCTGTGCTGCCACAGTGCTAACCACTGTACCACCAAGCTGTCCTATAGAGTCCCACTGAAAAATTTCTGAGACTTGACAAACCACCTTGATATGTGCTTATCCACATTGTGTTGTACAATAGTTGCATTTGTCACATTAGTGGTCTCAAATGTTGTTAAATATAGAAGGGCATCACTAAATTGTTGTCAGTTAAATGTCTGAGATCCCACTGTTTTTTTTCTGTCAGTCCAAACAATTGCAGTGATTGATCCAGCGATCCACGGTGAATGATGGGAAAAATGAGAAGATAAAGGAGTAGCTGTCACACTGTATTAGAGGATTTGGGAAAGGCCTGTTTGATCTTTGTGAAAGCACCTTTTCAGGACCTAAGAAATCACACTGAACAATAATGATGTTATTTTGGTGGCTTGCTCAAACTAAACTGGAATCGTCCCTGTGAGCAGAACCACGATGAGAGGCTGATAGCCTCCATCCATCAATAATCCGTTTATCTGAATCAAGCTTGAACCATTGCAGAAATGTTCTTTTTTTGCAGCTATTTGCCTCTTGTACAGTCATAGCATGGTTTTGTTTGCCTCATAACACCCACATTTCATATCCATTCATATATTTATAGTTATGTATTCAAGAATATCTTGGGTTTGTATAATACATATTTTTGGCTATTGTAAAACATAGATTCGCTCCATCTTTTTTCTTATGTTGTGGTTGTAGATGAAAAATGTTATGTAGGGCTGAGGTTGAATCCTCACAAACCATTCCCTGCTCACAAACATTCTGTGAGCACAACTGAGAACATTTAAATCTGCATCAGAGCTAAAACTCAATTTCCTAGTTTTTCAATTTTGTGCCAGGAAAGAAAGTGCAAGTAATTTATCACTACCACAAATGAGAACATAACAAATATTGTTTTGAGCTCAGTGAAAATAGATAATGTGCATTATAGCTCACCACTCACTGTGTGAAGTGTAAGGGTCCATTCACAACAAATAAAGGTAATAAAACGAGGGATTTTTCTGTGTCACAGAGAGAATAGATTTGACTGTTGCTATAAGCTGAGCAGATATTTTCTGTGTATTTTGGTTCTTTGGAATATCTGTAAGGATCTGGGGAAAAAAAGGTTTCCACTGTGTGTACTGCTATTCTGCTGAGGGACCTCAGTGCTCACGCAAATAGTACTGAATGAAACTAAACAGCTGTATAGTATGAGCCAACCTCCTGTTTAGTTACTGCACATTTGCACTGTATGACCTGTCCATAGGCAGCTCCATGTTGAAATATATTATTGGTTATACCCATTAAAGACAATTCTCATTACAGTTCTCCTTCACATTTTGATTTAACAAGACCAATGAGTTTTTTCACCCTTAGATTTCATGAACAAATCTCCTTTCTAAAGTCTAATGAGACTTAGTTTGCTCCTCCACAGTTCCAAGTCCTTCCTCCAAAGGGGCTGTATGTTTGAAGCGCTTAAGCAAAGGATTGCCTGCCGTCAAATAGGTCTACTGTAACATTTGCTCTGGTGGGTGTTGAACATAGAATTAAGAACTTTAAGTTGATTTTCAAACTGTTGTATCGAGATAAACTGGACATACTCCAGCCAAGTATGTATTGAGGGTGAGCTATGAAGGCTTGACTCCTGTCCAGGTACTACGTCTGAAGTCCCAGCTTGGGTGTTATGATAAAATCAGAAATGACAAGAAAAAAGACTTTTCAATTCAATTCAATTCAATTCAACTTTATTTATATAGCGCCATTTCACAACAACAGTCATCTCATAGCACTATCAACTGTAGGGGGGAACCCCCACAGTTGCAGAAAGACCCCAGCAAGCACCCTGTGAGCAAGCACTTGGCGACGGTGGAGAGGAAAAACTCCCTTTTAACAGGAAGAAACCTCCAGCAGAACCAGGCTCAGGGAGGGGCAGTCATCTGCTGCGACTGGCTGGGGGGTGAGGGGATAGAGAAGAAGAAAAGAACAGACATGTAGAGAGCAAACAGCACGATGGGGACTCAATCTATGGGAGAGAACAAACAAATGTTAATGACCAGCAAAAAAAAATTTCATAGAGAGTGAGGAAAGGAGTGAGGCCCAGTGCATTATTGGAGGTCCCCCGGCTGACTAAACCTATTAGCAGCATAACTAAGGGAGGGTTCAGAAACGCATGATCCCTCCCTAATTGTAGGCTATATCAAAAAGGTAGGTTTTAGCCCTATTCTTAAAAACAGAGATCGAGTCTGACTCCCGAATCCAGATTGGCAGCTGATTCCACAGGAGAGGAGCTTGATAACTGAAGGCTCTGCCTCCCATTGTATTTTGGGAGATTCTAGGTATTACAAGTAATCCTGCATTTTGGGAGCGTAGTGCTCTGTTAGGATAATATGGTAGTATCAGATCTTTTAAATAAAAAGGAGCCTGATTGTTTAGAGCTTTGTAAGTAAGAAGAAGGATTTTAAACTTAATTCTAAACTCTATGGGAAGCCAATGAAGGGAGGCCAGAACCGGAGAGATATGATCTCTCTTTCTAGTACCTGTTAAAACTCTTGCTGCAGCATTTTGGATCAGCTGAAGACTTTTTAAAGATGTTTTAGGACAGCCTGATAATAAAGAATTACAATAATCTAATCTCGAGCTAACAAAAGCGTGGATCAGCTTCTCAGCATCACTCTGAGACAAGATGCTCCTAATCTTGGCAATATTACACAAATGATAGAAGGCAGTCTTAGAAACAAATTTAATATGTGAATTGAAGGACAAATCCTGATCAAAAATAACTCCAAGGTTCCTCACAGAGCTACTTTTCTGTGCTGTTGCAACTTTATTTCAACAAGAGATGTCTGCTTGATAAGTTAGGCTGCTTTACTTAAGCGGGTTGCTGCTGAGCTGTTGTAGAGAACAGTGAAGCTCTGGAGATGGGCAAACTGCTTGAGGGTTTTATTTTTAATTTAATTACTGAGTGGCTGCATGCTCTTGCTCTGGCACTCCTCTGTGCTTTTGGAGAGTGGTATTTCATTATCCGTAGCCTCTGTACCCTTAAAGGTTTGGCCTAATGAAGTCTCTGGGATTGATTTTCTGTTGAAAACTTTGCGATATTTTGGATATAATACTGGTTTAAAATTATTTTCTTTTTTTGTTCACTGTTGAGTGATATGTAACTGTCCTCTTTCCTCTGGCTCTCACTGTCCCTATGCATCTCTTGATTGACTGAATTATAGATGAATTTCACAGGTAGTTTTTCATATTTTCTATGTTTTACTATAAATATAAATTTTTAATTACGCTAAAAACAGATGCCTATATGCATCCTGTCTGTAAAACATAAAAATGGACGATTACTGATTGAACAAAGTCTTTAAAAACGAAATTTCTTTCAGATCTTCTTGAGGATTGGCATTTCTGTGATCATCTCATGAAATATGAAATTACGATGCTGACTGGAAACTTATGTCCATAACCCGTACTCCAATAACAAGGCCAGAGGTGCAGTAGAACGTAAGTTTATTGACGAACTCACAATATAATACAGGCGCTCTCGTATAGGCAGAGGTCTGGTCGTAAAGAGACCGTGCCTCTTCTGCATCCGTCATTTATACCCAGGGTGGCGGCGGAACCGGAAAGGTGGAGCTGCCACCCATAGTACACACAATATGAAATGTATCATATTTGATACATCACAGAAACTATCTCCCATTGTACGGGCATTAAGGTGTTAATTGCCAATGAAATCTTGGCAGTTTTTACCTTTTTAAAGAAACTTGGGAACACATTCACGTTTAACTACTACTGAGGGTTGATTCTTCCTTTCTGTTCTGCTCATGGTTTATTCACCAGCTACTTTCTCCATTTCCTTTGATCTTATTTGCTGAATTAAATATAGAAATTTTGTTTATCTTGTCCACAGCATCTATATTTCATGCACTGGCTTGATTAGAGGTTAAACAGAGGAACTGTGCTGATTCCAGGTGTATCCACTGGGTAAACAACAACCACCATTTCGCCCTTCAGTCTGGTTATATGGTTCCATTTTCTGTGCTTTCATCCTCGGGAAACTATTTTATCGCTACGACCTGCACTACCAATATGAATGGTGAAACATCGAGCTTTATACTCATGCACATTCTTTGAGGTTTCACTCTGTCACGTGCAGAATATTGTTTTCTATTAATCCCTGAAAGCTCTGTTATTAGCTTACTACCACTTCTTTGTCTGTCAGTCTTTGTGTCTTGTACCCCATTATATTCAGCAGTCTTGTCAGTCAAACCTTTACAGTAGAGGGTGGGGAACAGAATAACCTTGGATAGTGGATGGTTCTACATTACTGTCTTTGCAAGTGTCAGTCTGTCTCCATTTTGTGTGTGGTTGTATGCAAGGATTTAATGAAAAGAATCACAACTATAATGCTACCAGTGTTGGGAGTAATCGTTACTGTAGCGCCACTACTTTTGCAGTAAGTTGTTCTGTAATGAAATTACTGTTTAAAAATTGATTAATGCGTTACAGTTAATGAAATTTGAACAAATTTGTTACTCATTTTTACATAAATATGGATATATATTTTTAGTGTAAATATACAAACTGAGACACAGCCGTCACTTGATGTGACCTGTCGCAAAAAGCTGTGAAACCTCATCACTCTGAGTGAAGGAAGAACTGAGGCAACCTTGTTTTTGTGGAAATAGAGTAATTATTTTTCCTTTTTCATGGTTAATGACAAAAGTATAAGATAAGATAAGATAAGATAAGCCTTTATTAGTCCCACAATGGGGAAATTCCAGGATTGCAACAGCACAGGGATAGCAACACTCAGAGCAACAATCAGAAGGCAAGAAAAAACAACATCTAGTAAACATATGTCCATATTACTATAAATGTATATATATAGACACACAGTGCAGAGCATTATGGTTGGTTGGTGAATGTGCAGCAGAAAGTCTAAGCTCTCTCTCCGCGGATGCAGCGGGCCAACTGGAAGTCTTTGGGCATGATGGTGACCCCCTTAGCGAAGAAGAGACCACCAGGTGGGCCTCGCTGGTCTCCTGCAGAGCCATGACGGCAAAGGTCAGGAAACGCAGGACGGTCTTGAAGTCCTGAGCGATCTCCCTCACCAGGCGCTGGACGGGCAGCCTACGGATGAGCAGCTCCGTGGATTTCTGGTAGCGACGGATCTCTCTCAGAGCCACGGGCCTGTGACGGCGAGGCCTCTTCACTCTGCCGGTGGCCGGAGCGCCTCTCCGAGCAGCCCTGGTGGCTAGCTGTCTCCTGGGGGGCTTCTTCCTCCAGTAGATTTTACGGGCGGTCTGCTTGGTTCTTGCCATCGCTCTTTATTATTCTGTCTTATATTTCTTGCACGCCGCCTAAACTCCAGACCGGCACCCGCGTCGTTTTCGCTACAGCTCCCGGTATGTTGAGTTTCCCATTAGCACCGGGCAGCGGCCAAGTGCTAGCTAGCACTAGCTCCTCCCCGCTGTAACGTCTCCCGCTGCAAACCGTGGCTCCGTCCGCCGACCCGGGAGACCCCCGGGGCGATCCGTGCGTCCGTGATATATATACAGAGTGAAAGGTGTAGAAAGAAGAAGGAAGATAAAAAAAAAAAAAAAAAAAAAAAAAGGCTGTTGCAACGGGCAGCCTACTCGTGTGGCGCCACTGGTCCGGCAGAACCGGACCGGAAATATATTGGTGGGCTGCAAGCTAAGTGCTAGTGGAGACCCCCTGCAGTCTTCAGAAGCGCCTGATTAGCAACAAGCTCTGACAAAGCTATTGCTAAGAATGGCTAGTTACGCTAACGGCTAACACTGTGAAGTGGATCTACTGTGTCTGAACTCCCATGGCTCGATTTTAATCACGGGTGCACATCTGGATAACTGACTGATTGCCAGATATGTCATTAAAGACTGAAGACATGCCATCAACAGTCACGTTCCTTCAGACAGCCAAGACTGTGATCCACTGAAGTTAAAAAGCATTTACCTGCTACCTAGATAAAGATGTTTTAAAAATGGATTTTGATCTTCAGAAGACATTTAAGGGACTGGATCATGTCTCTGTCACAGTAGACATTTGGATTATGGATAATGAATGTTTTCTTTGGATCTGCACATTGGATTAATCCATCATAAAGGTAAAAAAAAAAAAAATGACAGTTTTATGTTCCACACACTGACACATGTGCACAGTGGCAGATCTAGAAAATTTTAGATGGGGTGTCAAAGGAGTGGCAAGACGTCTAGGCAGGGTGACATTGGACATCCTCAGTGCAGTATATGAAAATCCCCTATATGTGAATGGAGTCAACAAAAGAGCCACAAAAATACTTTAAAACTTTGTCATTATCTCTTCTAAGAAAACAAAGACAAAATTTAGGCTTAATTAAAACAAAGGTTCCTCAAAATAAGTGTAGAAAAAGAATGTAAATTACAGTACAGGACTGATATCAGCCATCTCTTTTAGGAGAGCTTAAGATGACGAATATTGTGCTGTGCATTCAAGGGCGGATATTTCATTTCACTATTGGAGTAACGATAAACAGAACATTTTCTCAAGAGAAAATATATAAGGGCACACTAGTATTACTGTACCATTTTATTGGTGTTATTACCATTACATAGAGTCAAAATTTAACCAGCATCCATGTGAATGAAATTTATTTGCAAACTTGCATGAAAACGTTGCAAATTTGCATGAAAAAAGAGGAAAGTTGCAAATTTACAAAAAAATCAATCAATCATCAATCAACCTTTATTGTCATGATGCTATGCATACAACTGTAGTGCAAGCAAGATGAAATTGCATTTCTCTAGGCATCCGTATTGTAAAAAGAACATAATTTAAAAACACATTCACACACCCCCACACCGACAGCCATTCACACATCCCTGAGACACATTTGGATATTATGGTAATGTTAACTTATTACAGTTGCAGTTAAAATGATAATAACTGCCTATGTATATATAAAACAATTAAAATGGCTAAGTGAATCTAAGTAGCTAAAAGAAATAAATACTTAAAACTGACTAAAACTATAATATAGACTTCCGGTTATGGCGGCCACGTAGGAAGACGTGTTTTACACTGCTCTGCTCCTAAAAATAAAAAGTTTAATAAAACTCTCTTAATTGGAACAAAAACCCATCCCAGCGTTTAGGCGCGGATATGGTAAAGACTAAGGCTGGGAAATTAGGTGGAGGAAAAAGCAATTCGACAAAACAACCCAAGCTAACAGACTTCCACGCTCGGGGCGAAACAGAAAAAACTCCAGGGACTATGGCGGAGGATGTAGCCAGCGGCGGAGCGGGAACTGCTGAGGAGGGGACAAGCGCGGTGCTCGCTGACATCAACTCCATGAGAGCAGAGTTTTCGTCTAAATTTGATGGAATTATAGCAGCAATAGAAGGAATGAGAAAGGAAATAAATGACTTTATGGAATGAATATCGCAGGCGAAGCTCCGAATTTCAAGCGCTGAGGATGACGTCACCAGCCTACAAACTAATCTGCAAGCACTGAAATTAAAATGGAAACGTCTGGAAGATAACGTCCTGGACTTGGAATCCCGCTCGCGACGGAATAATTTGAGGTTGGTGGGCCTCCCGGAGGGAGTGGAGGGACAGGACTCATGTTCCTTTTTGGAAAAGTGGAT
This sequence comes from Pholidichthys leucotaenia, assembly GCA_020510985.1. Taxonomy (NCBI): domain Eukaryota; kingdom Metazoa; phylum Chordata; class Actinopteri; order Cichliformes; family Pholidichthyidae; genus Pholidichthys; species Pholidichthys leucotaenia. Next base: position 125,245,278 of record CM035837.1, on the reverse strand, counting down.
TCCAGAAGCGCTGAACAACGCGGATCTGCAGTCATCGGTCGTCTTAGAGAGCGCTCACCGAATCGGCCCACCGAGAGATAATAAGACACCACCGAGGACGCTGATTATGAAGTTCCTCAGCTACAGAGACAAGATGACGGTCACCAACACGGCACGAGCTAAAGGGGAAATTAAATACCAGGATCAACAGGTGCGCTTCTACCCAGACTTCGCCACAGGAATTCAACAGTTAAGGAGGCAGTTCGACCCCGCTCGCAAAGAGCTGCGCAACCTCGGGATTCGTCACGGAGTGATTCATCCGGCAAGACTGCTGGTCACATATAAGGGGAGAACCCACACCTTCAAGACCCCTCAAGAGGGGCAGGAGCTCATTAAGCAGATCCAAAAGGAGACTGGTGGGAGCTAAGCATGAACATGACAAAGGTAGAACATTTAAGCATTTGTACAGACATCTGATTGATCTGAAACATATAACATGTCTACAAAATACAGACTGTATTAAAAAAAAACTATGATGTACAAAGTTGCTATAAAAATTTGAAGTTATGTTGAAAAAAATACAGAAGAGAGTTAATGTCATAAAAATAGTAGTAGAGTCAGGGTGATTGAGAGGAGAAAGAGAGAGTGGTTTGACTGATCCTCGCAGGTGTGGAACAGTCACTAGCTATAATGGGAGACAGAATTTTTTTGATTTTGGGGGGATTACCACGAATGTGGGGAAGGGGAATTTGTTTTTGTTTTTGTTTGGTTTGTAGGATGAATGTTCCATCATCCATGTTTTTGCTTCTCTGTATGAGCATGTTCATATTGCAAGGTAATCTCAAACTCCTTATTGATCATAGATCAAAGCGTTAATCTTAATTTAACTTCATGGAATTGCAGAGGTCTACAAAATCTTAAAAAAAACTTAAACAAGTTATGAATAAAATAAAATACATAGATTCAAAAATTGTATTTTTACAAGAAACTCATCTATTAGAGGAGGATGTAAAAAGAATTAGGAGAAGATGGCAAGGTAGTGTGTTCACTTCATCATTTTCATCCCGAGCTAGGGGAGTTATGACTCTCATACATAAAACAGTCCCATTTCAAATGAAAAATGTAATTACAGACAAATTTGGAAGATATCTAATCATCCAAGGATCTTTATTAGAACATATAAATCTGGAGAACTTATACGGCCCCAATATTGATGATCAAAACTTCTTTGTTAATTTATTCCTCACTTTATCATCACTTACAGGGCAACATACTGTATAATAGCAGGGGATTTTAATTGTACATTGAATCCCAGTATAGATAGATCAACAGGACTGGACTGTACGCACAATGGTTGTAGGATGACCATTAATCATTTTATGAAAGAACTGAGATTGCTAGATATATGGAGAGAAATGAAACCACAAGTCAAAGCTTATTCTTGTTATTCTAATACCTATAAGACATTCTCACGTATTGACTATTTTTTGATCTCTACAGAATTAAGGTCCAAGATTCAAAACTGTTTCTATGATAATATTGTGATCTCTGATCATGCACCCTGCTGTCTAATATATGTAGATAAGAAATTGACAAAGGACCCAGTTAGGTGGCATTTTCAACATAAATGGCTTCAGGATGAGGAATTTGTTAAGTACATAGAAAAACAGATGAGTTCTTTGATATCAATACTACACAAACAACGACATGTATAAAGTGGGAGGCTTTCAAAGCTTTTATTAGGGGGCATATTATTTTTTTCCACAATATCTTTATTGAACCTTTTCTTTTTTTTTTTTTTTAACAAACATGATACAAACAATCAAACACTAACACTAAAGTACTACAAAAAAAAAATGCACTAAAAACACCAACAACCACCAACAAAATCAAGTCTTCAACAATGCTCCTCTGTTTAGTCTAGACAATCCAATACATAAGTATACATATTATGTTCACCAGTTTGGAATTTACAAGGTCCACACACATCATTCACCTTCTTCTTCAAGAGTTATGTTTAAATTTTTTACATAATCAATAAAAGGTCTCCATATATTCTCAAACACAATTTCCTTTGATTTTAGTATATATGTTATTCTTTCTAATGGAAGGTTTGTTAACATCTGTCTTAACCACTGAGTCACATCTGGTCTATGAGTCTTTTTCCATAATAGTGCAATACATTTTTTGGCATTAAGCAAACTGAGGTCTATGAATGTTCTTTCACTTTTATTAAAATTATGCTTTTCTGGGTACAGACCCAACATAAACAGTTTAGGATTCAATATGATTTGTTTTGAGATTATTTTTTCAATTGTTACCCTCACCTCTTCCCAAAACATTCTTATTAATCTACATTCCCATAAACAATGAAATAGGGTTCCTTTACTTTCCATGCATTTTGTGCATGTATCTGGTATATTTTTGTTATATCTATTTAACTCCTCCGGTGTAACATACATCCGCATTAACCATTTGAAATGTATCAATTTAAGGCGTGCATTTATTGATTTGGTTTGAGCTTCTGTACAAGCCAATTCCCATTGTTCCTCTGAAATTTCAATTTGCAGATCTTCTTTCCAGTAGTTTAATCTTTTCAGTGAATTTTCACTTGAAGATAGTGTCAATGAGTTATAAAACTCTGAAATAATACCCTTTCTTTTACTATCTTTCATCATCATTTTTTCCAAGGATGAATAAATAGGTCGAGTGAGAGCTTTATTTTGATTTGATCGAATAAAGTTTCTAAGTTGAAGATATTTAAAAAAATGTGTTCTATTGAGATTAAATTTGATCCTCAGCTCTTCAAAAGACATTATGTTGTCTGCACCTGGCAAATATAAATCCTGAATCTTTTGTATCCCTTTTAAATTCCATACTTTAAATACAGCGTCCGCTCTCCCTGGTTTAAAATATTGATTACCCCATATTGGACTAAATTGTGACAATAACTGTGGTTCTTTTAAATAGTTTTTAGCTTCACACCATATTTTGATCATATGCTTTACAAATGGATTTTTAACTTGTTTTTGTAATTTTTTTGCCGAATCTGAGTATATGAATATGGGAAGAGGTAAAGGTAAATTGTATGATTCCATTTCAGTCCAGTGAGGGAGATCATTTGATGAAAAATAATATGTCATAGACCTCAGTTGTGCCGACCAATAATACAACATAAAATTTGGACATTTCAGACCTCCACGATCAAATGGTAAATATAATAAAGACAAACGTAATCTAGCCCTCCTGTTGTTCCATATAAATTCCACTAACTTTTTTTTTATTCTTGAGAATAGATCTAAAGGTGGTGATAAGGGAATGTATTGAAATAAATAAAGTATTTTAGGTAAAATATTACTTTTAAGTATATTGATTCTCCCGATCATCGACATTGGTAGTGACATCCATCTCTGAGTTAACTCACTGATATCTGACATTAAGGCTTCATAGTTGACACTGGCGACTGATTCTAGCTTAGGCATAATTTGGATTCCTAAATATTTAAACTGATTTACAACATTGAATTGATTTGCCTCAGGGGCTGGGTAATTTCTCTGGGTCTCATTTAGCATTAATATTGAAGATTTAGTTTTATTTATTTTATATCCTGATATTTCCCCAAAATTCTTTATTAAATTCAACAAGGTTGGAATTGATTTTTTTAGATTCGACATAAACAAAATTATGTCATCGGCGTACAGGGAGATTTTATGTTCTGTTGGTCCAACTTTAATTCCATATATTTGTGAATGTAAACGTATCGCTATCGCTAAAGGTTCAATTGCCATAGTAAACAGTAAAGGTGAAAGTGGACAGCCTTGTCGACATCCTCTATTGATTTTTATTGGTTTTGAAATATTGTTATTTGTTAGGATTTCTGCTGTAGCATTATTGTATATTATTTGAACCCATTTTATGAAATTATTTCCAAGTCCAAACCTTTGTAGTACTTCAAAAAGAAAGGGCCATTCAACTCTATCAAAGGCCTTTTCGGCGTCCAATGATAGGAGAGCTGTATCCGGTGCTTCTTTATTAAAATAAATAATATTAAATAGTCTTCTTACATTATGGAAGCCTTGTCTACCCTTTATAAAGCCATTCTGATCTCGATTAATAATATTTGGTAAAATTTCTTGTATTCGTCTTGCTAAAATTTTACAGATTATCTTAAGGTCGGCGTTTAATAGGCTTATTGGTCTCATATTTTCACATTTATTAGAGGGCTTACCTGGTTTTGGCAGCAGTATAATTAAGGCATTATTTATGTATGATGGTAAATTATTATTTTGAAATGCTTCTAAAACCATTTCCAAAAAAGGTTTTATTAATTTATTCTTAAATTTTTTATAAAGGTCAACTGGAAGACCATCTGGTCCTGCACTTTTTCCTGATTTCATATTATCAATGGCTAGCCCAACTTCTTCTTGACTAATTTTAGACTCCAATATCTCCCTGTTTTCATTTGGAATACACGGTATAGATAGTTCGTTCAAAAACCCATTTAGTTTTGTTAATTCAGGTTCATTTTTGGTATCATATAATTTTTCATAGTAATCTCTAAAGGCTCTATTAATTTCTAAAGGATCTATAACTACCTGTCCATTACTTATAATACTGGTAATTGGTGTTTTAATTTCCAATTGTTTAATCTGCCATGCTAATAATTTTCCTGATTTTTCACCTTGTTCATAAAAAGATTGTTTCAATCTTAGAAGACTCGAGGCAGCTCTATTCGCTGATTTTTTGTCGTATTCAGCTCTCAAAATCAGTAATTCATTCTCCAACCTTGGGTCACTTCCTGCATACACTTTTTCCTGAAGATTTTTTATTTTATGTTCCAATTTAGCTCTCTCCTCTCGAGTCTTCTTAGATTTTGATCCTGTATAACTAATAATATGTCCCCTAATAAAAGCTTTGAAAGCCTCCCACTTTACACATGCTGATGTTTGTGTAGTATTGATGTCAAAGAACTCGTCTATCTGTTTTTCTATATACTTGACAAATTCCTCATCCTGAAGCCATTTATGCTGAAATTGCCATCTACCTGATTCCTTTATCAATTTTTTATCTACATATATTAGACAACAGGGTGCATGGTCAGAGATCACGATGTTGTCATAAAAGCAGTTTTGAATCTTGGACCTTAATTCTGTGGAAATCAAAAAATAATCAATACGTGAGAATGTCTTGTAGGTACTGGAATAACAAGAATAGGCTTTAACTTGTGGTTTCATTTCTCTCCATATATCTAACAATCTCAATTCTTTCATAAAATGATTAATAGTCATCCTACATCCAATGTGCGTACAATCCAGTCCTGTTGATCTATCCATACCTGGATTCAATGTACAATTAAAATCCCCTGCTATTATATGTTGCCCTGTAAGTGATGATAAGATGAGAAATAAATTAGCAAAGAACTTCTGGTCATCTATATTGGGACCATATAAGTTCACAAGATTTATATTTTCTAATAGCAAAGAACCTTGAATGATTACATATCTTCCAAATTTGTCTCCAATTACATTTTTCACTTGAAAAGGAACTGATTTATGTATGAGAGTCATAACTCCCCTGGCTCGGGATGAAAATGAAGAGGTGAATACACTTCCCTGCCATCTACTCCTAATTCTTTTAACATCCTCCTCTATCAGATGAGTTTCTTGTAAAAACACAATTCTTGAACCCATGTCCTTTATTTTATTCATAACTTGTTTAAGTTTTTTTAAATTTTGTAGACCTCTGCAATTCCATGAAGTTAAATTAAGATTAACACTTTGGTCCATGATCAATAGAGAGTTTGGGATTACCTTGCAGTGTAAACATGCTCATACAGAGAAGCAAAAACATGAGTGGTTGAACATTCATCCTACAAACTACACACAAACAAATTCCCCCTTCCCACACTTGTGGCAAACCCCCCAAAATCAAAAGAAAAATTCTGTCTCCCGATATAGCCATCGACTGTTCCACATCCACGGGGAACAGCCTAAGCCACTCCTTCTTCATCCTCCCAATCACCCTAACTCTACTGCTTTTAATGACGTAACATTAACTCTCCTCTGTAGTTTTCCAACTTAACTCCAAAATTTTTACCAACTTTGTACATCCTAGTTTTTTTTTTGTTTGTTTGTTTTGTTTTTGTTTTGTTTTTTTTTAATATATAATACAATCTATATTTTGTAAACTTACTATTTACTTCAAGTCAGTCAGATGCCTGTGCAAATGCTTAGTTATTCTACCTTATATTTTGTTCATGCTTAGCTCCCACCAGTCTCTTCTTCTTCTTTGATCTTCTTGATGAACTCCTGCGCCTCCTCTGGGGTCTTGAAGATGTGGGTTCTGCCCTCATACGTGGTCAGCAGTCTCGCAGGATAGATTACACCATGACGAATCCCAAGGTTGCGCAGCTCCTTACGTACGGGATCAAACTGCTTCCTCAATTGCTGGATTCCTGTGGCCAAATCTGGGTAGAACCGCACCTGCTGGTCCTGGTGTTTAATCTCTCCTTTAGCACGTGCAGCGTTGAAGATCTTCATCCTGTCTCTGTTGCTTAGAAACTTCATAATTAAGGTCCTCGGCGGTCCCTTATCTCTCCGTGGGCCAATACGATGTGCTTTTTCCAGAACCACTGCTGATTGCAACTCCTCACTGCCCAGCACCTCCGGAATCCACTTTTCCAGAAAGGAACATACGTCCCGACCTTCTGATTCCTCTGGAAGACCCACCAGCCTCAAGTTATTCTGTCTCGACCGAGATTCCAAATCCAAAATATTATCTTCCAGAGATTTATTTTTTTTTTCCAAAGTGCGCACCTTTAATTGAAGACGGGTGACGTCATCTTCAGCACTAGCGAGACGGAGCTCCATCTGCGCCGTTCGTTCTACACAGTCACCCAATTCCTTTCTTATTCCTTCCAGCGCTGTCATAATCCCATCAAATCTAGAGGAAAAGTCCGCTCTCATTGAACTCATGGCAGCCATCAGCGCATCTGCGCCATTCCCCGCAGAAATCGCACCGCCGCCAGCTTCCTCCGCCATATATGGAGCCTTGTTTGCTGCGTCACAGACCTGAAAGTCCGTTAATTTGGACTGTTTCGGCGGCTCGCTTTTTCCTTTTCCTGGTTTTCCAGCCTTAGGCTTCGCCGACATATCCTCGCCCAAATGCTGGGATACGTTCTGTCCCAAATGAGAGAGTTATTTGCCGATTTTTTTTTTCCAGGAGCAGAGCAGAGCGAGACACGTCCGTCCTACGTGGCAGCCATAACCGGAAGTCAGGGGGCATATTATTAGTTATACAGGTTCAAAATCTAAGAAGACCCGAGAGGAGAGAATCCATTTGGAACGTAAAATAAAAATCCTTCAAGAAAAGGTGTATGCAGGAAGTAACCCACAGTTAGAGAACAAATTACTCACTCTGAGAGCTGAATATGACAAAAAATCAGCGAATAGAGCTGCCTCGAGTCTTCTAAGATTGAAGCAAACTTTTTACGAACAAGGTGAAAAATCAGGAAAATTATTGGCATGGCAGATTAAACAATTAGAATCTAAAACACCAATTACCAGTATTCTAAGTAACGGACAGGTAGTTATAGATCCTTTAGAAATTAATAGTGCCTTTAGAGATTATTATGAAAAACTATATGATACAAAAAATGAAACTGACTTAACAAAACTAAATGGGTTTTTGGACGGATTATCTATACCATGTATTCCAAATGAAAACAGGGAGATACTGGAGTCTAAAATTAGTCAAGAAGAAGTTAGGCAAGCCATTGATAATATGAAATCAGGAAAAAGAGCAGGACCAGATGGTCTTCCAGTTGACCTCTATAAAAAATTTAAGAATAAATTAATAAAACCACTGTTGGAAATGGTTTTAGAAGCATTTCAAAATGGTAATTTACCACCATACATGAATAATGCCTTAATTATACTGTTACCAAAACCAGGTAAACCCCCTAACAAATGTGAAAACATGAGACTAATAAGCCTATTAAATGCTGATCTTAAAATAATCTGTAAAATTTTAGCAAAACGACTACAAGAAATATTACCAAATATTATTAACCGAGATCAGAATGGCTTTATAATGGGAAGACAAGGCTTCCATAATGTAAGAAGACTATTTAATATTATTTATTCCAATAAAGAAGCACCAGATACAGCTCTCTTATCATTGGACGCCGAAAAGGCCTTTGATAGGGTCGAATGGCCCTTTCTTTTTGAAGTCCTACAAAGGTTTGGACTTCGAAATAATTTCATAAAATGGGTCCAGATAATATACAATAATGCTACAGCAGAAATCTTAACAAACAGCAATATCTCAAAATCAATAAAAATCAATAGAGGATGTCGACAAGGCTGTCCACTTTCACCCTTATTGTTTACTATGGCAATTGAACCTTTAGCGATGGCAGTACATTTACATCCACAAATATATGGAATTAAAGTAGGACCAACAGAACATAAAATCTCCCTGTATGCCGATGACATAATTTTGTTTATGTCGAATTTTAAAAAATCAATTCCGTCCTTGTGTGGCGGCATGAAATAATAAGCAGCGAACTGAGAGTTTTTGAGGGATTTTATTAATCATACCGCCAACACAGAACTCACCCCAGCGCCGTGCAGGCGCGCCGGAGCGAGCTCTCAGGCTCTCAGGCAATCGTGTGGTCAGTTGAGCAGTGGTCAGAGAGAGAGAGAGAGTTACAGAGCGATGCAGTTTAAATACCCCACTACAGACAATGCATTCACAACAGTAGGCATGGACATTTGCATTTGAGAGTCACCCACATCAATAGGAGGGTTACTGACAGGAAGACATTTGCATTTGAGAGTCACCCATAACAATAGGAAGATTACTGGCAGGAAAAAGCTAGACAAAGGGAGGCTGCCTATTGATATCAATACACACATCTCATTGTTCTGCCAATTGCTCCAGCTGAGCGCTCTGCTTGTCCCAGTCTGTTGTGGGGGTCACCCACAGTACCCCCCCCCCCCCCCCAGAGGGCTCAGCGGGAAGCTGAGGCCTTGATAGTCCGGCTTTGGTAGCGAGCAGGGAAAGCTCTGTGCAGGCGGAGGTGGAGGGAGGGGGGTGGGGGTAGCAAGTGCCGGCCCAGGATGGCGAAATTGTTTGGGCTGCGCAAAAATTGCCTGTGGCTCCGCGATGTTGAGGGGCTGTCCCGTTGAACGTGCGGAGGTCCACAGCAGCTGTAAGAAGAAAAATTAGTCTCTGACTCCTCTCGCGGCCATGAAGAAAAAAGGAGTTGCAGCAGTGTGGGACTTGGCGTGTTGACTTTAGGTGTGTGCGCAGTCCTAAAGTTCTCGGGGACAGCTGACGGCTGAATTCCCTTGTGCGCCGTGGCTGAGACCATTACAAAATCCTGTGAGCGAGCTGCGTGCGTGCTTCAGGTGTGTGAGCAGCCCTGAAGGTTCTGTGTGCAGCGGCGAAGGACGATGGCGGTCTGTGTGGAGCCGTTATTGTCCTGTGCGTGGTGCGCCGTCCTCGTAACCCCCCGGTGTGCGTGCGGGGTTCGGTGCATGGCAGGTCCGCTGTAGAGGTGAGTCAGGGTTAGGGAGCTTGCTGGAGATCAGCGCTGTCGGCGCCGATGGTCATCCCTGTTCAGGCTGTTGCTGTAGTTCGGTCATGGTGCGTTCAGGTCCACGCGCTGCGTTCTCCGTCGGCCCTGGAGGTCGCCGTCGTGGAGAGAGGACGAGGTGCGTGCGCTCTCGTGTGGAGGAGCTGTGAGAGCGGCCGGTCCCAGCGTGGATATGCAGATCTCATGCGTGCAGATCTCACCATGAAGCTTTCTGCCGCTTTCCCGGTCGTGGGTGATCTCTGGAGAGTTCGCCTGGTGGTGGCTCTGCGTCGAGGTCTTCCTGTAGCAGAAGGGAGGGCAGATCATTTGCGTCAGGCTGCTGCCTTCGCTTGTCGTCGGAGAATCACCGCCGGGTGCTGCGTTCGTTGTCAGCGTGTTCTTTTCTTGGTCGGGTCACCAGTGTGGCTGTCCAGACCAGAAGGTTGCGTTGCACAAAGCGTGTGCTTTCTCGGGGTCACCAGTGTGGCGACATGAAATAATAAGCAGCGAACTGAGAGTTTTTGAGGGATTTTATTAATCATACCGCCATCACAGAACCTACCCCAGCGCCGCGCAGGCGCGCCGGAGCGAGCTCTCAGACTCTCAGGCAATCGTGTGGTCAGTTGAGCAGTGGTCAGAGAGAGAGAGAGTTACAGAGCAATGCAGTTTAAATACCCCACTACAGACAATGCATTCACAGCAGTAGGCATGGACATTTGCATTTGAGAGTCACCCACATCAATAGGAGGATTACTGACAGGAAGACATTTGCATTTGAGAGTCACCCATAACAATAGGAAGATTACTGGCAGGAAAAAGCTAGACAAAGGGAGGCTGCCTATTGGTATCAATACACACATCTCATTGTTCTGCCAATTGCTCCAGCTGAGCGCTCTGCTTGTCCCAGTCTGTTGTGGGTGTCACCCACACTTGTTAAATTTAATAAAGAACTTTGGGGATATATCAGGATATAAAATAAACAAAACAAAATCTTCAATATTAATACTAAATGAGACCCAGAGAAATCACCCAGCTCCTGAGGTAAACCAATTCAGTGTTGTAAATCAGTTTAAATATTTGGGAATTCAAATTGTGCCTCAGCTAGAATTAGTCGCCAATGCCAACTATGAAGCCTTAATGACAGATATTAATGAGTTACTTCAGAGATGGATGCCACTACCAATGTTGATGATCGGGAGAATTAATATACTTAAAAGTAATATCTTACCAAAAATACATTATTTATTTCAAAATATTCCTTTACCACCACCTTCAGATCTATTTTCAAGAGTTAAAAAAAGTTAGTGGAATTTATATGGAACAATAGGAAGGCTAGATTACGTTTGTCCTTACTATATTTACCATTTGATCATGGAGGTCTGAAATGTCCAGACTTTATGTTGTATTACTGGTCAGCACAACTGAGGTCTATGACATATTATTTTTCATCAAATGATCTTCCTCACTGGACTGAAATGGAATCATACAATTTACCTTTACCTCTTCCCTTATTCATATACTCAGACTCGGCTAAAAAACTACAGAAACAAGTTAAAAATCCAATTGTAAAGCACATGATCAAAATATGGTGTGAAACCAAAAAATATTTAAAAGAACCACACTCACTGTCACAATTTAGCCCAATATGGGGTAATCAATATTTTACACCAGGGAGAGCGGATCCTGTATTTAAAATATGGAATATAAAAGGGATTCAAAAGATTCAAGACTTATATTTGTCACGTTCAGATAACATAATGTCTTTTGAAGAACTGAGGATTAAATTCAATCTTAATAGAACACACTTTTTTAAATATCTTCAGCTTAGAAATTTTATTCGATCAAATCAAAATAATGCTCTCACCCGACCTACTTAATTCATTTTTGGAAAAAATTTTGATGAACGATAGTAAGAGAAAGGGTATTATTTCAGAGTTTTACAACTCATTGACACTATACTGAAGTGAAAACTCACAGAAAAGACTGAATTACTGGAAAGAGGACCTGCAAGTTGAAATTTCAGAGGAACAATGGGAAATGGCTTGTGCAGGAGCTCAAACCAAATCAATAAATGTACGTCTTAAACTGATACATTTTAAATGGTTAATGCGGATGTATGTTACACCAGTGGAATTACCGTATTTTTTGGACTATAAGGCGCACTTAAAATCCTTTAATTTCCTCAAAAATTGACAGTGCGCTTTATAATCCAGTGCGCCTTATGTATTAATTCTGGTTGTGCTTACTGACCTCGAACCGATTTTATGTGGTACACGGCGCTCAAAAATCTGTCAAAAATGTTTTAGTACGACTTTGGTAAGCTACGAAGCCGAACCGCTTGATGGATTGTCGGAGCATTACGGTAGTCAGGAGCCTCGCGGAGTAATATGTGCTTCAACATAATGGCCGGATGGCTTTTTCCACAAATCTCCATCCCTATTGATCTGCCACTCCATGCGCGCCCATCTCACCGATACTGTCAAAACCCAAGTGAAGCAAACTAATTCGGAGCTTGCCATCATTCCGTGTGGATTAACCAAAGAACTCCAACCGCTATATTGGTGTCAACAGATCGTTCAAAGTTAAATTGCTAGCGAGTTACGCCACTATCTGCCAATGGATCGTGGATCGAAACTGCTCCTGTTTAGCTGTAATTAATATTAAAAGATATTTTCGGGACGAAAGAATTCAAGCGTCCCGGCATTTGTTTACATTGTTTACTTCTTGGGGCTGCCGCCGGAGAGCGAGCCGTATCGATTACTGAGCGAGTATCCTGGCGATGTAAACAGCCACGGACTAAAAACATTCTGCCTGCTCATGGAACAGGTCATTCACACTTGCAGACAATCGCGCTATATGTGTCTATAATGACTATAGATAGGATTTTCTTTCCATGCACACACAAAAAAAAAATTCCCAGATCCGACTACCTTGCGAGGTAGTCGATACCCAAAAGCCGATGGTGTATAGAACACGTATATTAGGATTTGTATGTGAAATTTCGGCATCAAAACTGCTCCCGTTTAGCTGTAAACGGGAGCAGTAAATACAGCTGTAAATACGTATTTACGGCTGTAAATACGGCTTGCTGTCCGCCGGAGATTTTCTTTCCATGCACGCAAAAAAAAAAATTTTTTCCCGGCTCCGACTACCTTGCTTTAATGCGCCTTATAATCCGGTGCGCCTTATGTATGAAATTAGACCATCAAATAGACCGTTCATTGATAGTGCGCCTTATAATCCGGTGCGCCTTATAGTCCCAAAAATACGGTAAATAGATATAACAAAAACATACCAGATACATGCACAAAATGTATGGAAAGTAAAGGAACCCTATTTCACTGTTTATGGGAATGTAGAAAAATCAGAATGTTTTGGGAAGAGGTGAGGGTAACAATTGAAAAATAATTTCAAAATAAATCACATTGAACCCTAAACTGTTTTTGTTGGGTCTGTATCCAGAAAAACATAACTTTAATAAGAGTGAAAAAAACATTCATAGACCTCAGTTTGCTTAATGCCAAAAAATGTATTGCACTACTGTGGAAAAAGATTCATAGACCAAATGTGACTCAGTGGTTAAGACAAATGTTAACAAACCTTCCACTAGAAAGAATAACATATATACTGAAATCAAAGGAAAATGTGTTTGAGAATATATGGAGACCTTTCATTGATTATGTAAAGAATTTAAACATAAAGTCTGAAGAAGAAGGTGAATGATATGTGTGGACCTTGCAAATTCCAAGCTGTTGAATGCATATTATGTCTTCTTATATAACAGATTACCTAGACTAAACAGAGGAGCATTGTTGTTGATTTGTGTTTGTTAATGGATGTTGTTGTTGTTTTTATTACACATTTTTTTTGTTATTGTTCTTTTTAATTTTTAAATTACTTTTGTGTTAGTGTCTGATTGTTTGTGCCATGTTTGTATAAAAAAAAGGTTCAATAAAAAATACCATGGAAAAAAAAAACTATAATATACATATAATATACATAATGTTCATAAAGTGCAGTAATATGTGCAAAGGATTCCGGATCATCTGTTCAGCATCCTAACAGCTTGTGGAAGGAAGCTGTTGATCAGTCTGGTGGTTCTGCCTCTGATGCTCCAGAATCGTTTGCCAGATGGCAGCAGTTCAAAGTGTTTTGCAAAGTCCAAAATTGTTGCAAATTAATGAGAAAAAAGTTGCAAATTAATGCAACAAACGTTCCATATTAATGACAAAAAAGTTCTAAATTAATAACGTTGCAAATTAATGAGGAAAAAAGTTGTAAATTAATAAGGAAAAAAGTTGCAAATTTATTTGAAAAAAATTGCAAATTATTGAGAAAAAAGTTGCAAATTTATATGCAAAAAGTTCCAAATTAACAGCTGCAGGTCAGCAGTTCTGTCTGATTACATTCACAATAGAGGGGATGCATTGAAACAAAATTCTTGGCAGTTATAGGACAGTTACCATAGCAACACAGCACTGAGTGACAATTACATGTGACAGCTTTATTTTGTATGCAGCAAAACATAAAAAAAATCACACAAAATATTTAGTCACAGCAGTGCACAGAGTACTTTTTTTACTTTAGATGTTAATGCCACACCATTCACATGACTGTAGTGATGTGTGGGTAAAGACCAAGGAGCGCATGGTAAGTAAAGAACTGATTCAGAGCCTCTAATTATTTATTTATTTATTTAATTTTTTGCCAGTTAATGAAGATAGAATGATAAGATTAGCTCTCCATAATACAAGCCGGTACTCTGTGTACTGCTGTGATTGAATATTGTGTGTATTTTTTGTGTTTTACTGCATACACCCTAATGCTACCACTCATTTTTGCCACTCAATGTTTAACTGACATGAGTTCCATTCGGTGACATCATATGCATACCCTCTATAGTAGTCAGTTAGCTAGCTAATTTGCAACCTGCCCCAACATGTTACATATACAGGGTTTAGGCAAAATTTCCCCACATTTATTAACTTTTCTAAACATAGCTGAAGCCATGCACAAACCTTGGTCATGGAGCTTTTTTGTTGTTTTTTTTCTCCGTATGACTTGTGGTGCACTTTAATGCCATTCTCAAAATTTTGTAACAGTTTAGCTGCAACAGTTGTGGAAGTCTTTTGTTTATTTTTTCCTAGCTTGCAAAGACTAAACCACAGGGAAATGTGATGGGGTGGAGGCCAGAATAGCCAAATTATTATTGTTTCAGACAAGTATGCAGATTGTATACAGCAGTTTAATATTAAAAGTTACAAGGTTTTTTTTTCTATAATTTGAACAATTAATCATAATGATTATTATGATTATGTTGATCATTTTGGTGACCCCCCACCTCCAAGCATGTGGTGCTCCACATATAGTGCGTGAGGAGGCCCTGCTTACAAGTACCATTTTATGGACATTAAAGTTGGGGGGTGGCAGCTGGGGTGGCAAGGCTCTACAGTAGGGGGACAGTTCTCCCCCTTTCCCCCTGTAGAGCCGCCCCTGCATGTGCAATAACACTAACAAAAAAAAAAAAAAAACCTGTCTGGGAAGCACTGTCTGAAACAGTCTGTTTCAGCCTGCCATTAATAATAATAATGAGCCCGTAATGTAATACATTATTAATTATTCTGCAATTTTTTTTTTTTTTTTGTTACTTATTTGTACCCGTAGGTAGATTTGGTTTGCAGTCTGGTGATAAGCGAGCGCCCTAAACCTACATGTATTTGTGCAAGATATTTTAAGTATGCGTTTAAAATAATGTGAAATTTACTTTTCCAATAACCAATTAATTTAATCATGCAGTAACAGGTAAAGTAACTCAATATACTTTTGAAAAGAAGTAACTAGTAAGAGTAATTAGTTACTATTTTTTAGTAACTTGCCCAACACTGAGTGCTGCTAATGCTGTCATGCCTGGTCATCTTCACTAAGGAGATACTTGGTCTAGTTTTCCTTTTTGTAGCTGAAGGGAAACAAAGCTGGGGTTGCTGTCTTAACGCTTCTTTGATGGGTTCCTTTAAATTTTTGATGTTGCAGGTGCATTTCATGGTCTTTTCTGTGCCACCTCCTGTCACCGGTGCAGAGTAGTAGCACCCTCGATCCAAGTAGAGCTTCACTTTTTTTTTGACAGTGTACAAAAGTGGAAGCTTGCCATTCATATTTTTGTACAGTCTATGGATCAGGAAGACAAATTAATGAACTTGATGGTTTCCCAATTATAGGACCCCTTAGTCCAACAGACAGCAATGCAAACCAATTATGTGCCCTTCCATCGTCTAATAATGCACATACAATCTATACGGATATATATTGATATTTTAGAATTGAGCTATTTTTCTATGTGAGTTATTTTCTTCTCAAAGTCAGGCTGTCCTCCCATTCACTGCCTCTTTCTCCAGCATCTATGAATATTAATGGTAGGTTTTCCTTTAAGTAGCTAACGAAGTTGACATACAGGGCTGTATTACTAACAGTTGCTTTGTTCGGTCCCAAACAAATAGGAACCTTTGGACACATACAGTTAATATAGTAACTAATAGTTAATAGCTTTTCCGGTGGTGGTGGGGGGAAGGGGGGTAGGGTACACGAATGTTTGGTAATCTATTCAGGATTATGTTGAGACGTAGTTTTTTCATTTGCCATAGAAAACACTAAGCAAATCACAGTTAGCAGGTTGTGTTTTGCCACAGGTATAGAATAAAATAAATGTACTTTTGAAGCACAGAGTAGTGGAATTATACATAAACTGTTTTTTCCTTCTGTTATAGAGTGAAATAAATGTGCAAATCCCCGGTGAAGCCAAGCTTACATTTGCTTGTTTATGAGTAAATGTAGGATCAAGAAAGAGCACCTGAACATATGGTGTCTTCGAAGTAGAGGCTGAGAAATAATTAAACAAATATCAGTGAGTTTGTTCCACCGAGAACACGGCATAGAAAACTATTCTCTCTTAAAGATATATCCTCTTTTTATTGTGAAATCGTGCGGCATGATCGATGGAACTACCGAGTTACAGGAGAGTGTTTCTGTCAGTAATGTTAATATCCAATGCACTAACGTGGGTCATCTGAAGCTTCCAAGATGTGAAAACGGATGAACTGGGTCTATAATCAGCAAGAACTCACATGTTGGACTTGAGAGTGGAAAATAAGATAAGATAAGATAAGATAAGCCTTTATTAGTCCCACAACGGGGAAATTCCAGGATTGCAACAGCACAGGGATAGCAACACTCAGAGCAACAATCAGAAGGCAAGAAAAAAAACAAGCAAGCAAGAGCAGCTAATAAACATATGTACGTATTACTATAAAATATATATATATACACACACACACAGACACACAGTGCAGAGCATTGTAGCTGGATGGAATAAATATATGAATATATGAACACACAGTGCAGAGCATTGTAGCTAGATGGAATAAATATGTAAATATATAAACACCCACAGTACGGAGCATTGCAGCTAGGTGGAATAAATATGCAAGTATACACTCACCGGCCACTTTATTAGGTACACCTGTCCAACTGCTCGTTAACACTTAATTTCTAATCAGCCAATCACATGGCAGCAACTCAGTGCATTTAGGCATGTAGACATGGTCAAGACAATCTCCTGCAGTTCAAACCGAGCATCAGTATGGGGAAGAAAGGTGATTTGAGTGACTTTGAACGTGGCATGGTTGTTGGTGCCAGAAGGGCTGGTCTGAGTATTTCAGAAACTGCTGATGTACTGGGATTTTCACGCACAACCATCTCTAGGGTTTACAGAGAATGGTCCGAAAAAGAAAAAATATCCAGTGAGCGGCAGTTCTGTGGGCGGAAATGCCTTGTTGATGCCAGAGGTCAGAGGAGAATGGCCAGACTGGTTCGAGCTGATAGAAAGGCAACAGTGACTCAAATAACCACCCGTTACAACCAAGGTAGGCAGAAGAGCATCTCTGAACGCACAGTACGTCGAACTTTGAGGCAGATGGGCTACAGCAGCAGAAGACCACGCCGGGTGCCACTCCTTTCAGCTAAGAACAGGAAACTGAGGCTACAATTTGCACAAGCTCATCGAAATTGGACAATAGAAGATTGGAAAAACGTTGCCTGGTCTGATGAGTCTCGATTTCTGCTGCGACATTCGGATGGTAGGGTCAGAATTTGGCGTCAACAACATGAAAGCATGGATCCATCCTGCCTTGTATCAATGGTTCAGGCTGGTGGTGGTGGTGTAATGGTGTGGGGAATATTTTCTTGGCACTCTTTGGGCCCCTTGGTACCAATTGAGCATCGTTGCAACGCTACAGCCTACCTGAGTATTGTTGCTGACCAAGTCCATCCCTTTATGACCACAATGTACCCAACTTCTGATGGCTACTTTCAGCAGGATAATGCGCCATGTCATAAAGCTGGAATCATCTCAGACTGGTTTCTTGAACATGACAATGAGTTCACTGTACTCAAATGGCCTCCACAGTCACCAGATCTCAATCCAATAGAGCATCTTTGGGATGTGGTGGAACGGGAGATTCGCATCATGGATGTGCAGCCGACAAATCTGCGCCAACTGTGTGATGCCATCATGTCAATATGGACCAAACTGTCTGAGGACCTTGTTGAATCTATGCCACGAAGAATTGAGGCAGTTCTGAAGGCAAAAGGGGGTCCAACCCGTTACTAGCATGGTGTACCTAATAAAGTGGCCGGTGAGTGTATAAACACACACAGTGCGGAGCAATGTAGCTAGATGGAATAATATGTAGATATATAAATATATAAACACCCACAGTACGGAGCATTGTAGCTAGATGGAATAAATATGCAAATATATAAACACACACAGTGCAGAGCATTGTTGCTAGATGGAATGAAACAGCATAACCGTCTACTTAGTTATCCTACATGGTATGATTATGTGCCCATACATATTCTCACCCTCCATAGCGACCGGTATGTTCCTAGTTGTATGCCGGAGAGGACCATTGTGTAAGTCTATTGCATCTTTTGCATTCAAAAAACTATTAGTTTGTTACGTCTTTTTGCTATCTCTGCGAGCAGCCCTGCTTAGGTTGTACAGTCTGACAGCCGTTGGTAGGAAGGACCTACGAAACCTCTCGGTTGTGCACCTGGGATGATGTAGTCTGCTGCTAAATGAGCTCCTCAGTGCATTCAGTATGTCCTGCATAGGGTGGAACTCGGACTCCAGCAGAGATGACAGTTTAGCCACCGTCCTTCTCTCTCCTATCTCCTCCATCGGATCAAGGCGCTGCCCCAGGACAGAGCTAGCTTTCTTAATCAGTTTGTTCAGTCTCTTCCTATCGGCTGCAGTAATGCCACTGCCCCAGCAGACCACACCAAAAGTGATGGCTGATGCCACCACCGTGTCATAGAATGACTTCAGCAGCGCCCCTTGTACACCAAAAGACCTGAGTCTCCTCAGCAGGAACAGCCTGCGCTGTCCCTTCTTGTAGAGTGCATCAGTATTGTGTAAAATGCTCTCCTTTGTGATTGCAGAGTCCCTTAGCTCAACAACACCTCATGTTATTCATACTTATGAGGTCTGTATTTTCCAGACAGTTGTTTTGGTTGATTGCTGTCAGTACAGGAAATCATATTTATGTCTGACAGTAATTTGTCCTTCAGCAGCAACAACTTATATTTTCCCTAAACTCAGAAGCACAAACAAACAGATACTTTAGTCTGATTTGGAGGAAGTGTTAATAAAAGGAAACATTTTACACATTTTAGTTAGAAATAAGAATGTAAATGCCTATTTTCCTAAATACTGACAAAGAGAATTGGCATAATTTACAATCATGGCATCTACACAACGTTAAAAAAAAAAACTGATTACATTAGTATGACTAAAAAAATATGTGTAAACTTCTTAGTTTGACTAAAATCATAATGAATGAATTTTCCTTTAGGAGTTAAATTACAGACAGCTGCATGTCAACGAGGAGAGGGAATTGCCAGAAGACCCAGAATGCGATACTATCACAAGACTGCAGTATGCTGATGTTTGGGATCAAGCAGTAAGGCAGGGAGGACACCAGTTTTTTAATCCAAACCTGTGGGTTTTATTTACCCAAAGATAAAATGCTGGTTACAAAACATGGACAGTATATTACTTAAGTAGAGCTATAAAATGTCAACTTAACAATAATGGACAGAACAGTAGTAAATGAAAATGATTTGACCAAACTGACCTCTCTTCAATAACACTTAAGGGGAACTTATATAGTAGATAGGCCACACCAGTAAAACTGAAAAGGGGAAAACGGCTTCTGTAATATAACCAATATTAAAAGAACTACAAATAATCCAGCCACCCCCACCCCCGACTTCTCTTAACTACACAGCACATAGTATGGCCTGATGAGCTGGTTGCAGTATTTAGAAGTCTCCAGCCCTTGGACATGCCTTTTGCTCATTCAGGAAGGAGATCTCATACCCCAGGTAACTCAAAGAGAGAGAAAAGCGTTAATAAAACAAAATATAAATGTTTTGCCTTATATAGTTGATATTTGCTCTTCATACAGTATGAAATAAGCTAAACTACCAAAAAACAATGTTTTGTAAATGTTTTTGACTGCAAATAAGGTGAGGTGAGTGTGGGAATGAGTTTACCATTATGTGGCTGTGGCCATCATAGCTGAGTTCATTCATTCATCTTCTTCCGCTTAATCCTTTTCGGGTCGCGGGGGGGCTGGAGCCTATTCCAGCATCTTTGGGCGAAAGGCAGGGTACACCCTGGATAGATCGCCAGTCCATCGCAGGGCCAACACAGAGAGACAGACAACCTTTCACTCTCACAGTCATACCTAAGGACATTTTTAGAATCCCCAGCTTTGATGCCAATTAACCTAACTTGCATGTTTTTGGTATGTGGGAGGAAACCGGAGAAATCCCAGAGTAAACCCACGCAGGCACAGGGAGAACATGCAAACTCCACACAGATCACTGTTGGTCAGGGGCTGGGATCAAACCCAGGATCCCCCGGCCAAGGGTGAGTTGCTGTGCTGCTGCAGTGCTCGCAATATTATTGCGATTTCCAATCCTGATCTTTGTCTTGTCTATCTCCTGGCTAGTTCTCACAAGTCACTCCTTTGCTGTGCTGACTTAACCACACAGTGAACATTTAGCACCATCTACTGGATTGAAAAGTCAATTAGTTTTTACTCCTCTGCCTCTAAAAGGCTGAAGGGGTATTGTTGTGACCCCAGTGGGTGGCTCGGCGGCTTTGTCATCAATACCTACCTTGTAAATGTAACAATTAGAGAATGAAACAGTGTAAGCTTTTCCAGTCAATACCATAGTTACATCTAAGGAAAATCTTGTATGAGGTTGCATTTGTGTGACCTGGAGAAAACCCATGCAGGCATGGGGAGAACATGCAAACTCCACACAGAAGGGTCACTGATGGCTAAGGGGTGGGATTGAACCCACAACCTTTTTGTTGTGCTGCCACAGTGCTAACCACTGCTCCACCGAGCTGCTCAGTAGAGCAGTGGTTGACCTTTGCCCAAGGTAAACAGTCACAGCTTTTAATTTTTATTTCAAAACACTGTAAATATGATAACCCACAAAGGAAATGATGTAAATGTTTCACATTGATACCATAGGTCTGTCTTTGAAAAATCTGGGATGAGTTTGACTTTTGGCAACCTTCAGAGGTCAACTCTCAGAAAACCTTTTGAATGTGATAACTTGTGAATGAAAGGATGTAGACTTTTCATATTGATCCCATAGTTAAGATAAGCCTTTATTAGTCCCACAATGGGGAAATTCCAGGATTGCAACAGCACAGGGATAGCAACACTCAGAGCAACAATCAGAAGGCAAGAAAAAACATATACACAGTGGGGCAAAAAAGTATTTAGTCAGCCACCAATTGTGCAAATTCTCCCACTTAAAAGATGAGAGAGGTCTCCAATTTTCATCATAGGTATACCTCAACTATGAGAGACAAAATGGGGGAAAAAAATCCAGAAAATCACATTGAAGGATTTTTAATGAATGAATTGGTAAATTCCTCGGTAAAATAAGTATTTGCATACAAACAAGCAAGATTTCTGGTTCTCACAGACCTGTAACTTTTTCTTTAAGAGGCTCCTCTGTCCTCCACTCGTTACCTGTATTAATGGCACCTGTTTGAACTTGTTATCAGTATAAAAGACACCTGTCCACAACCTCAAACAGTCAGACTCCAAACTCCACTATGGCCAAGACCAAAGAGCTGTCAAAGGACACCAGAAACAAAATTGTAGACCTGCACCAGGCTGGGAAGACTGAATCTGCAATAGGTAAGCAGCTTGGTGTGAAGAAATCAACTGTGGGAGCAATTATTAGAAAATGGAAGACATACAAGACTAGGGATGGGCATTTGGTGAAATTTTCTTCACCGATCGTCGGGAGAATTAATGATTAATAATCGGTTAATCATTAACATTTTTAGGTAGGTAACAAGGCAGGTAGACTACATTAGAACATCAGGTATCAACACGGAGAGCCCGCACAACTCAAATCCACCTCTCTGTTCGCTGTTCTCGTGTTGGCTCGGCTTGGGAATCTCGCAAGCTGATTGGCCGAGACGTTTCACCCCGCAAGCTGATTGGCCGAGACGTTTTACCCAGCTTCTCTCCCTGCCGAGCGGCCACCCAGCAAACGAAGACCGCATTCATTGCTCTTTATCGCTAAGTGAGAGATCACTGTACTCTTATGTATTGAGAATAATAATAAAAAAAATACAGAGTGTTTTTCTTCGAGGATGAATTTATTAACAAGACAAGTTTGCAGTAAAACGTGAACACATGCGCATTGCGCAAACGAGGGAGGCTTCAAGTTGCGAGCCAGACAATAACGGGAGACACGTACAGGACACATAACGGAACATATATTTCTTTCTTTTACTTTTTTCTTTTGTATGCTGCATTGCAGTGATTGCAGTACACCTGGTCATTTTTTAAATTAAAATGGTCCCACGCAACACTTCGCCACAACCTCTTCATGATTTGGCGATTGCCCTACGGAAGCTCGCATGTATCAACTGAGGCACGCCAGGGTACGGCGATGGTGTAATGTTGCCCCCTGGTGCCCAAATTTTGCCAGTGGCACAGTTAAATGCATTGCATTGTTTGAGGATGGCCGTGCACTAGGCCTAATAACCTACATTCGGATTGTTTACAAAAAAAAAAACGGTTTGTCGACGAAAATGAACTTCCTCGGTGAAATTCTTAATGATCAATTATCGGTTAATCAGTTAATTATGCCCATCCCTATACAAGACCACTGATAATCTCCCTCGATCTGGGGCTCCACGCAAGATCTCACCCCGTGGGGTCAAAATGATCACGAGAACGGTGAGCAAAAATCCCAGAACCACATGGGGGGACCTAGTGAATGACCTGCAGAGAGCTGGGACCAAAGTAACAAAGGCTACATCAGAAACACACTACGCCGCCAGGGACTCAAATCCTGCAGTACCAGACGTGTCCCCCTGCTTAAGCCAGTACATGTCCAGGCCCGTCTGAAGTTTGCTAGAGAGCATTTGGATGATCCAGAAGAGGATTGGGAGAATGTCATATGGTCAGATGAAACCAAAATAGAACTTTTTGGTAAAAACTCAACTTGTCGTGTTTGGAGGAGAAAGAACACCATACCTACTGTGAAGCATGGGGGTGGAAACATCATACTTTGAGGCTGTTTTTCTGCAAAGGGACCAGGACGACTGATCTGTGTAAAGGAAAGAATGAATGGGGCCATGTATCATGAGATTTTGAGTGAAAACCTCCTTCCACCAGCAAGGGCATTGAAGATGAAACGTGGCTGGGTCTTTCAGCATGACAATGATCCTAAACACACCGCCCGGGCAACGAAGGAGTGGCTTTGTAAGAAGCATTTCAAGGTCCTGGAGTGGCCTAGCCATTCTCCAGATCTCAACTCCATAGAAAATCTTTGGAGGGAGTTGAAAGTCTGTGTTGCCCAGCGACAGCCCCAAAACATCACTGTTCTAGAGATCTGCGTGGAGGAATGGGCCAAAATACCAGCAACAGTGTGTGAAAACCTTGTGAAAACTTAGAGAAAACGTTTGGCCTCTGTCATTGCCAACAAAGGGTATATAACAGAGTACTGAAATGAACTTTTGTTATTGATCAAATACTTATTTTACCGAGGAATTTACCAATTAATTCATTAAAAATCCTTCAATGTGATTTTCTGAATTTTTTTTTTTTTTTATTTTGTCTCTCATAGTTGAGGTATACCTATGATGTGTCACCATGGGTTGAGATGCCGTCTCGGCACTCAGCCCATGTTTTCCCTCATCCCTGCTTCCCATTGAGCAGCGTCTCAGCTGGCCCCCAGCTGGCAGCATTATGGACGGCTGGGGCCAATTAGTCTTCATCAGCTGGGGCGCTGCCAATGAGGATAAATAGGAGCAGCCTCGATGACTCGGGGCTGCGACATAAACACATTGCTAAGCTGAAGCCCCTTCGTCTGGTGTCAGCTTATACTCCTCTTGCAGCATTCCTGTGTTTGTATCCCGCTGTGAGTATGTACGTCTTGTTACCCCCACGTCCGGTACGAGCTGCTTACCTCTGCGCTGTGCAACCTGTGAGTGTACGTCTGCATGAGTATCTGTGCTCTCCTCATCCCTTCCCCTTTTCCCTGAATAAAATATCACGACTCACTGGCTTGTCCCTGGCTCTGATTGCCCGGCTCCCTAGAGCCGGATATGACAGTATGTCGCAGCCAGAAGAGTTGCCGGCGGCCGTGAGTCGCTGTGGAAATGTACCTTTCTGTCCGAGTGTCAGCGCTGCTAGCATGCCGTTTCCCAGGAGTCACTTCCGGCGCCAGGGCGACGAGCTAAGGTCCATCTCGGAGGCTGTCGACGGGACATTCTTCACCCTGCACGACGCCTCCAACGCGAGACGCTGGCATCCGGGCCGTGCTGAGGAACTCCTGGACTGTCACCCTCACTCTCTGTACCATCTGGAGGACAGTGCCAGGATAGACGCTGCAGGTACACAGCGAGAGAAGCTCCACGGGGTGGATGGAAATCCCGGCAGGGAGTCGAAGTGGGCGACATCTTTCCCCGCTTCGGAGTCCCGTTCCTGCCGCCATTCCAGTCCAGGAGTTCGCGCCAACCAGAGGACTTCCCCCGACCTGCGCCACGTCACTCGGGATTCCCTTCTAGGAGCCGCAGCTGACAGCAGTTATGTCCGGGGTCGAGTGGCTGTCGCGAGCTCTACTGTGTTTCCTGTCACCACCTTAAGGCATGTGGCGGCGGCAGTGAGATTGATGGTGAGGACTTCAGGGCTACGAAGCTTTCCCGTGCTCGACGCCTTCCTCGTCTCGATCTCCGATCTGGAGCGGCGAATCCTGGGTTTCCCCCTCGCTTCGTCCCCTGGGAGTAGTCGTCATCACATCGCCGAGTCACCTCTGCACGAACCTCGTCCGGATCCAGTTCTGGGTCATCGTCAGGACCGTTCCTCCCACGCAGCTGTCATCCCTTCGCCTCGTCAGTGTGGAGATTCTACAGCCTCGTCCCCTGAGCCTCGTTCCCCCGCTGTCATTCCTGGACATTCGGGCTGGCTCACCCCGGCTGTTTCCCCCTCCTCCTCGACGCGCTTCCTGACCGCTGTGTGTGCCTGGAATCCCGGCCTGGTGAGCTCTCTGCTGGAGACAACGCGAGCGACCCTCAGACGAATTCCCGGGGGGTCCTCCGTTATCGCCGGGCGGGGAGAGGAAGAAGCAGAATCCACTACAGCAGGCGATACTCAACCTCCAGGGGGCAGGCAAGTCATTGTTTTTTCACACCTGCTTAATGATTTGCTCTGTCACATCCCTGGAGGAGAAGTTCAGGGTTCGCAGCTCCCTGAACTCTCCCCACCTGCTGTAACCTGTATGCCTAATCCCGCATCCTCTGTGTCTCTCTCCGCCGAGCGGTCCCCGGCTCCGGGTCAACGTGGTGGGATATGGAGAGGGCCTGTGGTTCCGCAGCTACATTGCGGACGGAGGAGGGGGACTGACTGCTGCGTGGAGTCTACGCCGACGACTGAGCGTCCCCGGGTCTCCACGGAGGAGCGGTTCGGTCCGGCGGGACGAGATTCTTCTGGCTTCACGCCGAGTGGATCGTCGGCGGGGTCACCTGAGCTGGAGGAATCTCAAGCTGCGCTGACCATCGTGCTGGCTGCGGGGCCCGACGCGGCTAGATGGGAGCCTGACAACGACCTCCTGACGACGGATCCTGGATCTTCGCAGTCCTGGACGGCGTCAGAACCCGAGATCAGGCGAGTGCTCTCCTTTCTTTTCTCTCTTTTTATCCCCGAGCACTTCAGCCTATCTCCAGGGGAGACGAGCCGGGTGCAGCCGTCCGCTGCGTCTGAGCTCGTCTCGCCGGGTTCTGGCGCTGCCGGTGATCCTGATCCCGGTTCTGTTTTCTCTTCTGAGCCTTCTTCCAGGGTCACCGGCAAGGAGTTGCTGTTCCTCGTGGTGCTGGAGGGTCCGGGTTCAACGTTGGAGGTCGGTTCTGGTGCAGTATTCAACGTGGGTTCGCCCGAGACCCATTCAGGGTCCAACGTGGGTTCGCCTGAGGCCCGATCGGGGTCCGACGTGGGTGCTGCCCCAGTATTGTCCAGGTCCGGTGAGGAGGTGGCCGTTTTCCTGCAGCCTGACGCCCGCCGCCCTCGTCATCGGCTCTCCCCTGAGCCTCTTCCACCGGGATCCGCTCTGATCCTTCGCCCGTCTCAACGGTCCTGGTGGTTCAGTGATGCGGGTCGACGACCCGACCCACAGAACTTTCGGTTCGGTGATCTGGTTCCCCCCACTGGTCTGTGTTTCCCTCTGGGCAGCCTGGTTCGGCTGCCGGTGGACTGGATTCCTGGGATCTGGGTCCAGAGTTCGCCGTCCGAACACTTCTCTTTCCCTGATTCGCCAGCTGGACGATGGGCGGGGAGATCTCCGGAGCCATCTCGGCCATTTTTGGACTCTGCCTGCCATTCACCTCGGGTGTCACTTTTTCTTTTGTTATTAAGGTCACTCGGGTGTAATGTTTTGTCCTGTTGGTGGATTTGTTTTTATAGTGCTGTGTTTTCCATCGCTCATGCTCAGCATTTTACTTTTTGTGCCATGTTTTTAGCCTCGTTTTTTGTATTGTAGAGTTATGTTTTGTTTTCCGTAACACCATGCTCTGCAGTTATCCATTTATTCCAGTCACTTTGATTTCTTTAGGTGACTGGGTATTTATATATTCGTGTGTGTGGGTTTTTCTTTGCCTGCACTCAGTATTTCTTTTTTGTCCTGTTGGTTCATTATAGAGTCATGTGCTTTGTTTTCCGTAACACCATGCTCTATAATTGTCATTTGTTCCAGTCACCCTCACTTTTCTTGGTGACTGTGTATGTACTTAAATTAGCGCTGTGTATAGGTTCCCCTTTATTTAACCGTACTCAGCATTTTTTGCCCTGTATCTTTTTGGTGGTTCTTTTTTCCTTGCTCTGGGTCACGCATGGTTGGTACTCTCTGGGTAGTATGTAACCGGCGTGCTGACCCAGTTCTTCTCCCCATCTGTACCTGGGTTAATTATTCTGTTTTGTCAGTATTGTATTTGGTTTTTTCTTTCCCGCTACCCTACATTGCCCCATTGGTGTTGTCCTTCCCTTGGCTTCTTCCCCTCCGGTCCGCCTCCCTTCCTCCCACCCTAGGTGGGGGGGGGGGGGGGGCTGGGATGTTCCTGGTCGTTCAGGAGCCCGACCTTGAGGGAGAGGCTCTGTCACCATGGGTTGAGATGCCGTCTCGGCACTCAGCCCATGTTTTCCCTCATCCCTGCTTCCCATTGAGCAGCGTCTCAGCTGGCCCCCAGCTGGCAGCATTATGGACGGCTGGGGCCAATTAGTCTTCATCAGCTGGGGCGCTGCCAATGAGGATAAATAGGAGCAGCCTCGATGACTCGGGGCTGCGACATAAACACATTGCTAAGCTGAAGCCCCTTCGTCTGGTGTCAGCTTATACTCCTCTTGCAGCATTCCTGTGTTTGTATCCCGCTGTGAGTATGTACGTCTTGTTACCCCCACGTCCGGTACGAGCTGCTTACCTCTGCGCTGTGCAACCTGTGAGTGTACGTCTGCATGAGTATCTGTGCTCTCCTCATCCCTTCCCCTTTTCCCTGAATAAAATATCACGACTCACTGGCTTGTCCCTGGCTCTGATTGCCCGGCTCCCTAGAGCCGGATATGACATGATGAAAATTGGAGACCTCTCTCATCTTTTAAGTGGGAGAACTTGCACAATTGGTGGCTGACTAAATACTTTTTTACCCCACAGTATATATTTAGACACAGTGCGGAGCATTGTGGTTGGTGGATGTGCAGCAGAAAGTCTAAGCTCTCTCTCCGCGGATGCGGCGGGCCAGCTGGATGTCTTTGGGCATGATGGTGACCCTCTTGGCGTGGATGGCGCACAGGTTGGTGTCCTCAAAGAGACCCACCAGGTAGGCCTCGCTGGCCTCCTGCAGAGCCATGACGGCGGAGCTCTGGAAGCGCAGGTCGGTCTTGAAGTCCTGAGCGATCTCCCTCACCAGGCGCTGGAAGGGCAGCTTACGGATGAGCAGCTCCGTGGATTTCTGGTAGCGACGGATCACTCTCAGAGCCATGGTACCGGGCCTGTAACGGTGAGGCTTCTTCACTCCACCGGTTGCATCTGTGACAAATCTGGGACAGCTTCGATTTTGTGCATCTTCGCTCAAACATTCAGCCAGTCAGTACTCTTTTTTTTTTTTTAATTATTCATTAGAAAAAGTACAAATCAGTTTCATCCATGAAATAGAAGCTTTCAATGACACCTTTTCCATCTTTTGATATGTAGTTGGAATAGAGAGCATGCAAGTTTCAGAGGCTTTAGAGAGAACCTACACATCCTGTATTTTGACAGTCTATAATTTGGATGTAGCTTGAAATCCAAAGGATGAATTATTTTATCTCCTATATATACAGCATACATTCTCTTTACCATGCTGAGCATTGCTCATGCATTTAAATGAAAAACCAAAACATTCTTTAACAACATCGGTGAACTATATACATTTGAGCCAAAAGATCTGTCATTAAGTAAGGAAGAAGGAAGGGCGTTTGAAAGACAGTGAGTCATATAAAGTCTGCTGTCATTGGATTTATAAATTCAGTCTATTTTTTTTTTCCAAATTTGGTAAAATTTGGCTCGCTGAAGTTTCACATAATAGGTCAGCTTTTCCATTTTAAATATTTCCAAAATTATCTCATGCCATTCTGTTAGTGAGGGTGAGATAGGATTTAGCCATTTTCTTGTTATGCATTTCTTACTAGCAGCCAAAAGGATTTGCAGCATCTTTATATTCCCCTTCTACAGTGGTGTGAAAAAGTGTTTGCCCCCTTCCTTATTTCTCTTTTTTTTTTGTATGTTTGTCACACTTAAATGTTTCAAATCATCAAACAAATTTAAATATTAGGCAAAGATAACACAAGTAAACACAAAATGCAGTTTTTTTTTAATGAAGGTGTTTATTATTAAGGGTAAAAAAAAATCCAAACCTACATGGCCCTGTGTAAAAAAGCAATTGCCCCCCATCCCCATTAAAACATAAATTAACTGTGGTTTATCACATTTTTGGAAAGCTGAGTTCAATTCCTCTGGCCACACCCAAGCCTGATTACTGTCACACCTGTTCTCAATCAAGGAATCACTTAAATAGGACCTGCCTGACAAAGTGAAGTAGACCAAAAGATCCTCAAAAGCTAGACATCATGCTGCGATCCAAAGAAATTCAGGAACAAATGAGAAACAAAGTAATTGAGATCTATCAGTCTGCAAAAGGTTCTAAAGCCATTTCTAAAACTTTGGGACTCTAGCGAACCACAGTGAGAGCCATCATCCACAAATGGCGAAAACATGGAACAGTGGTTAACCTTCCCAGGAGTGGCCAGCCAATCAAAATGACCCCATGAGCGCAGGGATGACTCATCCAAGAGGTCAGAAAAGACCCCACAACAACATCCAAAGAACTGCAGGCCTCACTTGCCTCAGTTAAGGTCAGTGTTCATGACATCACCATAAGAAAGAGACTGGGCAAAAATGGCCTACATGGCAGAGTTCTAAGACGAAAACCACTGTTGAGAAAAAAGAATATAAAGGCTCGTCTCAGTTTTGCCAGGAAACATCTTGATGATTCCCAAAACTTTAGGGAAAATAGCTCAAGTAGGTTTATTTTGTCGTCTTATAATTATTGCTCAAAGGCTGCAGTGCACAGTTGAAACATGTAAAGAAGGTAAAAACATCTCCTTTCTATTTTTGTCTTTAATAACAACAAAAGGTAATAATTATAAGAAGACAAAATGAACCTACTTGAGCTATTACGTGGATTATATGGCTCTTCTGACGAAGGCTGCAGTGCACAGTTGAAACATGTAAAGAAGGTAAAAACATCTCCTTTCTATTTTTGTCTTTAATAAGAACATTTAGGGAAAATACTCTGTGGACTGATGAGACAAAAGTTGAACTTTTTGTAAGGTGTGTGTTCCATTACATCCGGTGTAAAAGTAACACAGCATCTCAGAAAAGGAACACCATACCAACAGTAAAATATGGTGGTGATAGTGTGATGGTCTTGGGTTGTTTTGCTGCTTCTGGACCTGGAAGACTTGCTGTGGTAAATGGAATCATGAATTCTGCTGTCTCCCAAACAGCTAGATAGAAAATTTACAGCTGTCGCAGTCTCAGAAACTTGGCTTAATGAAAAGCAGGCTTCTCTGATGGCAATAGAGGGATTTTTTTTTTTTTTTTTGTTACTTATTTGTACCCGTAGGTAGACTTGGTTTGCAGTCTGGTGACAAGCCACCGGTTGCTGGTCGCTGCGTGCGCGAGCGCCCTAAACCTACATGTTTTTGGTGTGCGGGAGGAAACCGGAGAAATCCCGGAGTAAACCCGCGCAACACGGGGAGAACATGCAAACTCCACACAGCTCACTGTTGGTCGGGGGCTGGGATCGAACCCACGATCTCATGATCCCCGCGATCCCCCGGCCGAGGGTAAAACTGTGCTGCCACAGTGCTAAACCACTGCGCCACCGTGCAGCCCGGTGCAGGGATATCAGATGTTTTATATTAATAGATCTCAAAAAAGGGCGGTGGTGTTGCACTGTATATTGACGACCTGTATAGGTGTAAACTTGTAAATGGAATGTCCTTTGCACTACCAGGGATTCTGGAATGTGTTAATGTTGAGATTGACCAAGATAAAACAAAAAATCTAATTATAAGTTGTATATATAGAATGCCGGGAACTTGCATTAAGACATTCAGAGATAAATTAGTTGAGCTGTACAATAATATAACTAGTAAGGAAATGGTTGTAATCTGTGGAGATTTCAATATTGATTTACTAAATCCATTTCAACAAAATGTAATTACAGAGTTCATTATTCTATGTACAGTATGAATCTATATCCCACAATAACACATCCCAGTAGAATCACAGTTCACACTGCTACACTTATTGATAACTTGTTTGTTAAAGGGTACCTGTGGTGGTCATGAAAAAAAAAGATATTATATTGAGCCCCTGTCTCACGTTGTAGTTCTAGTTTAAGTTCAAATTCAAGTTCAGAGCAATGTGATATAAATCCATTGCTGATGTGCTGGTTCAGCTATGTCAGCAAAACATGCGAGCAGCCATACTGGCAGCTACATGGCCTGCCAGGACGCTTCCTGTGACGAAATATCGTTGGCACTGCGATCCGGATCAATATTGGCTGAGCCTGGAGTGCCCGGATGAGCAGTGGCTTCCAGGATATTCTAATTCAAATTCAAACGTTTATTTCAAACTCAGGGTTCATATTAAATGCAGAACTAAAACGAGTAGAAAATAAATAAATAAATGCTTAAATTCAGCGGGTCGTCTCGTCTGATCTGAGGTCGTAACGGCCGCAACACGGCAGATGATTCGGCTCCTCCCTCGCCGCTATACAGAGGAGCAGACATTCGGCGCGTTGCGTTGTGTGTGAGGACCAAAATTCAAACGTTTATTTCAAACTCAGGGTTCATATTAAATGCAGAACTAAAATGAGTAGAAAATAAATAAATAAATGCTTAAATTCAGCGGGTCGTCTCGTCTGATCTGAGGTCGTAATGGCCGCAACACGGCAGATGATTCGGCTCCTCCCTCGCCGCTATACAGAGGAGCAGACACTCGGCGCTCTTGTTACAACAAAAACATACAATGCGATATGGATATTGCAACATGGCGGAATGTAAAGCCTTTGGATGTCTCAATAATAAGCGAAAAAACAAAGATAAACACTTCTTTTGTGTACCCAAACCCAGCTCACCTTGTCAGAAGATCTTAGCGGAAAAGTGATTGCGCAATCTCCGAACAGGGCACAGACGAATCCTTTCAGACGAAATTGCGTTGTGTGTGAGGACCACTTCGTCAATTTCACCCTCAGAAGACCTTTTTGGCTCAAACCTGTAGCCATGTTAGATGAATTCTTCCTCAGAGTCCGACAATTCAGCCATAATAGAATAAAAACACTCACAACAGCACCCTAGTCGTTCATACAGGCGGAGTATTGGCAACGATATGATGTCACATCCGCATATGTCATGGCTACGCGCAGAGTTTTCATTGGCTGGCCATGCCTGCGGTCGTATTTGCATATTTCTATGGTGGTATATGGCTGGAAATAATTATTTAACCAAATAACGAATACTTTGCCTAATGTTTTCAAGTTGAATGCGTTTAGACGACCACCACAGGTACGCTTTAATATTATTGATAAGAAAATAGAAAGTGGATTATTGATAAATGACATAAGTGATCATTTGCCAGTCTTTGCACTTATCCATGGCCACACTGGGGCCAATATAGAAAAAACTTTAAAATCTTTCAGATACAAATCACAAATTGCGATCAGTTCTTTTAAAGATGACTTGCTGAAGCAAGACTGGACAAAAGTCTATGTATCAGGTGTAAATGAAGCCTATGACACATTTATGAACATTAACCACTCTTTATGAAAAAAATTGTCCATTAGTAAAGAAAAAGCTTACATGGAAATTTGTCGACAAGCCATGGTTAACCAAAGGATTACAAAAAGCGTGTAAAAAGAAAAATTCATTTTATAAAGCTTTTCTAAAGAAAAGGACAAAAGACGCAGAGCAGTGGTATGAAATATACAAAAATAAGTTAACATATATAATGAGATGTAGTAAAAGAGACTATTACAGTAAAGAGTTGGAGAAAAACAGATAATATTAAAAATACATGGACAATACTTAACAATATTCTTGGAAATAAAAACAGAAATACAAGCTACCCAACCAATCTTTCAAAAAAAACAAAAAAAAAAAAAACAACAACAAACGACTCAGAGTGTGAATGCAGTCTCACCTGCAGATGAATTTAATAACTTTTTTGTTAACACTGGTCCTAATTTGGCTCGAGAAATACCCATTACGGCACCTACAGGTGATACAATAAGCAAAAACATTGCTATAAAAGACTCCATTTTCATAAAGAATACAAACGAGAGAGAGGTCATTGAAATTGTTAAATTGTTTAAAAGTAAAACATCTGCGGACTGTGATGGCATTGACATGCTCTTAGTCAAAACTATTATTGAATGTTTAGTGAAACCACTGACCTATATTTGTAACCTGTCTCTCCAAACAGGTATATTTCCCAATGCAATGAAAATAACTAAAGTAATTCCAATATACAAGACGGGTGACAGAGGAGAATTTTCAAACTATAGACCATTTTCACTGTTGCCGCAATTTTCCAAGATACTTGAAAAAATATTCTGTGAGAGAATTGACAACTTCATAATGAAGAATAATTTATTGTGTGAGCAGCAATATGGGTTCAGACACAAGAGGACAACTGCATTTGCTCTAATGGAATTTATAGAAAAAATATCAACTGCCGTTGAAAATGAAGAGTATTCAGTTGGGGTATTCCTGGATCTTAAAAAAGCATTTGATACAGTGGATCATAATTTATTATTAAAGAAACTACAAAATTATGGTATTAGAGGGGTACCACTGTTTTGGTTATGTAGTTACTTAAAGAACAGATATCAGTATGTATGTGTTGGTAGCAAAAACTCACAGTTACTGAAGGTTACTTGTGGAGTCCCACAGGGTTCAGTTTTGGGGCCATTGTTATTCAATATGTATATAAATGATATATTAAATTAAATTAAATCACCCTTTATTGTCATTCAGCTGTACAATCAATCATGTACAGCAGAGCGAGATTGTGCTTTACCTATCCACTGTGTCAATCACACACATCCCAAGTGCAGAATCAGAGGGCCGCTGCCATGCAAGGCGCCGCCACAAATTTCCCTCCTCCATTCCATTTTTGCTGAGCACCATGCTGGATGGCAGGAAGTTCCACTTTTATATGATCTTCGGCATGACCCGGCTGGGATTTGAACCCCTGCCTCCCGGATGTGGGGCGGATGCTCTACCAACTGAGCCACCACTCTGGTAAAGTTTCGGAAAAAATTGATTTAATATTGTTTGCCGATGACACTAATTTATTATGCAGTGGAAGCAATTTGGAACAACTTTTGGATACACTCGGAAAGGAATTAGGAAAGCTTAAACTGTGGTTTGATTCAAACAAATTAATGCTCAATGTAAGTAAGACAAAATTTTATAGTTTTAAACAACCATCAAAACAACTCAGTATCTAAACTCAGTGTAAATGGTGTAGAGATTGAAAGGGTATCTGAAACTAAATTTCTTGGAGTAATAATTGATAATAAACTGTGTTGGAAGTCACATATTAATTATATTAAAGGTAAAATATCTAAATCAATTGCAATACTACACAGAGTGAAATATTTGCTGAATCAACCCACACTATATACTTTGTATCATTCATTAAAACTCCCTTACATGACATATTGTACTGAAGTATGGGGAAATACATATAAAACAAACATATATCCAGTCTTTATGCTTCAGAAGAGAGCTATTAGAACAATAAACAAAGCTGCTTACGGGGGACCAACAAACCCACTTTTTCTTAAATTAAAAGCTCTCAAGCTGAAAGATCTGGTTGACTTTAAAACTGCAGTAATAATGTTTAAAGTGAAGAATCTATCACTGCCTGCAAATATCCAAAAGTTGTTCAAAATAAAGGAGAAACAATATTATTTCAGAGGAACATGTATATTTCAAAAACCTTCAGTGAGAACTACCACCAAGCAACACTGTGTCTCAGTGCAAGGAGTGAGATTGTGGAATGCTTTTGGACCTGAATTAAAATCATGTACAACGCTTGGACAATTTAAACAAAAACTAAAGGAAGAAATACTCCAAACATATATACAAGATGACATGTAAAATCACATAAGGATTATCATATTCAGTCTGTGTTGTGTTGTTGTTTGGATTTTTGTTACATTTTGTCTTAGCTTTGTTCTGAATTGTAATTGCTCGTGTTTTTCTTTTGAATTCTTGGATGGAATATGGTTGGGCAATATAAGCTGCGGCTTCAGCCATCACCCATTTCGGATAACTTATCTTGAACTGTATAATCAGATGAGTTATTGTTTAATTTGACCTTGTAAGATGTTTTTTTTTCCCCCTTTGTTATATTATTCTGTTCCTTTCTTTTAATCTTTACTTTTAATCTATCCGAAATAAAGATTCATTCATTCATTCATCCTGAAGGAGAATATCCGGCCATCTGTTCGTGACCTCAAGCTGAAGCGCACTTGGGTTCTGCAGTAGAACAATGATCCAAAACACACCAGCAAGTCCACCTGTGAATGACTTAAGAAAAACAAAATGAAGACTTTGGAGTGGCCTAGTCAAAGTCCTGACCTGAATCGGATTGAGATGCTGTGGCATGACCTTAAAAAGGCAGTTCATGCTCGAAAACCTTCGAATGTGGCTGAATTACAACAATTCTGCAAAGATGAGTTGGCCAAAATTCCTCCACAGTGCTGCAAAAGACTCATTGCTAGTTATCGCAAACGCTTGATTGCAGTTGTTGCTGCTAAGGGTGGCCCAACCAGTTATTAGGTTTAGGGGGCAATCACTTTTTCCACACATAGCCATAGAGGTTTGGATTTTTTTTCCCCCTTAATAATAAACACCTTCATTTAAAAACTGCATTTTGTGTTTACTTGTGTTATCTTTGTCTTATATTTAAATTTGTTTGATGAGCTGAAACATTTAAGTGTGACAGACATACAAAAAAATGAGAAATCAGGAAGGGGGCAAACACTTTTGCACACCACTGTATTTCAAACTCGGAACATTTCCTAAGTACAAATTCTCAAAGTCCAGTGGTATTTGGACCTTAAATGTTGTATTGAGTGTTTTATGAATACGTACCCAATAAAAATTCAATTTTGGACATCCTCAGAATATTTGGTATGGGTTTGCTTCCAGAAACCTGCATTGTCACCAACATTTTGAATGTAGTTGCTTATATTTTACCTGCAGTGGAGTTTTGAAATACTTATAATATTCTTCCAGCAATGTTCTCTCCCAGTCTGATGAATTAGTTGAGGACCACTGGAAACTGCAAATTCCCCTCCAAGTCTCTATGGAAAGCTTAATTCCTGCTTCTTTCTCCCATTTCTTTTCAATGTAATAAGAATTTTCATTGCTATCTTGTGTTTGTATTTTGTACAGCTTTTTAATTACTCTATTGAGGGTGTGACTGAAGGAAATATTAAGAATATGTGAAATTTGGATGTTACTGCTGTCAAGTTTGTTAATTTACAATTCTGGTCATAACAGTCACGTAACTGGAGGAATCTAAAAAAGTCCTTTTGTTCCAGATCATACTTATCCTTCAATGTTTGGAAACTCTGTAATGCTCCCTTGTGTGTAAATGAAAGGTAGGTTGTAAGTCCCTTTGTTGACCAAGATTCAAATCTTTTATCTAGTCTATTAGGAAGGAAATCTGTGTCGTGGGCACACCATCTAAAAGGAATTAATGAATCGAAAATACCACATAAATTAGTTACTCTCTGCCAAATTTTTAATGTAAAATTTATCTACGGGTTTGCTATGTCTTCTAATTTAGCTACCAAACCTCTTTCTGCAATCGCAGCTTGTAAAGGGAAGTTTGGTGACATTCGAATTTTTAATTCCTTCCACCTAGCCTTATAGTCTTCATTGCACCAATGTAATAGGGGAACCAGCTGGGCCGCATAATAGTAGGCGGGGTTTCTCCTTTCTGAGAGATCCAGTTAAATGTATTCAGTAATAGTGGAGTTAATTGATTAATTGATTGTTAATTAACTGTGCTGTTGCAATCCTGGACTTTCCCCATTGTGGGACTAATAAAGGCTTATCTTATCTTATCTTATCTTAATTGTGTCTTCAAGGATCTGTACCACTCCCCAGTGTAACCATTGGAGCCAGGGGATTTATCAGCCTTTAATTTGGTTATAGCCAAATTTAATTCTTTAGCTGTTATAGGTCAAGTTAAGATTTCAGTCTGTGAGTGTTGGTAGATCCAAAGTATTTAAGAGGTCTTCAATTTGGGTCTCATTAGGAGTCTGCGATTGTGCATATAGGGATTTATAAAATACTTCAGAACTTGCTTGAATTCTTTCTACTTTGTTTTCTATTTGATTTGTTTTAGGGTTTTTTATACTACTAATTGTATTTTCAACTTGCTTTTTATGTAATTTATATGCTAAAAATTTTGCTGATTTGCTTCCGCCATTGTAGTTTTTTTGTTTCAGGAACATAATCTTTTTTTGAATTTCTTGTGTATTTATCCCATTGATTTCTCCCTGTGGTTTTTTTTTAATTTCTCTTCTTAGGCAGGAGTTTGTTTTAGTACTAGCTGTGATTTGTAGTTGTTTTAATTTTCCCTGAAGATTCGCCAGTGTTTGGCTCTTAATTTTCTTCATATGTGAAGTTAATGATATAATTTTCCCCCTTATAGTGGCTTTAAGTGCATCCCACAAAATTACCAGTGATATCAATCCAGAGTCATTCAGATCTAAATGGTCCTTAATTTCTTCACTTAATCTTTCCTTCATTTTTGAGTCATTCAATAGGTTTGAGTTAAATTTCCATAATGTTTTCCTTGGTTTCCTTCCTAAACTTACAGACATGGAAACTGGGCTATGGTCCGAGAGGTCAGTTGTTTTGATATTGCAGTCCTTTATTTTAAATCTATCTGAGTTTAACACAAAAAAAATAGTCTAATCTAGAGCAGGTTGCATGTTGAAGTTACCTCCACAGATTACCAACCCTTGCGAATTGACCATCATATCAAAAATACAGTATGTCTGTAAAATGATCATTCACTTCCTGGAGGAGCGTACACATTCAGTAATGT
Source organism: Pholidichthys leucotaenia (assembly GCA_020510985.1). Classification (NCBI taxonomy): domain Eukaryota; kingdom Metazoa; phylum Chordata; class Actinopteri; order Cichliformes; family Pholidichthyidae; genus Pholidichthys; species Pholidichthys leucotaenia. The sequence continues at coordinate 125,207,381 of CM035837.1, read as the reverse complement.
TATTTCCTCTCCTTCAGTTCTCCCTGTGATCTTAACATAATGACCCTCTTTACCCTGAATTTCAGATGTGTTCATAGTTCAATGTGTTTGACAATAGAATGGCTACTTCTCTCTTGCGACCTTATTTGTAGGATGAGGAAAATACATGTTTAAAACCGTTTTTCTTTAATTTCTCATATTCAGATTTATATAGGTGTGTTTCTTGAACGAATGCTATCTGTGCTTTTTTTTTCAGTTTTGGTAAAATCTTACTCCTTTTTACTGGATTCAAAACCCCACTGACATTAAATGTAGTTAATCTAATTAGTTTCGCTTGCATTTTATTCAACCATCAGAAAAATTGCTCTCCCTTCCTAAATGAGTAGCTCGCAGTCCCTTCATAACTAAAACATAGAAGGTATGAACATGTGTGCAGATAAAATGAAAACAAAAACCTGCAGCATAACTATAACAAAATTTAATGTTATTAACTTCCAACAATGTGGTCCTTTCTCTGACCCGCCTCAAAACTGAGGGAAAACTACTTCCTCTAGATTGGGTTGGAGGGCTGCCACCTAACATAATAGTCTGTTGTCCTTTTATGAAGACCCAACCAAGTCTTTTTAAGTTGACTATTTTCTATCTAGCTTAATAGTATTAATTAAGTAACTTAACAATCAAGGCTAGGATGTGCCCTTTCAGCCATTGCTCTAAAGTCACTCGTTATCAGGTACATGTCAATATACTTGCAGCTTTTCCTTGTAGCTTGATGTTCTGTTGGCCCTGGGAGTGCGCGTTGCCCACTGCTATGCACCTCGCTTAATTTTCTCCAGCAGTGATTTTGGTTGAGGGATCACTTTTACCAGTTATCCTCAAGACGCCAGATCCGCTGTTGCCTCCTCCACTGTCTGGAAGGTTGTTGTCTCCTCTTTATGAAACACTGTCAGTCGGGCAGGATAGAAGGTCTGGAATCGGATATTGTTTTCTTTTAGGATTCGCCGTGCCTCCGTGTATTCCTTCTGTTTAGCCAGGACTCCGGTGCATAATCGTGGTCAAACCTAACTGTCCCGGCCTCTTTTTTGCCGGGACAGTTTGAATACTTCTTATTTAATGCTGAAGCTGAGGAATTTCACCACGATCGGTTGAGGTGGTGTGCCTGCAGGAGGTTTCGGTGCGCCCGCTCAATCTGCCTTTCTTTTGTGCTGGAGATACCAAGATTCTCTTTGAACAGTTTCTCCACAAATGTGATCATAGATCTTGGGTCACCTTCCGCTCCCTCTGAAATGCCATAAATCCTCACATTTTCCCTCCTTGATTGTCCCTCTTGGTCTCATAGCTTCAGCTGGAGTTGCTTTTGTATCTTTTGCATTTCAGCTAGCACTTCTTCAGCTGCTTGTAGCTTCTCTTCATTGTTTGAGATTCTTGCCTCAGCCTTTTCCGATCTCATGTTTGTCTTCATAACTTCTTTTAAATCATTAAATTGTTTTTTATTATCCTCTCTAAAGTCTCGTATTTCTTGAAGGATTATAGTCAAGTTCGTCATGTCTTCCTCACCGTCCACTTCAGAGCTACTTGAATTAGCCGTTGATGTGCTAGCTTTAGCTTCCTCAAGTTGCTCCTCGTCTCCTTTTTTTCCGGTGGTATGAGCACCGGACTTTTTGCTCTTAAGCTTAGATGACATTCTTTGGCCCCTTATATAAAAACCTGTTGTATGGGTATACTCCTAATTTCTCACGTTGGGGCAAATTTCTCAGACTTTTATCGGGAGCTCCTTTCTTATGCTGCCATCTCTTGGTGACCCAGAACTGGAAGCCAGCCAGTACTCTTAATGCCAGCAGGCTAAGGGGTACCACTGGCAGCCAACAGTATTTTTATTACTCTGGTACTCAAAAGCTTGAATTTGTATTTGAAACATTATATTTATACTTTTATTAAAATATCGAGGTACTGGTGTCTCTAAATTGATGCAATACTGTGGATGCAAAGTATCGCTATACTACACTGTACAGATGCCCCCTACCCTGAATGTCAACACCCATCCAACGCACAATGGTCAAGGCACTCCATGCATGCTCTGAAGTTCCCCCTCTGCTTTGACCCAGAAGTCAACCAGTGGAACACAACAGATGATTGTGAGTTTTAGAGTGTCCACATATTTGTATTCATGCTTGTACAAAATGTGCATACCTGTAAAGTTGTCTATGTTATCGTCTCTCAACATGCTGCCCGGTTAGCTGCTAGCTTACTCGTTTGTCAGTTGTTTGGTCAGTTTCATAACAGGACTGGGAAAAGGGTATAATATTAACAACCTGAGAGGGACTTTATTGCCACTTATTGTAATGAAGCCAGACACTTTGGTCACTAAATCCACTCCATTCCACTGCTTGTATAATGGGACAAGGACAGTAGTCTAGTGGCCTAGTCAATCTATAACTGTAACTCGACTAAAGTGTGTATGGAAACATACAGTGTGAGGTTTAACACAGTTCTCAGTCAACCTCTCAGCATCTTAAAAAAAAAAAAATCCCAGTTCGAACCTGTCCAAAAGAAAATGTAGGTAGGGGTGTCATACTTTGATCCTTCCTTTGCCCTCTACAACTTTTATGCCTCCTAGGTTTAGACCATAGGCTCCTTTTACTTGTTCTCTTTCAGCTATTTCTGCGTGGAATGGTGCAGAATAGCAGTGGTTATAACTGTGATGCCATCAAAGTGAGACTCCTTATAAGAGACATGAAAGTTTCTGAGTGAGTGCCTGTCTCCATATTGAATTTCAGATTTCATATGAATATAAAATACAACTTGTGGTGAGAGCATGATAAAGGTCCTATAATATTAATGCCACTTTAAAGCATTTCTCTTCTCATTATTTTTTTTTGTTGGTTAGCACCACATACTTGAGTGTTGAGAGAACTTAAACTAATAACACAACAGAAGGCACCAGTACCAAGTCAGATGCAGCATCTGACTTGTTATTCTTCATATTATGTGTTTACAATTAATATCCCTTCAGTTTGCCATCTGAGAGTATGTGGAGGGAACACTCAGCTGTGGATGCCAAAGCTATAGTTAGATTCCAGTGATGCTGATAACAGTTTCATCACTTTTATGAGCCAGTATGGTCTTCTTAAACCCTATCTGTTCATTTTATGATGCTGAACAATGCTTGGGAGTTAGTCTTGAGATGTATGCAATTTTTTGAGAGCAGTTTTGGGATACTTTAAATGTGTTGCATAAGGTGTTTTAATATACTTTTTGCCACCACTAATTCAGAACTTCCTTCATTCTCTTATACCCCTTTACACAGGGGTAGAGATCATTGAGAGATCACCGAGTGATGACAAAGTGGTCTGATGTTCAAACTGTCTTTCAGTGATCTCTCAGGGATCGCCAAGCTCTCTAAATGATCTTGAGTTATCTCCACAGTCCACAAAATTTTGATTCATTTCAAAACAATCTCTCAATGGTCACCAAAGGGAATCTCCTAATGATCGCCGAGAGATGATTGAAAAATTGCTGAGAGATCATTGGGCGATCGATGAGCTTGTTGACTGCCCCTTGAGCTCTCGTTGGCCGCTCAACAATCTCATGGATCTCCTAATGATTTCTCAATGATCTTTCAATGAATGCCAAATTTTTCCACCCCGAAGGTAGAGGTGGCTGAGAAATCAGTGAGGGATTGCTGCGCATTTGATGAAAGACAAATAGTTTATTGAAAGATCGCTGCCAGATCGATGAGATCGTTTAGCCCTCCTTGAGAGTTCATTGACAGATTGTTGAGAGATTGTTTTGACAGTCCAAAACAATCTCTCAACTGTGGCAACCGTGGCAATCATTGAAAAATCATTGGGAGATCTTGGCAATTGCTGAGAGATTATTGAAAGATCTTTGGGAGATTTGACCATTTTTCATCTTTCAGTGATCTCTGAATGATCTCCACCCCATGAAAAGGGGGTAGATGAGCACACCAAACCTCTCAAATATACAGTTGAGGAAATAATTACTCGATCTCCTGCTGAATTTATAAGTTTACCCCCCTTACAAAGAAATGAACAGTCCACAAATTTTATGGTAGGTTTATTTTAACAGAGAGATAGAATATCAACAAAAAATCAAGAAAAATATTAAATAAGGGTTATAAATTAATTTGCATTTGATCAAGGGATTGTTGAGAGATTGTTTTGACAGTCCAAAACAATCTCTCAACTGTGGCAACCGTGGCAATCATTGAAAAATCATTGGGAGATCTTGGCAATTGCTGAGAGATTATTGAAATATCTTTGGGAGATTTGACCATTTTTCATCTTTCAGTGATCTCTGAATGATCTCCACTCCATGAAAAGGGGGTAGATGAGCACACCAAACCTCTCAAATATACAGTTGAGGAAATAATTACTCGATCTCCTGCTGAATTTATAAGTTTACCCCCCTTACAAAGAAATGAACAGTCCACAAATTTTATGGTAGGTTTATTTTAACAGAGAGATAGAATATCAACAAAAAATCAAGAAAAATATTAAATAAGGGTTATAAATTAATTTGCATTTGATCAAGGGAACTAAGTATTTGATCCCCAAGCAAAACTTGACTTAGTACTTGGTGGAGAAACCCTTGTTGGCAAGCACAGAGGTCAGATGTTTCTTGTAGTTGGTCACAAGGTTTCTGCACATCTCAGGAGGGATTTTGTTCCACTCCTCTTTACAGATACTCTCCAAATCCTGAAGGTTTCCAGGCTGTCACTTGGCAACTTGAAGTTCCAGCTCCCTCCACAGATTTTCTATGAGATTAAGGTCAGGAGACTATCTAGGCCACTCCAGAACCCCAATGTGCTTCTCCTTGAGCCACTCCTTTGTTGCCTTGGCCGTATGTTTTGGGTCATTGTCATACTGGAAGACCCATCTGCGACCTATCATCAGTGCTCTGGCTGAGGCCAGGAGGTTTTCATCTTTCTTTGTGAGCACACTCAGATGGTGTTTTCGCACTTATATTTTTTGACCCATTCATGAAGTACTTGTTTGGGTGGACACTTTTTTTTTTTTTTGCCTTCCCTGGGCTAACCGGTTCTTATATCAGAACTCAGAACTCAGAAAAGATTTATTGCCAAGTACATTAACAGGTACTGATAACAGATCACTGATAACAGATCACTGATAACATACGAGGGATTTGACTTGACACTGAAAATGAACCTGCATTTCCGGTGACACGGCGGCATCTGAAACGCGCCTGCCAACAGAAGGGTACAGGTGGCATAAGAATAATACAATAGGAAGGAGCAAAAAAATCATTGACTCAGAATAGTGGTCACATATGATCAATATTATGATTACAAAGAAAAAAAAAAAGCCCTCAATGCACATTCAGCAGACCAAAAGTTCACAAGACACAGAGAGAGCAGTGTGTGAGTCATCTTTATCATCAGTTTTGTGGATCAATATGATTGTAATGTTGGAGTGTGAGTGTTGTATCAGTAAGAACAACAAGGACTCTTTGGCAGGAGATGTTGTGTCTAACTGCTGGCAATTTTTTGTCCTTGGCCAAGCAGCTTCCTGTCCAAGGCCTTGAGCTCAATGTTTTGAAACAAAGACTGCAGATTATCAGGAGGATTTTTTGTGAGGGAGCCGGATGAAGCCGAATGGTACTGAACACAGAGAATAACTTTATATTCTCTTGCAGATTCAGTACATAATCCTTCATTGCTGGGTGTTGAATCTATCTTGGATGTCCTTAAGCGAAACCATGATGTAATCCACCTTCCGAGACAGTTCTCCATTTGTCGCTATGAGGGTCCTTTCCATTTTTTCAATTTGATGGATATACCTCGCCTGGCCAGCATTTTGATAGGTTGTATCCATCTTCAACAATTTGCGGTACACCAGGACGATTCCAGATCCAATCAGAACGATCCCAATCACCATTACAGTGAAGACGTAAAGATCTTCTACATCTTCGATAAAAAGATCAGTCAGGCACAAGAGCTTCCAATTACTTGTCTCCCGTAAATAGCCCGCTGGAGCCGTTCCTGCTGGGCAAACAACCTCCCCCGGGGCACTTTTCCTCGTTGAAAAGATAGTGTCAATTGCGTTCAAAGCCCAGCTTATCAATTCCATAATTTCTTTCGATAATCAGCAGCAAAAACGCAGACAGACGACAGCAAGCTGGGATCCAGTTAGTTGGGGGGGAAGGAAAAAAGTCAGAAGCAAGAGAGAAGCAAAAAGGCGTCTGCTCTCTTTGGAGGCGGAAGTGAAGGAGTAATATGTGAGTAAGTTTATATTTAGCTTTTTAGCAAAGCTGAAAGGCGCTAATGCAGGCACTGCATCTGTCTGTCCATCTGGCTGTCCCTCTTTCCATCTTTGTTTTACAGTAATTATCAAGAGGGCTGGCTCTGTAATTGGTCTCAGACCGGAGTCCTTTGAGACAGTAGTGGAGAGGAGAACACTAAATAAACTGCGATCCATCATGGACAATCCTGATCACCCCCTCCACCACACACTAGATAGACAGCGAAGCACTTTCTCCAGTAGACTACTACAGCTTCGTTGTCGAACGGCCAGGCACAGGAAATCTTTCCTGCCACATGCAATTTCACTGTACAATAACTCACTATGATGTTGTATTCTGGCATAGCTATGCTGCCACAATGCACCTTACAGACTAACTGGTGCATCACTTTTTCACTCTGCTCCTGATAGTCCTTCTTTGTGCAATGGGATGATTCATGTGTTTATATGGGTCATCATATATTAAGCTATGATGTATGTAGGATTTATAGTCGTGTTAGTTTTTACTTTCCATGGGTAATCCCTTTTTCTGTCCTGTGTGTGTTACTGTTGTTTGGTTGTCAAATGTCGTGCTGCTGTTACACTGTAATTTCCCAGTTTGGGATCAATAAAGTACATCTATCTATCTATCTGTCTGTCTGTCTGTCTGTCTGTCTGTCTGTCTGTCTGTCTGTCCATCCATCTAATCGCTACTCCTCCTAGGCAATTGCATTGATGCTGATCAAACTCACATGCAGTGATCTTCAGGTGGGTCTGCATCCAGGTCATGTTCAAGTTCCAGGTCAAAAGTCTGGAGGTCTAGCCACTTATGTGCTTTCACAAAAAAACCTGTACTCTTCCTAGGCTATTGCTGCAGTGGTCATCATATTTATGCACAATAATCCTCAGGTAGGTCTGCATCCTGGTTGCGCTCAAATTCAAGGTCAGATTTCAGGAGCTGGGATGAGAATCAGCACCTCCAAGTCCGAGTCCATGGTCCTCAGCCGGAAAAAGGTGGATTGTCCTCTTCGGGTTGGGGACAGGCTCCTGCCCCAAGTGGAGGAGTTTAAGTATCTTGGGGTCTTGTTCACGAGTGAGGGAAGAATGGAGCAAGAGATCGACAGACGGATTGGAGCAGCATCTGCAGTGATGCGGACGTTGTACCGGTCTGTTGTGGTGAAGAGGGAGCTTAGTTCTAAGGCAAAGCTGTCGATTTACCAGTCAATCTACGTTCCTACTCTCACCTATGGTCACGAGCTTTGGGTAATGACCGAAAGAACGAGATCGCGGATACAAGCGGCTGAAATGAGCTTTCTCCGTAGGATTGCTGGACTCACCCTCAGAGATAGGGTGAGGAGCTCAGTCATCCGGGAGAGGCTCAGAGTAGAACCGCTGCTCCTCCACATTGAAAGGAGTCAGTTGAGGTGGTATGGGCATCTGATTAGGATGCCTCCTGGACGCCTCCCACTTGAGGTGTTTCAGGCACGTCCCACTGGGAGGAGACCCCGGGGCAGACCCAGGACTCGGTGGAGAGAATATGTCTCCCAGCTGGTCTGGGAACGCCTTGGTATCCCCTCTGAAGAGCTGGAGCAGGTGGCTGGGGAGAGGGAAGTCTGGGCTTCTCTGCTTGAACTGCTACCTCCGCGACCCGGACCTCCGGAAAAGCGGTAGAAGATGGATGGATGGATGGATTTCAGGAGCTCTAGGGCTATCGCCATGGTTTCCTCAGGTCGGAATGTTTTACTCACTCATTGACAGTCTGGTTTTATTAGAAAAATGTTAACTTTAGAAATCAAGTTGGAGAGCAGGCTTTTCTAATCCTGTCTAATAATGGTGTATGTGAATGTGTGGCAGACAGAGGGAGTGTGTGAAGACTGGGGAGCTTTGATGAAAGCTTCGTGTATCCACAGGGTATCCTAATGCTACTGCCTGACCTACCAGAATTATACTGGAGTGCATCCACGAGATAGAGTGCCCAGAGTGTGCATCCACGAGATGGTGGGATACTCCCACTGTCTCGTGGATGCACACTTACTGGAAAATCTGACCAATCAAATAAGGCGCAAACTATGACATCGTAGTTACATGTCTCATAAAAAGATCTTTGCAGCCATGAGTACACAAAATTTGGGCAAAATTAGTTTAATTTTATTATAACATACCTGCCAACTACTCCGGTTTTGCCGTAATGGTTATGGTTTTCAAGACCCCATTCCGGGTTACGGCTTTATTAATCAAAATTACGTTTTTTCACTAAAAATTCAGTCAAAAATTTTAAATCGTAAAAAAAAACGAAAGCAATTCCAAACACGAGATCACTAGGAATCGTATCTAAATTTACCTGAAGCGTTTGCTAAGCTAACGCTATCGCTATAGCTAACGCCATAGCTAGTCGTAGCACCTAACACCGATACAAAGAAGTGACTCCGTCCCCGGTGATTGGGGCTCGCCGGAGGAACCAACCGAGGCAACAGTTGGACGGGAGCCGGATCGGAGCTCAACTACAGCGGCGGTGGGCGGCGGGACTCGGTGGAGGAGCTGCCGGTACCCCGGCTGGACAGGAGCTCAATTGCAGCAGCGGTAAGCAGCGGGACTAGCAGCGGAGGGGGCTAGCTGAGGCCCAGCTGGATTCGAGGTCGGTCGGATCGGATACCAGCGACACCAGCAGAGATTGTTTTACTATCAACAGGTCAGTAAAAATGCCACCAAAGAAGGAGGAAATGGAAGAGATCAAATAATCTCTGAACTAAGTTCAGAGATTTTATCTTCTTGGAACATAAGTCAATATTATCAGATCAAATCAAATCAAACTTTGTCATATTGCTGTACATCCAACTGTAGTGCAGGCAAGATGAAATTGCGTTTCTCTCGGCATCCACATAAATAGAAGCAGCATGATTTAAGACACACTCCCACATAACTTCACCCCCCACCCCCACCCCCCCATCCATTCACACATCCCTGAGACATACTTGGGAAAAAAACTAACTAACTATAACTTATTACTATACAGTAATAAGTGGCATTCAGCTGTTTGTTTTATGTCATTTAAGCACAGTTCTGGTACTTAAAAATCATAAAAACCCAGGAGCCCCCCTTGCCCCCCCATTGGGGCTCTGCCCCAGACCCCGCTGGGGGACGCAGTCCCCCAGACCCCCTGCTACATTTTAAGATAATTTCCCCAACCCCAAATCACATCCCTGGGTAAACAATGACATACTGAGGCAGGCCAGAAAGTTACGGGGAACAGAAGTTTACCTAAATGAACATTTAACAAAAACTAACGCTGAAATAGCACGGCAAAGCACGGATGTAAGATAGAGGCAGCATGGACAAGAAATTGTACAGTTGGGATCAAACTAAATGGAACACCTGAGGAAGCAAAAGAGTATAATAATCAGAGATCTTGCCAACTTAAATAAATATAGATGAACACTGATTAATAAAATTAAGAGACTATGCTAATCCAGGGCTGGGCTGCATGGTGGCACAGTAGTTAGCACTGCGGCAGCTCAGTTTACCCTTGGCCAGGGGATCGTGGGGATCATGGGATCGTGGGTTCGATCCCAGCCCCCGACCAACAGTGATCTGTGTTGAGTTTGCATGTTCTCCCCGTGTATTTTTTTTTTTGGACTTATTTTGTACCCGTAGGTAGATTTGTTCTGCAATCCGGTGACAAGCCACCAGCTGCCGGTCGCTGCGTGCGCAAGCGCCCCTTAACTCCCTAACCTGCATGTTTTTGGCATGTGGGAGGAAACCGGAGAAATCCCGGAGTAAACCCACGCAAACACGGGGAGAACATGCAAACTCCACACAGATCACTGTTGGCCGGGGGCAGGGATCGAACCCACGATCTCATGATCCCCTGCGATCCCCCGGCCGAGGGTAAACTGTGCTGCCGCAGTGCTAACCGCTGCGCCACCGTGCAGCCAATGTATGCGTGGGTTTACCCCGGGATTTCTCCGGTTTCCTCCCACATGCCAAAAACATGCAGGTTAGGTTAATTGGAGACTCTAAAGTGGCCCTAGGTGTGAATGTGTGTGTGAATGGTTAAGGGATAGCGCCGTATCGTGGCTGCGTCATCCATCCAGGTGGTGGATGACCCTCAATTTCCCCTCTGGGGATCAATAAAGTATACTAAATCTAAAAAAAAAAAAAAATCTAATCCATATCCACACACATGACAAGTCTTTTCGTGAAAAATACCCCAAAGCATTTCCAGGAATTATTACTGCGGACTGTGAGCGCATATTCAGCCATGTGAACAAGAACAAAACTGAGTTCAGGTCCAGTCTGTCAACTAAAGTTCTGGGCAACCTCATGACCAGGAAAATGATGATGACAGCTTCGGGTAACAAGTGCCACAGTGTGTTCCATTCAAAAGACCAACTGAAGAAAGCTAAGGGGTGCACCATGGAAAACAACAATGCTTGAGACTTACCATAGAGTTTATCCTTGATCTTTTCCATCAGCATATCTGCATTGACAATTTAAGGAAAATAGAAACATGATTGTTGAAGAAATATGAGGTTGTTAGCCACATTTTAACTTGATTTAATGCTAATATTTGTTTGACACTGCGGCCCCTGAACCCCGGCTAGCTACTAGGCTTTTCAGGTTTGAAAGCTGAAGAAATATGAGGTTGTTAGTAGCTACATTCTAACTTGATTTAATGCTAATATTTGTTTGGTGTCGGGGGGCTTCGCCCCCCTGAACCCCCCTCCAGGACTTTGTCCTGGACCTACCAGGGCCTACGGCCCCTGGACCCCGGCTAGCTACTAGGTTTTTCAGGTTTGAAAGTTGAAGAAATATGAGGTTGTTAGCTACATTTAACTAGATTTAATGCTAATATTTGTTTGGCAAATATTAGCATTATTATTATTAGCATTATTAGCATTAGCATTAGCAGCTAGCTACCGGCTAACCGGCTGGCTACTAGGCTTTTCAGGTTTGAAAAGTTGGCAGGTATGTTATAACTACTACTGAATACCTACACTTTTTTAGCTTTTGGGCATTCTCTAAGATTATAAATCATCATTGTAGCATTGTAGATAAGTCAGAAGCCTTGGAGAAAGCATGCTATGGTCCCTTTAAAATCACAGAACAACTTTTGGTATGATCAAAATTATGTTATTAATTACTGGATTTGTTACACTTCAATGACAATTTGCTTATCAGGAGGGGCAAAGCAGAAAGGATGCTGTCAGTAGTGTTGCTCATTTAATTAGGAAGCACTGATTTTAGTTCTGCTTTTGAGACTGTCGGCCCCCACTTGCTGGTCCAGAAACTTTTAAACTTAGAGATAAATTCTTTAATTATAAAATAGTTTTATTCTCTCGTGACCAACCAGTCACAACAAGTCAGTGTGAATGGCACACTGTCAGCAGTCAAACACTGTAGTACAGGGGTGCCCCAGGGAGCTGTGAGTTCTCCTCTCCTTTTCACCTTGTGCAAGAATGAGTGTAGAGGCAGACAGCCTAATAATTTTATCGTCAAATTTTCTGATGGCACAATTATTTTAAGTCTTCTATGTGGAAGTGATGACCCCTTAGGTTATTACAGGGAGATTACTGATTTTAAAGCCTGGTGTGATAGTTGTCATCTTATTTTAAATACAGACAAAACTAAAGAAATGATATTTGATCCAAAAGCAGTATATGTGCATGACCCAGTGGTGATCAGTGGTTGTTCAATTGAGTAAGTAAGCTCATACAAGTACCTAGGCATCTACATGGACTTATTTTTTAAATGGGACAAACATGTTGACTTCTGATATGCAAAACTGGTGCAAAGGCTCCATTTTCCTTGGAGGCTGAGATTGTTTGGTGTGAGCTCTAAGATCATGTGGACTTTCTATCAGGCAGTGTTGGAAAGCTTGAGCAGATACGGCATGGCAGCCTGGTATGGGTCGCTTACAGTCCAGTCCAAATCTACGATAGAGAAACTGGTAAAAATTACCATGAAAGTAATAGGAAAAATAAATTATCAGTCTCTCCAGTCGATATATGAGAAAACTGTTGTTAATCAGGCCCACAGAATTTTAAAGGACCCGTCCCATATCCTTTATCCTGATTATGAGCTGTTACCTTCAGGGAGATGCTATAGAGCAATCAGACACAAAACTAGCTGCTATAAGCTCTCTTTTGTCCCGACATCAATAGCTCTGTTAAATGAGGAACTTGCTCAGCTGAACAGGACATGAGCCCCATTTTAGCTACTCTTAATGTTTAGGTCTGTTCTTACAATCATTTCTTTAGTTTTCTAGGTTTTCATTGTTCAAATTATTTATTGCTCTAAGGCTATTTTATTGTTTTTATTGTGGAATATGATTGATTATTATTTTTTTATGGTAGTTCTTGTCTATAAACATTGCTGATTGTGTGCTGTTTTAAATTGTGACTGAAGGTGAATGCAGCATCATGTAGAACTGTCATTCAAGACAAATTTACCATGAGGGACAATAAAGTTTATTCTGATTCTGATTTGTAACAGTTTTGTTGTAAATCTTTTTTGAAGCTGGTTTAACAAATTGTCCTGGGTCAGAATATGTGGGTCGTCATTCTATGAAGAACAGCTAACAACAAGAACAATGGGAGTGATTGAAATGAAGACCTTGTTGGATTTCTTTATTACTGCAACGACGGGTCGAAATCATCTGAGGCCCCATGATATGATATTATCATGATAATTGCGCTGCGATGCAATATTATCACGACATGCTGGGGATTGCAATATCATATACTGCGATTTCTCGTCCCGATCTTTGTCTTGTCCAAATCCCGACTAGATGTCAAGAGTCACTCCTTTGTTGTGCTGACCTAACCAGACAGTGAGCAGTTAGCACCATAAAATGGACTGAAAAGTTAACTGTTTTTACTTTCCAGAACCTAAACAGGTACTTTTGCATTTGCAAAATTTATTAATAATTTTTAATAAAGTATCACAGTCATCATCATAGCAGTCTGTCGTGGGCGACAATGACTGCTTCATTTAGGTCTGATCAGATTCCTCCACGCAGCTCTGTCCTTAGCCTCCCGCTGCCAGGAACTCCTGTCTATATCCAGCTTTTTCAAGTTTCTTTTTACAGTGTCTTTAAATCTGAGCCTTGGTCTACCCTGATTGCGTTTGCCCTCGCGTAACTGTGAGTAGGGTAACTGCCGAGGGAGACGCTGGTGGTCCATCCTCTCAACATGTCCGAGCCATCTCAGGTTCGTCTGTATTAGCATGTCCTCCATTGATGGTAGACCAGCTTGTTTCAACACTTCTATGTTAGTTATCTTGTTTTTCCATGAGATGTTCATTATGGCTCGAAGGTGTTTCGTCATGTACGAGTGGCGTTTCTTTACTTGCACTCTGTAGACAGTCCAAGTTTCAGCACCATACAGTACTGTCGCTCTGTACACTTTGCATTTCACACGGATAGACACATGTCGATTGTTCCACAGTCTCTCCCTCAAGCTTCCAAACACAGCACTTGCTCTTCCCATTCTGAGAGATAGTTCATCCTCCAGCCTAGCATTCCCTGAAACAGTACTCCCTAGATACTTAAAAGTCCTGCACTTGACTAGTGGCTCTGTACCAATGCTGATCTCTTCTGGTAGTGATGTTGATAACTGGAACTTTGGTGGTTGATAAAGGGTACTCTGTCTTCTTGATGTTGATTTTGAGGCTGAATTGGCTAGCTGCTCTTGCAAATTTCTCCACTAAAGATTACATATGTTCCACACTGTGTGCAACTAGAGCATTGTCGCTTGGCTTTAAACTGTGCCACATTGAACAAGTCTGCTTCTTTCCTTGTTTGATTGTATACTCCTTCTGAAGTGACTTTGAAGGCCATCTCAAGCATGGCTGCCAGATATAGTGAGAAGAGTGTAGGCGCCAGCACACACCCTTGTTTCACCCCGTTGCTTACTGAAAAGTCTTTAGATACTGAACCACTCATTGCCATGTTTGCTTGCGCACCTGTATGGAGTGCCTCGATCAGGCTGACAAACTTCTATGTACAGCCATATTTCTTGTGTACCTGCCAAAGCCCTTGTCGCGAAACAGTGGTGTCTCTTAATCGATTCTGTATCACCGCTACGGCTGGGCAGTTTGACCTTAAATCAGCATCTCGGTTAATTGACCTTTTCATGTTGGTTTTCCTTTTTTTTGGTTACTTTTTTACCACCTTTCGTAGTTACAAGGCTTGTAATTAAGCAGTATTACACGAGTGTGGTACCATATCACTGTGGTGCGGTAGTAAATGAGCATAATACAATAAAGAGCAGACCTATTGTCATTTCACACACAAAATAAACATTGTCCCGTGTTTACAACACATACTTCTTGAGTGTTTGTGGCTCATGTCTTGTGTGGCGGCTAATTGGCTTGTGAGCTGCATTGGAGGAGTAATGTCCACACCCATGATTGTGTTAGCACCACAGTGATTATGAGTCCCTTATCAGGATCTTAAAAACAGCCTTTTATGAAAAGCTTTCATACACACGCACACAGCAGGGAGAGGAAAATAACAGAAAAAAAATGACTTGCAAGATTATGCCAGTTCTTCACCCTCAGTTCTATTTTTATTTCAACCAGCCCTGATCACCACCACAAAGTATCACAGTATTATGATGTCGCGATTCCAGCCCCTAACCGTGGCCAGTGTTTTTACCTGCATTTGTTATGTGTGTGTGTGTCCATCCAAAGTTATATACATATTTTGATGAAATTTTTCAGGAGAGCTTGAAATGGACCAAGGGCCACTTGTTTAGATTTTGGGGAGATTTTGTTCACCATCTCCCTCCAAGAATTGTTTTGCCCAGTTCTTTACTATTGCTAGATATGAACAAATTTTGACATTTTTCTTTGTAACTCCAAAAATAATGTACATGATGCTTGACAACAAAACTACAGGATAACACCATGGTAGGGGATAGGGATGGGCATAATTTACCGATTAACCGATAATTGATCATTAAGAATTTCACCGAGGAAGTTCATTTTCGTCGACAAACCGTTTTTTTTTTTTTTAAACAATCCGAGGCCTAGTGTACGGCCGTCCTCAAGCAATGCAATGGCAAAATTTGGGCACCAGGGGGCAACATTACACCATCGCCGTACCCTGGCGTGCCTCAGTTGATACACGCGGGCTTCCGTAGGGCAATCGCCAAATCATTAAGCGGTTACGGCGAAGTGTTGCGTGGGACCATTTCAATTTAAAAAATGACCAGGTGTACTGCAATCACTGCAATGCAGCATACAAATATACCTCATCGACAGGGTCCATGGAACACCCTTATTACGCAAAGAAACCGCCAACAGTGGTTGCGCGCTGAGTAATGGCGGTCGTGAAGATTCTTTTTTTTTTTCAGAAACTTTATTGAGAAGGTCATGAAGATTCGGTGTACACACGTCGAGGGAAGCTGCAGGAGGCGGCGTAGTAGCTCGACGGGAAGACTATTTCGCACAAAATGGCACAAGAGAACAGCAAAAAGTTCTGCGCGGCTAGACTAAGTAACACGAGCGATAGAGCAATGAATGCGGTCTTCGTTTGTTGGGTGGCCGCTCGGCAGGGAGACAAGGTGGGTAAAACGTCTCGGCCAATCAGCTTGCGGGGTGAAACGTCTCGGCCAATCAGCTTGCGAGATTCCCGAGCCGAGCCAACACGAGAACAGAGAGAGGGCTCTCCGTGCACCTGATGTTATAATGTAGTCTACCTGCCTTGTTACATACCTAAAAATGTTAATGATTAACCGATTATTAATCATTAATTCTCCCGACGATCGGTGAAGAAAATTTCACCGAATGCCCATCCCTAGTAGGGGACCACCATCAACGTTTGATCAACAATTTCACATATGGAGAAATAATGCATTTAAGTGTATTCACATTATGGCGGAATTGCAATGGCTTGGTGGAAGTATGTGCTGTTATTGTATTTGTAGCAATAAAAGGAATAGGGGAGTTTGGTAAGACCTAAACAGTCATGATTTCTCATTGAAATAGCTAATACAACAAAGAAGTAGAATGTTTCTATTTCACATTTTTATTTTGTCAGGTTAATTAAGTATTATTGATTAGTTGCAGGTGTGCCTGTGGGAATATGTGGTTGTCCGTGATGTACAGGTACATCTCAAAAAATTAGAATATCATGAAAAAGTTCAATATTTTTTGTCAGTCATTTCAGAAAGTGAAACCCATATATTATATCGATTCATTACACAGAGAGTGATATATTTCAAGTGTTTATTTTAATTTTCATGATTATGGCTTACAGCCCATGAAAACCCCAAATTCAGTTTCTCAAAAAATTAGAATATTACATAAAATTATCCATCCACCCATCTTCTACCGCTTTTCCGGAGGTCCGGGTCGCGGAGGCAGCAGTTCAAGCAGAGAAGCCCAGACTTCTCTCTCCCCAGCCAACTGCTCCAGCTCTTCAGAGAGGATACCAAGGCGTTCCCAGACCAGCTGGGAGACATAGTCTCTCCACCAAGTCCTGGGTCTGCCCCGGGGTCTCCTCCCAGTGGGACGTGCCCGAAACACCTCAAGTGGGAGGCGTCAACCTTATCGTGGTGGGGGGGGTTTGCATGCCCCAGTGATCCCAGGAGCTATGTTGTCCGGGGCAATTTGCCTCTGGTAGGGTCACCCAAGACAAACTGGTCCTGGGTGAGGGGCCAGACTAAGAACGATCCAACAGACTCTCGTGATAAATTCTATATCAAGGATTCAGTGTACCCCGCCCGGTATGGGGTTACCGGGGCCCCACGCTGGAGCCAGGCCTGGGGGAGGGGTTTGATGACTAGCGTCTGGTGGCCGGGTTTCCACCCATGGGACCCAGCCAGGCTCAGCCCGAAGGAGTTACATGGGTCCGCCCTCCAGTGGGCTCACCACCTGCAGGAGGGATCATGGGGGTCCGGTGCTATGTGGATTAGGTGGCGGTCAAAGGCGGATACCTTGGCGGACTGATCCCAAGCTTTCTTTCTACATAAAATTAATTTTAAAAAAATAGTTTTTTAATACAAATGTGGACCGACTGAAAAGTATGTCCATGTACACACTCAATACTTGGTCGGGGCTCCTTTTGGATTAGTTACTGTATCAATGTGGCATGGCATGGAGGTGATCAGCCTGTGGCACTGCTGAGGTGTCATGAAGGTCCAGGTTGCTTTGATAGTGACCTTCAGCTAGTCTTTATTGTTGGGTCTGGTGTCTCTCATCTTCCTCTTGACAATACTCCATAGATTCTCTGTGCGGTTTCGGTCAGGAGAGTTTGCTGGCCAATCAAACTCAGTGAAGCCATGGCCATAAAACCAGGTTTTGATACTTTTGGCAGTGTGTGTGTGTGTGTGTGTGGGGGGGGGGGGTACCAAGTCCTGCTGGAAAATGAAATCTGCTTCTCCATAAAGCTTGTCAGCAGAGGGAAGCATGAAGTGCTCTAAAATTTCCTGGTAGACGACTGCGCTGACTTTGGTCTTGATAAAACACAGTGGACCAACACCAGCAGATGACAGGATTCCTCAAATCATCACTGACTGTGGAAACTTCACAATAAACCTCAAGCAACTTAGATTCTGTGCCTCTCCACTCTTTCTCCAGACTCTGGGACTTTGATTTCCAAATGAAATGCAAAATTTACTTATCTGAACAGAGGTCATCTGCTGGTGTTTGTCCACC
Organism: Pholidichthys leucotaenia; assembly: GCA_020510985.1. NCBI lineage: Eukaryota > Metazoa > Chordata > Actinopteri > Cichliformes > Pholidichthyidae > Pholidichthys > Pholidichthys leucotaenia. Next base: position 125,189,484 of record CM035837.1, on the reverse strand, counting down.
GTGTTTTATCAAGATCAAAGTCAGCGCAGTCGTCTACCAGGAAATTTTAGAGCACTTCATGCTTCCCTCTGCTGAGAAGCTTTATGAAGAAGCAGATTTCATTTTCCAGCAGGATTTGGCACCCCCCCCACACACACACACTGCCAAAAGTATCAAAACCTGGTTTAATGACCATGGCATCACTGTGTTTGATTGGCCAGCAAACTCTCCTGACCTAAACCCCATAGAGAATCTATGGAGTATTGTCAAGAGGAAGATGAGAGACACCAGACCCAACAATGCAGATGAGCTGAAGTTCACTATCAAAGCAACCTGGATCTTCATAACACCTCAGCACTGCCACAGGCTGATCACCTCATGCCACGCCACACTGATACAGTAATTAATCCAAAAGGAGCCCCGAACAACTATTGAGTGTGTACATGGACATACTTTTCAGTCGGTCCACATTTGTATTAAAAAACTATTTTTTTAAATTAAATTTATGTAGAAAGAAAGCTGTTGCTTTTTGTCACTGCCGCTGGAGAATAAAAATGGCACGCCTGCTCGTGTGAGAAAAGAAAGAAATTGCCAGTGTCTTCATTCCTGCAATTCCTACAGAACATAACTTAATATTGTAGTGGCTGGTGAAATATATCCTCGGCAATTCATCAGTCCCCATTGCCTTTCCCTTCATATTAAGCCGGCTGCATATGAATTCTAACCACATCTCTTAGCTAAGCGACTCTTCCATTATTGTGCCCGTTAACAGCGGGTTAAAACCATGATAAACGCCAGTGCTTACATACCGCTTATGATTTTTTTTCCACGTTTAAAGTACTTTAATAAACTCATGTTTCTGTCGGACAGTCACACTCAGCGAGATACTGTTTGCTGACTGACTGGAAAACTCGTGTGAGCGGGGCGCTTCTAAACTCCGCGCGGTTGATGGCCACGTGTGTTGTTCATGTGCGTGCTTGCAGAAAGTCAGTGCTTCATATATTTTTCTTAATAAATTCATATGGCCTTGGGATGGCGGTAAAATTTCTGGCGTAGCGGGCTGCCACCAAGAAATGTTACCAGAGGAAACCCTGTATTAGCAAACTGTCCATCATGTTCCCTATCTCTCTCTCCTCATGACAGACCCTTAGCTTTATTAAGCTGTTAAGTAAACAGATGGGTGGTCTATGTTGTCAAAAGTATTAAGAAGTTGTCTTGTGGTTTAATTTTCTATCTGAATATGATGAGCTTTATTGTAATGACTGTACAGTTTAGAATTAAAAAGACCAGTCTGTCTATTAGGGCTGCAGCTAAAGATTATTTTAGTTGTCGACTAATCTAACGACTATTTTTTTCAACTAGTTGACTAGTTGTGTTTATTTTGCTCATGTCCACCATCTCTGCTTCTTGTTTTGGCTGCATATTTTACCTCAGCCGCTGTTTAATACCTCTTAACGTTCCGTCTCCTGTGGGCAGGAGGCATTTAAATGCCATTTTGTCTCAGCTGGATACAGTGTAACACAGTGTAACTAATATTCAGAATAATGGCTAATATTAACAAAGATGAAAAAGCGATAGCGACTCCTGCAATTCAGTCACTGCATTCAGCACGTTAGCCATGACATCTCAACCCTCAGCAACCAGAGAGCTTATTGTCAAACAGGTAAACTAACATTAACAGCACATTCTAACAGTATTGTCATTTTTCTAAAGCTTGAAACAGTTGGCCATTGAAAATAAGCTGCACCAACTTTCTTTACTCGCTAAAACTTACCCTTGCAGACAGTAATGTGGATTCTGGGACTCCCTGGCTCATTAGCTGGTAACAGGCTTTGCTCTAGGTAGGTTCTGCAGCCAGTTAGACATGGAGCACACGTTTATACCTTCACAACAGTGGGTCTTTATTCTCCTTTCTCTGCGTTGGAGAGACTAATACAGCCGCTTCGCACTTAAACTCTGTAACAACCGCGAAAACAAAACACAACACACGCTTCGCCATGCTGTGCTCCTCTTCTTCTTTGCTGGAAATTGTTCACCCATGCCGGACAACAGAGGTGCTACTGCCCTCAGCAGTTCCGGTCGTGCATTGCAGTTCCGGTTAAACGGAGCTTGCTTCTGCTGGTTACAGGTGAACTGCGGCATGCATATAAACTTTATATTTAAATGATTTGTCAACAATAAAAATATTTGTTGACAAATTTTTATTGTCGACATTATCGTTAACGTCGACTAATCGTTTCAGCCCTACTGTCTATACTGCATTTGGATGTTTGTGCCGTCAAGTAGCTACAGTACATTGTTTGTGAATGATAGTCAGATAATATTTATTTACTGTTTGTGATTCCTGGTTTTAGCTATCATGGCTGCTTTTCAAAAATGCATTCAGCAGTTTTGACAGTTGTGGAGTGTCTTTGGGAAGGCTAATACTGTAAATAAATAAATAAACATTTGTCCTTACTGGAGTCAGTTGCATCAATTGGTCCCTGATATTTGTCAGACAGTGTTAATTTAGCATGTTTCCCTTCCCTTCATTGCAGAGGGATTTTTTCCCCTTTGCATCACATTACTGCAGTCTCTCATATCTGTGAATTATACTGCCTGTGTGGCGGCCCCACAGTGAAGAGCCCACACTGCATTGCCACTGTGAGTGAGCAAAGGTTAAAAAGATCATAGATTACATTGTAAGGCCCATATGGGTGGAACATATGGCAGTTAATCCAACATCCTCTGGCTTCCGAAGACACAGAAGAGGAGCAGGAGATGAGGTGTCACAAGAGATCCGCTGTTGACATTCCCTCAAACATATTTCCAGTTCTATTTTTCTGTCACTAGGTTTTCATAGTTGTTGGTATGCTGGAGATGTTTGTGACTTTGCTTTCTGGTAGATGCACACTAAGATACTGGTATTATGTGAAGTAGCCATGCAGGCCTTCGGGTATATTTTTTTTAACCAGCAGAAATAATGTCATGAGTGTACTATGTTCCACCAGGCTACTGCGCAGTAAAGTAGGAGAGAAGGATTAGATAAAACATGGTTACAGAACACATGATTAAACATGACTTTAATGAAGTCTTCTTCTTTCGGCTGCTCCCTTTAGGGGTCGCCACAATGGATCATCTGCCTTCAGCTCACCCTATCCTTTGCAACTTCCTCTGTAACACCAACCCTCTCCATGTCCTCCTTTACTACATCCATGAATTTTCTCTGTGGTCTTCCTCTCTTCCTCCTGCCTGTCAGCTCCATCTTCAGCATCCTTTGTCCATTATATCCACTATCCCTCCTCTGCACATGTCCAAACCATCTCAGCCTTGCCTGTATTACTTTGTCTCCAAGCCGCTCAACCTGAGCTGTCCCTCTGACATACTCATTTCTAATCCTGACCCTCCTAGTCACTCCCACTGAGAATCTTAGCATCTTCAACTCTGCCTCCTCCAGCTCCACCTCCTGTCTTTTTGTCAGCACCACTGTTTCCGTACATCATAGCAGGTCTCACTACCCTCTTGTAAATCTTCCCTTTCACGCTTGCTGCTACCCTTCTGTCACAAATCACCCCTGACACTCATCTCCACCCACTCCACCCTGCTTGCACTCTCCTTCCACCTTGCCTGTGTATTTTCCATTGCTTTGGATGGTTGACCCCAGGTATTTAAACTCATCTACTTTCACTGCCACTACTCCTTCCATCTTTACTGTTGCACCTGCCTTGCTCTCATTGGCACTCATGTATTCTGTCTTGCTTCTACTGACTGCCATTCCTCTTCTCTCCAGAGCATACCTCCACCTCTCCAGGTTCTCTTCCACCTGCTCCCTATTCTCACTACAGATCGCAATGTCGCCTACAAACATCATGGTCCACGGAGACTCCTGACTGACCTCATCTGTCAGACTGTCCCATCACCATGGCAAACAAAAAGGGGCTCAGAGCCAATCCCTGATGTAATCCCACCCCCACCTTGAATTCATCCATCACTCCTACAGCGCACCTCGACAACGTCGACTAATCATTTCAGCCCTAATGTCCAGGGTATTAGGAGGAATAGTATTGAAGGCAGAACTATAGTCTATGAACAGCATCCGGACATACTGTAACTGTCCCACTGATCCAGGTGTGACAAAGCAGTAGGAAGGGCCAGTGAGACAGCATCTTCTGTAGACCTGTTTGTCCTGTAAGCAAACTGCAGTTGGTCCAGGGAAGGAGAGATGTTCCTTTTTATGTGTGCCAACACAAGCCGTTCAAAGCACTTCATTACAATAGGCATCAAGGCAACTGGGCGAAAATCGTTCAATGACCCAGCTGTAGACTGGGTATCGGGACAACTATCACAGACTTAAGGCAAGTTGGAACGATGGCCTGTTCCAAGGAGGTGTTAAACAGGGAGGTGAACACTGTTGATAGTTCCCTCGCACAGTACTTCAGGGTCCGTCCTGAGACCCCATCAGGACCAGATGCTTTGTTAGGGTTGATGTTACTGAGGGCCTGTCTCACCTCAGGGAGGCTCAGTACCAGTGTATTTAATGATGATTCCTGCTGTGGCAATCTGATTATAGGCGGACTATTAGTTCTGCTAAAACGTTAGCAGAGTATTAATTCTGCTAAAAAGTGACTTCCCATTTCTGTGGAATACACGTGGAATACGTGGAATAGTTGGGGCTGATTATTTTCTCTTTTTGTGTCAATGAATGAAGGATTCAGTTTTGATCTGAGTATTTTAGATGGATGCCTGTGATACTGAGGCAAGGTGATCTGCGAGCAGGGTCTCAAATGAAAGGAGGACGAATGACGCAAGAAGATAAAACACAGAATCTGTTATGGTAAGACTTGAGCTTCTGTCTTCTCTCGAGGACTTTGTTACCTCATCAGTGCAAACATCAATGCTGTCTGGAGCTCTAGTACCTTATGAGGGTATAAAGAGCTCAAAGACTGAAGGTCTTCCTAGAAATACTGTTTGTCTCGTGTGAAATAATTATCAGATACTTTTGCTGCCATTGTGTCCTTTGTGTTTCTTCATGCAGCTGTGCAACCAGTTTATCATTTAAACCAGTGATCAGTTTGACATAGAACACGAAAATGAAACAATAAATGAACAAAGACTTATAAGAAAATTAAATTATTTTTTTAAACAAGGGTAACATTAAGGATCTGAAATGGGCAATTGCAGGCAGGCTTTGAATGCCTCAAAACTTGCTAGTATACCTCTGAATTTGTGTCTCATCTTTGTCAGTTTGTTTTCCAAACCTACTGCTATACTGGAACAACACCTGACATGAAAAACTAGATCAGTCCAAATCATATTGATTCTTAAATTATTCTAGTACAGGCATCCCAGTGTGCAGTTATAATTACAGCCTTTAATGAATTCACTGAGGGCCTTCCTTTAGAAGCCATCTGTTACCAGTTTGTCCAGTATAATACGTTAATTAGGACAGCATTTACCAAGGACTCTCCTCCTTTTTTTATACTCTGTGTGTTTGCTGGCATTTATCTGTACTCCCATGTAGTGGCACCCATCCATTCTTGTTTCCAGTTAATTCCCCAACTGGGAATTTACTGTTTTATTGAGCAATTATTTTAGAGCAAGCACTGATATCCTGTAATCATAGCCTGAAACAGATTTTAAATTACATACAGTGCTGTGAAAAAGTATTTGCCCCCTTCCTGATTACTTATATTTTTGCGTATTTGTCACACTTAAATGTTTGACATCATAAAACTAATTTTAATATTAGACAAAGATATTCCGAGTAAATACAAAATGCAGTTTTTAAAGGATGATTCCATTTATTAAAGGGAAAAAAAGGCTATCCAGACCTGGCCCTTACATCATGAATTAACTATGATTAACCACATTTTTTTTTTGGAAAGTGAAGTTCAATTTCAGTAGCCACACCCAGGCCTGATTACTGCCAGACCTGTTAAATCAACAAAATCACCTAAATAGAACCTGTTTGACAAAGTGAAGTAGGCTAAAAGATCTCAAAAAGCAGCACAATCGTGCCATGATCTAAAGAAATTCAAGAAGAGATGAGAAACAAAACCCCAAAACAACAACTAAAGAACTGCAGCCTTCACTTGCCTCAGTTTGGACGCTGGTCCATAGGATAAGATTAGATAAGATAAGATAAGCCTTTATTAGTCCCACAATGGGGAAATTCCAGGCTTGCAACAGCACAGGGATAGCAACACTCAGAGCAATATTTTAGAAGATAAGAAAATAAGAGCAGTGAATATACATATGTACACATAAATATATAAATATATATACACAGTGCGGAGCATTGTAGCTAGATGGAATAAACAGCATAACCGTCTATTTAGTTACCCTACATGGTATGAATATGTACCCATACATACTGTCACCCTCCATAGCAACTGATATTGTCCTAGTGTAGCGGTTTGATTTAACCCCCACAACACAGAGACAGAACACAGAGACAGTCAGCTCGCACTCCTGGGTTTTTTCCGCTGCATGCTGCGTTTACAGCCGTGAGGTTAAAGTGTCATCCATGCATTGTGTTCATGCATCCTGTCTGTACCTCTGATATGCAAATGCCCAGATTGACTGCTGTGAATGTCTTTGATCTATTGTTTGAGTTGAGTATATAAGCTGCACTGTGCTGTAAATCTGCCTCTCATTCTCTCACTCTTCAGCTGCCGCTGCAGACACATTGTGTCTCTCTGCTGAGAGCACAGTGGGCTCGCTCCCGGCGCGCATGCACGGCGCCGGGAGCGGAGCCCGTGAAAGCAGTATTCAATGAACTTCCTTAAAACTACCAGGTCACCGCTTATTATTTTTATCATCCTCTTCACTGGTGACCCCGGAATGCACACGTTTTGTGCAAACGCAACCTTCTGATCTGAACAGCCACGCTGGCGACCCGACACTGAAGAAAACGAGCGGCCAGCGAACGCAGCACCCGGGCATGAATGCTCCGTCACAGCGGCCTGACTGGTCTTCCCTCCCTGCGGCCTCAGGGAGACCTCGACGCAGAGCCCACGGTGGGCGAGCCGCTCTCAGGACATCAACCAAGACCGGGTAAGCGGCAGAGAACATCATGGCGCGCCCTCGCCGAGATCGGCACATCCATGCGGGACCGGCCACGCAGCTCCTCCACATCAGAGCACATGCGGGCGACTCCCATGGCCGACGGAGCACACGTGGACCTGAACGCACCATGATTAATCTGCAGCCACGGCTCGTCAGAGATGTTTTTCGGCGCAGACTGCGCCGATCTCCAAGTTTCCGACCCTGATTTCCTCTCCAGCGGGCCCACCCACGCACGGAGCCCCGGCACGCGCACCGGGGGTGACGAGGATGGCGCACCACGCACGGGACAAATACGGCTTTTCCGACCGCCTTCCTTCTGCTGCACACTGGCCCTTCAGGCTTGCTGGTACACCTGAGGCCCGCAGCTTGCTCACTGGATTTTATGGTCTTAGCCACGGCACACAAGGGGAATTCAGCTGTCTGCGGTTCCCGAGGCTGTAGGGTTACGTCTGCCCTAAAGTCAACACGCCAGTCCCTCTGCTTTTATTTCTTTTTCTTGCCGCCGCTCCTGCTTTTCTTCATGGCCACAAGAGGAGTCAGAGACTAATCTTTTTCTTCTTCTGATCTCCGCATGTTCAGACGGGACATCGCGGAGCAGCAAACACTTTTGGCGCGACTCGAACGATTTTCCCGCGCCCGGTCAGCATTTGCTACTCCCCCTCCCCCTCCTCCTGCACAGAGCTTTTCCCTGCTCGCTGCCCAAACTGCAACATCGAGGTCACGGTCCCCTACCGTGCCCTCTGGGGGGGAGCAGTGTAGTGGTTTGATTTAACCCCCACAACACAGAGACAGAACCCAGAGACAGTCAGCTCGCACTCCTGGGTTTTTTCCGCTGCATGCTGCGTTTACAGCCGTGAGGTTAAAGTGTCATCCATGCATTGTGTTCATGCATCCTGTCTGTACCTCTGATATGCAAATGCCCAGATTGACTGCTGTGAATGTCTTTGATCTATTGTTTGAGTTGAGTATATAAGCTGCACTGTGCTGTAAATCTGCCTCTCATTCACTCATTCTGATTTTGCATCTGCTGCGAGACACGCACACTGTCTCCTCTTTGAGAGCTGGAGGAACGAAGCGGCAGCCTGCTCAAACCATGGGCTGTAGCCGAGTTCTGATGAAGGCGGGTGATAATAAAGCTATTTAAAAATCCAGCGCTGCCTTTATTTTATCATCCTCTTCACTAGTTGTATACTGGAGGGGACCATTTGTGTTAAGTCTGTTGCGTCTTTTGCATTCAATACTATTAGGTCGTCACGTTTTTTTGCTATCTCTGCAAGCAGCCCTGCTTAGGTTATACAGTCTGACAGCCGTAGGTAGGAAGGACCTGCTAAACCTACTGCTAAATGAGCTCCTCAGTGCGTTCAGTATGTCCTGCATAGGGTGGGACTCGGACTCCAGCAGAGATGACAGTTTAGCCACCATCCTTACCTCGGCTGCACGGTGGCGCAGTGGTTTAGCACTGTGGTAGCACAGTTTTACCCTCGGCCGGGGGATCGCGGGGATCATGAGATCGTGGGTTCGATCCCAGCCCCCGACCAACAGTGAGCTGTGTGGAGTTTGCATGTTCTCCCCGTGTTGCGCGGGTTTACTCCGGGATTTCTCCGGTTTCCTCCCGCTTACCAAAAACATGTAGGTTTAGGGCGCTCGCGCACGCAGCGACCAGCAGCCGGTGGCTTGTCACCAGACTGCAAACCAAGTCTACCTACGGGTACAAATAAGTAACAAAAAAAAAAAAAAAAAATCCTTCTCTCTCCTATCTCCTCCACTGGGTCAGGGCGTTGCCCCAGGACCGAGCTAGCTTTCTTGATTAGTTTGTTCAGTCTCTTCCTATCAGCTGCTGTAATGCCGTTGCCCCAGCAGACCACTCCAAAAGTGATGGCTGATGCCACCACCGTGTTGTAGAATGTCTTCAAGAGCACCCCTTGTACACTTCAGGACCTGAGCCTCCTCAGTAGGAACAGCCTGCGCTGTCCCTTCTTGTAGAGTGCGTCGGTATTGTGTGACCAGTCTAGCTTATTGTTCAGATGAACACCCAGGTACTTGTAGGATGTCACCATTTCAATGTCTGTTCCGTGGATGTTTACTGGTGCTGTGAGGGGTTGTCCTTGCCTGCGGCAGTCCACCACCAGCTCCTTAGTTTTCCTCACGTTGATCTGGAGGCAGTTCCGATGGCACCAGTCCACGAAGTCCTGTATAAGTCATTATTCAGCAATAAGAAAGAGACTGGACAAAATGGCATCCATGGGAGAGTTTCAAGATGAAAACAACTGCTGACAAAAAAGGACACAAAGACTTGTTTTGCTTTTGCCAAAAAAACATTTTGATGATCCCCAAGACTTCTGGGAAAATATTCTGTGGACTGACGAGACAAAAATTGAACTCTTCGGAAGGCGTGCATCCAGCTACATGTGGCATAAAACTAACACAGCATTTCATTAAAAAAACATTGTAGAGACTTCCAGTCTGGGCACCATGGTGATAGCAGCTTAACGCTGAAGCTCCCAGACCCAATCCAGGAAAATACCTTGAAAATCAGATTTAACGGATTTTTGGAAGAGTGAAAATCAAAAGACAAAGTCATCATGCCTAAAGGAAAACAGAAGAAATCGACATTTACCAGGCCAGGACACGCATCAGCCGGAGAATCTGATCCGGAGGATTTCCATTCAGAAGACGAGGAGCTGGATGAAGCTAGCAAAAAGGTTAGCTTAAAAATGGTATTTAAAGAATTAAGACAATTTCGCCGAGAGTGTTGGGCCGAATTTTGTGAAATCAAAGAAGAAATAAAAAGGACAAACAACCAGGAGGTTGGGGGTTCAAGTCCCGGCCAGGTCATACCAAAGACCATATAAAAATGGTACTTCCCGCCTTCTAGCTTGGTGCGCAGCGTAATCGAATGGGGGAAGGAGAAGTTGTTTGTGGCAGCGCCTTGCATAGCAGCAACCCCTCTGATTCTACATGTGATTAACATTGTAGATGGGAGAAATGTAATTTTGTTCTACTGTACATGATTGGCTGTACAGACTGAATGACAATAGAGATGGCCTCTTCTTCTTCTATATTTCTTATTTTTGATCTGATAGATTGTATATACAAGATGGACATAGCCATTGTGACATCACATATGGTTGGCAGTAGGGATGGGAATCTCCAGGCAGCTCATGATTCAATTCAGAATCGATTCACGGGGCTCCAATGCTTGATGGGTCTTGATGCATCTTTTTTTCCTACTCAGGCGTTTTTTCCTCCCGCAAGCAACATAATCAAAAATATGCAGGATTTCTAACATATGCTAAATATCAGACTTCTAATGAAAAATAGAAGTATTTCTATGTGGTGTTTTTTTACTGATTCTATGTTTTGGTCTAGCCGCAGCTGTGCAGGTCAGATGACATGCTCCCTTTATCATCAGGCACTGAAGCTGTCTGCCACACAGCCACGTTTCGTGCGTGTGCATTGAATGTACTCTACAGTCCATATGTCCACGCATAGTATGACAGTGATGCTCCAGAAAAGCAATTTTAATACACAGAATTAAATAAAATGAGGAGTTTGTGCCAGGCTTCAACAAGCGTCTCTGTTGTGTGTTGCGCCAAAGACTGTCCAGGTGGGCACTAACTTCTGTGTTTCAAGGTTTGGCTTTTTTTGTTCCGTCAACATTAATTGTTATTAATTGATATTTAAGAGTCTGAATCTTACTATTTGCAAATTGATTCAGAATCACTCGCATTTGCATTGCAGTACATCAGGAAAATTATTATTTCCCCCACTCCTAGTTGGAGTTGGAAGAAATAATGTTTGCATTTGGAGTTGGGCTGTGAATTTTAAATAATTTGGGCATGTGATCTGATCTTTTTTTGGACTTGGCCTCACACGGCTTTTCAAGGAATTGTCCACTTAAGTTTGGTCAAAAGAGTTGCTTTTGAGGTTCCCATGTAAACACAAAGATGAATTTATTTACAACTTACCATGATGTTTGTCAGTAAGGTGCCATTTCAAGCTCCTGCTTTGTGAATTCTTTATAGTTTCTGACCTCACTTAAACAAAAATATACAGCGTGTACTGCATGTATGCTGCAGTATAAAGTATTACTGCAGCAGGAACAGATGATGTGTTAAAGTTGTCTGGTGAGCCATCGCTCATTAATAAAGATGAGACATCAGTAGTTTGCACTGGAGCCTAGAGAAATCTTTAATGGACGTATTGATTCTGTTTATTCTTGCTTGTGGGTATAATGCTATACATGTGGTTGAATTCCTTCTGATTAATTTAATGGTCAAAGACTGAGGCCTTTAAGACTTTGTGCTAACAAGTCTACAGTAGTCGTGGAACATGTTTTCTATTTTATATAACAGAATACTGTTATTCTTAAAACAGTCTAAGACAAGAATTTTAATATGCAATTTGCCATCCATCCATCCATCCATCCATCCATCCAATTTCTGCTTCATATTTGGGTCTGGGTCAGAGGGCCAACAGAGACCTTCCTCTCCCCATCCCCAGTGGAATGAAAACTGCTTCCCTTTCCTAGGGTGGATGAGTTTTCCCAGAATCCCTTTGAGGCCAGGTAAAAGTCTCACTCTGTGCCCTCACCAAACTTTTCCCACATCCAGCTTTTTCATTAAGCCACTCTCAGTTTGCCCTAGTTGGTCACCTGCCTCCAGAGTTGACTGGTCCTCCTACCTCTGTTGTCCACCACGTCTGTGCCTCAGTGTCTCCATCTACTCTCTGAGCAATGTTTAAATTCTGTTGGAGGTCAGAGTTGAAGATATGCTAGATTTTTGGGCCTCTGCCAAATACTTTCAGTGCAACATCACTTTAGATTTGGGTATACTGAGTCTGTCCAACAGCCTTGACCTCCAGGTAGTGGTTAATAGATGGCTCCCCTTTTCAAGTCAGTGTCCAAAGCATCGGACTGCAGATCTGGTCATATATAATTTATTCTTTGCTTTATTACCAACAAAGAACTCTGGTTGTGCTTCAGCAGCAAAGCAATTTTATTTTTCCTCACAAGTTTTTATTATAGCAGGAATTTTCATTAATCTGACCCAGTCATCACAGTAAGAATCTTAAGTATTTTCTTTATAACAAATTAAGAACAATTCTCAAAAGAATAAAATGGTGCAGTGGTTATGTCAAAGCAGCCAATGTACAGTAGTATTTTCCAAAGAATATTAATTTGAGTGGGTTGGCTTGTTAGTATTTTTTTTCTTTTTTTGGATGGAGCAGTGGGACAGATGGTTATGTGTTCAGCGTTCGTCCCATTGCAGCACACTGCTTGCTTTTGCTTCTGAATCTGCTGAAAGCCTGTTTTGGAGTTGAATGCTGCTGATTAAGTGACAGTGGAAATATCAACTCCTTCCTGTTTTCTCACCACATTTTAACCAACTCATAACAAGTTTACAGCAAGTTTTTGGGAGAGACGGTGTTCAAATTAGTTAGTGGATGTAGCAAAGATGGCGTGTGTGTAAGTATGTGTAGATCTGAGTGTTGGTAAAAGGGAGTACAGATGCATTCATTTATATTGGTACATGTGGGTGTTTGAGTTCTTGTGGGTGTTTCCATATGTCACAGTTGAACTCTGGAAATCATATTTTCATTGTTACTAAGTGTGCAAGAAATGAAAGTGCTGTGTATGAGTTGTTCAGTTAGGGCTGCAAATTGAATGTAAGGGTGTAGTTGTCTACACTGGAAAACGCCACCGTTGTGGAGGCGGGTAAGCATGCTGGCGCCTAATTTGATCACTCAGCAGCTAATGCAATTTGTATTACGGCAGCTATTGTAGATAGGGATTAATGTGCCAATAGGCTGAGCAGGAACGGGGTGTTGGGGGGGTGTTATTAGTAGGGAACCCTGTCATCAATACACGTTATCGAGTGACAAGTTTCTCCATCCCATCTCCTGTAGCATACTCGCCTGCATGTTCTTAGTAAATACTAGTAACCATGAGTTAGGGAGACAGGTTTTTTTTTATTTAAATTGACCATGCCATTAATATAGTCCACTGTTGTTATAATGTCAAGTTTAAGTAAGGTAATAAACAAAAGACAACTCGTTTGTTTTCCTAGTAGCATGTGCCCTGTGGTTTTTTTTTTTTCATATCTCGCAAATGACTATGCATAGACCAAGTGATGTGCCGTTGGATGTCCATCTCTGCAGCTTAAGGGTCTGTTTGTATATGATGAACTAACATGTTGAGACAACATTTGCATATGTCAGTTGACAGAATGTCAGTCACAGACATTTCTAGCATGCTAGTTGCTTGCTCTACAGTTCATGTTAGCTATAAAGGGGGAAACATTTGCACTTTTCCATGATTGGGTTTCATTCCTAGCTCTTTGATGTCAAATATTGTACCATATATGTTTCAAGATGTCTCACACGCCTGTGCTACACCTGTTTGTTTTCGGGCTTTGAATATTCTAAAACTACTGTATATTCTTTAATTCTGACTTTTTTTTCGACTCTGTCCTTGTATCAAGTGTCAAGTCAACCTCCTGAGCAAGCTAATGGTACACAGATGTTCAGCAATGCGGACAACCTTGATCACTGAGGGAGAAGGGCAGCAGTGTTGGGCACAATTATCTTTTCATATTTTGGAGTGCTATTAGAAATAAAACAATTGATGGACAGAGTATTTTTTTTGCATAGGCAGTTAAAATTGTTAGAATCACACAAGAGCAAATTTGAAAATTTAATGCTAATGTATCAAGTGAATATCCAGATAATTAAATTTTTGATTCTAGTTGGTTTCAGTAAAAGAAAAAAAACAACAAACTGAAGCATTCTTTTGGTTGATCTGATTTGCTTTAGATATTAATAATGCTATTGAGTAAATTGCAGTCAATCTTCTACTGACCTTATATGGAATTTAGAGAAAGGAAGATCTGTTATTATAGTGATAATAGGGGTCCTCTGTGCCCCTACCCACTCCCATCATCTCCTGTCACATTCACTTCTGAACTCAAATGCCACATTAGCATGCCTGAGACCCAGTCCCACAGGCAAAGCATGCACGCACACACACACACACACGTCCTATAGATCTCCCTATTCAGGCAGCGCTGCAGCTTCCATCATGGTTTATGCATTTCTTCACTCTTGATGGATCTTTAAGAGCATTCAGGCAGGCAGAAAAAAGTGCCATGTCTGTGGAAAAAAAAATAAAAAATTCCACTTTGGTTCTTTTATCTTGACTTGCCAAGATAAAGAGCTGCATAACACTTAGGGTAAGATGATCATAACAAAGCACGCAATCAGTGTTTAAAAGCAGTATCGTGACACTTGTCTCTCAAGAGAATTGTTTGTTTTAGTTTATTAACAAGTGTAAAAAAGATTTATTTGTTATGGCTGATGCTCACCATGTTTTATGCTCTGAGTGCTATTGCATTGTGTCACAGTGTGTTACACAACTGGCAGAGGAGAGTCTTTTTTTGTTCCTGAACACAATGAAAGCTGTGGTACATCCCTCACCTTTCACCATTACAGTTCACTATCAAAGCCCAGGCACGTTGTGGTCAGTAGTATCATCCAGCCGGGAAAAAAAAGCATCAGCCATGACAGGGTATGGGGGTGCTATGGAAGATTGTGAAACTTTTTCAAATTATTTTTTCCTTTTTAAAAAATAAATTATTATTCAAAGATGTTTAGAAAAAGCTGCTACATAACAGGGTTAATAAGCAACACAGTATATACTATATTCCCAGGCTCCTCAAACTTGGTACCAAGGTCCGCATCCAGACCCAACCACAAATCAGTCTGGACCTGAACGTGTGTCACATTAAGTTACAGTATATGTGCTTACCAACTTTGCTGCGCTGCCAAAGTGAGTGAATGCCAGCGTAGTGTATGCCCAATGAACAACAAAGTCAAAGTGCCTTTATTGTCATTCCATTGCTAATAAACAATGCAGCGAAATTGAGATACTGCTCCCTAAAAACAAACTATCATACTCACAGTTCACTCATGCATTTAACATTCTTATAATTACAACAATAAATAATGCTTGAAACAATATTACCTAAAAGTTTGATTGATTGATTGATTGATTTTTATTTGAACATTGTTAAAGAAAGAAAAAAGAGTTCAAAACACAACAAAAAAACAAACCAAAAATAAAATGTTCAAAAGGAGTGGGAAGAAGCCAACGCTTATACAGTCCCACCCCTTCTCCACACCAAACAAATTACAGTATTACTCATAATCATCATTATCCCACAACCACATTCACCATAATACACCCATAGTCAAATTATACAACAAAAATGACACAACAATGACAGTCCATATCCAACAATATTACAACAACAATAAACATACACTTCTGGCATGTTCAATGCAAACACAAACAACACCATCACCTTCACAATCACCATAACACACAACAACCTTCCCTCACTGAAGACACAATGTAACATCACTGCCCTTCATTCTCATACTGCTCAAAAATCATTTCTTTATATGTTGATTTAAATATATGGATGTTGGGACATTGCCTGTGTTTCTCCCCCAACCCATTCCACAATTTTACCCCACACACAGACACACAAAAACTCTTCCGTGTAGATCTTACTAAGTGAATTTTAAATTTTGTATTCCCCCATAAATTATATTTCCCTTCTCTCTCCCTGAATAGATTCTGTATATTGTGTGGCAAGAGGTTTTTACTAACTTTAAACATTAATTGTGCTGTGTAATAATGAACCAGATCCCATAATTTCAATAACTTCGAATGTAAAAACAATAAATTAGTATGTTTGAGGTACCCGACTTTGTGTATAACACGGACTGCCCTTTTTTGTCATATTAACAATGAATTAAGTTTACTTTTATAACTGTTACCCCAAACTTCTATACAATAAGTCAAGTATGGAAGTACTAATGAACAATACAAAATATGAAGTGATTTATAATCTAGGACCTGCTTAATTTTATTTATAATTGCAATATTTTTTGCAACTTTATTTTGTATGTATCTGACATGTGGTTTCCAACTAATTTTATCATCCAGTACTACACCCAAAAACTTGATCTCCTTAACTTTTTCAATAACTACATTATCTATATGAATGTGTATATCTTCTTTATTTTTACAATTACCAAATATCATTACCTTAGTTTTATCTATATTTAGTGATAGTTTATTACAATCCATCCATTTTTTTAGCTTATTTAATTCATTATTTATAGTATGGATTAGTTGATTATAATTATTTCCAGAATAAAATAAATTGGTATCATCAGCAAATAATATTATTTTTGATAATTTAGAAACTTGGAATATATCATTTATATATATGTTAAATAATTTGGGGCCCAATACTGACCCTTGGGGGACCCCACAGGCAATTCCCATACACCCAGACAGATATTCTCCCATTTTCACAAATTGTTGTCTCTCAGATAGATAACTTGTAACCCATTTCAGAGCAATTCCCCTAATACCATACATTTGCAATTTATTAAGAAGTATTGAATGATTTATTGTATCAAATGCTTTTCTAAAATCTATAAACACACCAATTGCATGTTTTCCTTGATCTAATGCATTTATTATTTCCTCTGTTGCATCCATTATCGCCAATGATGTTGTACTCTTGGCTCTAAACCCATATTGGTTCTGATTCAGCACATCCTGTTTATTTTAAACGTTTTCTAATCTGTTGTTGAAAAGTTTTTCCAGAATTTTTGAAAATTGTGGGAGAAGTGATACTGGTCTGTAGTTTGGTGTTTATTTCCTTGCTTAAATAATGGAATTACTTTTGCCATTTTCATTTTCTGCGGGAATGAACCAGTTTGAAATGATAAATTACAAATATATGTGAATGGTTTTAATATACCATCAACAGTTCTTTTTATTAGTGCCATATCAATACCATCACAGTCAGTAGATAATTTATTTTTACACTTTTCAACAACAGATTTTACCTCTAGTTCATCCTCCGCTGTAAGAAAAATTGACCGAGGATTACTTCCAATTAAAGTCTCACTCACAGTGTCTTTTCCTTGATTTGGAATCTTTGCTGCCAACTCTGGCCCAACACTTACGAAAAATTTATTCATTTTATTTACTACCATATTCTTATCATAAATATCACCACAATTATCAGTAAAATACTCTGGATATATCATTTTCTTAGTTCCATTTTTCCTTAATTTGTTTAATATATCCCAGACTCCTTTTAGTTGAATACAATATGTACATAGCAATAATAAAAACATACTGAGTGATACAGTAAATATATACACAATATATATACAATATATACAGTATATACACCTTGCTCATGTGTGAACTCACCTCTCGCCCATGTGCGTATTCACTTCTGTTCCAAACACAGCCGCCTGACCGCCACTACTGTATTTGCGTATATGAACCCCGCCCATCCATCTTGTGTGTGTGCTCGTCACCTGTGTGTGTTGTGTGTGTGTGTGTGTGTGTGTGTGTGTGTGTGTGTGTGTGTGCGTGAGCCCCATCATAGTGCACTAAATAAGTAAAGTTTATTAAATGACAGCAATACTGAACAAAATATTATGATTTATTTGTTTATCCAGTTATTTTGCACAGCTGAGAAAAAAAATAGTCCCTTCTAAATGTAGCCAGTAACTGCTGCTAAACAGCTCGATCAGCATGAAGACTTCTATTGTCATTTCACACATATACAAACTAACACAAACTAAGGAGCTGGTGGTGGACTGCCGCAGGCATGGGCAGCCCCTCACAGTACCAGTAAATATACAGGGAACAGACATCGAGATGGTGACATCCTATAAGTACCTGGGTATTCATCTGAACAATAAACTAGACTGGTCACACAATACTGATGCACTCTACAAGAAGGGACAGCGCAGGCTGTTCCTGCTGAGGAGACTCAGGTCTTTTGGTGTACAAGGGGCGCTGCTGAAGTCATTCTATGACACGGTGGTGGCATCAGCCATCACTTTTGGAGTGGTCTGCTGGGGCAGTGGCATTACTGCAGCCGATAGGAAGAGACTGAACAAACTGATTAAGAAAGCTAGCTCTGTCCTGGGGCAGCGCCTTGATCCGATGGAGGAGATAGGAGAGAGAAGGACGGTGGCTAAACTGTCATCTCTGCTGGAGTCCGAGTTCCACCCTATGCAGGACATACTGAATGCACTGAGGAGCTCATTTAGCAGCAGACTACATCATCCCAGGTGCACAACCGAGAGGTTTCGTAGGTCCTTCCTACCAACGGCTGTCAGACTGTACAACCTAAGCAGGGCTGCTCGCAGAGATAGCAAAAAGACGTAACAAACTAATAGTTTTTTGAATGCAAAAGATGCAATAGACTTACACAATGGTCCCCTCCGGCATACAACTAGGAACATACCGGTCGCTATGGAGGGTGAGAATATGTATGGGCACATAATCATACCATGTAGGATAACTAAGTAGACGGTTATGCTGTTTCATTCCATCTAGCAACAATGCTCTGCACTTTGTGTGTTTATATATTTGCATATTTATTCCATCTAGCTACAATGCTCAGCACTGGGTGTGTTTATATATTTATATATCTACATATTATTCCATCTAGCTACATTGCTCCGCACTGTGTGTGTTTATATACTTGCATATTTATTCCACCTAGCTGCAATGCTCCGTACTGTGGGTGTTTATATATTTACATATTTATTCCATCTAGCTACAATGCTCTGCACTGTGTGTTCATATATTCATATATTTATTCCATCCAGCTACAATGCTCTGCACTGTGTGTCTGTGTGTGTGTGTATATATATATATTTTATAGTAATACGTACATATGTTTATTAGCTGCTCTTGCTTGCTTGTTTTTTTTCTTGCCTTCTGATTGTTGCTCTGAGTGTTGCTATCCCTGTGCTGTTGCAATCCTGGAATTTCCCCGTTGTGGGACTAATAAAGGCTTATCTTATCTTATCTTATCTTATCTTATATGCAAACAAATTAAATATTGTCAAGTGCAAAACTCAGTGTTTATAATACATACCGGTCACCTGTTGAGTTGGTACCGCAAAAGGGCCGAGATTGAAAAGTGGCCAATGCCGGTGTCTAGTTAGCATGCTAGCGATTTGGCTGCGGCACACTTCACTCGTTCATCACCACAAAGGTTTTGTGGTTTGTTAATCGAGACAATACATCCAGCTCTAGCACTGCCTATTTTTTTTTAACAGATGTGAAATAGCTTAACGATGTTGATACAAGGGCACACTTTGTAAACTGAGTAAACTGAATAAAGTTTTTTTTTTCAAAAAGGTGGGACTTCTGGGTCACGGAAGTAAGATTTCTTTTCAAACAGTGCCTCACTGTGGAAATTAAAGTATCCAACACATTATTGCAATTCTTACAGATAGAGTTGACAGTAAATTACTGTTAGTAATTAACGGTTACTAGAACACCTTTGAAGTGGAGTGATACATATCTAGTGAAACATTGGAGTGTAATTATCGTGGAATATAGTAACTCCTTAAATCCCTATTGTCCAATCAAATTGCTCAATCAGTACTAACTGTTGTATAATGTTAGATAACTGACACTGTCAAGCTGTCTTGCTGCTGCAGCCTCTAGGCTATGAAACAGGTTGCCATTACATGTTAGGCAGGCCTCCTCACTTTGTGTTTTTAAATCTCTTTTAAAAGCACATCTGTTTTCCTTGGCTTTTAACTCGCCTTAATTTTATTTTATTGTCTGCTGTGTTTGGCATTTTGTTTTACACTTGTTGTGAGTTGCTTCTTTTTCTGCTGCATGTTATGTTTTTTTTGTCTTTTACTTATCTTTTGTTTATTTGTACTTTAGGTTATTTATTGCTGTGCAGCACTTTGGTCAACTTTATTGTTTTTAAATGTGCTTTATAAATAAATTTGGTATGGTATGGTAAGCAAGTTAATACCAGCCACAAGGTGTTGCTTTCAGTGTTAGCGCTAGCTAAAAAATGAAGGTTGACCAAGAAAACCAAGAATTCAAAGAGGAATGGACAGAAAAAAATGTGTCACTATGAGACCAAGCATGGCTACAATATTTTAAACAACACTATCTACAGAATACTGAGGTGAGGACACAGAATTATCTCTTCACACCTTTTGTTCTCAGATTTAATCCATTGGTTACAAGCAAACAGAGCAGTTTCTCTCATTAACTCAAACCACCATGCTTTGTTGTTGCTGAATGAGTAGTTAGGTTTCCTAAGAACTTGTATTCATTCAGTGTCATGGTGCGGTAGAGATTGGACCCAAACGGAGAAAGTGTTTTGCTAAGGGAACAAGGAAATGAAATTTCCGCTCATGCAGCATATTGGCATTGTTCCGGACCTCTGGTCCACTGGGGGGAAAAAAAATAAAAAATAAAAAATATATATATATATGCACCTTTCCTTCATTAAAAGGTTTGAGTACACCTGATATATAGTAACTTTTTTAATCCACTGTTCTTATTTTACAGGACAAAAGCTGACAGTGCTGGAATTTTGAACACAGAATTGAATAGAATTTAATTTAACTTTTTTGGAGACAAAAAAGTGTAATGATATAATCCTGCAGCTCATCAGTGCAAACATTCTTTGGTTAATTTTATGTAGTGCAATTGAATAGAATTCAAATAAATGCACTCAGCAGGAATAGTGTACAAAACTTAAAATAAACTGTTATTTCAGTCACACTTGGGAAAAGAAGGCTTTAATTGAAATATTTTTAGTTTTACATTATTTTTGTGTAACACTTTATTAAACAAGACCCAAGATACTTAAACTCCTCCACTTGGGGCAGGAGCCTGTCCCCAACCCAGAGAGGACAATCCACCTTTTTCCGGCTGAGCTTTGGGTAATGACCGAAAGAACGAGATCGCGGATACAAGCGGCTGAAATGAGCTTTCTCCGTAGGATTGCTGGACTCACCCTCAGAGATAGGGTGAGGAGCTCAGTCATCCGGGAGAGGCTCAGAGTAGAACCGCTGCTCCTCCACATTGAAAGGAGTCAGTTGAGGTGGTATGGGCATCTGATTAGGATGCCTCCTGGACGTCTCCCACTTGAGGTGTTTCAGGCACGTCCCACTGGGAGGAGACCCCGGGGCAGACCCAGGACTCGGTGGAGAGACTATGTCTCCCAGCTGGTCTGGGAACGCCTTGGTATCCTCTCTGAAGCGCTGGAGCAGGTGGCGGGGGAGGGGGAAGTCTGGGCTTCTCTGCTTGAACTGCTGCCTCTGCGACCCGGACCTCCAGAAAAGCGTTAGAAGATGGATGGATGGATGGACTTTATTAAACGAAGAAAGAACTAGAAAAGCACTCATAGAGCGCATACCTCTGCCAAGCCTCCTTCCATCTGTCATGGATCACCTCCAAAATGTAATGGGTTTGTGTGTAGGCCTAGAGACACTTCTGGTGAAAATTGCATCCAAGTCTGTCCATTAGTTTTGGAGTATTGTTGCTAACACACTGTGAGAAGATAAGAGCCTTGGCTGAGGTATGCATTCTGAGATCATCACCAAAATGTAATGGATTCGTCTGTAGCCCAAGAAGCATCTCTGGTAAAAATTTCATCCAAATCCATCCAGTAAGTTTTTGTGTAATCCTGCTGCACAAATGCAAACAAAGCCTTGGCGGAGGTATGCACTCTCAAATCATCACCAAAATCTAATCATCTCTTCCCCATGGCATTATACACCTTTCCTGGAAATGTCATTAAAATCCGTTCATAACTTTTTGAGTTATGTTGGTAACAGACAAACTAACAATCCAACCAACACCACTGAAAACATTACCTCCTCCCTTGGCGGAGGGAATAAAACATCATGAATGCACACTTACACTGTACAGTCAGTAAAAATCAAATGCCAATCTAAAATTTGGGATTTTTGTGGAGATATTGAAGTGCCTGTCTCCATATTTGTCCTCTGAGTGCTTCTAGTTTGGTATTTTACCAAATTAGGAGCAATGTCATATTTCCTAATTTTAAAAATAGTCAGACATTGGAAATTTTGTCTTGCATTTCTGATTTTTAGCTCATTCTGGCAAAGCCAAAAGGTATTTGCCCAAATGGTGACCAAAGTCGCGCACAATGATCTTGTGGTGGGTCTGTAACCAAGCTGTGCTCAAGGTCAAAGGTCAAGGGATCTGGGCACTTAGGTGATTTCAGAAAAATTGCTCCTCCTCTCAGGCAATTACCTTGATGCTCACCAAACTCATTCACAGTGATCCTCAGGTGGGTCTGCATCCAAGCTGTGCTCAAGGTCAAGGTCAGCGGTCAAGAGAGCTGATCGCTAGGTAATTTTGTCAGGCTGGAATAAGCTACTCTGTTATTGATGGCCTGGTTCTGTTATGGGCCTCTTATTGGTTTTGAGTTTTACTGAGGATCACATTTGCATTTTTGTTGAATCAGATTTAGGGATGCAAATTATCAATTAATTCATTAATTGTTAATGGAGTCATCTTATCAATCGATTAACAATTAATTGATAAGCGGCAATTTTGCTGAGAATCTGAATTTCCCTCAGTACAATACAGTCTTTCTGTTTTTAACATATAAAAAAGTTAATTACTGTTTTTGCTATACTGAATAAAACATGAACATCCTATTCATCAATGATTTTTGTACCATTTGCATTTTTTTTTTTTACTACTGACAACGGCATTTTTTGTAGTTTAATAAATTTTGTACTGTATAGTGTGTACGATGTGCTGCTACATCTCAGTAAATTACAGATGTCATGATTTTTAATTTGTTTAAAAACTGTTATCAATATAATAAATTTATCTTTTTTAGATATGTTACAAAAAAATAACTTTCATATTCTGATTTACTGAGATGCACTACTAGACTGTTTTAACAGGAAAAAAAATTGTGAGCTGCTTCATCTGTTGCATGTTAAACATTATCACAGTATCCCAGCAATCCAGACAAACCCAGAATGATCTGGGCTCCTCTGTTGTCTGCTGCCTCAGTGGGAACTTGAGTCCGGTCTGCTTTTCCATCTTGTGGCGCGGGGCAGCAGCAGTGGGGATGGGTTTTTGCGCTCATGTTGTCTTTTTCTTTGCTTCGGTCAGTTTCTCCACTATGTTAATTTGAAGCAGGTGGACCTTTAAGCTCACGTGATATTAGAACTTGTTGTGGTGCTCTGATGTAACCCAGAAGGGTGGGTTTTTTCACTCTGCACAACACATGTATGTGCTTTGGGGGCTTGGCGTTGTCTTCTACTTTTTTGGTTGAAATGCGGCAGTGGGTGACTGCGTGCGCCCCTGCATGGATGGTGACACCACTACATTTCATAGAATAAGCTCCTATTGAAAAGGACTGCTGAGTTATCAATTAATTGACAACTAATTTAATTTAGTTGACTAAATACTTATGGACAATTAATCAAAAGTCAATTAATCATTAACATCCCTAATCAGATTTGTATACCATGTCTTTTACTACAAACCTTTACCCTGATAATGACCACAAATAACCAACACTTGCTTGTTATATGAAATAATTTTCATCGACTTTAATGGGCAATAGGCATGTTTTTTCTTTTTTTACCTGAATTAAATTTGCATAGTTTGTTTTCACTGTATACTTTGTTGTATGCATTCTCCAAGGAACTCAAAGGCAACCATAATAAGGATGACTAGTATGGCTCCAAGTGATTGCTAAAATACTCTAGAGATGTGATGCAACAGCTGTTGGCCCAGAGAAACATACAATTACTATATTACATTTGGTGCCAAATATAAAATAAACATGTATTTATATTCCTTGAAGTAGTTTTGTTCTTTGGCAATGATGCTAAATCGTTTGGTTGTAGGGAGTGAGTAGGAGATGGGAGAGGGTTTTTTTTCAATCTCAAGGGCAGATGTGGTATTTTAGCATTCAGCATGCCACAGGTTATGGATCAGCATTCAAAGGCACATCCCTTTTTTCCCCTTACCACTACAAGCACTATTGGTATCCTGTACTCTCCTGTCTTCCCACTGTAATTTTCTTGTTTGTCTGCAGGGACTGGGACCATTAGGATTATAAAGAAAGGTTAATGTTACACACAAATAATGTTGAAGCCTGAAGCCCTTTGCCACTGAGGCACATATTTAAACTGATGTGTTCACATTGTGTGTACTGCTTTGAAAGTAAGACACAATCATCCATACATACTGTATGTAATTTTCCCATTGTGAGACTAATAAAGGCTTATCTTATCCTATCTTATCTGGACACGGGGGTTACCTATATGTGTGGTGGCATGAATGAAGATGAAGGTATATAGCTACATCCTGATTGTTGAGTGGCTAGACTACCTACTAAATAGACACACGCCTTCAAGAGCTGACGTGCACCTTTAATGTGTGTCTCTCTTCCACCTCCTCACTGTCAAAATCTAATAAAGCTAAATTCCTCAAACTTTGAAACTACTGTCCAGCAGTCCTCTTTGTCACAATCTGGAGGCTTGGGCAGAGGGTCATTAACACTGCCCAAAAAATCATCGGCGGCCCTCTGCCCTCCCTGGAGGACATCTCCAGATCCTCCCATCTCAGAAAGATCAAGCCCATCACAGAAGACCCCTCACATCCCACCCACCTCCTGTTTGACCTGCTCCCCTCTGGACGACGGTTCAGATCAACCAGTTCCCACACTTCCAGACTGACAGTTTCTTCCCCTGGGCCATCTGGACTGCAGACAGCCTGAGGCCCCACCCCCCTCCCTCTGAACGCGCACATGCACAGAACTGAGGACCTTTTTACTTATCATAACACACCTGTCTTTGCACTCCGCATATTCATGTACATTAATCCATCTGTGAAACCACTATCATTCCTGTGTATATTTTCCATAATCCTTGGGCCGTTTTATTCAGTCGTGTGTTCTGCACTCCGCACTCTTATGTACATAGTTCCATTCGTGAAGCCACTACCATACCTGTGTTTGTACCGGTGGGCGATTTTTATTTTTATTTCAGGCGTATGTTTAATCGTGTTTTCTGTAACTGTGTTTTATCAAATCCTTCTCTCTTACTTTATTGTGCAGTAGCCTAGTGGAGCACCCACAATTCTGTTGTACTGTACAACTGTACAATGACAATAAAGCCTATTCTATTTTTGAATGTGCATTGTAGTTGAATGTGGAATTGATGAAGCCTTTTCCCACAAACAGATGATTAAATTGGGGTGTGTTCACACCTAACCCTGATGTCCCAGCCAGTCAGATTTTTTAGTTTAATCAAGAGCAACATTTCAGATGTCAAACCTCCCCTGGACCACAGTCCAGACCAAACTGCCAAAATTTGGTCAAAATGGGTTGTCAATGTCCAGATCAAACTGAATCTTGGTGTGGCTCATTTCTAGATATCTGAATCACACACAGTAAGCTACGGAGAGCGGAAAGAGGAAAGAAATCAGGTGATGAAATATGGTCCTATGTGATAAAATACAGACGTGGACAAAATTGTTGGTACCCACTGATTTCATGTTAATAATACCCACATAACATTATAAGTATTGAGGGAAATGGGTGGAAAGGTATGTGGTACAGCCGTGGACAAAGTTGTTGGTACCCCTCTGTTAAGATAAGATAAGATAAGATAAGATAAGCCTTTATTAGTCCCACAACGGGGAAATTCCAGGATTGCAACAGCACAGGGATAGCAACACTCAGAGCAACAATCAGAAGGCAAGAAAAAAACAAGCAAGCAAGAGCGGCTAATATACATATGTACATATTACTATAAAATAAATATATACACACACACACACAGACACACAGTGCAGAGCATTGTAGCTGGATGGAATAAATATATGAGTATATGAACACAGTGCAGAGCATTGTAGCTAGATGGAATAAATATGTAAATATATAAACACCCACAGTACGGAGCATTGCAGCTAGGTGGAATAAATATGCAAGTATATAAACACACACAGTGCGGAGCAATGTAGCTAGATGGAATAATATGTAGATATATAAAAACACAGTGCGGAGCATTGTAGCTAGATGGAATAAATATGTAAATATATAAACACACACAGTGCAGAGCATTGTTGCTAGATGGGATGAAACAGCATAACCGTCTACTAATGTTAATGAAAGAAAAACCCACAATGGTCACAGAAATAACTTGAATCTGACAAAAGTGGTAATAAATAAAAATTCTATGAAAATTAACCAATGAAAATCAGACGATGCTTTTGAATTGTGGTTCAACAGAATTACTTTAAAAAACAAACTCATGAAACAGGCTTGGACAAAAATGATGGTACCCCTAGAAAAGATTGAAAATAATGTGACCATAGGGACATGTTCAACCAAGATGTGTCCTCTAATTAACATCACAGGTGACTACAAACTTGTAATCAGTCAGTCGGCCTATTTAAAGGGTGACAAGTAGTCACTGTGCTGTTTGGTGACATGGTGTGTACCACACTAAACATAAACCAGAGGAAGCAAAGGAGAGAGTTGTCTCAGGAGATTAGAAAGAAAATTATAGACAAGCATGTTAAAGGTAAAGGCTATAAGACCATCTCCAAGCAGCTTGATGTTCCTGTGACTACAGTTGCACATATTATTCAGAAATTTAAGATCCACGGGACTGTAGCCAACCAACCTCCCTGGACATGGCCGCAGGAGGAGACGGATAATACGAATGGTAACAAAAGAGCCCAGAACAACCTCTAAACACATTCATGGTGAACTCCAAGGTCAAGGTACATCAGTGTCAGATTGCACCATCTGTCGTTGTTTGAGCCAAAGTGGACTTCATGGGAGACGACCAAGGAGGACACCACTGTTGAAAACTAATCATAAAAAAGCCAGACTGGAATTTGCCAAACTGCATGTTGACAAGCCACAAAGCTTCTGGGAGAATGTCATATGGCCAGACGAGACAAAACTGGAACTTTTTGGCAAGGCACGTCAGCTCTATGTTCACAGATGCAAAAATGAAGCATACCAAGAAAAGAACACAGTCCCTACTGTGAAACATGGAGGAGGTTCTGTTATGTTCTGGGGCTGCTTTGCTGCATCTGGCACAGGGTGTCTTGAATCTGTGCAGGGTACAATGAAATCTCAAGACTATCAAGGTATTCTAGAGAGCAATGTGCTGCCCAGTGTCAGACAGCTTGGTCTCAGTTGCAGGTCATAGGTCTTGCAACAGGATAATGACCCAAAACACACAGCTAAAAACAGCCAAGAATGGCTAAGAGCGAAACATTGGACTATTCTAAAGTGGCCTTCTATGAGCCCTGATCTAAATCCTATTGAACATCTGTGGAAGGAGCTGAAACATGCCGTCTGGAGAAGGCACCCTTCAAACCTGAGACAACTGGAGCAGTTTGCTCATGAGGAGTGGGCCAGAATACCTGCTGAGAGGTGCAGAAGTCTCATTGACGGTTACAGAAATTGTTTGATTGCAGTGATTGCCTCAAAAGGTTGTGCAACAAAATATTAAGTTAAGGTTACCATCATTTTTGTCCAGACCTGTTTCATGAGTTTGTTTTTTAAAATAATTCTGCTGAACCACAATTCAAAAGCATTGTCTGATTTTTAATGGTTAATTTTCATAGAATTTTTATTTATTACCACTTTTGTCAGATTCAAGTTATTTCTGTGACCATCGTGGGTTTTTCTTTCATTAACAGAGGGGTGCCAACAATTTTGTCCACGTCTGTATCAACTGGAAGAAGCTCATAAAAAGGCAGGAACATCTGATATTTTTAGATGGATGCAAGGGAGAGGAAAGGTTGGGAGAACTAGGCTGCGTGTCCACCACATGTTTTTTTTTTCTGCTGTGAATCACTATTTTCTGTTCATTTTTCTATGTAGTCCGGAATTTAATGCGCTCAGTGCCCTCGGTGCTAAAATGCTCTCAGCAGTCAGCATATCTTGTCGCTGCGCTCACGGTGCTGAAAGTTGAAAAAAGTTAAACTTTCAGGAGCACCGCAACGCAGGTCAAGCGGTTGCTAGCATACACGACAGTGTGTTTTTCTTAGGAGCACACGTGAAATGGCCAGGAAAACGGATTTAGAATGTTTTTACGTTTCCTATGGACATGCAGCCTAATGCTACCTGAAGATCACTATGGCTGACGAGAAGGACAAAAATCCTTTTTTTCTGATGACCTAGATAACATTCTAGCACTCGCACAACTAGTTTACCTGTTCAGGTGGTGGAGTCTCCCTCAGCTTCAACTTGTATTGTTATCGATCTGCCCCCTGCTGCAGAAAACACCTCAGCGGTAAGGTAAGTAGGCTGTTTGCTTGCTACTGAGGTCTGTGCTAACTACACAAATGTCGTTATTGTTGTGTTTAGAATGTGGTGTGTGTGTGCGTGTGGCCCTTAGGGCTTGCCATACCTGCCCTGTGTGGTGACATCAGGTGGGCTACAGCCAGACTGTATATAGTTCTGTGAGTGTTCAATAAAGGTGCAGTTCGCTGCATGGCATAAGACCGACTCCGACCATCATTACAGACATAACATTTTGGCGACGAGGAGAAACTATGGGGGCCTATGGGCTACCTCCACCCTTATCACCATTTCTGGAATATCCGGGAGAGCCAGCGATCCTGTGGCCGAACTGGGTGACCATGTTTGAGGGTTACATCGCAGTGCTGGGCTTGGGTGGACTCGACAGAGGTCGAAGATGAGCACTCCTGGTCCATCATCTCGGTGTAGAAGGTCAGAAAATTCTCTGCATGTTGGGAGAGATGGAGTCTTATGCGGATGCTGTCGGGCGGCTGGCCGAATATTTTGCCAAACATATGAGGACCATGAAGCTGTGGGTAGAAGAGCTGTTTTTTTTCCACAATATTTTTTATTGAACTTTTTTTTTTTACAAACATGACACAAACAATCAAACACTAACACTAAAGTAATTTAAAAATAAAAAAAAAAATCAAAAAAACAAAACACTAACTACAAGAAAAGAAAAAAATGTGCTAAAAATACCAACAATCACTAACAAAGGCAAGTCATCAACAATGCTCCTCTGTTTAGTCTAGGCAATCCATTACATAAGTATACATATTATACATTCACCAATTTGGAATTTACAAGGTCCACACACATCATTCACCTTCTTCTTCAGAAGTTATGTTTAATTTCTTTACATAATCAATGAAAGATCTCCATATATTCTCAAACACATTTTCCTTTGATTTCAGTATGTATTTTTTTTTTGTTTTTGTTTTTTTTTTGTTACTTATTTGTACCCTTAGGTAGACTTGGTTTGCAGTCTGGTGACAAGCCACCGGCTGCTGGTCGCTGCGTGCACGAGCGCCCTAAACCTACATGTTTTTGGTGTGCGGGAGGAAACCGGAGAAATCCCGGAGTAAACCCGCGCAACACGGGGAGAACATGCAAACTCCACACAGCTCACTGTTGGTCGGGGGCTGGGATCGAACCCACGATCTCATGATCCCCGCGATCCCCCGGCCGAGGGTAAAACTGTGCTGCCACAGTGCTAAACCACTGCGCCACCGTGCAGCCATGTATGTTATTCTTTCTAGTGGAAGGTTTGTTAACATCTGTCTTAACCACTGAGTCACATCTGGACTATGAGTCTTTTTCCACAGTAGTGCAATACATTTTTTGGCATTAAGCAAACTGAGGTCTATGAATGCTCTTTCACTCTTATTAAAGTTATGCTTTTCTGGATACAGACCCAACAAAAACAGTTTAGGGTTCAATATGAATTGTTTTGAAACTAGTTTTTCAATTGTTACCCTCACCTCTTCCCAAAACATTCTAATTTTTCTACATTCCCATTAACCATTTAAAATGTATCAATTTAAGACGTACATTTATTGATTTGGTTTGAGCTTCTGTACAAGCCAATTCCCATTGTTCCTCTGAAATTTCAGTTTGCAGGTCTTCTTTCCAATAATTCAGTCTTTTCTGTAAGTTTTCACTTGAGGATAGTGTCAATGAGTTATAAAACTCTGAAATAATACCCTTTCTCTTACTATCTTTTGTCAAAAATTTTTCCAAGGATGAATAAGTAGGGCGGGTGAGAGCATTATTTTGATTTGATCGAATAAAATTCCTAAGCTGAAGATATTTTTAAAAAAAAATGTGTTCTATTAAGATTAAATTTGATCCTCAGTTCTTCAAAAGACATTATGTTATCTGAACGTGACAAATATAAGTCTTGAATCTTTTGAATGCCTTTTAAATTCCATACTTTAAATACAGCATCCGCTCTCCCTGGTGTAAAATATTGATTACCCCATACTGGGCTAAACTGTGACAATAAGTGTGATTCTTTTAAATATTTTTTGGTTTCACACCATATTTTGATCATATGCTTTACAATTGGATTTTTAACTTGTTTCTGTAATTTTTTTTGCCGAGTCTGAGTATATGAATATGGGAAGAGGTAAAGGTAAATTGTATGATTCCATTTCAGTCCAGTGAGGGAGATCATTTGATGAAAAATAATATGTCATAGACCTCAGTTGTGCTGACCAGTAATACAACATAAAGTTTGGACATTTCAGACCTCTACGATCAAATGGTAAATATAGTAAGGATAAACGTAATCTAGCCTTCCTATTGTTCCATATAAATTCCATTAACTTTTTTTTAATTCTTGAGAATAGATCTGAAGGTGGTGGTAAAGGAATGTATTGAAATAAATAAAGTATTTTTGGTAAGATATTACTTTTAAGTATATTAATTCTCCCAATCATCGACATTGGTAGTGACATCCATCTCTGAAGTAACTCATTAATATCTGTCATTAAGGCTTCATAATTGGCACTGGCGACTGATTCTAGCTTAGGCACAATTTGAATTCCTAAATATTTAAACTGATTTACAACATTGAATTGATTTACCTCAGGAGCTGGGTGATTTCTCTGGGTCTCATTTAGCATTAATATTGAAGATTTAGTTTTATTTATTTTATATCCTGATATTTCCCCAAAGTTCTTTATTAAATTTAACAAGGTCGGAATTGATTTTTTTAAAATTCGACATAAACAAAATTATGTCATTGGCATACAGGGAGATTTTATGTTCTGTTGGTCCTACTTTAATTCCATATATTTGTGGATGTAGACGTTCTGCCATCGCTAAAGGTTCAACTGCCATAGTAAACAGTAAAGGTGAAAGTCGACATCCTTTATTGATTTTGAGATATTGCTGTTTGTTAGGATTTCTGCTGTAGCATTATTGTATATTATCTGGACCCATTTTATGAAATTATTTCCAAGTCCAAACCTTTGTAGGACTTCAAAAAGAAAGGGTCGAATGGCCCTATCAAAGGCCTTTTCGGCGTCCAATGATAAGAGAGCTGTATCCGGTGCTTCTTTATTAGAATAAATAATATTAAATAGTCTTCTTACATTATGGAAGCCTTGTCTTCCCATTATAAAGCCATTCTGATCTCGGTTAATAATATTTGGTAATATTTCTTGTAGTCGTCTTGCTAAAATTTTACAGATTATCTTAAGGTCAGCATTTAATAGGCTTATTGGTCTCATGTTTTCACATTTATTAGAGGGTTTACCTGGTTTTGGCAACAGTATAATTAAGGCATTATTCATGTATGGTGGTAAATTACTATTTTGAAATGCTTCTAAAACCATTTCCAAAAAAGGTTTTATTAATTTATTCTTAAATTTTTTATAGAGGTCAACTGGAAGACCATCTGGTCCTGCACTTTTTCCTGATTTCATATTATCAATGGCTAGCCCAACTTCTTCTTGACTAATTTTAGACTCCAGTATCTCCCTGTTTTCATTTGGAATACATGGTATAGATAATCCGTCCAAAAACCCATTTAGTTTTGTTAAGTCAGTTTCATTTTTTGTATCATATAGTTTTTCATAATAATCTCTAAAGGCACTATTAATTTCTAAAGGATCTACAACTGCCTGTCCGTTACTTATTATACTGGTAATTGGTGTTTTAAATTCTAATTGTTTAATCTGCCATGCCAATAATTTCCCTGATTTTTCACCTTGTTCATAAAAAGTTTGCTTCAATCTTAGAAGACTCGAGGCAGCTCTATTCGCTGATTTTTTGTCATATTCAGCTCTCAGAATCAGTAATTCGTTCTCTAACTTTGGGTTACTTCCTGCATACACTTTTTCTTGAAGAATTTTTATTTTGATAGATAGATAGATAGTTTATTTCGAACACAAAAATATAACAAATACAAGCAAATGGCAAATGCAATAAAGTAACATTATACACTGTTATTTTACATTGTTATTTTACGTTCCAATTGGACTGTCTCCTCTCGAGTCTTCTTAGATTTTGAACCTGTATAACTAATAATATGCCCCCTAATAAAAGCTTTGAAAGCCTCCCACTTTATACATGCTGATGTTTGTGTAGTATTGATATCAAAGAACTCATCTGTTTTTCTATGTACTTAACAAATTCCTCATCCTGAAGCCATTTATGCTGAAAATGCCACCTACCTGGATCCTTTGTCAATTTCTTATCTACATATATTAGACAGCAGGGTGCATGATCAGAGATCACAATGTTATCATAGAAACAGTTTTGAATCTTGGACCTTAATTCTGTGGAGATCAAAAAATAGTCAATACGTGAGAATGTCTTGTAGATATTAGAATAACAAGAATAGGCTTTGACTTGTGGTTTCATTTCTCTCCATATATCTAGCAATCTCAATTCTTTCATAAAATGATTAATGGTCATCCTGCATCCATTGTACGTACAGTCCAGTCCTGTTGATCTATCTATACTGGGATTCAATGTACAATTAAAATCCCCTGCTATTATATGTTGCCCTGTAAGTGATGATAAAGTAAGAAATAAATTAACAAAGTTTTGATCATCTATATTGGGATCGTATAAGTTCACCAGATTTATATTTTCTAATAACAAAGATCCTTGGATGATTAGATATCTTCCTAATTTGTCTCCAATTACATTTTTTCACTTGAAATGGGACTGTTTTATGTATGAGAGTCATAACTCCCCTGGCTCGGGATGAAAATGATGAGGTGAACACATTTCCTTGCCATCTTCTCCTAATTCTTTTTACATCCTCCTCTATTAGATGAGTTTCTTGTAAAAACACAATTTTTGAACCTATGTCTTTTATTTTATTCATAACTTGTTTAAGTTTTTTTAGATTTTGTAGACCTCTGCAATTCCATGAAGTTAAATTAAGATTAACGCTTTTGCCTATGATCAATAAGGAGTTTGAGATTACCTTGCAATATAAACATGCTCATACAGAGAAGCAAAAACATGGATGGTTGAACATTCATCCTACAAACTACACAAAAACAAATTCCCTTTCCCCACATTCGTGGTAATCCCCCCAAAATCCCAAAAAAAAATTCTGTCTCCCGTTATAGCTAGTGACTGTTCCACACCTGCGAGGATCAAACCACTCTCTTTCTCCACTCAATCACCCTGACTCTACTGCTTTTTAATGACATGACATTAACTCTCTTCTGTAGTTTTTCCAACATAACTCCAAAATTTTATAGCAACTTTGTACATCATAGCTTTTTTTATATATATATAATACAATCTATATTTTGTAGACATGCTATATATTTCAGATCAGTCAGATGCCTGTGCAAATACTTAAATATTCTACCTTTATATCTTGTTCATGCTTCATGCTTAGCTCCCACCAGTCTCTTCTTGGATCTGCTTGATAAGCTCCTGCGCCTCCTGAGGGGTCTTGAAGATATGGGTTCTCCCTTTATATGTGACCAGCAGTCTTGCCGGATGAATCACTCCGTGACGAATCCCGAGGTTGCGCAGCTCTTTACGGGCGGGGTCAAACTGTTTCCTTAATTGTTGAATTCCTGTGGCCAAATCTGGGTAGAACCGCACCTGTTGATCCTGGTATTTAATTTCTCCTTTAGCTCGCGCCGCGTTGGTGATCGTCATCTTGTCTCTGTAGCTGAGGAACTTCATAATCAGCGTCCTCGGTGGTGTGTTATTATCTCTCGGTGGGCCGATTCGGTGAGCGCTCTCTAAGACGACCGATGACTGCAGATCCGCGTTGTTCAGCGCTTCTGGAATCCACTTTTCCAAAAAGGAACATGAGTCCCGTCCCTCCGCTCCCTCCGGGAGGCCCACCAGCCTCAAATTATTCCGTCGCGACCGGGATTCTAAGTCCAGGACATTATCTTCCAGACGTTTATTTTTTAATTCCAGTGTTTGCACCTTTAATTGTAGGCTGGTGACGTCATCTTCAGCGCTTGAAATTCGGAGCTCCGCCTGCGATACTCGCTCCATACAGTCGCTTATTTCTTTTCTCATTCCTTCTATTGCTGCTATAATCCCATCAAATTTAGACGAAAAGTCTGCTCTCATGGAACTGATGGCAGCAAGTACCGCACTCGTGCCCTCCTCAGCAGTCACCGCTCCGCCGCTAGCTCTCTCCTCCGCCATTGTCTTTGGAGATTTTCCTGCTTCGTCACAAGTGTGGAAGTCTGTTAGCTTGGCTTGTTTTGACGAATCACTTTTTCCTCCGCCTAATTTCCCAGCCTTGGTCTTTACCATATCCGCGCCTAAACGCTGGGATAGGTTTTTGTTCCAATTGAGAGAGTTTTAGCCTACTTTTTATTTTTAGGAGCAGAGCAGTGTGAAACATGTCTTCCTACGTGGCCGCCATAACTGGAAGTCGGGTAGAAGAGCTGTTGGCGCCAAAAGGACCTAAGCTAGTTAGCTCGGAGAAGCTAAAGGCTCAGACTGTGGCAACGGGAAGGTTATCCACAAAGCTAGGTGCGCACCAAAACCAAGCTACAAGCTACCAGCTGGGTAGCTGGGGGAACCAGAGCCCCTGGTTACCGAAGATGGTGAGCCAGCCAAGGATCTCAGCACGGTGCGTGACCATAGCGCTGGTGATGTTGACGGCGCAGTCAGCAGCGACAGCAGAGAGGGAGGGCAGTGACTGGACTCAACTGAGTTTTCCCCGCAGCTGGAGTCTGGGCAGTGGGATTGCGGGCGCAAGTATACTGGAAGCCCCGGGAAGCAGCAGCGACAGCCGGGCGCAGAGGCAGCACAGTGGAGTGCCTTGGATGACAGAGAGGAGGTACCGGGTCCCACAGAGGTCAGGCAGGACCTCAGTGCCGTGGCTCAAAACGCCTTGGACGAGGGTGCTGGGCATTACGGCAAGGTGCCGGAGTCAACGAGTGACATCGACGAGTGAGTGTTGGTTTTCCTCTGAGCTCGGCCACAGGGGGCCAGAGTGTTTGGGGCTACAACGGCGGCAGCCGGAGTGGTTCTAAAGATGGTCAGGGGCGGACCAACAGGCACAGAGGGAGTGCGTGCTGGGCAGCAGCATGGCAGGTCCGGACGAAAGAAGCCGTCGAGGGTGAGGAGAAAAGACATTCTCGACGTGGAGGTCAGCTTTGACCCCAGGGGCAGGCGGCTGCCAGGGGCACACATGCCGTGGGGCTGCCCTGGGCCCCCGGGCCGGTTTTACCTTTGGCTGCCTGTGGACATTAGTGTAACATAAATAATTTTTAACGTAAATATGTTTATGTGGTTGCAGGTGTATGATGTACATATGGATATGTGTTATTTGGGGATTATCTTGTGTATTTAGTGTAGAGACACAGTGCTATATTTTAGTTGTTTTTGGGTGAGTGTGGTAGGCCATTATAGTTCCCTGTTCCCTGTTGTCCTTAGTGCATGATTTGGGTCCTAAATTGGGGAGGGTCTCAATTGTGTGTGTGGTTTTGGACTTTCTGGGGGGGGAGGGGTATTGCGGGTAGAATGTGGTGTGTGCGTGTGGCCCTTAGGGCTTGCCATACCCGCCCTGTGTGGTGACATCAGGCGGGCTATGGCCAGACTGTATATAGTTCTGTGAGTGTTCAATAAAGGTACAGTTTGCTGCATGGCATAAGACCGACTGCGACCATCATTGCAGACATAACAGTCATGACAACAGGATGTAGGAGTATCATGCAAAGTTGTTTGGTGCACAAATGTAACATAGTAACAAAAGCACAAACCTTGATGCAGACTTTCCTCTGATCTAAAGAGGAATTCCTCTACTAGCCATGAGCCATTAGTGGAGGTGAATCTTTAGGTGTCAGGAAACTGCGCCACTGACTAATTTCTTATGGAGGAAGGATTTGTAACACCGCAGTAGAGGTGAAGATGCCTGCACCCATGTGCTGTGCATCAACAGTAGTGTAAAATGTGCAATTTATTAGCACTTCTGTTTTATATGTCTCTTCTAGTCGGTTGTACACTCAGCACTGCCCAACTTCTATCCTTGAACATGTCGCTATGGTGTTACTCTACACAAATTAGCCGATACTGTGTTGTGATCAGGGCGTGTTGCTGCCAATAGCTAATGGCTAACTGGCTACAGGAGATGATTCCCCCCACCTCATACAATGAAACAAAAGAAAAAGTAACTAACAATTTATAATTTAAAAGTCAAAGAGTTTCACTTTTTATTTACACTGGATTATTTCAACCAAATGTTGATGTATGTTCACTAAGTTTATCTAAAAACCAGTCCCTCCAGGAGGAGATTTTCATCAGATGTGGCTCTTGAGCAGTCCCTCCAGGATGTTGCGGGATGTTTTTATGATTGTTGCGGGCCAAAAAGCCTGAATTCGCGGGAGCTTTTTTACAAAGTTGCGGGAAAAGTTGCAATGTTTTTAGAGTTTTTTTTTTGCACTAAAAGTTGTGGGAAGAATTCCAAATTTTAAGCAGATTCTTTTTTCCAGTTTACTGCAGAGATAGTCTATATAACAATACAAGAAAATCATAGGATTGTGAAAAATTTCCTATTACAGTGATTTATAAATTAAGCAGAAACTTCTGCTATACAGAAAAACTTTTGTGCAACAGCAAATACAAACATTAACACAATATCCATTACAACAGCTAAGTTGCACTGAATGCATGGTAAAGAGTAGAGATTTAGAAATTATTGGCAGCACCTTCATTTGAAAACTCTCTGTTGTTGACGAGGATTGGCCAAAATTGCGGGAAAGTTGTGGTGATTGGACAAAGTTGCAAGGTTGTGCAATAGTTGCGCTGATTGGCTGATTTCGCGTGAATTGGTGCGATTGTAACATTGTGAAATCCTGGAGGAACTGAAAAACATTGGAAAGCATTGTAGTTTTCCACATTGTTGTTATAGAACAATTTTGATTTGGTCATGACGTCACCGGTGTCAGTTGGCATCTGACCTCTGGCAGAAAAAGAATTCACCATTTATAAACTATTCCAGCAGCAGAATAATGAGGAATCCATGTACATGCTTGCTTTTTGTAGAGGAGATTTAACAGCTTTAGTTGATAAAAAGGCTTTAAACTAAACTAGCCCTCTGAACTTAGCGCATGTTCCCCTGTGAACTGAAGTGAAGATGGCTAACGGAGCGACTCAATTTATTAATGCCATTCAGGAAGCTGTCACTCAGACGAATGAGGCAGAGGGTGTGAAATGCCATAAACATCTTCCTGGCTCTGCGCTGTTTGCTGAGGAGGATTGCAGGAGGTTATGTGTTCTGCCCAAGTGCAATGAAGGGTACTACACAGGCAGAGAGGTGAAGAGCATAGCTACATTGACTGCTAAACTGCTGAGCATCCTAGTTCTCCCAGGTCTCCTGTGTTATATATTTATGGCTTCTTACTGTATATATAGTTCATGCTATTTCACAAACCAGACAGAGCAAACACTTTGCAGAATTTGTGTACAGATTGTGGAAGATGATGGTAAAGACATGCATGAAGTCAGTTAACATCGGATCAGCTCAAGAACATCTGGAACAGGTCACCTTACTAAATGATTCTGCTTAAAGAGTGGGTTCAAAATTTATCAAGTTAAAAAAATATTATGCGTATGTGCACATTAAAAGTGTTACTGATTGTTGAAATTATTGTCTTATCCATCTTAAATGTGAAAGATGTAAACTCTGGCACTATTTGTGTGCTAATGGTTCTTTGGTTTTCTCTGTGTTTTTTTTTAAGCTCTGTTTAGAGAAACCATCTGGATGATGACTGTTTATCTGCAGGCATTGGCATTTCAATCTACACATCTTTGTTTTTTCTGTTGGGTCATTAATATTACAAATTGGTTTGGTAGAACTGTTGAATAGATTTTTTTTTGTTTTGTTTTGTTTTGCAATCGGCATACAGAATACCCCAGGCCAACGAAAGTATAGCCAGTCTCAGACAGAATTCCTTTTTAATGATGGTTTTTTATTAAAATGTATTTTCTCTTTACTGAACCAGGTGAGTCTCAATGAGATTCAGAATTTATTGCAAGAGCGACCTGGACCTAGTGTTATTTCAAGGGAAACTTGCCAAAATATTCCTATATATTTTCTTCCATTTAACAGGGGTGATGTCTGGACAGTATTTTTTCTTGGTCTGCATTGACACAGTTAAGATTACTGTGCTGGTACTTCACTGAGCCTGATGGTATGCATTTAAATATGTGAGCATGCATTTTAAAATATCTTGCTTCTAGGTTTAAACCATCCATCCATCCATCTTCTACCGCTTAGTCCTTTTCGGGTTGCGGGGGTGCTGGAGCCTGTCTCAGCATATTTGGGCGAGAGGCAGGGTACACCCTGGACAGATTTCCAATCCATCACAGGGAGGTTTAAACCATATTATTCTATTTTCAGTCATTTAGACCATATTCACCTTTGAGATATTTCTCTGTTGTGTTCTGGTTGTAGTGTCTCCCAACAAGGCACTAGCGGGTACAATATTACAAAGGATTTAGCGTCAGATACAGAGTAGTTCCATTAAATAAAAGTCCATATCTCAATGTTTCCTATTTTTGAATTTTATTTCAACTTAAGATATTCTATAAATTAACCAAAATATGTGCAATAAATTAATAACTTTAGTCACAATAAAATAAACCCAAAATGCTGGGCCATGCTCGGTGAAAAGCTGTGTACTGCTATACCATCACACATCAATATATGACCATACTAAATTAACTTTTTCCTTAAATATAGTTATTATGTATGGAAATGAGCACCACTACTATAACATGGATACAAATGAATGCTAATAGCTTGGGGGTGGGAATCATGAGGGCCCTCATGATATGATACCTATCGTGATACTTGGGACATGATGCAATACTATCAATACTACTGTTCCTTACATATTGCAATACCATATATCCCCCCATTCAACATCAAATTTTATCCTCAAAGTACAACTGTCAGTATCTGTTCCATATACTGTAAGTTTCAGTCTTTTCAACTCACCATCATGGCTGCAGGCTTTCAGTCCTCTGTGGGATGGTGTGCTGTTGTGGTCCTGTCTGCTGCCCACATGCCTAGGCTCTAGCGTTTTGTGTTACAGGGGGCTTCATTTTTCGTGGTGACACATCTCTGCACACGGGGAAAGCGTTTGACTGTGTTGTCTTCTTGGCTCACTCTGAGCTTCGAGGTGGCTTTGTTGCACAGGGGGTGTCCAAAGTTGGTTTATTTTTACCGGGCACTGTTTCGGCTTGACTGTTGCTGGGGGTTGGCGCCATTGGTGGAGAGTTTTCTTAGCTTAGCTGTCATCCACTAATGCTGCTGTTGCTGGATTGTTCTGAGAGAAATGTGCGGGCTGAATGTGTCATGTCAAGGTCTTTCATTCCATCTTTGTTATAAAATCCTAAAAAGGCCTGACATTTGAGTTAACTTTTAGACACTTCCAACTGCTTTGTAGCTTGTACACCTGGATGCAATGCACGGTTACTTGAAATTGAATTGAAAACTCAATTGGTTATTTAATACTCAAGAGTTTGTAGCATTTACACACGCGTGTGTGCGCGCGCACACACACACACACACACACACAATTAATAAAATATTGGTACATGTGTGAGCAGCTCGATGGAGCAGTCGCTAGCACTGTGGCAGCACAGCAAGAAGGCCATGGGTTCGATCCCACCTCTGGCCGCCGGTGACCCTTCTGTGTGGAGTTTGCGTGTTCTTCCCTTGTCTGTGTGGGTTTTCACTGGGGACTCCAGTTTCCTCCCACTGTCCAAATACATGCACATTAGGTTAAATGGCATCAGCTGGGGATAAATTGTCCATGGTGAATGTGAGAGTGAATGATTGTCTGTCTCTATGCATTGGCCCTGCGATGGACTGATGGACTAGCGATCTTTCCAGGATGTACACTGCCTCTCGCCCAAAAGACTGTGGGATAGGCTCCAGCTCCCCCCCCCCCCCCCCCCCCCACACACACAAAAAAAAGGATTAAGTGGCTGCAGATGAGTAGTTCATGCATTTAAGGTAGTATCTCACAGAGCGACGAATGAAGCAATTTTTGGATTCACCAACTTTTCTGACAGATGTTGGTAAAAATCAAACTACCATCTCATGGATCAGCAAATGCTAAGGAGTGTTCAAGAATGAGGCCATTTGAGGGGTTCCTTAAGGTTTGTAAAAAGTTGCAAAACAGTTTTCAGCATTTTTAAAGTCTAAGTTTTGTCATAAAGGTTCTTAAACAGTTGCTAGCATTCGCTACTTGGCAAACTGAAAAGAATTTTAGTGTTTGCAACAGTTTGTTAAAAAATACATTTGTAAAAACATGATGAACATGTTCAAAGTTTTTTGCAACAAGAAAATGTCATGATTGATTATAATTAGACAGCTCACGTGCAGGGAGTAACACCAAAGGAAGCACACAGAGACACAGAGTTATAAGTTTAATATGAATTTTATTAACTGCAAAAAAACGCCCCTGCAAGAGAAAACCGCCACTTGCCAGAGAAGGCACACAGCCTGTAATGAGAAATGAGAGCAGGTGTATTAGGAGGGAGGCTAGACAAAGGGAAAATAGGACCACACTCACGTGGGAAGAATTGAGGACCCGGCAGATGAATCCAGCACTTACGGCGAGCATCCTGACGAAACGGGATAACACAGGAGTACTGGGAGAGGTGTCTGACCGGGCGACGACAGTCACTGATGAAGTGAAGATGGTGTGGCAGGTGAGCGCACAACAACCCTGGAGACACACCACTAAGGAGGTAGCAACCCAATGAGCCAGCGCCGAGACGTAGCAGAGAGGTCTATTTAAGCGCTGCAGATCAAAGGAGCAGGTGCATCTCATCACGCATGTGGAGATAATCACCTGCGGAGTAGGTGAAAGTTGAACCCGACGGGTGGGGGAGGAGTGTGCTCACCAGACCATGACAGTGCCCCCCCATCCCAAGGAATGCCTCCTGGCGGTCATCTTGGCTTGGTGGGATGAGCCTTGTGAAAGGCCCGGATCATCCCCTTGTCAAGGACGTTGGACCCAGGGATCCACAACCTCTCCTCTGGTCTGTAGCCCTTCCAATGAATGAGGTATTGGAGTCCCCAACCTCGACGGCGAACGTC
Source organism: Pholidichthys leucotaenia (assembly GCA_020510985.1). Taxonomy (NCBI): domain Eukaryota; kingdom Metazoa; phylum Chordata; class Actinopteri; order Cichliformes; family Pholidichthyidae; genus Pholidichthys; species Pholidichthys leucotaenia. Next base: position 125,148,186 of record CM035837.1, on the reverse strand, counting down.
CAGGATCCTCTGGACCGTATGAGCGATCTGGCCATCGATGATCCGAGGGGGAGGAGGAGGCGGCTTAGGGGGAGGACAGAGCAGACTGGTGGAGAGGGGCTTGATTTTAGATACGTGGAACGTGGGGTGTATCCGCATCGCCGGCGGGAGCTTTAGGTGGACCGTGACGTCGTTGACAATACTGGCGATAGGAAATGGACCCAGGAACCGTGGGGACAGTTTTCTAGACTCCGTCTTGAGTGGAACCTGGTCCGCAGCTAGCCACACTTGCTGCCCAATGGAATACTTAATGGAATACTTAATACTTAGAACCCGTCTACGGTCAGCATATTGCTGGTTCCGTTCAGCTGACCAGGCCAAGGCAGCCCGAGTGGCTCTCCACAGCCGACGACAGCACCGGGCATGAGCCCCCACCGATGGGACAGCCACTTCCCTCTCGGCCAAAGGTAGTAAAAGGGGAGTGTACCCCATAGAAGCCTCAAAAGGGGTCAATCCGGTGCCCGTTGAGATCGCTGCGTTGTGAGAGTACTCCATCCATGTCAGGTGGGTACTCCACGAGGTGGGATTGGAGGCTGCCACACACCTCAGGGTGGCCTCCAAGGACTGGTTGGTGTACTCAGCCTGCCCGTTACTTTGAGGATGGTAACCCGACGTCAGGTTGACGGTAGCACCAAGAGAGCGACAAAAAGCCTTCCAAATCTGCGATGTAAACTGGGGGTCCCAGTCAGACACAATGTCCATAGGAATGCCATGGATCCGGATGACATGATCAGTTAGGAGGTTTGCCGTTTCCAGGGCAGCGGGTAACTTAGGGAGGGGCACCAGGTGGATCGCTTTAGAGAATCGATCCACACAGGTGAGAATAACAGTATTGCCCCGAGCTGGCGGGAGTCCAGTGACAAAGTCTAGGGCAATGTGAGACCAGGGTCGATGAGGGATGGGAAGGGGATGGAGCAGACCAGAAGGGGGCGATGAGTCTAACTTGTTGCGGCAGCAGGTTTGACAAGCAGCAATGTACTCTCGGACATCAGTTCGCATGGTGGGCCACCAAAAGCCTCGGTGAATAAGAATGATAGTTTGGGTGACGCCAGGATGACAGGCGAAGTAACTGATGTGGCCCCACTTGATGACGTCACTGCGTAGAGAGTCTGGGACAAACAGTTGCCCATCCAGGCCACCCTCTGGCATGGGTTCAGTGGATAATGCCTGCCGAACCATCTGTTCAGTGTTCCACGAGAGAGCTCCAAGGAAACAAGAGGGTGGGACAATGGATTGGGGTTGGGAGGAAGGGGTAGGGGGGTCTGGACAAAACTGGCGGGAGAGAGTGTCCGGCTTAATGTTGCGGGAGCCAGGCCTATAAGTGATGTTAAGATTGAATCTAGCAAAAAATAAGGCCCAGCGGGCCTGCCTAGCATTCAGCCTGCAGGCCGACCAAAGATATCCTAAATTTTTATGGTTGGTGCACACAATTACCGGCTGGGGTGCTCCCTCCAACCAGTGCCTCTACTCCTCAAGGGCCAATTTAATGGCCAATAGCTCTCGTTCTCCTATGTTGTAATTCCTCTCAGCAGGTGTGAGCCGCCGAGAGAAATATGCACGTGGGTGGAGCTTCTGATCTGGGGCCGAGCGCTGCGATAAGACAGCGCCCTCCCCCAAGTCAGAAGCATCCACCGTAAGAGGAAACCGCCACTTGCCAGAGAAGGCACACAGCCTGTAATGAGAAACAAGAGCAGGTGTATTAGGAGAGAGGCTAGACAAAGGGAAAATAGGACCACACTCACGTGGGACGAATGGAGGACCTGGCAGATGAACTCAGCACTTACGGCGAGCCTCCCAACGAAACAGGATAACACAGGAGCAATGGAAGAGGTGTCTGACTGGGCGACGACAGTCACTGATGAAGTGAAGGTGGTGGGGCAGGTGAGCGCACAACAACCCTGGAGACACACCACTAAGGAGGTAGCAACCCAACGAGCCAGCGCCGAGACGTAGCAGAGAGGTCTATTTAAGCGCTGGCAGATCAAAGGAGCAGGTGCATCTCATCACACAGGTGGAGATAATCACCTGCGGAGTAGGTGAAAGTTGAACCCGACAGGCAGGGGAGGAGTGCGCTCACCAGACCATGACAGAAATACTGTGTGGGACCTTAAAAACTGTTTGCGAACTGTTGTGCAACCTTTTATGAACCTAGACGAAACTCAACAACTGCAACGTTCATGAATGTGATGTGTAAAATTAAAACAAAAATAAAAGATAATGCAGTGTTTTGCAAATAGATTAAGATAAGATAAGATAAGATAAGCCTTTATTAGTCCCACAACGGGGAAATTCCAGGATTGCAACAGCACAGGGATAGCAACACTCAGAGCAACAATCAGAAGGCAAGAAAAAAAACAAGCAAGCAAGAGCAGCTAATAAACATATGTACGTATTACTATAAAATATATATATATACACACACACACACAGACACACAGTGCAGAGCATTGTAGCTGGATGGAATAAATATATGAATATATGAACACACAGTGCAGAGCATTGTAGCTAGATGGAATAAATATGTAAATATATAAACACCCACAGTACGGAGCATTGCAGCTAGGTGGAATAAATATGCAAGTATATAAACACACACAGTGCGGAGCAATGTAGCTAGATGGAATAATATGTAGATATATAAATATATAAACACACCCAGTGCTGAGCATTGTAGCTAGATGGAATAAATATGCAAATATATAAACACACACAGTGCAGAGCATTGTTGCTAGATGGAATGAAACAGCATAACCGTCTACTTAGTTATCCTACATGGTATGATTATGTGCCCATACATATTCTCACCCTCCATAGCGACCGGTATGTTCCTAGTTGTATGCCGGAGGGGACCATTGTGTAAGTCTATTGCATCTTTTGCATTCAAAAAACTATTAGTTTGTTACGTCTTTTTGCTATCTCTGCGAGCAGCCCTGCTTAGGTTGTACAGTCTGACAGCCGTTGGTAGGAAGGACCTACGAAACCTCTCGGTTGTGCACCTGGGATGATGTAGTCTGCTGCTAAATGAGCTCCTCAGTGCATTCAGTATGTCCTGCATAGGGTGGAACTCGGACTCCAGCAGAGATGACAGTTTAGCCACCGTCCTTCTCTCTCCTATCTCCTCCATCGGATCAAGGCGCTGCCCCAGGACAGAGCTAGCTTTCTTAATCAGTTTGTTCAGTCTCTTCCTATCGGCTGCAGTAATGCCACTGCCCCAGCAGACCACTCCAAAAGTGATGGCTGATGCCACCACCGTGTCATAGAATGACTTCAGCAGCGCCCCTTGTACACCAAAAGACCTGAGTCTCCTCAGCAGGAACAGCCTGCGCTGTCCCTTCTTGTAGAGTGCATCAGTATTGTGTGACCAGTCTAGTTTATTGTTCAGATGAATACCCAGGTACTTATAGGATGTCACCATCTCGATGTCTGTTCCCTGTATATTTACTGGTACTGTGAGGGGCTGCCCATGCCTGCGGCAGTCCACCACCAGCTCCTTAGTTTTCCTCGCGTTGATCTGGAGGCAGTTCCGATGGCACCAGTCCACGAAGTCCTGGATAAGCCCTCTGTACTCAGCTTCATCTCCATTGGAGATGAGGCCAACGATCGCAGAGTCATCAGAGAACTTCTGTAGATGGCAGTGTGTTGTGTTGTGTGAGAAGTCCGCAGTATAAAGAGTGAACAGGAAGGGAGCCAGCACCGTTCCCTGGGGGGCCCCCGTGCTACTGATGATCGTGTCGGACACACAGTCCCGGGTTCTCACAAACTGAGGCCGGTTCGTGAGGTAGTCCAGGATCCATGATGACAGGTGCTGGTCCACCCCTGCGCGCAGCAGCTTGTCCTTCAGGATCATCGGTTGGATGGTGTTGAAAGCACTGGAGAAGTCAAAGAACATGATCCTCACCATATTCCCGGGCTTCTCCAGGTGGGACAGAGAACGGTGAAGGAGGAAGATCACCGCATCCTCCACCCCAATGCCATGCTGGTAGGCGAACTGGAGTGGATCCATCGCTGGTTCCACCAGGGGGCGGAGGTGAGCAAGGAGCGGTCTCTCCAGGGTCTTCATCAAGTGGGACGTCAAGGCCACCGGTCTGTAGCTGTTCAGGTCTTTGGGGTGGGAAGTTTTTGGTACAGGTACCACACAAGATGTTTTCCACAGCTGTGGTACCCTCCCCAGTTTCAGGCTCATGTTGAAGATATACGTCACAATCCCACACAGCTGGTCTGCACAGGACTTGAGGAGCTTTGCGCTGATGCCGTCCGGTCCCGGCGCCTTCCTCGCCTTGATCTTCCTCAGCTCCGTCCTCACCTGGGTCCTGGTCAGGGTCAGGATGGGGGGCTGTGTGTTGGGAGTGGGGGGGTGTTGGTGGAGTGGGGAGTGGGCAGCAGGACTTGATTTCTTTAGAGGCAGCAGTGGTTGTTGTGCAGTCAGGGGGGAGGGCGGTTGGTCAAATCTATTGAAAAACAGATTCAGGTTGTTCGCCCACTCCCTGCCCCCTGTGGCCTGGGGGGAGGTATTCTGGAGCCCCGAGATGGTTTTGAGGTTTCTCCAGACCCCGCTGATGTCGCTCTGTTGCAGCTTGTCCTCCATCTTCTTCCTGAAGCTGTCCTTGCCTTCTCTGATCTTTCTCCTCAGCTCCCTCTGTACGGACTTCAGCATCTCCCTGGTCCCTGACCTGAAGATCCTCTTCTTCTCTCTCAGAAGTGTTTTTATCTCAGGGTTGATCCAGGGTTTGTTGTTTGAGTGACGCCGTATGGTCTTGGTGGGAACGGATTTGTCCACACAGAAGCTGAGGTAGCCCGTGAAGGTGTGAATGAGGCCATCGATGTCCTCACCATGTGGATCGCAGAGCTGCTTCCAGGCGGTGGCTTCAAAACAGCCCTTTAGGGTGTCCATTGTCTCCTCAGACCATAACTCCACAGTGTGCATGGCCGGAGGTTGTCTGTGCACTAGGGGTTTGTACACCGGCCGGAGATGAACCAAGTTGTGATCCGATCTCCCGAGTGGGGGGAGTTGTGATGAGGTGTACGCCTCCTTAGTGTTTGCGTAGAATAAATCCAGTGTTTTATTGTCTCTAGTGTGGCATGTGACATACTGGGTGAACGTGGGTAGAATGGGAGACAGTGAAACATGGTTGAAATCGCCTGAGATGAGGAGAAGAGCATCTGGGTGTTCTGTCTGCAGCCTGCTGGTTACTGAATGGATGACGTCACGTGCTGTCCCAGCGTTCGCCGTCGGATTTGCATAAACAACAATGCAGATCACGTGTGAGTGTTCTCTCGGGAGATATGTAGGCCTCATGCTAACAGCTAGCAACTCAATGTCTTTGCTGCAGTGTCGTTGTTTAACAGTGATATGTCCCGGTCTGCACCAGTTGTTGTTAACATACATTATCACTCCACCGCCCCTAGCCTTGCCACTGTCTGGTGTTCGGTCAGCTCGTATCATGTGAAAACCCTCCAGCTCAATGTTAGCATCTGCTGCTAGTTCAGTTAGCCACGTCTCAGTAAACAAAAGGAGAGAGCACTCCCGGTATGTGCTATCATAACGGGAGATAGCCGCTAGCTCATCTAACTTTCCCAGTATCGACCGTACATTTCCCATGACAACAGATGGAAGGGAGGGTCTGTACCTTATATTTTTTGTCCTCCGCCTTACTCCAGCCCGGCAGCCGCGGCGTTTTCGCCTCAGTTCTCTCGGTATGTCGAGTTTTTCCAATGGGACCGGGTGGCGGTTGAATGCTAGCAGCTGTTCTCTGCTGTATCGTATCCTGCTATAGACAGTGGCTCCGTCCACCGGCTCAGGAGACATTTAGGACGATCTGTGTGTCCGTGATATAAGTGGGGTGAAAAAAAAAGACGGATCAAAAGAGAGAGGAAGGGAAAAAGACTCGGAATCGAGCCGCTGTTGCAAAAGGCAGCCGACTCGTGTGGCGCCGAGAAAAAAAAAAAAAAAATCATTAGTGACGATGGTATCAAACTTTTAAACTAAGAAATTCTGTGGTTATTGCATGACCATTGTATTTGATACCAGAATAATTTTTAGAAGCATTGCTGATAAATTCTGTTGGTACAAGACATGTATTTGATTGTGTCCAATATGCTCTGTAAACGTGTTGTCCCTTTTTCAGGTTTGTTTCTTCTCCACAAGACAGAGTATGAATTGATGTAGCAATAGAAAGAGCTTGAATTTACACTTTGTGGGTTCCCTGCTTTGCTTTCGCTAGTTGGGAAGGATGAACTATGAATAGCATTTTCTTGGATCCTTTACACATTGAGTGAGAATCAGAATAGTTGCAGACTCGTTCCTTGTAGTTTGTGCAGATTCGTGTAGTTGTATATGCACAGGCATGCAAAGTCTGAATCATTGCAGTTGTCAGTTTCTGCAGCTGGTGATTGGCAATCCAGAATGCTCCTGATTTGCTGTACGTTAATAATATGATACTGCCAGTGTTGAGAATCTGCTGGGGCATCATTCATCTTCCTCCTGTCACCATCGAGCATGAGGAAAACTGTCGTGTGGATTCACTGCCCGCTGGGGTTCCTTGGTAGCTTATTGTTCTCCATCTTATTATACCTGGGGATTTTTTTTTATTTATATACATTTTGGCAGAAAATTAAGATAAATTGTTTTTCTGTATTATATGGCTTCTAGGGAACAAATTTAACCCCCTCCCTCCAGATTAATTTGCCTTTATTCCCATGATCTGTGTCTTTGCCCATGGGCAAAAGGAATATGTATGCTTTGTGTTTGCTTTTCTGTGGAGACATTGTAATTATGCAAAGATTCAGCTTACCGCACACATACAGGTACACAGTCACCTGGTGAGTTAGCATTTGCTTTTGTTTCTCTTTTAAGTGAAAGTCTGTCTAATGGTGCAGTAGATGGCAGATAATACCCAGTGAATGGATTGGGTTTGTCGAGGAACAGGGGCATTTATTGGAAAACCATTTTCCATGGTATTCTCCATGTTTTTGATCTTATTTTGACAACAGTCTTCCAGGCTTCTGAATAGCTCTAAAACGTTTCATCATTTCAGAACCATATTTAACATAATTTTCATCACGGTGATAAATCAAATCCAATTAACATAATTAAGCTGACTCAGTGGCAAATGTTTTTGAGAGGCTGAGTGTGAGGTAGAAATTGTTCTATTTTACTGGATAACCTTGAACATAATACGTTGTCTTTGGGGCTGACCTCCAAGCTGTGCCCTAATCCTGTTATAACCTTTATTTATTTTTTATTTTATAATCCTTTATTAGTCCCACAATGGGGAAATTACAGGGCATCCACCTGGATGGATGAGGCAGCCATGGTGTGGTGCCAATCCCTTCACCACACACACACACACACACACACACACACACACACACACACACACACACACACACACACACACACACACATAGGGCCACTTTAGAGTCTCGAGTTAACCTAACTTGTATGTTTTTGGCCTGTGGGAGGAAACCGGAGGAAACCCATGCAGACACGGGGAGAACATGCAAACTCCACACAGAAGGGTCACTGATGGTCAAGAGTGGAATCGATCATGTGACCTTCTTACCGTGCTGCCACAGTGCTAACCACTGCTCCACCAAGCTGCCCAAAAACCATGTTACCTTATTACCAAAAATTACCTTATATGTAAACAATTATATCGCTTTGCTCTTTTAAATTTTTTAACCAATGATTGCAGTTTGTTTTGCTTTTCTGTTGCCTTGTTATTACTCCTGTTTCTGGTCAGCACCTCATTGATGACTTGTATAGTCTCTTTATTATTAAACTATTACACCTTTGTTACTATATAAATGTCTGTCTCTGATGTGAAGTGCTACCACATCAAATAATGGAAAACGTAACCTCTTAAAAAGCTGTAAGTGCAAAAAATGCAGAAACCTCAAGAAAACATATCAATATTGAAATTTCTACTACTTTTCTCATATTGTTTTTCTGAGAATATTCCCGTACTGCAGAAGATGTTTGGCTGTCTCTTCAACTCACCGCCAACTCCCTGTGTCTTCTGCAGTCCTTTGTATTATCAGTGCATCCGGTCTCCATGGAAAGTAGAAAGGAGGATCTTTGGCAGACGTAGTTGCCCTGGCAACAAGCTCAGTTTAGTGAGCTGCCCAGAGCTGGGGTAAAACACATCTGACCAAACCGCATAACTGGCAGTCAGCAGACAGTTGACAGGCTGGAGTACATACCTGTTTTGTCCCAAGATATCCAGGGTAAGGATACTTTGAAAGGCAGGGCACTTAACAACAAAAATCAGATACCCGGCCTTTCTGTCTGCCTGGTACTGCTGTTGTTCTGTGTGTCTTGATGCTCAAAGCTCTAAAATGAACTTAATTTGCAACACTCACTACCAGAGTATATCTCTCAAAATGATAAATTAATTCAACAAAAAAGGCTTATTGTGAGTAGCAGCTTATGGAGGAACTCAAATCTTCTGTTGTCATCTCCATAGGAATCTTAAGGGTATCTAACATTAGAATTAAGGTAGAAATCTTTACCTTTTGTCAAATCACTCTCATGGGAGGCCCTTATTACCGCCACCTTGTTGGCATGGGTAGAGTGGTCGGTGCTGTCTGCGCCTGACTGGCCAGCGATGCCTGTGCTCCAACTCTACAGGGAATGAGGCTGCGGGCACCAAACTTGGTACACAGGTTGACCTTTTGACTAGTACCTATGGCTAGGGCTGTGCGATATGACAATATATATCGGATGATGATATAAAAACGTCTATCATTTCATAGAATACTCTATCGTTTATATCCTGATTTAAAATGCACATTCTCCCGTTTCATGAACAAAGCTCCTCACCACTATTTGTCCGCTCCCTGCCTCTCCCCCGCAGTGCGCGCAGCAGATCAGGTGTGGTGTGGGTGGCTAGGCTCTCCAGTGGTTGCTAACTCCAAACTATTGGTTTGGTCAAATAGCTACTACTCCTGGTTGTCAGGGATGTGAGAATGTTTTCCATCCTGCTGCGTCAGAGAGGATAGTCTGCTAACCTTGTTTTAATAGGAGGTAAGTCATGTTAACACCATGTCTAATTATAAAATGGCAAATGCTAAATGAATGCTAATTTGTGCTAACTGTAAACATTATAGTGTATCAGACCATCGTTTCTTTGGTTTAAATTACTGCTAAGTTTCTTAGTTTTGACTGAAATTTTTTTTATTAAAGCTGCAAAAGTGCATGATGGTGGCACATACACACAAAATAAATAAATTAAAATGGGTCAGAGGAGCAAGTTTGCTCTTAATGTAACTTATTTGATTTCTAATAATTTTAATTAGTCAAGTAGCGATAATGAATAAATTATTTACCTTTTGTTCTTATTAAAGACAAAAATAGAAAGGAGATGTTTTTACCTTCTTTACATGTTTCGACTGTTCACTGCAGCCTTCGTCAGAAGTGTCAGCTGATTGCTGCCAGGTGCCATTTTATCAGCTGACTTTCTTAGGCGGGGCCAGCCCAGCAGACCTGTCAGATTCACCGAGCCGGCCCCGCTTTCCGCCGTCCGATGGTCTCTGGAGAATGTGGTGCCAGGTGTGGGAAAGCATAAAGGCCCCCTCATCCCGTTTCATAGTATCTTATCTACGAAAGTCAGCTGATAAAATGACACCTGGCAGCAATCAGCTGACACTTCTGACGAAGGCTGCAATGAACAGTCGAAACATGTAAAGAAGGTAAAAACATCTCCTTTCTATTTTTGTATTTAATAAGAACAAAAGGTAAATAATTAAAAGAAGACAAAATGAACCTACTTGAGCGATAATGAATAAAGTTAAAGTCATCAGATGTATTTTATTACATTACCTTTTGTGTCTTTGATTTTGAGATCATGACTGATCTGAAATATTTTTACAAAGAAGCAAACAGGTTAAATCAGGCCAGAATGACAGGCTGCAGGCTCTAGCTCCACACTTAAATTTCCATTGAGTTAAACTAACAGCTAATTTATATCTGTAGATGGTAGTGATGGGAAATATTTAACTTATTGATGTTTACTTTTTATTTATATATAATATGATTTAGAAGAAAAACCTGAAATTAATGAGAATCAAGTTTCAAATGCACATTAAAAAAACTGTTATAACAACACTGCAAAATTATGAGGGGAAAAAGGTGCATGTAAAAAAAGAAGAGATGGTCCTTTTTATGTGATTATCTAAACTAAAATTTACAGAAAATGTATATTGTGATGTACTATATATATATATATATATATATATATATATATATATATATATATATATATATATATATACACAGTTAGGCCCAAAAATATTTGGACAGTGACACAAATTTTGTTATTTTAGCTGTTTACGAAAACATATTCAGGATACAATTATATAATCAATATAGGCTTAAAGTGCAGACTCTCAGCTGTAATTTGAGAGTATTCACATCCAAATTGGAGCAAGGGTTTAGGAATTACAGCTCTTTAATACGTAGCCGCCTCTTTTTCAAGGGACCAAAAGTAATTGGACAATTGACTCAGAAGGCTGCAAAAAAAATAAAATAAAATAACAAGGCTGCATGGGCTCTTCCCTCGTTAATCTGTCATCAATTAAACAGTTAAAAGGTCTGGAGTTGATTCCAGGTGTGGCGTTTGCATTTGGAAGCTGTTGCTGTGAACACACAACATGCGGTCAAAGGAGCTCTCAATGGAGGTGAAACAGACCATCCTGAGGCTGAAAAAAAGAAAAAATCCATCAGAGAGATAGCAGAAATGTTAGGAGTGGCCAAATCAAAAGTTTGGTACATTCTGAGAAAAAAAGAGTGCACTGGTGAGCTTGGGAACTCATAAAGGCCTGGACGTCCACGGAAGACAACAGTGGTGGATGATCACAGAATCCTTTCCATGGTGAAGAACAACCCTTCACAACATCCACTCAAGTGAAGAACACTCTCCAGGAAGTAGGTGTATCAGTATCTAAGTCTACCTTAAAGAGAAGACTTCATGAAAGTAAATACAAAGGATTCACCACAAGGTGCAAACCATGAATCAGCCTCAAAAATAGAAAGGCCAGAATTGACTTTGCCAAAAAACACCTGAAGAAGCCAGCCCAGTTCTGGAACAGCATTCTTTGGACAGATGAGACTAAGATCAACCTGTACCAGAATGATGGGAAGAAGAAAGTTTGGAGAAGAATTGGAACAGCTCATGATCCAAAGCACTACATCTTCTGTAAAACATGGTGGAGGCAGTGTGATGGCATGGGCATGCATGGTTTCCAGTGGCACTGGGTCACTTGTGTTTATTGATGTGACAAAAGACAGAAGCAGCCGGATGAATTCTGAAGTGTATAGGGATATACTTTCTGCTCAGATTCAGCCAAATGCAGCAAAGTTGATTGGACGGCACTTCACCAATGATCCAAAACATACTGCAAAAGCAACCCAGGAGTTTTTTAAAGCAACGAAGTGGAATATTCTGCAATGGCCGAGTCAATCACCAGATCTCAACCCAATCGAGCATGCATTTCACTTGCTCAAGACAAAACTTAAGGCAGAAAGACCCACAAACAAGCAACAACTGAAGACAGCTGCAGTAAAGGCCTGGCAAAGCATCACAAAGGAGGAAACCCAGCGTTTGGTGATGTCCATGGGTTCCAGACTTCAGGCAGTCATTGCCTGCAAAGGATTCTCAACAAAATATTGAAAAGTAACATTTTACTTAGGGTTATGTTTATTTGTCCAATTACTTTTGAGCCCCTGAAATGAGGAGTGTTTGTATAAAAATAGCTACAATTCCTACATGTTTAATCATGTATTTTTGTTCAACACCTTGAATTAAACCTTAAAGTCTGCACTTCATTTCCGTTGTAGTTGTTTCATTTCAAATCCAATGTGGTGGCATGCAGAGCCCAAATCATGAAGATTGTGTCACTGTCCAAATATTTCTGGGCCTAACTGTATATCTCGTGATATACGATGACTTACATCGTGATATGAAATTTCTGTCATATTGCACAGCCCTACCTATGGCTATATTTTTGGGGTCAAAAGATCAAAGGTCAAGGTCAAAATGCTATATAAACTCTTATCTCAACAACAAAGACAGCTAGGGCCACCAAACTTGGTGCACAGGTTCATCTTGGGATCCTGAACTGTGACTATGGTTTTGGGATCACAAAGTCAAAAGGTCGAGGTCAATATGTCTTATATACAGTATATGTATCTCTAGAACAACGAACGCTAGGATCACTGAACGTGGTGCATAGGTTCACCCTGACACCCTAACCTCTGATTATGTGTTTGAGGTCAAAAGGTCAGAGGTCAAGGTTGTAAATCTAAAGGGCTGCAAAAGGCGTGGATCTGCATCTCGGTTGAGTGCATTCTAGTTTATCTAGTGCGCATAAGACAAAAAGCTGGTTGTACAATCAGTGCGATGCAAAAATCAATATTTATCAATCTGGATGCGGTCATAGGGTGCGCTCAAATCCAACAACAGGTCTGAGCTTGTGTATACAAGTTTTCAAATCATTGTGGACTTGTGGTGCAGCAGAGAAATTTGGCGGTGTGGGAGAATTATTGATCATATTAGATTATATATGGAGCAGCTATGAAGAAGATGAAGAGTGGAAAGGTGGTTGATCCAGATGATGTACCTGTGGAGGTATGGAGCTGTTTAGGAGAGATGGCAGTGGACTTTTTACCCAGATTGTTTAACCCAATCTTCGAGAGTGAGAGGATGTCAAGGAGTGAAGAAGTGTTGTGGTAACAATTTTCAAGAACAAGAGTGATGCTCAGAGCTGTAGTAACTACAGAGGCATAAAGTTGATCAGCCATATGATGAAGATATGGGAAAGAGTCTTTGTGGACTGTGATGTTTGCAGATGACATTTTGATCTGTAGCGAGGGTAGGGAGCGGGTGGAAGAGAACCTGGAGAGGTTGAGGTAGGCAGTGGAGAAGATAGGAATGAAAGTCAGTAGAAGGAAGACAGAATGTGTGTGTGTGAATGAGCGGGAGGTAGATGTAACAGTAAAGATGCAAGGAGTTGAGGTAGTGAAGTAGATGACTTTAAATACCTGGGGTCAACCATCCAAAGCAATGAATGCACAAGAGAGGTGAAGAAGAGAGTGCAGGCAGGGTGGAGTGGGTGGAGAGGAGTGTCAGGAGTGATTTGTGACAGAAGGGTAGCAGCAAGAGTGAAAGAGAAGATTTACAAGAGGGTAGTGAGACCTGCTATGATGTACAGAAACAGTGGCACTGACAAAAAGGCAGGAGGTGGAGCTGGAGGTGGCAGAATTGAAGATGTTAAGATTTTCACTGGGAGTGACTTGGAGGGACAGGATTAGAAATGAGTATATCAGAGGGACAGCTCGGGTTGAACGGTTTGGAGACAAAGTAAGAGAGGCAAGGCTGAGATGGTTTGGACATGTGCAGAGGAGGGATAGTGGATATATTGGACAAAGAATGCTGAAGATGAAGCTCCCAGGCAGGGGGGAAAGTGCAAGACTACAGAGAAGATTCATGGATGTAGTGAAGGATGACATGCAGATGCTTGGTGTTACAGAAGAGGATGCAAAAGTGGAGGCAAGTGATCCGCTGTGGTGATACCTAAATGCCACATGGACCTTGTTGTATGATCATTTTTGCATTTGGATGTGTGCCGATTTCCATGCACTTTTGACAAATGAGGGCCATAGTCAGTTCTACAAAGAGATGCATGTTTAGTAGATCCTGGAGTAAACTGTTTCTTTAAGCACTCAAGGGGGCAAACTGATGCTGACAGAAACAAGTCCATAAATATTGTGTCTCTTAATGTGTCTGTTATTATATGTTCGCAGTAAATCTTCATTCTGATGATTTGCTCATTAAATGATGATTCATTCATTAGAAGTACACTTAAACTTTTGATTCCAGCTGTCAAATAGATAGTAACACTGGGTTTTCTTGTCTTGCACTTGCCCAAGTTTGAATTTTGATTGCATGCACTCTGTAGGTCCTGTCATTCAGATCATATTGTGTCAGTGATTGTTAGGCTGACTTGCTGAGCAATTCAGTTTTTTCCACATTCCTGTGCCAACGAGGCTTTTAAGGAAGACTAGCAGGCTGGAGTCTGTGTCATGTGTTTCATTTTAAAAATCAGTCAGTGTTGACATTTTCTGCCTGCTGTGTTACTGTCAGCTCCAGTAAAAAAAACACACACACAAAAAAATCCTCTACCTGAAAGCCCCAGTTTCCCCTTTCTGACTACAAAATTTTGAAAACTCTTCAGAAAGAGTTTAGATGTGCTACAGTAAAATGAAATAATGTGGCAGTATATTAAATTCAAAAGCCTTACGTTCAGAGTCAGACATCATCACGCAATACAGCTCAACACATAATGTCAGGTAGAGAAAATGTATTGATTTTCTCATGTTTGGAGCAGTATCCAAAATCAGACAAACTAAATAATCTATGACTAATATACTTGGCCTGACAGCGCTGGCGTTATGATCCACTGCCGGGGAGGCAGCAAAGACGGACCCAGAAGTGGAGATGAGGTTCAGTAGTTTTAATAAAACAAAGCACAGCTCAGGGCTGATAACCAGAAACTAAACACAAGGTACAAAATAATGACAAAGGTACAGACCAGACAGGAACGGGGCAGGAACGAAGGACATAACACATGTTTACGACTTTGCAGGGTACTAAGGACTGCGAGGGATTAAATACAAACACTGATGAGGGGAAATGGCAAACAGCCGAGGAGCATTAAAGGATAAAATGTAAATAGCAAATCATGACTGATGACAGGAAGGAGGACTACAACAAGACTAAGCAGAAACAAAAACCCGGAAGAATTTTAAAATAAGAGCAAACCTAAAAACTAAGAATAAACAAGGGATAATCACAGAACACTACTAAATAACCGAGGACATAAGAATATAGAAAACAAAAGACAGCAAAGAGAATAAGTCCATAAACAACAGAAAGCGTGGACATGGTCGCTGACCATGTCCAGATTATGACAACTGGTAGTTCTAATGTAGACAGACATACAGCAACCTCAGCGCTGTTGGCATTTGGTCTTGACTGTAAGCGTCTCAGCTACAGACATACAATATTCATATTTGCAGAGATACAATGTGAGCCAATTAGTAACAAGTGGGGAATGCAAACAGAAGAGAAGAATGAAGAGTAAAGGTCTTATTGACAAAATTTACATGAAAACAAATCTTTTTTAATAATATATCCCCACAACTTTTAGAAAGGTGCAGAATAAAAGTCTGTATTTTCTTGAAACAAATATATGTAGTTGTAAAATAATTATTTAAAAATAAGGCTCAAAAACAATAATAATATTTACATTTGAATAGTTGGCTGGTGAGAATTGCAGTGGTAATGTGAGGATCTCAAAGCCAGTAGCACAGTTGGTTGATATTGCATGTGGTCAGCTCAGTTGTTGTTAGATACTGTGAACTGTGCCAGATACCTGTGACTTGTGGATATTTGTCTCAGTCTGGTAGCCAGTACAATATTATAGTGGGGCATGGGTGAGTGTGACACCTACTGACCATGGAGTACCAGTGTCATCGCAATCTTTAAATGTCAGTCACATTTCCATTATGGTATGTGTTTGGGCCTAGTAATCATTCATTCTGGCATTTGAAGGGGGGGTGGGGGGTGAAGAGATTTTGACATGAAACTGTAACTCAGGATTTACGCTGACTCCGGATGCACTCCATTGCAGATGTAGTGCGGATGGCCCCTTGCGTTCATCCCTACCAGCTCCGTTTGTGTTTTGCAGCAGCATGGATGAGAACAGAGTTTAAAATACAAGATCACATGAGAACTACACAAAATAACACGAGATCTCGAGAAACACCTGAGAGTGACCAAGATTAACCAATCACGATCACGTGATAGCAACAAGGAAGTGTGATGTAGTGGCTCCCCACCTGGATTTTGTGCTCTAAATAAAACGTAAGTAGCCTGTTAATTTTAATTCTATGAAGTGTTTGTATGTTAAGTCAAGTTTTTACCTTCTCTGACACAGTGGTGGAGGAGTAGACCTCAGAAAATAATAGACGATCCTTAAACCTTTTTTAATGAACAAACAGCTATTAAATTCTGTGACATACTGTGGGATTTCCTTACAGATTGGATCCAGCATCCGTCAAAAATATATTTGTTGCATTTCATTTGCGAACCAAATCTGATGAGCCGGATTCATTCCACAGTGGTCTGGACCAGGTGGGGATTAGAAAATTGACGAGAATGGAAACTACTTGCTGCGGAGGCCGGATCACAGCTGTAATGTACTGCATCCGGAGTCAGTGTAAATCCTGAGTAAGAAAATGAAAGGGGTTTTTTTTGTAGAAAAAAAAGGGCATAAGATACCATTTTAGACAACATAGATTTGTTTTTATAGCAGATTTATATCCACCGGACTCGGTCTTTAAATATTTTTCACAGAAAACGGGCCGTTTAAAAGTGTTGGAAGTTAAAGTTAACTCTGGGGTGCACGTATTGAAAACTGAATCAAAATTTGAGTGACAGCAGAAAGGATTTGCAAAGATTTTGTTCCAACACAAAGCTTTTCAAGTATGGATTTTCCTTGCCATTTTAGTAGTTATTTAGACTCAGTGAGGTGAGGACAAATTGAAAAAGCTTTCGAAGGGCAGATGGGTCAGACTTGAGCACTCTCTGGAAGATGGTGAACAAGGCCTTTGCAAAAATGGACAGAGGAATGAGTGCAGTACAACAGTGGTAGGAAGAGAGGAAGTATCGGCTATCACCATGTCTTTCTTTATAAACTTTAAATTAATCAAAAACATTGTGTAATTCATGTGCATGCCACTTGAGAATGTTTATGCCAGTGTATCACTTAATTTAGTCTTAAAAACATAAATGTAAAGGTAAGAGAAACAAACTGGAATTTTCTACATCAGTATTGCTGTTAAGGCTGATAAATTTGACCTTAAATCAGCATAATGGTTATTTCTACCTTTCATGTCTGCTTTGGTTTTGTCTGTTTTTTTTCCTCCTTTCTTCTCCCTTATAGTTCACTGACAAGGCTTGAAATTAAGCAATATTACACAAGATTGTGGTATCAATGAATATATATCACTGCAGCGATTCAGTAGTAAATGTGCCTAATATAATAATTTCACATGTAAACAAATTAAATATTGTTCAGTGTAGAAGTCAGTGTTTATATACATACCTGGTAAGTGGTTGTGGGTCACATGACTCATGGCGGTGGTTAATTAGCTTCTTAGCTGTGTTGGGGGAATCCTTTACACAGCCATGATTATGTAATCACCACATAGGGATTATGAGTCAGATTGGGTCCTTAAATCCAAGCTCAACTTGTCCATTTCCTGCTGTAAAACAGTTGAGCTGACGTGCATAGCTGTTAGCAGCTAATAGTGATTTTGCTTCATGGCAGTTCCTGCTAATTTAAGTGCATTTCATTCACTTTGTCTTGGCATCTTCAGATGAAATAAAGAGTCAATCATCACACACTATGCGGATGAACACCACATTTCTTTTCGATTCAAGCCACTTTAATTTTTGCACCGTGGTCTGCTGGTTCCTAACAGGGCTAACTGCACAGCTTCTGGTGTGCGGAGTCACATGACCACGCTTGTTAAAGGGGCAGGGCATGAAAGCTCTCATATACACACGCAAACAACAGGGAGAGGGGAAAAACTGAAGAGAAAAAACCCGACATGAGCAAGATTACCTCAGTTTTGCAGCCTGAATGTCTTTGTGTCCAATATGAGACAAAAAGAAGCATGTAAGTTTAAAAGGTTTTTCAACATTTAGTAACAATACCAAACCAGCAGTGTAACCAGCTGTTTACTGTGGAATGTTAATAATCCATATTCGACTTTGAGTTGAGTTGGGGAGTCCCATTGCCATGGGGACAAAAAAAGAAAAAAATTACAAAGCTTGGAGATTAATCAAATTGCATACCAGATGGTGGTACAGCTGGCCAACAGTCAGTGTTGAACTTATAGAAAGCATGGAGGTCTGAAGGGATTATGTATGCTCCCCTCATCCACTGAATAAAGTGCAGTCTTCCTTATCGGTAAGGTGCATATAGACTACAGCTTTATCCTTCTGACTCCTGACTCCACTGGCATTGTGGATGTGGACTGCAATTTGGACAGTGAAAGATTCAAATTTTAAGGGTTATAATTTAACAAAGAAATCCATATTAAACTTTAGGTATGTTATACTGGATAATCTAAAAGTTGATTACATGCTGGGGCCATGTTTGTTTACATGGTGTTGTAAATCAGCAGCATGACATGAGCATGACATGCCGACAAGTGAGGCATCAGACTTGAGCCAGCAGTGGTGAGAAAAACTGTCAGTAAACGCCTATCTAAGCTTTAAAAGAAACCGGACAAGTGAACTGCTAACTGGTTGTTTAGGTGCATTATGTTGGACAATGACGTTAATTTTGCACTTGGCTAAAAGTTTAGCATGGTGTTTGTAGACTGAGTACACTATGCTCGATTATTATAGAACATGTAAAGCTAGAGTCATCAAACTTTGTACATAGGTTCACCCTGTGACCCCAAACTGTGACTGCAGATCACAAGGGCAAAGGTCAAGGTCAAAATGCCATATAAACAACAATTAACAACAAAGAGGGCTAGGGTTACCAAACTTGGTGCACAGGTTCACTTTGGGATCCTCACCTCAAACTGTGGTTCTGGGGTCAAAACGTCAAAGATCAAGGTTAACATTCCCTATGGATTATTACCATAGAACAAGTAAAGCAAGGGTCACCAAACCTTGTACTCAGGTTCACCTTGGAATCCTGACCTCAACCTATGGGTCTGGGGTCAAAATGTCAAAGGTCATGGGTTTTGATTTTCATTCAAATTCAGTTGATTTCATGATTTTTTTTATTAGATTCTCATGGATTAAAGCCATGACCAACAGGCAATCACATTAGCACACTCTCAAAATTTCCCTTAGGAATTTTGTAGTTGCATCTTCTTATCCTTCTTTCGGCTGCTCCCTTTAGGGTCCGCCACAGTGGATCATCTGCCTCCTTTTCGCTCTATCCCTTGCATCTTCCTCTGTAACATCAGCCCTCTCCATGTCCTCCTTCACTACATCCATGAATCTTCTCTGTGGTCTTCCTCTTTTCCTCATGTCTGGCAGCTCAATCTTCAACATCCTTTGTCCAGTATATCCACTGTCCCTCCTCTGCACATGTCCATACCATCTCAGTCTCGCCTTTCTTACTTTGTCTCCAAACTGCTCAGCCTGAGCTGTCCCTCTGATATACTCATTTCTAATTCTGTCCCTTCTAGTCACTTCCATTGAGAAACTTAGCATCTTGAACTCTGCCACCCCAGCTCTGCCAGCTACCTTTCTGTCAGTCCTACCATCTTCAAACCACACATCATAGCAGGTTTCACTACCGTCTTGTAAATCTTCTCTTTCACTGTTAACTGCTGTCTTTCTGTCACAAGTCACCCCGGCACTCGTCTCCACCCACTCCACCCTGCCTGCATTCTCTTCTTCGCCTCTCTTGTGCATTTTTCATTGCTTTGGATAGCTCCCCCCCCCCCCCCGCGACCCGAAAAGGATTAAGCGGAAGAGTGAGGTATCCCAATCAGGCTTTCCAGGCTCAAATGTAGGCTGTGTTTCAAAGTGGAATGCAAAGTAAATAACTAACCAACAGCGATCAGCATTTGTGACGCACACGCCCGGGCTGAATTTCCACCTTCGTTGAAATACCCCTTTAATCGCCTTTCACCGGGCACTGTGAGTAAACTGATTAGCGTTTCTTTTTGTGGTTCGCTGCTACGCTTTACCTGAAGCGTTTGCTAAGCTAATGCTAGTCGTAGCACCTAACACCGACACGAAGCGACTCTGTCCCCGGTGATTGGGGCTCGCCGGAGGAACTAACCGAGGCAACAGTTGGACGGGAGCCGGATCGGAGTTCGGGTGCAGCGGTGGTGGGAGACGGGGACCAGTGGAGGAACACCGGGCCCCAGCCAGACAATAGCCTGAGTCGGAGCCCAGTTACAGCGGCGGGGCTCAGCGGAGGAACTACTGAGGCAGACGGCGGTAGGTGGCGGGGCTCAGCGGAGGATCTACCAGGACCCCAGCCGGACAGAAGCAGGATCGGAGCTCGGCTACAGCGGCGGTGTGCGGCGGGACTCGGTGGAGGAGCTGCCGGTACCCCGGCTGGACAGGAGCTCGGTTACGGCGGCGGTAAGCAGCAGGACTAGCAGCGGAGGGGGCTAGCTGAGGCCCAGCTGGATTCGAGGTCGGTCGGATCGGATACCGGCGACACCAGCAGAGATTGTTTTACTATTCACAGGTCAGTAAAAATGCCACCAAAGAAGGAGGAAATGGAAGAGATCAAAAAATCTCTGAACTTCTTGTCAGAAGAAGTGACCAAAATGGTTAGCCAGCAGGCCAAAATAATAGGCCTAATGGAAGAAGTCTGAGAATTAAAATTAGCAATTCAGGAAAAAGACAAAAAAATTACGGACTTGGAGCGACGCGTCGAGGATCTTGAACAATGTTCTCGTATGGATGATGTAATTATAAGTGGACTAGACATCAAATATCAATCATACGCTCGTGCTACAACAGGACTGAGAGGTGAGGAGGCTCCCCTGAATGAATCAGTCTCCCTGGAAAACCAGGTGCTTCAGTTCTTTGATAGTAGAGATATAAAGGTCAAAGCAAATGCAATTTCAGCCTATTATGCTTTACCCAGGAAAGATAATAAAACAAAGAAATCAATTGTGATGCGCTTTGTGAACAGAAGGGTAAAGAATGACGTACTGAGGCAGGCCAGAAAGCTCCGGGGAACAGAAGTTTACCTAAATGAACATCTAACAAAAACTAATGCTGAAATAGCACGGCAAGCATGGATGCTGAAAAGACAAAATAAGATACAGGCAACATGGACAAGAAATTGTAGAGTTTGGATCAAACTAAATGGAACACCTGAGGAAGCAAAGAGTATAATAATCAGAGAGATTACTGACTTAAATAAATACGGATGAACATTGATTAAGAAAATTAAGAGACAATGATAATCCATATCCACACACACGGCAAGAATAGTTCTTTTGACATACCATGTCAATGTACTTTAAAAAAAATTAAGCAAAACAAACAAAAAACTTATGACTGACTTGAGTAGACATCAATTATCCCCAGTGGGAGGAAGTCATTTGACACAGAGGGAGGAAACTCAAACTCTGAAAATATGCCATTATGCTGAACATAAACTACAAGAGATGGAGAATGATATTGATCCTGATAACCACTTTTTCAATAATATTCATAACCATTGTGAATATTACACTGAAAAGCAATTCAAAAGTCAAGTGCAACTAGATGGTAAACTATCAATAATACACTTCAACAGCAGAAGTCTTAACAAAAACTTTCCACAGATTCAGGACTATTTAAAACAGCTAGACAGAAAATTTACAGCTATCGCAGTCTCTGAAACTTGGCTTAATGAAGAGCAGGCTCCCCTGATGGCAATCGAGGGATATCAGATGTTTCATATTAACGGATCTCAAAAAAAGGGTGGTGGTGTTGCACTGTATATTGATGACCTGTATAGGTGTAAGCTTGTAAATGGAATGTTCTTTGCACTACTAGGGATTTTGGAATGTGTTACTGTTGAGACTGACCAAGATAAAACAAAAAATCTAATTATAAGTTGTATATATAGAACGCCGGGAACTTGCATTGAGACATTCAGAGATAAATTAGTCGAGCTGTACAATAATATTACTAGTAAGAAAATGGTAGTAATTTGTGGAGATTTCAATATTGATCTACTAAATCCATATCAACACTAGAAAAGCACTCGGAGAGCGCAGACCTCCGCCAAGCGCCACAGTTCCCCCCATACAGTGTTTGTGTGTACGTTTTCAGATTCCTTGACCATGAAAACATATGACTAGCAATTTGGTTGACAATGATATGATTAGTGGTTCAGTAGTTATTCACGAAAATGACATTTTCCGTAATGGCGGCCACAGTTCCCCCCATACAGTGTTTGTGTGTACGTTTTCAGATTCCTTGACCACGAAAACATATGACTAGCAATTGGATTGACAATGATAGGATTAGTGTTTCAGTAGTTATTCAGGAAAATGGCATTTTCCGTAATGGCGGCCACAGTTCCCCCCATACAGTGTTTGTGTGTACGTTTTCAGATTCCTTGACCATGAAAACATATGACGAGTAATTGGATTGACAATGATAGGATTAGTGTTTCAGTAGTTATTCAGGAAAATGGCATTTTCCGTAATGGCGGTTTTCTTCTGGACGGTGATCCGGATCACCACCAAAATTTAATCAGTTCTTCCTTGTACCATTTCCAACAACGGCTGAAAGTTTCATCAAAATCCGTCTAAAACTTTTTGAGTTATCTTGCTAACCAACAGACAAACAAACAGACAGACAAACCCCGGCAAAAACATTACCTCCTTAGCGGAGGTAATAAAAATGTAATTACAGAGTTCATGAACTCTATGTACAGCATGAGTCTATATCCCACAATAACACATCCCAGTAGAATCACAGTTCACACTGCTACACTTATTGACAACCTGTTTGTTAATATTGTTGATAAGAAAATAGAAAGTGGATTATTGATAAATGATATAAGTGACCACTTGCCAACCTTTGCACTTATCCATGGCCACACGGAGGCCAATACAGAAAAAATTATAAAATCGTTCAGATACAAATCACAAAATGCAATCAGTTCTTTTAAAGAAGACTTGCTGAAGCAGGACTGGACAAAAGTCTATGTATCAGATGTAAATGAAGCCTATGACACATTTATAAACATTGTAACCACTCTTTATGAAAAAAATTGTCCATTAGTAAAGAAAAAGCTTAAACATAAATTTGCCGATAAGCCATGGTTAACCAAAGGATTACAAAAGGCGTGTAAAAAGAAAAACTTATTATATAAAGCTTTCCTAAAGAAAAGGACAAAAGAAGCAGAGCAGCGGTATAAAACATGCAAAAATAAGTTAACATATATAATAAGATGTAGTAAGAGAGACTATTACAGTAAAGAACTGGAGAAAAACAGAGACAATATTAAAAATACATGGACAATACTTAACAGTATTCTTGGAAATAAAAGCAGAAATACAAGCTACCCAACCGATTTTTCGAAAAATAATTAAACGACTCAGAGTGTGAATGCAGCTTCACCTGCAGATGAATTTAATAACTTTTTTGTTAACATTGGTCCTAATTTGGCTCGAGAAATACCATTACGGCGCCAACAGGTGATACAATAAGCAAAAACACTGCTATAAAAGACTCCATTTTCATAAAGAACACAGACGAGAGAGAGGTCATTGAAATTGTTAAATCGTTTAAAAGTAAAACATCTACAGACTGTAATGGTATTGACATGCTCTTAGTCAAAACTATTATTGAATGCTTAGTGAAACCACTGACGTATATCTGTAACCTGTCTCTCCAAACAGGTATATTTCCCAATGCAATGAAAATAGCTAAAGTAATTCCGATATACAAGATGGGTGACAGAGGGGAATTCTCAAACTATAGACCAATTTCACTATTGCCGCAATTTTCCAAGATACTTGAAAAAATATTCTATGAGAGAATTGACAACTTCATACTGAAGAATAATTTATTGTGTGAGCAGCAATATGGGTTCAGACACAAGAGGACAACTGCATTTGCTCTAATGGAATTTATAGAAAAAATATCAACTGCCATTGAAAATAAAGAGTATTCAGTTGGGGTATTCCTGGATCTTAAAAAAGCATTTGATACAGTGGACCATAATTTATTATTAAAGAAACTACAAAATTGTGGTATTAGAGGGGTAGCACTGTCCTGGTTATGTAGTTACTTAAAGAATAGATATCAGTATGTATGTGTGGGTAACAAAAACTCACAGTTACTGAAGGTTACTTGTGGAGTCCCACAGGGTTCAGTTTTGGGGCCATTGTTATTCAATATGTATATAAATGATATATGTAAAGTTTCAGAAAAAATGGACTTAATATTGTTTGCCGATGACACTAATTTATTATGCAGTGGAAGCAATTTGGAACAACTTTTGGATACACTCGGAAAGGAATTAGGAAAGCTTAAACTGTGGTTTGATTCAAACAAATTAACGCTCAGTTTAAGTAAGACAAAATTTATAGTCTTTAACAATCATCACAACAACTTAGTATCTAAGCTCAGTGTAAATGGTGTAGAGATTGAAAGGGTATCCGAAACTAAATTTCTTGGACTAATAATTGATAATTAACTGTGTTGGAAGTCACATATTAATTATATTAAAGGTAAAATATCCAAATCAATTGCAATACTACACAGAGTGAAAAATTTGCTGAATCAACCCACACTATATACCTTGCATCATTCATTAATACTCCCATACATGACATATTGTACTGAAGTATGGGGAAATACATATAAAACAAACATATATCCAGTCTTTATGCTTCAGAAGAGAGCTATTAGAATAATAAACAAAGCTGCTTACAGGGAACCAACAAACCCACTTTTTCTTAAATTAAAAGCTCTCAAGTTGAAAGATCTGGTTGACTTTAAAACTGCAGTAATAATGTTTAAAGTGAAGAATCTATCACTGCCCGCAAATATCCAAAAGTTGTTCCAAATAAAGGAGAACCAATATCATTTCAGAGGAACATATATATTTCAAAAACCTTCAGTGAGAACTACCACCAAGCAACACTGTGTTTCAGTGCAAGGAGTCAGATTATGGAACGATTTTGGACCTGAATTAAAATCATGTACAACGCTTCGACAATTTAAACAAAAACTAAAGGAAGAAATACTCCAAACATACAAGATGACATGTAAAATCACATAAGGATTGTCATATCCAGCCTGCGTTGTGTTGTAGCTTAGTTTTTTTGTCACATTTTGTCTTAGCTTTGTTCTGAATTGTAATCGCTCTTGTTTTGTTTTCTTTTGAATTCTTGGATGGAATATGGGTGGGCAATATAAGCTGCAGCTTCAGCCATCACCCATTTCGGATAACTTATGTTGAACTGTATAATCAGAGGAGTTATTGTCTAATTTGACCTTGTTGGATTTTCTTTCCCCCTTTGTTATATTATTCAGTTTCTTTTAACCTGTACTTTTAATCTATCCGAAATAAAAAAAAATAAAGATTCAAAAGATTCAAGATGGATGGATGGATGGATGGATGGATGGATGGATGGTTGACCCCAGGTATTTAAATTCATCTGCCTTCACTACCTCTACTCCTTCCATCTTCACCATTACACCTGCCTCCCTCTCATTCACACTCACGTATTCTGTCTTGCTTCTACTGACTTTCATTCCTCTTCTCTCCAGAGCATACCTCCACCTCTACATGTTCTCTTCCACCTGCTCCCTACTCTCACTACAGATCACAATATCGTCTGCAAACATCATGGTCCACAGAGACTCCTGCCTGACCTTGTCTGTTAGCCTGTTCATCACCATGGAAAACAAGAAGGGGCTCAGAGCTGATCTCTGATGTAACCCCACCCCCACCTTGAACCCATCTGTCTCTCCTACAGCACATCTCACCACCGTCTCGCTGTCCTCATACATGTCCTGCACCACCCTCACATACTTCTGCCACTCCTGATTTTCTCATACAGTACCACACTTCCGCTCTTGGCACCCTATCATATGCCTTCTCTGGATCTACAAAGACGCAGTGCAACTCCTCTGACCTCCTATACTTCTCCATCAACATTCTTAGAGCAAACATTGCATCTGTAGTAGTTTTTCTTGGCATGAAGCCGTACTGCTGCTCACTGATTGTCATCTCTCCTCTTAACCTGGCGTCAACAACTCTTTCCTATATCATCATAGTGTGGCTGATCAACTTTATGCCTCTGTAGTTACTACAGCTCTGAGCATCACCCTTGTTCTTGAAAATTGGTACCAAAACACTTCTTCTCCACTCCTCAGGCATCCTCTTACTCTCCGAGATTGTGTTAAACATTCTGGGTAAAAAAATCCACTGCCATCTCTCCTAAACATCTCCATACCTCCTCATATATGTCATCTGGACCAACCGCCTTTCCATTCTTCATCCTCTTCAAAGCTGCCCTCACTTCTGCTTGGCTAATCCTTGGGACTTTCTTGTTCACCATTTTTCCTTCATCCATCCTCCTCTCTGTCCCATTTCCTTCATTCATCAGCTCATCAACGTACTCCTTCCACCTTCTCAACTCACTCTCATAATATACCACCTGCAATCAGAGAACGTACCACAAGAAACACTTTTAAGACTCATTGTAAAAATTGGCTGTTAAACAACTAAAACTGTACCGATAACTAGTGGTTGCTCTGCGGTATGCGCATATATATATGTGTGCCCATGCGTCACACACATATGCGTCGCCTCTTGTTTGTTGCTGTTGTTTGTTGTTGCTTAGAGATGCTTGAGTGCATCTGTGTGTGTACGCATACACAGCACTTTACTCGTGTGACATTTGAATGCTGTTTTGTAGCGCCTTAGCTTTTGCTGTCATGATTCAGTTAAAGTGAGGCTCAAACATGGAGCTGCCAGAACGAACACAGACTCAGGAGTAAAAGTTCACCGGTTTATTGTAAAAATAAAACACAACACTAAATAAAGGAGCACAACTAATGAAAAATGCAACACAAAAACGCACACTTAAATAGACACAAAGCTGGTGCCCCCAGGAGTACACATAGTCTACAGGAAAGAGCAGACAGAGATTATCAGGGACAGGATCTCCCGAAGGGGAGAATAATAATGAGAGAGCACTCTTACTCGGTGAGCAGAGGAACCCGGCAGGGAACTCCTTCGTGGACCAGAGGGACGGGGGGAAGACGGTGACCTGGGTGGACGTCCAGTGTCTTCTTGGTCAGGCGAGCATGATCAGCTCCGGAGGACACACCGACGGATGGCAGCAACCTGGGAGACAGAAGGACAGAGGAGTGAACACACAGGTCAACCAAAAGATAATAAGATGCAAGGCTTAGACATTTTTCAGTGGTAGCAAACCCCAACGATCCAGCGATGGGCTCTCCACACGCTGGCTCTTAAATACGCCGGGTCATCAGGACACAGCAAGTGTGTAATCACGCAGGTGTGGCTGATCCTCCGGAGCCAAGAAGACAGGAACAGGAGGGGAGGGGAGCACGCTTGCCTGATCATCACACTTGCACTTCAGCATCTACTTTGTGCAGTTTCAATGCAGATGTTCTTCTCATGTATGACTGTGTTTTTGTGACCCGCCGCGGGATTACAGATACAAATTAACAGTATTGCTAAATCTGGCATACTTACATTTGTACTAACTAGTGCAGTGCCCGGTCACATGACCATATAAGGATTTGCTTAGTTCCTGCTGAATTGAACAACTCTGGAGGTCGGTGGGATAAAATGTTAAAAATTTGGGTCCGATCTGAACTCCAGATGTCTGTGTTCTTAACTCCTTAGAAGGAGTTCTTATAATCTTCTTCTTTTAGATTTGATTGGTGGTTGGCAGCCAGCTTACAGGTGCATTACCGCCACCTACTCTATCTTCAGACATCACTCTACTCTATTCAGACATCACTGTATCAACCATCGGAGTTCTTATAATTCCTTATATAATTCCTTATATTGATCTCTCGCTACTGTCATAGAGCGATCAAAGGACTCTCTATGACACCCCAGACACACAGATGGGATCATAGATCAAAGAACTAAGTTTAAAGGTGTTGTTCAGTTCAGTTCATCATATAGGCCACGGCCAAGATATATAGAGTGAAGTACGTGGCGGTAATGCACCTGTAAGCTGGTTGCCAATCGCCAATCAAATCTAAAAGAAGAAGTTCATCATGCGTCTATGATGTCATAGCTATGAACACCCATAGCTCCCCTATGGATGTTCATTAAAGATACATTCATTAAAGACAAATACTCCTGTCTCTTCATCTCCCTGACTATCCCACTTTTTCTTTGGTAACCTCTTCCTACACCACATACCTTTTACTCGTTTCCCTCCATACTTTTGCTATGCTTCCCAGTCATGTGGTAATTCTTTCCTACCACCCAGAGCCTCTATCAACATCTTTCCTGAACTCTTTGCGACCTTCTTCCTTCTGTAACTTCCCCCACTTAATCTCTGGTTCTGCCTTCACTCTCTTTCTCTTCTTGCTTTCCAAAGTCACCCTACAGACTATCGTCCAATGCTGCCTAGCTACATTCTCCCCTGCCGCCACCTTGCAGTCTCCTAGCTCTAATTTTGTAGTTGTATCTACAGTATGGCAAATATTGGACGATTTTGAATTTGGATGACCTTGAACTCAAAAGTCAAAGGTCTATTTTCCACAAAACATGTAAAATGATAACTCAAAAAGAAAATGATGTATACATTTCACTAGGGCTGAGAATGATCATCGAGAATTGATTCAATTTTGATTCTTGAGGTTCTGAATTGATTCAATTTTGAGTCGATCAGATTCTGATTCAATCAGGGAAATTAACATTTTAACAGCTATTTTACTTGTAAGTAAAACAAAAAATCTTAGACCTAATTAGGGCTGAAATGATTAGTCGTCGTTGATAACGTCAACAATAAAAATTTGTCAAGAAAGATTTTTATTGTCGACAAATCGTTTAATTGTAGTTTATATGCATGCCGCAGAAATGTTCAGTTGTAACTGCAATGCACGACTGGACATGCTGCGGGCAGTAGCGCCTCTGTTGTCTGGCATGCGTGAACAATTTCCATTGAAGAAGGAGCACAGCATGGCGAAGTGGAAGGATAAACATGTAGAAGCGGAGCGGAGCTAAAAAAAAAAAAAAAAAGGGCAGACCCAAACTTTCTGTAGTATGGGAGCATTTCACAGAAAACAAAACAAAAAAAACAAAACAAGTAAAATGCAGACTTTGCAAGGCAGACCTTTCCAATCACGGCAGCACTACAGTGACGCATGAGCATCTGAAACTACGGCACCTAGGAGCCGCGACATTAACGGCTGCTTGATAAATTTTAGCGAGTAAAGAAAGTAAGCGCCACTTATTTTCAATGGCCACCTGTTTCAAGCTTTAGAAAAATGACCGTATTGTTAGCATGTGCTGTTTATGTTAGCTTACCTGTTTGACAATAAGCTCTCTGGTTGCTGAGGGCTGAGCTGTTTAAGTCATGGCTAATGTGTTGAATGCAGTAAATGACTGAATTACAGAAATCACTAAATTCTTTTTCGTCTTCGTTAATATTAGCCCTCATTCTGAATATTAGTGCATCTGGGTTAATTAGAATATCCTAATTTGTAATTTAATAAATAAAAACCTACAACCATAATCATCAAAATTAAATCAAACTGCTTGAAATATCACTCTTATATGCAGTGAATACTGAAGATGAAGGTTCATCTTTCTGAATTATATAAAAAAAAACACACTTACAGAAAACTTCCACCTAATGTTAGTTTGTGGGATGGAACAGATCAGTAATTCAGTTGTAAGATATTTAATCAATTGTTTAATTGACATTAGGCATTATGCTGTCTGTGATAAACTGATATATAACCTTAAACTTGTGATAATTAATACAGCTTTTTTGTTTTTTGTATTTAGCTCTGGAAACTGCTTATAAAATGTTATACTAAAGCAGGGACTGACAACAAGGTGCTTTTCACAGATAAAATATGCACCAGAGCCCCAACAGGAAGCAGAGATGGTGGACATGAGAAAAATAATCGCGATTAATCAACTAATCGAAAAAAAAAATAGTCGTTAGATTAGTCGACTACCAAAATAATCGTTAGTTGCAGCCCTAGACCTAATGGTGCAAATTGTACCAGGAATACTCTAACTTTGTTAATACATAAATTATCACATAAAGAACTGACCCAAAATCAGTTACAATAATGCACTTTTTATTATTTAAATTATAATTTCACAGTGTGCTAACAAGTGCTTTCTTTAATGCAAAGGGTGTGTAATGTCAAGTTAACAACACAGAGTAAGTAAAAAAATTCAATGCATGAAGCATGTCTACATAATCTCACTATATTTCAGTCCCTCCAGGATTTCATCAGCTGTTTTTGTGATTGTTGTGGCCCAAAAAAGTCCTGAATTTGTGGGAGCTTTTCCAAAAAGTTGTGACATTTTTAGAGGGTTTTTGCACTGAAAGTTGTGTGAGGAAGTACAGATTTTAAAGTAGCTGCTTTTTCCATAGTTTACAGTGATGCTATTCTATGTAACACCACAAGAAAAGCACAGGATTGGCAAGCAGTTCCTGTTAAACAGTGATTTATTTAGAATTAAATGCTCAGTAAAATTGTCAAAAAATGACTAACATTGTGTTCTTGCTGGGAATTTAAATAAAAATGATAAAAGAATTAGCCATTGCAGCCATTATAAATTGCATTATGTTAGAGTATGAAGAAAATCATGGCAGCACCTTCTTGAATCTTGAATTTGAAAACTCAGACCCCTGAAAAACTTGAGGTCTTCTCCTGTGCTGAAATCCACAACGAAGCAGTGATGGCTTCTCCACTGACAACCTCTTCCCTTCAGAACGTCTCAGTGCAGGATGGACTTTGGAGTGGAAACCCAGTCTTCACAGATTTGAAGGGGAGATGAAAAGGAGAAAATATCTTTCAAAGTAAAATTAATAAGCATATTTTTAGATCCCCACACCACAGTAGGGTGTAATAATTTAGTTTCTTTTATTTTTTGTTTATATTTTAACTACAAATTAACTTTCAATTTTTGAAAATGGTTTCAATTAATTTCCTGGAAGATTTGGTCATTTCAGTTTAGTTGAGTAAAAATGGCTCGTTGTACTGCAGCTTTTATTAATTCTGTCATTTTCATTTTTTTATTATTATTATTATTATTATTATCTTCAGATCTCTCACTTAAGTGCTAAAAGTCCAAAATTAAATGTGTCATTCAGTACAAACATTACATAAAGGCAGCTGCCTCCGTCATGAAGTCCTGACTAAAAATATACCTTTATTCTGCATTTATTTACAGTGCTTAACCAACAGGTAACTATGGTGTCCATAGTTTGTAAAAGAAAACACCATCATGCTGGATGAATTATTAATTTACGACATAAATGTTAAAAAAACAGCAACATTTTACTTACCCCAGCAGCTGCAACAGTCTCCCTCTCTGGTCTGTTGTCTGTTCTCTGTGTGTTTTCCGTTTGACAATTGTTTATCAATCGTCGACTTTTATGTTCCAACATGACTGTGCATATAGTACAAAACTGTTTATCCCCCGCTTTATGAAAAATATTCGGGAATTGTTGAGCACAGTCTTTAGCTGTGAGTTTTGTTGATAAATTAACGTTGGCAAGTCCGCTCTGTGGCTGCCAAGTAAACACGGAAGTAATGTGAGCATGCAGCACAGGGAACTCTCGCGCGATTGTTCATCACACGAAACTTCAGCCGGCTGCTTGCATTTTGTGTTTCACAGACAGTAAAAGCATTAAAAGATTGATCCATGGATTTTGTGGATCGATTCGAATCGTTGGAGCGATCTTTTGAACCCACCCCATACGTTTCATATTGATAACATACAGTTAGGCCCAGAAATATTTGGACAGTGACACAGTCTTCATGATTTGGGCTCTGCATACCACCACATTGGATTTGAAATGAAACAACTACAACGGAATTGAAGTGCAGACTTTAAGGTTTAATTCAAGGGGTTGAACAAAAATATATGATTAAACATGTAGGAATTGTAGCTATTTTTATACAAACGCTCCTCATTTCAGGGGCTCAAAAGTAATTGGACAAATAAACATAACCCTAAGTAAAATGTTACTTTTTAATATTTTGTTGAGAATCTTTTGCAGGCAATGACTGCCTGAAGTCTGGAACCCATGGACATCACCAAACGCTGGGTTTCCTCCTTTGTGATGCTTTGCCAGGCCTTTACTGCAGCTGTCTTCAGTTGTTGCTTGTTTGTGGGTCTTTCTGCTTTAAGTTTTGTCTTGAGCAAGTGAAATGCATGCTTGATTGGGTTGAGATCTGGTGATTGACTCGGCCATTGCAGAATATTCCACTTCTTTGCTTTAAAAAAACTCCTGGGTTTCTTTTGCAGTATGTTTTGGATCATTGTCCATCTGTACTGTGAAGCGCCGTCCAATCAACTTTGCTGCATTTGGCTGAATTTGAGCAGAAAGTATATCCCTATACACCTCAGAATTCATCCGGCTGATTCTGTCTTCTGTCACATCATCAATAAACACAAGTGACCCAGTGCCATTGGAAGCTGTGCGTGCCCATGCCATCACACTGCCTCCACCATGTTTTACAGAAGATGTGGTGTGCTTTGGATCATGAGCTGTTCCAATTCTTCTCCAAACTTTCTTCTTCCCATCATTCTGGTACAGGTTGATCTTAGTCTCATCTGTCCAAAGAATGCTGTTCCAGAACTGGGCTGGCTTCTTCAGGTGTTTTTTGGCAAAGTCAATTCTGGCCTTTCTATTTTTGAGGCTGATTAATGGTTTGCACCTTGTGGTGAATCCTTTGTATTTACTCTCATGAAGTCTTCTCTTTATAGTAGACTTAGATACTGATACACCTACTTCCTGGAGAGTGTTCTTCACTTGAGTGGATGTTGTGAAGGGGTTGTTCTTCACCATGGAAAGGATTCTGTGATCATCCACCACTGTTGTCTTCCGTGGACATCCAGGCCTTTTTGAGTTCCCAAGCTCACCAGTGCACTCTTTTTTTCTCAGAATGTACCAAACTGTTGATTTGGCCACTCCTAACATTTCTGCTATCTCTCTGATGGATTTCTTCTTTTTTTTCAGCCTCAGGATGGTCTGTTTCACCTCCATGGAGAGCTCCTTTGACCGCATGTTGTGTGTTCACAGCAACAGCTTCCAAATGCAAACGCCACACCTGGAATCAACTCCAGACCTT
The DNA here is from genome assembly GCA_020510985.1 of Pholidichthys leucotaenia. NCBI lineage: Eukaryota > Metazoa > Chordata > Actinopteri > Cichliformes > Pholidichthyidae > Pholidichthys > Pholidichthys leucotaenia. Next base: position 125,115,250 of record CM035837.1, on the reverse strand, counting down.
TTAACTGTTTAATTGATGATGGGTTAACGAGGGAAGAGCCCATGCAGACTTGTTTTTTTTTGGGTTTTTTTGCAGCCTTCTGAGTCAATTGTCCAATTACTTTTGGTCCCTTGAAAAAGAGGCGGCTATGTATTAAAGAGCTGTAATTCCTAAACCCTTGCTCCAATTTGGATGTGAATACTCTCAAATTACAGCTGAGAGTCTGCACTTTAAGCCCATATTGATTATATAATTGTATCTTGAATATATTTTCGTAAACAGCTAAAATAACAAAACTTGTGTCACTGTCCAAATATTTTTGGGCCTAACTGTAGTTCTGTCTTTGAAAAATCTGAGATGAGTTTGAATTTTCACGACTTTGACATCAGGTTAAGGTCAGAGGTCTACTCCCCCCAAAATTGTAAATGTCATAACTTGTCAATGACATGGCATAGTCTTTTCATATTGATCCCATAGTTGAACCTATGAAAAATCTGGGACGATTTCCAATTCGGGTGATTTCACACAAAAATTCAGCCAGCCAGTGCTCTTAATGCCAGCAGGCTGAGTGGTACCACAGCTGCCAGTATTTTTATTAACATGTGATTGTAAAGGTATTCACCTTTAATTTTATGACAATAGAATAAACTTTTCCACCCTGTTTTCCATGGTATAGCTTATCTACAATCTACTGGTGTTTATCAGGACGAGGGTAAGTAGAATCCTGTTATTTCATTGGTGCATCGTGAATGAGACTTTCACTGATTGGTCATCGCCAGGTGAAAACAAAGAAAAGTTGAAATCTTTTCAACTTCTGCAGATCACATCACAAGTTTGTGCATGTGTTGACATGCACAAGCATAAAATTTCACCACCATAAGAATTGCTGAGTGCTTCATAAGAGGAGCACTCACCATCGTCACCTCTTTGTGCTGGCTCCATTGAAAATGAATAGAGGAGAGGCACCATCGCGTACCATGGAACTGAGACCTTGCTGTCAACTGTGGTGGATTTAGAGGCAAAATGCACCATAGTGAAGTTGTCAGGAGAAAAAAAAATGTTGGCGTTATAAGAGATTAATTCAGATCATGGCAGAATCACATCTGTATGAGGCCAGTTTGTATCAACAATCAGACAACTTGAGACTTTTCTGATCTGCATGCATATTCATATAATTGCTAGAGTCTAGACTCAGCACCAGTCCACTGGTCCACCAAGAGAACTCCCACTCATCCAGATGGCCAGTCTGCCTCTGATTGCCAACATCCATGTTAACTTTACCACGAATAACTAGATGGCTAAAGAGTCATGAAAAAGTAAGGCAAAAGAACATTAAATTATCTGTGGTTATTAATTGTAAATTAGCCTCCTCATCTGGTTAAGAGAGAGAGAGAGTTTGGTTAAAAAAAAAGTGCATTAAAGCATTGGAAGAGCAACATTTAGCTGTTTTTACTCTTATTGTCAGTTCTCACTGATAGGACTGTTTTCAGTGTTCACCCCCTCAAACAACAAGAAATAATTTTTTAGTGTTAACAGTAGCTCCGTGTGTGTGTGTTGGGTCACTGTAACTGAGATGAAAAAGAGGCAATACAGTAGATCAGTTATTAAAAATCTGCAGAAAAAATCTATCTTTATGATGAAAAGTGGGTTCAGGTTGGTGTTTGTTTGTTGTTGCAACAAACCAATAAAACTGAATGTGCTTGTCCTTTATTTTTTTCTCCCCCCTCGTGCTACAATTTAATGTTGCTCCAGCCTAAGAGTATCCACACCATGGTGCTAGTTTAAACCCACAAGTCATATTCTTTGCTATTACCTCAACACTGTATTCTGTCTTAGATTTGTCTTCAACTTCTTCCTTTTATTGTTTTCTTTCTAAATCTATTCTCCCTGTATTCATCACCTCCCAGGCTCCCTCTTTTGACTCAGGGTCTTTTTTTCTGCACCCAAAAAACACAGTCATTAGGGAAGGATCAGGCTGTGAGAAACACAGAGTGAGTATTCAAATAGGAGCTCTGTCAGCTAAAAGGGTTGTTAATTGTAACTATTAGCCCGCTGCGTTGCCATGCTGACAGTGCTCTAATAGTGGGTGGCCTGTAGCTTAAACATCACTCTTGTCCTGTGGACAACAGTAGGACAATGGCTACTTTAACCCCAGACCCAACAACTTCTGTCTTGTTAGTGACATTAAACCATCCCTCCTTGTTTGTTTGTTTGTTTTTTTTGCTTTTTACTGGTCTTTGGCGATGGAGGTGTGACACACATAAAAAAGTTATCCTTGGTACCACTTAAAACATGCCATTACTCATAGCATTAGTTCCTGTTTTCTGTTTTGCTGTTTTTCTTGCACTCAGAGTGTTCACATGGAATTGAAGGTTGCTTGTCTTCTTTATCACTGCTCTGTTGCTGTGTAGAGAATCAAGGCAAATAACCATGAAACTGGTGTTGCAGTAATGTTGGTTCCACAGTCTCCAGCTTGATTATTGTGGTCCTCCGTTACCGGTGTGATGCTGTCATGCAGTGATGTTGATGCCTACATCGTCACGCAATTTTGTGCATTTGTCTGGGTGTGCTGTCCACATCGATGATTGTTGGTGAAACTGATAAAGACCTTATTTTAGCTGTTTACCAAAACATATTCAAGATACAGCAGCCGATAGGAAGAGACTGAACAAACTGATTAAGAAAGCTAGCTCTGTCCTGGGGCAGCGCCTTGATCCGATGGAGGAGATAGGAGAGAGAAGGACGGTGGCTAAACTGTCATCTCTGCTGGAGTCCGAGTTCCACCCTATGCAGGACGTACTGAATGCACTGAGGAGCTCATTAGCAGCAGACTACATCATCCCAGGTGCACAACCGAGAGGTTTCGTAGGTCCTTCCTACCAACGGCTGTCAGACTGTACAACCTAAGCAGGGCTGCTCGCAGAGATAGCAAAAAGACGTAACAAACTAATAGTTTTTAAATGCAAAAGATGCAATAGACTTACACAATGGTCCCCTCCGGCATACAACTAGGAAAATACCGGTTGCTATGGAGGGTGAGAATATGTATGGGCACATAATCATACCATGTAGGATAACTAAGTAGAGGGTTATGCTGTTTCATCCCATCTAGCAACAATGCTCTGCACTGTGTGTGTTTATATATTTACATATTTATTCCATCTAGCTACAATGCTCAGCACTGGGTGTGTTCATATTTATATATCTATATATTTATTCCATCTAGCTACAATGCTCCGCACTGTGTTTTTATATATCTATATATTTATTCCATCTAGCTACAATGCTCCGCACTGTGTGTGTTTATATACTTACATATTTATTCCACCTAGCTGCAATGCTCCGTACTGTGGGTGTTTATATATTTACATATTTATTCCATCTAGCTACAATGCTCTGCACTGTGTTTATATATTCATATATTTATTCCATCCAGCTACAATGCTCTGCACTGTGTGTCTGTGTGTGTATATATATATTTTATAGTAATATGTACATATGTATATTAGCTGCTCTTGCTTGCTTGTTTTTTTTTTCTTGCCTTCTGATTGTTGCTCTGAGTGTTGCTATCCCTGTGCTGTTGCAATCCTGGAATTTCCCCGTTGTGGGACTAATAAATAAAAGGCTTATCTTATATAATTAATATGGGCTTAAAGTGCAGACTCTCAGCTTTAATTTGAGGGTGTTCACATCTAAATTGGCATTATGGTTTAGGAATTGCAACCATTTTCATATAAAGTCTCACCATTTCAGGGGCTCAGAAGTAATTGGACAGATTAACATTACCATAGATAAAAGATTTTTTTTTATATATATATATACTTTGTTGAGAATCCTTTGCTGGTAATCACCAAATGCTGGGTTTCCTCCTTTGTGATGCTTTGCCAGGCCTTGCAGCTGTCTTTGGTTGTTACTTGTTTGTGGGTCTTTCTATCTTAAGCTTTGTCTAAAACAAGTGAAGTGCATGCTTGATCAGGTTGAGATCTGGTGATTGACTCAACCATTGCAGAATATTCCACTTCTTTGCTTGATTAAAAACTCCTGGGTATCTTTCGCAGTATGTTTTGGGTCATTGCCCATCTGTACTGTGAAGTGCCATCCAATCAACTTTGCTGCATTTGGCTGAATCTGAGCAGACAATATACGCCTGTACACTTAAGAATTCATCCTACTGCTTCCGTCTTCTGTCACATCATCAATAAACACTAGTGACCCGGTGCCTTTGGTAGCCATGCATACTCATGCATCACACTGCCTGCACCATGTTTTACAGAGGATGTGGTGAGCTTGGCCCATGAGCTGTTTTTTTTTTCTAATGTAAAGCGTCTTTGAGTGCCTTGGAAAGCACTATGCAAATAAAATGTATTATTATTATTATTATTATTATTATAAGACTTCTCCGCCCTGTGATGGACTGGCGATCTGTCCAGGGTGTACCCTGCCTCTCGCCCAAAGATGCTGGGATAGGCTCCAGCCCCCCCCGCGACCCGAAAGGATTAAGCGGTAGAAGATGGATGGATGGATGGATGGATGGATGGACTTCTCCATACTTTCTTCTTCCCATCATTCTGGTGCAGGTTGATCTTGATTTAATCTGTCCAGACAATGCTGTTCCAGAACTGGGCTGGCTTCTTTAGATGTTTTTTGGCAAAGTCTAACCTAGTCTTTGTCACGTACATACGCACAGGTGAAAGAGTTTAGCCCAATCGCAGGTGAAGTAAACGTGTTTATTAACAGAAAGACATACATACAAAGAGTCCATGAAAACAGTCCAACTGAGTTACAGCTACAACTCTTCAGACAAGCCCCACGCGCTCCAGACAGGACCGAAGCGGAGAGGAATGACAATGAATCAAAAGTCAACTTACATGCAGGGTCGGTTTTTCTTCACCATGAAAATGATCTTGTGATCATTCACCACTATTGTCTTCTGTGGACATCCAGGCCTTTTTGGGTTCCCAGTATCACCAGTACACTTTTTTTTACCCTCAGAATGTACCTGTAACTGTTGATTTGGCCACTCCTAACATTTCTGCCATCTCTCTGATGGATTTCATCTTTTTTCCAGCCTAAGCATGATTTGCTTCACTTCTACTGAGAGCTCCTCTGACCACGTGTTGTGGGTTCACAGCAGCAGCTTCCAAAATGCCAATGCCACATGTGGAATTACAGTGGGGCAAAAAAAATATTTAGTCAGCCACCAATTGTGCAAGTTCTCCCACTTAAAAGATGAGAGAGGTCTCCAATTTTCATCATAGGTATACCTCAACTATGAGAGACAAAATGAGGGGAAAAAAAATCCAGAAAATCACATTGAATGATTTTTAATGAATTAATTGGTAAATTCCTCGGTAAAATAAGTATTTGGTCAATAACAAAAGTTCATCTCAATACTTTGTTATATACCCTTCGTTAGCAATGACAGAGGTCAAACGTTTTCTGTAAGTCTTCACAAGGTTTTCACACACTGTTGCTGGTATTTTGACCCATTCCTCCATGCAGATCTCCTCTAGAGCAGTGATGTTTTGGGGCTGTCGCTGGGCAACACAGACTTTCAACTCCCTCCAAAGATTTTCAATTCAATTCAATTCAATTCAATTCAACTTTATTTATATAGCGCCATTTCACAACAACAGTCATCTCATAGCACTATCAACTGTAGGGAGGACCCCCACAGTTGCAGAAAGACCCCAGCAATCAGGCGATCCCCTGTGAGCAAGCACTTGGCGACGGTGGAGAGGAAAAACTCCCTTTTAACAGGAAGAAACCTCCAGCAGAACCAGGCTCAGGGAGGGGCAGTCATCTGCTGCGACTGGCTGGGGGGTGAGGGGATAGAGAAGAAGAAAAGAACAGACATGTAGAGAGCAAACAGCACGATGGGGACTCAATCTATGGGAGAGAACAAACAAATGTTAATGACCAGCAAAAAAAAAAAAAAAAATTTCATAGAGAGTGAGGAAAGGAGTGAGGCCCAGTGCATTACTGGAGGTCCCCCGGCTGACTAAACCTATTAGCAGCATAACTAAGGGAGGGTTCAGAAAACACATGATCCCTCCCTAATTGTAGGCTATATCAAAAAGGTAGGTTTTAGCCCTATTCTTAAAAACAGAGATCGAGTCTGACTCCCGAATCCAGATTGGCAGCTGATTCCACAGGAGAGGAGCTTGATAACTGAAGGCTCTGCCTCCCATTGTACTTTTGGAGATTCTAGGTATTACAAGTAAACCTGCATTTTGGGAGCGTAGTGCTCTGTTAGGATGATACGGTAGTATCAGATCTTTTAAATAAAAAGGAGCCTGATTGTTTAGAGCTTTGTAAGTAAGAAGAAGGATTTTAAACTTAATTCTAAACTCTATGGGAAGCCAATGAAGGGAGGCCAGAACCGGAGAGATATGATCTCTCTTTCTAGTACCTGTTAAAACTCTTGCTGCAGCATTTTGGATCAGCTGAAGACTTTTTAAAGATGTTTTAGGACAGCCTGATAATAAAGAATTACAATAATCTAATCTCGAGCTAACAAAAGCGTGGATCAGCTTCTCAGCATCACTCTGAGACAAGATGCTCCTAATCTTGGCAATATTACGCAAATGATAGAAGGCAGTCTTAGAAACAAATTTAATATGTGAATTGAAGGACAAATCCTGATCAAAAATAACTCCAAGGTTCCTCACAGAGCTATTAAGAGAAAGAGTAACTGCATCCAAACTGAAAGTTTGATTTGGAAAGGAATTTCTAAGGTTTTTTGGACCAACAAGAATGACTTCAGTCTTATCTGAATTTAATAGCAGGAAATTACAAGTCATCCAAACTTTGATTTCCTTAAGACAGGCTTCTAACTTGGCTAATTGATTAGTATCATCTGGCTTCATTGACAGGTATAATTGTGTGTCATCTGCATAACAGTGAAAATGTATACAGTGCTTTCTAATAATGTTGCCTAACGGAAGCATATATAAACTAAAAAGAGTAGGGCCAAGCACAGATCCCTGTGGAACTCCATGACTAAGCTTTGAGCTGAGAGAAAACTCATCATTTACATGAACAAACTGGAACCTATCAGATAAATAAGATCTAAACCACTGCAACGAAGTTCCATTAAGTCCAACATAGTGTTCTAATCTATCAAGTAGAATATTATGATCAATAGTATCAAAAGCTGCACTAAGATCTAAAAGGACAAGTACAGAAACTAGTCCATTATCAGATGCAATGAGGAGGTCGTTAGTGACCTTCGCTAAGGCTGTTTCAGTGCTATGATGGATTCTAAACCCAGATTGAAACTCCTCAAATAAACCATTTCCCTGCAGGTGGTCAAATAATTGCGTAGCAACAACTCTTTCTAAGATTTTTGAAATGAAAGGGAGATTAGAGATTGGTCTATAGTTAGCTAAAGCTCCTGGATCTAGCGTTGGCTTTTTGAGTAAGGGTTTAATTACAGCCGTTTTAAAAGCCTGCGGTACATGGCCTAAAGTTAATGAAGAATTGATTATATGAAGAATAAAGCTACCAATAAGTGGGAAGACTTCTTTAAATAACCTGGTAGGAATAGGGTCTAAAAGACAAGTTGAAGGTTTGGATGAGGAAACTATTTTGTCTAACTCACAAAGGTCGATTGGAGTAAACTCATCAAGACAGACATCAATAGAAGGAGTTGTAGTAGTTACAGTATTTAAGTTAACTGTGGGAAGAATCTGATTGATTTTATCTCTGATGGATGAAATTTTATTATTGAAAAAGTTCATAAAGTCCTGACTAGTAAGCTCTAAGGGGATGCTAGGATTGACAGAGTCCTGACTCTTTGTCAACCTGGCTACAGTACTGAAAAGAAACCTGGGATTATTCTTGTTCTCTTCTATTAATGCAGAGTAATAACTCGTTCTAGCTTTTCTAAGAGATTTTTTATAAATTAAAAGATGATTTCTCCAAGCTAAATAGATTTCATCTAAATTAGTAGAGCGCCATTTTCTTTCTAATTGACGAGTCTTCTGTTTTAAGCTACGAGTTTCTGTGTTGAACCAAGGAGTTAAAAATCTCTGATTAGACTTTTTCTTTTTTAAGGGGGCCACCAAGTCTAGAGCCTGATGCAGAGAAGCTGAAACACTATCCACCATGTTATCAATTACAGAAGGAGCAAGCTGTCTATAGCTTATTTCCGTTGTGTTGACACATGGCATAGAGGAAACAATCTGCATAAATTGGAAACAGCATCATCTGAGAGGCATCTACTGTGATAATATTTTTCTTTAGGAGCCAAATAGTCAGAAATAGTAAAATCAAAGGTTAACAGTACAATGGTCTGACAGTACAGGGTTATGAGGAGACACTACAAGATTTTCTATTTCTATGCCATATGTCAGAACAAGGTCCAATGTTATGGTGGAGGTAATGAGTAGAATTTCCTACTTTCTGAGAAAACCCAATCGAGTCTAATATTGAATTAAAAGCCACATTAAGGCAGTCACTATCTACATCCACATGTATATTAAAGTCCCCTACTATAATTATTCTATCAGATTTCGCACTAAATCAGCTAAGAAATCAGGAAAATTCGGATAAAAAATCTGAATAGGTTGTTGGGGGACGATTATACTATGGCAAATAAAATTGGGTTTAACCTGGAATTGCTAAAGTGCCCAACACTGAGGTACCAGGCCCTCAAAGGAATTATAACATGTTTTTTGCTTTACATTTAACTAGTAATTTGGAATGGTAAATTGATGCTACTCCTCCTCCACGACCAGAACTTCTGGGATTTTGACAGTTTAAATAACCAGAGGTAGTTTGATTCATTTAAACCAACATAATCCTCTTGCCCTAACCAAGTCTCTGTAAGGGAAATTAAATCAATCTGATGATCAATTAACAGATCATGGACTAACAGAGACTTGGGTGTTAGAGACCTAATATTTAATAAACCACATTTAATTTTTAAATTATGAGGAGGAACAGAGGCCAAATCATTCAATTTTAGAGGCTTTATGTTTAATTTGAGTTTTACCAATATTTTGCTTTATCACTTTGGGATGCTTATACATTTATATTTTATTTACTTTGGAGGGAGCAGACAACGATTCTCTGATGGGGAAGACAGGGGCTAAGCTGAGGGGTGGCGGATGAAGAGGAGCTGCAGAGAGGCGTGTAAGACTGCGACTCTGCCTTCCTGGTCCCAACTCTGAGTAGTCATGGTTTTGGAAATTTGGATAAAAAAGATGCCAGATTGTTAGATAAATGAGAAGCACCATCCAAAGTGGGATGAATGCTGTCTCGTCTCATAAGACCAGGTTTTCCCCAAAAAGAGCTCCAATTGTCAATGTAGCCCACGTCATTTTTAGGACACCACACAGACAGCCAGCGGTTCAAGGATGACGAGCGACTAAACATGTCATCACTGGTCAGATTGGGGAGGGGCCCAGAGAATACTACAGTGGCAGACATCGTTTTGGCAAACTCACACACCGATTCTACATTAAGTTTCGTGACTTCCGACTGCCGGAGACGGATGTCATTAATGCCGGCGTGAATAACAATTGTGGAATATTTACAGTTACTTTTAGCCAGCATTTTCAAATTTGACTCGATGTCGCCTGCTCTGGCCCCAGGAATGCATGTGACTATGGCCGCTGGAGTCTCTAGGTTCACGTTTCTGACTACAGAGTCGCCAATGATCAGAGTTTTTTCCTCAGCGGGTGTGTCGCTGAGCGGGGAAAAACCGATTAGAAACGTGAACAGGTTGGTGGTGAACCGGGGCTGTGCCGACTAGGCTTCCTTCTCACCGTCACCCACCCAGTCTCTCGCGCTGCAGAGGAGAGCCGGGGAACCGGTGACAGGGGGACCTAAGCTAGCTAGCTCCGCTGCAGCTAAGGGGCGTCCGTCGAGATTAACTGGCGCAGACGGTGTTTCAATGCAGCGGAGCCGGGATTCCAAATCAGACAACCTCGCCTCGAGCGCCTCAAAAAGACAACATTTATTACATTTACCGTTATCACTAAAAGAGGCAGAGGTGTAGCTAAACATCTGACAGAGAGAGCACACCAGAGGAGGAGAGGAAAGAGAGCTAGTAGCCATAGCTAGTGGCTCGAGAGCTGGAGAGCAAACCACACAGGCAGACAGCAAAACAGGAAGTGACGATACGTTACCACAAGGAAGTGACGATCTCGGTGTTGGATCTCAACACCGAGTGTGCAGTTGTCCTCCACACAAGAGGAGGACAAAGGCAAACACTCTGCGGTTATAATCACCCCACAAGTGCAAGTTTGGAGGAAACCGAGAAATAGTCCAATACAATCACACAGGACTGCCACCTCACACAGGACTGCCACCTGCCACCAGGACCTGCCACCCCATTTTCCATGGGGTTGAGATCTGGAGACTGGCTAGGCCACTCCAGGACCTTGAAATGCTTCTTACGAAGCCACTCCTTCGTTGCCCAGGCGGTGTGTTTGGGATCATTGTCATGCTGAAAGACCCAGCCACGTTTCATCTTCAGTGCCCTTGCTGGTGGAAGGAGGTTTTCACTCAAAATCTCACGATACATGGCCCCATTCATTCTTTCCTTTACACGGATCAGTCGTCCTGGTCCCTTTGCAGAAAAACAGCCCCAAAGCATGATGTTTCCACCCCCATGCTTCACAGTAGGTATGGTGTTCTTTCTCCTCCAAACACGATAAGTTGAGTTTTTACCAAAAAGTTCTATTTTGGTTTCATCTGACCATATGACATTCTCCCAATCCTCTTCTGGATCATCCAAATGCTCTCTAGCAAACTTCAGACAGGCCTGGACATGTACTGGCTTAAGCAGGGGGACACGTCTGGTACTGCAGGATTTGAGTCCCTGGCGGCGTAGTGTGTTACTGATTTAGCCTTTGTTACTTTAGTCCGAGCTCTCTGCAGGTCATTCACTAGGTCCCCCCGTGTGGTTCTGGGATTTTTGCTCACCGTTCTCGTGATCATTTTGACCCCACGGGGTGAGATCTTGCGTGGATCCCCAGATCGAGGGAGATTATCAGTGGTCTTGTATGTCTTCCATTTTCTAATAATTGCTCCCACAGTTGATTTCTTCACACGCAGCTGCTTACCTATTACAGATTCAGTCTTCCCAGCCTGGTGCAGGTCTATTTGACAGCTCTTTGGTCTTGGCCATAGTGGAGTTTGGAGTCTGACTGTTTGAGGTTGTGGACAGGTGTCTTTTATACTGATAACGAGTTCAAACAGGTGCCATTAATACAGGTAACAAGTGGAGGACAGAAGAGCCTCTTAAAGAAGAAGGTACAGGTCTGTGAGAGCCAGAAATCATGCTTGTTTGTAGGTGACCAAATACTTATTTTCCACCATAATTTGCAAATAAATTCTTTAAAAATCCTTCAATGTGATTTTCTGGATTTTTTTTCCCTCATTTTGTCTCTCATAGTTGAGGTATACCTATGATGAAAATTGGAGACCTCTCTCATCTTTTAAGTGGGAGAACTTGCACAATTGGTGGCTGACTAAATACTTTTTTGCCCCACTGTAACTCCAGACCTTTTACGTACTTGATTGATGATGGCTTAATGAGGGAATAGCCCATGCAGCCCATGAAATAGCTTTTGAGTTAATTGTCCAATTACTGTTGAGCCCCTGAATTGAGGAGTTTTTGTATATAAAACGGTTGCAATTCCTAAACCATAACTCCAATTTGGATGTGAATTCCCTCAAAGCTGAGAGTCTGCACTTTAAGCCCATATTGATTATACTGTATAACTGTATCCTGAATATGTTCTGGTAAACAGCTGAAATAATGTGAGTCAGTGTCCAAACATATATGGACCTTATTGTTGGTATAATGTTTTTGACTTATCAGTTTGATCGTTTGACTCTAGCTTCTATATTTCTAATCGGATTGACTTCAGATTTATACAGAAGCTTAAACTCATCAATACCTGGGACTAGGGCTGTTTGATATGACGATATACTGTATATTGGATGACGAGATAAAAATGTCTATTGTTTCATTTAAAACTCTATTATTTATTTCGGGATTTTGTAAAATACACATACCCCCAATTTCTTCAGCAAAGCTCCTCACACTCTTACTTGTCAGCGCCCCACCCCTTCCCCACATACGCACAGTGCAACAGGTGTAGATGGGTCGCTAGGCTTCAGTCCAGCGATTAGCACTGCAGCTAACTCCAAACTGATTTGGTCAAATAACCGCTACTTCTGTTTGCCAGGGATGTGGGACTGTTTTCCACCATGCTGCATCAGAGAGGATAGTCTTCTATCCATCCATCCATCCATCTTCTACCACTTTTCCGGAGGTCCGGGTCGCGGAGGCAGCAGTTCAAGCAGAGAAGCCCAGACTTCCCTCTCCCCAGCCACCTGCTCTAGCTCTTCAGAGGGGATACCAAGGCGTTCCCAGACCAGCTGGGAGACATAGTCTCTCCACCGAGTCCTGGGTGTGCCCCGGGGTCTCCTCCCAGTGGGACGTGCCTGAAACACCTCAAGTGGGAGGCATCCAGGAGGCATCCTAATCAGATGCCCATACCACCTCAACTGACTCCTTTCAATGTGGAGGAGCAGCGGTTCTACTCTGAGCCTCTCCCGGATGACTGAGCTCCTCACCCTATCTCTGAGGGTGAGTCCAGCAATCCTACGGAGAAAGCTCATTTCAGCCGCTTGTATCCGCGATCTCGTTCTTTCGGTCATTACCCAAAGCTCGTGACCATAGGTGAGAGTAGGAACGTAGATTGACTGGTAAATCGACAGCTTTGCCTTAGAACTAAGCTCCCTCTTCACCACAACAGACCGGTACAACGTCCGCATCACTGCAGATGCTGCTCCAATCCGTCTGTCGATCTCTCGCTCCATTTTCCCCTCACTCGTGAACAAGACCCCAAGATACTTAAACTCCTCCACTTGGGGCAGGAGCCTGTCCCCAACCCGGAGAGGACAATCCATCTTTTTCCGGCTGAGGACCATGGACTCTGACTTGGAGGTGCTGATTCTCATCCCAGCCGCTTCACACTCAGCGGCAAACCGTCCCAGCAAGAGCTGTAGGTCATTGCTGGATGAAGCCAACAGGACAACATCATCTGCAAACAACAGAGATGAGATCCTGTGGTCACCAAGCATGACACCCTCCATTCCCTGGCTGCGCCTAGAAATCCTGTCCATAAAAATTATGAACAGGATCGGTGACAAAGGGCAGCCCTGGCGGAGTCCAACTCTCACTGGGAATGACTCCGACCGAGTGTTGGCAATACAAACTAAACTCTCACAACGGTCGTACAGAGACCGAATAGCTCGTAACAACAAGCCCGATACCCCATACTCCCGAAGCACCCCCCACAAAAATCCACGATTTAACATTAACACCCTCTCAGTCTTATCATTGTCAAACAGCAAATGCTAAGTGACAATGCTAAGTTGTTTCTAATAGGAAACATTATTAGTGTATCAGACCCAACCAAAGGGCGTGCACAAGCCAGTGTACTCCTCGTGCCGGTCCCAAGCCCAGGTAAATGGGGAGGGTTGCGTCAGGAAGGATGTCCGACATAAAACCTTTGCCAACTCAAACATGTGGGTTATGACAAATGAAACAGCACGGTGGCGGAGTGGTTAGCACTGCGGCAGCACAGCAACTCACCCTTGGCCGGGGGATCCTGGGTTCGATCCCAGCCCCCGACCAACAGTGATCTGTGTGGAGTTTGCATGTTCTCCCTGTGTCTGCGTGGGTTTACTCCCGGGATTTCTCCGGTTTCCTCCCACATTGCCAAAAACATGCTAGTTAGGTTAATTGGCATCAATCTGGGGGATTCTAAAATTGTCCTTAGGTATGACTGTGAGAGTGAACGATTGTCTGTCTCTCTGTGTTAGCCCTGCGATGGACTGGCGATCTGTCCAGGGTGTACCCTGCCTCTCGCCCAAAGATGCAGCCCCCCCGCTACCCGAAAAGGATTAAGCGGAAGAAGATGAATGAAGATGAATACCAGATCGGTCAAGGCCCGGGTTAAGAACGACTGCCACCAGCGCTGTTAACTGACAGGGTGCCGGTGGAAACTGGCTACTGTTGGTTGAAGATCGAGGAGGAGGAGAGGGGGAAGGGTGTTAGGAGGGAAAGAGAGAAAAGGAAAGGTAGAAGTGTGGAGGTGAGGGTGGGGGCATTGAATGTAGGGACTGTGACTGGTAAAGGCAGAGAGTTGGCTGATATGATGGAGAAAAGAAAGGTAGATATACTGTGTGTTCAAGAAACCAGATGGAAGAGAAGCAAGGCTAGAGCATTGGAGGTGGATTTAAACTGTTCTACCATGGTGTAGATAGGAAGAGAAATGGAGTAAGAGTAATCTTGAATTAAGAGTATGTGAAGAGTGTTCAGGAGGTAAAGGGGGAGTCAGAGAGAATCATGAATTTGAAGCTAGAAGTCAAAGGTGTGATGTTGAATGTTGCCAGTGCATATGCCCCACAAGTTGGATGTCAGGTAGAAGAGAAAGAGGAATTCTGAAGTAAGTTGGATGAAGTGGTGCAGAGTGTTCCCGGGGGGAGAGAGTGGTGATTGGACCGGACTTTAATGGGCATGTAGGTGAAGGAAACGGAGGTGATGAGGTGGTTAAGATCTTAAGGAGAGAAATGTGGAAGGACAGATGGTTGTAGAATTTTGCTAAAAGGATGGAAATGGCTGTGGTGAACACATATTTTAAGAGAGGGAAGACCACTAGGGTGACTTACAAGAGTGGAGGAAGGTGCACACAGGTGGACTACATCCTATGCAGAAGGAGAAATCTGAAGAGATGGGAGACTGCAAGGTGGTGGCAGGGGAGAATGTAGCTAGACAGCATCGAATGGTAGTCCTGTAGGATGACTTTGGAAAGCAAGAAGAGGAAGCGGAGATGCAGCCAGCCAAGATTAAATGGGGGAAGTTACAGAAATTACCAGATGACTGGAAAAGTACAACGAAAAGTATTGAGGGAACGGGTAGAAAGGTATGTGGTGTATCCAATGGACAGAGGAAGGAAGACAAAGAGACTTGGTGGTGGAATGAGACGGTACAGGAAAGTATTCAAAAGAAGAGGTTATCAAAGAAAAAGTGGGATAGTCAGGGAGATGAAGAAAGTAGACAGGAATATTTGGAATCTAGGCACATGGCAAAGAAAAAGGTGGCAAAGGAAAAGGTATACTGTATAGTAAGTTTGTATGAGAGGCTAAATGCTAAGAAGGAGAAAGAATGTGTGTTGATTGGCTAGACAGGGATCGAGCTGGAAAAAATGTGCAGCGGGTTTGGTTGCTTAAGGACAGAAATGGTAACGTACTAACAAATGACAAGAGGTGTGTTGAGAAGGTGGAAGGAGTATTTTGAAGAGCTGATGAATAAAGAAAATCAGAGAGAGAGGAGGATGGATGAAGGAAAGATGTTGAACAAGGAATTCCTGAGGATTAGCAAGGCAGAAGTGAGGGTAGCTTTGAAGAGGATGAAGAATGGAAAAGTGGTTGGTCCAGATGACATACCAGCAGAGGTATGGAGATGTTTAGGAGAGATGGCAGTGGACTTTTTAACCAGATTGTTTAGCACAATCTTGGAGAGTGAGAGGATGCCCGAGGAAGGGAGAAGAAGTGTTTTGGTCCCAATTTTCAAGAACAAAGGTGATGCTCAGAGCTGTAGTAACTACAGAGGCAGAAAGTTGATCAGCCGCACTATGAAGATATGGGAAAGAGTTGTTGATGCCAGGTTAAGAGGAGAGGTGTCCAATCAGTGAGCAGCAAGTACGGCTTCATGCCAAGATAGAGTCTACAAATGCAATGTTTGCTCTAAGAGTGCTGATGGAGAAGTATAAAGAAGGTCAATAGAGTTGCACTGTGT
This sequence comes from Pholidichthys leucotaenia, assembly GCA_020510985.1. Taxonomy (NCBI): domain Eukaryota; kingdom Metazoa; phylum Chordata; class Actinopteri; order Cichliformes; family Pholidichthyidae; genus Pholidichthys; species Pholidichthys leucotaenia. Next base: position 125,099,442 of record CM035837.1, on the reverse strand, counting down.
CTTGTGGATCTAGAGAATGCATATGATAGGGTGCCAAGAGAGGAAGTGTGGTACTGTATGAGAAAGTCAGGAGTGGCAGCGAAGTATGTGAGGGTGGTGCTGGACATATATGAGGGACCAGCGAGACGGTGGTGAGGTGTGCTGTAGGAGTGACAGATGGGTTCAGGGTGGGGGTGGGGTTAGATCAGGGCTCAGCTCTGAGCCCCTTCTTGTTTGCCATGGTGATGGACAGGCTGACAGATGAAGTCAGGCAGGAGTCTTTAGGCATTTTTCCACTAGCCCAGCACACTTCGGCACGTCTCGATTCACTTCGACACGGTTCGGCTCGCTTTTGTCTCCATTACAACCGTGTTAAGCTGGGATGGGTGGGATTTCTATAACAGCGAGGCGGCGCCACACTCCCGTGACGTAAAACACACGACCCAAGCAAAACATAAACACATGCGGCTGTATAAGGCGACTCCTCGGTCTGTGGCTTTTTTCACCGTAAATGCCAAAAAAGGACCGCCAGACAAGGGTACAGGCAGCGAGATGAAACACTCTGGAATAGTTCTGCAGCTTCTGGGAGAGCCAAAGACGTGAGGATACAAACTAGGTCATATATGACGGTAAGCTAATGTTGCTAATGCTAGTTTGCTATAAGTACGTCGTACTACACTGTAATGTCTGCAAGTTATCGCTGTTAGGTACTAAAATATGTATGCTGTGTGTGTTTCAGATGGCTCTGTTATGGGGAAATTACTGCTTCAGTCGGTCTGGGCGTTCAACACAGCCTGTTACTGATGTCAGCACAGCTTCACAAACGATCAGTGGTTATAGAGCTTAAGAATGTCTGTAGAAACGTTTATTTCCTGTACAACAAATTGCTCTGATCTGCTTGAAAATCATGGAGAGACTGTTGAGACATCATGGACGTACCTGCTTCTGCAGAACTGAGTCTGAGGTGGTGTTATAGACAAAAAATGATCAGCTGACACAACTTGATCGCCAGATAATAAACTATATTAGCCACAAAATATATATTTCAAAAAGTAAACAGTACTGAGTTAGGTATAATAAGATATATTTGACAGTTATCATGCATTTTAGGCCAAAACAAAACTTGATCTAAAAGCAATTTAAAATAATGCAGTCACAAGGTTACATGGAAAATACTTGATTTACTAGATACATGTACTGTAGAAATATATATTCTCTGCCTCAACAATGTACTAGACATGCATTCATATAGTATTGCACTGGGAATTGCACTGACAATAATCTCTGAAGTTTTTGCAGATGTCTCTTTATTTATATGTGAAGGTTACCACCATGTGGCATAAATTAAATACTGAACGATTGGAAAAGCTGAAGACAATCCAGCAGTTTGAGAAAATCACTTTGGTTTGGTGTAAGTCTGTCAACAGAATTATGAAACCATAAAGCAGTTTGTGTTAAAATGTTAAATCCCATTAACCTAATCCGGGGGGCTTCCAATCATGTGTCAAGGGGGGCCAAGACCCTGCAGGTTCTCTCTTCTACCCAGTCTCTTCAGCAGGTGGTTCTCACTGATCAGTCAGTGGAGAAGTTCAGTGGAATCTGCTGTTGAAGACACTGTTGGAGGTCAAGCCTTCAGGGTCTTGGCCCTCCATGGCACATGATAAGGACACCCCGCCCAAACCCATTATGATGAAGAGCAGATGCTAATATGACCCGAAATTCCTCCATATACTGGTACTGTCACTAAAGTATGCAGGGTCTTCTGCGGATGGCACATCCAACAATACAGTCTTCGAGTTAATAAAATAATTGTTTTGGTTACTTTTTCTTAAAAATGAGCCATTATTTTCAAGGTCACCGATAAATCCTTTGTACAGTTGACTCTTTTCCCACCGTGTCTTTAACAGACAAAATAGAAAATCATGATGCAAACACATAAGTCACTAAATTGTTTATTACAATCAGCAGCAAATTCCAGATTATTCAGAATGTGCAAAATTCAAACTGTAAAAAAAAAAAACTGGAATGGTCACACACGGCAGCCACGCTGCCTCACTGAGAAGCAACTGGATCGGCCCCTTGTACTGGTCCAGGTTCAGCAGATCTTCAGCCTGCATCTCTTTGGGTGGACAGTTTCCCTCTTGCCTAGACAAAAGACAAATGGGTGGTGGTTAATTAAAGCAAGTTAAAACATATTTGGGAAATACACTTGTTGCTAAAAGCCAGTGGTGAATGTGAATTAATGAATGAATCTTATTTCGGATAGATTAAAAGGTAAAGATTAAAAGAAAAGAAATAATATACAACAGGGGAAAAAAATCTAACAAGGTCAAATTAAACAAAAACTCCTCTGATTATACAGTTCAACATAGGGTGTTCTGAAATGGGTTGATGGCTGAAGCGCAGCTTATAATTGCCCACCATATTTCACATCCAAGGAATTCAAAAGAAAACAAACAGGAGGGATTACAATTTGAATGTGACAACAAAGTACTTCGTTGTTGTATTTAACCACAATTTTCATGTAGCTGCACTTCGGTAGATTTTACAAGGGCTGCGGTTACACTTTAAAATCATCTGTTTTTACAGTGGCCTCAGCAATCAGAATGAATTAATACATTCACGTGAATGCAATATAGTACTTTAACTGGAAGGTGGTGCATCACCGAGTATGGAGTCGCTCAGTCAAAATATGAAGTTTTTATCCATAAAAGTTTGTCTTGTCTGTAAAAGTGTCTCTTGTTGCCCTGGCTTCATGTGTGGGGCGGTGTTTGTACTAGGCATTGCTAAAATAAAAAGGAAGCACTACAATGGGTCTCGAATATATGTAAGTGTTCCTGTACTGCATGAGTTTATGATGATAGACTATAAACTACACATATAAAGTAAATTATATTGACGACTGAACATCTCACATTCGCCAAAACATACAGTTATGAACATAACTCACAAAGGATCACACAAGTGATCTGACAACAAAATAAACACATTAACAATCGGTTTATTTTACAGTTGATGTGCCATATTCACACAATCAAATAAATTTCAGTTCAGTCCCTTTTATATTAAGTGGAAATTGTGCTACTTTGGTTTTGACACTTTACCTATAAAAGCAAAGGATTTCAGTACGTTCCACAGTGGCGAGGTAGGTTGTGGGGAGGCTGATTTCCTCTTGCCTAGATGAACGACAGAAATGGATGGTGGTTAGTTTCAAGCAAGTTCAACACATATACAGGCACATCTCAAAAATTAGAATACCATGAAAAAATTCAATATTTTTTGTCACTCATTTCAGAAAGTGAAATCTGTATATTATATAGATTCATTACAGGGACAGTGATATATTGCAAGTATTTTTTTAATATGATGATTACGGCTACAGCCCATATTAACCCAACACCTCAGCGGCCAACATTTATATTTAAAAAACTATTTTTTAAAGTTAATTTTATGTAATATTCTAATTTTTTTGCCAAATTGAATTTGGGGTTTTCAGGGGCTGTAAGCCATAATCATCAAAATTAAAATAACTAAACGCTTGAAATATATCACTGTCTGTGTAATGAATCGATATAATATACAGATTTCTCTTTCTGAAATGAGTGACCAAAAAATATTGAAGTTTTTCATGACATTCTAATTTTTGGAGATGTAACTGTATTAGGGAAATACACTGTGAAAGTCAGTGGGTGGGATGTGACAAAAATGCTCGTTCCCTGACAAGCACTGCAGGATCCACAGAATAGGTGTGTGGGTCTATTCTGACGCTTAGAAAAATTATATGAATGACTTTATAATTACTGGTTTGAAAAAGCCATTTTAATATGACAGATTTCGGCTCCTGTGGTCCCAGTTCACCAGTACCACAATATAAACAGGGAGGCTAACCCCTGGCATGTGGAAACACATTCTAGCATTAAATTGCACACAATTTAACGCGCAGCACCAAAGTGCAATATGTACACAAACCAGGACTTTAACCAGGATTAACATATTTCATCGTTTTGCTCTCACAAGCGAATATTTAGGAGAAAACGAGCGCAAATCAGCAGTTGGTACTAGCTAGCTACTAGCTAAAACTCGTTAGCTAAAACTTGTTAGCCAGCACAGAACAGCGCTGTATGGCTCAAAAAAAGTGAGCTTACCACCAACAGGATAAATAAGCGAACAGATGCACATTATTACAAATCACTCACCATCGATTGGTTCTCTCACGTTCGTCTTCAGCTTGTCCGTAGGTCCGGTCTATGCTGGGCTGCCATCTGTATCGGTCCGGGCCACTCCTCACTGTGGATCTGCCACCAAGCAGAGAAAACTCCGCACCTCTTCGTTGGACCACGGTGTAGAGTTCCGCAAAACCTACACCGCTGTCTGTATTAATATCGTATTTACTCCGTGACCGAGTTAGTCTGTGAAATATTGCAAATGGCGGTCGTGTGTAGATTCATCAGAAGACGGTCGCTTTCGTGACGTTACGACCTCACCAATCAGCGGCGACCAGTCTTTTGACGTCACAACACGGCACGACTCAGCACGGTTGTACCCTGCCCTCGAGCGGGGACGAAAATCACGGCTGTTAAACCGTGTTGGGGCTAGTGGAAAGAGTTACAAAGCGTGCTGAGCTTTCCCGTGTTGGGCTAAACGGGGCTAATGGAAAAGGCCCTTTTGTGGACCATGTTTACAGATGACATTGTGATCTGTAGTGAGAGTAGGGAGCAGGTGGAAGAGAACCTGTAGAGGTAGAGGTATGCTCTGGAGAGAAGAGGAATGAAAGCCAGTGGAAGCAAGACAGAATACGTGAGTGTGAAATACGTGAGTGTGAATGAGAGGGAGGCAGGTGTAATGTGAAGGTGGAAGGAGTAGAGGTAGTGAAAGTAGATGAGTTTAAACACCTGGGGTCAACCATCCAAAGTAATGGAAAATGCACAAGCGGCAAAGAAGAGAGTGCAGGCAGGGTGGAGTAGATGGAGACGAGCGTCAGGGATGATTTGTGACAGAAGCGTAGCAGCAAGAGTGAAAGGGAAGATTTACAAGATGGTAGTGAGATCTGTGATGATGTATGGTTTGGAGACTGTGGTGCTGACAAAAAGACATGGAAATGGAGCTGGAGGTGGCAGAGCTAAAGATGCTAAGATTTTCATTGGGAGTGACTAGGAGGGGCAAGATTAGAAATGAGTATATCAGAGGGACAGCTCAGATTGAGCGGTTTGGAGACAAAGTAAGCGAGGCAAGGCTGAGATGGTTTGGACATGTGCAGAGGAGGGATAGTGGATATACTGGACAAAGGATGTTGAAGATTGAGCTGTCAGGCAGGAGGAAAAGAGGAAGACCTCAGAGAAGATTCATGGATGTAGTGAAGGACGACATGGAGAGGGTTGGTGTTACAGAGGAAGATGCAAGGGATAGGGTGAGATGGAGGCAGATGATCCGCTGTGGTGATCCCTAAAGGGAGCAGCCGAAAGAAGAAGAAGATTAGTGTATCAGACCATTATTTCTTTGGTTAAACTACTGCTGAATTTCTTAGTTTTTTTTTTTTCTATCCAACATCTTATTTATTTAAGTTTTTGTAAAGGGTATACATGTCATTACAGCACTGCATTCTTTACATTTTCATCACATATTCCCTTTTTTTTGTTTTTTGACAAGGTTAAAAAAAAAATATTACAACACCCTTTTTTAAAGTGAAAAAAAGAAGAGAAGAAAAATAAAAGAACATCTGAGTAGCAGTGGAACAAAGAGAGGTGCCATTATTGAAATGGTGTTTGTCAAAGATTAGATCTGATGGAAGACACATATGCGTTCCAGAGTTGCCCAAAAGTTCAAGAACCCATCCATGTCCTGTCTCAGTGCAAATGTCAAGTTTTCCATCAAATAAATGTCCTGAATCACGTTAATCCAATCTTCAGGTGCAGGACAGTCTCTCAACATCCATTTTTTTGTGAGTGCTTTTTTACTTGCCAATATTAAAACATTGAATAAGTATTTTTCTCCTCGGCTTCCAGTGATTCTGGTAGTAACCCAAATACAAAGTTACAAAAGAAAAGGGAACTGTTACTTTGAATATTTTCCCCAATATTGTCTGTACATTAGTCCAATATTGGTGGATAACTGGGTATGACCAAAACACATGAAAATGATTTGCAGTCTTTTCACCACACAGGCGCCAGCAATTCAACCCTTTTTTGCACACTGTGGAGTTATGGTCTGAGGAGACAATGGACACCCTAAAGGGCTGTTTTGAAGCCACCGCCTGGAAGCAGCTCTGCGATCCACATGGTGAGGACATCGATGGCCTCATTCACACCTTCACGGGCTACCTCAGCTTCTGTGTGGACAAATCCGTTCCCACCAAGACCATACGGCGTCACTCAAACAACAAACCCTGGATCAACCCTGAGATAAAAACACTTCTGAGAGAGAAGAAGAGGATCTTCAGGTCTGGGAACAGGGAGATGCTGAAGTCCGTACAGAGGGAGCTGAGGAGAAAGATCAGAGAAGGCAAGGACAGCTTCAGGAAGAAGATGGAGGACAAGCTGCAACAGAGCGACATCAGCGGGGTCTGGAGAAACCTCAAAACCATCTCGGGGCTCCAGAATACCTCCCCCCGTGGCCTGGGGCAGGGAGTGGGCGAACAACCTGAATCTGTTTTCAATAGATTTGACCAACCGCCCTCCCCCCTGACTGCAACAACAACCACTGCTGGCCTCTAAAGAAATCAAGTCCTGCTGCCCACGTCCCCCACTCCACCATACACCCCCCCACTCCCAACACACAGCCCCCCATCCTGACCCTGACCAGGACCCAGGTGAGGACGGAGCTGAGGGAAGATCACGGCGAGGAAGGCGCCGGACCGACGGCATCTAGCGCAAAGCTCCTCAAGGTCCTGTGCAGACCAGCTGTGTGGGATTGTGACTTATATCTTTCAACATGACCTGAAACTGGGGAGGGTACCACAGCTGTGGAAAACATCTTGTGTGTACCTGTACCAAAAACTTCCCACCCCAAAGACCTGAACACTACAGACCGGTGGCCTTGACTCCCACTTGATGAAGACCCTGAGAGACTGCTCCTTGCTCACCTCCGCCCGCCTGGTGGAACCAGCGATGGATCCACACCAGTTCGCCTACCAGCATGGCATTGGGGTGGAGGATGCGGGTGATCTTCCTCCCTTCACCGTTCTCTGTCCCACCTGGGAGAAGCCCGGGAATATGGTGAGGATCATGTTCTTTGACTTCTCCAGTGCTTTCAACACCATCCAACCGATGATCCTGAAGGACAACTGCTGCGCGCAGGGGTGGACCAGCACCTGTCATCATGGATCCTGGACTACCTCACGAAACCGGCCTCAGTTTGTGAGAACCCGGGACTGTGTGTCCGACACGATCATCAGTAGCACGGGGGCCCCCCAGGGACGGTGCAGGCTCCCTTCCTGTTCACAGTTCTTTATACTGGCGGACTTTCTCACACAACACAACACACTGCCATCTACAGAAGTTCTCTGATGACTCTGCGATCGTTGGCCTCATCTCCATGGAGATGAAGCTGAGTACAGAGGGCTTATCCAGGACTTCGTGGACTGGTGCCATCGGAACTGCCTCCAGATCAACGCGAGGAAAACTAAGGAGCTGGTGGTGGACTGCCGCAGGCATGGGCAGCCCCTCACAGTAACAGTAAATATACAGGGAACAGACATCGAGATGGTGACATCCTATAAGTACCTGGGTATTCATCTGAACAATAAACTAGACTGGTCACACAATACTGATGCACTCTACAAGAAGGGACAGCGCAGGCTGTTCCTGCTGAGGAGACTCAGGTCTTTTGGTGTACAAGGGGCGCTGCTGAAGTCATTCTATGACACGGTGGTGGCATCAGCCATCACTTTTGGAGTGGTCTGCTGGGGCAGTGGCATTACTGCAGCCGATAGGAAGAGACTGAACAAACTGATTAAGAAAGCTAGCTCTGTCCTGGGGCAGCGCCTTGATCCGATGGAGGAGATAGGAGAGAGAAGGACGGTGGCTAAACTGTCATCTCTGCTGGAGTCCGAGTTCCACCCTATGCAGGACATACTGAATGCACTGAGGAGCTCATTTAGCAGCAGACTACATCATCCCAGGTGCACAACCGAGAGGTTTCGTAGGTCCTTCCTACCAACGGCTGTCAGACTGTACAACCTAAGCAGGGCTGCTCGCAGAGATAGCAAAAAGACGTAACAAACTAATAGTTTTTTGAATGCAAAAGATGCAATAGACTTACACAATGGTCCCCTCCGGCATACAACTAGGAACTTACCGGTCGCTATGGAGGGTGAGAATATGTATGGGCACATAATCATACCATGTAGGATAACTAAGTAGACGGTTATGCTGTTTCATTCCATCTAGCAACAATGCTCTGCACTGTGTGTGTTTATATATTTACAGATTTATTCCATCTAGCTACAATGCTCAGCACTGGGTGTGTTTATATATTTATATATCTACATATTATTCCATCTAGCTACATTGCTCCGCACTGTGTGTGTTTATATACTTGCATATTTATTCCACATAGCTGCAATGCTCCGTACTGTGGGTGTTTATATATTTACATATTTATTCCATCTAGCTACAATGCTCTGCACTGTGTGTTTCATATATTCATATATTTATTCCATCCAGCTACAATTGCTCTGCACTGTGTGTCTGTGTGTGTGGTGTATATATATATATTTTATAGTAATACGTACATATGTATATTAGCGCTCTTGCTTGCTTGTTTTTTTTTTTTTTTTTTTTTTTTCTTGCCTTCTGATTGTTGCTCTGAGTGTTGCTATCCCTGTGCTGTTGCAATCCTGGAATTTCCCCATTGTGGGACTAATAAAGGCTTATCTTATCTTATCTTATCTTATCTTTACGAGTAAATTTGTTTTGTGCAGGTGTTCTGAAAAATCTTAGCAAATTTTTCCATCCAAATTCTCTCTGCAGCAGGGATGAGGTACTTTTCCACTGTTGTTTATTTAGTTTTTCCCATAATTCCAGTTGTAAAGTGAAATTCCCCTCTTTTTCCCATTTCTCTTTTACATATGATGTGTTGTCTCCTTTTAAATCTTGGAAGACCATGGTATATTTTAGAGATGTATCTGATCCCTGGGATCCCTTTATATGCCATTAAGAAGACCTTCAGAACACCTGACTGGGCCCTTTCCCAATCCTCCTTTTTAAGTATTTTGTTTATGTGGTGTCTAAGCTGAAAGAACCTGTAAAGGTCTTGATTTATTAGACCTTGGTTTTCAAATCTTCAAAACTTTTTAAAGTTTGCCCTTTAAAAAAATGGTAATATTTTATCAGTCCATTCTCTTTCCACTTTTTAAATCTAGTGTCTGTTTTATTAGGAGTAAAATCCTGATCATAGGAAATCCATTGCAATAATCAATAGGGTTCTTTAGTTTGATTTTCTCTGAGTACTATCTAAACCAAATTTTAGCAGGGTCTCTATCCACAGGTTAGTGTTATTCCAAATGTTTAGGGTAAGGCATTATTCCCTATTATCGCCTGTAGGGGAATGTCACTTGTTATTTGACATTCTATCTCCTTCCATTGTGCAGTGTTGAATGGGTTACATATCTCTACTAAAGTTTTTTTTTGCGCGGCTTTAAAATAGTCCCTGATATTTGGCAGCGCGAGCCCACCTTGTCTTTGTTTAGCTGTAGGGTTCTATTACCTGATTTCTTGGTCTCGTTGCCCTGCCATATGAATCTTGAGATCCTTCTGTCCATTTCTTGCCATGTTTTTTTGGGAAGGATATACCGGTATTGTTTGGAAAGGTTTAGAAGATGTGGAAGTAAATTCATTTTGACTGCTTTCAATTCTTTGTGCAGTAACCCAAGAATGGTGTCATATTCCATCTTGCTAGATCAATTTTATTTTACCATCAGTGGATCCTAGTTTAGTGTTATAATTTTGTTGAGGTTGTTTCGAGATATTGACCTCCCAGATATTTCATAGATTCCATCTCCCAGTTAGTTTTGAATTTGCTTAGTAAATATTGATTTGGGTTATAGTTGAATGTTAAAATTTGGGTTTTATGCATGTCAATTCGTACCTTGATAACTCTCCATACTCTGAAAAAACTGAGATTAGTTCTGGAAGAGAGGTGTCCGGCTGCCCCAGGTATATTAAAATGTCATCGGCAAAGAGTGCTATTTTATGTTCCTTCTGACCAAGTGTAATACCTTGAATTTTTTGATTCTGTCTTATCCATTGGCTCAGAGGTTCTATGAAGCTTGCAAAGAGCAGTGGAGACAAGGGGCAGCCCTGATGACATCCTCTCTCCAGTTCAAAAGATGATGATAATTTACCGTTAATCCTTATTTTAGCTGTTGGTTTTTTATATAATGCCTGGATAGTTTTAATGAAGTTGTTATGAAAATTGAAACTGGACAAGATTCTATATAGGAAAGACCAGTCAACTGAATCAAATGCTTTTTCAGCGTCTAATCCCAGTATGGCTGCATTTAAATTATATTTTTTTATATGATGAATTATGTGTAAAGTGCGTCTAATGTTATCTTGTGTCTGTCTTTGTCTTATAAAACCTGTTTGGTCTAAATGAATTAAGTCTGTCAGTATATTTTCTAACCTTTTGGCAAGGATAGCGGTAAAAAGTTTAAAGTCCTGATTTAACACACTGATTGGTCTGTAGTTGGAGCAGTCTAATTTATCCTTTTTAGGTTTAGGTATGACTGCAATGATCCCTTCTCTCCAGGAGGGGGGGATTTCCCCTGTGTGGAGGACATAGTTAAATGTTTTCAGGAGGAGAGGAGATAGTTGCTGCTTAAAAGTTTTGTACCACTCTGCTGTATAACCATCTGCTCCTGGGGATTTGTTAGCTTTAAGTTTCATAATTGCTTTTTCTAATTCTTTAGGTTGTATTTCTGCCAGTAGTTTTTTATTTTGTGACTCAGTAAGTTGGGGAAGATTTAATGTATTTAGGAAGGCTTCAGATGTGTCTTTTTTGTGTTTTTTGAGGGAGTACAAGTTCTTGTAGTAATTCTTGAAGCTTTTATGAATTTCCTGAATTCTAATTTTTATTTCCTTTGATACTGGGTCTCTGATTTTGTAGATTTGCTCTCTCCATTTGTTGTTTCCCTCATTTTATAGGCTAGTAATTTTGCCGATTTGCTACCTGTTTCATAGTATTTTTGTTTCAGAAATGTAAGTTTCTTCTGGATTTCTGTTGTATAGATCTCTTTTATTTGTTTTTTTATTTCCTTAATTTTGAGCGAGTCATTAGAATGAGTGTTGTTTTTGTGCTCTTTTTCTAGTTTCTTAAGTTGTGACTCTAGTGTGATTAGTTTTTCTTGTCCTCAATTTCTTTTGGAGTGCCATTTTTGCAATAATCTTTCCCCTTATTACAGCTTTGCATGCGTCCCACAGTATTAAAGGGGATACTTCTCCATTATCATTTTCTTCCAATATCTGAGAATATCTGGACTCCAACTCATCTTTCAGTGGTCCTTTCAGCAACATTTGAATTTAACCTCCAAGAAAATGTATTATTTGTGTATTTTGGTTATTTAAGTCCATATAGATCGGGACTGTGGTCCAGAGAGATCCATCAGTCCTATTTTAACATGTTTTTACTCTTCCAATGTCTCTATTAAACATAAAAAAATAGTCAGTCCTTGAATATGATGAATGTGGTGCTGAGTAAAATGTATAATCTTTTACACTGGGGTTGAATTCCCACCACACGTCACAGATTCCCATTTCATTTAGTAGCATCCTAGTTTTTTCTACTTTGAGTGTTATTTTGATGTGGAGAATTACCTGATGCATCCCAGTATGGGTTCAGTTTTAGATTGAAGTCTCCACCACATATCACTAAACCTTGAGCTTTAGTTATCATTAGGTCAAATACATTTTCATAAAATTTCCAGTTAGCCCCTGGAGGTGCATATACATTCAGCAGGGTGATATCTTCTCCCTCTAGCCAACCAAGTACCATGCTAAATCTCCCTTCTTTATCTTTGTGTTCTGATTTTTTTTCAAATATAATTTTGGTTGAGATCAATGTTGCTACCCCCCCTCCTCCTCCCTGACTTATATGAAGATGAAGAGATCAGTTTAAACCCTTGTCTATTAAGTTTATTGTGTTCCAAGTCTGTTAGGTGGGTCTCCTGTAAAAATATTATTCCTGCTTTGTCTTTTTTCATTTTGCCTATAATCTTGGATCTTTTAACTGGATTCAGGATCCCTTTTACATTATATGAGATTATTTTTGGTTGAACCCTGTTTCTCCATTGTATTGTCTTATTTAGTATTACATTGTAGTGGCCCTCTTTTATGCTGCTCAAAAACTGAAAGAACATTAAGAACATAGTATATAAAACTTTAAAAACATAAAACTGTCAAAAGATCTTCCTGAACTGAGGTCTTTTTAGCGACCTTAGAGGAGCCTTGATGGTGTGTTGGCTCTGAGGGAAATTCCTCAAACTTTGCTACGTGTTGAGGGGCCCTCTCTTACCCTTGTAAGTTGTCCCATGTTTTTAACGTGATTTTCAGATCCCAATCCGAACTTGTATAGATTTTTTTTTTTCTTATGCCTATACCCTATGAAATTATGCGCTACCTCCCACCACTATCACAGCAAACAATCACGGTAATACAGTATTTGTTAGTGTGGAGAGTTCATGTGGTTCATTGTCACATTTCTATTTTAACAAGTTTTTTTTTAAGACTTATTTGTTTCTAATATTATGACTGTTCCATGAAATGTTTTACCACTTCATATTTGCTGATTCTGCATCTCCTTTAATGTTTGTTACCTTGTAGGAGGAGGGTTGGATGTGCATATTGACTAAAAATATTGTTATTCCCTCCTGAAAGCGTCCAGTTTTTCCTTATAGCCCTGGCGCTGGGTTTCCCACTGCTGGCCCGTGGATTTTGAGGGTCTCTGTGTGCACCAAGTTTGAGCCTTGATTCTTTCGATCGGGTCTGCTGCGGGTTTATACACCGGTACCGGGAGCCCTCTTCTTGCCATATCCCTGGTTGCTTCTTCCGCCGAATTGTAGAGACACGTCTCTTCCCCCCGTTAAATAAACCCTCTCGCTTCGCCAGGAATGGAGTTTGAAAGTGCAGTTTCTTCTCTCTTAGTACCTTTTTAGCGTCATTGTATTCCCAACGTTTTTTTAAGGACCTCCGGGGCGTAGTCATTAGTGATGTTCGATACAACTGATTTCCTTTCCGATCCGATACTGAGTAAAATTCAGGCTGGTATTGGCGATACCGATACCGATACCGATACCGATATTTTTTGCGACTACACCTAATATGTCTTTTACATCTAAAAAAATGCATGACACACTTACCCAGGCGGAAGAAAAAGTAGTCCCACCAACCGTGTGTCACTTAGACAACATCTCAATAGTTTAGTTACTTTTCACCATGTTTCTGTTAAGGATATACAGTATATATGTATACTCGCTGCTCTTGTTTTTCTCTTGCCTTCTGATTGTTGCTCTGAGTGTTGCTGTCCCTGTGCTGTTGCAATCCTGAAATTTCCCCATTGTGGGACTAATAAAGGCTTATCTTATCTTATCTTATCTTATACTGATTTGAGTATCGATTTTAGAGCATAAAGATCCGGTATCGGAGGTATCGATATTTCAGGATCGATCTGCACATCACTAGTAGTCATGCTCCACAAAAACTTTTCTTTCGTGGTGCATAAATCCTTTTTTTCTGCCAAGCCAGTCTCTCAAAACCTCTTCTTTTGTTCTGAAGTTGAAAAACTCACCACCAAACCGATTGCGGGGGGGGGGGGGGGGGCTTCCGCCAACAGCCTTGGGGCTAATGAACAGTGCACCCTTTCTATTTTCAAGTCGGTGGATTGGGGAATTTCCAACTTTTCTCTCAGTATGGTTTCCATGCATGCAGCCATTGTGGTGAAACCGTCTGCGACTCCTTCTTTCAGACCATGAATTCTTATGTTGTCCCCTCTTAGTCTTCCTTCCTGGTCGGTTAGCTTAGCCTCCAGTCTTGTCTGTCGTTTGAGTAATTCCAGCGTGGTTTCTTCCAGCCCTTTTATTCTTTCCTCTGCTTCCATGATTCGGGCCTCAGCCTGGTCCACTCTGTTGTTTGTCCTTTTTATTTTGTCTTTAAGCTGACGAAATTCGGCCCCACATTCTCTGCAAAATTCTCTTAATTCTTGAAGTATCGTTTTTAAGCTAGCCGTGTTGCTAGCCTCATTTTGCTCCTCCATTTCCGAGAGGTTATTGTCTTCGAGGTCAGTTTCTCCGGCCGATGCGTGTCTTGGCCTGGTAAATGTTGATCTCTTCTGTTTTCTTTAGGCATAATAACTGTCTTTTGATTTTCACTCTTCCATAAATCCGTTAAATCTGATTTTCATGGTATTTTCACGGATGGGATCTGGGAGCTTCAGCGTTAAGCTGCTACCACCATGGTGTCCAGACCGGAAGACCCCAGATTTCTTAGTTTTGTCTGAAAAAATTATATTAAAGCTGCAAAAGTGCATGGTGGTGGCACATACACACAGAATAAATAATAAATGTGTTGGAGAAACAAACTGGCTGTTGTAACTTACTTGATTTCTGGTCATTTTAATTAGTCAAGTAGCAATAATGAATAAAGTTGAAGTCATCACTTGTATTTTATTACATTACCCTTTGTGCCTTTGATTTTCTGATCACGGCAAATCTGAAATATTATAAATCTCAATTGCACATTAAAAATACACTTTTATAAAAACAGCAAAATTATGAGGGGAAAGTTGCATAAAATTATTGATGGATGAATTTGTACAATTGTTTTTTTCAGTATGTAATTTAACATAAAAAAGAGATGATCCTTTTTATGTAATTATTATATATATATGTCCTATAGAATTTACAGAAAATGTATATCATGATGTGTATCATTATCGGGATATAAGATTAGTTATATTGTGATGTATCTTGATGAAATTTTGGTTATGTCGCACAGCCCTGTCTGGAACTCATTTGATCTTCAGATACATCTGATGAGGGGTTCCATGTATTTTGGGAGGGGCCCTTTTATGTTGTCTCCACTATAGCATCTACATTTCTGATTGGATTGACTTCCTGTTTATACAGAAACTACAATGAGGGATTCCATTTTTGGGGAGGGGGACTTATTTTTTTTTCCCAATCCATTCTGCATTGATCATAATTCACTTGAGGGGCCACTGATATGCAGTTGTGTGGCATATGTGAACATGCTTGGCAGCGCGGTGGCAGAGTGGTTAGCACTGCGGCAGCACAGCAACTCAACCCTGGCCGGGGGATCCTGGGTTCGATCCCAGCCCCCGACCAACAGTGATCTGTGTGGAGTTTACATGTTCTCCCCGTGTCTGCGTGGGTTTACTCTGGAGTTTCTCCAGTTTCCTCCCACATGCCAAAAACATGCAAGTTAGGTTAATTGCCATCAAACTGGGGATTCTAATTTGTCTTTAGGTATGACTGTGAGAGTGAATGGTTGTCTGTCTCTCTGTGTTGGCCCTGCGATGGACTGGTGATCTGTCCAGGGTGTACCCTGCCTCTCGCCCAAAGATGCTGGGATAGGCTCCAGCCCCTCCCACGACCCAAAAAGGATTAAGCGGAAGAAGATGGATGGATGGATGTGTGCATGCTCACTAAGGTTCTTTATTTTGACCCAGGAGTGAATGCCAACATGTTCCATTACCATTGTCAACAAAACCCAAATATTGGAGGATTTAAATAGGGTTTTTGCTCAGTGGGAAGGGGCTTTAATGAATGAGCTATGGCTACCAGATACAATCCCAACTACCAGTTTAAGGCTCACACGTAGGGCTGTCGCGGTAGAGGAATTTCCCCTGTGGTGACGGTGGACAGCTCAATACCGCAGTATGCGGTATTATTGCAAATGTTTTTACGACCCTGTGGATTAGTAATTTAAACAGGGTTTATAACTTAGGTGGCAAATGAGGGAAGCTGTAAGTCTCGCTGCAGCTCGCTCTCAACTTTATGCGCGTGTTGTACAACTGTGCGGAGCTCCGCTCTTAATGCAGGCATGAGATGCTGATTCTTTTAAAAAAACACACAATAATTTTCATAAAGCAGTGGCGGTAACTAAAGGTGCGTTCACACCAAACAAGAACAGACAAATTTTTCGCGCAGCACGATTACATTAAACTCAATGTAAACACGCGAACAGACATGACTTCCCTTTCTGAGTGAGATGTAGACAGGCGAAGTTGCCTTTATAACTTCTGCAGCTGTGTTGAACCTGCTGTGGAAATTCCCCAAATAACGTCATGCTTAGGTTTACATTATCCGACCGGGGGCTCACCTCAACATGTTGTCTCAAGTCTGCGAAACTTCATAGAAGATGGGTTTTTACTGCTAGCTTGCTACGACGTCCGTAGGTCGTAGGTCTGTAGTTATTTACTGTGGGTAAATAACTCCAAAATCCAATTCAGCTGAAGAGTTCCCGGTCCTCCTGTCTCCCAGTGAGTGAGTTTCATTTTCTAACTAAAGCCAACGCTAGATCCAGGAGCTTTAGCTAACTATAGACCAATCTCTAATCTCCCTTTCATTTCAAAAATCTTAGAAAGAGTTGTTGCTACGCAATTATTTGACCACCTACAGGGAAATGGTTTACTTGAAGAGTTTCAGTCTGGGTTTAGAATCCATCATAGTACTGAAACAGCCTTAGCGAAGGTCACTAACGAACTCCTCATTGCATCTGATAATGGACTAGTTTCTGTACTTGTCCTTTTAGACCTTAGTGTAGCTTTTGATACTATCAATCATAATATTCTACTTGATAGATTAGAACACTATGTTGACTTAATGGAACTTCGTTGCAGGTGGTTTAGATCTTATTTATCTGATAGGTTCCAGTTGTTCATGTAAAAAATGAGTTTTCTTTCAACTCAAAGCTCAGTCATGGAGTTCCACAGGGAGGATCTGTGCTAGGCCCTACTCTTTTTAGTTTATATATGCTTCGTTAGGCCTACATTATTAGAAAGCACTGTATACATTTTCATTGTTATGCTGATGACACACAATTATACCTGTCAATGAAGCCGAAGATGATAGTAATCAATTAGCCAAGTTAGAAGCCGGTCTTAGGAAATCAAAGCTTGATGACTTGTAATTTCCTGCTATTAAATTCAGATAAGACTGATTCATTCTTGTTGGTCCAAAAAAACCTTAGAAATCCTTTCCAAATCAAACTTTCAGTTTGGATGCAGTTACTCTTTCTCGTAATAGCTCTGTGAGGAACCTTGAGTTATTTTTGATCAGGATTTGGTCCTTCAATTCACATATTAAATTTGTTTCTAAGACTGCCTTCTATCATTTGCGTAAAATTGCCAAGATTAGGAGCATCTTGTCTCAGAGAGATGCTGAGAAACTGATCCACGCTTTTGTTAGCTCGATGATTATTGTAATTCTTTATTATCAGGCCTGTCCTAAAACATCTTTAAAAGTCTTCAGCTGATCCAAAATGCTGCAGCTAGAAGTTTTAACAGGACTAGAAAGAGAGATCATATCTCTCCGGTTCGGGCCCTCCCTTCATTGGCTTCCCATAGAGTTTAGAATTTAGTTAAAATCCTTCTTCTTACTTACAAAGCTCTAAACAATCAGGCTCCTTTTTATTTAAAAGATCTGATACTACCGTATTATCCTAACAGAGCACTACGCTCCCAAAATGCAGATTACTTGTAATACCTAGAATCTCCAAAAGTACAATGGGAGGCAGAGCCTTCAGTTATCAAGCTCCTCTCCTGTGGAATCAGCTGCCAATCTGGATTCGGGAGTCAGACTCTATCTCTGTTTTTAAGAATAGGGCTAAAACCTACCTTTTTGATATAGCCTACAATTAGGGAAGGATCATGTGTTTCTGAACCCTCCCTTAGTTTTTTCTGCTAATAGGTTTAGTCAGCCGGGGGACCTCCAGTAATGCACTGGGCCTCACTCCTTTTCTCACTCTCAATGAAATATTTTTTTTTTTGCTGGTCATTAACATTTGTTTGTTCTCTCCCATAGATTGAGTCCCCATCTTGCTGTTTGCTCTCTACATGTCTGTTCTTTTCTTCTTCTCTATCCCCTCACCCCCCAGCCAGTCGCAGCAGATGACTGCCCCTCCATGAGCCTGGTTCTGCTGGAGGTTTCTTCCTGTTAAAAGGGAGTTTTTCCTCTCCACCGTCGCCAAGTGCTTGCTCACAGGGGATCGCCTGATTGCTGGGGTCTTTCTGCAACTGTGGGGGTTCCCCCTACAGTTGATAATGCTATGAGATGACTGTTGTTGTGAAATGGCGCTATATAAATAAAGTTGAATTGAATTGAATTGAATTAACTTGTTTAGTCTGCAATGGTGATAATTTTACTCCGTCCGCTAGCTAGCTGCTACCGTAGCAAGAAAAATCTCGTTCAAACAAGCTGCTCTCGTAGCTCATACAGTCAGGAGCATACACACTCCGCTCAGAAGGAAAAAACACGCTTTGTGCCCTTTCAGTACTCACTGTTACGGCTGTATTTAACAAGGAGTCCAAACGCTTTCACCACTAACTGCCTGCTTTAGCAATTTATTTAATAATCAATAGGGCTGCATAAGTGAACAACGGCATATAGCCACACACACAAAAAAAGTGAACACCGCGGTTGCAGTGGTTGGTCGTTTTCCTCCACGGTAGGCATGTCCATACCACAGTATTACATAATTGCGGTTATCGCGACAGCCCTACTCACAAGTATGTGTATACATTTGAACTGATATGTAGATATCAAATTCCTTAATATATCAAATCAGTATTGTGGTTTGCCAAGGTCTTGATAATTTTCATTATTATTTTTAATCAAAAATTATCTTTGTTTTCTGTGTGGGTCTTTCTGTTATAATGTGTCCTGTGTCGCTTTATTCTTTGTCCAAACCTCATAAACAATAGAAGTCATTATTGCCCAAATTAATCATGGAACTTCTACATTATTCACCTTTTTTTTTTTTTTTCACTCCCGGCGCCACACGAGTCGGCCACCCTTTGCAACAGCGGCTCGATTCCGAGTCTTTTTTCCCTTCCTCTCTCTTTTTGATCCGTCTTTTTTTCACTCCACTTATATCACGGACACACATATCGTCCCAAATGTCTCCTGAGCCGGTGGACGGAGCCACTGTTTATAGCAGGATACGATACAGCAGGGAAGAGCTGCTAGCATTCAACCGCCACCCGGTCCCATTGGAAAAACTCGACATACCGAGAGAACTGAGGCGAAAACCCCACGGCTGCCGGGCTGGAGTAAGGTGGAGGACAAAAAATATAAGGTACAGACCCTCCCTTCCATCTATTGTCATGGGAAATGTACGGTCATTACTGGGAAAGGTAGATGAGCTAGCGGCTATCTGCCGTTACGATAGCACATATCGGGAGTGCTCTCTCCTTTTGTTTTCTGAGACGTGGCTAACTGAACTAGCAGCAGATGCTAACATTGAGCTGGAGGGTTTCCACATGATACGGGCAGACCGAACACCAGACAGTGGCAAAGCAAGGGGCGATGGAGTGATAATGTATGTTAACAACAACTGGTGCAGACCGGGACATATCACTGTTAAACAACGACACTGCAGCAAAGACATTGAGTTGCTAGCTGTTAGCATGCGGCCTACATATCTCCCGAGAGAACACTCACACGTGATCTGCATTGTTGTTTATGCAAATCCGACGGCGAACGCTGGGACAGCGCGTGACGTCATCCATTCAGTAACCAGCAGGCTGCAGACAGAACACCCAGATGCTCTTCTCCTCATCTCAGGCGATTTCAACCATGTTTCACTATCTCCCATTCTACCCACGTTCACCCAGTATGTCACATGCCACACTAGAGACAATAAAACACTGGATTTATTCCACGCAAACACTAAGGAGGCGTACACCTCATCACAACTCCCCCCACTCGGGAGATCGGATCACAACTTGGTTCATCTCCGGCCGGTGTACAAACCCCTAGTACACAGACAACCTCCAGCCATGCGCACAGTGGAGTTATGGTCTGAGGAGACAATGGACACTCTAAAGGGCTGTTTTGAAGCCACCGCCTGGAAGCAGCTCTGCGATCCACACGGTGAGGACATCAATGGCCTCACTCACACCTTCACTGACTACCTCAGCTTCTGTGTGGACAAATCCGTTCCCACCAAGACCATACGGCGTTGCTCAAACAACAAACCCTGGATCAACCCTGAGATAAAAACACTTCTGAGAGAGAAGAAGAGGATCTTCAGGTCGGGGAATAGGGAGATGCTGAAGTCCGTACAGAGGGAGCTGAGGAGGAAGATCAGAGAAGGCAAGGACAGCTTCAGGAAGAAGATGGAGGACAAGCTGCAACAGAGCGACATCAGCGGGGTCTGGAGAAACCTCAAAACCATCTCTGGGCTCCAGAATACCTCCCCCCAGGCCATGGGGGGCAGGGAGTGGGCGAACAACCTGAATCTGTTTTTCAATAGGTTTGACCAACCGCCCTCCCCCCTGACTGCACAACAACCACTGCTGCCTCTAAAGAAATCAAGTCCTGCTGCCCACTCCCCACTCCACCAACACCCCCCCACTCCCAACACACAGCCCCCCATCCTGACCCTGACCAGGACCCAGGTGAGGACGGAGCTGAGGAAGATCAAGGCGAGGAAGGCGTCGGGACTGGATGACATCAGCGCAAAGCTCCTCAAGTCCTGTGCAGACCAGCTGTGTGGGATTGTGACGTACATCTTCAACCTGAGCCTGAAGCTGGGGAGGGTACCACAGCTATGGAAAACATCTTGTGTGGTACCTGTACCAAAAACTTCCCACCCCAAAGACCTGAACAGCTACAGACCGGTGGCCTTGACGTCCCACTTGATGAAGACCCTGGAGAGACTGCTCCTTGCTCACCTCCGCCCCCTGGTGGAACCAGTGATGGATCCACTCCAGTTCGCCTACCAGCATGGCATTGGGGTGGAGGATGTGGTGATCTTCCTCCTTCACCGTTCTCTGTCCCACCTGGAGAAGCCCGGGAATATGGTGAGGATCATGTTCTTCGACTTCTCCAGTGCTTTCAACACCATCCAACCGATGATCCTGAAGGACAAGCTGCTGCGCGCAGGGGTGGACCAGCACCTGTCATCATGGATCCTGGACTACCTCACGAACCGGCCTCAGTTTGTGAGAACCCGGGACTGTGTGTCCGACACTATCATCGGTAGCACGGGGGCCCCCCAGGGAACGGTGCTGGCTCCCTTCCTGTTCACTCTTTATACTGCGGACTTCTCACACAACACAACACACTGCCATCTACAGAAGTTCTCTGATGACTCTGCGATCGTTGGCCTCATCTCCAATGGAGATGAAGCTGAGTACAGAGGGCTTATCCAGGACTTCGTGGACTGGTGCCATCGGAACTGCCTCCATATCAACGCGAGGAAAACTAAGGAGCTGGTGGTGGACTGCCGCAGGCATGGGCAACCCCTCACAGCACCAGTAAATATACAGGGAACAGACATCGAGATGGTGACATCCTATAAGTACCTGGGTGTTCATCTGAACAATAAACTAGACTGGTCACACAATACTGACGCACTCTACAAGAAGGGACAGCGCAGGCTGTTCCTGCTGAGGAGACTCAGGTCTTTTGGTGTACAAGGGGCGCTGCTGAAGACATTCTATGACACGGTGGTGGCATCAGCCATCACTTTTGGAGTGGTCTGCTGGGGCAGTGGCATTACTGCAGCCGATAGGAAGAGACTGAACAAACTGATCAAGAAAGCTAGCTCTGTCCTGGGGCAGCGCCTTGATCCGGTGGAGGAGATAGGAGAGAGAAGGACGGTGGCTAAACTGTCATCTCTGCTGGAGTCCGAGTTCCACCCTATGCAGGACATACTGAATGCCCTGAGGAGCTCATTTAGCAGCAGACTACATCATCCCAGGTGCACAACCGAGAGGTTTCGCAGGTCCTTCCTACCAACGGCTGTCAGACTGTACAACCTAAGCAGGGCTGCTCGCAGAGATAGCAAAAAGACGTAACAAACTAATAGTTTTTTGAATGCAAAAGATGCAATAGACTTACACAATGGTCCCCTCCGGCATACAACTAGGAAAATACCGGTCGCTATGGAGGGTGAGAATATGTATGGGCACATAATCATACCATGTAGGATAACTAAGTAGACGGTTATGCTGTTTCATCCCATCTAGCAACAATGCTCTGCATTGTGTGTGTTTATATATTTACATATTTATTCCATCTAGCTACAATGCTCCGCACTGGGTGTGTTTATATTTATATATCTATATATTTATTCCATCTAGCTACAATGCTCCACACTGTGTGTTTATATATCTACATATTATTCCATCTAGCTACATTGCTCCGCACTGTGTGTTTATATATTTACATATTTATTCCACCTAGCTGCAATGCTCCACACTGTGTGTTTATATATTCATATATTTATTCCATCCAGCTACAATGCTCTGAACTGTGTGTCTGTGTGTGTGTATATATATATTTTATAGTAATATGTACATATGTATATTAGCTGCTCTTGCTTGCTTGTTTTTTGTTTTTTTTTTGTTTTTTTTCTTGCCTTCTGATTGTTGCTCTGAGTGTTGCTATCCCTGTGCTGTTGCAATCCTGGAATTTCCCCGTTATGGGACTAATAAAGGCTTATCTTATCTTATCTTAGCTTATCTTTTTCTTTTGACTATTTTTTTCCTTTTTCTTGCTGCCTTTATAACTTTTAATTATGTCTAGAGAAAATGTGTGTGTTAAGTCTAAATAGATTGGCTGTGCATGTCTCAGCCAGGATGCCACAAGGACAGAAACCCAATTCAAACGATTTGCCCACAGTTTTGTGTTTTTGTAGAGCTTGATTATGGCTCAAACTTTATAAAACACAATTTCCGTAGAATTGAGCCCTCTGTACTTGACAGCTCAGTAATTATTCACCAATGATTTCTTAGTCCGGGGGGCCGTGGTGCAGGTGTAGTGTGGCAGACTACTGATCGGAGGGTCAGGGGTTCGATTCTCGCTCTGTCTGCAGTTTGCATGTCGAAGTGTCTTTGAGCAAGATCACTGAACCCCCAGTTGCTCCTGGTGGGTCAGGCCAGCACCGGTGTATGGCAGCTCTGCTGCCATCAGTGTGTGAATGGGTGGATAGCAGGATCTGTAAAGCGCTTTGGTCATCTAGAGATGAGAAAAAGCACTCTATAAGTGAATGCCATTTACCATTTAGTCCTCCTAAGTACCTCTGGGTTTTCTTGTGCAAGTATCTAGATCCAAGTGTGGTGACTTTTTTCCTCTCTGAAGTATATTTAAGATGGTGTGTAGATGAGATGCATGCGTCCATTTTTTCTGTACGACACAGCCACTTTCCACATCCCTTTTCTCCTTCTCCTAATTGTATCTCATTAGGACAGAAATGTGAATACCTCAAAGATTAAATTCTCAGATTAGGATCTCAATTAGTGGAGGGGAATCTGCCTACCTGTTTAAAATTAATCACTATTTATATTCATTTCCATATCCTGCTTTCCATGTAATGGTGCACTGAGTTTGGGTGTTTTAATGTCCATGACTAATTGACTCCAACCCTCTCCAATGGTTTTCTTAATGGTCTTGTGTTTCTCTTAATCTGTTTTCAGCCACTGTGAAGGTGGTTTTGTTTTTTAATGAATGTTTATTGTAGGCCTCAAAGATGGAAGTATCATCCTGGATGGCTGCGCATATAGCTTTATGAACTCTGCAGCTCTCTCAACTCACAATTTGGTAAAAAAAACCTATTTGGTATTGCTTAATTTGTACATTTCAATGCTGAGAGAAAATATACACCTTTTCCCCTCTTAGTTTTTTCCCATAACCACCAAGATAAATTGAATGATAAAAATTGAATTAATTTTGAAGAATACAGTTGACAAACATGTTAGAAACTGAGCTTATAACATATTATGCAAGTCTTCTAAGTTTTACCCATATAAATAGTCTTCAAAATAGCAGCCTCCCAGGAAGACAAGGCAGATGTGGAGGAGTATGCTGAAACAGTCACCAGCTACATCGCGAAGTGCACAGAGGATGTCACTATAGTGAAGACCATCACTGTACGGGGAAACCATAAGCCCTGGATGACTGCAGAGGTGCGCTCGCTGCTCACAGCCAGAGATGCAGCCTTCAGAGTGAAGGACAGGATCGCCCTCCGCTCAGCCAGGTCTGCACTCTCAAAGGGAATTAAGACGGCGAAGCGCGCCTATGCGAAGAAAATCCAGGGACACCTCTGTGACACTAGGAACACCAAGCATATGTGGCAGGGAGTTCAGACACTGACAGGCTATAAGTCTAGGCAGGGGGTCGATGATGACGATGCTTCGCTTCCAGACAGGCTCAACGACTTCTTTGCACGTTTTGAAGCATCAAACCTGACAATCAGAGGGAGGGCTGGCCCATCCCCACCATCGGTTGGGCCAGCTATCACCATCAACACAGCGGACACACGGAGGACCCTAACCAGGGTCAACCCACGTAAAGCTGCAGGCCCGGACAACATCCCGGGACGTGTGCTCCGAGACTGCGCGAGCGAGTTGGCAGATGTCCTGACTGACATTTATAACATCTCCCTGAGTCAGGCCATCGTGCCCAGATGCTTTAAGACCTCTACCATAGTACCAGTGCCAAAGATGGAATGGAGGAGGGAACTCTGTGGCGGCGCCTTGCATGGCAGCGGCCCTCTGATTCTGCATTTGGGGTGTGTGTGATTTACACTGTAGATAGGTAAAGCACAATCTCATTCTGCTGTACATGATTGGTTGTACGGTTGAATGACAATAAGGGTGATTTAATTTAATTTAATAATTTAATTTAATTTAATTTAAAAGAAACCAGCTGTGTCCTGTCTGAATGACTATCGTCCTGTTGCACTGACACCAATTGTGATGAAGTGTTTTGAACGGCTTGTCAAACCACACATCACAGCCTACCTCCCTGCATCACATGACCTGCTCCAGTTTGCATATTGTTCAAACCGCTCCACGGAGGATGCTATAGTCACCACCCTGCACTCTGTCATCACCCACCTGGACCAGAAAGACACCTATGCCAGACGCCTGTACATTGATTTCAGTTCAGCATTCAACACCATTATCCCCCAGAAACTGATGGAGAAATTACTTCTTCTTGGTCTGAACACCGCCACATGTCTCTGGATCCTGGATTTCCTGACTGAGAGACCTCAGTCTGTCCGGGTTGGAAATAACATCTCCAACTCTATCATGCTGAGCACCGGATCCCCTCAAGGCTGCGTACTCAGTCCACTGTTGTTTACACTTCTAACACGACTGTGTATCCAGACACGAGGGGAACCAGATTATTAAGTTTGCAGACGACACCACGGTGGTGGGACTTATTCAGAGGGATGGGGAATCAATGTACAGGGAAGAAGTTAGAGACCTGGTGGGCTGGTGCAGGGAGAACAATCTGGTGCTCAGCGTGGACAAAACGAAGGAGATGATTAGCGACTTCCGGCGGTCACAGCCTGAACACGTCCCTCTCAGCATCGGCGGCCGTTTAGTGGAGAGAGTGGAGAACATCAAGTTCCTCGGAGTGCAGATCTCGCAGGACCTGACCTGGAGCAAGAATTCCTTGGGGATCAGGAAGTGGGCCCAGCAGAGACTGCACTTCTTGAGTGAAACTCAAACAGGCCTCTCTCCCCATCTGCATCCTCAGGACCTTCTACAGAGGTGTGGTGGAGAGTGTTCTGACGTACTGCATTGCAACATGGTACTCCAGCTGCAGTATGTCAGACAAAAAAGCCCTGCAGAGGATAGTTAAGGGAGCTGAGAGGGTAATTGGAGTCTCCCTCCGCTCTGTCCAAGAACTTTTTCAGAACCGTTGTAGGAGCAGGGCACTGAACATTGTCAAGGACAATTCTCACCCTCTGAATAAACACTTTGAACTTCTGCCATCTGGCAAACGATTCCGGAGTATCAGAGGCAGAACCACCAGACTGATTAACAGCTTCCTTCCACAAGCTGTTAGGATGCTGAACAGTTGATCCGGAATCTTTCATACATACTACTGCACCTACGGACATTATGTATATTATTTGTATATTATAGACCTGGTTAGTTTTCAAGTACACTACCGTTCAAAAGTTTGGGGTCACCCAGACAATTATTTTGTGTTTTCCATGAAAAGTCACACTTATTTACCACCATGAGTTGTAAAATGAATAGAAAATGTAGTCAAGACATTTACAAGGTTAGAAATAATGATTTGTATTTGAAATAATAATTTTTTCCTTCAAACTTTGCTTTCGTCAAATAATCCTCCATTTGCAGCAATTACAGCATTGCAGACCTAACATGATTGCACAAGGGTTTTCTAATCATCCATTAGCCTTCTGACGCAATGAGCAAACACATTGTACCATTAGAACACTGGAGTGATAGTTGCTGGAAATGGGCCTCTATACACCTATGTAGATATTGCACCAAAAACCAGACATTTGCAGCTAGAATAGTCATTTACCACATTAGCAATGTATAGAGTGTATTTCTGATTAGTTTAAAGTTATCTTCATTGAAAAAAAGTGCTTTTCTTTCAAAAATAAGGAAATTTCTAAGTGACCCCAAACTTTTGAACGGTAGTGTATGTCTCAGGGAAGTGTGAATGGCTGTGGTGGTGTGGGGGGTGGGGGTATGTGTGAGTGTGTCTTAAATCATGTTCTTTTACTTATATGGATGCCAAGAGAAACGCAGTTTCATCTTGCCTGCACTACAGTTGTATGTACAGCAATATGACAATAAATGTTGATTTGATTTGATATAAAGATTAAATAAAGCAAGCTGTAAAAAGTTAAACATTAATAAAGAACAGCAAATATTTTATTTATCCAAAGATCATACAATTTGCAGTTGCTAGACACCCTCCTCATCAGCCGGCAAGTGGGGATAAATACACACTTTCGGTGACTATTGGCGGGACTGCCATCCCCAGCTCCACCAGCGGCCTCAAGCCACTGGGCGGTGTTGTGCCAAAGGCAAAAGCCGAGTTGCAAATGTGTAGAGAGACCTCTTATTTCAGACAAGGAGGCAGCAGCTTGAAACAAGCCAATACACAGTGCCACATAACCCAAATTGGGGCCAATCACCAGCCTCTTCTTATAAGACTTTTACTTGGATGTCACGCTCTTAACATGCAGTGGTGTCAGAATACCCACTGGAAGCCTGGAGAGAGTGGAGAACATCAAGTTCCTCGGAATGCAGATCTCGCAGGACCTGACCTGGGGCAAGAATTCCTTGGGGATCAGGAAGCGGGCCCAGCAGAGACTGCACTTCTTGAGGAAACTCAAACAGGCCTCTCTCCACATCTGCATCCTCAGGACCTTCTACAGAAGTGTGAAGGAGAGTGTTCTGACGTATTGCATTGCAACATGGTACTCCAGCTGCAGTATGTCAGACAAAAAAGCCCTGCAGAGGATAGTTAAGGGAGCTGAGAGGGTAATTGGAGTTTCCCTCCCCTCTGTCCAAGAACTTTTTCAGAACCGTTGTAGGAGCAGGGCACTGAACATTGTCAAGGACCACTCTCACCCTCTGCATAAACACTTTGAACTTCTGCCATCTGGCAAACGATTCCGGAACATCAGCGGCAGAACCACCAGACTGATTAACAGCTTCCTTCCACAAATTGTTAGGATGCTGCACAGTTGATCCGGAATCTTTCATACATACTACTGCACCTTATGGACATTATGCATATTTGTATATTATAGTTCTAGTTAGTTTTCAAGTATGTCTCAGGGATGTGTGAATGGCTGTGTTGGGGTGGGGGGGTGAGGGTGTGTGTGAGTGTGTCTTAAATTATGTTCTTTTTACTTATGTGGATGCCAAGAGAAACGCAATTTCATCTTGCCTGCACTACAGTTGTATGCACAGCAATATGACAATAAAGGTTGATTTGATTTTGATTTGAAGCCATCTTCCCCCCTTACTCCTAGAGCAAAGGAGGAGGAAAAGGAGATGATTGGGGGGGGGGGGCTCTCGTTTACATTGCCTACTCTTCTCACGGGATCTTGACCAAATCCAGGATGACGCATTTTCAGCTGCCATGCGAAGTTGGTGCAAGGCATCTCCTCGAGCACGGTTGGTAAGTCCCACCATCTAGAGGAAGGACACCATGGACCAGCCTATAAAACCTCGGCATCCCACCTCGACTGGTAGAACATGACACTCCCAGCTTTTATCCTCACAGTCAACTCGCAATGATTCATATCTCAACTTCTTGTACTGAAAAGCCTCCTCCATCTTCCCCTTCCAAGGCACTGTGAGCTCTACCAACAAGACTCGCTTTGCTCTTTCAGACCAAACCACAATATCGGGATGCAAGTTGGTCTGAACAATGTGGGAGAGAAAATTCAGGGCTGTTGAAAGGTCTGCTGTCAACTTCCAATCATTTGCTCCGGCCATCAATCTGGAATTTGCGGTTTTCTGGGTTTTCTGCGGAGGCTGAGTGCCACCTTTGTGGAACATAATGAAGAAATCGGACTGCTGTACTGGTTCTCCATTTACTGCACTACACTGGCTTTCCACAATGTTTGTAACAATCTTGAGGACCTCATTGTGTCTCCATGTGTACATCTGCAGTGAGTGACCACATGCAGACAAAACGTGCTGGAGGGTTTCCCGCTCTTTGTGGCAATGAATGCAAATGTCTACTTCAGCATACCCCCAAAGTTTGAGATTAGCTGGAGTTGGCAATAGGTCATGTATTTATTTATTTATTTTAAATTTTGTGTATTTTATTGATCCCCAGAGGGGAAATTCAGGGCATCCACCTGGATGGATGAAGCAGCCACAGTATGGCGCTATCCCTTCACCATTCACACACACATTCACACCTAGGGCCACTTTAGAGTCTCCAGTTAACCTAACCTGCATGTTTTTGGCCTGTGGGAGGAAACCGGAGAAATCCTGGAGTAAACCCACGCAGACGCGGGGAGAACATGCAAACTCAACACACATGACCGTTGGTCAGGGGGTGGGATCGAACCCAGGATCCTATGGCCAAGGGTGAGTTGTTGTGCTGCCACAGTGCTAACCACTGCCGCACCGCACTGCCCATGTCATAGGTCAACCGCGGTAGAAAGGAAATGACCAAGGACTCCATTGACATGAGAGAAGCCCATGTAAGTTTTCTAGGTTTGGCGAAACCTACTTACAAAAAGTTAGGGATATTCGGCTTTCGGGTGAAATTTCAGGATGCACCTAAAATGCACTCTAACATTTACAGCTGAACTTATTTTGACCTTCTCTAACCTTTTGAATGCACATGTCCAACTATTCAATGTTTCAGTACTTTTTGCACAACTTGCTGTTCTCTAACAAGGTGCTTAATGGCAAAATTCACAACAGGTGTTTGATCCATGAATTGACCAATAAATTTTCTGATTCAGTTAGAATTGGTATTTAAACAGTCCTCTTCATCATACTGTTCACATTTTGACATCATGAGACCAAGACAACACCTAACAATTGATCAACAGTACCTCGCCATTATGAGGCTTCAAACAGGATGTTCTCAGAGGAAAGTGGCCACTGAGTGTCACAGTGTCATGAACTGCCATAAATTGCCCCTCCGGGGCAGAGAGGAAGACTCACGTGCTGAACTGCTAGTTTGTAATATTTAATGAAAACACAAAAGTCCAATGCAGTGCACAACACAAAGTCCAAATTGAAGGCAAAGCAAACGTACAAAGAACACCAGCACAGGGGACGAATTCTGGTGAGGGAGAGAATCTTAAGACTCCGGCAATAAGAAAGAAAAATAACAGTCTTTAAATAGCTGAAAGCAAAATGACACAATTGATGGCAGGTGCTGCTCACATGAGTGGGCAGGTGACCTAATTACAGAACAGCTCACAGCTGAGACGACTAGGAAACAGAAACAACATACACAGCCCATGTGAGATGTTGACAGGGTGGGAGTGTCTGGAAGAGGAGTAAAGAACTCGTGTCACAAAGAAACAAAATATAAATCCTAAACTACAGAGACTGACAAAATAACAATAAAACTAAGGACATTAATAACTAACAGAACAATTAACCACCAAGAACACATCTTAAATCAACACACAGGAAAATAACACAACACTGGAAAAATACAGAAGATACTCAGGAAAATTTGAGAGCCTGAACCCGATGACACACCGTGCTCAGCTTCATGACACACAGAGTGTCATCAGCAGGTTGCAACAGAGATACAGAGAGAGTGGAAGAGTCACAGAGAGGCATAGAAGTGGACGTCCTTTGGCCACATTCCACGCTGATGACCGCTTTGTTGTGAACAGTGCCCTGCGGAACCGGATGATGAATGTCACTCAACTCCAGGCACATTTAAAGGAGGTGAGAGGCACCCAAGTGTCATGTCAGACCATTCAAAACCGTTTACATCAGCACATTCTGCATGTTCGACGACCTGCAAGGGTACCTGACCACACCACCAGGCACAGGCATCATCATCTTACGTGGGCCAGGGAGCATTTATGCTGGACAAGGGACCAGTGGGCTTCAGTGCTGTTCTCTGATGAAAGTCGATTCACAATGAGCATAAATGATGGCTGCCAAAGGTGTTGGAGACGTCAAGGAGATCGCTATGCCTCAGCCACTGTTCACCAGATGAGCCTTTGGTGGTGGTGGTGTTACAGTCTGGGCAGGTGTGTCTAGTCACTACAAAACTGCCCTACACCTTGTGAATGGTACAGTGACAAGCCGATACTACCTGAATAACGTCATTAATCCAGTCATTGTGCCCCTGCATGAACAACACAGGCCTAATTTCATCTTCATGATTGACAGTGCTCCAGCTCATTGAGGTCACATCATTTAGGGAACGGCTGCTGGAGGCTGGGGTACCTCAGATGGAGTGGCATGCACTTTCTCCAGATCTGAATCCCATAGAAAACCTATGGGATCAGCTGAGTCGCTGTGTAGAGGCTCATAACCCTGCACCCCACAACCTCAATGACCTGAGGGCCGCCCCTCAAAAAGAGTGGAATGCCATGCCTCAGGAGACAATAAGTCATCTTGTGAACAGCATGAGGCATTGTTGCCAAGCTGTAATTGATACTCAAGGGCACATGACAAGTTATTGAGACATTGACATTTTTTGTTGTGGTATACCCACCGTTGTTGGCTTTTGTTTCAATAAATTGTTTGAGATGATGAAATCACCATTGCATGCTTTTACTTAAATGCCCTACTTCAGGGGTGTCCAATCATGTGCCATGGAGGGCCAAGACCCTGCAGGCTTTTACCTCCAACCATTGTCTTCAACAGCAGAATTCACTGAATTCTTCCCACTGATTGCTGATAAGTGAAAACACCTGCTGAAGAGACTGGGTAGAAGAGAAAACCTGCAGGGTCTTGGCCCTCCTTGGCACATGATTGGACACCCCGCCCTACTTTCATGATATAATATCACTGTCACGTGAACTTTTTACATTTTTCATAAATTTCACCCGAATGCCAAATATCCCTAGCTTTTTGTGAGCAGTGTAGTACTAAGTTGCATGTAAGCATCATATATGGTAAGACCAGCTTGTTGTTGTCACGACTACATTTTTTATTGTGTTACTCATCCTAAAGGACAGAGTTTAAATGTTTCAGAATGGAAGGAAAAGTTTTTAATCCATGGAGAGCAAACTGCACTGTTTGGTTCTTGCCTCTTGCTTGCTCACCAGATCAATTGTGAAAGACCCCTGGAGACCACAGCACCTGCTTACAGAGTCACTATACTCATAGCTCATCAACTGTTTGTGTGTATTGATTGCACAGGTGCACGGAGACTTTGCAACAAACCTCTCACCATGCCCTCTGCAATAATCCCATTTTCAGCCCTTAGATCTGCACTGCCTCAACCCAAACATCTTCGTGCATTTACACTGGGGTGTGGAAGTAAAGGTGATATGGGAGGCTTGGGTTTGCTGAAAGGGATTCAGAAAATAGCTTTATTGGAGCCAGAATGAAAATAGTAATTTCTGAGGAGGTGTCTGACCATAAGGGACAGTCTGAATTGGACACCTCAGCAGAGGTGTGAAGTGGAGGTTTTGTCTTTTCCTGTAGATAGGAGGAGGTTATGAGGTTGTGATGGGTGTGAGGAGGGGTGGGTTGTGGCTGTAATAGTGCAGGGGGAGAAAACAGACAAGGGGAAAGGGAGACCTCCTGAGACTGTAACCAATTATCACCATGAGTCACCCAGCTTTAGTTTTAACTTTCCTTTTTTTGTGACCCTGAGGGCCAGGGTGACAAATTATCCACCTATAAATAGACATTTGTGCCTTGACATGTCCATATGTTTATTTGTATGGATGAGAGTCTGTGTGTCTGCACATATCCTGTTGTAATGAAGTGACTTGCACCCATTGCAAGGTGCCATGGTCTGTTTCCAGCTTTCATAATGCTTGTTTTAGGCTTTTTCTGTAAATAGAGGATTGACCAAATATTGCCATATTTTTTCCATTATTCACCACCCCGCCTGTATCTCATGTCTTTCCCTTAATGCAGAGTAGTGCTGTCAACAGTTCTTACACTCAACAAGATGACAGCTTTTTCCATCTAAGAATCACTATATACTTCAAATGATGTTTTGGTACTTTAAATAACTCCACAAACAGCTGATCAGAGAAGGCGGTACGCTCCATTGTGAAGTGTTGTCATTTTAAAGGTTCAACATTTCTTTAATGAAAGCAATTTCTCTTGTATCACTGACAGAAAAATCCTTATTTTTGCCTAAGAAGGAAAGTCAGTGAGTTAATCCTCCAGTGAGTGAGAATGTCCTTGGTTTTGTTGTTGGCCACCTGAATCTTGCATCCAGCTGTGATGTATGAATGAATATTTAGGATTGGATCCTTCACAAAATCTTTGTAATGCCTACTGAATATGAGGAGTTAGGATGAAGTTTTCTACACAAAAATTTGTTGTATGTTTAGTTTACCTTCCCTCCTACCTTGCTGTGATTGTATTTATTGGGTATTCATTCACTTCTAAACTTTTTATAGTAAACTCCAAGTGATATTCTCTCTCCAGCTGAGATAAGTCGATAGCTCATTCCAACATAGGCAGAATGTGCTTATGCCACAGTTCTACGTCTGTCTGTCTCTGTCTGCTCACAATTCACAAAAATAATGACTCCTCCTCAGCAATTGTGTGGATGCTCACCAAACTTGCATACAATGATCCTCAAGTGAAAGATCTCAAGAAATACTGTAAATTCGTGTGTGTGTGTGTGTGTGTCTGTCCACTTCACTAGATATGTGTTATACTTCAGCGGTGTTCTAATAATGTTTTCAATGGCTTCAGTATGTGAGAATTGTATTGCTGTTGTGAATACAGTGCCAAAAAAAAAGTATGTGAACCGTTTGGAATTTCATGGTTTTCTGCATTAATTTGTCATAAAATGTGATCTGATCTTCATCTAAGTCAAGGATATTGGCATATGTAATGTGCCTAAAATAATAACAAAATTGTGATCTTTCATGTCTTTTTTGAGAACAATCATAAAAACTTCATGGTGCTGGTGGAAAAAGTATGTGAACCATTGTGTTAATGACCTCAAAAAAGCTAATTGGAGTCAGGTTTGGCATACCTGAACTCATTAAGAAAATGAGTTTCGAGGTGTGGACTAGAGCTACTTTGACTCAATTCAAACCACTCAAACTTTTTGAGTTTGCTCCATACAAGAAGAATATGATTGTGAGCCATGCCTCACCAAAAAGAGCTTCCAGAGGATCGAAGATCAAGAATTGTTGATTTACATAAAGCTGAAAAAAGTTACAAAGTGATTTCAAAGACTTTAGAAATTCACCAGTCTGCAGTTAGGCAAACAATCTACAAATGGAGACACTTTGGGACTGTGGCTGCTCTACCAAGAAGTGTGCACCCAGTCAAATTGACCCCAAGAGTACAACAGACTCATTAATAAGGTAAAGAAACAACCCCGAGTGACAGCCAAACATTTGAAGGCATCATTGGAACTGGCTAACATCTGTGTTCATGAGTCTACAGTATGTAAAACATACAAGCAGGGCGTCTATGGCAGGACACCATGAAGGAAGCTGCTGCTTACGAAAAACAACATTGCTGCATGCCTGAAGTTTGCAAAAGAGCACACTGACACCCCACAACGGTATTGGCAAAATGTTTTGTCGACTGATGAAACTAAGGTTGAACTATTTGGAAAGAACACGCAGCTGTACATCTGATGTAAAAAGGGCACTGCATATCATCATGAAAATGTCATCCCAAACGTAAAGTGTGGTGGATGAAGCATCATGATTTGAGCCTGCTTTGCTGCATCAGGGCTTGACCAGCTTGCAATCACTGAGGGGAACATGAATTCCCAAGTGTATCAAAAAAAAAAAATTCAGGATAGTGTCAGAATGTCTGTACATCAGCTGAAACTCTATAGAGGTTCTGTGTTCTGCCTGCAAGAATGGGTTAAAAATCCTCCCGAACAATGTGCAGGTCTGATCCACAGCTACAGGAGGCATCTGGTTGAGGTGATTGCTGCCAAGTGGGGTCAAACAGTTATTAATTCAAGGGTTCATATACTTTTCCACTGGCACAATGAGGTTTTTATGGTTGTTCTTCATAGACATGAAAGATCAGAATTTTTGTTATTATTTTTGACACATTATATTTGTCAATAGCCTTGACTTGAAGATCAAATTGTATTTTATGACAATTTATTGCAAAAAATCATGAAATTCCAAAAGGTTCATATACTTTTTCTTGCCACTGTACCTTAATTTCCATTTAATTGTCCTTGAAAACATGTGGGTGAAAAAAAAAATACTGGCATGTCGGTTCCATATTTCCAACTCTCACATCCATTTCTAACAAAATAGATGAGCTGAAGTTGGATTATATCAGTTAGCTAACCAACCGTATTATCTGTGGAAAATGCTGTGAAAAAGTGTTTTCCCCTTCCTGATTTCTTATATTTTTACGTACTTGTCACATTTAAATGTTTAACATCATCAAACAAATTGTAGCATTAGGCAAAGATAACCTGAGTAAATACAAAATGCAGTTTTTAAGTGATGATTTAATTTATTAATAGATAGATGTACTTTACTGATCCCAAACTGGGAAATTACAGAAATTACATTAAGGGAAAAAAGCTATCCAAACCTACCTGGCCCTATGTGAAAAAGTACCCCCCCCCCCCACACACACACACACCGTTATATCATGAATGAATTAACTCTGATTAACCACATTTGTGGAAAGCTGAGTTAAATTTCACGAGCCACACCCAGGCCTAATTACGGACAGACCTGTTGAATCAAGAAATCACTTGAATAGAACATGTCTGACCAAGTGAAGTAGGCTAAAAGATCTCAAAAAGCAACACATCATGTCGCGATCTAAAGAAATTCAAGAACAGATGACAAACAAAAACCCAGAACATCTAAAGAACTGCCTGCCTCACTTACCTCAGTTTGGACACTGGTCCATGATTCAACAATAAGGAACTAACACAGCATTTCATAAAAAGAACATCACACCAACTGCCAAACATGGTGGTAGTAGTCTGATGGTCTGGAGGTGCTTTGCTGCTTCAGGACCTGGATGACTTGCTGTAATTGATGGAACCATGAATTCTGCTCTCTTCCAGAAAATCCTGAAGGAAAATGTCCGACCATCAGTTTGTGACTTCAGGCACAAGCCCTCCAATAGAGAGCCTAAAACTGGATTCATGCTGCACCTCCACTGTCTGCGTCCGCTCGACTGCGATGCTCGTGTGATGAAATTTACGTCATCTGTAGTCCACGGATAACCACAGAGCCCCTCCATGGACGTCTCCGTGCAGCCCAAATTTTTTGGCCGCGAGGCCTCTGCATACGCAAGATTGAACCTCTCATTCACGAGGTGGCGTTACCAACACAGCATACAAAGTCAAAGAAGATAAAGACGAAGAGGAAGACAAGAATAAACATGCATGAATCGTTTTGCAGCAGCAGCTTGAGCAGAGAAGAGCACTGAAAAATGGTAATTCCTCCTTTTCCTTGAACCAATGCCGTTGCTGTTGCTACAAAAAATGTGTGGCGCTCTTGCGTTTATAGCCAGTGAACAAACTGGCGTGTTAGCACATTTGCGCTACCTGTAGAGCTGGGGTGAAACTGAAAATAACAGTTGTACGCATGCATCAACCGCTTAGCCTGGCAGACGAAAAAGTGAAGCATATACAGCGCTGCATGCGCGCCGGCTTCGTCCAAAGCGGATGTGGACCAGAGAGGAAATGCAGCATGAATCCAGCTTAAGTCACGCCCCCTCTACTTCCGTATATGGGACCATAAATCAGAAAAATTCTCCATAGAAATGAGTGGCAAGAGTGAAATTATCTTTTGTTCCGATCGAATTTTGCCACGATTTACACGGTTTCTGATTTAAGGTCCCATATGCGGAGAGGGGGCCTGACTTAGGCTCTCTATGTGGCTGAATAAAAACAATTCTGCAAAGAAGAGGTGGCCAAAATTCCTCAACAGCGATGTAAAAGACTCATTACCAGTTACTGCAAATGCTTAATTGCAGTCGTTGATGGCACAACCAGCCAACCTGTTCTCTTTCAGTAAAATATTGTGATTTTCAAAGAAAACGGAAGCTGTTGTACTTGTCTCAGAGGGCTCTTGTTTTTTTATTGGTAATTGATCAGTTGTAAAATGTGTTTTTTAAGCCCAAATTATTAAACTAAATTATTCTTGTCCAAATTCACAAATAAGCCCTTAATCTGACAAATAAACAAATTTGATTATATTATCACTAATGTATTGACAACCTCTGGTCTTCAGAGATGAGAGAAAATTATAAACA
Organism: Pholidichthys leucotaenia; assembly: GCA_020510985.1. Taxonomy (NCBI): domain Eukaryota; kingdom Metazoa; phylum Chordata; class Actinopteri; order Cichliformes; family Pholidichthyidae; genus Pholidichthys; species Pholidichthys leucotaenia. Next base: position 125,062,590 of record CM035837.1, on the reverse strand, counting down.
TAGTAATATAGGTTTACAATTACAATGGCGTCCTTTGTCTGGGCCAGCCTCATGTCAGACCTGTTGATATTTGCTGTGATTTTAATCCTGGACTTTGTAAGACTTCTTCCTCTGTAGAAAGGCATTTTCCTACACCCTTCGGTCGTTTTATTTTTTTGGCTATCATCCTGAACAGCTACTGAGCTAAACACAAAGCTGAAAAATGAGACGTGTAAAGAAGCACCGACTTAATGCTTCAATCTATGAAAATTGCTTCTTGATGACATATCTTCCAGGACCCATCTGGAAGTGAATGATTGCATGGATTAATATTATTCATCAGACCTGAGTGGACAGAGTACATTTGATATCTGAAAGATGGAAACTCTTCACATCATTATTGGGCTCTTCTGCTGTATTTATGGCCCAGTTACTCTGTGGTCATATTTGTAGTTCAGAGTTGGTTAAGTGATGCAGTAAAACAACCTCTAGGGGTGTTGTTATCCATGTTCACTTTCCCCTTATTGTTATTTCTATTTGAGGAGGGACGCTGTGTATTCACCGAGCAGCTGCAGGAGAGGTCAAAGACACTTCAAGCCCCCGTGGGACATTCCCCCCATAGCTATTTTTTTTATGTCCCCCAATCTGTTCTACACAAACACAATGAACTCATAGTGGATGCTTTTTTTGGTACATGTTCCTTTCTCTCAAAATATCTTTTTTGACTTGCCTTTTTTGTTTTAATGCGAAGAAAATCTTTTAAGTGGATGCAACAATGTGCTTTTGAAGTTAAATATGATAAGAAAATTTATATTATGCATTAGAATATTGAGTGTGTCAGACAGTTTACAGGACTTGTAAATATATATTTTTTTAAAGAAGTTTAAATTTCACTTGCAGCACCTTGAAAGTCATTTCTGGTTTATATGAAAAAAAAATTATTTGGAAAATAACTAGATTGTAATTATCTCCCTGCTTTGCAGTAGCTTGGTCAGTACACACACACATACACACACACAGTGGTGTGAAAAAGTGTTTGCCCCCTTTCTCATTTCTCATTTTTTTTGTGTTTGTCACACTTAAATGTTTCAGATCATCAAGAAAATTTAAATATTAGACAAAGATAACACAAGTAAACACAAAATGCAGTTTTTAAACGAACATCCTTATTATTAAGGGTAAAAGAAATTCAAACCTACATGGCCCGGTGTGAAAAAGTGATTGCCCCCCGTTAAAATATAAATTAACTGTGGTTTATCACATCTTTGGAAAGCTGAGTTCAATTTCTGTAGCCACACCCAGGCCTGATTACTACCACACCTGTTCTCAATCAAGAAATCACTTAAATCGGACCTGCCTGACAAAGAGAAGTAGACCAAAAGATCCTCAAAAGCTAGACATCATGCTGCAATCCAAAGAAATTGAGGAACAAATGAGAAACAAAGTAATTGAGGTTATAAAACCATTTCTAAAGCTTTGGGACTCCAACGAACCACAGTGAGAGCCATTATCCACAAATGGCGAAAACATGGAACAGTGATGAACCTTCCCAGGAGTGGCCAGCCGACCAAAATCACTCCAAGAGTGCAGCAATGACTCATCCAAGGTCACAAAGACCCCACAACGACATCCAAAGAACTGCAGGCCTCACTTGCCTCAATTAAGGTCAGTGTTCATGACTCCACCATAAGAAAGAGACTGGGCAAAAACGGCCTGCATAGCAGAGTTCCATGACAAAAACCACTGCTGAGCAAAATGAACATAAAGGCTCGTCTCAGATTTGCCAGAAAACATCTTGATGATCCCCCAGACTTTTGGGAGAATACTCTGTGGACTGACAAGACAAAAGTGGAACTTTTTGGAAGGTGTGTGTCCAATTACATCTGGCGTAAAAGTAACGCAGCATTTCAGAAAAGGAACATCATACCAACAGTAAAATATGATGGTGGTAGTGTGATGGTCTGGGGATATTTTGCTGCTTCAGGACCTAGAAGACTTGCTGTGGTAAATGGAACCATGAATTCTGCTGTCTACCAAAAAATCCTGAAGGAGAATGTCCAGCCATCTGTTCGTGACCTCAAGCTGAAGCGCACTTGGGTTGTGCAGCAGGACAATGATCCAAAACACACCAGCAAGTCCACCTGTGAATGGCTTAAGAAAAACAAAATGAAGACTTTGGAGTGGCCTAGTCAAAGTCCTGACCTGAATCCGATTAAGATGCTGTGGCATGACCTTAAAAAGGCGGTCCATGCTTGAAAACCTCCAGTGTGGCTGAATTACAACAATTCTCTGCAAAGATGAGTGGGCCAAAATTCCTCCACATGGCTGTAAAAGACTCATTGCAGGTTATTGTAAATGATGATTGCAGTTGTTGCTGCTAAGGGTGGCCCAACCAGTTATTAGGTTGGGGGGGGGGCAATCACTTTTTCACACAGGGCCATAACACCTTCATTTGAAAACTGCATTTTGTGTTTACGTGTGTTATCTTTGTCTAATATTTAAATTTGTTTGACGATCTGAAAAATTTAAATGTGATAAACATACAAAAAAATAAGAAATCAGGAAGGGGCAAACACTTTTTCACACTACTCTGTGTGTGTGTGTAGTTCTCTCTCTCTCTCTCTCTCTCTCTCTCTCTCTATATATATATATATATATATATATTATATAAGTATATATATATAGATACAGTATATACTGTGTATATATACAGTTAGGCCCAGAAATATTTGGACAGTGACACAATTTTCATGATTTGGGCTCTGCATGTCACCACATTGGATTTGAAATGAAACAACTACAACGGAATTGAAGTGCAGACTTCAAGGTTTAATTCAAGGGGTTGAACAAAAAATATATGATTAAACATGTAGGAACTGTAGCTATTTTTATACAAACACTCCTCATTTCAGGGGCTCAAAAGTAATTGGACAAATAAACATAACCCTAAGTAAAATGATACTTTTCAATATTTTGTTGAGAATCCTTTGCAGGCAATGACTGCCTGAAGTCTGGAACCCATGGACATCACCAAACGCTGGGTTTCCTCCTTTGTGATGCTTTGCCAGGCCTTTACTGCAGCTGTCTTCAGTTGTTGCTTGTTTGTGGGTCTTTCTGCCTTAAGTTTTGTCTTGAGCAGGTGAAATGCATGCTCGATTGGGTTGAGATCTGGTGATTGACTCGGCCAATGCAGAATATTCCACTTCTTTGCTTTAAAAAACTCCTGGGTTGCTTTTGCAGTATTATCCATCTGTTCTGTGAAGCACCGTCCAATCAACTTTGCTGCATTGGGCTGAATCTGAGCAGAAAGTATATCCCTATACACTTCAGAATTCATCCGGCTGCTTCTGTCTTTTGTCACATCATCAATAAACACAAGTGACCCAGTGAAATTGGAAGCCATGCATGCCCATGCCATCACACTGCCTCCACCATGTTTTACAGAAGATGTGGTGTGCTTTGGATCATGAGCTGTTCCAATTCTTCTCCAAACTTTCTTCTTCCCATCATTCTGGTACAGGTTGATCTTAGTCTCATCTGTCCAAAGAATGCTGTTCCAGAACTGGGCTGGCTTCTTCGGGTGTTTTTTTTGGCAAAGTCAATTCTGGCCTTTCTATTTTTGAGGCTGATTCATGGTTTGCACCTTGTGGTGAATCCTTTGTATTTACTCTCATGAAGTCTTCTCTTTATGGTAGACTTAGATACTGATACACCTACTTCCTGGAGAGTGTTCTTCACTTGAGTGGATGTTGTGAAGGGGTTGTTCTTCACCATGGAAAGGCTTCTGCGATCATCCACCACTGTTGTCTTCCGTGGACGTCCAGGCCTTTTTGAGTTCCCAAGCTCACCAGTGCACTGTTTTTTTCTCAAAATGTACCAAACTGTTGATTTGGCCACTCCTAACATTTCTGCTATCATTCTCAGATGGATTTCTTCTTTTTTTCCAGCCTCAGGATGGTCTGTTTCACCTCCATTGAGAGCTCCTTTGACCGCATATTGTGTGTTCACAGCAACAGCTTCCAAATGCAAATGCCACACCTGGAATCAACTCCAGACCTTTTAACTGCTTAATTGATGACAGGTTAACGAGGGAAGAGCCGATGCAGCCTTCTTATTTTTTTTTTTGCAGCCTTCTGAGTCAATTGTCCAATTACTTTTGGTCCCTTGAAAAAGAGGCAGCTACGTATTAAAGAGCTGTAATTCCTAAACCCTTGCTCCAATTTGGATGTGAATACTCAAATTACAGCTGAGAGTCTGCACTTTAAGTCCATATTGATTATGTAATTGTATCTTGAATATATTTTCGTAAACAGCTAAAATAACAAAACTTGTGTCACTGTCCAAATATTTCTGGGCCTAACTGTATATGACATTGCAGTAGACTTAGTGAGGTATTTCTGTTGTATCTTTCACTGGATGAAAGTAAATTTTCTGTCACAGTAGTACTGCGGAGGAAGTAAGTGACCCATTGTCTTGGTCAAGGGCACTTCAGCAGAACTGATGCTTGGACCTCTGTCCTCTGTTTAGTTAAAATGGTTGCTGGCTCTGTCCCTGTCCTCTGAATGAACATTTTTCTCTCCTTTTCAAAGACAGTGTGGTCATGGTCAGCCCATGAGTAAGCTAAAAGGCTGTGTGTAGGAGTCTGTTGCTGTATTCCCGTCATAAAATAGTCAAGATGTAGGGTATTTTTCTTGTTTAATGATGTTTACTTTCCTTATTAGAATTGTAATGGAACTTATTAGACACACCACTGCACCACACATATTTAAATTCTGTTTTTTTATGTACCGCAGAACTGATAAACATGATTGCTGTTTTCTTGTGTTGTGGGGTGAAATTCTCATATACACATTTTTATCCCCTGCTGGTCGAAGACCAAAGGGGCTGAAGACCAAAGGAGGATTATGTTATGGGCCCGTCCATCCGTCCGTCTGTCCCACTTTTGTGTAATCAGCTTCTCCTACAGTTTTGGTCCAGTTGTTTTGAAACTTGGTCCCATGGTTTGATATACACTGAGGATACGCATATTGCAACTTGGTTCTGATCAGATGATTTTTTGTGGGAACTGTAGCCCCTGACCTATGACCTCCTGTTTCATCTCACTTCATCGACAGTGACTGTCTTGTGAAATCAACTCCTCCTACAGTTTGGTTCTGAATGTTTTCAAACTTGGTACCATGGTTTGATATACTCTGATGATGTGATTATTGCAGTTTCACTCTCATTGGAAGACCTTGAGGTCAAAGGTCAAGTCAGAAGTTTCTCTAAATATTCTAAACACAGTAACTAGTTATCAGTTATCAAGCTCCTCTCCTGTGGAATCAGCTGCCAATCTGGATTCGGGAGTCAGACTCGATCTCTGTTTTTAAGAAGAGGGCTAAAACCTACCTTTTTGATATAGCCTACAATTAGGGAGGGATCATGTGTTTCTGAACCCTCCCTTAGTTATGCTGCTAATAGGTTTAGTCAGCCGGGGGACCTCCAGTAATGCACTGGGCCTCACTCCTTTCCTCACTCTCTATGAAATTTTTTTTTTGCTAGTCATTAACATCTGTTTGTTCTCTCCCATAGATTGAGTCCCCATCGTGCTGTTTGCTCTCTACATGTCTGTTCTTTTCTTCTTCTCTATCCCCTCACCCCCCAGCCAGTCGCAGCAGATGACTGCCCCTCCCTGAGCCTGGTTCTGCTGGAGGTTTCTTCCTGTTAAAAGGGAGTTTTTCCTCTCCACCGTCGCCAAGTGCTTGCTCACAGGGGATCGCCTGATTGCTGGGGTCTTTCTGCAACTGTGGGGGTTCCCCCCTACAGTTGATAGTGCTATGAGATGACTGTTGTGAAATGGCGCTATATAAATAAAGTTGAATTGAATTGAATTGAATTAACTCCTGAAAGAAATGATGTCGGCTTTCCAAATCAATACAGTAGTTGTATCGAATACACATCTTGGATGACGTACACCCTGACCTAACTATGGGTTTGGGGTCAAGGGGTCAGAGGTTCAAAGTTAACATTGCAGTTGCACTACGGTAAATGGTAAATGCTATATTTACTATTACTATGACACAAGTAAAGCTAGGGCCACCAAACCTAGTATACAGGTTCACCATGGAATCCTGAACTCTGGCTATGGGTTTGGGGTCAAAAGGCCAAAGCTCAAGGTTAACATTTCTTATGCCTTATTACTGTACAACGCTTAAAGCTAGGGCCACCAAACTGGTACACAGGTTCACCTTGGAATCCTGATGTCTGACTATGGGTTTGGGGTCAAAAGGTCAAAGGTCAAAGTTAACATTCCCTATGCCTCATTACCGTACAACCAGTAAAGTTACGGTCACCAAACTTGGTACACAGTTTCACCCTGCGACCTTGAAGTGTGACTATGGTTTTGGGATCACAAGGTCAAAGTTCAACATCAAAATGGCTTATAAACTATATCTCAATAACAAAGAAAGCTAGGGTCACCAAACTTGCTACACAGGTTCACTTTGGGGTCCTGACGTTTGACTGTGGGTTTGTGGTCAAAAAGTCAAATGTCAAGGTTAATATTCCTTATGCCATATTACTGTACGAGTAAAGCTAGGGCCACCAAACTTGGTACACAGGTTCACCCTGTGACCCTGAAGTGTGACTGTGGTTTTAGGATCACAAGGCCAAAGGTCAACATCAACATGGCTTACAAACTATATCTCAACAACAAAGAAAGCCAGGGGTGCACAGGTTCACTCTGAGACCATAACCTCTGACTACAGGTTTGGTGTCAAAAGGTCAGAGGTCAAGGCTGGCATTTCTTACGTTCTCTTACTATAGAACGTGTAAAGCTCTCTTGGGTCACCATACTTGCTACATTGGTTCACCTTGGGATCCTGACCTATAACTGTGGGTTGTATACTTACAATGGCTGATCATAATTTGGTTCTGCCACAGTAATTATATTGAAAAGTTGAAAACTGCTCTCCGTCAGTAAGTATTGGGATGTTCAAAGAAAACGGAGGCGGGGGATATTACACTCGCCTCAGAGTGCTCTTGTTCAAATTGTAATTACTGTTTTTGCATTTTAACATAATGGCAGTGAAACACATCGGACCAGCTCTTTACCCTCTCAAGAATCCTTGAGGGTTCGTGGGAGTTTGCCCAACCAGTTAACATGTGTTTTGTAGAGTTGGAGAAGGCATTTGACTGCGTCCCTCGTGGTTTTTTGTGAGGGGTGCTTTGGGAGTATGGGGTATCGGGCTTGTTATTACGAACTATCCGGTCTCTATACGACCGTTGTGAGAACTTGGTTTGAATTGCCAACACTCAGTCAGACTCATTCCCAGTGAGAGTTGGACTCCGCCTGGGCCGCCCTTTGTCACCGATCATATTCATAATTTTTATGGACAGGATTTCTAGACGCAGCCAGGGAACGAAGGGTGTCATGCTTGGTGACCACAGGATCTCATCTCTATTGTTTGCAGATGATGTTGTCCTGTTGGCTTCATCCAGCAATGACCTACAGGGCTTACTGGGATGGTTTGCCGCTGAGTGTGAAGCGGCTGGGATGAGAATCAGCACCTCCGAGTCCATGGTCCTCAGCCGGAAAAAGGTGGATTGTCCTCTCTGAGTTGGAGACAAGCTCCTGCCCCAAGTGGAGGAGTTTAAGTATCTCGGGGTCTTATTCATGAGTGAGGGGAAATTGGAGCGAGAGATTGACAAACGAATCGGAGCAGCATCTGCAGTGATGCAGATGTTGTACCGGTCTGTTGTGGAGAACAGGGAGCTGAGCTCTAAGGCAAAGCTGTTGATTTACCAGTCAATCTACGTTCCTACCCTCACCTATGGTCATGAGCTTTGGGTAATGACCAAAAGAATGAGACTGCGGATACAAGCAGCTGAAATGAGCTTTCCATGTAGGATTGCTGGACTCACCCTTAGAGATAGGGTGAGGAGCTCAGTAATCCGGGAGAGGCTCAGAGTAGAACCACTCTTCCTCCACATTGAAAGGAGCCAGTTGAGATGGTATGGGCATCTGATTGGGATGCCTCCTGGACACCTCCCACTTGAGGTGTTTTGGGCACGTCCCACTGGGAGGAGACCCCGGGGCAGACACAGGATTCGCTGGAGAGATTACGTCTCCCAGTTGGTCTGGGAACACCTTGGTATCCCCTCTGAAGAGCTGGAGCAGGTGGCTGGGGAGAGGGAAGTCTGGAATTCAACTGCTTGAACCGCTACCCCCGTGACCCATACCTCCAGAAAAGTGGTAGAAATGGTTGGATGGATGGCTGGCAGTGAAACAGATCGCAGTCGTTTAAAAAACTTTTTTGTTGTAAATGTTTTGTTAAAATTTTTCATGTAAATTTATTTTTTCTTAAATTTGCAACTTTTTTTCTCATAAATGTAAAACTTCTTGATTTGCAATTTCCCCCCTGTTAATTTGTGACGTTTCTTGTAAATATGCAACTTTTTTCACATAAGTTTCCAACAATTTCCTTTAAAAAAAAAGTGTATTTTTCATGTTTATTTCAGGGTTTTTCTGTTCAATTGCAACTTTTAGCTGTAGTGATAGATGGAATGCACTAGAAGAAAATTCTTGGAAGTTACCGCACAGTTACTATAGTAACAGAGCACTGAGTGGAAAGCACATGCGGCAGCTTAAGGCTGCATATCTACCAAACACGTTTTCTTTCATTGTGGGTGACTATTTTCTATTCACTCTCTATGTAGTCTAACGTATAAAGCACTGAGCGCCCTTGGCGCTGAAGCGCTCTCAGCAATGGCTATTTTTTGTCTCAGCGCTCAGGATGCTGAAAGTTGAAAAAAGTTCAGCTTCTTAGAATGCTGCTGCGCTCATCAATGTCAAACTTTTCTAACCAGCCAATCAGAATTAAGGACAGGTGGGACATGGGATGCCGGTACAGGAAGAAGAGAACGGTTACTTCTAGTGATGGCGGAGGACAGCCTGATCCTCACTGTATCAGACAGCCTGGTACTCTTTGATAGTGAAAGGATACCATGATCAAAATTTGAAAGCAAATGCTTGGAGGAATGCGTTCACATCTGTTGGCATGCCAGGTGAGTGTGCCTTTGTCACGGTCATATTTTTTTTTTTTACAAGTTTCAGTTCAGAAGGGCTGTCTGTAATTAGTCTACATCCGAGAAATTGATAGGTCTATCTTCTCCAAAAACCAGTTCAAACTGAGTCCTAGTCTGTCTAAAATACACCTTAGCTGCGCTCCAATCCACAGTGTACTTCAACTGTAATTCCCACTCACTGCTTCATTCTTAGGGAAGATCAGTTAACTGCCCTTCACAAAAATTCTGCATTTGAAGCACCCTGCAGTGTCGCTTTCCTCTCCGTGCATTACCACGGTAAACATGGGCATGTACTGACACTATGGTGGATAATTTATATTTATTAAATAAAATGTGAAAAAGTGTTAGCCCCCTTCCTGATTTCTCATTTTTTTTGGTATGTTTTGTCATACTTTAATGTTTCAGATCATCAAACAAATTTTGATGATCTTTTGATCCAAGATGGCACCCACAGTGGTCGCCATGGTGCTTCGCTGCGCTTTTTTTGTTTGTTTTTGTTCGTCAATTGTGTGTCTGCCTGCTCTTACACCCGTGAAGAGCTACTTAATATCAGGACTTTCACTCCCACGGACCTACTCCCAGTTTTTTTGGCTCCTGCCGCCGATCTGGTTCACTTTTTAGCCCAAAAAGTGAGACGGCGAAAGAGGGAGAACGAGCGGGCGCCCTGGTGCGGCTTCGCAGGAGGAGAGGCACGCGCACGGCTTTGCCTGGGATATTTCTGTCCAACGTCAATTCTCTTTATAACAAGGTAGATGAAATGAGACTGCTGATGCGATTTAAGGACCCTCTCCACCTCGTGTGCCCTCTGCTTTACTGAGACCTGGCTCAAGCAAAGACATCCGGGACAGCGCGCTTCCTCCTCGAGGGATTTTCAGCTGTTTCGTGCTGATCGAGACTCGGGGCTCTCCTGCAAGACCATAGGCGGAGGAGTCTGCTTCTACATCAACAGCAGCTGTGCTCCGATGTAAACTGTGATCTCCCAACACTGTTCTCTACCGCTCTGGAATATTTATTCATCAACTGCAAGCCATTTTATTCCCCGCGTGAGTTCGCTTCATTCATCCTGGGCCGCTGTTACGTCCCGCCCGACGCGGACGTGCGCGAGGCTCACGCGCCTCTGCGGATCCAATCAGCAAGCGAAGCGGACTTTTCCGGACTCTCTGGTTATTGTGGTTGGCGACTTTAACCAGAGCAACCTGAGCCACAAACTCCCCCGATACAAACAGTTTATTAAATGCCCCACCAGAGGAGAGAACACGCTGGATCACTGTTACACTACAGTTAAGGACGCGTATCGCGCTGTTCCCCGCGCTGCCTCGGACTATCTGATCACGTGATGGTCCACCTGATTCCCACATACAGACAGAGACTGAAGCTCACAAAACCTGTTGTGGCACTACGAGGAAATGGACCAGTGAAGCGTGGGAGGAGCTGAGCACGTGCTTGGAAACAACTGACTGGGGCCATGTTTAAAGAGCCACGCATGATCTGGATGAGTACACGGGACACTGTGACCTCATATATCCACTTTTGGTGAGGAGGAGCATTCTTCCATCGCGCACCAGGGTGAGTTACTCCAACGACAAGCCCTGGTTCACAGTAAGCTCAGACAGATCAGGAAGGAGAGGAAGCGACGTTGAAAAGTGGAGACAGGGACTGCTACAGGGTGGTCAAATACCGGTTTAGCAGAGAGCTGAGGAGAGCTAAATCTGTGTATTCTGAGAGACTCCAGCAAACAGTTCACTGCTAACGACTCTGCTTCTGTGTGGGAGAGGACTGAGGCAAATCACCAACTATTGGCCTCAGGCTTCTAAGGGACAGGATGACAAAGCCCTTTGTCAAAGACTGTCCCAACACTATGCCCGTTTTGACATCTCGTTTGCTGTGTCCAACTCCCCCCCTCCCCCCAGCGCCACTGCCCTCCACGGTCCCCACTTCATCAAAGGTGCCCCCCCCCTCCTCCCCCCCTGCCCTTGTCATCAGTGAGCAGGACGTGCACAGACAGTTCTCCAGACTGAACCCGCGCAGGGCCCCTGGTCCTGACGGCGTGTCTCCCTCCACCCTGAGATACTGTGCGGAGGAGCTGACTCCTGTCTTCACAGACATTTTTAACACCTCCCTGAAGTCATGCCACGTGCTGGCCTGCCTCAAAACCTCTACCATCGTCTCTGTCCCCAGGAAGCCACGGATCACTGGACTTAACGACTACAGACCTGTAGCGCTCACCTCTGTAGTCATGAAGTCCTTTGAGCGCCTGGTCCTGCCCCACCTCAGACCATCACCACTCCCCTCCTGGACCCGCTGCAGTTTGCCTACAGAGCCAACAGGTCTGTGGACAACACAGTCAACCTGGCCCTCCATTCCATCCTGCAGCACCTGGACTCCCCGGGAACCTACGCCAGGATCCTGTTTGTGGACTTCAGCTCTGCATTCAATACCATCCGCCCCGCTCTGCTCCAGGACAAGTTGTCCCTGCTCAATGTGCCTGACTCCCTCTGCAGGTGGATCACCGACTTCCTGACGGACCGGAGGCAGCATGTGCGGCTGGGAAAGACTGTCTCAGACTCTGTTAGCATCAGCACTGGATCACCCCAGGGCTGTGTACTTTCCCCCCTGCTCTTCTCCCTGTACACCAACTCCTGCACCTCCAGCCACCAGTCTGTCAAGCTGATAAAGTTTGCGGACGACACCACCCTCATTGGGCTCATCTCCAACGGCGACGAGTCCGTCTACAGGAGAGAGGTGGCCCAGCTGGCGTCCTGGTGCAGCCACAACAACCTGCAGCTGAACGCTCTGAAGACAGTGGAGATGATCGTGGACTTCAGAAAAGTCACAGCCCCTCTGCCCCCCTTTACCCTCACAGACTCTCCCATCACCACTGCGGGACTCCTTCCGCTTCCTGGGCACCACCATCACCCGGGACCTCAAGTGGGAGCCGACCATCAGCTCCCTCATCAAAAAGGCCCAGCAGAGGATGTTCTTCCTGCGGCAGCTGAGGAAGCTCAAGCTACCCACCAAGATGTTGGTGCAGTTCTACACGGCCATCATCGAGTCCATCCTCACCACCTCCATCACCGTGTGGTATGCAGGAGCCACTGCCAGGGACAGACTAAGACTGCAGCGCGTTGTGTGCGCTGCTGAGAAGGTGATCGGCTGCAAGCTCCCATCCCTCCAGGACCTGTACATCTCCAGGACCCGGAGGCGTGCAGGTCAGATCATAGCCGACCCTTCACACCCTGGACATGCACTGTTTGCCCCCCTCCCCTCAGGCAGAAGACTTCGGTCCATTCAGACTAAAACTTCCCGCTACATGAATAGCTTCTTCCCCTCTGCCATTAGACTGCTGAACACTAAGTGACTTATTATACTCTCGTGCACTACGTACAGCAGCTCAACCGGACTCATGATAATTATCACTGTTTTCTTTTGCACTACCAACTGCACTATGTGGAACTCCACAATATCTGCTGCTGGTTAATATATTTAAAAATTGCATAGATTAGTATTACTCATTCATATTCTACATTTTATTGCATGCATAGTTTTTTATTTTTATCTTTAGTGCTACTCCATGTTGAATGTTGCAGCATTGCACCGAGACAAATTCCTAGTTTGTGTACTACATGAACAATGGCAATAAATCTCGTTCTGATTCTGATTCTGAAATATTAGACAAAGATAACACAAGTAAACACAAAATGCCATTTTTAAATGAAGGTGTTTATTATTAAGGGAAACAAAAATCCAAACCTACATGGCCCTGTGTGAAAAAGTGATTGCCCCCTAAACCCAATAACTGGTTGGGCCACCCTTAGCAGCAACAACTGCAATCAAGTGTTCGCGATAATTGGCAATGAATCTTTTACAGTGCTGTGGAGGAATTTTGGCCCACTCATCTTTGCAGAATTGTAATTCAGCCACATTGGAAGGTTTTCGAGCATGAAGTACCTTTTTAAGGTCATGCCACAGCATCTCAGTTGGATTCAGGTCAGGACTTTGACTAGGCCACTTCAAAGTCTTCATTTTGTTTTTCTTAAGGCATTTAGAAGTGGACATTGCTGGTGTGTTTTGGCTCATTGTCCTGCTGCAGAACCCAAGTGTGCTTCAGCTTGAGGTCACGAACAGATTGCCGGACATTCTTCTTCAGGATTTTTTGGTAGACAGCAGAATTCATGGTTCCATTTACCACAGCAAGTCTTCCAAGTCCTGAAGCAGCAAAATAGCCCCAGACCATCACACTACCACCACCATATTTTTCTGTTGGTATGATGGTCCTTTTCTGAAATGCTGTGTTACTTTTATGCCAGATGCAATATGACACACGCCTTCCAAAAAGTTCAGCTTTTGTCTGATCAGTCCACAGAGTATTTTCCCAAAAGTCTTGGGGACCATCAAGATGTTTTCTGGCAAAACTGAGATGAGCCTTTATGATCTTTTTGCTCAGCAGTGGTTTTTGTCTTGGAACTCTGCCATGCAGGCCATTTTTGCCCAGTCTCTTTCTTATGGTGGAGTCATGAACACTGACCTTCACTGAGGCAAGTGAGGCCTGCAGTTCTTTGGATGTTGTTATAGGGTCTTTGGTGACCTTTTGGATGAGTCATCGCTGCACTCATGGGGTAATTTTGGTCAGCCGGCCACTCCTGGTAAGGTTCACCACTGTTCCATGTTTTCGCCATTTGTGGATAATGGCACTCGTTGTGGTTTGCTGGAGTCCCAAAGTTTTAGAAATGGCTTTATAACCTTTTCCAGACTGATAGATCTCAGTTACTTTGTTTTTCATTTGTTCCTGAATTTCTTTGGACTGCAGCATGATGTCCTGCTTTTGAGGATCTTTTGGTCAACTTCACTTTGTCAGGCAGGTCCTATTTAAGTGATTTCTTGATGAGAACAGGTGTGACAGTAATCAGGCGTGGGTGTGGCTACAGAAATTGAACTCTGCTTTACAAAGATGTGATAAACCACAGTTAATTTATGTTTTAATGGGGGGTCACTTTTTCACACAGGGCCATGTAGTTTTGGATTTTTTTTAACTCTTAATAATAAACACCTTCATTTAAAAACTGCATTTTGTGTTTACTTGTGTTGTCTTTGTCTAATATTTAAATTTGTTTGTTGATCTGAAACATTTAACCCTTTGAGCGTGTAGAATTTTTGTCAGGAAAATACAGAGTTTGACCTCAAATTTTCAAATGACAATAGCTTCAGAACGGTAATTGTTAAGAGGCAAAATCCCAATTACAGAAATGTTGCAGAGGAACCCAAGTGTCTGCCAAGTGAACTTGCATCATGCATAGTGCACAATTGGATCTAATTTGCATATTGCAACAATCAAAATTTTATTATAAGACTATAGCTTCACAATAATTATAGTTAGATGCACAGTCCCAATTACAAAAGTGTTGCAACGGTACCCAAGTGTCTGCCAGGTGAACTTGCATCCATGCATTGTGCATAATTGGACTTAATTTGCATATTGCGACAATCCAAATTTTACAACACTACAGCTCCAGAACGGTAATAGTTAGATGCAAAGTCCCAATTACAAAAATGTTGCAGAGCAACCCAATTGTCTGCCAAGTGAACTTGCATCCATGCTTAGTGCATAATTGGACCTAATTTGCATATTGCAACAATCCAAATTTTATTATAACACTATTGCTTCAGAATTACAGTTAGATGCAAAGTCCCAATTATAAAAGTGTTGCAGAGGTACCCAAGTGTCTGCCAGGTGAACTTGCATCCATGCATTGTGCAAAATTGGACCTAATTACCGTTCCGGAAAAGCAGTAGAAGATGGATGGATGGACAATTTTTATTTCACACACTGTCACCACATGGTCCTTTTGTCCCATCATTGACAAAATTACTAAAAATCATTCAAAACAAAAACAGTTTTGGTGTCACACTGTCACCACGTGGCCTTTTGTCCCTTCATTTGCCCCTTCATCTTCTACCGCTCCAGAAAAGTGGTAGAAGATTGATGGATGGACAATTTTTGTTTCACACTTTGTCAACACATGGTACTTTTGTCCCTTCATTTGTTTCTTCATCTTCTACCGCTCTGGAAAAGCGGTAGAAGATGGGTGGATGGACAATTTTTGTTTCACTCACTGTCACCACATGACCTTTTGTCCCATCATTGACAAAGTTACTAAAAATCATTAAAAAAAAAACCCACAAATCTCATGGCACATTTGTTTCAAACTAAACTAAAATGAAGCAAATGAAACACAGTTTATGCAAAAAATATGTACCTGTTTGTTTCGTTGGTCACAAGCATCCAGAATTCTGTAGTCCAAAAAAGCGACACAAAATCAGTGGTGGGCGCAGATGACAGGTCCTTCTCTTCACAATATCCAACTGGCTGTTCAAATGCTTTCAGCCACGGCTGATAAACTTCTTCATCTCTAAGAAGCTCTCAGCTGTCAGTGTCCAAACCTCCCGCTGCATCGCCACTACCTATTGTCCTGCCAGCACACATACGTGGCACACGTCGATGCGCACCGGCAGTGCACTCTTGCCCAGCCAAACGTCGCCCACGGGCTGCTCTGGACCTTTTCGCTCCGTGACCATGGTTTGGCAAAGCAGAGCAATCTGCAGACAAGGCTCCTGTGCCATTTTGGACACGGCTGGACACAGAAAACGCAGCTGCAGCGTTGCGTGCAAGATGTCCGTCTCCACTTTCACAAGAACTGCTTGCACCATTGTCCGAAGGCACATAATCAGAGCTGGATTCTAATGCTGATGACAAACTAGGGCTAAGCTCTTCCTCTGAGCTCAGGAGCGGCGAATACCAACACTAAAACCTCTTCAGCTGACAGCGTCTTCCTCGCCATCCTGTCTCCTCCTGTCAAACAGCAGAATGAAAGGGGGTGGGCTTCAAATGCTGATTTGACCTACTTATTGCATTGGACCATTTCCAGTTCTCACGGTAAGTGAAAAGCCACACCTCTCAGCCACCAAGTGGTGTTAAAAGGTTTGTACATTTCACACTCTATTCAGCTGTACAGGCTTTGTTTAGACTGATCAGCTGACAGGCGCAGAAGTGCGCCATACACACTCAAAGGGTTAAGTGAGACAAACACAAAAAAATGAGAAATCAGGAAGGGGGCAAACACTTTTTCACACCACTGTATTAATACAAATATATTTTTATTACAATCAGTTGATATAAACAGTAACCATCATCAATTTAGCTTGTTAATAACGTTAGCAACGGTAGTTTGTTTTACTTGTATTTGAGGTGCAATGGCTTATGGGTAATCTTTTTGTCAACTTGCAGTGAAGTGATGTATGGTTGTTCACTTCTTCCCTGCTCAGTTCTCAGTTCCCTTTGAACTGAAGACCGTTCACTCCCTTTGGTTTGGAATCTCACTTAATGTGGTGGAATACCCTGGGCAGTCCACTTTGGAGTATACTACTGGGCAATCGGAACGGACCTCTTGAAATGGGCACCATCAAGGTGCACCTCCTGTACAAGTCGGTGGTTCTGTCCCAGGTGTTTCCTTGACCGGTTGATGTCATGTACCCACTTGTTTTCTTGTCTGTGTCATGTTTTGCATCCAGAGCTGTTGCCAGTGCCAGAATGCGCTTCCTGTCCATGATTTTTAGGGACTGTTCATACTGCTATTAAAACATAAGTCGAAAGTCTCGATGGGAAAAGCAGAAGTGCTGAGATGTGAGTAACAAGCTGTTGCTTGCACTGCACTGTAAAGAAGAGGTTCAGGGCAGTCTAACGACAAAAAAAGCCTAATTTTGTAGGCAGCAAAACATTTATAACTCGCATATATTTAGTCAAATCAGTACACAGTGCCTTTTTAGACTTCAGATATTAATATCACACTGTCAAAACTGGGGATTCTAAATTGTCCTTAGGTATGACTGTGAGAGTGAATGGTTGTCTGTCTCTCTGTGTTGGCCCTGCGATGGACTGGCGATCTGTCTAGGGTGGACCCTGCCTCTCGCCCAAAGATGCTGGGATAGGCTCCAGCCCCCTGGTGACCCGAAAAGGATTAAGCAGAAGAAGATGGATGGATGGATGGATGGATGGATGGATGGATGGATATTTACTTCACTATAGTGATGTGTGGGTAAGAACACACTTAAGTGAAGAACTGGTTTTGAGCCTTTAATTATTTATCTATTTATTTGTCAATTAATACAAGATGGAATGATAAGATTAGTTCTCCACAAAGCACACAGGCAGTCTGTTAACTGCCGTGACTGAATACTGTGTGTGTTTTTTGTGTTTTATTGCATCCACCCTTATGCTGCCACTCATTTGTGCCACTGTTTTTTAACTGCCATGAGTTCTGTTCTATGACATCATGTCCTCTATAGGAGCTAGTTTCAGGTATTTTACTGGAATAACAACTATCTAGTAGCATTCATCCTTGTGAAGTGAAATTTTTTTTTTCCACAATATTTTTTATTGAACCTTTTTTTTTTACACACATGGCACAGACAGTCAAACACTAACACTAAAGTAATTTAAAAATTAAAAAAAAACCACTAACAACAACAACAAAAAAATACTAAAAACAACAACAACCATTAACAAAAGCAAATCAACAACAATGCTCCTCTGTTTAGTCTAGGTAATCTATTACATAAGAATACATTCACCAGTTTGGAATTTACAAGTTCCACACATATCATTCACCTTCTTCTTCACAAGTTATGTTTAATTTCTTTACATAATCAATGAAAGGTCTCCATATATTCTCAAACACTTTTTCCTTTGATTTCAGTATGTATGTTATTTTTTCTAGTGGAAGGTTTGTTAACATCTGTCTTAACCACTGAGTCACATCTGGTCTATGAGTCTTTTTCCACAGTAGTGCAATACATTTTTTTGGCATTAAGCAAACTGAGGTCTATGAATGCTCTTTCACTCTTATTAAAGTTATGTTTTTCTGGATACAGACCCAACAAAAACAGTTTAGGGTTCAGTGTGAATTGTTTTGAAATTATTTTTTCAATTGTTACCCTCACCTCTTCCCAAAACATTCTAATTTTTCTACATTCCCATAAACAATGAAATAGGGTTCCTTTACTTTCCATACATTTTGTGCATGTATCTGGTATGTTTTTGTTATATCTATTTAATTCCACTGGTGTAACATACATCTGCATTAACCATTTAAAATGTATCAGTTTAAGACGTACATTTATTGATTTGGTTTGAGCTCCTGCACAAGCCATTTCCCATTGTTCCTCTGAAATTTCAATTTGCAGGTCTTCTTTCCAATAATTCAGTCTTTTCTGTGAGTTTTCACTTGAGTATAGTGTCAATGAGCTATAAAACTCTGAAATAATACCCTTTCTCTTACTATCTTTAGTCCAAATTTTTTCCAAGGATGACTAAGTAGGTCGGGTGAGAGCATTATTTTGATTTGATCATATATAAAAAAATTTAAATTTAATATAAAATTTAATATAAAATTTCTAAGCTGAAGATATTTAAAAAAATGTGTTCTATTAAGATTGAATTTAATCCTCAGTTCTTCAAAAGACATTATGTTATCTGAACGTGACAAATATAAATCTTGAATCTTTTGAATCCCTTTTAAATTCCATACTTTAAATACAGTACCCGCTCTCCCTGGTGTAAAATATTGATTACCCCATATTGGGCTAAATTGTGACAGTGAGTGTGGTTCTTTTAAATATTTTTTGGTTTCACACCATATTTTGATCATGTGCTTTACAATTGGATTTTTAACTTGTTTCTGTAATTTTTTAGCCGAGTCTGAGTATATGAATAAGGGAAGAGGTTAAGGTAAATTGTATGATTCCATTTCAGTCCAGTGAGGAAGATCATTTGATGAAAAATAATATGTCATAGACCTCAGTTGTGCTGACCAGCAATACAACATAAAGTTTGGACATTTTAGACCTCCACGATCAAATGGTAAATATAGTAAGGACAAACGTAATCTAGCCTTCCTATTGTTCCATATAAATTCCACTAACTTTTTTTTAATTCTTGAGAATAGATCTGAAGGTGGTGGTAAAGGAATGTTTTGAAATAAATAAAATATTTTTGGTAAGATATTACTTTTAAGTATATTAATTCTCCCGATCATCGACATTGGTAGTGACATCCATCTCTGAAGTAACTCATTAATATCTGTCATTAAGGCGTCATAGTTGGCACTGGCGACTGATTCTAGCTTAGGCAAAATTTGAATTCCTAAATATTTAAACTGATTTACAACATTGAATTGATTTACCTCAGGAGCTGGGTGATTTCTCTGGGTCTCATTTAGCATTAATATTGAAGATTTTGTTTTATTTATTTTATATCCTGATATTTCCCCAAAGTTCTTTATTAAATTTAACAAGGTCAGAATTGATTTTTTAAAATTCGACATAAACAAAATTATGTCATCGGTATACAGGGAGATTTTATGTTCTGTTGGTCCTACTTTAATTCCATATATTTGTGGATGTAAACGTACTGCCATCGCTAAAGGTTCAATTGCCATAGTAAACAATAAAGGTGAAAGTGGACAGCCTTGTCGACATCCTTTGTTGATTTTTATTGATTTTGAGATATTGCTGTTTGTTAGGATTTCTGCTGTAGCATTATTGTATATTATCTGGACCCATTTTATGAAATTATTTCCAAGTCCAAACCTTTGTAGAACTTCAAAAAGATAGGGTCATTCGACCCTATCAAAGGCCTTTTCGGCGTCCAATGATAAGAGAGCTGTATCCGGTGCTTCTTTATTGGAATAAATAATATTAAATAGTCTTCTTACATTATGGAAGCCTTGTCTTCCCATTATAAAGCTATTCTGATCTCGGTTAATAATATTTGGTAATATTTCTTGTAGTCGTTTTGCTAAAATTTTACAGATTATCTTAAGATCAGCATTTAATAGGCTTATTGGTCTCATGTTTTCACATTTATTAGATTTTTTTTATTTAGATTTAGTATACTTTATTGATCCCCAGAGGGGAAATTGAGGGTCATCCACCACCTGGATGGATGAAGCAGCCACGATACGGCGCAATCCCTTAACCATTCACACACACACTCACACCTAGGGCCACTTTAGAGTCTCCAATTAACCTAACCTGCATGTTTTTGGCATGTGGGAAGAAACTGGAGAAATCCCGGGGTAAACCCACGCATACACGGGGAGAACATGCAAACTCCACACAGATCACTGTTGGTCGGGGGCTGGGATCGAACCCACGATCCCACGATCCCCCGGCCAAGGGTAAACTGTGCTGCCGCAGTGCTAACCACTGCGCCACCGTGCAGCCACTATTAGGGGGTTTACCTGGTTTTGGCAACAGTATAATTAAAGCATTATTCATGTATGGTGGTAAATTACCATTTTGAAATGCTTCTAAAACCATTTCCAAAAGTGGTTTTATTAATTTATTCTTAAATTTTTTATAGAGGTCAACTGGAAGACCATCTGGTCCTGCTCTTTTCCCTGATTTCATATTATCAATGGCTTGCCCAACTTCTTCTTGACTAATTTTAGACTCCAGTATCTCCCTATTTTCATTTGGAATACACGGTATAGATAATCCACCCAAAAACCCATTTAGTTTTGTTAAGTCAGTTTCATTTTTTGTATCATATAGTTTTTCATAGTAATCTCTAAAGGCACTATTAATTTCTAAAGGATCTATAACTACCTGTCCCTTACTTATAATACTGGTAATTGGTGTTTTAGATTCTAATTGTTTAATCCGCCATGCCAATAATTTTCCTGATTTTTCACCTTGTTCATAAAAAGTCTGCTTCAATCTTAGAAGACTTGAGGCAGCTCTATTCGCTGATTTTTTATCATATTCAGCTCTCAAAATCAGTAATTCGTTCTCTAACTGTGGGTTACTTGTGAAGTGCAAATTTAATGTGATATGTGCTGATGAAACCGTAATTATTAACAGATGGCAAATAATTGGACAAAACTAATGTGGTAATTTCAAAAGTCAATGAAAGGGAATTCAGAGTCAGTTTTTTCAGAATTATTAAACAATTGTAGATATGTCATCTTTACATATATACTTACATATCAAATTTGTTATGATTTTTCTTAATATCATACAGACAGAAATTTACCTTTTGGATCTAGGATTCAGCTTCCAGATTTTCTAGAGTTTTAGCATTGGCTTTCTCTGGCTGTAATACTGGAGTATCTGATTTTTATTTTTTACATTTTGTGAGGGAGTGTATTAGATGGTGTTGTTTTGTGGTTGAAATTCTTTTTTCTTAACTTTGTTGGCAGTAGAGCAGCCACAGTATTAGATTTTTCACTTCACAGTTATAGTGGCCTGAAATATTGCTGTAACGGTATTATTGTGATACCTACAGAAAATGTGAAAGCAAAAATAATAATTATTGTATCTCTTAAATTGACCTAATTGATATTTTATTGCACAGAAGCCTACAAAAAAGTCAATTTATTTAAGCTGATTGTAAAAAGGCAGCCAGATTACTGATGCATAATATATCATATACAGACGTGGACAAAATTGTTGGTACCCCTCTGTTAATGAAAGAAAAACCCACAATGGTCACAGAAATAACTTGAATCTGACAAAAGGGGTAATAAATAAAAATTCTATGAAAATTAACCAATGAAAATCAGACAATGCTTTTGAATTGTGGTTCAACAGAATAATTTTAAAAAACAAACTCATGAAACGGGCCTGGACAAAAATGATGGTACCCTTAACTTAATATTTTGTTCCACAACCTTTTGAGGCAATCACTGCAATCAAACGATTTCTGTAACTGTCAGTGAGACTTCTGCACCTCTCAGCAGGTATTTTGGCCCACTCCTCATGAGCAAACTGTTCCAGTTGTCTCAGGTTTGAAGGGTGCCTTCTCCAGACGGCATTTTTCAGCTCCTTCCACAGATGTTCAATAGGATTTAGATCAGGGCTCATAGAAGGCCACTTTAGAATAGTCCAATGTTTCGCTCTTAGCCATTCTTGTGTGTTTTTAGCTGTGTGTTTTGGCTCATTATCCTGTTGCAAGACCCATGACCTGCGACTGAGACCAAGCTGTCTGACACTGGGCAGCACATTTCTCTCTAGAATACCTTGATAGTCTTGAGATTTCATTGTACCCTGCACAGATTCAAGACACCCTGTGCCAGATGCAGCAAAGCAGCCCCAGAACATAACAGAACCTCCTCCATGTTTCACAGTAGGGATGTTCTTTTCTTGGTATGCTTCATTTTTGCTTCTGTGAACATAGTGCTGATGTTCCTTGACAAAAAGTTCCAGTTTTGTCTCGTCTGTCCATAGGACATTCTCCCAGAAGCTTTGTGGCTTGTCAACATGCAGTTTGGCAAATTCCAGTCTGGCTTTTTTATGATTGGTTTTCAACAGTGGTGTCCTCATTGGTCATCTCCCATGAAGTCCACTTTGGCTCAAACAACAGCGGATGGTGCGAGCTGACACTGATGTACCTTGACCTTGGAGTTCACCATGAATGTGTTTAGAGGTTGTTCTGGGCTCTTTTGTTACCATTCGTGTTATCTGTCTCCTCCTGCGGCCACGTCCAGGGAGGTTGGCTACAGTCCCGTGGATCTTAAATTTCTGAATAATATGTGCAACTGTAGTCACAGGAACATCAAGCTGCTTTCTAATCTCTTGAGACAACTCTCTCCTTTGCTTCCTCTGGTCCATGTTTAGTGTGGTACACACCATGTCACAAAACAGCACAGTGACTACTAGTCACCCTTTAAATAGGCCAACTGACTGATTACAAGTTTGTAGACACCTGTGATGTTAATTAGAGGACACATCTTGGTTGAACATGTCCCTATGGTCACATTATTTTCAATCTTTTCTAGGGGTACCATCATTTTTGTCCAAGCCTGTTTCATGAGTTTGTTTTTTAAAATAATTCTGTTGAACCACAATTCAAAAGCATTGTCTGATTTTCATTGGTTAATTGTCATAGAATTTTTATTTATTACCACTTTTGTCAGATTCAAGTTATTTCTGTGACCATTGTGGGTTTTTCTTTCATTAACAGAGGGGTACCAACAATTTTGTCCACGTCTGTATGTACTACGAACATTGTCGAAAATCATAATTTTACATACCATGATTATCAGAAAAACTGGATCAGAGTGGTGGCCTCGTGGTAGAGCATCTGCCCTACAGCCAGAAGGTTGTGGGTTCACACGCCAGTTGAGTCATACTAAAGATAAAAATGGTAATTTCCACCTTCTAGCTTGGTTCTTGGCATAATAAAATGGGGAAAGGAAAGTTGGTTACCCAGCCATGGGGGGTGCACAAGCCAGTGTGCCCCTAGTGCTAGTCCCAAGCCTGATTAAATGGGGAGGGTTGGATCAGGAATCTGACAAATCCAGTAATAGCTTGAGGACCCTGTCACTATGTGGGACAAATGCAAGGACAAGAGAGATTATAAGTAAAACCAGTATATCTCTGCACTGCTAAATGACATTTGATTCACAAAAATATATTTAAACAGGCCTGTTTTTGGCAGAAGCAATACATTGAGGCTTTTTTACTTTTAAAATATGTGATTTGGATCAGAAAAATTGATTTTTTTGACACAGGTATAGTGACTTACTCCGTCAATCCCAGAAGGTAGTATCTCATGAAGCCGCGAATGTTGACGAACGTGACGATTTTTGGATTCGCCAACTTTTCTGAGGAATGTTCACAAACATCAGGGTTCGCTTCTGTCATTAACAACAGTTAACATTTAGTCACGTTTTACAACCATTTGCAACATTCATGCAAGTATTTGCAAGAGTACTTGTGAAAGCAGCTGGCGAACATTAACAACTATTAAGAAATGGTAGCAACAGCGTTTGCACCGATTAACAACTATTTACAACTCTTTTGACACTGTTTGAGATCATTTGAGATCTTTGCCAACTCCAGGTAAAATACCAGGCGAATGTCTGGTGAATCTTGGATCCAACCCAATAAAACAGGGTGTGCAAACTCTCCCCAGCATTCAGTTTCTCTTGACCACTGTGGAAGACAGATGTCTGTAGAAGCTATACAGAACATACTGTATATTGAATAACAAAATACATGAACAAAAAACATGATATAACTCCACCTGGATTGACTTGGTATTTACTGTGGCCTAAATGAGAGTGGGTGGCAGTCCAAGGAATAAATGCTCTGAAATCATGTATGTTTTATTTTAATACATTCCAGACTTCAGAAACCATGAAATACACATATTTAGGAAATATTTTGGCTGGCAATCCCTAAAGGAAGCAGCCAAAAGAAGAAGAAGGAAACGTAATGGAATGAGAGACATGTAGAGTTTGTTCAAAGTTATTCACATAATAAAACCCCCAAACTATCAGTCAGACCATCTAGTGATTCGTGTTCACTACTTGGTGATCCAAAAAGAACTGTAGCGACATATGTTACACCATTTGCAAATGTGTCACAACTATTTTGCAAACGTTTGCAACTGTTTGCGGAAAAATACATTGGCCCAAAAATTTCAAACATGCTCAAAGTTTTTGGGTGAAAAGAAAAATTGTTTGGGACCTTAAAGACTGCAAACTGCTTGGCAGTCTTTTCCAAACCCTGACGAAACCCCAAAATTGCCACGTTCACCAGCATTCACAGGTCTGTGAGATAGGGGGGTGACTGCTACCATAATTACTTCTATCATGTTTATTATCGGATCTGTGGAGCTGGCTTGGGAACACCTTAGTATCCTCCCTCAAAAGCTGAAGGAAGTGGCCAGGGTGAGAGAAGACGACTTCTTTGCTTAGACTGCTGTCCGTGTGACTCAGCCCCCCTGGATACGCAGTAAAAGATGGATGGATGTTACTTATCCAAAACTCTTATTGATATTATCTATAGAGGAACAGTTGCATAACATAGAGCAAAGACTTAAAGAGCAAAAGTAACCTTTGAAACCTTTAATGTTGCCAGTCAGCATCCTTGTGCATTCACAGCAGAAGTTTGGTTGTTTAAATCTTCACTCTTGACTCTGCTGTGAAGTGACAGGCAAGGAACGGCTGACCTGATGGTTCAGTCTCATCTCCTCAAGCTCCAAGACACAGACACGGGGTAAGAGGATGCTTGTTGACTTCATGATCCACTGTTAGAAAATAGATGATAAAGGATTGGAAAGTAAAAATGGAGATTAAATATCAGAAATGGTGGGGAAGGGGGGTAGAATATCTTTCTTGTCATGTAATTAAGGTGCTGAAGCCAGAAAGCAAGTTTTAATTGATAAGATGGTTAAATTCATGATTCAAAGATTTTATTGTCAGTACTACTATACATGTAGGACATGCAGGAGAATTGAAATGGTGTTTCTCTCTCTCTTCATTGGTGTGCATAATATAAAAAGAAAAGGAATAAGGCTGGGAAAAAAGAAAACAAAACAACAACAACAGCAGTTTATGTACAGTAATGCAACCCATGGTGCCAATGGCAACAAGAAAGACCCAGACCTCCATAGAGATAAACGATTAACGATGATAACCCCAGCAATCCTACAGACAGCTAGAGATGAATAATAAATAATAAATTCTTTGTTTTCCCAGTGAGGGTGATTGTGGTGTCATGATCTGGGCATGGTTATATTCTGTTTTGGGTATTATTATTGCCCTTTGTGTTCCCCAGTCTCTAGTCATTGTGTGTTGTCCTGTGTCATCCCCTGTTTGTCCCTGTTGTTGTTGTCTTTGTGCTTCCCGATCCCTGGGTCTGTGTTGACATCTTGTGTCTACCCCCTGTTCTTGTTTATCTATTGTTCCTAGTCCCTCATGTTTCCCGTGCCTATAGCCTCCCTCACGTGTGTTACCGTTTAGCCCTGGTTGTTATCCCAGCTGTCCCATGTTTTTCTGATGATCCTGTTCCTATATACAGTATGTTCCCCTCGGTGTTCATTCCTTGTGGCGTCATTGTCTGTGTTCCCTGCCAGTTTTCCTGTGTCCTGTGCAGTTCCCCGTCAGTGAGTTTACGCTAAGTTGTCTGTGTTTGTTTCCAGCCCTTTTGCTGGGTTTATCCCCTTGGTTTTCCCATGAATAAATTATGTTGCATTAGAGTACTGCCTGCATACTGAGTCCTTCCTCAACCCTACCTACGGGAGGTAGATATGACATGTGGATTAGTGGTTAGAGAAGCATTTTACTTTTTGTTGGCACATGAGAACAGCAATCAATTAAATGGGTAAAAAAAAAACAGATTTCAGACTGTATTATGCAAAGGGCAACCTGAAACAGGGACTTTGACTGATAGACCAATACACATAATTTTTTAAAAAATTATGTAACTAACACCTGCCCAAAGCATTTCATCTCTCTCAGTGTATATGTGATTACTAGTATTAGGAGCGGGGTTTTTTTTTCCCTGCATTTGAACTTGCTACAATTGAAATATTTTCTGATATTATTTGATAATGTCAGGTTGCCAAGTTGATGTGATGACATATAAACATGCAGTTTACACATACGGTATTTCTACTATATTTTACCATTTTACCTTTATACTTTGCAAAAAAAAAGTAAATATTTAAGTAAAATCCACAGCTTTACCAGCAGTAAAATAATCATCTCAAATCTCTTTGTAACCTACCATTTGCCCTGCACACTATTGGTAAATGAGCTTTCCTGAAGAGCAGTGAATGTTGTACACAGTGTTTTCTTAGCTGTAACACTCAGACTACACATTGATGACACTGCTTCACTTTACATTGCTTGCAGTTGTTACATGCTGATTGCAAACTTTCCACATCATAGACCTCTTTCGTGGTAGAGGAAAACGCTCAGCTTTCACGCGACCTCAGACTTCAGCTTCTGTCTCATGAGTTAACTCTAGTGCATGTTTATATTAAAATAATTTTTAAAAAAATCCTCTGGTTAAGGGAAATGGTGTTGTCTTATGTTTACTACACCTGCGGCTATGGCACAGGTATAGTGTGGCTGACTACTCAAATCAAATCAAATCAACCTTTACTGTCATATTGCTGTACATACAACTGTAGTGCAGGCAAGATGAAATTGTGTTTCTCTCGGCATCCATATAAGTAAAAAGAACATAATTTAAGACACCCTCACCCCCCACTCCAACACAGCCATTCACACATCCCTGAGACATACTGAAAACTAACTAGAACTATAATATACAAATAATATACATAATACCCATAAGGTGCAGTAGTATGTATGAAAGATTCCGGATCAACTGTTCAGCATCCTAACAGCTTGTGGAAGGAAGCTGTTAATCAGTCTGGTGGTTCTGCCTCTGATGCTCCGGAATCGTTTGCCAGATGGCAGCAGTTCAAAGTGTTTATGCAGAGGGTGAGAGTGGTCCTTGACAATGTTCAGTGCCCTGCTCCTACAGCGGCTCTGAAAAAGTTCTTGGACAGAGGGGAGGGAAACTCCAATTACCCTCTCAGCTCCCTTAACTATCCTCTGCAGGGCTTTTTTGTCTGACATACTGCAGCTGGAGTACCATGTTGCAATGCAGTATGTCAGAATACTCTCCACCACACCTCTGTAGAAGATCCTGAGGATGCAGATGGGGAGAGAGGCCTGTTTGAGTTTCCTCAAGAAGTGCAGTCTCTGCTGGGCCCGCTTCCTGATCCCCAAGGAGTTCTTGCTCCAGGTCAGGTCCTGCGAGATCTGCATTCTGAGGAACTTGATGTTCTCCACTCTCTCCACCAAACGGCCACCGATGCTGAGAGGGACGTGTTCAGGCTATGACCGCCAGAAGTCGATAATCATCTCCTTCATTTTGTCCACGCTGAACACCAGATTGTTCTCCCTGCACCAGCCCTCCAGGTCTCTAACTTCTTCCCTGTACATTGATTCTTCATCCCTCTGATCAGAGGGTCAGGGGTTCGATTCCCACTCTGTCTGCAGTCTGCATGTCGAAGTGTCCTTGAGCAAGACACTGAACCCCCAGTTGCTCCTAGTGGATCAGGCCAGCGCCTGTGTATGGCAGCTCTGCTGCCGTCAGTGTGTGTGAATGGGTGGATAGCAGGATCTGTGAAGCGCTTTGGTCATCTACAGATGAAAAAAAAGCACTATATAAGTGAACCCCATTTACCATAGATAGATAGATGTCTATGTACAGTGGAGATCAAAATTAGAGAACAATGTATAAATACTTGACTTATTCTAAAATATGTTATTTAAGCAATATTATATATGTAATATTGCTTTTATACAACAGTTCCGGCAAGCAAAATTTATTAAATGACAGCAATACTGGACAAAATATGATTTGTTTGTTTAACCAGTTATTTTGCATAGCTGAGGAAAAAAATAGTCCCTAAATCTAGCCAGTAACTTTTGCTAAACATCTCAATCAGCATGAAGACGTCTATTGTCATTTCACACACATGTAAACAAATTAAATATTGTAAAGTCCAAACATAATAAGTGTTTATAAAACATACCTGTTAAGTTGATACTTCAGAAAATCGCAGCTCAAAACTTACCCAGAAGCTAGTAGTTAGCATGCTAGCGGTTTAGCACATGCTAGCGGTTTAGCACATGCTAGCGATTTAGCACATTTTGCTCATTTTTCTTCGCATTTTCAGATGAAACAAAGAGCCCGTCACCACAAAGGTACAGTATCTCACAAAGGTGAGTACACTCCTCACATTTTTGTAAATATTTTATTATATCTTTTCATGGGACAACACTGAAGATATGACACTTTGATATAATGTAAAGTAGTCAGTGTACAGCTTGTATAGCAGTGTAAATTTGCTGTCCCCTCAAAATAACTCAACACTCAGCCATTAACGTCTAAACTGCTGGCAACAAAAGTGAGAACAGCCCTAAGTGAAAATGTCCAAATTGTGCCCAAGTGTCAATATTTTGTGTGGCCACCATCATTTTCCAGCACTGCCGTAACTCTCTTGGGCATGGAGGTCACTAGAGCTTCACAGGTTGCCACTGGAATCCTCTTCCACTCCTCCATGACAACATCACGGAGCTGGTGGATGTTAAAGACCTTGCACTCCTCCATCTTCCGTTTGAGGATGCCCCACAGATGCTCAATAGGGTTT
This sequence comes from Pholidichthys leucotaenia, assembly GCA_020510985.1. NCBI lineage: Eukaryota > Metazoa > Chordata > Actinopteri > Cichliformes > Pholidichthyidae > Pholidichthys > Pholidichthys leucotaenia. The sequence continues at coordinate 125,033,528 of CM035837.1, read as the reverse complement.
AGGTCTGGAGACATGCTTGGCCAGTCCATCACCTTTATCCTCAGTTTCTTTAGCAAGGCAGTGGTCATCTTGGAGGTGTGCTTGGGGTCGTTATCATGTTGGAATACTGCCCTGTGGCCCAGTTTCCAAAAGGAGGGGCTCATGTTCTGCTTCAGTATGTCACAGTACATGTTGGCATTCATTGTTCCCTCAATGAACTGTAGCTCCCCAGTGCCGGCCGCACTCATGCACCCCCAAACCATGACACTCCCACCACCATGCTTGACTGTAGGCAAGACACACTTGTCTTTCTACTCCTCACCTGGTTGCCGCCACACGCTTGACACCATCTGAACCAAATAAGTTTATCTTGGTCTCATCAGACCACAGGACATTGTTCCAATAATCCATGTCCTTAATCTGCTTGTCTTCAGCAAACTGTTTGCGGGCTTTCTTGTGCATCATCTTTAAAAAGGGCGTCCTTCTGGGACGAAAGCCGTGCAGACCAATTTGATGCAGTGTGCGGCGTATGGTCTGAGTACTGACAGGCTGACCCTCCCACCCCTTCAACCCCTGCAGCAATGCTGGCAGCACTCATGTGTCTATTTTCAAAAGACAACCTCTGGATATGACGCTTAGCACGTGCACTCAGCTTCTTTGGTTGACCATGGCGAGGCCTATTCTGAGTGGATCCTGTCTTATTAAACCGCTGTATGGTCTTGGCCACCGTGCTGCAGCTCAGTTTCAGGGTGTTGGCAATCTTCTTATAGCCTAGGGCATCTTTATGTAAAGCAACAATTCGTTTTTCAGATCTTCAGAGAGTTATTTGCCACTGGTGCCATGTTGACCTTCCAGCGACCAGTGTGAGAGCGATAACACCAAATTTAACCCTTTGACTGCCCTAGGTGCCATGTGGCGCCTGGGGCAATGCAAGGCAACTCAAGGCCCCCCCCTAGTGGTCAAGAGTGGTAAAAAATTTTCTCAATAAAATAGTTCAGATTTTCAAGGTTATAACTTGAAAGTTACAAGAGATAATGGCTTACTGACAATTAGAAAGATGTAGAATATGATCCAAAGTTTCAGATAGGAATAAATTTATGCATCTAATTTGCATAATATCATGGCAGCTATATACATTACATAACTCAGTCAAAAGTGGACTTTGGACACATTTACATAAAGAATGGTCGGGTTTTTTTTTTTAACCCCGATTTGTCTACAGGGGTATGTTTTTATCTAATCTTCAAAGTATATGAACCAGAAAATCAATAAAATGCCAAAAAGACATATATTTCTCTTACCTGTTGCTGGGTGGGGTGGGGGGGGGCTCGCCCACCCACCTGACCAGTCCGTTTTCATCCATCGTAGTCGATGTTTGTGTGTTTGCTCAGCCATTTACACCGTGTACCACATCTACAAACTCTTATGATTACCCCACATGAATTTCGTTTGTATTACGTGGCTATTTTTTCTGTTTGGTGCATTATTCCTGTAGGAATCCATGCCGCCCGTGGGCCCCACCATCTTGGGAATGGGAGCTCAGTTTTTCGTCCATTGTGGTCGATGTAACACATTTACTAAGTAATTTACACCCGTGTACCACATCTACAAACTCTTATGATTATCCCACATGAATTTCGTTTGTATTACGCAGTTATTTTTCCCGTTTCATGCAGTTTCAGTCATCATTGCGGCAGCGATGACCAAACATGGCAACATCCACATTGGTGTGTGAGCTCAAAGCAGAAAAAGGAAGAATAATAATGAGGATTTCTTCTTCTTTGCTATATTCCATGTCAGCCATGATTCCTTTGGCGCATGTCTGCCACCTTCTAAACTGTCAGATCAATAGAGATTAGTACAAATTCTCAGTGTAGCTGGGGGATGTCAATAAGTTGACACGTGCAGTTGCTGCGCTGTGCCACTGGGGGCGCGTGACCCATCCATTTAATCTGGGCAGTTAAAGGGTTAATGCTTTGAGTGTGTATGGTGCAGAACTGCAACATACCCCCTAGTGGTCAAGAGTGGTAAATATTTTTGTCAATAAAATAGTTCAGATGGACTTTGGACGTATTTACACAAAAAATGGGTCAGTCTTTTGACACCATTTTTTTTGTACAGAGGTACCTCATCATCTTATCTTCAAAGTATATGAACAGGAAATCAGTACATTTAAAAAAAACCCCCAGAAATTTCTCACTTACTTTTGACAAAGTCAGAGTGAGAAGGCAGGCGCAGTGCCGCGCTCTGCCACTAGGGGCACGCAAATTCTCACACTCAAAGGGTTAACACACCTCCTCCCCATTCACACCTGAGACCTTGTAACACTAACAAGTCACATGACACCGGAGGGGAAAATGGCTAATTGGGCACAATTTGGACATTTTTACGTAGGGATGTACTCACTTTTGTTGCCAGCGGTTTAGACATTAATGGCTGTGTGTTGAGTTATTTTGAGAGGGCAGCAAATTTACAGTGTTATACAAGCTGTACACTGACTACATTATATCAAAGTGTCATATCTTCAGTCTTGTCCCATGAAAAGATATAATAAAATATTTACAAAAATGTGAGGGGTGTACTCACTTTTATGAGATACTGTATTGTGGTTTGTTAATGAAGACAATAAAAAAAACTCAAGCACTGCCTGTTTTTTTAAACAGGTGTGAAATCACGTAATGATTTTAAAATGACTGGGTAGACGGAAGTAGACCTTTGCAAAAATCTTAGAAAGAGTTGTTGCTACGCAATTATTTGACCACCTGCAGGGAAATGGTTTACTTGAAGAGTTTCAGTCTGGGTTTAGAATCCATCATAGTACTGAAACAGCCTTAGCGAAGGTCACTAACGACCTCCTCATTGCATCTGATAATGGACTAGTTTCTGTACTTGTCCTTTTAGACCTTAGTGCAGCTTTTGATACTATCGATCATAATATTCTACTTGATAGATTAGAACACTATGTTGGACTTAATGGAACTTCGTTGCAGTGGTTTAGATCTTATTTATCTGATAGGTTCCAGTTTGTTCATGTAAATAATGAGTTTTCTTTCAACTCAAAGCTCAGTCATGGAGCTCCACAGGGATCTGTGCTAGGCCCTACTCTTTTTAGTTTATATATGCTTCCTTTAGGCAACATTATTAGAAAGCACTGTATACATTTTCATTGTTATGCTGATGACACACAATTATACCTGTCAATGAAGCCAGATGATAGTAATCAATTAGCCAAGTTAGAAGCCTGTCTTAAGGAAATCAAAGCTTGGATGACTTGTAATTTCCTGCTATTAAATTCAGATAAGACTGAAGTCATTCTTGTTGGTCCAAAAAACCTTAGAAATTCCTTTCCAAATCAAACTTTCAGTTTGGATGCGGTTACTCTTTCTCTTAATAGCTCTGTGAGGAACCTTGGAGTTATTTTTGATCAGGATTTGTCCTTCAATTCACATATTAAATTTGTTTCTAAGACTGCCTTCTATCATTTGCGTAATATTGCCAAGATTAGGAGCATCTTGTCTCAGAGTGATGCTGAGAAACTGATCCACGCTTTTGTTAGCTCGAGATTAGATTATTGTAATTCTTTATTATCAGGCTGTCCTAAAACATCTTTAAAAAGTCTTCAGCTGATCCAAAATGCTGCAGCAAGAGTTTTAACAGGTTCTAGAAAGAGAGATCATATCTCTCCGGTTCTGGCCTCCCTTCATTGGCTTCCCATAGAGTTTAGAATTAAGTTTAAAATCCTTCTTCTTACTTACAAAGCTCTAAACAATCAGGCTCCTTTTTATTTAAAAGATCTGATACTACCGTATTATCCTAACAGAGCACTACGCTCCCAAAATGCAGGATTACTTGTAATACCTAGAATCTCCAAAAGTACAATGGGAGGCAGAGCCTTCAGTTATCAAGCTCCTCTCCTGTGGAATCAGCTGCCAATCTGGATTCGGGAGTCAGACTCTATCTCTGTTTTTAAGAATAGGGCTAAAACCTACCTTTTTGATATAGCCTACAATTAGGGAGGGATCATGTGTTTCTGAACCCTCCCTTAGTTATGCTGCTAATAGGTTTAGTCAGCCGGGGGACCTCCAGTAATGCACTGGGCCTCACTCCTTTTCTCACTCTCAATGAAATATTTTTTTTGCTGGTCATTAACATTTGTTTGTTCTCTCCCATAGATTGAGTCCCCATCGTGCTGTTTGCTCTCTACATGTCTGTTCTTTTCTTCTTCTCTATCCCCTCACCCCCCAGCCAGTCGCAGCAGATGACTGCCCCTCCCTGAGCCTGGTTCTGCTGGAGGTTTCTTCCTGTTAAAAGGGAGTTTTTCCTCTCCACCGTCGCCAAGTGCTTGCTCACAGGGGATCGCCTGATTGCTGGGGTCTTTCTGCAACTGTGGGGGTTCCCCCCTACAGTTGATAGTGCTATGAGATGACTGTTGTTGTGAAATGGCGCTATATAAATAAAGTTGAATTGAATTGAAAAAAAGGGTGGGACTTCTGGGTCACAGATGTATAATTTTTTGTCAAACAGTACTTCACTGTGGAAATTAAGGTATCCAAAACAGTACTGCAATTGTCAGAGAGTTGATCGAAAATTACTGTTAGTAACTAGCATTACTAGAACACTTTTGAAGTGGAGTGATACATATCCAGTGAAACTGGAGTGCAACTATCACGGATTATAGTAACTCCCAAAATCCTTATTGTCCAATCAAATTGCTCAGTCGGAGCTAACTGTTGTATAATCTTCATTGTTCAGAATTTGACAGAATATCACCTGTGGCTATACCACTGCTGTACTGGCATGTTTTTTTTTGTTTTTTTTTTAAAAACCAAGGCACTTCAACACAAACATTTATTTTGTAAAAACAGTGAGCAAAATTAAGAGAACTATGACCTCTGTGTATGAAGAGATTTAAACAATGTTTTTTAGGACTATAGGATTAAAAAATTAATAGGAAGTGTAGAGGCCCTTGCTTTGAATGACTTCAGCACATCTGCGCCCACAGGACATCACTAGTTTCTCACACTGCTCTGGTTTGTGGGACAGGATTATGCAAAGACTCTCATTGGGGAATCGGTTCAACACTGCAGCTGGAATTGCTCACCAGTTCACTGCTGAACAGGGCAAGGATCTGTCTCACTACACATTGTCTCTACATTTAAGACAGTTTGGTCTCAAAGCTCACTCTGCAGTGACTGAACCTCTCATCAGCAGAAAGAATAAAAAGGATAGACTTGCCTTTGCTGAGGAGCATGTTGTGTGGACAGAGGAGAATTGGTCAGGAGTGCACGTCAGTGATGAGAGTAAGTTCAATTTATTTTGGTCTGATGGGAAACAATATGTTCAGCGTCAATCTAGAGAAAGACTGAACCCAAAGTGTGTACAGAAGTCAGTTAAATTTGGTGGAGGAAGTGTCATAGTTTTTGGGATGTTTCCTGCAGCAGGAGCTGGGCCTCTTTTACAGCTACAGTACATGGCAGGGAGAATGCAAATGTTCATGTGAACCTCCTTCAGCAACATGCAATTCCTTCACTGCAATTGTCTCCCAGTCAGCCTGCAATTTTCATGCAAGATAATGCCTCCTGTCACACTGCAACGGGTTAAACTGTTCCTTGAATCTAACAATATTGAAACAATGAAATGGCCAGCCCACAGTCCAGATCTAATCTCCATTGAGAATCTCTGGAAAATCCTTGGCGACAAAGTAATGGCTAAGAAACCCACTACAGTTACTGAACTGTGGAAGAGACTGAACAGGCTGATCAAAAAAGCCAGCTCTGTTCTGGGGCGATGCCTCGACCCAGTGGAGGAGATAGGAGAGAGGAGGATGGTGGCTAAGCTGTCATCTCTGCTGGAGTCTGAGTCCCACCCCATGCGGGACACGCTGAATGCACTGAGGCACTCATTTAGCGGTAGGCTGTGCCATCCTAGGTGCTCGAGGGAGAGGTTCCGTAGGTCCTTCCTCCCTACGGCTGTCAGACTTTATAATCTAACCAGCACTGCTCATAGAGGCCGTATTAAACGTCACAACTTTGCACAATAGAGATCGTCCCCTCCAATTTTCAACTAAGACAACTGCAATTATTATCGAGGGTGGCAACAAAACTGTTCATTCAAATGTGAAATATACTGGCTGGGTCCAAATTTATATTTTGCCGGGTAATTTAACTAACTGTAATGCTGTTGATGCCATCTAACTGCAATGCTCCTGCACTGTGTATATAACTATGGGCATATGTATATTTATTTATTGCTTTGGCTAACCAATTCTTATCTTATTTACTATTGCTCTGAGTGCTGCTGCATACTGGAATTTCCCCATTGTAGGACTAATAAAGGCTTATCTTATCTCTTATTTCAATAAAACATGCTCGTACAGCAGTGGTATAGCCACAGCTGATATTCTGTAAAATTCTGAACAATAAAGAATAACATAAAGTATGTTAGAATATATCAAGTATTAATACATTGGTCTCTAATTTTGAACTCCACTGTGTGTGTGTGTGTGTGTGTGTGTGTGTGTGTGTGTGTGTGTGTGTGTGTGTGATCGTATGAAATTCAAAGCTCGCTCCTGATTAAATATGAAAGTTTGTCTCTGCAAAGTCTTTATCAAATGTAGGTGGATTTTAACAAAAAAAGTTTTGATATTTAAATGGAAGCTTTATGCATTTAGTTTGTGTGCTGTTCAAAGAGAAGAATAGCTGGAGGCATTATCTGTTTTTATGAATTACCATTTAGTTTATTTAGAGTGATTATTTTAACAATAGAGTCTAGAAAACCAGGGGTTAGACCTAAATCCATGCACTGGGTAGTGCGATTGCAGATACAAGTTGTTATGATCCGAGTGCGGACAGAGTCAGCACTCGGGTTGTCCGGTGGTTCTCCGTTCTCTACTCTGGTTTACCATAGGGTCGTCGGGCTCTTATTGTGACAGCGTCTCGGCGGGGCTTCCGGCTGTCAGAGCTGCGCTCCGCTGGGATGGCTGATGACATTCTCATCAGCTGAGTATTCTGAAGCCCTATTTAAGGGAGCAGCTCAGGTTACTCCGGGCTGTGACCTTGTCGAACATTCCTTGGTCTAACCTCCGTCTTAGGATTCTGGAGTTTTCTTCCCTTAGTGTTTCCCTCTTATTCTGTTTCACAGTGTGCCTTTCTCTCGTAGTCTGTAAATTTGGAACCTAAGTGTATGTTTGTGTTTTGGCCCCACGTGGCATATTATTTTGCACCGTTATCCTGTGTGAATAAAATACGCAAACTCATCGGCTGGCTCTCGGCGTCTCATTAATGGCTCGTGAGGGCCATCATTGACACAAGTGGCTGGAATTAGGTTTTCCCATAGGGTGACTGGACACACCCTTCGAGATAGGGTGAGGAAATCAGTTATCCACATGAAAAGGGGCCAGTTGAGGTAGTTTAGGCATCTGATCAGGATGCCTCCTGGACGCCTCCCACATGAGGTGTACTAGGCATGTCCCACTGGGAGGAGACTCTGGGGCAGACCCAGGACAAGCTGGAGAGATTATGTCTCACAGCTGGCCTGGGAATGCCTTGGTATTCTCCCTAAAGAGCCGGAGGAGGTGGCCAGGGAGTGGGACGTCTGGGCATTCTCTGCCTTTGACCCGGACCTCCTAATAAGCAATGGAAGGATGGATGGATGGATAATAAAGGGACTGACAGGAAATAAACTGATATAAACATGAATTGGCTTTAAATCCATTGAAACATGACCCAAAATATTGGTTCCACATAATAAGTATTTTAAACTTGCCAAGAGAAGAATCCTGCATTCCAGATACACCAGAAGTCAGAACTTGAAGGTCGGAATATTGTGACATTGGCAAAATTACAGGAAAACAAGTTAGAAAACCCTGATTCTTTTGTTAGCAACACTGACTGAAAACAACACCGTATCCCATGGTGACATGTTCACAGATTGGCAGTACTGTGTGTACAACCATATAGAGGGACATACTATATAAAACAGAAGTACTAATGAATAATATAACTTCTAAGTTGGAAATCTGGCTTCAGGGGGCCTTCTAGTTGAAATTTCTGGTCAGGAACTTGGAAATTCTGAATTTCAACAAGTCTTACAATTCAGAGCAACACCTTTGTTTGGGGAGATACTAGTTGAAAAGATGGGATTTTTTTTCTCCTTCATATTGTAAAATATAAGTTCTTATCAAAAGCACACCACTCCTTTATTTTAGGGTAAGACTTGTTTGTTAGAGCGTTGTTGATTACCTCTGACAATAGATAAAAGTTCTAGTTAATGAGTGTGTGTGTGTATCTTAGGCACAGAGCATTCAGAGTTGAGCTACATGAGCTGTGAGTCTGTACACAGTGAGTTCATAACTTTAGTAGAATTTTAAATAAAGTTTTTTGAAATTAATTGAACTTATAAGGGTTTGCCTTAGTGTTAAACCACTGATGAGGTGAGTGATTAAGACTGATCATGTTTGAGCACAATATTCAGCACCTGATTTCAACTTTTTTACTTTTAGTTGCATAACTATTATGAACAGAAAAATGCTGTCAATGATTTTTTTTTTTTATCTCCGTTAGTTTGAGTTTAATACAGTACAAAAATACATCTTTTATGCCAAGAATAATCAGATTTTCATTTCTCCCAATGATAAGAAGGTGTAATTTCCTCTCACACTGATGATGTGTTAATGAGTTAAATCGTGTGATGGAGTCAAGTGCAGAAACAAGAAGCCACAGTCATTTTAGTTACAGCTGGTGACAGCTTTTACATCAGGAGAATCATACCACTATGGCCACATTACTGTTTTAACAGGGTAAACATTACTAAAGTAATGTATCTTCATACATACAGTATTTTAATTATATGATATGCTGCCTTAGTATGACGGTATCCCTTGGAGACAGGTGTATGTGCATGTGTGTGTGTGGTGACTGTCTTTGTCTTGAATTCCCAGCTCATTATCGTTCCAGGTTCAAGGAGATGGGCGCTCATTTGCATAGGCAGCCTCAGGGTTGGAGCCTCTGTGTGTAGCAGCCAGGTGATTCATAGCAGCTCCCACAGTTTTATATTGTAAGGATTATATTAAAACCAGTCATTCAGCCCAGATCACCGTGGCCCCCAGGAAATGGAGCCAAGTGACTGCTGGTAGATCGTCCAACTTTTTTCTTCCTTTTATAGAAACCCAATTTAGCCATTTTCTCACACAACCATGACAACACTGCAAGTGTGTATGTCCATTTAAATCTGAAAACAAGACACATAAAAGTGTGGAAGCATCCACAGTCTCTGTATAAGGTTGGATGTTTTCCCTGTGAAATATAAAAAGTAGTAGTGTTGAACGATTAAAATTTTTTAAGCACAATTAATCTTTTGGAATGTTGAGTTAATCGCGATTAATAATGCGTTAATAACGTATTTTCCATACAGATACAGTGTACCTTAAGTCAGTAATTTTTCAAGTTTGTCATACTGTTATGAACGTGGGAGTGGACAAATATGCTTGCTGTCTTCAAATGCAGGTTTATTAAAGCTCTCAACATATCCAAAATGACAAACACTATCCAGAATATTCTCCAGAAAATTCTCGGAAGTAGACTGCATGTGCAAACAACGGAATGCCAGGACTCATTACTGCAACACAACTCAGCATCCAACCAGCCAGCAGCCACAAATAGAGCTTGCGCTTTCTCCCGTAGCAAACATCCACAACTTGTAAGCAGATCAACACAAAACCATGGACCTTGTGTGTCACAACCAGTGTTGGGAGTAACATGCTACTTTGTAACGCGTAACTGTAACGCCACTACTTTTGCAGTAACGTGCTGTGTAACAAAATTACTGTTTAAAAATTCAGTAATGCGTTACAATTACTGAAATTTGATCAGATGCATTACTCGTTTTATTAATATGGATAGATATTTTAGCACAAATAGACGATCATACAACTTGCAGTTGCTAGACACCCTCCTCATCATCTGCCAACTAGGGATGAATACACAGTTTCGGTGGCTATTGGCGGGACTGCCATCCCCAGTGCCACCACCAGCCTCAAGCCACTGGAGGTTGTCATGCCAAAGGCAAGAAAATAAATAAGCAAATAAATATAAACTGACCCTACCGTAACTGACGCAACCATCACACAGTCTCCTCCTCGGGTCGATTTCCTGTCCTGCCCCAGTTCACATCACAACCTGGTAGGAAGAAATGCCGTGGCAATGGCGACTTCTCATATCAAGCCCTGATCACCTGTTGTTCGAGCGGTGAGTAGCCCCTACCAGCTCCTACCTCTGTGATTAAACATGAGTATTTTTTGAGCAAAAAGCTCACATTTAATGTCCGCATTAAATGCATTTAAAGTTTTCTTACGCACAGAGAAAAAGTGACTGTGATTTGTTGCAGTAAAGAACAGCTTCTTGTGAGTGGTGAACTTTCATTTATCGGTGCTTTCTATTTTATTTTATCTCATTCATTTACATGCTGTTGTGATATGCAACTATTTCATGGAAGTAAATCCTCTAAATATGCATTTTTAATGGGCTGGTCCAGGGGTGTCAAACATATAGCTTGTGGGCCAAAAACGGCCCACCAGGAGGTCCAAAATTTTCTCTGTGAATTCATAGCTTTATTTCTAGTAAATTTCTGACTTTCTACTGATTACAATAGTTTGTGTAAATCTGAGACATTTTTCTCTGTTAGATGAGACCTTTTTTCTCATCAGTTTTCTTTTTCTTCTTTTTTCTGATGAGAACAAGGGGCCCTTGATCTTGCTGTGTGCGCAAGATTGTTGAAGTATGCATTTAAAAGTAACGTGAAAGTTACTTTTCCAAGTAACTAGTTACTTTAATCATGCAGTAACTCAAAAGTAACTCAGTTACTTTTGAAAAGAAGTAACTAGTTACTATTTTTTAGTAACTTGCCCAACACTGGTCACAACAGACACAATTTCCGTTTTAGCAGAAAAAATGCAAACATAAACAAACAACTATCTCACATGTGATGACACCCCACCGTGCTGCAAAAACGGCAGGGGAGTGAATGGACATTATGAACACAGCTTGAGAATTTTTTTAGACTGGTGCTCACCAACAGTTGGACCCAAATCTATAAAGATGAAAACAGGCAAATTTCTGTCCGTGTCAGCTGCTGGAGGTCCGCTACAACCCAGCTAGCGTGCAGCTACTAGCCAGCTAGCTAGCTTCCACAGAAGAAGAACAACCCAACATTCAGGCGAAGTTTTGGAGGAGGCTGTAACGATTATCCAGGTGAGGGCTCCGACAGATAACGTTGTAAACTTAAGCATGACAGTACTTTGGGAATTTCCATGGCTGTAATCCAGCTTGTGTGACTTTGCAATGTCTGCATGGCACGCACAGTGTCTGTAGCCAGAGTGACTTTGTTACAGAGAGCCGCTAGGGCAAAAAGTACTGTTTGCGCTTTCTGCCGTTAACCGTGATCACAAAATTTGTCGCCATTAAGGGAGGCAAAGTGTTACCGGGCGATTAACGCGATACCGCCAACACCACTAATAAAAAGTATGAAATCTGTTGGCATGTCCTCATGAGTATGGGGATAAACATTTATTCAGCTGCAGCTTTTTAACTGCCACGTCTGCATTATTAAAGTGTAATATGTATCAGGTTGCTCTAATCATATCTACAGCAGTACAGATGGAAGTGCAGTTTAAGTCCCAGAGCGGCATTACAGTATATAGAGAGATGGCTTCAGTCATCAAAGACAGATGGAGGGGCTGCAGCTGCATGCAGTAGTTTAGTGAGTATTTTTCCTCTTACAGGGAATGTATTAATACTAACCAGACCAAGAACATGCTCCATGGGGTTAAGCAAACTATGAAGAAGTATGATTTTGATGCACTTGGACAAGCATTTTGCATTGGTTTTCACACTAAAACATTCATAATCCACTTAACAACAATTTATGACTGAGACTGGCCCGTGAAGCTTACTCGTGCTATCTCCTTCAGCCCACAAGAGATCGCTCTTCTGCAGTCCCCAGAGAACTGCTTCAGAGTGTAAAGCAAAAATATGAAAGGCTAATATCCTCTTTAGAAGAAATATGGTATAGTATTTATGAACTCTCCACTCTCTACTGACACTAGGGGTGAGTGCAAGTGTAGACACATTGATATGGACGTTAATACAACTTTAATGGACTCACAAGGGAGGGCGTACAGTGTATTCATATGAATGTGTGATAAACTATGTTAGGGCAGCAAAAATGAAGACATTTTAAAGCTACGCATCTCAAATACTTAACTGAGGTTTTCTTGCAATCTTTAAATTTGTATACTATTCATTGTCCTTCAGTTTGCATTCTCAAGTGGAAGCATTTTTGTGAGAAATATTGACTGGGAGGATTTAACTACTAGTTTTACGATGCCTTGTGAGTGTTTTAATGCTGTGTGTAGCAGACTGGAAACTAAATCTTTCAGCAGAGCAAGGCAATGTGGGCTCTTTTTCCGCATGCAAGAAAGCAAAATATCCACGGTACCAAGGCCATAGTTTTGCCTTTTTTTTTTCAAATTTCATATACCTTTAATTCAATAGTACTGCTAAAAATGAATAATTTCACCAAGGCTGGAAAATTTTCCTTACCCATTCATGTGCTGAGTCCCCACATATAACAAGGATCCAGAATATTATGAGTTTGAGAAGATGTGACCAAAAATGTCTGACTCTGTCTCACATTAGTAAAGAATCCTTTTGGATTTGTTTTGGAGCAGCAACAAAAATTAATATTTCTCCACAACATTTGTTGCAACGAAGATCTTAGAGTACCATAATGGCAGATATGTTATGGTCTTTGGCTTACTATATAACACACCCTTAACTCTTACTAATATCTATGCCCCTAATTGGGATGATGAAACATTCTTTAACAAACTTTTCTTATCACTGCCCTACATTGAGGGACATCAATTAATAATAGGAGGGGATATGAACTGTGTTCTGAATCCTAATTTAGACCACTCCTCAGCTTGGCCAGGGCAGGTTCAAAAATGTGCAGCATCTTTACACTCACACTTAGATACTCTCACGGCTGTAGATGTGTGGAGGTTCCTCTACCCTTCAACCAGACAGTATTTTTTTTTTCACATGTACTGTACATCAATCATACTTGAGCATCGATTATTTTTTTATTGATAAGCACCTTTTACCAATGGTTAAAAATTGCTGTTATAGTGTAATAGTTATATCAGATCACTCTCTCATGCTTATGGAATTGGTTTTTAAAACTCAGCCCCCACCTGTACTAATTTGGAGGTTTAACACTTATTTACTCTCGGATGAGAGACCTTTAGGAACCTTATTGCCTCTGAAATAGATTTCTTTTTAGAAGTTCCGGTGCCACACGAGTAGGCTGCCTTTTTGCAACAGCGGATCAATTTCTGCCTATTTCTATTTACTATCTGGCTCTCTTGCCAATCTTTCTGATCCAGCGTCACCTTTATTCCATCCAAACACGTAGATCGCCCAAATGTCTCCTGAGCCAGCAGACGGAGCCACTGTTTCTTGCAGGAGGCAGTACAATAGAGACCAGCTGTTAGCACTTAACCGGCCCACGATGTTAACGCAAAAACTCGACATACCGGGAGAAATAAGACGGAAACGGCGTGGAGGTCGAGCTGGAGTAAGACGGCAGGCGAGGAATATAAGGTACAGACCCGTACTCCCATCCATCATTATGGGGAATGTTCGATTGCTACTCAATAAGACTGATGACCTAGCGGCTATCTCCCGCTACGAGAGCATCTTCAGAGAGAGTAGTTTGATGTTGTTTACCGAGACGTGGCTAACAGAACTAGCAACAGATGCTAACATCGAACTGGAGGGTTTCCATGCAATATGGGCAGACCGGACACCAGACAGTGGGAAGACAAGGGGCGGAGGAGTGATAATGTATGTCAATAACAACTGGTGCAGACCGGGACGTATCACGGTTAAGGAACAGCACTGTAGCAAAGACATCGAGTTGCTAGCTGTTAGCATGCGGCCTACATATCTCCCGAGGGAACACTCACACGTGATCTGCATTGTTATTTATGCAAATCCGACGGCGAACGCTGGGACAGCGCGTGACGTCATCCACTCAGTAACTGGCAGGCTGCAGACAGAGCACCCAGATGCTCTTCTCCTCATCTCAGGTGATTTCAACCATATTTCACTGTCCCCCATTCTACCTACGCCTACCCAGTATGTCACATGCCACACTAGAGACAATAAAACACTGGACTTATTTTATGCAAATACTAAGGAGGCGTACACCTCATCACCACTCCCCCCACTCGGGAGATCGGATCACAACTTGGTTCATCTCCTGCCGGTGTACAAACCCCTAGTACACAGACAACCTTCGGTCATGCACACGGTGAAGTTATGGTCTGAGGAGGCAATGGACGTGCTAAAGGACTGTTTTGAAATCACTGCCTGGGAGCAGCTGTGCGATCCACATGGTGAGGACATCGATGGCCTCACTCACACCATCACAGACAACATCGACTTCTGTGTGGACAACACCGTACCCACCAAGACCGTACGGTGTTGCTCGAACAACAAACCCTGGATCAACCCTGAGATAAAAACACTTCTGAGAGAGAAGAAGAGAATCTTCAGGTCGGGGAACAGGGAGATGCTGAAGTCCGTACAGAGGGAGCTGAGGAGGAAGATCAAAGAAGGCAAGGACAGCTTCAGGAAGAAGATGGAGAACAAGCTGCAACAGAGCGACATCGGCGGGGTCTGGAGAAACCTTAAAACCATCTCTGGGCTCCAGAATACCTCATCCCAGGCCACGGGGGGCAGGGAGTGGGCAAACAATCTGAACCTGTTTTTTAATAGGTTTGACCAACCGCCCTCCCCCCTGACTGCACACCAACCACTGCTGACTCTACAGTCATCGAGACCTGCTGTCCACACCCCACTCCACCAACACCCCCCCCCCCCCACTCCCAGCACACACACCCCCAACCTGACCCTCACTAAGACCCAGGTGAGGACGGAGCTGAGGAAGATCAAGGCGAGGAAGGCCTCGGGACCGGACAGCATCAGCACGAAGCTCCTCAAGTCCTGTGCAGACCAGCTGTGTGGGATTGTGGAGCACATCTTCAACCTGAACCTGAAGCTGGGGAGGGTACCACAGTTGTGGAAAACATCTTGTGTGGTACCTGTACCAAAGACTTGCCACCCCAAAGATCTGAACAGCTACAGACCAATGGCCCTGACGTCTCACATGATGAAGACCCTGGAGAGACTGCTCCTTGCTCACCTCCGCCCCCTGGTGGGACCAGCGATGGATCCACTCCAGTTCGCCTACCAGCATGGCATTGGGGTGGAAGATGCAGTGATCTTCCTCCTTCACCGTTCTCTGTCCCACCTGGAGAAGCCCGGGAATGCGGTGAGGATCATGTTCTTTGACTTCTCCAGTGCTTTCAACACCATTCAACCGATGATCCTGAAGGACAAGCTGCTTTGCACAGGGGTGGACCAGCACCTGTCATCATGGATCCTGGACTACCTCACTAACCGGCCACAGTTTGTGAGAACCCGAGATTGTGTGTCCGACACGATCATCGGTAGCACGGAGGCCCTCCAGGGAACGGTTTTGGCTCCCTTCCTGTTCACCCTTTATACTGCGGACTTCTCACACAACACAACACACTGCCATCTACAGAAGTTCTCTGATGACTCTGCGATCGTCAGCCTCATCTCCAACAGAGATGAAGCTGAGTACAGAGGAGTTATCCAGGACTTTGTGGACTGGTGCCATCGGAACTGCCTCCAGATCAACGCGAGGAAAACTAAGGAGCTGGTGGTGGACTGCCGCAGGCAAGGACAACCCTTCACAGCACCAGTAAACATACAGGGAACAGACATTGAGATGGTGACATCCTACAAGTACCTTGGTGTTCATCTGAACAATAAACTAGACTGGTCACACAATACCGACGCACTCTACAAGAAGGGACAGCGCAGGCTGTTCCTACTGAAGAGGCTCAGGTCTTTTGGTGTACAAGGGGCGCTGCTGAAGACATTCTACGACACGGTGGTGGCATCAGCCATCACTTTTGGAGTGGTCTGCTGGGGCAACGGCATTACAGCAGGCGATAGCAAGAGACTGAACAAACTGATCAAGAAAGCTAGATCTGTCCTGGGGAAACGCCTTGACCCAGTGGAGGAGATAGGAGAGAGAAGGATGGTGGCTAAACTGTCATCTCTGCTGGAGTCCGAGTCCCATCCTATGCAGGACATATTGAACGCACTGAGGAGCTCATTCAGCGGCAGACTACATCATCCTAGGTGCGCAACCGAGAGGTTTCGCAGGTCCTTCCTACCTACGGCTGTCAGACTGTATAACCTAAGCAGGGCTGCTCGCAGAGATAGCAAAAACCGTGACGACCTAATAGTATTGAATGCAAAAGACGCAACAGACTTACACAAATGGTCCCCTCCAGTATACAACTAGGACAATGTCAGTCGCTATGGAGGGTGACAATATGTATGGGAACATATTCATACTATGTAGGATAACTAAGTAGACGGTTATGCTGTTTATTCCATCTAGCTACAATGCTCCGCACTTTGTATATATATTTATATATCTATGTGTACGTATGTATATCCACTGCTCTTATTTATATTTTTCATATCTTCTTAATTATTGCTCTGAGTGTTGCTATCCCTGTGCTGTTGCAATCCTGGAATTTCCCCATTGTGGGACTAATAAAGGCTTATCTTATCTTAAGTTAACAGTGGTTCCGGGGTAAGCTATGGTATATTATGGGAGAGTCTTAAAGCTTATATCAGAGGAAAAATAATTTCTTATAGCGCTTTTAAAAATAAACAGAGAGGACTGTGATTACAAGAAAGACAGACAGACTTGATTTTACAGGTGGATCATTCTAACTGTCCTTCTTCAGAGTTAAACAAATGGAGACTATGTTTACTGACTGAATTTAATATTCTCTCCACTAAGGAAAGTGAACAGATGATTTTGAAACCTAAAAGGTTGAATTATGAGTATGGTGAAAAACCGTCAGAGTCTTCTTGCTTATCAGGTGCGTCACTTAGAAAATTCACGGTTAATATCTCGTATTAAAACTGAAACAGGCAACTTGACAAGTGACTTAAATGAAATTAATAAAATTTTTGTGGAATTTTACAAAAAAATTTATAAATCTGAGTCCTGTCGAGACACACAACAGTTCAACAAATTCTTTGATGGAATTTCTGTCCCTGATGTAGGTGATGAGGCTAGGCAGTATCTTAATGAACATATTACAGAAATGGAAATTGAGGAAGCAATTAAAGTAGTACAGTCTGGAAAGTCACCTGGATCAGATGGCTTTCCAACTGAATTTTATAAGATCTTTATTACAAATCTTTCTCCCATTCTAAAAGAAATGTACAATCAGGCATTTATAGCAGGAATTCTCCCTCAAACTCTGAACGAAGCTACCATTTCTTTGATAGCAAAGTCAAATAAAGCTATATCAGAACCCTCATCCTATCGGCCAATCTCTTTATTAAATGTGGATTTCAAAATTTTATCAAAGTGCCTAGCAAGGCAGTTGGAAAAATTGCTACCCTCTATCATATCTCAGGATCAAACTGGGTTTATCACAGGAAGATATGGATTTTTTAATACATGTAAATTATTTGATATTTTGTATACGCCCTCCTCTCCCTCACCAGAGATTATTTTATCTCTTGACGCAGAGAAGGCCTTTGACCGAGTGGAGTGGGATTATTTATATTTTACCCTTACTAAATTTGGATTTGATAAAAGCTTTATATTGTGGATAAAATTATTATATTCATCTCCTATGGCATGAGTACAAACTAATAAAGATAAATCAAACTATTTCCCACTCCACCGCGGTACAATGCAGGGATGTCCACTATCCCCCCTGCTTTTTGCAATAGTGACAGAACCGTTAGCGATTAAACTCCATTCAGTGACACATTTTACAGGCATACTTAGAGGTGAGGAAGAACATAAATTGTCTTTGTATGCAGATGATCTTTTGCTTTATATTTCTGACCCTCTAACATCATTACCACGTATTTTTAGTATACTGAATGATTTTGGCATAATTTCAGGTTATAGATTAAATCTTGGTAAAAGTAGATGGCTTCCTATAAATGCCATAGCAAAAAATCTGTCACTTCAAAATTTAGGTTTGGGGCCATCATCAATTTTTATTACTTATTTGGGAATCAATGTTCCACAATGACACAGTAAAATTTTTGATTTAAACTTAGCAGTTCTTCTAAAAGCAGTTAAAAAAGATCTTCAGAGGTGGAATGGACTTCATTTATCCTTGGCAGGTCGGGTTAATGTGGTTAAGATGAAGATATTACCAAAATTCGGCTGTGCTGATTCTGATTAGAAAAAAATTCTCTGTAGAACTTGATAAATACATTTCAGAATTTATATGGAGCAAAAAAAAAAAATCCCAAGGATCCAGAGAGTTTTTCTGCAGAGACCAGAAAATTAGGAGGACTAGCCTTACCCAACATTGAATACTACTATTGGGCAGCCAATATTCATAGTTTGTTATTCTGGAAAAATCAAAGAGGTGACCAAAAAATATCATAGTTAGCTATGGAAGCTTATTTTTGTTAAACTTCCGTATTGCATGCGCTTCTTGCAGGACCTTTGCCTATGGAGTTAGTTGATTAACAGACTCAATTCAACAGTGGAAAATTCTCTTAAAATCTGGTTGCAATTTAGAAAGAAATTTGGCCTAAGGTCTATGGCTCTGTCTGCACCAGTAGATCGGAATCCCTTTTTTTTGCCATCTATGCAGGATTCAGCCTTTAGAATTTGGAATATGAAAAATATTAATTCCTTTATTGATTTGTATATTGACAATGTTTTTGCCTCATTTACTCAGTTGATGTATAAATACAATCTTGGAAGTAACCAGTTTTTTAGATATCTTCAAGTCAGGAATTTTGCTCAATCTAACCTGACAAATTTTCCATATTTACCATCAAAAACTTTGCTGGATAGTATTTTGGATATAAATCCATTTAGAAGAGGTGTGGTTATGTGAATATATGAGTTAAATTTTTTTTCCCACAATATTTTTTATTGAACCTTTTTTTAACAAACATGACACAAACAATCAAACACTAACACTAAAGTAATTTAAAAATAAAAGAAAAAAAATGTACTAAAAACACAAACAACCACTAACAAAAGCAAGTCATCAACAATGCTCCTCTGTTTAGCCTAGGTAATCCATTACATAAGTATACATATTATACATTCACCAATTTGGAATTTAAAAAGGTCCACACACATCATTCACCTTCTTCTTCAGAAGTTATGTTTAATTTCTTTACATAATCAATGAATGGTCTCCATATATTCTCAAACACATTTTCCTTTGATTTCAGTATGTATGTTATTCTTTCTAGTGGAAGGTTTGTTAACATCTGTCTTAACCACTGAGTCACATCTGGTCGATGAGTCTTTTTCCACAATAGTGCAATATATTTTTTGGCATTAAGCAAACTGAGGTCTATGAATGCTCTTTCACTCTTTTTAAAGTTATGTTTTTCTGGATACAGACCCAACAAAAACAGTTTAGGGTTCAATATGAATTGTTTTGAAATTATTTTTTCAATTGTTACCCTCACCTCTTCCCAAAACATTCTAATTTTTCTACATTCCCATAAACAATGAAATAGGGTTCCTTTACTTTCCATACATTTTGTGCACGTATCTGGTATGTTTTTGTTATATCTATTTAACTCCACCGGTGTGTGGAGTTAAATAGTGGAATAGTTGAACCAAATCAATAAATGTGGTACATTTATTGATTTGGTTTGAGCTTCTGTACAAGCCAATTCCCATTGTTCCTCTGAAATTTCAGTTTGCAGGTCTTCTTTCCAAAAATTCATTCTTTTCTGTGAGTTTTCACTTGAGGAGAGTGTCAATGAGTTATAAAACTCTGAAATAACACCCTTTCTCTTACTATCTTTGGTCAAAATTTTTTCCAAGGATGAATAAGTAGGTCGGGTGAGAGCATTATTTTGATTTGATCGAATAAAATTCCTAAGCTGAAGATATTTAAAAAAATGTGTTCTATTAAGATTAAATTTGATCCTCAGTTCTTCAAAAGACATTATGTTATCTGAACGTGACAAATATAAGTCTTGAATCTTTTGAATCCCTTTTAAATTCCATACTTTAAATACTGCATCCGCTCTCCCTGGTGTAAAATATTGATTACCCCATATTGGGCTAAATTTTGACAATAAGTGTGGTTCTTTTAAATATTTTTTGGTTTCACACCATATTTTGATCATATGCTTTACAATTGGATTTTTAACTTGTTTCTGTAATTTTTTTAGCCGAGTCTGAGTATATGAATAAGGGAAGAGGTAAAGGTAAATTGTATGATTCCATTTCAGTCCAGTGAGGGGGATCATTTGATGAAAAATAATATGTCATAGACCTCAGTTGTGCTGACCAGTAATACAACATAAAGTCTGGACATTTCAGACCTCCACGATCAAATGGTAAATATAGTAAGGACAGACGTAATCTAGCCTTCCTATTGTTCCATATAAATTCCACTAACTTTTTTTAATTCTTAAGAATAGATCTGAAGGTGGTGGTAAAGGAATGTATTGAAATAAATAAAGTATTTTGGGTAAGATATTACTTTTAAGTATATTAATTCTCCCGATCATCGACATTGGTAGTGACATCCATCTCTGAAGCAACTCATTAATATCTGTCATTAAGGCTTCATAGTTGGCACTGGCGACTGATTCTAGCTTAGGCACAATTTGAATTCCTAAATATTTAAACTGATTTACAACATTGAATTGATTTACCTCAGGAGCTGGGTGATTTCTCTGGGTCTCATTTAGCATTAATATTGAAGATTTTGTTTTATTTATTTTATATCCTGATATTTCCCCAAAGTTCTTTATTAAATTTAACAAGGTCGGAATTGATTTTTTAAGATTCGACATAAACAAAATTATGTCATCGGCATACAGGGAGATTTTATGTTCTGTTGGTCCTACTTTAATTCCATATATTTGTGGATGTAAACGTACTGCCATCGCTAAAGGTTCAGTTGCCATAGTAAACAGTAAAGGTGAAAGTGGACAGCCTTGTCGACATCCTCTATTGATTTTTATTGATTTTGAGATATTGCTGTTTGTTAGGATTTCTGCTGTAGCATTATTGTATATTATCTGAATCCATTTTATGAAATTATTTCCAAGTCCAAACCTTTGTAGGACTTCAAAAAGAAAGGGCCATTCGACCCTATCAAAGGCCTTTTCGGCGTCCAATGATAGGAGAGCTGTATCCGGTGCTTCTTTATTAGAATAAATAATATTAAATAGTCTTCTTACATTATGGAAGCCTTGTCTTCCCATTATAAAGCCATTCTGATCTCGGTTAATAATATTTGGTAATATTTCTTGTAGTCGTCTTGCTAAAATTACAGATTATCTTAAGGTCAGCATTTAATAGGCTTATTGGTCTCATGTTTTCACATTTATTAGAGGGTTTACCTGGTTTTGGCAACAGTATAATTAAGGCATTATTCATGTATGGTGGTAAATTACTATTTTGAAATGCTTCTAAAACCATTTCCAAAAATGGTTTTATTAATTTATTCTTAAATTTTTTATAGAGGTCAACTGGAAGACCATCTGGTCCCGCACTTTTTCCTGATTTCATATTATCAATGGCTAGCCCAACTTCTTCTTGACTAATTTTTGACTCCAATATCTCCCTATTTTCATTTGGAATACACGGTATAGATAATCTGTCCAAAAACCCATTTAGTTTTGTTAAGTCAGTTTCATTTTTTGTATCATATAGTTTTTCATCATAATAATCTCTAAAGGCACTATTAATTTCTAAAGGATCTACAACTGCCTGTCCGTTACTTATTATACTGGTAATTGGTGTTTTAAATTCTAATTGT
The DNA here is from genome assembly GCA_020510985.1 of Pholidichthys leucotaenia. Classification (NCBI taxonomy): domain Eukaryota; kingdom Metazoa; phylum Chordata; class Actinopteri; order Cichliformes; family Pholidichthyidae; genus Pholidichthys; species Pholidichthys leucotaenia. Next base: position 125,011,585 of record CM035837.1, on the reverse strand, counting down.
TTAATCTGCCATGCCAATAATTTCCCTGATTTTTCACCTTGTTCATAAAAAGTTTGCTTCAATCTTAGAAGACTCGAGGCAGCTCTATTCGCTGATTTTTTGTCATATTCAGCTCTCAGAATCAGTAATTCGTTCTCTAACTTTGGATTACTTCCTGCATACACTTTTTCTTGAAGAATTTTTATTTTACGTTCCAATTGGACTCTCTCCTCTCGAGTCTTCTTAGATTTTGAACCTGTATAACTAATAATATGCCCCCTAATAAAAGCTTTGAAAGCCTCCCACTTTATACATGCTGATGTTTGTGTAGTATTGATATCAAAGAACTCATCTATCTGTTTTTCTATGTACTTAACAAATTCCTCATCCTGAAGCCATTTATGCTGAAATTGCCACCTACCTGGAACCTTTGTCAATTTCTTATCTACATATATTAGACAGCAGGGTGCGTGATCAGATATCACGATGTTATCATAGAAACAGTTTTGAATCTTGGACCTTAATTCTGTGGAGATCAAAAAATAGTCAATACGTGAGAATGTCTTGTAGGTATTAGAATAACAAGAATAGACTTTGACTTGTGGTTTCATTTCTCTCCATATATCTAGCAATCTCAATTCTTTCATAAAATGATTAATGGTCATCCTGCATCCATTGTGCGTACAGTCCAGTCCTGTTGATCTATCTATACTGGGATTCAATGTACAATTAAAAATCCCGTGCTATTATATGTTGCCCTGTGAGTGATGCTAAAGTAAGAAATAAATTAACGAAGAAGTTTTGATCATCTATATTGGGACCGTATAAGTTCACCAGATTTATATTTTCTAATAACAAAGATCCTTGGATGATTAGATATCTTCCTAATTTATCACCAATTACATTTTTCACTTGAAATGGGACTGTTTTATGTATGAGAGTCATAACTCCCCTGGCTCGGGATGAAAATGATGAGGTGAACACATTTCCCTGCCATCTTCTCCTAATTCTTTTTACATCCTCCTCTATTAGATGAGTTTCTTGTAAAAACACAATTTTTGAACCTATGTCTTTTATTTTATTCATAACTTGTTTAAGTTTTTTTAGATTTTGTAGACCTCTGCAATTCCATGAAGTTAAATTAAGATTAACGCTTTGGTCTATGATCAATAAAGAGTTTGAGATTACCTTGCAAAATAAACATGCTCATACAGAGAAGCAAAAACATGGATGGTTGAACATTCATCCCACAAACTACACAAAAACAAATTCCCTTTCCCCACATTCGTGGTAATCCCCCCCAAAATCAAAAAAAAAATTCCGTCTCCTGCTATAGCCAGTGACTGCTCCACACCCGCGAGGATCAGTCAAACCACTCACTCTTTTCTCCTCTCAATCACCCTGACTCTACTACTTTTAATGACATGACATTAACTCTCTTCTGTAGTTTTTCCAACTTAACTCCAAAATTTTATAACAACTTTGTACATCATAGCTTTTTTTATATATATATAATACAATCTATATTTTGTAGACATGCTATATGTTTCAGATCAGTCAGATACTTGTACAAATGCTTAAATATTCTACCTTTATATCTTGTTCTTGCTTCATGCTTAGCTCCCACCAGTCTCTTCTTGGATCTGCTTGATAAGCTCCTGCGCCTCCTGAGGGGTCTTGAAGATATGGGTTCTCCCTTTATATGTGACCAGCAGTCTTGCCGGATGAATCACTCCATGACGAATCCCGAGGTTGCGCAGCTCTTTACGGGCAGGGTCAAACTGTTTCCTTAATTGTTGAATTCCTGTGGCCAAATCTGGGTAGAACCGCACCTGTTGATCCTGGTATTTAATTTCTCCTTTAGCTCGCGCCGCGTTGGTGACCGTCATCTTGTCTCTGTAGCTGAGGAACTTCATAGTCAACGTCCTCGGTGGTGTCTTATTATCTCTCGGTGGGCCGATTCGGTGAGCGCTCTCTAAGACGACCGATGACTGCAGATCCGCGTTGTTCAGCGCTTCTGGAATCCACTTTTCCAAAAAGGAACATGTATCCCATCCCTCCGTTCCCTCCGGAAGGCCCACCAGCCTTAAATTATTCCGTCGCGACCGGGATTCTAAGTCCAGGACGTTATCTTCCAGACGTTTATTTTTTAATTCCAATGTTTGCACCTTCAATTGTAGGCTGGTGACGTCATCTTCAGCGCTGGAGATTCGGAGCTCCGCCTGCGATACTCGTTCCATACAGTCGCTTATTTCTTTTCTCATTCCTTCTATCGCTGCTATAATCCCATCAAATTTAGACGAAAAGTCCGCTCTCATGGAGCTGATGGCAGCAAGTACCGCATTCATGCCCTCCTCAGCAGTCACCGCTCTGCCGCTAGCTCCCTCCTCCGCCATTGTCCCTGGAGATTTTTCTGCTTCGTCACGAGCGTGGAAGTCTGTTAGCTTGGATTGTCTCGACGAATCACTTTTTCCTCCACCTAATTTCCCAGCCTTGGTTTTTACCCTATCCGCGCCTAAACGCTAGGATAGGTTTTTGTTCCAATTGAGAGAGTTTTAGCCTACTTTTTATTTTTAGGAGCAGAGCAGAGTGAAACACGTCTTCCTACGTGGCCGCCATAACCGGAAGTCATGAGTTAATTTTTAATTATGAATGTCCCTCTTTATCTAAAGTTAAAAGCCTCTGGGAAGAGGATCTTGGATTGCAACTGAGCGATGACACATGGGGATCAATTTTGGGGAGGGTCCACTCATCTTCCATATGTGTCCGGCATGGACTTTTACAGTTTAAAGTCGTTCACCGCCTTCATTATACTAAAGAGAAATTGGCTAAGATTTTTCCGAACTGAATCCAACGTGTGTTAGATGCAAAAATCAAATGGGAGTACTTATTCACAGTCTTTGGACCTGCCGTCAACTTGGTAAATTTTGGAGGGAGATGTTTAAAACCCTTTCAGATGTCTTTGATATTTCTCAGGATCAGTCCTCATTAACTGCAATATTTGGGATAGCTGAAGGATCATGCCTTCCAAAATATAAATTGGATGCTGTTGCCTTTGCTACATTGATAGCAAGAAGATTAATTCTTATCAGATTGAAGGATGAGGCTCCACCCACCCATACTCACTGGATTAGGGACCTAATGCAGTTTTTATATTTAGAAAAATTGAGATCCACTTTGAAGGGATCCATTGACAAGTTTTATAAGACTTGGCAGCCATTTACCTTATATGTGAAGAATACAAACAACTTCAATATTTGATAAAATTGGAATCAAATTAAAGTAATTTTTATTTATTATTATTATTGTTGTTGTTTATTATTTATTTATTTATTTATTTATTCATTCCTCCTGGCTTCTTTTGGGGGGGATTTGGGAAGTTCTGTTGCTTTTTTTTTTGGGTGGCATGTATAAAATGTTGAATTGTTAATATATACAACTTGAATAAATAAAAGGTGTTAAAAAAAGTTAATATTTCTAAGTTGCAAATCTGCCTGAATAATACTTCTAACAAAGAGTCAAACCATAGAGGTCGCATAACCGAGAACACCCTGTGGGTGCATACCTGGTGAATGTGTGGAGACAGAGCTCCTTTTTAAAAGGACGAGCCCTCCAGTAGGACCCGACATCTGCTGTGACAGGTTATGGTGGAGGGGAAGAAAAAAAACATGAAAAGAGAGCATAGGGACTCAGAACACAGGCCAAAACATGAATAATGCCACTGAGTTCTGGTGTGCAAAGCTCCACTGCCAGGAATTTAATGCCATTTAATTTTTACAACACACAAGGATCAGAAAACAAATAACAGCCTCAATGTTAGGGTTCATTAACTTCATTGGGTTGGACCTGATTGGAACAATGTCTCTTTACTCGCCTCACTGTTGTGTATGAAATAAGTGACTGCACATCTAAAACACACCATGCCTCATGCCTTATAAAATGAAAGCACATCCTTAGCTTCATCCTCAACTGAAAGTTTAATCAACATTATCAATCCTTGAACAGTTTTTGTTTAAATTGTCACACTGATGCACAACTGCACACCGTTCATCTCTCTGAAAACCAAGTGAGATGGAAAAAGACAAAGATTTGCTTCAGACTCATTTAAAAAAAACATTAATTCATTTTTCAAAGCCTTCAAGTTCTGTCTTTTCATTCTGATTAATTATGTTTTGGTTTGAAGAACATACATTGTTTTTCCTATTTGGTTGTTTTGTGCAGACAGAAATAAATTTGAATTTGAGTATTTATTTAATTGTGAGCATAGTGCACATGATTCTAAGTGTGAAGTACTGACGTGAACATGATCTCTGCTAATCTGTTCTATCTCATAATTTAACCCCTTGCACTCCGGCCAATTTTCCTAAAAACGCCAAAAAATAATGTGCCCAAAGTAAATCGAAAGCTGTTCTTCAACCCTTTGCAGCATCTTCGTGGGGTTGGTCTCATTTAAAAGAAAACACTTCGAATTTTTTGGCAAAACAGTCATAATCTCTCTTAAGTGCTCCGGCCGCTGAGTTACAGTCATCTAAACATAGTGAACTTGAAGAAAATAAATTTGGCCTGGGTGTTTTTTTGGATACAAATGCTTGCAAATAACACACAGCTTCAGATCCGGGCTGGAAAATGCAACAGAAATGTAGAACCAAGTGTTATCCAGCTGAGGTCCAAATTTTGTAACAATACCACAAAAAATGAATATTTTACACAGCTTTGTTCTCAGGTTGTTCCCAGGCGTTTTGGAACTGTGCCAAATTGTGCCAAATGGCACAGTTTGGAAAAACGTCTGTAACTTTTGAATAATTCAATGTAGAATCTTCATTTTGAGCTCTAATGAAAGGTCACATTCAGGGCTGTGTCTGTGTCTGTGTGTGTGTGGGGGGGTTGTCCTCCCCCCCCTCCCCGCTACAAAGGACGGAGATCAGCCCTCGCTACATGACAGATTACACTCGTTGCATGTTTCCACAGCAACGCTGTCACAGCGGCTTCCCCCCCCCTCGCTACTGTGTGTGTGTGTGGGGGGGGGGGGGGGGTTGTCCTCCCCCTCGCTACAGAGGACGGCCATCGGCCATCACTACATGACGGAATAGACTCATATGGCTATGTGGCGACTGCTGCGCAGTCAGCGCGGCTTCCCCCGCAGACCGGGGGGCGTTCGGACCGTGAACGCCCCCCCCCCCGCTCCTCTTCTGCAGTGGGGGGGGGGGCGTTCACGGTCCGAACACGGCAAATGAACCGTTTATTGCGGCGCACGCACTTCGTACTTCGTGCGCCGTACAGTTGTAATTTACCGATCAGTCAAAAGTCATTTTTTGATTACAATTTTCAGGGATAAATAATAACTTAGCTCATAACACCTTACCTCTTCACAGCAGCAGAGTCCTGGCGAACTTCTGTTCCCCATTGTCAGACGAACGCGATGCTGGTCCGCTCGTGGATCCCGGTTAAAACATAATTCCATTATTGCGGTTTTGGTGAATGATTTACGACCTTTGTCGTCGGCCTCTGTCGGTCTATGATGACGGAAGAGAATCCTAAACGTCTATTCTGCTGGAATGAGTGCAGGTCCCACTTGTGGGTGTTCTCCATGCTGCTGGATCTGTAGCAGGTTCTTCAGCATCCTTTTTTTCATCTGCTGCAACAGTAAATCTCTTCACCCAGCCCGAACTTCTGTGCTTCAATTGGCTCCTGCATTCACAGTAGGCGGGTCCTCCTTCCTAGGTTTTCATTCATTGGTTCTTCAAGGTTTCAGAAACCCAATTCAAGGCTCTTATTAGTCGAATGAGAGGTCAATCAGATGAACTAATCTGTTCGCGGCTGTGTCTGCAGCTTTTATTTTCAGTGGCGCTTGGACGCCAACACCACCTACATCACCACAATCTGGACCATGCGTCCGAGAGTGCACGAGGGCGCACGCCTCGTGCGCACTAGGACGCAGAGACTTGCCCGTCCGCGGTACAACGGCGCGCAAGAGGTTAAGCTAGTCACACTTGATTCTGACTTTTCTCATTTTGTTCTCATTACACTACTGGCACAATATAATAGTGAAAGGAAAACCATTAAACGTACAAATTTGATCATTTTTGTCATGCAAACATTGGCCGATTAGCTGCTTTGTGTGCACTAATGCAGAGCACATTCAATTTATTTTTTGTAACAGTTTTGTAATGTTGTGATCAGGACTTAATTCTCTCTTTTGTTTGCTTCCTTTTTGTTCTAACAGGAGAGAAAACTGTGTGCGTTCCCAACCATTGAGATCTGTACCTCGGATATCATCAAGTACATGGTTCCTCTGTCTCGCCAAACAGACTTCTTTGTGCCAGAAATGAAAGAGGAGGCCAGGACAGAAGTTAAAGAAGACGACTCTGATGAAGACAGAGGAACTGACATTACAGGTAAGATTTGGCTAATTCTCACAGCTGCCCCACTGGCAACAGTAAAACATAGCTCTTAAATAACAAAAATGAAGTCTTAATTGACTGACTGAGAGAAAAACATAAGTATAACTTAACACATTGCATCACACTGTGGATTAACTTCTCACCTGGCTGCAGTGACGTACAGATGCACTCTGTGACATTTGTGTTATGCTGCGTTGTCATTTAATTAGTATCCGATAAAGCATGTTGATAGAATCAGCTCTGGCAAACAACTCGTGCCAGCTAGAAGTACACAGAGAGGAAATATGTGACAACTTTTATTTTATCTGACACAACGCTGACTCCTCTCTTGCCCTGGATCACAGAGGACATGTGATATATGAGGCCGTGTAATTGTTCTGTCATTACAAGTATGTGTCTTCAAGCACGGTGTCTCCTCTGCTGCCATCACTCTGAAATCGCTGGACCTTAAGGTTGGGCTCATAGCTGTATTGGCTTTGTGATTGTACAGATCGCTAGAGGAAGAAAATTGTGTTGGCCTTAGGAGACAGAGTGGGTGAAAGTGGGGAGATCTATATCTGCTGCTATCCATGTCAGGCTTTGGAGATCGTGTGACATATATTGTAAAATGCTCTTTAAATGTATGAGGTGTGTATATAGAAGGAGGCATGATATAATGTGAATGTGTAGATATTGGTGTCCAAGAGCCCCTTCAGTTTACAAAAGTAAATAAAAATGTTATTTTTCTGCTCCAACAAATGATCTACAGTGCATGCAGTATGTATGTCACTTGCGCTACAATAAAGAGCAGCATCCAGACATGCATAAAAAGAGGATTTTTTTAAAGTTTAGTTCTTTGCAGTTAAAAGTAATAGATTCCTTGCCTTGAGATTATATTTTATGTTGATCAGCATATTTCTAAAAATCACAAAAAATGCACAACACTGCTATAACATAGAGTACCACTGTATCTTTAAAGCAGCGCAATCCTGTGTAGCCCCTGTATGTGATTAATTTATTACTGTTATGTTTGTGTGAGAGTTCTCCTGTAGCTCTGGTTTCTCCACTTAAGAAAAAAAACTTGGTCATTGATACCTATCTTTGCCCAGACATGCTTGCATTTCAAGGATTAAAAATGAAACACTGGTTAGGTTTTGCAGCAGCAACGAAGTTGACTAATTTTAACTCTGGGAAACCAGGGTCCACTTATTCTCAAAAAATAAGTGCATTTAAAGGGTCTGTCTGAGAGGTGCACCTAATGCTGCCTGTTTTGATAGAATGGCAAAATGATGAAATCATGGTAGAAATAAGACACACACACAAAAATAAAGACAAAAATTTAGCCAAATGCTATACATGTTAGAGATTAGAGTGTGGTTAATAATCAGCCTTTCCTTGTGTGTTTGAGTGAAATGTGCTAAAAATGGCAAGCTCTTAAATTGTCATCACTGAAATTACAACTGTTGGCCATTTAAGATAAGATAAGCCTTTATTAGTCCCACAATGGGGAAATTCACTGAAAAGATTTATCTTATTGTCTATAATCCCATGAGTTCTGTCTTATGCACAGTGAGTCTATTAGAGAAACATAGATTGAACTAATAAAAATATAAATCTTAAAGACATGCTTTACATGTATAGTCCAAGTAAAAGGTTGTAACCAGACCATCAACAACAGTGTAGCTGATAAACACGCCCCAATTTTTTTTTCTTCTTCTAGCTTTATTCCCACGTTCTGGTGGGGTCACTGCAGGAGACATCGATGTATCTGCCATATCCATATAGGTTGAAGCTGAGTTTGGGTTTTTTTTATGCCAGATGCCCTTCCTGATGCAACCCTGTCCATTTTTTTTTTTTTAGCCAGGCTTGGGACCGGCACAGGGAGTACACTGGCTCGTGTGCCCCCTGTGGCTGGGTAACCAACATTTCCCTCCTCCATTCCATTTTTGCTGAGCACCAAGCTGGATGGCAGAAAGTTCCATTTTTAGAATCAGAATCAGAATCAGGTTTATTGCCATTGTTCATGTAGTACACAAACTAGGAATTTGTCTCGGTACAATGCTGCAACATTAAACATGATAAGATAAGAGAAATAAACTATACATGTAATAAAGTGTAGGATAAGATTAAGTGATACTGGTCAACAGTTAAAATATATATTAGCCAGCAGCAGATACTGTGGAGAACTATATAGTGCAGTCGGTAATGCAGGAAGAAAACAGTGATGATTGACATGAGTCTGGTTGAGCTGCTGTACATGGTGCACGAGAGTCAATAAGTCACTTAGTGTTCAGCAGTCTAATGGCAGAGGGGAAGAAGCTGTTCATGTGACGGGAGGTTTTAGTCTGGATGGACCGAAGTCTTCTACCAGAGGGGAGGGGGGCAAACAGTACGTGACCAGGGTGTGAGGGATCGGCTATGATCCGGCCAGCACGCCTCCGGGTCCTGGAGATGTACAGATCCTGGAGAGATGGGAGCTTGCAGCCGAGCAGAGGAGTAGTGACTTTCCTGAAGTCTACAATCATCTCCACTGTCTTCAGAGCGTTCAGGTCTGTAGTCATTAAGTCCAGTGATCCGTGGCTTCTTGGGGACAGGGATGATGGTGGAGGATTTGAGGCAGGATGGCACGTGGCATAACTTAAGGGAGGTGTTAAAAATGTCTGTGAATGTCTGTGGTGGCCCAGCCGGCGTCCTGGTGCAGCAATAACAACCTGCAGCTGAACGCTTTGAAGACAGTGGAGATGATTGTAGACTTCAGGAAAGTCACTACTCCTCTGCCCCCCCTCACCCTCTCAGGCTCTCCCATCACCAATGCTGATTCCTTCCGCTTCCTAGGCACTACCATCACCAGGGACCTCAAATGGGAGCTGACCATCAGCTCACTCATCAAAAAAGCCCAGCAGAGGATGTTCTTCCTGCGGCAGCTGAGGAAGCTCAAGCTACCCACCAAGATGTTAGTGCAGTTCTACACAGCCATCATCGAGTCCATCCTCACCACCTCCATAACCGTGTGGTACGCAGGAGCCACTGCCAGGGACAGACTAAGGCTGCAGCGCGTCGTGCGCACTGCTGAGAAGGTGATCGGCTGCAAGCTCCCATCTCTCCAGGATCTGTACATCTCCAGGACCCGGAGGCGTGCTGGCCGGATCATAGCCGATCCCTCACACCCTGGTCACGTACTGTTTGCCCCCCTCCCCTCTGGTAGAAGACTTCGGTCCATCCAGACTAAAACCTCCCGTCACATGAACAGCTTCTTCCCCTCTGCCATTAGACTGCTGAACACTAAGTGACTCTCGTGCACCATGTACAGCAGCTCAACCAGACTCATGTCAATCATCACTGTTTTCTTCCTGCATTACCGACTGCACTATATAGTTCTCCACAGTATCTGCTGCTGGCTAATATATATTTTAACTGTTGACCAGTATCACTTAATCTTATCCTACACTTTATTACATGTATAGTTTATTTCTCTTATCTTATCATGTTTAATGTTGCAGCATTGTACCGAGACAAATTCCTAGTTTGTGTACTACATGAACAATGGCAATAAACCTGATTCTGATTCTGATTCTGATTCTGATTCTGATCACCTTCTCAGCAGTGCGCATGAAGTAGGGAATGTGGAGGCTGTGGAGCTGGAGGGAGGGGGGTAGTTGGACACAGATGACGAGGTGTCAAAACGGGCATAGTGTTGGGACAGTCTTTGACAAAGGGCTTTGTCATCCTGACCTTTAGGAGCCTTAGGTCGATAGTTGGTGATTTGCCTCAGTCCTCTCCACACGGAAGCCGAATCATTAGCAGTGAACTTTTATATGGTCTTTGGCATGACCCAGCCGGGACTTGAACCCCGACCTCCCAGTTGTGAGGCAGATGCTCTACCTATAGGTCACCACACTGGATTTCTCATTTTTTTGTGTTTGTCACACTTAAATGTTTCAGATCATCAAACAAATTTAAATATTAGACAAAGATAACACAAGTAAGCACAAAATGCAGTTTTTAAATGAAGGTGTTTATTATGAAGAGTAAAAAAAAAATAAAATTCAAACCTACATGGCCCTGTGTGAAAAAGTGACCCCCCCACCCCCATTAAAATATAATTTAACTGTGGTTTATCACATCTTTGGAAAGCTGAGTTCAATTTTAAAGGGGTGGGACTATATAAGTGTTGGCTTCTTCCCACTCCTTTTGAATATTTTATTTTTGGCTTGTCTTTTTGTTTTGTTTTGAATTCTCTTCTTCTTTTTTTTTTTAGAATGTTCAAATAAAAATCAATGTCAATGTCAGTGTCAATTTCTGTAGCCACACCCAGGCCTGATTAGTGCCACACCTGCTCTCAATCAAAAAATCACCTAAATAGGACCTGTCTGACAAAGTGAAGTAGACCAAAAGATCCTCAAAAGCTAGACATCATGCTGCGATCCAAAGAAATTCAGAAACAAATTAGAAACAAAGTGAGATCTATCAGTCTGGAAAAGGTTATAAAGCCATTTCTAAAGCTTTAGGACTCCTGCGAACCACAGTGAGAGCCATTATCCACAAATGGCGAAAACATGGAACAGTGGTGAACCTTCCCAGGAGCGGCTGGCCGACCAAAATTACTCCCAAGAGTGCAGCAACGACTCATCCAAAAGGTCACAAAAGACCCTGCAACAACATCCAAAGAACTGCAGGCCTCACTTGCCTCAGTTAAGGTCAGTGTTCATGACTCCACCATAAGAAAAAGACTGGGCAAAAATGGCCTGCATAGCAGAGTTCCAAGACGAAAACCACTGCTGAGCAAAAAGAATATAAAGGCTCATCTCAGTTTTGCCAGAAAACATCTTGATAATCCCCAAGACTTTTGGGAAAATACTCTGTGGACTGACGAGACAAAAGTTGAACTTTTTGAAAAATGTGTGTCCAATTACATCTGGTGTAAAAGTAACACAACATTTCAGAAAAGGAACATCATACCAACAGTAAAATATGGTGGTGGTAGTGTGATTGTCAGGAGCCAAGCCGGCTTGGTTTCCCCGGCTTGGTCCTGACCTCCCTGTGAGTTTAGATGCCGCAGTATATATGTATATTATGTATTTCTGTGCTGCTTCCTTAACCATAGCCACTGCTCTCTGGCCGGCAGCTGTGAGGCAGCCCTCTTTGGTTCACTCTTGGGTGAGCGATGGCTGACAGCCTGCCGGTCCGGCCACACTTCCTCTCTCATTATCACCAGCTGTTCCCATTCCCGTTTGCCATCTCCCCGCTTCTTGCCCAGGTGCTCCCAATTTCACCATCACCAGCAATGCGTGTACTTAAGCAGCCTTGTGCCAGTCACGCATTGCTGGGTCATTGTCTTGTCAGTGCATTGTCAGTTTCTAGTCTGTTGTCAGCACTTTAACGACGTGTAGCCACTTAGCGTTTGTCGTGGTTGTCTCACGTCTGAACAGCAACACCAGCTGTGGGATGCCATCGTGGTTACACGTTTCTCCTCCAGCGTTCACAGGGTGATGCCGACCCCCGAACGCCAGCCGTAAGTGTACCTTTGTATTTTTGTTCGTCTTCACCTTTTTTTGGATCTGTTTGTCATTGCTTTAATAAATGTGTTGTGGTGTAAGCTGCACGTAAATCTGTTATTTCATTCTCTCTCTCCGTGCGCTGCATAAAAGCGCACGGTCATGACAGAATGACCCAGCCTGAAAAAGGATTTAGCGGGGTACACCAGCACATCATTTTTTCTTTTTTGAACTGTGTTTTTTGGGACTCATCTGGTTTTTGGAGGGCACTATGCCCCAGGTTCGGCGGTCTCGTCAAAGCGGAGGAAGAACGGCAGCGGGGACTCCCACGGTGGTGGAGGAATGGGCCGCTGAGGTTATCCAGAGCTTCGTGGATGAAGCTCTTGCTGCCCAGGGACCAAAGAAAATGCTGGAATGTTTGGACGGAGCAGTGGTAATCCTGGAGGCGCACCCCGGGTTGTGGAACTACCCACAGTATGCCGACCTACTGGCCGTAGTCTGCATGCTCCAGCGCTCATTCCCCGATTTGGCATTTTCCATGGCATCGAGACGGAGGCACTGCGTCCAGCAGACTTCCATCCTCCGTGGCGTTTCACCCAACTCTCCTCCTGCTCCAGCACGCTCTTCACCGGCTAGCAAGGGACAGCGTCGCCCCGCATGGAAGTACCAGGAGAAGCCTTCTCCTCCGTCAGCTGCCATCATCCCTCCAGCTGTTGCGAGGTCTGACAGGGCTGCCCCAGGAACACCCACCTCCGTCACCAGGGAGACAGCTCCTCCACCTTTGACGGAGAGGGACGGCAATCAGCCTGCTGCAGCCGTGAACAATGAACTCCGGGAGAACAATCAAGTGTTTTTTTTGTTCTATTCAATTTAATCATGAAGGACCTTGTCTGCCTCCCGAGGGAGAGGCCCACCCTCAGCAGTCTGCTGGGTCCTCTCCTCCGGCTGCAGTTGTTAGCTTACCCTCTATTTCCTCTGTGTCTCTTCCCTTGATCTCTGAGTGCCCGTCGGTCCTTGAACCGAGCCACCAGACGTTGGAGGAGTTTGGGCCCCTGGATGATCCTGCCCAGGGGCCCGCACAGAGGTGTTTCCCTGCAGCCATGCCAGTGGAGTCCCTAGCGTTGGAGCCGCTGCAGGGGAATGAAAGGACTACAATGATCATCTCGCCTGCTGTGGAGGCTGCTGCAGCGGAGTGGGAGCTAGAGATGGACCTCCTCGAGGCTGGACCCAGGCTACCATCATCAAGTTTGATGGAGTCCTGGATGGCAGTGGAGCTCCAGCTCAGGCAAGTTCTCTCCCTTGTATTCCTTATGTCTTTACTTGAGAGATCTTGTCTGGCTCTTGGGGAGGAGAGTCAGATGCAGCCCTTGGCTGCATCTGAACTCGCCTTGCTGGGCTCCGCCGCTGCCAGCGACCCTAATCACCTCTCTTTCCTGCTGCCTCTGAGCTTCTGTTTAAGGTCGCCGGAGAGGGGGTGTCATCGCCGGAGGTTGCTGAGGGTTTGGTCCAACCGGGGGAGGACGCCGCCATTTCAGCTCCTCCGGCTGAGATCGTCAGGATTCCCCCCATCGACCGCCTCCTCAGCCTGGTGCTCCTCCGGGTTGGCCCGCTCGCTGTGGGGGCAGCAGGGGTCCAACCGGGCTCCACCACGGGTGCAGCAGGGATCCGACCGGGTTCCACTGTGGGTGCAGCAAGGCTCCTGTTGGAGTCCACCGTGGGTGCAGCAAGGCTCCTGCCGCAGTCCACCGTGGGTGCAGCCCTGGTCCAGCCGGGCCCCGCTGCAGGTGCTACAAGGCCCCAGGTCCGGACCACTGCAGGCGCTACTCCCTCCTGGGTCAAGGTCATCAGAGGCACGGCTGGCCAGCTTGAGGACGCCGGGGCCTACACCCCTCTGCCAGATGCCATCTTGGCCCTCTTCGCCCCTTTCCGGTCTTAGTGGCTTTACGGTGTGGGCAGGCCGCCGGAAGGACTGACTCTCTGGGTCAGGTGGCCCATGTTTTCCGGCAGGCCACCAGATTCCATCCACCTGACCTTCTGCTGGGCCTGGGACTCTGGGCGGCCTCCTGAGCCCCAACGCCCATGGACTTGGGGGGGGGGGTAGTGTCTTTCCTGTTGTGGGCCCTGGACGGGGATGTTTTTGTTCCCTCCTGACCTGTTCCCCCACCTCCCACCCTGGGTTTTTTGTTGCTGTTGTTCCTGCTGGGAAGGGGGGGGGGGTCCTCGGGATGTTACCTTGGGTATCTCAGAATCCACCCCTTGAGAGGGGGGCTTTTTCAGGAGCCAAGCGAGCTTGGTTTCTCTGGCTTGGTCCTGACCTCCCTGTAGGTTTAGGTGCTGCGGTATATCAGAATCAGAATCAGAATCAGCTTTATTGGCCAAGTATGCACAACACATACAAGGAATTTGACTTTGGCTAAAAACTTGCTCTCGTTGTTCAGGTGGAGGATTTAAATAAGGATTCAATGACAACAGAGTATGTACAGTAAATTACAGTCTGTCCACGTTTCAATAAAAGGATGCAAATATATACAGGAATATATACAGTTATTTACTCAGACTAACCACACTTTGCAGAAATATATGAAAAAATATACAGTCACACAGTATTTCAATGTGAACTCAGGTTCAGTGACTGCCTTGGCCCCCGGCCTTGGATGCGCTCTGCAGAGCGTGCCCAAATGCCAAGTCACGTTTCGTTACCTTGTATTTATACATGTGTAATGTATAAATTTATACATATAAATATACATTACACATGTATTTATACATGTGTAATGACAATAAAGTTGAATCTCATCTCATCTCTCATAATGTGAATGAAGTAAAAAGCAGTGTGAGAGTTATGTGCAATGTAATAATGGATGAAAAGTCATGAGTACAGCAACAGGTAGGACTAGGTGAATGTTAGGAGTTCATCAGAGTGATGGCTTGAGGAAAGAAACTGTTCCTGTGACGGGTGGTTTTGACCTTCAGTGATCTGTAACGACGACCAGAAGATAGAAGTTCAAACAGTTTGTGGCCGGGGTGTGATGGGTCAGCACAGATGTTTCCCGCCCGTTTCCTGGTTATGGACCGATATAAGTTCTCAATGGAGGGTAGGTCGGTACCAATGATCCTCTCCGCAGACTTAACGATCCGCTGCAGTCTGGTCTTGTCCTGTTTAGTGGCAGATCCAAACCAGACAGTGATGGAAAAGCAGAGGACAGATTGGATGATGGCGGTGTAGAAGACAACCAGCAGCTCCTGAGGCAAATCAAACTTCTTGAGCTGACGCAGAAAAAACAACCTCTGCTGGGCCTTTTTCCGGACAGTGTCTATATGGGAGGACCACTTCAGGTTCCGGGAGATTGTGGTACCCAGAAACTTGAAGGAGTCCACAGTGGACACTGTGTTGTTGAGGATGGTGAGTGGGGGGAATGAAGGGGGGTGTCGCCTGAAATCCACAGTCATCTCCACCGTTTTGGCTGGGTTAAGTTCAAGATGGTTCTGGCTGCACCAGAGGATCAGCAGCTCCACCTCCCGCCTGTATGCAGACTCATCATCATCCCGGATCAAACCGATGACTGTGGTGTCGTCCGCAAACTTCAGGAGCTTCACCGAAGGGTCCTCTGAGGTGCAGTCGTTGGAGTAGAGGGAGAAGAGCAGTGGGGAAAGGACACATCCTTGGGGGGCGCCAGTACTAATTTTTCGGGAGCTGGATGTAAATCTCCCTAGCTTCACCTGTTGCCACCTGTCAGTCAGAAAGCTGGAGATCCACTGGCAGGTGGAGGGGGGCACCTTGAGCTGGAGGAGTTTCTGATGAAGAATGCCTGGGATATGTGTATATTATGTATTTCTGTGCTGCTTCCTTAACCATAGCCACTGCTGTCTGGCCGGCAGCTGTGAGGCAGCCCTCTTTGGCTCACTCTTGGGTGAGCGCTGGCTGACATCCTACTGGTCCGACCACGCATTCTCACTCATTATCACCAGCTGTTCCCATTCCTGTTTGCCATCTCCCCACTCCTCGCCCAGGTGCTCCCAATTTCACCATCACCAGCAATGCGTGTACTTAAGCAGCCTTGTACCAGTCACGCATTGGTGGGCCATTGTATTGTGAGTGCATTGTCAGTTTCTAGTCTGTTGTCAGCACTTTAACGATGTGTAGCCACTCCGCGTTTGTCGTGGTTTTTTCACGTCCGCACAGCGATACCGGCTGTGGGACGCCAGCATGGTTACACGTTTCTCTTCCTGCATTCGCAGGACGATGCCGGCCCCCGAACACCAACCGTAAGTGTACCTTTGTATTTTTGTTCATCTTCACCTTTTTTTGGATCTGTTTGTCATTGTTTTAATAAATGTGTTGTGGTTTAACCTGCACGTAAATCCGTTATTTCATTCTCCCTCTCCGTGTGCTGCGACGGGAGTCGTGACAGAGATGGTCTGGGGCTGTTTTGCTGCTTCAGGACCTGGAACACTTGCTGTGGTAAATGGAACCATGAATTCTGCTGTCTACCAAAAAATCATGAAGGAGAATGTCCGACCATCTGTTTATGACCTCAAGCTGAAGCACACTTGAGTTCTGCAGCAGGACAATGATCCAAAACACACCAGCAAGTCCACCTCTGAATGGCTTAAGAAAAGCACAATGAAGACTTTAGAGTGGCCTAGTCAAAGTCCTGACCTGAATCCGACTGAGATGCTGTGGCATGACCTTAAAAAGGCGGTTCATGCTCGAAAACCCTCCAGTGTGGCTGAATTACAACAATTCTGCAAAGATGAGTTGGCCAAAATTCCTCCACAGTGCTGTAAAAGACTCACTGCCAGTTACTGCAAACGCTTGATTGCAGATGTTGCTGCTAAGGGTGGCCCAACCAGTTATTAGGTTTAGGGGGCAATCACTTTTTCACACAGGGCCATGTAGGTTGGATTTTTTTTTACCCTTAATCATAAACACCTTCATTTAAAAACTTCATTTTGTGTTTACTTGTGCTATATTTGTCTAATATTTAAAGTTGTTTGATGATCTGAAATATTTAAGTGTGACAAGCATACAAAAAAATTAGAAATCAGGAAAGGAGCAAACACTTTTTCACACCACTGTATGTATGCGTGCGCACATGCGCGCACGTGTGTGTGTGTGTGTGTGTGTGTGTGTGTGTGTGTGTGTGTGTGTGTGTGTGTGTGTGTGTGTGTGTGTGTGTGTGTGAGTGGACCTTGAGCACAACATAGATGTAGACTTGCCTGGGGATTTCATGTGAGTTTGATGACCATCTGAGCAATTGTCTAGGAGGATTAGCAATTCTTGTGAAATCACACACAGTAAGTGGCCAGATCTCCAGTTGGGCGCAGGGGTGAACTGGGACACACCTTAGACCACAACTTGGATGCAGACCAACCTGAGGATCACTGTGTGTGAGTTTGGTGAACACCCAGGCAATTGCCTGGAGGGAAGTCATGATTCTTGGGATTGTGGATGAACACTGTGCCGTGGCATTTGGCTCATTTGGCCTTTGCCAAAATGAGCTAAAAAGTAGAAGTAACAAATGGATAGTTTGGCTGTCTTGATGCCTGTTTAAAAATATGAGCCTTTTTTAAAGTAGGAGAGTCTTGACTCCAGTAAGAGGGTCAATACGTCATCATTTAACAAATAGATTGAAGTAAAATTACTTCAGACAAGTGAAGGCCGCAATCCATCGGGAGTGTTTGCAGTGGGGCTCCTAACATTCTGCTGAACTAGGAGTCAGGGCTATTCACAACTTTAAATTAGTTTGTCAGCATCACCAGACCGAGACAGAGTTTTGATTATTGCTCTCCTTTCTAACAAATGAGAAAGTTAATAAGAAAGAACTTAAGTACTTGAAAAGCTTTAAGCACTGTAATTCAAATGAAATTAAGTTGGTCTCTCATGTTTTGTAATCTCATGAGGAGAAAGTGATTTTCTCTGCACCCACACTTCTCCATGGGGCTTTTGTTGAATTGCCTGTTGTCTTTATTATCACCCATCATTTTCCCTTTAATAATTCCAGGGAGGATATGCATAAATATATTACATTGTGCAGCATTAACCTGGTGTCAGCAGTGGTATAATGTCTGATGAAACTGATGCAACTCAATGACTGATTAGCTTTGCTTTACTACCATGAAATCTGGAATCTCTTCAAAGTAAACAGAATTGAAACCAGATATTTACATACGCTGTATAAAAACACACATAACCTTTTTGTCTTCACTGTCTGACCTGGACGCTTCCCACTTGGGGTGTTTTGGGCACGCACCACTGGGAGGAGACCCTGAGGCAGACCCAGGACTTGCTGGAGAGACTACATCTCTTTTGGTCTGGGAATGTCTTGGTATCCCCTCTGAAGAGCTGGAGCAGGTGGCTTGGGAGAGGGAAGTCTGGGCTTCTCTGCTTGAACTGCTGCCTCCGCGACATGGACCTTCAGAAAAGCAGTAGAGGATGTATGGATGGATGTCTGACATTAAATCAGACTAAACTTTTGCTGTTTTAGGTCAGTCAGGATTACCAAAATTACTTCTATTTGATAAATAATTTTTTATAGTTGCTCAATATTTTTTTAAAGATTTTTTTTTTTTTTTACTTTCATCAAAGTCAGAAATTTACATACATTTCCTTAATATTTGGTAGCTTTGCCTTTAAACTGTATGACTTGGGTCAAATGTTTTGTATCCTTCCACAAGCTTCTCACAGTAGTTTACTGGAATTTTGGCCCATTCCTCCTGGCAGAACTGGTGGAACTGTGTCATGTTTGTAGGACGCCTTGCCAACATACGTCTTTTCAGCTCTGCCCACAAATTTTCTATGGGATTGAGATCAGGGCTTTGTGATGGCCACTCTAAAACATTGACTTTGTTGTCCTTTGTAACTAATTTGGTGGTATACTCTGGGTCATTGCCCATTTGGAAGCCTCATTTGCACCCAAGCTTTAACTTCCTAGCTGATGTCTTCAGATGTTGATGCAATATTTCCACATACTGTGTTTTCTCACGATCCCATCTATTTTGCAAAGTGCACCAGTCCCTCCTGCAGCAAAACACCCCCACAACATGATGCTGCCACCCCCATACTTCACACTTGGGATGGTGTTCTCAGGCTTGAAGCCTCCCCCTTTTTCCTCCAAATGTAACAATGGTCATTATGGCCAAACAGTTCAATTTTACTTTCATCAGACCATAGGGCATGTCTCCAAAAATTAAGGTATTTGTCCCTGTGTGCATTTGCAAACTCTACTCTGGCTTTTTTATGTTGCTTTTGGAATAATGGCTTCTTCCCCACTGAGTAGCCTTTCAGCCCATGTCAGTACAGGACTCATTTCACTGTGGATAAAGACACTCTTACCAGCTTCAGCCAGCATCTGCACAAGGTCTTTTGCTTTTGTTCTGTGATTGATACACACATTTCACACCAAAACACATTCATCTTTGTGATGCAGAATCTGTCTCCTTCCTGAGTGGTATGATGACTGGACATTCCCATGGGCTTTATACTTCCATATAATTGTTTGCACAGATGAACATGGCATCTTCAGGCATCTGGAAATTGTACCCAAGGATAAACCAAACTTGTGGAGATCCACAGTTTTCTTCCTGATATCTTGGCTGATTTCTTTTGGTTTTCCCATGATGTCACACAAAAAAAGCAGTGTGTTTGAGGTGTGCCTTAAAATACATCCACAGGTGTGCCTCCAATTAATTCAGATATTGTCATTTAACCTATCAGAACCTTCCAAAGCCATCAGCTGGGCTTTCCCAAATTATTTAAAGGCATAGTAATCTTAGTGTATGTAAACTTCTTACTTTGAAGAAATAAAAAATTATCTAAAAAAAATTATCAAATATAATAACTATTTATCAAATAGAAGTAATTTTGGTAATCCTAACTGACCAAAAACAGGAAAAGTTTAGACTGATTTAATGTCAGACAGTGAGGACAAAAAGGTTGTGTCTTTTTATAGTGTATGTAAATATCTGGTTTCAACTGTACAGCAGTGAGCAGCATTTAGAGGAGTATTGCATTACATATGGCACTTCGTTTAACTACTCACTCATGCTAACAGAAATGTTTACTGTTATTTATTTATACTCTTATTTATTTACTCTGATTTTTTTTTTTTTTTTGTTACTTATTGTTTTGTTACTTTTTTTTTTGTTACTTATTTGTACCCGTAGGTAGATTTGGTTTGCAGTCTGGTGACAAGCCACCGGCTGCTGGTCGCTGTGTGCGCGAGCGCCCTAAACCTACATGTTTTTGTTTGATTTGACATGATTGTACCATATGATTAGATGTGAATTTACCAAAAAGCAATACTTTTGATTGCACTTGTTATAGATGAAGTCAAAGTATCATTTATGCAACTGAAATAAATAGTATTTTTTCACATTATTCAATCAAAATTTTCTGAATTAAATACAGTCACAGAAAATGAAAACAGGAATATGAGATTTGTCTTAGCTTCTGTTTGAAATACTAAATTTCCAGAATTTTTTGTTCCAAAAAGAGCAGAGAAGGTGGTGATTGTTTCTGTTGGTGGTAAAAACATGAAACAACTTTCTCAAGTGATAGATTTTACTTTTATCCGGTGGCTCTGTGGTATGTTCCACTTTTTCAGTACTTATAAACATTAGATTGGAAGCTAATCTTGTTTATTTGCTTGGCAATATTTGTTGAACTTTTTTTCATTTTAGGATTTGAGACCTAGTGTCAGAAATACAAACTCTTTAAAAAAAATGTGTGTGTGTGTGTGTGGGGGGGGGTGTCGTCGGACTCAGACACAGCTGAGCTTCCTTAATGGGAGCGAGATCCATCAGTGGAGCTGGGTTTTGTCTTACAGGCCAGCTGTGGAAATCCCACTGTGGTAGTTGGGAGACTGCTTTCAGCTTTTCATCCTTCATCCACTGTCTGCATTTATAGACTTTCCAGCACAGAAAGTCGTACTGCAGCATAAAATGTGTCCTTCCTTAAGTGAGGAGAGACAACCAAACAACGTGAAACACTATTAAGATGATTCGATTATGCTGTAGGAATCTTGCTCTTCTTTTGTGGACATACACCAACTTTAGAGGAACTACAGAAAAGAGTTTTGGATCCAAAATTGTATTATAAGAGGCGCATTTGTTTTCGTTATTGCTTCACAGTGATTACTAAGCAAACTGGATCTGTACCTTGGCTTAGATACTGTAGCCTCAAAATTTGGGAATGAATAAAGCATAAAGTTTTTTTTTCCCTAGAGATATAACACGCTAGAGTGCTCATTGCTAGCCACCAGGCTAATTTTAAGTGGCCGAGTGCGAACGCCATATTGGTGCTGATAAGAAATACAAACAAGCCATTGAGTCACATGGGCATGTGCTGCATTTTCTTCTCTTTGGCTGAAGAAGTTATATGAAATAAACAGCACTTATTGTCAGGTAGAATGCCTGATTATGGTAGAAAATTAAGGAAAATGAAAGATATTTGGTTTTAACTTTTTGGTCCTTCGGGGTTGCATGAAAAGTTGCATGTTGAAAAGTTCATAGTGGTCAGATTTGACCAAATGTGGTTTATTTTTCAACTGCAGGGATCCAAGCGCTGGAACACCGATGGAAGAAGTGTGTGGACCAAAGAGGGAACTATGTTGAAAAATAAACCACATTTGGTCAAATTTGACCACTATGAACTTTTCAGCCTATAAACTTTTCAGCCCCCACCTTGTATATACAGTATCCCAAGACCCAGTACAAGTAAATACAGTCATGCGCTGAGATTGGAACAGACATGGCAAAGGTTAATCCAAAAAAAGTGAGAGGCAGTGCAAAAGAACCTTCTTCACTGAAAGTATCAATTTATACAACTACAATTCAATTAAGTATTTTTAACGTTACACTTATTTTAAGTATACATTTAAAATTTGTCTTCATGACATTCCATATTACTTATAATAACTTATAACATTCCAGCTTACTTATATGATACCAGTAAATACATGAACCATTATTTGGATATCCCATTATCACAATGCTGCAAGAGCTGCCAACGGGACTCTATCCAGTACCAATATGGCGCATAAATTTGCCATTAAAATGTTAGCCATGAGCATTCTAGCTGATTATATTTCTGTGGCTCCTGCTTCCCTTTTTTCAGATTCTTGCTAGATCACACATACTTGCTCTGGTCTTCAAAGGAAATCAGAAATCAGACTTTTGAATGTTATTTTCAATACATGGGTTGCCTTGTAACCTACTGAAAAAAAATTCACCCAAATTCCAAGTCAGAAATATTGCTGTTTGGAGCATTTATTTGAAGAAAATGACAACTGATGATGGATGAGCTCTCTAAGATGCTCTGTTTTTAGACCTCAACTAATGCAAAGAAAGCAAGTTTTGTCCATTCCAAAACACCCCAGTTAGATAGATGTACTTTATTGATCCCAAACTGGGAAATTACAGTTAAGGCTGTCATGAATCCCTGTTTCACGAGCATAATTAGGAACCAAACACACTCTGAGTTTGCACATTTATTAACATAAACACAGACACAAACATAAGATGCAAATACTAAATAATAAAGTGCATGGCAAGGACAACAAGAACATGAACATAAACACTGGAGGAGAGTGGGGCTCTACGTCCAGGGGGACATGGAGCCAGGGAACGCCAGGCCAGGGGTGGAATCCAGCCGGAGCTCGTCTGGAGGCTGTGAGGCTCACGGATGGAAAAAGGGACAAATGTACCTGGACGGAGCACACCAACTCTCCCCAGCACACTCAGAATTCCCACTGAGGACGGGCATAGCAAGTAGAAGGACACAACAAACCCCAAAGGGTTTGCCATGCTCTTATATACAAACATAATCATTGAAGACAGGTGTGGATATATGAGTGGACAAAATAACAGAATGGCAAACAGGTGTGCAGCTCTGGCCAGTTTGACAGCTGGAAGCTGCACAGCACTGTTAAAATAAAACACAAACTGGAAATAGTAATGATACAAGCATGACAGAAAAGGACTAAAGTAAACTAGAGATGGGGCACGGCACCTCCCGTGCCCCCGGATCATGACAGAGACCCCAGACACCCCAGGGTAACATCACAAAAAACAAAGAAAAACAAACCCCCACACAGAAGACCCTTCCCCCCAAATACAAAATGAAACCCAACATGACACTATGACCAGGACAAAAACAAAGGAAAAATGTACATACCAGAGGAGAGCGGAACTCACGGCCAGGGGGAAACAGAACAACCCGGAACACCACAGCTGAGGCGCACCCATATGACGGGAGACCTGAGACAACTTCAGGCGGAGCACAGCGGGGCTCGACGGCTGAGGAACAACGGGAAAGGACAAAACCTGGTCGGAACTCAACACACTCTCCTCAATGGTAGAACAACTGAGGATGACTCAGAAGAGCGCGGAACAAATTCAGAAACAAAAAAACCCAAAACCTAACCATAACTATGACATAAAATAAATACTAATAAATAAGACAATAAAGAATAAACTGAGATCGAGGTGTAAACAAACTAAGGGTGCAAGTACAAAACGTAACAAAAAGAAAATAAAGCCAGACTAAAATGAAACATAACAGACTCTAGACCCGAGACAAAAACTCAAAACAAACTAGCAAATAGATTTCTTGAAATAATTACAAAAAGAAACAAAAGAACAGAAAAACAATAAACAGCAAAAATCCAATAAAGAAAAACAAACCAATAGTCATAAAGCAAGAGCACAACATTTCAAAAACAAGGAGAAATAAGAACTAAGTATAAACAAAAAAAAGGACCCAGAAAAAAACATTGCATATAAAGGAAAACATAACATGAAATGACCAAAAAAAAAAACTCACCCCGGGGGGAGGAGGGGGAAGCAAGGCATGGAGGGACCGAAACAAACAACAAAAACAAACCAAAAGAAAACACTCAAGATCCACACACTTTCCTACCGGTGGTCTCCAGGGACTCAGGCCTGATCGATTCCTGGCAGTTCGGATGGCCTACCAGAGTCCCAAGACCACCAGTGTCCATGCTGGAACACATCGGGTGGCCTCCCCGTGTTCCAGCACCAACGACGCAGGAGGAGCAGCCCCTTGGGTGGCCTCCCAGCATTCCAAGGCCAACAAGTCGTGGGAGCCGAGAGGCGGCATCCTCCTGGGAAGAGCGGCCCATCAGTGGGAGCCTTCTGCGACGTCCAACACCCCCCAACAGTCCCTGAAGAAGGGGAGGGACCCATAATGACCTCAGAGAAAGACGCGGCACCCGCGGCGGCCCCGGGCTGGGGCATAGCTGCACCCGTGGCAGCCCCGGGCTGGGGCGTGATACCCACGGTGGCTCTGGACTGGAACAAGGTCCCCATCAGCCCCAGGTTGACCCATGAAAAACTCAGGCACAGGAGATGGGCAACCAGTGGGACCTTGGGCAGTAGTGCAGCACCCACGGTGGCCCCGGGCTGGGGCATCGCTGCACCCGCGGCGGCCTCGGGTGGCAAGTTGGCAACACCCTCGGAGACCCTGGACAGCGGGGCAGCAGCGGCCTTGGAAACTTGAAACAGCAGGACAGCAGCACCCTTGGAGACCATGGACAGTCGGATGGCAGCACCCTCGGAGACGAGAAGCAGCGGGATGGCAGCACCCTCGGAGACGAGAAGCAGCGGGATGGCAGCACCCTCAGAGACCAGAAGCGGCAGGGATGGCAGCACCTTCAGAGACCAGAAGCGGTGGGACAACAGCACCCTCAGAGGCCATGAACAGCGGGACGGCAGCACCCTTGGGGACCAAAAACAGCGGGACAGCAGGACCCTCAGAGACCAAACACAGTGGGACGGCAGCACCCACGGTGGCCTCGGACGGAGGCGTCCCACCCACGATGGTCTCGGTGACCCCAGACGGTGACTTGGACGCAGGGACAGGGACAGACACACACACCGGGTCAGGGTCACCGGCAGCAGTGGAGTCTGGTGGGGAGGGCTCAGGTGCAGCCATCAGCCGCACCTGGACCTCCCCACCCAAAGCCAAACAAGATTTCTCTAACACAGAGAACGTGAAAACAAGAAAGAGCACTTGCCTGAGCTCAAGCTCCACCACCGTCCAGGACTCCGGCAATCCTGGCTGGGACGTCTCGGCTGTCTCCTCCAGGCCGTCCACACCCAGCACGGCCACCTCAGACGGGCTAGCGGATGCTGGAGGAGACCTCACCCATGGCGCCAGCTCCCATGCCGCTGAACCCAGGGGACACTCGACTGACGGCTCAGGATTCCAAGCATGGGTGGCGCTCTTCTCCTGTCTCGGACGTGGCAATAGGGCAGGAACGGGGACCTCCAAGACCACTGGTTCCTCCGCCATCCAGCGGCTCCTTCCCCAGAGCGGCAGACCCTCGGAAGCCACACAAAAACACAGGGGAGAGGGAGGCAGGGGTGAGTAAACAGCAGCAGGGGGTGAGGACCCAGCTAAACTTGGCTGCCGTTGCTGACCCTCATCACCAGGAATAAGGCAAGGTAGATCATTATGAGGGAAAAAGGGATGACAACCCACCTGCCTTAATTCCCGGTGCCCGATGGTTCCTGCTGCTGAGGTTGGTCCGGACGAGGCTCCTCTGCCCACCACCGATGTTGCCTGGGAAGGAGGCAGAGGCTTGGGTCTCTGGCGGTGGAGGCAGGGCACTGGAGCTCGGGGCTGGTGAGGATCTGGTGGTGCAGCAGTCCGGGAACGCCCTCTTGTAGACCCGGACCTCAATTCACCGACAGCGCTCCCTCTGATAGACTCCCGCTGCAGGTTCTCCAAAAGAAAAACTCTCTCCCGTCCTTCGGAGTGCAGCACGAGTCACGGGTGACACTGCACCACCGCCTCTGCCAGGCTTAATTTCCACAAAGCGTCCATAGAGCTGGGAGATGTGCAGGTGGCAGCGATATATCCTCCCATTTCCTGGAGCGCCGCACAGAGCTCCCACCCCAAGCCTTGTGAAAACTGTCTCCCGTCTGCTGACATCTCAGCAGGTGAAGGATGACATCGTCGTTGTCGTCGGCCTCCGTTGGTCTATGATGACCATGGAAGAGAAACCTAAACGTCTACTCTGCTGGAACAGCACCGCCTGTGGCTGAACAAGCCGATGCGCGAATGGCAGTCCCTGTCACACAGGTCGCACTTGTGGGTGGTCTCCGTGCTGCTGGGTCTGTGGCGGTTCTTCCTGCGGGTCCTTTTTTCATCTGCTGCAGCAGTCAGTCTCTCTTCACCCGCCTTGAGCTGTCTGGTCAGGGTGCCTCTCCATTTGGAGCGGTCCGTTGCAAGGTCCTCCCAGCGCTCTGTGTTGATTTCCAGTGCCTTCATGTCTCTCTTGCAGACGTCTCTAAAGCACAGCTGTGGGCGGCCAACGTCTCTCCTGCCAGTTGCCAGTTCTCCGTAGAGGACGTCTTTGGGGATTCTGCCATCCTCCATACGGTGAACGTGGCCTAGCCAGCGGAGCCTGCGCTGCCTGAGTAGAGTGAACATGGAGGGAAGGCCGGCGCGGGACAGAACTTCTGTGTTGGGCACTTTGTCCTGCCAGGATATGTCCAGGATGTGGCGAATGCAGCGCAAGTGGAAGGAGTTCAGTCTCTTTTCCTGCCGGGCGTATGTTGTCCGCGTCTCACTCCCATAGAGCAGTGTGCTGATGATGCAGGCGTTGTACACTGCCATCTTTGTCTTGACAGAGAGTTTGGGATTCTCCCACACTCGTGTGGTGAGGCAAGCGAGTGTGAAGGCTGATTTTCCAATCCTCTTGTTGATCTCTGTATCAAGGGAGAGGTTGTTGCTGATCGTGGACCCCAGGTACGTGAACTGATTCACGACCTCCAGCTCGTAGTTGTCGATGGTGATGGTTGGTGGTGCTTCCGTGCCTTGCGCCAAGACGTTAGTCTTCTTCAGGCTGATGGTAAGCCCGAAGTCCTTGCATGCCTGGGAGAAGCGGTCCATCAGGGTCTGAAGCTCCTGCTGTGTGTGGGTTGTGACTGCAGCGTCGTCTGCGAACAGCATGTCTCTGATTAGAGCCTCGTGTACTTTGGTTCTGGCTTTCAGGCGGGCGAGGTTGAAAAGCCTGCCGTCAGATCTTGTGTGCAGGTAGATTCCCTCTGTTGCTGTGCTGAAGGCATGCCTCAGGAGCATAGCAAAGAAAATCCCAAAGAGGGTTGGCGCAAGTACACAGCCCTGTTTCACTCCGCTGCGTATGTTGAATGGCTCTGAGACGTTGCCGTCGTGCTGCACTATCCCCTGCATGTTGGTGTGAAACGATTCGATGAGGCTTTGCAACTTTGGTGGGCATCCTATCTTTGGCAGGATCTTGAAAGGCCCTCTCTGCTGACCAGATCGAATGCTTTGGTGAGGTCGATGAAGGCGACGTACAGGGGCATGTTCTGTTCTCTGCATTTCTCCTGGAGTTGGCGGATGGAGAATATCATGTCTACCGTCGATCGCTCAGCGCGGAAGCCACACTGACACTCGGGGTAGACACATTCGGCAAGCTTCTGTAGACGAACGAGAACAACTCGTGCGTAGACTTTGCCAACAACGCTGAGGAGGGAGATGCCCCTGTAGTTGTTGCAGTCGCTTCTCCCCCCTTTGTTTTTGTAGAGGGTGATGATCTTGGCGTCCCTCATGTCCTGTGGTACGGCACCTTCCTTCCAACACTGGCAGAGGACGTCATGCAATGGCAGCAGTAGGGCGGTCTTGCAGTGCTTGATCAGGTCAGGGGGTATGCCGTCGTTGCCGGGTGCCTTGCCAGCGGCCAAGCTATCAATGGCCTTGCTGAGTTTGTCGATGGTTGGCTCGGCGTCAAGTTCGTCCATGGATGGCAGGCAGTCGATGGCATCAAGGGCTGACGGTGTCACGGTGTTCTGTCTGGAGTAGAGGTCGGAGTAGTGTTCCACCCATCTCTCCATCTGCTTGTTCTTTTCTGTGATCATCTCCCCAGTGGAGGATTTGAGGGGGGCCATCTTGCTCTGAGCCGGACCAAGTGCTTTCTTGATGCCATCGTACATACCACGGATGTTCCCTGTTATGGCAGCGGTTTGAATGTCTTGGCTGAGCAGAGTCCAGTAATCGTTGGCACAGCACCGAGCAGTCTGCTGAACTTTGCTTCTCGCAGCCCTGAGAATCTGGAGATTCTTCTCGTTTGGGTACTTCTTGTACTCAGCAAGTGCTGAGCGCTTGGCTTCAATGACGGGGGTCATCTCGGTCAACTTGGCATCAAACCAGTCCTATGACTTCGAGGTCTTCCTCCCAAAGGTAGCCAAGGCTGTGTGGTGGATGGTGTTTCGCAGCTTTTCCCACTTCTGCTTTGCAGATTCTCCTTCTTGTGGTACACCAAGTTCCTTCTCAAAGGTGGAGGCAAACTGCTCAACAAGTTCTGGTTGAGCCATCTTGCTGGTGTCAATCCGTGCCTTTCCAGGCTGTCTAGCACGATGGAATTTCTTCAGCTGCAGCTTGACCTTGCAACACACCAATGAATGGTCTGTGTCACAATCTGCACTCTGGAACGAACGGGTGATTAGCACGTTCTTCAGTGAGGTGCGCCTGGTCAGGATCAAGTCCAGCTGGTGCCAGTGCTTTGAGCGCGGATGTTGCCAGGAAACCTTGTGTTGGGGCTTGGTCTTGAAGAACGAGTTTGTGATGCACAGATCGTGATATGTGCAGAACTCGAGCAGCCTCTGTCCGTTGTTGTTCATTCTGCCCACACCAAAAGGTCCAAGACAGGAGGGCCAGGAGTCATGGTCAGCACCCACTCTGGCATTGAAGTCTCCAAGGAGAATGAGTTGTTCAGAGTTGGGGATGATCCTGACAGTTGTTGCGAGATTCTCGTAGAACTCGTCTTTTGCCTCTGGTGTGGCTGTCAGTGTTGGGGCATACACACTGACGAGGGTGACTGGGCCTTGAGTGGTGTTCAGGCGGAGGGTGAGGAGTCGTGCAGAGCCATTGCTGTCCGGTTCCACCATCTTCAGCAAGGTGTTCTTCACTGCGAAGCCCACTCCGTGTTCCCTGTGTTTGTCACTGCCCTTTCCCTGCCAGTAGAACGTGTAGTCCTTCTCTCTCAGTGTGCCTGCGTCAGCCAACCGTGTTTCCTGGAGAGTGGCGATATCCACTCCCAGTCTCTTCAGCTCATTATTGATGATGGCAGTCTTCCTGGTGTCGTTGATGTCCTTGAGGTTAGCAGCGAGTCCTGTCATCATAGTGCGGACGTTCCAAGTTCCCAGTTTTAGAGTTGGTCTCTTTTGTTTTATTGTCTTGCCTGGTGCGAAGGTTCTCAGCCTGCTGTTCGGACTTCTCCTCATCCCCATGCACCCAATGAGGAAAGCAAGCTGTGGCGGGACAACACCTTATTGGCTGGGGGCTGCCCAGCTTGAGGCGGGCGGTAGCTGTCCAGTGAGATCCGATGATCCCTCCCACCGTTGGGAACAACCCCTGGCGCCGCACTCTACACCAATTGAGCGGTGGCTTATAACCGGTAACTGTCATTCCCTGTGTTTTGTCTACGCCAAAGGCGAAGCTGGAGTGTCCTGTCCAGTGATCCGGTGTTCTACCTTCCAGCGTTGGGCGTTGGTAGGATTCAAGCCTGGGCAGGAAGATATGGAGGACAAGAAGTTGCCCATGCAGCATGTCCCCCCTCTCCACGTCACTGATGAATCCAAAGGAACGGCAGGGCTGCTACAGTTTGGCACCAGCACCGTTGCAGGAGCTGCCAGAACGATGTTGAGCACAACATAGAACTGCCTTAGGGGCTCCGACTCCGGATTTTTCCTCAGGGTTGACTCCCAAAGCCTTTCCCGTGACCGGGTATGCCGCAAGGCAGCGGAGGTTTGAAATCAGGGTTTACCTTCCCCTAGATGGGCTACCTTCCCAGGTTGACGAGCCACCATCTACCCGAAGCATCTGGTTTTAAGGCGCCAGAGATCCGCCCTCGCTCCTTCTCCTATTAGTAAAAGCAGTTCCGCCGGGCTTAGAGACTAAACCACACGGGCAGGCTAGGAGTTGGACTTAGTTGTCAGAGGCTTTTCGAGACGCACGCCATAAGGAGCATTTTATGAGCACTGGGAGCTTAACCCCAGTGCCGCTCCTGGCTATGACAACCTTGGAACCAAGGATGACATGGAGAAACAGAAAAAGTAATCAAAAGGAAAAAAATGACAAACTCAGAGGCTGGTGTCCAGGTGGTCGTGTCCTTCTGTCATGGACAGAAGGACACGACCACCTGGTTGTCAACCTGGTTTTGGTACCTTGGGCAGTGTGAGCAGGTACCAAGTCCTGCTGGAAAATAAATTCAGCATCTCCATGAAGCTTGTCAGCAGAGGGAAGCATGAAGTGCTCTAAAAATTCCCTGCTAGACAACTGTGTTGACTTTGGACTTGATAGCACACAGTGGACAAACGCCAGCAGATGACAAGGCTCCTCAAATCATCAATGACTGTGGAAGCTTCACTCTGGACCTAAATCATTTTGGATTCTGTGCCTCTCCACTCCTCTTTCAGACTCTGGGGGCATGATTTTATTGCTCTTAGATTTTATTTCACATAGATTAAAAGAAAGGAACAGAACAATATACAAGGGGAAAAAAAATCAAACAATGTCGAACTGAAACAATAACTCCTCAGACTGTACAGTTCAATGTAAATTATCCGAAAAGCATGATGGCTGAAGCTGCAGTTTATATTGCCCACTCATGTTCCATCCAAGAAATCAAAATTAAAAAAATATCAAAACAAATCAAAACAAAACAAATCAACAACACAACACAGACTGTATATAGTGATCCTTGTGTAATTTTACATGTCATTTTTGTATGTTTGGAGTATTTCTTCCTTTAGTTTTTGTTTAAATTGACCAAGCTTTGTACATGATTTTAATTCAGCACCAAAATCGTTCTACAGCCTGACTCCCTGCACTGAAACACAGTGTTGCTTGGTGGTAGTTCTCACTATAGGTTTTTGAAATATACATGTTCCTCTGAGATTATATTGTTTCTCCCTCATTTGAAACAACTTTTGGATGTTTGCGGGCAGTGATAAATTCTTCACTTTAAACATTATCACTGCGGTTTTAAAATCAACCAGATCTTTTAACTTGAGAACTTGAAAAAGTGGGTTTGTTGGTTTCCTGTAAGCAGCTTTGCTTATTATTCTAATGGATCTCTTTTGGAGCATAAAAACTGGATAGGTTTGTTTTATATGTATTTCCCCATACTTCAACACAATATGTCATGTATGGGAGTATTAATGAATGATACAGGATATATAATGTGGGTTGAGTCAGCAAATATTTCACTCTATGTATTCCGATTGATTTAGATATTTTACCTTTAATATAATTAATATGGGGCAGCGCGGTGGCACAGTGGTTAGTTAGCACTGTGGCAGCACAGCAAGAAGGTCATGGGATCGATTCCACCCCTGGCCATCATGAATTCGGTCCCACCCCCAGATCATCAGTGACCCTTCTGTGTGGAGTTTGCATGTTCTCCCCGTGTCTGTGTGAGTTTACTCCGGGTACTCCAGTTTCCTCCCACAGGCCAAAGACATGCAGGTTAGGTTAATTGGCATCAACTGGGGATTCTAAATTGTCCTTAGGTATGGATGTGAGAGTGAATGGTTGTCTGTCTCTCTGTGTTGGCCCTGCGATGGACTGGCGATCTGTTCAGGGTGTACCCTGCCTCTCGCCCAGAGATGCTGGAATAGGCTCCAGCCCACCGCGACCTGAAAAGGATTAAGTGGTAGAAGATGAATGAATGGATGGATAATTAATATATGGCTTCCAACACAGTTTTTTATCAATTATTACTCCAAGAAATTTGATTTCAGATACTCTTTCAATCTCTACACCATTTATGCTGAGTTTAAATACTGAGTGGTTGTGATGATTGTTAAAAATTATAAATTTTGTCTTACTTAAGTTGAGCTTTAATTTGTTTTAATCAAACCACAGTTTAAGCTTTCCTAATTCCTTTGCAAATGTATCCAAACGTTGTTTTAAATTGCTTTCACTGCATAATAAGTTAGTATCATCTGCAAACAATATTAAATCCAATTTTTCCAAGACTCCACAAGTAACCTGCAGTAAAAGCAATTTTTTTTAAATTTACACATACATACTGAGATCTATTCTCTAAATAACTGCGTAACCAAGACAGTTCTGCCCCCCAATACCATAATTTTGTAATTTCTTTGGCAATAATTTATGATCCACTGTATCAAATGCTTTTTTTTTTTTGAAATCCAAGAATACCCCAACTGAATACTCTTTATTTTCTACAGCAGTTGATATTTTTTCTATAAATTCCATTAAAGCAAATGCAGTTATCCTCTTGTGTCTGAGCCCATATTGCTGCTCACACAATAAGTTGTTCTTTGTTATAAAGTTGTCAATTCTCTCGTAGAATATTTTTTTGAGTGTCTTAGAAAATTGTGGCAATAGTGAAATGGGCCTTTAGTTTGAAAATTCCCCTCCGTCACCTGTCTTGTGTATCGGAATTACTTTAGCTATTGTCATTGCACTGGGAAATATACCTGTTTGGAGAGACAGGTTACAGATATACGTCAGTGGCTTCACTAAGCATTCGATAATAGTTTTGACTAAAACCATGTCGATACCATCACAATCCGTAAATGTTTTACTTTTAAATGATTTAACAATTTCAGTAACCTCTCTCTCATCTGTGTTCTTTATGAAGATAGAGTCTTTTACAGCAATGTTTTTACATATTGTATCACCTGTAGGTGCCGTAATAGGTATTTCTCGAGCCAGATTAGGACTAATGTTAAGTTATCTGCAGGTGAGTCTGCATTCATACTCTGAGCCATTTTTTTTTCTGAAAGTTTGGTTGGGTAGCTTGAAATTCTAATTTTGTTTCCAAAAATATTATTAAGTATTGTCCATGTATTTTTAGTATTATTTCTGTTTTTCTCCAGTTCTTTGCTGTAATAGTCTTTTATTACATCTCATTATATATATATATTAACTTATTTTTGTATGTTTTATAGCGCTGCTCTGCTTCTTTTGTCCTTTTCTTTAGAAAAGCTTTATATAATGATTTTTTCTTTTTACACGCTTTTCGTAATCCTTTGGTTAACCATGGCTTGTCGACAAATTTCTCTTTAGACTTTCTCTTTACTAGTGGACTTTTTTTTTTTTTTCATAAAGAGCAGTTACAGTATTCATTGGCTTCATTAACATCTGGTACATAAACTTTTGTCCAGTCTTGCTTCAGCAGGTCCTCTTTAAAAGAACTGATTGCATTTTGTGATTTATATCTAAATGATTTTAAAGTTTTTTTCTGTATTGGTCCCCGTGTGGCCATGGATAAGTACAAAAACTGGCAGATGGTCTTTTATTTTTCTTATCAATAATGTTAACAATCAGATTGTCAATAAGTGTAGCAGTGTGGACTGTGATTCTACTGGGATGTGTTATTGTGGGATAGAGACTTATACTGTGCATAGAATTCATGAACTCTGTAGTTGCATTTTGTTGAAATGGATTTAGTAAATCAGTATTGAAGTCTCCACAAATTACAACCATTTGCTTTTAGTTATATTATTGTACAGCTCTACTAGCTTGTCTCTGAATGTCTCAGTGCAAGTTTCCGTTATTCTACATATACAACCTATAATTAGATTTTTTGTTTTATCTTGGTCAATCTCAACAGTAACACATTCTAGGATATCTGGTAATGCAAAGGACATTCCATTTACAAGTTTACACCTACTGTATACAATTCATCAGTATACAGTGCAACACCACCACCCTTTTTTGAGATCTGTTAATATGAAACATCTGATATTCCTCTATTGCCATCAAGGAAGCCTGCTCTTCATTGAGCCAAGTTTCAGAAACTGCTTTTACTGTAAATGTTCTATCCAGCTGCTTTAAATAGTCCTCAATCTGCAGGAAATTTTTGTTAAGACTTCTGCTATTAAAGTGTATTACACTGGTCAACACCAAATTTATTGTCTAAGTTTTTTTTTAAGCTGATTTAGGACAATTTTGATGTGCTGAATCCAAAAATCACATTGGTTTTGCTCAATCAGGTCAACTTTTTGAATTATGGCCACATGTTGTTTTATATGTTTTTGTTTACATGTACAGGTATTTTCGCTTTATATGATGCAAAATTCTTTTTTTTTTATGTCTTGAAATTCTCTGAATTTTGAACAATGATGACGTAACATTCAATTTACATGTACTTGCCTTTATATAATAGGGTAAGTAATGCACATGTACAAGTAAGTACCAAGTAAGTACAGGTTTTTACTTAGTACCTGATCGAGAGAAACAGATGTCATTTTTGGATTCAGCGGTGCAAAATTGTCTTAAATCAGTTGAAAAAACACAGACAACTTACAAAAAAATTATTTTTGTAACCCTGTGTTATTGATAGTTTGCTGTCTACTTCCAATTAACTTTTGAATTTTGATTTCCAAAAGAAATGCAAAATTTACATTCATCTCAAAAGAGATCATCTGCATTTGCATGAATATTTATTTACTGTGACATGATGCTGAATTTTTTGGGACCCATGCAGATTTACAAAGGGGAAAAATTATTGGTAAATTATGCATACTTAGTGAAGTTGGTTTGACAAGGAAAATGAACCCCTGCTTAAAAACTTAGGATGTATTGAACAAAATAATGAGCAGCTTACTGTGAATATTTTTGAATTCCCTCTCTGCTAAACTCTGTTGTGTACTGTGCTACATTTGTTGCTGATAGTATTGGAACCAGTAGAGTCTAGACTTAAATAACACACATATAATGGATAATCCATTGTACAGTCATGTGAAAAAATTAGGACACCTTGTATAAGCCTGTGCGTTTTTTAACATATTTGGACATATGGATATTTAATATCAATGTTAAAAATACTGGGAGATTCATGTAATACAACTAAACAATTAAAAATGAATTAGACTTTTTTCAAATTTTCTGTAAAATGTAATTCTAAACAAATAGTGACTAATAAATTAGGACCCCCCCCTCATCTTTTTTAGGACACACCCACATTCACTCCCACTTAAAATGGCTAAAATAAATGTTAAAAAAAATGCAAATAAAAACAAAAACAAGGTTAGACATAGATATCTGAACATTTCTTAATAAAGAACTGAATACTTAATGGGGTGTCCTAATTTGTTCACATGACTGTACTGTATATGCCTATACAAATATATCAGTGTTTGTCCTATATGGGTCAACGCTAACAGCTGAACAGTCTCCTCATTAAGGTTTGTGCATTAATTTCACACTTCATGTCTCTCTTCACTTAATGCATTTTTGTAATAATTACTTTTTAGTATATCACTCTGTTGATATATAGAATAATACACTGCACGATGCACAAGAACAAATATGTGATTTAGCCAACCATCCCAAATTAGGAATGTTCAATAAAAACAAGGCTTGTACATTTTTCTGTTGAGCATCTTAAATGCTCTTCCCTCCCAGCCCTCATTTGTAAACAAGATGAATATTCTACTGTATCACCCTTCCTAACTTCTGTTTTATGAATTTCTTGCCACACTTCTCTCAGCATCCACTCAGATGGAATCTCCACAAACTCTCAGTGTGCCTCAGTCCCGTCTCAGTCTAATTACCTCCTTAAGAAACCTCTCCTCTGTTTCAAGCAGTTTGAAGAACAAGACCTTGATTCTCAGTTAAAAATCCCAGTGGGCCCAATTTAGTCACTAATTTAAGCAGATGTTTACCTAATAGACTTTCACAGGCCTCAACTACACCAATCTTAATGCTCACAGTTGTAAAAGGGTGAAAGTTGTCCAAAATGTTAAGGCTCTTCCTTTGGGGGGGGGGGGGGGGCACCTAAATAGCCCTAAATATTTCCGGTAAAATTCCATAACACAAGCCTCTCTGGGGAAATTGTATATACTGTAGTTTCCTATATAAACCTATCTCTGTGCATTTCAGAGCAATCTCACTGTGTAAAATCACATTCACACCAGCTCCCTTTTATTTTTTTCCCCCACTGGGAACCATTCTCGCCTGTTTTGTTTAGACCTGCTGGCTAATCAGGGACCATAGATGCTATAATACGTAGACTTACCATATACAATGTTCTGCCTCTGCGGGCAGACGAGAACTGCTCAATGTTGATAATTAGATTGCTGACATTCAGACAAATAGAAAGGAATGACAGCGAGCAGCTTGGAGACCCCCCCCCCCTGTTTTTTTTTTGTTTTGTTTCTTTTTGGGGTTTTTTTTGGTCTTGGTTCCCAGATGACACGTTTCAGTGCAAACACAGTGAGATGTGTAGATGAGATTTATTTGGAGTGTGAAAGCAGGAGGACAGTTTCATGGACAACTGTCTTCGGTCCAGTGGGATACTCGAGTCAATTTTAATGTTATTAAATTTTTCATTTCAACGCATGGGGAAAACATTGATATGTATTTTAAGCTATATTGTAGAATGTAGTGAAGAAAATATAAAATAAACGTGGGTAAACTTGGGTTAGATATTTGCACTACCTGCAACAATTATTAGAGTAATTGTGCGGTAAATTACCTAAATGTACTAAATTTAAGTGCCTGTATCTCACTGGGCCACGACAGCTCATGACTAGTTGAAGATAAAAAAAAATTGTGACAAAATACAGGAATTACTGACAATTTTCACTTGGAATCATGCCAAATTGGCATTGATGACGCATTTGCGAACATCACCTATCTTGTATAGATAATATCAGTGTACTAAATTATGTATAGCTTCATACGGGGAGAAAATATATTCAATAAATTCAATTAATGGGGGAAAAAAATCACATCTTCCCCATACATTCAGGAAAAATTACTTGTCTACAGATTTAATTTCAAACTAAAATTATGCTAAAAGAATGCGCAATTTCTACTCACCAGATGGCAGGGAGGTATGGATATTCTTCATGGTTTTTCCAAATCAACTCCTGCAAAGTTTTATCTTCATTTCTTTGTTGTTGTAAAGCCTGTGTGTCACTGGGCTGTGACCAGCACAGGCTTAATGCTGTTTTGTCTTGTCAAAAACTAAAAAAACTAAATTGAGAAGGGTTCTAGATGGGTTCGAGACACCTGGAATGACTCTGACTATTTTGAGAGAAAATTTGTCGGTAAAATGTTCAAAATTCCTGCGACACAAGAACGACGCCCTTTGACTCACGAGAGGAAATCAAGAACCCCGGCAAATGTTTCAAGAGGTTTTGGAAACCTCCTTCGAAATGCCATTGGCAAACTACTCGTGAGCTGTCGCAGCTCAGTGAAATACGAGGCTTTATAATAAATATGGCTAATGCTGCTAATACTATGACAGCTAATGTTATACTCAGGAAAGAAAACAGGAAGATCCCTTAGAATAAAGTGTGGTAGGCATTTTTGAGGACAAAGGCTTTGTGTATTGTTTCTATATGATTTTGGGATGTTGAACACAAATCTGTCGTATGTCAAGCTCTAAAGATCATAGTTTCATTACTAGTCCCAGAAAAAAAACAAAATGGCAGATGATATATAATTTTTCTTGTATATTACAAGCAAACAATGGAAAACAAGCTATAAAATG
The DNA here is from genome assembly GCA_020510985.1 of Pholidichthys leucotaenia. NCBI lineage: Eukaryota > Metazoa > Chordata > Actinopteri > Cichliformes > Pholidichthyidae > Pholidichthys > Pholidichthys leucotaenia. The sequence continues at coordinate 124,974,205 of CM035837.1, read as the reverse complement.
GATGGTACAGTTTTGCTCTCTGTCCAATTGCAGCAAAGGTTCTTCAGTTAAGCAAAATAATGGAGACCATAGACACATTACCAAAAAAGGCGTGTTTTCACAAATTCTCCAAAAATAATTAATAACTTAAGATAAATGCACATTTGTGTCTAATCTATCAAGACAGTAAAGGATTCTATAAAACAAAAACATAATCACATTTTTATCTGCTTATTAATGCATAAACAAAGTCTAAAAATGTTTCCCATTATGAGACACTAAGTGTCCAGTAGTGTCCCATTAGGGTCGTGTTGTTGAGAGTGTTTGTGATATCAGCCCAGTTTATTGCATTAATCTATGCCAAAAACTTGTTATAAGTACAAGTAACAGACTTCTCATGCATGTATTCTACAATACTGAAAGTTTACTGATTCATGCAAGTGTCACTGACTTCTTGGATTTCGCTGTACATGGGTTGTGGTTTGCAACTGCACTGTACTGTCTTGCATCCAGCGGTGCAGCCACAGGTTATAAGCTGCTCACAAGCATCTGGAATGGAAGGAAGGGATGACAGCTGAGGAACAAGTGAATTCCCTTCCATCCTCCATCCCATGGTTTGAGGGGGTGGCAAGACTGGGTGCTGCAAGTGTGCCTGCCTCCATACTAAAGACTGATAATGAGAGAGCTGGATGTGAAATAGAGAGTCTCTGGCTGGTGGCAGTCTTTCTATTGTCATGCCCTTGACAAACATGCTGAACTGAACTTCATTGATGTCAGCATTCAGTGCATCATACACTTTACAAAAAACTTCTGCATCCTGAAAGGCCCTGTCACTAAGGACAGTGTTATTGTCAAGCCTGCTCAGCAGATTGTTATTCTGCACAGATACATCCCAGCATGTCTTCTTTGTATGCCCGGCAGTGTAAGAGGTTGAGTCCCTTCCAGTCAATGTATGAAAAGATGGAAGCAGCTGAAGAGTTTGTTGTTCCATCTGTAGCTTTTCCACGATGGTGTGGACTGGAATGTACTTCCTTTGCCTTGCTGTCCCTGCTTTCATCCACAGTTGGTGACATGGCATCTTCTGAAAGCAAGCGACCAGCAGTACCAAGATATCAATGTCTCTTGTTGTTGCTCTACTTTTAATGCAGTGAAGAACCATCCTTGTGTCTGCTTCTTTGTGTTAGGCCTGGATCAGAAGTCTCAACCCTTTCTTCATCCCTGAAACCACCTGCAACAACAATGGTCTTGTTGGGTGGAGTTTTAGAATCAACTGCCCTGAGAGAAAGGGAGCAAGATCTGCCTTGTTTTCTTGAAGAACAATGACATTTTCCCACTTAGCAGGAAGGGGTACATCTCTACTCTCCACTGGTCTTCTGATGGCCACTGAGTCTTTCCCACACCATTTCTGTGTGCCACTCTTGATTGAATGCTCATAGTAATGATGAAACAGAACACCAATATGCTGGAAGTGCACTCCACTTTGGAAAACATTTTCCATGAAGATGTCTGCAAGGTCTCCAAAAGTCTTAGCTCACTGAGGTTTTCCAGTTGATATCACAAGAGCTAGGGCAGTGCGGTGACGGAGTGGTTAGCACTGCGGCAGCACAGCAACTCACCCTTGGCCGGGGGATCCTGGGTTCAATCCCAGCCCCCGACCAACAGTGATCTGTGAGGAGTTTGCATGTTCTCCCCATGTCTGCGTGGGTTTACTCTGGGATTTCTCCGGTTTCCTCCCTCACGCCAAAAACATGCGTTAGGTTAATTGGCATTAAACTGGGGATTCTAAATTGTCCTTAGGTATGACTGTGAGAGTGAATGGTTGTCTGTTTCTCTGTGTTGGCCCTGCGATGGACTGGCGATCTGTCCAGGGTGTACCTTGCCTCTCACCCTAAGATGCTGGGATAGGCTCCAGCCCCCCCCGTGACCCGAAAAGGATTAAGCGGAAGAAGATGGATGGATGGATCACAAGAGCTTGACCATCTATGGCTAGCATTGTTTCATCCTGAAGGTCTGTGGCTTCTAGGTAGGTGGGACAAGGAATGCCAGTAGTCAGGATCCCAGCAAGAATAAGGCTTTGGCCAAGAACGAAGCTGCCCATTGACTTCTGTCAAAGATAGGGGAGCAACAAACAGTTCATACATCATTTTGTTGTTGAGAATGACTGAGCATTTTGCTTCATATGCAGTGATGAGAGGCTGTAGAACAGGGGTGCTCACACTTTTTCAGCATGCGAGCTACTTATAAAACAACCAAGTCAAAATGATCTACCCACTACAAAAATGCAAAACATATAATTATTTTCAAATGTATTAAGGATTCTTTGTATGTACAATGTATGTTGATGTACCTTGCATAACTGTATAAGCCAATATTGCACAACACACATAATAAATAACTGTTAACATTTTTTGTAATTACCTGAGTTTACTTTGATGACTTGCACTGAATTGAATCAGCCAGGGATGCATAGTCCGGACAGTAGCTGCTGACAGCCAGCCTCAAGCACATTTCCAAATGTTCATCAGTCATGGTGGACTTTGGACTTAATGATCTTCATGTAGGAAAAGGCTGACTCACATAAATAAGTGGAGCCGAATAATGCAGTCAAGGAGGTAGCACATTTCCTCATGTTGGGGTACTTTTCCTCTGTGAGTAAGTTCCAGAACTGTCCATGAGCTCTCGACTTCAGCTCAATGTCGGTTTGTAGAGTCAAAATCTCATCTTCCACTCCAGAAGAGTTCAAGTGAAACAGTGCTGCAATGTTTGATACGAGTGAATCAACCTCAGCATCTTCCTTCCGGTTAAATACCGGTTTAACAGAGAGCTGAAGAGGGCTAAATCTGTGTATTCAGAGAGACTCCAGCAGCAGTTCACTGCTAATGATTCGGCTTCTGTGTGGAGAGGACTGAGGCAAATCACCAACTATCGGCCTCAGGCTCCTAAAGGTCAGGATGACAAAGCCCTTTGTCAAAGACTGTCCCAACACTATGCCCGTTTTGACACCTCGTCATCTGTGTCCAACTCCCCCCCTCCCTGCAGCTCCACAGCCTCCACAATCCCTACTTCATTAAAGGCACCCCCCCTCCTCCCCCCCTGCCCTTATCATCAGTGAGCAGAACGTGCTCAAACAGTTCTCCAGACTGAACCCACGCAAGGCCCCCGGCCCGGACGGCGTGTCTCCCTCCACCCTGAGACACTGTGCGAAACAGCTGGCTCCTGTCTTCACAGACATTTTTAACACCTCCCTTAAGTTATGCCACGTGCCGTCCTGCCTCAAATCCTCCACCATCATCCCTGTCCCCAAGAAGTTACGGATCACTGGACTTAATGACTACAGACCTGTAGCGCTCACCTCTGTAGTCATGAAGTCCTTTGAGCGCCATGTCCTGTGCCCCACCTCAAGTCATCATCACCCCTCTCCTGAACCCGCTGCAGTTTGCCTACCGAGCCAACAGGTCTGTAGAGCGACGCAGTCAACCTGGCCCCCACTCCATCCTGCAGCACCTGACTCCCCGGAACCTACGCCAGGGATCCTGTTTGTGGGACGTCAGCTCCGCATTCAACACCATCCGACCCGCCTCTGCTCCGGGACAAGCTGTCCTGCTCAACGTGCCTGACTCCCTCTGCAGGGTGGATCACCGGGACTTCCTGACGACCGGAGGCAGCATGTGCGGGGCTGGGAAAGACTGTCTCAGACTCTACTAGCATCAGCACCGGATCACCCCATGGGCTGTGTACTTTCCCCCCTACTCTTCTCCCTTTACACCAACTCCTGCACCTCCAGCCACCGAGTCTGTCCAAGTTGATCAGTTTGCGGACGCCGACCACCCTCATCGGGCTCATCTCCAACGGCGACGAGTCCGCCTACAGGAGAGAGGTGGCCCAGCTGGCGTCCTGGTGCAACAATAACAACCTGCAGCTGAACGCTCTGAAGACAGTGGAGATGATTGTAGACTTCAGGAAAGTCACTACCCCCTCTGCCCCCCCTCACCCTCTCAGGCTCTCCCATCACCACTGCTGATTCCTTCCGCTTCCTAGGCACTACCATCACCAGGGACCTCAAATGGGAGCCGACCATCAGCTCCCTCATCAAAAAGGCCCAGCAGAGGATGTTCTTCCTGCGGCAGCTGAGGAAGCTCAAGCTACCCACCAAGATGTTAGTGCAGTTCTACACAGCCATCATTGAGTCCATCCTCACCACCTCCATAACCGTGTGGTACGCAGGAGCCACTGCCAGGGACAGACTAAGGCTGCAGCGCGTCGTGCGCACTGCTGAGAAGGTGATCGGCTGCAAGCTCCCATCTCTCCAGGATCTGTACATCTCCAGGACCCGGAGGCGTGCTGGCCGGATCATAGCCGATCCCTCACACCCTGGTCACGTACTGTTTGCCCCCCCTCCCCTCTGGTAGAAGACTTCGGTCCATCCAGACTAAAACCTCCCGTCACATGAACAGCTTCTTCCCCTCTGCCATCAGACTGCTGAACACTAAGTGACTTATTGACTCTCGTGCACTATGTACAGTAGCTCAACCAGACTCATGTCAATCATCACTGTTTTCTTCCTGCATTACCGACTGCACTATATAGTTCTCCACAGTATCTGCTGCTCGCTAATATATTTTAACTGCTGACCAGTATCACTTACTCTTATTCTACACTTTATTGCATGTATAGTTTATTTCTTTTATCTTATCATGTTTAATGTTGCAGCATTGCACCGAGACAAATTCCTAGTTTGTGTACTACATGAACAATGGCAATAAACCTGATTCTGATTCTGACTCTGATTCTGAAAGACCTTTCTCTTTCTCAGCTGGCTTTTCAGCAGAAAGTCGATGTCGTATTTTCCATGAACAGTCCGAAAATGCCGCTCCACATTTCCCTTCTTTGGTATTGCGATGGTAGACTGGCAGATGAGGCAAACGCACTTCGAAAATGACATTGTGAAAAAAAGTTCACCTCCCATTCCGTATGAAAGTGATATGTTTTTGCCTTCTTACTTGGTCCAGCTTTCTCACTCATTTTGATCACCATATGTTTTAGCAAGGGCTTAAAATCTGAGGTAATTCGCTGACTAGCTTGTAAGTTTTGCTGCACTTAGCGCCGTTGTTTACACATGAGCGGTGACCTAAAGGTCAAAATTCAGTTGTCATCTGAATGGTTGCCCTGTATGTCAATCAAGTGACGGGATGTTTGATAGGCTGACAAATATTTTTTTTAATGTCACGCTGCGATCAACCAGTACTACCTCCGCGATCGACCAGTAGATCGCGATCGACCAGTAGATCGCGATCGACGTAATGAGCACCCCTGCTGTAGAATGTTGCTATTTGTCTTCACAGTTTTTGCCTTCCCTGTTCTTGCATTTGATTGTTTCACTTTATACAGAAAAGCATAAGTCAGATGTTTGTTTTGGGGCAACTTATCCACAAATGTCACACTTCTCTCTTCTGTTTTTGAATCTTAGCTTTGCTTGTGAAGGATGAAAAATATGACTTGTGCCAAGACAGTTGGCTGACCTGTGAGGATGATACTGCTTCATCAACTGCAATTGCAGGCCTGTTGTCTGTGTCAAGCAGTTTATCTCTGGTCTGGGAGGGATACTTTGTGTTTCTAACCCACATTCTTCTCCATTTATTAACGTTCATGTTTCCTCTCTTGACAGATAAGGCATTCTTTGAAATATGGATGAAGCCTCTTAACCTTTTATAGGGTACTCTTTAATATACTTGAATATTCAAAATTTCAACCCCAGACCATTATTGGCAGACATTAGAAGATTGTTTCAATTATTAATTCAATTCAATTCAACTTTATTTATATCGTGCCATTTCACAACAACAGTCATCTCATAGCACTTTCAATTGTAGGGGAAACACCCACAATTGCAGAAAAACCCCAGCAATCAGGCAATCCCCTGTGAACAAGCACTTGGCGACGGTGGAGAGGAAAAACTCCCTTTTAGCAGTAAGAAACCTCCAGCAGAACCAGCCTCAGGGAGAGGCAGTCATCTGCTGTGACTGACTGGGGAAGGGGGGGGGGAAAGAGAAGAAGAAGAACAGACATGTAGAGAGCAAATAGCACGACGGGGACTCAAACTATGGGAGAGAACAAACAGATGTTAATGACCAGCAAAAATATTTCATTGAAAGTGAAGAAAGGAGTGAAGCCCAGTGCATTGTTGGAGGTCCCCCAGCTGTCTATACCTATTAGCAGCATAACTAAGGGAGGGTTCAGGGGCACACGATCCCACCCTAATTATAGGCTATATCAAAAAGGAAGGTTTTAACCCTATTCTTAAAAACAGAGATCAAGTCTGACTCCCAAATCCAGATTGGCAGCTGGTTCCAAAGGAGAGGAGCTTGATAACTGAAGGCTCTGCCTTCCATTGTACTTTTAGAGATTCTAGGTGTTACAAGTAATCCTGCATTTTGGGAGCATAGTGCTCGGTTAGGATAATAGGGTAGTAAGAGATCTTTTAAATAAAAAGGGGCCTCATTATTTAGAGCTTTGTAAGTGAGAAGAAGGATTTTAAACTTAATTCTAAATTCTATGGGAAGCCAATGAAGGGAGGCCAGAACCAGAGAGATGTGATCTCTCTTTCTAGTACCTGTTAAAACTCTTTCTGCAGCATTTTGGATCAGCTGAAGACTTTTTAAAGATATTTTAGGACAGTCTGATAATAAAGTGTTACAATAATCTAATCTAGAGCTAACAAACGCGTCGATTAGTTTCTCAGCATCACTCTGAGACAAGATGCTCCTAATCTTGGCAATATTACATAAATGACAGAAGGCAGTTTTAGAAACAAGTTTAATATGTGAATTAAAGAACAGATCTTGATCAAAAATAACTCCAAGGTTCCTCACAGGACTATTAAGAGAAAGAGGGCCCACTCCACAAGACTGCTGAACAGCTTTGTTCATCAGGCCATCAGGACCCTGAACTGTGTTCACCGCCCCCCCCCCCCCCGCCCCCCAACCCCTCACAAGGTGACATAAACACCCGCACAATAACTACCTCAGCTGTTGGCACAGAAAGACTGGCACACCAACAGTAATACTGTTGTTATACTTTTGCTGCTGTATGTCCGCACATTAACCGCAACCATTTGCACAAATGCCATATCTGCTGCTGTCTGTTTGTCACTGCAACACTGACCACGTGCAATCATATCTGTCACTATCTGCACCTACACTACCGCACTGAAATGCAGCTACGGGTATTCATCTCTTGCTGTCTGTATATAGGATTGCTGGGTTTATTATTTATTATAGCTAATTGTTTATCTCTATGGAGATCAGGGTCCTTCTGGCTGCCATTGGCACCACGGGTTGCATTACTGTACATAGACTGCTGTTGTTGCTGTTAGTTTTTTTTTTTCCAGCCTTATTCCTTTTCTTTTTTTATAAAAATGCACACCAATGAAGAGAGAGAGAAATGCCATTTCAATTCTCCTTTATGTCCTGCACGTATGGTAGTATAGACAATAAAATCTTTGAATCTTGAATCTTTATTTGGAAAGGTATTATTATTATTATTATTATTATTATTATTATTGTTGTTGTTATTATTGTGTTACAATGTATTATGCTTCCTGAAGTTACCAAATATGGTTCTTTGCCCAATAACGTCTTATAACTGCCGACAGCTTCCATGTTCACGTGGTACTGTCATCAGACTGATACTCAGGCACTACAGAACACCACTATGTATGGAAGCCCTGAAATGACATGCGACATATGACATTCCACATACTACATGCAATATACTACTTATGAAATACCACATGCCACATATGATACACTAGATATGACCAATTTTTTTGCTATGAAAGGACCTGACATACTATATACAACATATGACATGTGGTTTACTACATATAACATACCACATACTAGATGACATACTACATATGACCAAGGAAATCCAAAATTTATGTATGTTGTATGTAGTATGTGGTATGTCATATGTGGTAAGTCTTATGTCATTTCAGGGCTTCCATAACTATGTGATGTTAACATTAATTTGTACCATGAATATATCGGTTTTTGTTCTTCTATTTGTTTATACTGTCAGATATGACAAAATATAGCCAACAGCAGCTTTTTCGTACAGTTTCCAAAAAGCAAGGGACAGCGTCTCTGTCAATCATACGTATCAGACCGCATCACAGACATCTTTTTGCAATGAATCCTGCAAAAACCAGGAAGCCTAAATTCGCTGGCATACGATTGATTTGTATTATGGAGACATTGAACTTCTCAAAAATCTTGTATGGTAAATGGCATTCACTTATATAGCGTGGTTTTCCCTCATCACGAGATTGACCAAAGTGCTTTACAGGTCCAGCAATCTACCCAGTTCAACACACAATTGACACTCTGATGGTGGGTGGGAGCTGCCATACACAGGTGCTGGCCTGACCCACCAGCAGCAACACTAGGGGTTCAGTGTCTTGCTCAAGGGCACTTCGACATGCAGACTGCAGACAGAGTGGGAATTGAACCCCTGACCCCTCCGATCAGTAGTCACCCACACTACGACTTGCTCCACAGCCGCGCAACTTTCCTCAAAAATGCCTTCTGGGTTATGGAGTTTTTAATATGCAGCACTACAGGGGATAGCTTATGGTTGCTCTTGAAATTATTCAGTCCCAACGGACCAAATTGATGATTTTTAGCTCTTGTAGCAAAGGGGGAAAGGAGTTAATGCAATGATGCGGGCATCCGGCCCATCCACATTTCGACAGGAAGTGCTACGTCTAGGCATTGGCCACCGATGTTCGCCAAAAGCCACTCGCAGCTGATCCCTCAGGTGGGTCTGCATCAAGGTTGTGCTCAAGGTCATGTTAATGGTCAGAGATCTCAGTGGCTCTATGATTTTATGACAAACTGCTACTGCCTCGCTAGGCAATTGCCTCGGTGCTCATCAAACTCACTCAAAATGATCTCCCAGGTGGGTCTGCATTCAGGTTGTTTTATAGGTCAAGGTTATTGTCAAAGGTCAGGAGATCTGGGCTTTATCATTTCACGAAAATTGTTACTGCTCCTAGGCAATTGCCCAGTGTTCGTCAGACTCATTCGCAATGAATCCTCAGGTGGGTCTGCAGCTTGGCTGTGCTTAAGGTCAAGGTCAAAATCAACGGTCAGGAGATCTGAGTACTCTTGAGGTGATTTCATCAGACCGGAATGAACTACTCCGTCATTGATGGCTGGTCAAAATTTACAGCTTTAGTTGTTTGAAAAAAAAAATTGCAATGGAGTTGACTAATTTTCAATTCATACAGTTAAAAGCCTTAAATCACATTTTCACCATTATTTTTATCCAAATGTTTTTGATTAAAAGAAAATGGCTGAATTCATGTTACACTGACTTTAATGTAATTACTAATCACTTTTGACAGATATTTAGTAGACACTAGTTTTTATTTCATACATGGATGTTTTGGTGTCTCTCTGTGTTGGCCCTGTGATGGACTGGTGATCTGTCCAGGGTGCACCCTGGCCTCTCGCCCAAAGATGCTGGATAGGCTCCAGTTCCCCCGCAACCCAAAAAGGTTAAGCGGAAGAAGATGGATGGATGGATGGATGGATGGGATGTTTTTGGTGCATTCTGTTCACATATATTTTTTTTCCCTTCACCTGTTAAGTTTCTTCAAGCAGACAAACTGTGCGAACATTACTGAGTTAATATTTGTTGTGTGAGTGGGAGGTGTGATGTGCTGCTTACATTTCACAGCCCTGATGAACAATTTTTATTAGTAATTTTTCATGAGGCTAAGCAACAAATACCTGGAATTCTTCATCTGTCTCTCATTCCATTTAGTCTGTTTATATCTTTGACCCACCAGACGTGCTGTACTTTTTCTTTCCTGCCTAACCATTTCTGGACACCATTTATTTCAGCTTTCCTGTAGAAAAAAGAACAGAAGTTGGGGTTAATTAATGAGTGTTTGGTCACAGTGAATCATAGATCAAAGGCCAATTAGAATAGGATTAGACAGTAATCATTAGCAAGCTGATCATGTGGGTGAGGAAATCTGCATCAATTAAGCTAATGGACAATCTTCATGGGTACAGATATGCAAAACGTGACAGCAGCAGGAAGAACATTCCCTTCCTGCAAAACTATGGTCTATGAAACAAAAGCCCCTGTGCTGTGAAAATAGATGGAAGTAATTCTTACATGTTAACAGTACAAAATAATTCTGTGAAGAGTAAATTTTATTGCGCTCAAACAGTCTCTGAGCAACAGCTGGTGAATTTTAAGTGACTGAAGTTCTTCATGAGGTTTCTTATCTTTGATCAAATGATGGCGGAGTATGCAAATGAACACATTTGCAAACTTGCATCATTTTCACTAAGCATTAAAACTGAGCATAATCCAAATGTTTATTAATATTTCAAACAGTTTGGAAGTGCTGAAGCATTCCAGCCACATTAGCTGTGAATTGATGAGTAGTGGGGCAGGGTGGTGCTGAGGGGTTTCTGAGGAGGGTTCCAAGGTCAACAGTCTGCCTACTGTGTCCAACTAAGATTGAAGAAACACACATAGTCCTTAAACTGAATTTACATAATGGAACTGTTATTTTAAAAACAAAATTACACAGAGACATTGTCAAAATAAAAATGCTTATACAGCGGAGAAAATAAGTATTGAACATGTCAACATTTTTCTTAGTAAACATATTTTTTATGGAGCCATTGACCTGAGATTTTCACCAGATATCAGTAACAACCCAAGTAATCCATACATACAAAGAAATCAAGGCAACTGTGTTCACAAAACAAGTTATATTTAATAAAGTGGAATGACACAGGGAATAAGTATTGAACACATGAAAAAAGAGGTGCAAAAAGGCATAGAAAGCCAAGTAACCAGTTCACATCCATCAGAATTTAGGAAGCCATCCCATCCCCCATCAGTGCAAATTAATTTCAGCTGGTTAAGTCCTGACTGATAGCCGTTAAAAAGGTCTGTGAATATCAGATTGTCACACCACAAAGAACTCATGATGGGTAGAAGCAAAGAGCTCTCTCTAGACCTTCGCAACCTTATTGTTGCAAAACATAATTATGGCACTGGTTACAGGTGCATTTCTAAACTGCTAAATGTTCCAGTGAACACTGTTGGAGACATCATTCGGAAGTGGAAAGAACATCATTTTACCATAAACCAACCACAACCAGGAGCTCCTCACAAGATTTCTGACAGAGGAGTCAAAATAATTTTCAGAAGAGTTATCCAAGAGCCAAAGACCTCTTGTGGAGAGCTCCAGAAAGACCTGGAGTTAGCAGATACTGCTGTTTCAAAGAAAACGATAAGTAATGCACTCAACTGACATGGGCTCTTTGCCCGCTCACCTTGTAAGTCTCCATTGCTGAAGAAAAAACATGTTGAAGCTCATTTAAAGTTTGCTATACAACATTTGGGCAAGCCAGTAAAATACTGGGAGAATATAGTCTGGCCAGATGAGACCAAAATTGATTTTTTTGGATGCCATAACACACAACGTGTTTGGAGGAGAAATGGCACTGCACATCAGCCCAAAAACACCATACCAAGAATGAAATTGGGAGGTAGGAGCATAATGGTGTAGGGGTGTTTTTCAGCACATGGTACAGGCAGACTTCATATAATTGAAGGAAAGATGAATGAACAAATGTACAAATACATCCTTGATAAGAACGCATTGCCATCTGCCAAGATGCTGAAGATGAAATGAGGGTGGACATTTCAACAAGACAATGATCCCAAACACACAGTCAAGGAAACTCTCAGCTGGCTCCAGAGAAGGAAAATAAAGCTGCTAGAATGGCCCAGTTAGTCACCTGACCTGAATCCAATTGAAAATCTGTGGAACGAACTGAAGATCAGAGTTCATAAAAGACACCCATGGAACATTCAAGATTTGACAGTTTGTGTGGTAGAATGGACAAAAGTCACTCCTAAGCAATGCCTGCCCTAGTTTCTCCATACAGGAGGTGCCTGGAAGCTGTTATTACCAACAAAGGCTTTTCTACTAAATATTAAATGAATTTCACCTGCGTGTTCAATACTTATTCCCTGTGTCATTCCGCTTTATTAAATATAACTTGTTTTGGGAACACACTTGCCTTGATTTCTTTGTATGTATGGATTACTTGGGTTGTTTCTGATATCTGGTGAAAATCTCAGGTCAATGGCTCCATCAGAAATATGTTTAATGAGAAAGATGTTGACGTGTTCAATACTTATTTTCCCCACTATGTGTGACTCCTACAAGTTGGTTAGCCCACAACTTTAAATTCATCCAAGAGCATGCTTTATCCATCTCATCCTTTTTTTTTTCTTTTGCATTGTTGCAGGTGCAGACTCCCATAGTGACGTGAGCTCCGTCAGTGGCGGCGTACCCTGGGACAGCAGAGAAACTTCACTGGCTGCATCCACTGCAGCCTCTCTGGCCTCTTCCCTGCCTCTGAGGGAAGCTTTGGATGCAAATGAAGACTCTAAGCTCAGGGACCACAGCGACAGAGGCTCAAGCGAGTCTGTGGGCAGTGGCTCGTCCTTTGAAGAGCTTGACATGGATCAGGAGGAGCGTGAACACGGAGAGGAGAGGGGAGAGGCGGAGGGCGGAGAAGAGGAAGGCATTCCTGAGGGTGAAGATGGAAAAGTTGGATTGCTGGCTGAGGAAAAGGAGCGGTTTGGGCACGGAGAGGAGTAGAGATGATGCTGGAGAGATGAGGGATGCAGCCATGTAGCGCTGGCATACTAGAGAGCCTCTCTGCTGCACTGTTGCTGGTTATCAGCTGCGTAATCTCATTGGTAAAGCTGGTCATGTGAAAATCAACACATGGTATATTCCTGCGCCCTCTAAATCTCTTTTTGAAGCTTGTACTTTTTGTTAAACTATAAGTTTTGAAAAGGTAATTCGTGATCATATGTCTACACAAGGTCACAACAGAATAACATGCAGCCTTTTTTTCCTGCAAAACGGGGCCCAGTTATGTTAAAGTTTGGGATCACATTTAAGAGTATAATCCAGTCCAGATGACCACCATTTCCTCTTCAGATTTGAAGTAACACTTCAATGTAAGATTATCATCAAAGGAAACTCAGCTAATCCTGGCCCATCAGTCAGTTTGTGCCCATGAGTGCTTGTTGATATTGTAGCCCACTGACCAGGCACTTGTCGAGAAAGTTGTCACATTTGCGTGCGTTGTTTGACTTTGGCTTGTTGAAAAATGTGCAGCAAATGTGAGCTGCTGTAGTAATTTGATGGATGTTTTTCTATGTGTTACTTACACAGAGGACATTATAAAGTCAGAGGGGAAAAGCAGGGAAGACAGCTCACAAAAGCTTCTAACTCACGGGACTAAAATTAAAGATATTATTTTTCCCTTTTTATTGTCACTTTGCAAACAGTTAATTGCTTTTTAAATGTAATTTTTCTTTACTGCACTGTAGCTGGTTTCTTAAACAAGGTCTTTTCAGACTTTGTTTCTTTTTACTATTGTAGCCAAAATTAATTTGCTAGTTGCATCATATCTAGATAAAAAGTTCAGCACATTGCCATGTTTGTGTCTTTCTGTGTGTAATAAAAGTTTAAAAGGAAACTTGACAGAATCCAGTTGTACATCATCTGTTGCATATACAGCTATTGAAAAAAAATGAGACCACTACAAAATCTTTCCTAAATTAGCACCTCACATGTGAGGTCAGATCGATAAGCTTTATTGTTATTGAAAGCTCAAGCATACATTTTTGCATTACAGCAATTTGAGCATCTGTTGGATTCCAACACAAGGACACCTCAATCTACTTAAGGAGGTACTGATTAGGAGATCATCTAAGCATGGTAAGACACATGAAAGCTGTAGATTAAAAAAAAAATCAGTTATTACACAAATACAGATTTCGACGTTCTTCGTAAGTTGAAGCTTAAGTATTGTACTGTTTAAGAATGAATATGAACTTATTTTGGCTTGCCATTTTCTGTAAATACGGTCGTGAAAAAATTAGGACACTCCTTTAAATATTCAGTTTTTTATTATGAAATGTTCACATGTCTATGTCTAACCTGGTTTTTGTTTTTATTTGCATTTTTTTTTTACATTTTTTTAGCCATTGTAAGTGGGAATGAATGTGGGGGTGTCCTAAAAATGATGGGGGTGGGGGGTGACCTAATTTATTCCTCACTATTTGTTTACAATTACATTTTACAGAAAATTTGAAAAAAGTCTTTAATTCATTTTTAATTGTTTAGTTGTATTATGTGAATCTCCCAGTATTTTTAACATTGATATTAAATATCCATATGTCCAAATATGTTAAAAGAAAACACACAGGCTTATACAGGGTGTTCTAATTTTTTCACATGACTGTAAATGCTCTAAATAATATTTTGACTTGGAATTTGGGTGAGTTGTTTTCAGTAGGTTAGAGAATAAAAAAGTCATTTTACTCAAACACATACGTGTAAATAGTAAAACCAGATAAAGTGATAATTTTGCAGCGATCTCCTTGGTGTCTTCTTTTTTTCCAGAGGGTGTGTGTGTGTGTGTGTGTGTGTGTGTGTGTGTGTGTGTGTGTGCGCCTTTTTATGTGCAGTTAGTTGAAAAAAAATCAAGTTAAGCTACACACAGCGGGGAAAATAAGTATTGAACATGTCAACATTTTTCTCATTAAGCGTATTTCTGATGGAGCCATTGACCTGAGATTATCACCAGATATCAGTAACAACCCAAATAATCCATACATACAAAGAAATCAAGAAAACTGTTCACACAAGAAGTTATATTCAACAAAGTGGAATGACACAGAGAATAAGTATTGAACATGCTTGGTGAAATTAATTTAATATTTGGTAGAAAAGCCTTTGTTGGTAATAACAGCTTCCAGATGCCTCCTGTGTGGAGAAACTAGGTGCAGGCATTGCTCAGGAGTGATTTTAGCCCATTTTTACACACAAACTGTCTTCAACTCTTGAAGGTTCTGTGAGTGTCTTCTATGAACTTGGCTCTTCAGTTCGTTCCATAGATTTTCACTTAGATTCAGGTCAGGTGACTGACTGGGCCATTCTAGCAGCTTTATTTTCCTTCTCTGGAGCCAGTTGAGACTTTCCTTGGCTGTGTGTTTGGGATCATTGTCTTGCTGAAATGTCCACCCTTGTTTCATCTTCAGCGTCTTGGCAGATGACAACAGGTTCTTATCAAGGATGTCTCTGTACATTTGTTCATTCATCTTTCCTGCAATTATATGAAGTCTGCCTGTACCATGTGCTGAAAAACACCTCCACACCATGATGGGATGTGCAGTGCCATTTCTCCTCCAACATGCTGTGTGTTGTGGCATCCAAAAAGTTCAATTTTGGTCTCATCTAACCAGACTATATTTTCCCAATATTTTACTAGCTTGCTCAAATGTTGTGCAACAAACTTTAAATAAGCTTCAGCATGCTTTTTCTAAAGCAATGAAGTCTTGCGAGGTGAGTGGGCATAGAGCCCATGTCAGTTGAGTGCATTACTTATTGTTTTCTTTGAAACAGCAGTTCCTGCTAACTCCAGGTCTCTCTGGAGCTCTCCACAAGAGGTCTTTGGCTCTTGGATAACTCTTCTGATAATTCTTTTGACTCCTCTGTCAGAAATCTTGCGAGGAGCTCCTGGTCGTGGCTGGTTTATGGTAAAATGATGTTCTTTCCACTTCTGAATGATGTCTCCAGCAGTGCTCACTGGAATATTCAGCAGTTTAGAAAATGCCATCATTATGTTTTGCAACAATAAGGTTGCGAAGGGCTAGAGAGAGCTCTTTGCTTCTCCCTATCATGAGTTCTTTGTGGTGTGACAATCTGATATTCACAGACCTTTTTAAAGGCTATCAGTCAGGACTTAACCAGCTGAAATTAATTTGCAGTGATGGGGAATGGGATGGCTTCCTAAATTCTGATGGATTTCAACTGGTTTCTTGGCTTTCTATGCCTTTTTGCACCTCTTTTTCTTTGTGTGTTCAATACTTATTCCCTGTGTCATTCCACTTTATTAAATAAAACTTGTTTTGTGAACACAGTTGCCTTGAGTTCTTTGTATGTATGGATTACTTGGGTTGTTACTGCTCTCTGGTGAAAATCTCAGGTCAATGGCTCCATCAGAAATATGTTTAATGAGAAAAATGTTGACATGTTCAATACTTATTTTCCCCGGTATAATTGTTCTTCCACTGTTGTTATGATTATCGGTCTGTTTCCCAGCACCAAGTAATATTCGACGGTTTCCATCACACCCTTTTTTTAAAAACAGAAATCAATGATTTGTGAGTAATCTCCTAATAGGGTACTGAGCTTTCTCTTTAACGCTTTCATGATTTTACATTGTGGTAATTGCCAGTTTCACTGCTTTGTTGGACACCGACATTAATTCAGAAAGAGACAGTTAAAAAAAAAAAAAAAAAAAAAAAACAATAACCGTTTTCAGTGCAAGCTTAACAAATTAAGCACATCTTTTGTAGTTTTTTTTTTTTCCTTGAGGGTGTCATTTCCCCCAGACACCTTTCAACTATTTCATCAGAGTTTGTGAAATATTGCCAAAGGAGATTTCTTTGTGAATCATAATTACTTAAGAATATTTTAACAAACTTCTTGATAGTGGGAGCTGCATCGATCTGGCCAGCATTTGACTTGGCGGTTTGGCATTTGTGTCATAATTTATTTCATCAGCTGTGAGTGCAACACAAGCGGGAGAATGGGCTCCAGCAGACTATCGACGCTTGATGGACGTGTTCTTTAGCCAGTGCTTCTTAATGAGCATCATGACCTATAGTAAAAATGTTTTCTTTCCTTCCTACTCCATTGTAGGCACGATAATTTCATTGATTAATACACAACAAACCAAAGAGAGAAGTCTTTACTGCTTTTTAATATTTTGAATGATGGTGCCTTACTGTAAGTAAACAAATACAATGATTTCAGCTGGTTTGTTTGGGTTACATTAAAAACATGTATTATTATTAAATAACCAAAGAAGATTTGTCAGCTGTTGTACTCTAACTGCAAAAAATGGCTTTCAAGATACTGATGCATTTTTTAAAGGAACTATTTGCAAGAAAAATTATGTATTAAACCATAAACCATAAAAATAACAATGAAGTGTCACCAGAGATTAAACATTTAAGCTGAAAAACTGGCTTCTCTAACAGCAACATTACAGCACAGATACTCCTATTTGCAAAGTTCGCAATCCGTCTAAAAAAGTTTTTGTTTTGCCTTGGCTGGACTACTTATTCCTTTTTTCTTATATATTACGCACACCACTAAGAGAGAGAGAAACGGCATTTCACTTCTCCTGTATGTCCTGTACATGTTGAAGTATTGACAAATAAAATCTTTGAATCTTGAATCTACTTCCTAGAACAGAGGCAGCCATGCTTTGACCCCCCCCCCCCCACACACACACACACACACACATACACAAAATGCCTGATAAGAGGACAGGCAAACTTCTGCAAGAGAAAAGCCAACATGATGCAGTTATGGAAACAAGCAAGAGAAGAGGACCACAGATCATTTCTGTCCAACCTAAAAAGAACAGCTTACTGTGTAGGAGTCATTGTCTCTTCCCAATGTGGGCTTTAACTCCCTTTTGTCCTGTCCTGAACTGGACAGCTTGTGTGACTCCAGTCAGGAGAGGAGGAGGGATAACCCTCATCTTTTGAATGTGGACTGCAGTACCATTAGAAAATGCTAGTTGTCAGAATTATGTAATGTTTAAACATCAAAGCATAGCACAGATGTGAGAAATGATAGAATAATACCAACATAAGTTTAATTAATATTTTTAAAATCTTTAATTTTGCTGGGCCCAATAAAAGCTTAGAAGTATAAAATGTATATACAGTATGTTTATATAGGGATAGCCAAAAGGTCAAAAATATTCCAGAAAGGCTGTTGAAGGTCCCATTCACTGAAAAAGGGTGGTTTTGTAGGTTTCAACCTTCTGAAATGTGTCTATTGGTCATGTGATTATCGATAAAACATCAGAACACTCCTCTTAAAAAAAATAGACTTTGTATTGTTTCTGTGTGATGAGTAGTGTCATGAATGCCCCTGCGGGGCAGGAGAGACAGACCCACTCACAGGATGTGTCAGTGCAATTTATTGTAATAAAGGGAAAAATACAAAGTGCTCCAACCAGCCTAACTTAAGATAAGATAAGATAAGATAAGCCTTTATTAGTCCCACAACGGGGAAATTCCAGGATTGCAACAGCACAGGGATAGCAACACTCAGAGCAACAATCAGAAGGCAAGAAAAAAACAAGCAAGCAAGAGCAGCTAATATATACATATTACTATAAAATATATATATACACACACAGACACACAGTGCAGAGCATTGTAGCTGGATGGAATAAATATATGAATACAGTGATCCCTCACTTATCGCGGTTAATGGGTTCCAGAACCGACCGCGAAAAGTGAAAAACCGCGAAGTAGCGTCACCCCTAATGACGCCATCCATAAATAATACGTACATTCATTCTCCCACTCTCTCTCTCTCATATGATACGTGTGTGTGTGTACGTGTACATACATACGTAGATGTAAACAAAGTGTACATAAATATGTTTTTAGAACTCTTTTATTCTTATAACAAGATACGTAACTCAAGATGAAAATGATTTACTGCACAGGTTAATGAGAGCTTTACTGCTCCTCAGGTGACGCCTCATCGTGAGGTGCTGGAGGCTCAGGATCATCGAGGGCAGCTTCCGATAGAGCTGAAGCTGCAGGAGGCGGCGTAGTGGCTCGACGGGAAGACTATTTCGCACAAAATGGCACAAGAGAACAGCAAAAAGTTCCATGCGGCGAGACTAAGTAACACGAGCGATAAAAAGCAATGAATGCGGTCTTCCTTCCCTTCATGGGTGCTTGGCAGGGAGAGGAGGTGGGTGAAACGTCTCGGCCAATCAGCTTGCGGGGTGAAACGTCTCGGCCAATCAGCTTGCGAGATTTCCGAGCCGAGCAAACACGAGAACAGCGAACAGAGAGTTGTGCTGCTCTCCGTGTTGACACCTGATGGTCTAATGTAGTCTCCCTGCCTTCTGCTAGCGCCCGCCCATTATTTCTCAATTTTGAATTTTTGATGAATATTTTTGAAAAATCCGCGATGCACTGAGGGCGCGAAAGGTGAAGCGCGAAGTAGCGAGGGATCACTGTATGTAAACACACAGTGCGGAGCAATGTAGCTAGATGGAATAATATGTAGATATATAAACACACAGTGCGGAGCATTGTAGCTAGATGGAATAAATATATAGATATATAAACATAAACACACCCAGTGCGGAGCATTGTAGCTAGATGGAATAAATATGTAAATATATAAACACACAGTGCAGAGCATTGTTGCTAGATGGGATGAAACAGCACAACCGTCTACTTAGTTATCCTACATGGTATGATTATGTGCCCATACATATTCTCACTCTCCATAGCGACCGGTATTTTCCTAGTTGTATGCCGGAGGGGACCATTGTGTAAGTCTATTGCATCTTTTGCATTCAAAAAAACTATTAGTTTGTTACGTCTTTTTGCTATCTCTGCGAGCAGCCCTGCTTAGGTTGTACAGTCTGACAGCCGTTGGTAGGAAGGACCTGCGAAACCTCTCGGTTGTGCACCTGGGATGATGTAGTCTGCTGCTAAATGAGATCCTCAGTGCATTCAGTATGTCCTGCATAGGGTGGAACTCGGACTCCAGCAGAGATGACAGTTTAGCCACCGTCCTTCTCTCTCCTATCTCCTCCACCGGATCAAGGCGTTGCCCCAGGACAGAGCTAGCTTTCTTGATCAGTTTGTTCAGTCTCTTCCTATCGGCTGCAGTAATGCCACTGCCCCAGCAGACCACTCCAAAAGTGATGGCTGATGCCACCACCGTGTCATAGAATGTCTTCAGCAGCGCGCCTTGTGCACCAAAAGACCTGAGTCTCCTCAGCAGGAACAGCCTGCGCTGTCCCTTCTTGTAGAGTGCGTCAGTATTGTGTGACCAGTCTAGTTTATTGTTCAGATGAACACCCAGGTACTTATAGGCTGTCACCATCTCGATGTCTGTTCCCTGTATATTTACTGGTGCTGTGAGGGGTCGTCCTTGCCTGCGGCAGTCCACCACCAGCTCCTTAGTTTTTCTCGCGTTGATCTGGAGGCAGTTCCGATGGCACCAGTCCACAAAGTCCTGGATAAGCCCTCTGTACTCAGCTTCATCTCCATTGGAGATGAGGCCAACGATCGCAGAGTCATCAGAGAACTTCTGTAGATGGCAGTGTGTTGTGTTGTGTGAGAAGTCCGCAGTATAAAGAGTGAACAGGAAGGGAGCCAGCACTGTTCCCTGGGGGGCCCCCGTGCTACTGATGATCGTGTCGGACACACAGTCCCGGGTTCTCACAAACTGAGGCCGGTTCGTGAGGTAGTCCAGGATCCATGATGACAGGTGCTGGTCCACCCCTGCGCGCAGCAGCTTGTCCTTCAGGATCATCGGTTGGATGGTGTTGAAAGCACTGGAGAAGTCGAAGAACATGATCCTCACCATATTCCCGGGCTTCTCCAGTTGGGACAGAGAACGGTGAAGGAGGAAGATCACCGCATCCTCCACCCCAATGCCATGCTGGTAGGCGAACTGGAGTGGATCCATCGCTGGTCCCACCAGGGGGCGGAGGTGAGCAAGGAGCAGTCTCTCCAGGGTCTTCATCAAGTGGGACGTCAAGGCCACCGGTCTGTAGCTGTTCAGGTCTTTGGGGTGGGAAGTTTTTGGTACAGGTACCACACAAGATGTTTTCCACAGCTGTGGTACCCTCCCCAGTTTCAGGCTCAGGTTGAAGATATACGTCACAATCCCACACAGCTGGTCTGCACAGGACTTGAGGAGCTTTGCGCTGATGCCGTCCGGTCCCGACGCCTTCCTCGCCTTGATCTTCCTCAGCTCCACCCTCACCTGGGTCCTGGTCAGGGTCAGGATGGGGGGCTGTGTGTTGGGAGTGGGGGGGTGTTGGTGGAGTGGGGAGTGGGCAGCAGGACTTGATTTCTTTAGAGGCAGCAGTGGTTGTTGTGCAGACAGGGGGGAGGGCGGTTGGTCAAACCTATTGAAAAACAGATTCAGGTTGTTCACCCACTCCCTGCCCCCCGTGGCCTGGGGGGAGGTATTCTGGAGCCCAGAGATGGTTTTGAGGTTTCTCCAGACCCCGCTGATGTCGCTCTGTTGCAGCTTGTCCTCCATCTTCTTCCTGAAGCTGTCCTTGCCTACTCTGATCTTTCTCCTCAGCTCCCTCTGTACGGACTTCAGCATCTCCCTATTCCCCGACCTGAAGATCCTCTTCTTCTCTCTCAGAAGTGTTTTTATCTCAGGGTTGATCCAGGGTTTGTTGTTTGAGTGACGCCGTATGGTCTTGGTGGGAACGGATTTGTCCACACAGAAGCTGAGGTAGTCCTTGAAGGTGTGAGTGAGGCCATCGATGTCCTCACCATGTGGATCGCAGAGCTGCTTCCAGGCGGTGGCTTCAAAACAGCCCTTTAGAGTGTCCATTGTCTCCTCAGACCATAACTCCACAGTGTGCATGGCCGGAGGTTGTCTGTGCACTAGGGGTTTGTACACCGGCCGGAGATGAACCAAGTTGTGATCCGATCTCCCGAGTGGGGGGAGTTGTGATGAGGTGTACGCCTTCTTAGTGTTTGCGTAGAATAAGTCCAGTGTTTTATTGTCTCTAGTGTGGCATGTGACATACTGGGTGAACGTGGGTAGAATGGGAGATAGTGAAACATGGTTGAAATCGCCTGAGATGAGGAGAAGAGCATCTGGGTGTTCTGTCTGCAGCCTGCTGGTTACTGAATGGATGACGTCACGCGCTGTCCCAGCGTTCGCCGTCGGATTTGCATAAACAACAATGCAGATCACGTGTGAGTGTTCTCTCGGGAGATATGTAGGCCTCATGCTAACAGCTAGCAACTCAATGTCTTTGCTGCAGTGTCGTTGTTTAACAGTGATATGTCCCGGTCTGCACCAGTTGTTGTTAACATACATTATCACTCCACCGCCCCTTGCTTTGCCACTGTCTGGTGTTCGGTCTGCCCGTATCATGTGAAAACCCTCCAGCTCAATGTTAGCATCTGCTGCTAGTTCAGTTAGCCACGTCTCAGTAAACAAAAGGAGAGAGCACTCCCGGTAAGTGCTATCGTAACGAGAGATAGCCGCTAGCTCATCTACCTTTCCCAGTATCGACCGTACATTTCCCATGACAATAGATGGAAGGGAGGGTCTGTACCTTATATTTTTTGTCCTCCGCCTTACTCCAGCCCGGCAGCCGCGGCATTTTCGCCTCAGTTCTCTCGGTATGTCGAGTTTTTCCAATGGGACCGGGTGGCGGTTGAATGCTAGCAGCTCTTCCCTGCTGTATCGTATCCTGCTATAAACAGTGGCTCCGTCCTCCGGCTCAGGAGACATTTGGGACGATCTGTGTGTCCGTGATATAAGTGGAGTGAAAAAAGACAGATCAAAAAGAGAGAGGAGGGGAAAAAGACTCGGAATCGAGCCGCTGTTGCAAAGGGCAGCCTACTCGTGTGGCGCCGGGAGAGAAAAAAAAACTTGGCGAGCAACATAAGAATAAACACAGCACGCTCCCAAACCAACTGGTGAGTGGAAAGGAAAAGACACAGACACCCCAAAGCACTCCAGCAAACTAACTGGTAAGCGCTGGGTTACTTACAGAGAGCTTTCACCAGAGCAGGCAGAGCTCTGGTGAGGATGAGAGACAATACAAAATAGCGGCACTGCCCTGATGAAACAGCAGTGCTTAAATATACACAGAAAATGAGCTGCAGGTGTGAGTAACAGGCAAGTAGTGACCTAATTACCAAGCTGCCACAGCTGAACAGGCAGAGAGCAGACAGTGGCAGCTGGTGGGGAGTGTCTGGTGGGGAAGGACTCTGTGACAAACCAAATATACAAAAACTAACCACAAAAAGACAACAGACAATAAAACTTAGAAACAATGTGAGGATCTGAACTCAAGAGAAACCCTGAGTTCAGATACATGATGCAGCCCCCTTCAAGGGGTGGATACCAGACCAAATATACAAAAACTAACCACAAAAAGACAACAGACAATAAAACTTAGAAACAATGTGAGGATCTGAACTCAAGAGAAACCCTGAGTTCAGATACATGATGCAGCCCCCTTCAAGGGGTGGATACCAGACCAAATATACAAAAACTAACCACAAAAAGACAACAGACAATAAAACTTAGAAACAATGTGAGGATCTGAACTCAAGAGAAACCCTGAGTTCAGATACATGATGCAGCCCCCTTCAAGGGGTGGATACCAGACACCCCCAGGTAACACCAAAAAAGAACCCCCCCCCCCCCCCCCCAAGAAGGAGTACAGCAAAAAAACACCCTGGGAGGGAGGTGGGGGAAAATGGCTAGGAGGGAAAAAACAAACCGGCCCATAACTCACACCTGCGCCCCGACAAACCCTAAGCCCCCACAGTCCCAGAGGTCCAGGGTTCTCCGTGGGTGCTGCTTCCTCTCCGGCTGAGGCTATCGAGGGTGCAGCGTTGCTCCCTTCCGGAGCCACCGCGGGTGCTGCTATGCTCCAGCCCGGAGCCACCGCATGTGCTGCTATGCTCCAGCCCGGAGCTACCACGGGTGCTGCTGTGCTCCAGCCCGGAGCCACCGCGGGTGCTGCTATGCTCCAGCCCGGAGCCACCATGGGTGCAGCTCAGCCCCAGCCCGGGGCCACTGCGGGTGCAGCTCAGCCCCAGCCTGGGGTCACCGTGGGTGCAACTCAGCCCCAGCCCGGGGCCACAGCGGGCGCAGCTCAGCCCCAGCCCGGGGCCACAGCGGGCGCAGCTCAGCCCCAGCCCGGGGCCACCACGGGTGCAACTCATTCCCAGCCCAGGGCCACCGCGGGTGTAAGTCAGCCCCAGTCCGGGGAACACTGCGGGTGCAACTCAGCCCCAGCCTGTGGCCACCGTGGGTGCATCCCGAAAAGTTCCTCGTGGAAGGCCGCCTGACAGACTGTCTCTTCAGTCTTGTTGGTTCTGGGGTACGGGAAGGCCATCCAATGTGTACCAGCACAAATGCCGGTGGTCTTGTGACCTAGGAAGACTGCCGGAATTGCCCTTGCTGCTTCGTTGGTGCTGGGGCATGGGGAGGCCACCCAAAGTTTTCCAGCACACTCAGGACCATGGCCATGGGACTCGGGAAGATCACCCGAACTGTTGGCTCACTCACAATCGGGCTCAGAGTCCCATGTTGCTACCTGGTGGACTGAGTGTACTCATGAGTGTTTTCATTTGTTTTGTTTTGTTTTTTTGTCTCAGTTTGGTCCCTCCGTTCCTGGGTCCCCCCCCCCCCCCAGGGTGGGTCGCTTCTTTGTGTGTGGGAGGTTTGTTTTTTCTTGTGATGTTACCCTTGGGTGTCTGGTTTCTTGCCCTTGGGGGGGGGGGCTCTGTCATGTTCCTGGGGCACGGGTTAGAGCCGTGCCCAGTTTGTCTGTCCAGTGAACATTTTTGCTGTTTATTTTCTGTTATTTCTTAGTTTATTATGATGTTTTTGAGCTTTGTTATACCTGTATTTTCTGTTTCCAGTTTTGGTTATTTTGACAGCGCTGTGCAGCTTCCAGCTGTTCCTTCCTTCGGGGCTGCACAGCTGCCACCTATTGATTACTTATGAGCTGCACCTGTCTGTAATTATGTGTGTGAATATTTAAGGAACACGACAACTTCAGTTGTTGCCATGTCCTACTACTACTACTTTCTCTAGTTGCTGTTCCCACCGTGACCTATTTTCATGGTTTGGGGTTTGCTGCTGAGGTAAGTTGGTGTGCTCCGTCTTGGTGCCTTTTCTCCCCATTTGTCTCAGCCGTCGAGCCCCATTGCTCTCAGGGTCTCCGGCTGAGCTTCTTCTCCTGCTCTGGTGCCCCCAGTGTTTTGGCATCTCTGACGTTGAGCCCAACTTGCCTCCAGCATTTGTGATGTTTCTTTTCATTCCATTGTACCTTATGCTATCTTCGTTGCTCACCAGTTTGCTTGTTAAGGCACGTTGTATCCATTCCGTATTCCCTCTACAGGGATGAGAATTATCCGCGGAATTCCGCAGATTTGATCATGTCTAGGGTCATTCTCGTGAATCGTCTAAATTCGAGGAGAAAATTTTAGGGGGGGGTGAGGTATGTTATGACCGGCGAGTTGTATTTTCGATCGGCTGCTAAAATCCACCGCGCAGAACGCGCTACCCAGCGAGATCAGTAATGTAATGTAACAAGGCCACTGATTGGCTGATACTTATTGAAGCAACCAATCTAACTAACTAACTAACTAACCTGTACTTATATAACGCTTTTCTAATCACAAAGACCACTCAAAGCGCTTTCACTAATACTAACCCTCTATTCTAAGGGCCTATAGGAAACAGATATCTAGGGACAATTTAGAACAGCCAATTAACCTAACATGCATGTCTTTGGATTGTGGGAGGAAACCGAAGCCCCCGGAGTAAACCCACACAGCACAGGGAGAACATGCAAACTCCACACAGAAAGGTTCCAACCCCTGCCAACCTGGGGATTTGAACCAGGAACCTTCTAGCTGTAAGGCAACAGTGCTAACCACTGCACCACCGTGCTGCCCACAGCACGGTGGTGCAGTGGGCAGTTTTGCAATCGGCGATTTTGTTAGATTTCCTTTGTCATATCCAACACGTGGAGCGAAATGTAAATGGCGGACAGTTCAGACAACGGTTCAGACAGTTCGGACAGTTGTGTCAACTTCAGAAATGCAGCAAGTGCCTACGGGCATGAAAAGGAAGAAAAAAGGAAAGAGAAGGAAATGAAACAGAAAGAACTCAATCTTCAACATGATTCTGTGGCAAGCAAGGCAGCCATGAAAAAGAACAGAGAAGCTGCAGCTAAGCAGGCACTGCTTGCCCACAGAAAATCAGAGAAGAGGAAGGCTACAGAACGGCTACAGGCTTTGGTAGCCAAGAAGAAGAAATTGCACAATTAGATGTGGAAAAATACATTGACTTGTACATAAGTTCATAGAGTAGTAGCACAGGCATGTAAATATGGAAGTGACATTTTCTATTTCTCAATCAAGTGTGACACTGAATCAAAACAATATTGAACATGATTACACATGTGATGCAGCAGCAGATTAAAAATGTAAACTATAAATGCATTTGTACTTCTAACTTTAAATATAAGACCACATTTGAGCATTCTAAAACACCAGATTTCATTAGCTTCTGGGCGGCGTTGCCCCCCTAGACCCCCCACCAAGGCTCCGCCTTGGATCTGTCTTGGGGGCCTGTGTCCCCCAAGACCCCCGGCTTAGTTTCCTCTTTTTTCCCAAACCCCATTCTCATCCCTGCCTCTACGTGCTTGTCAGATTTTGTATGTTGGAGCACAGTATATTCATTCATTATTTGCTACATGCTCAACCAGTCAGTTTGGGAGCATTTGTGTTTTTCTGTTTTGCTCACCAGTCAATTTGGGAGCATATTTGTGTTACTCTTTGACATTGACATTGATTTTATTTGAACATTGTTAAAGAAAGAAAGAAGAGAGTTCAAAACACAACAAAAAAACCAAACCAAAAATAAAATGTTCAAAAGGAGTGGGAAGAAGCCAACGCTTATACAGTCCCACCCCTTCTCCACACCAAACAAATTACAGTATTACTCATAATCATCATTATCCCACAACCACATTCACCATAATACACTCATAGTCAAATTATACAACAAAAATGACACAACAATGACAGTCCATATCCAACAATATTGCGACAACAATAAACATACACTTCTGGCATGTTCAATGCAAACACAAACAACACCATCACCTTCACAATCACCATAACACACAACAACCTTCCCTCACTGAAGACACAATGTAACATCACTGCCCTTCATTCTCATACTGCTCAAAAATCATTTCTTTATATGTTGATTTAAATATATGGATGTTGGGACATTGCCTGTGTTTCTCCCCAACCCATTCCACAATTTTACCCCACACACAGACACACAAAAACTCTTCCTTGTAGATCTTACTAAGTGCATTTTAAATTTTGTATTCCCCGTAAATTATATTTCCCTTCTCTCTCCCTGAATAGATTCTGTATATTGTGTGGCAAGAGGTTTTTACTAACTTTAAACATTAATTGTGCTGTGTAATAATGAACCAGATCCCATAATTTCAATAACTTTGAATGTAAAAACAATAAATTAGTATGTTCGAGGTACCCGACTTTGTGTATAACACGGACTGCCCTTTTTTGTAATATTAACAATGAATTAAGTTTACTTTTATAACTGTTACCCCAAACCTCTATACAATAAGTCAAGTATGGAAGTACTAATGAACAATACAAAATATGAAGGGATTTATAATCTAGGACCTGCTTAATTTTATTTATAATTGCAATATTTTTTGCAACTTTATTTTGTATGTATCTGACATGTGGTTTCCAACTAATTTTATCATCCAGTACTACACCCAAAAACTTGATCTCCTTAACTTTTTCAATAACTACATTATCTATATGAATGTGTATATCTTCTTTATTTTTACAATTACCAAATATCATTACCTTAGTTTTCTCTATATTTAGTGATAGTTTATTACAATCCATCCATTTTTTTAGCTTATTTAATTCATTATTTAGAGTATGGATTAGTTGATTATAATTATTTCCAGAATAAAATATATTAGTATCATTGGCAAATAATATTATTTTTAATAATTTAGAAACTTGGAATATATCATTTATATATATGTTAAATAATTTGGGTCCCAATACTGATCCTTGGGGGACCCCACAGGCACATTTATTAACTCTTTAAGTTAATAAATGTGCAGAAACCTACAGTGTGTGTGTGGTGTCCTATTTTGTGCCCGTTCACGGGCGTGTTCATGACAGAGTACAAGATAAGCCCAGCTTTGATACCCACCCGCTGCATTATGATTAACCAGCCTAGCTGTCTGCAAACATGTAGATGAGTGGGGAGATCAGTCCATATGTGTGTGTGTGTGTGTGTGTATACACTCACACACACACACACACAGTCGTGAAAAAATTTGGACACCCCTTTACATATTCAGTTCTTTATTTAGAAATGTTCACGTACCGAGAGGTTTCGTAGGTCCTTCCTACCAACGGCTGTCAGACTGTACAACCTAAGCAGGGCTGCTCGCAGAGATAGCAAAAAGACGTAACAAACTAATAGTTTTTTGAATGCAAAACATGCAATAGACTTACACAATGGTCCCCTCCGGCATACAACTAGGAACATACCGGTCGCTATGGAGGGTGAGAATATGTATGGGCACATAATCATACCATGTAGGATAACTAAGTAGACGGTTATGCTGTTTCATCCCATCTAGCAACAATGCTCTGCACTGTGTGTGTTTATATATTTACATATTTATTCCATCTAGCTACAATGCTCAGCACTGGGTGTGTTTATATTTATATATCTATATATTTATTCCATCTAGCTACAATGCTCCGCACTGTGTTTTTATATATCTACATATTATTCCATCTAGCTACATTGCTCCGCACTGTGTGTGTTTATATACTTGCATATTTATTCCACCTAGCTGCAATGCTCCGTACTGTGGGTGTTTATATATTTACATATTTATTCCATCTAGCTACAATGCTCTGCACTGTGTGTTCATATATTCATATATTTATTCCATCCAGCTACAATGCTCTGCACTGTGTGTCTGTGTGTATATATATATTTTATAGTAATATGTACATATGTATATTAGCTGCTCTTGCTTGCTTGTTTTTTTTCTTGCCTTGTGATTGTTGCTCTGAGTGTTGCTATCCCTGTGCTGTTGCAATCCTGGAATTTCCCCGTTGTGGGACTAATAAAGGCTTATCTTATCTTATCTTATCTATGTCTAACCTTGTTTTTGTTTTTATTTGCATTTTTTTAGCCATTGTAAGTGGGAATGAATGTGGGGGTGTCCTAAAAAAGATGGGGGGGGGGGTCCTAATTTATTCCTCACCATTTGTTTAGAATTACATTTTACAGAAATTTTGAAAAAAAGTCTTCAATTCATTTTTAATTGTTTAGTTGTATTACGTGAATCTCCCAGTATTTTTTAACATTGATATTAAATATCCATATGTCCAAATATGTAAAAAAAAAAAAACACACACAGGCTTATACAAGGTGCCCTAATTTTTTCACATGACTATATATATGTATGGGGGAAATAATTATTTGATCCCCTGCTGAATTTGTAAGTTTACACCCTTACAAAGAAATGAACAGTCCAGTCAACAGCAATCTCTTCAAACTTCACCACCATGGGCAAGACCAAAGAGCTATCAAAGGACCTCAGAGACAAGATTGTAGACAAGAACTAGGATGGGATGGGCTACAAGACCATCAGCAAGGAGTTTGGTGAGAAAGAGACCACTGTTGGTGTGATAATTTAAAAGTGGAAGAAATACTAGATAGAAGTCGATTGCCCTCCCTCTGGAGCACCATGCAAGATTTCATCTCGTGGGGTAAGGATGATTCTGAGAAAGGTGAGGGATCAGCCCAGAATTACATAGGAGGAGCTTGTTAATGATCTCAAGGGAGCTGAGACCACAATCACCAAGAAAACCATTGGTAACACACTTCAACATAATGGATTGCAGATCCTGCAGTGCCCACAAGGTCCCCCAGCTCAAGAAGGCACATCTGAAGTTTGCCAGTGAACACCTGAATGATTCAGAGAAGGCTTGGGAGAATGTGGTCTGATCAGATGAGATTAAAATTGAGCTTTTTGGCATCAGCTCGACTCGCCGTGTTTGGAGGTAGAGAAATGCTGAATATGACCCCAAGAACACCATCCCCATCTGTGGGAAAAATTTACTGTCCCGTTACTGTGCAGTAAACGGGACCTTTAAGTCAACCTACTTCACTCTTCAATACTTTAGTACTGGCACAAAAAATCTTTATATGTTGTGTTCAAAAAGAAAACTCATAATATGAAAAAAAAAAAAAGTGCCTGGAAGTGTATTTCCCTAAACGACCACATGAAGCCATCTTTAAATGTGAGTCCATCCATATAGACTCACATATTACTAGAAAAGCACTCAGAGAGTGCATACCTCTGCCAAGGCTCCTTCCATCCATCATGGATCACCTCCTAAATGTAATGTGTTTGTGTGTAGGCCACGAGCCAATTCTGGTGAAAATTGCAGCAAAGTCAATCCAGTAGTTTTGGTGGATTCTTGCTAACACACTGTGAGAACATAAGAGCTTTGGCAGAGGTATGCATTCTCGGATCGTCTCCAAAATGTTATTGGCTCCTTTCTAGGCCAAGGACCACCTCTGATAAAAATTTCATCCAAATCCGTCCAGTAGTTTTGGAGTATTCTTGCTAACACACTGTGAGAAGATAAGAGCCTTGGTGGAGGTATGTGTTCTCGGATCATCACCAAAACGTTATGGGTACCTCTCTAGCCCAAGAACCACCTCTGGTGAAAATCTCATCCAAATCCATCATGCAGTTTTTGTGCAATCCTGCTTCACAAATTCAAACAAGGTCCTTGGTGGAGGAGTGCACTCTCAGATCATCACCAAAACTTAATGAACTCATTCTTGGCCCAAGGGCTACCTCTGGTGAAAATTTCATCCAAATCTGTCCAGTAGTTTTTGCGTAGTCCTGCTAACAGACGGACGGACGGACAAACAGACAAACCACCCTGATTACATTACCTCCTTGGTGGAGATAAAAATGCCAAAGTTCACAGTATTTACAAGTAAGCATTCCCAACCCAAAACTATGGTTTGCACTACAGTGGAGATCAAAATTAGAGAACGGTGTATTAAAATGGTAAATGGTAAATGGCATTCACTTATATAGCGCTTTTATTCTCATCTCTTGATGACCAAAGTGCTTTACAGATCCTGCCATCCACCCATTCACACACACATTCACACACTGAATACTTGATTTATTCTGAAATATTGTTCTTCATTGTTCAGAATTTGACAGAATATCAGCTGTGGCTATACCACTGTTGTACTAGCACTTCAACACAAACATTAATTTTGTTAAAAAAAAAGTGTGAATGAGCAAAATTAGAGAACAGTAACCACTGTGTCAGAAAAGAAGATTTAAACAATGTTTCTGAGGACTATAGCATTCAAAAATTAATAGCAAGTGTAGAAGCCCTTGCTTTGAATGACTTCAGCACATCTGTGCCCACAGGACATCACTAGTTTCTCACACTGCTCTGGTTTGGGGGACAGGATTATACGAAGACTCTCATTGGGGAATGGATTCAATACTGCAGCTGGAATTGCTCACCAGTTCACTGGTGAACAGAGCAAGGATCTGTCTCGGCACACAGTGTCTCTCCATTTAAGACAATTTGGACTCAAAGCTCACTCTGCAGTGACAGAACCTCTCATCAGCAGAAAGAATAAGAAGGCTAGACGTGCCTTTGCTGGGGAGCATGTTGTGTGGACAGAGGAGAACAGGCCCAGAGGGCACTTCAGTGATGAGAGTGAGTTCAGTTTATTTGGGTCTGATGGGAAACATTACTGAACTGGGGAAGACACTGAAGAAGAATGGACCAAGATCAAACCAGAGCAGTGTGAGAAACTAGTGATGTCCTGCGGGGGCAGATGTGCTGAAGTCATTCAAAGCAAGGACCTTTACACTTCCTATTAATTTTTGAATCCTATAGCCCTAAAAAAGCATTGTTTAAATCTTCTCTTCTGACACAGTGGTTACTGTTCTCTAATTTTGCTCACTGTTTGTTTTTTTTTAAATAAAATAAATGTTTGCGTTGAAGTAGTTGGTTATTTAAAAAAGAACATGCTGTGGTATAGCCACAGCTGATATTCTGTCAAATTCTGAACAATGAAGACTAACATATTTTAGAATAAATCAAGTATTAATACACTGTTCTCTAATTTTGATCTCCACTGGTGACCTCAGATGGGTGAAATAAAATAAGACCGTTTAAGTCTTCCATACACCTTGTCACAAAGGAATCTTTTTTTCTTTTTTTATCCATCCACCTTCTCATTGCATATCTAATACAAAAATTCCTTTATTAATCACCTTAACGTGAAGGTTTATAAACGGCACCGCGGGCAGCCAAGCTCGATTATTTTAATTTCTGACACCGGGGGACTGGTGGCTTCCATCTGCACAGGTGTGATGGGTCTGCAGGGACAGATGCCCTCACTCCATGTCTGTTGCACTTTCGGCTCCAACCCTGACACCCCAACCTTTGTCCGAAGGCAAAAGGAAAAGGAAAAAAAAAGTGAAAGCAAGAGTGGAAAAGACTGCGATGACACACTGGGTCAACGGCTGATTTAATTAATTGTGAAAGCCGCAGGGGTGTCATACAGCTTTGAGGGCATGGAGATTATTGCTTTCCCGTGATGTTAATTATTAATCTCATTACATTCAAAAGGGGGGAGAGAGCGGGGGGAGAGGAGGAGGAGGAGGAGGAGGAGATGCTTCAACATACAGATTTAGATGCCAAACATTGCGTGTGTGGAGGTGCTGCTGACAGCGGGGAGGGAAGGGTCGCAGCTTATCTCTCTCGCACCGCATCTCCCCCTGCGCTCGCCACTGCGCCATCGGGGACTGACCTCACACCCTCACATGTCCTGTCACAACTTGTCTGCTGGATCCCAAATAATAATAATAAAAAAAAAATCACCAAATCTGAAGACGATAAGCCCCCACGGAGAAAAAAGCCGTCTTAAAACACTCTGCCACCCACCGCGGACAGCTGGAGATCAGCGACCGTTCTCGATACTCAAGAACACACTGCAGCAGTTCTCTGAGCGGCGCGGCCCGCCGGCTCCTTCGCCGCTGGCTTTAAAGCACATAACTCGGCACGCAGTCGCGCCGCGTCGAGGCGGGCGCGTCTCCAGAGCCGCCCCAGCGCGGAGCCGCCGCGCCTTTGTCCAAACGTCAACATGTTGTGAGACTTCAGCTTCTTCCTCTAGTGTTTTCGGCGCATTTATCCAGAGAAAGCGTGCTTTACAGCTGACATACTGACAACACATCCCAACCGAGTAACAGGTAGAATTTAAACTTTAATCCCGATTTTAAATCATCTGTTACCCACTCTCATAAATTCATCTCCTAATTTATGACTGATCCTATTCTCTCCCTCTTTCGCATTTGATGCTAGCATCGGCAAACGCTTGTTTGTTTGTTTTAAATCAGAAGGACGACGTGGGCGTCAGTGGCGCGCTTCGAGCGCGTGTCGGACCTCAGACTGGTGGAGCTGCCGCGCGCGGAGCCCGCCTGTTTTCAGCACCGCGGACAGCGCTGCGCGAGCGCCTCAAAGTTCCCGCAGAAAACCCTCCTCATCCTCCACCCGTCCTTCCTCCCCCGGCTCACAAACTCCAGCGCGGCTCTCAAGGATGGGCATTCGCCTCACGCACAGCATTCGCCGCACGTCGCCAGCGCTGGCTACTGACGACCCGCACAGGTAAGACGGACCTTGCCAAATTGCTTCTTCTTCTTCTTCTTCTTTTTTTTTTATTTCTTCCCATGAACTTGTGTTTTGGGGAAAATGGAGTCTAATCCCGGCATGTTTTGAGTTTGTGAAACAATCGATGTCACCTTAAATTTTGCTGTGAGGATTTCTGCAGCGGAAATCATAGCATGCTGTCACAATCAGCTGTATTATGAGCCAATGCAGTCTTACCGTTTAGTCAGTTTTACTACAGTGGCTCCTCAACCTTACGAAGCAGCAAGGAGCCGAGAAACACCCGAAGCTGCCACATTAACACCCACACCTTACTCAGTTTTTGTGCAGTTTTCACGTGTGTCAAAAAGTGAAAACCATTGCCAGAAATATCTTAACTACAATCGCATTTATGAACCTTGCAGCGACAAAAAAAAAAAAAAAAAAAGACGGTCCTCGCAAGCAAAGTTCTTCTGGTTTTGCTTTTACTTTTGTTTGGGATCTCCTCCCGCAGAAAATGTAGTGTACAAATTAAATAGGATGCTTTAATAATGCTGGACTCGTGTGATATCAACCTATTGTACAAGAGCACGAGAACAGTGAACCCCTGTAGGAGATGGTCTGGATCAATGAAGAGTCTAAAGTAGTTTTATTTTTCTGACACATAAGAGAAATACTCATTTTGAGGCTGCCTCCTAACACTGCACAGAACCATTAAAGGAAGCCAGCATGCTCTGTGGATGCTTCAGTCTGTCCCAGGGGTATAAGCCCTGCTGCATGTTCAGCAGATAAAAACCAACAACAACAAAAAAAGCCACAGTGTGTCCATGATCACTTCAGTGTGGAGAAATGTTGGAGCCAAAAACATATAATTAATAGAACACTTAAATCAACCGCTGGTGCGTCAGATAGTCTTCTGAAATTCTTGCATAACAGAATCGCACGCAGGCACGCTCCTGCAGTAAATGCTCTGATTAAGACAAAGATTCTGGGATAATGTGTGAGCCCAGCTCTCACAGCTAAAGATGTTTATTACTGTAAATTATTCAGGTCATGTCTGAGCGAGGAAGAACATGCTCGGCTCCCATCATCTAAAACCGGAGACAAAAAGTGGCAAGAGGATTCTAGGCTGTCTAACCTGTGTCCCTAAAAGCAGCTCAGCTCTGAGTGCAGTCTGCTCCACCTGTTACCTTTGGTTTGATGGCGAGGGGACCTACCGCCAGCTTAATATGGCGATAAGGGAACCTTATTACTATGATTACTAGAAGAGAACAAAAAGAGCTGGGAAGCAGAAAAAAATGAATATGTAAAAAGTGAACCCACAACTCGCTTTAGCTGCTGATTACAATGATCTTTATGCTGGGGAACTCTAATGCAAACATTCAGACCAATCTAGACCAATCTAGAGTCGTGTCCGGATACATATGTTTTATTTAATTATTAAAACTTCATAAACATGGGTTATCTTAGCCATCGACCATAACAGATTATTAAATTCCTCTATGATGAATCATTCTGATCAGAACAGGACATCTGAATAGGGTTTTCTTCCTTATGGTCACACACATACACACGCGTGCGCATAGTTTGGTTTGGTTGAATGTGTGACAGTATTATCCATGTAAAAATCTCCTCTATACTGCACATACAACACCCATAATATCTGCTAAGATGACTAGTGTCTGTATGCATGTGTAGGCATAGATTGTGTCTAGGAGGCACTGTGACGGACTGGCGATCTGTCCAAAGTGTACCCTGCCTCTCACCCAAAGACGCTGGGATAGGCTGCAGTCCTACACACGCCCCAAAAAGGATGAAGTGATTGAAGGTGAATAACTGAATGAATGATTTGTGTCTAGGAAGCTGATTCGCACCTGTTATGTTTCAAATAGTGAAGGATGGAGACGAGAAATGTCAGAAAGGGAGCTCACAATAAATTAAAAAGAGAACATTTTAATGATGCGCTGTGCGTATAGCTCAGATGGCTGTTTCACGTTCAGTGTGTGTCGTTGCGAATATGAAGCTGAAAAAGCATCACACCATCAATTGATTCCTACTCGAGTAGAAAGATTTAAGCATGGATCTACTCAAGCAAGAGTATAGAGGAGCTTCCAATTAGTTAATGATGTGCGCAAGGCTCAGATGAAAATTAACTGCTGCACTGACTGCGTGTTAGAGGTTCCAAGGTGAGCCTCAGGTCAGCTGCATGAATATGTTATCTTTATCTTTAAACACTTCAAATGGCAATGAATATATTCTTTTTTTCTACATTTGTGAATTAACCATGGATGTATGGTTTTCATTGCAGATTAGGAGATGCTCATGTTCAGAAAAGGCATCTGTCAGTAGAACTAATCAGTGGAAGGGAAGAGTCAGGCCGGCTTTCCTCTCTGTGCTTCTAATGCTGCTAATTAACTGGTTAAGGAACGTTTCACTGCAAAGATTTTGTTGATAAAAGGATTTCCTAACAATATGATTGATTTTTGTGTGGAGACCTCATGCCAATTTCTTCAAACTGCATTCCTAAAACCTTCATTCACTTTGGCTACCTTGGAGTAGGGCCGTTATGTGTCTTAGATTATGTCATATACATATTGCTACAACAGTAGATAATCATATTAAACAGAGACATTTCCATGCACACAGCTCCTTCTGTGTGCACACCTGTTGTTCGTGTCTTCTGTCTGAGGGACAGCCCATCAGAAAAAAAAGGGGAAAAACACATTATTTTCAATGGAAGGTGCCCTTAAAGAGAAAGGTTTTAAAGTAGATAGTTTCAGACAGAGGATAAACCAAGGGACTGCATTATCACTCATTATAATGTAAGATAAAGTATACATTCTCAGCAGAGTCTAGCAATAAAGCATATTTGGAAATTGGCATCATATGTCCACTTCATCTTAATCAATACTTATTCACCTGAAGCTAGGAATTAAAGAAATGTATAATATTAGAACATAGACAGCTGAAGCGCTAAACATATTAGTTATTGTTGGTTATCATGACACTTCAGGATAGTAATATATTGCTGTTCATTCAGAGGCATTGGCATCATGTCTTTTTACTTCACAATAGTGATGCACCAGGCTGTGGCATTACTAACAGTTCAAGCGCTGTAAAGTGGAGCGTTTAAAGCAAACTTACAATCTTTTCCAGATCAGCAACCAACTATGGAAAGAGCTGTATTGAGCAATTTTTGGCTCCAAAATGTCTTAAAATCAAGGTAAAACTCTCAATTTACTTAAAATCGGCTTAAAATGCTTAAATATGCTTAAATATAAACACTCATAAATGTACATTTTGCCAAGTGAAGAGTTGAAAATCTCCCTCTTGAAGCAGCAACTTCTTTTCTTCTACCTTTGAATTTTTTCTTCTAAATCTGACACCTTTTTTCTCATTAATTTAAGACTCACAAATTTGTGACTTCATTTTTCATGAACTGACCTTTTTTTAAAAAAAAAGAAGAAGAAGAAAAGAAAAATTGATGCATTTTGTACATTTAAAACTTTTTTCCTAAATTTGCATCTTGTGTCCACTGTGGACAAAACTTGCATTTGGCTGTGGAACTGTGGGTTGCAGACAGCTGTGCTAACAATAGCCAAGTAGTTAGAGCTTAAAGTGCTAATGACACGTTATTGACATTTTTTAGCATGTTGTGTAAACCCAAAAGTCATTGTCTCTGATCAATATAATATTTACAACCACGCCTGCATAAACTAGTTATCATCAAAAAACCTCAGCCGCTGACTGGACTGTGGTGCCGCCCACCGAATTAAGGGCGGCACCCCAATGACGTAATTGACAGAACGGACTCCGGTGTCGTTAACTAGAATGACAGCAGCTTTGTAGCTCACAGTTTCTCTGGTTTCTTGTTTTAATTTTACAGCTATGCCTTCGTGTTGTGTCGCAGGCTTAGATAAATAGCAGACCATGAAAGACCACATCACACACTTCAGCTCCAACTGTCATAAGCCTCCTCGTGTGCCCCTCGTGCGCTTTTATGCAGGAGGAGCGCACGAGGAGGGGAAGGATTAATAGATTTACGCACAGCTTTGACCTACTTTCTCTGATCGCACACCGGTCCGGGCACGTCCCCTCTCTCATTATCACCAGCTGATTCCCCTCCCACTGATCATGTTTCCCGGTCCTCGCCCAGGTGCTTCTCATCACACCATCACCAGCAGTGCATGTACTTCGCGGCCATTTGCCAGTCATCTGTGCTGTTTGTCTGCCAGTATTTTCAGCACTCTCACGATGTGTTAGTCACTCCATGTTCGCTGTGGTTCTCGTGCATCCTTGAAGCGATGTCGGCCCTGCGTAAGAGCACACGGAGGGTCATGATGAATGGATTTATGCGCAGAATTCACCACAGCACAAGTATTGAACATGACAATGATGACAACAGTTCCCAAAAAGGTGAAGACTTGCAAAAATAAACAGAAACACTTACAGTTGGCATTCGGGCCTGACATCGCCCAACGAACAGGGAGAGGAGACATGTTAATCACGGTTGCGCCCCAGGGCTGACATCGCTTCAAGGGGCGCAACAGAACCACGGCTGTGTGGAGTGGCTAACACGTCGTGATAGTGTTGGCAATATTGGCTGGCTGACAACACGGTAGATGATGCACACAAAACATGAACAGCTGACTGTCAAAGAGAGAGGGTGCGTGTGTTCGGACCAGCGAATCTTGGACAGTGCCCACCTGAAAGTAGCTCAAAACGCACATAAAACACATGTACAAAACAAAAACAACAAGAACTCAAAATATAATCCATAATAAACCAGAAGTCTGAGCCACAGAGAATACACTGCTATGATTTTATTGAAAAATCGAGTTTAAATAAATTATATTTATGAACAAATAATTTGTTGCAATATCTGTAACAAAAGAATAACACTCAGTGTTCCCCTGCCGTGTGTTTGTCGCTGCTGCTGCTGTGGCGGGCATGTGTGCCTCTCCACCGTCACTCTCTGAGTGTGATTCGCTTGGCACGATGCCTGCTTGGCACGGCTCAAACCTATACGGTCTGATGCCCCCAGATTCTTCATTATCATCCCATTCTTCAGAACTATAATTGTCGGGAAATTGGACAACACAAACCAATTCCAGACTACATGTGCTGGAACCATCGTCGATGTTTTCAACCACTTCCATCCTGTGTGTACAATGAGCATCCAAGCACTGTGTTCAGTCAATGACGTGACTACATGGCAGCAGGGTTTTCCAGCCACTGATGTAATTGGTGACGTGGCGCTCATGAAAACATTGGATATTCGCGTGAAAAAAAGCCTGTTTGACTTAGAACTGCACAGACCAACCTATTTTGTCGTATTGTATTATGTATTGAAAAATTGGAGGAAGTCAAAAACGGGCTGCACGGTGGCGCAGTGGTTAGCACTGTGGCAGCACAGTTTACCCTCGGCCGGGGGATCGTGGGGATCGTGAGATCGTGGGTTTGATCCCTGCCCCCGACCAACAGTGATCTGTGTGGAGTTTGCATGTTCTGCCCGTGTTGCGTGGGTTTACTCCGGGATTTCTCCGGTTTCCTCCCACATACCAAAAACATGCAGGTTAGGGATACGGGGCGCTTGCGCACGCAGCGACCGGCAGCTGGTGGCTTGTCACCAGACTGCAAAACAAATCTACCTGCGGGTACAAAATAAGTAATAAAAAAAAAACAACAACAACAAAAAAAAAAATGTGTCATCAGCACTTTAAACCTAATAAAAATGTTGCCAAAACACAAGCAGCAACTGAAAGTGAAAGTAAAGATGGAATTCACAATCCAAAAGATGGGGGAAAAGCAGACAACACAAAGCTGCATGGGAGACTGCTGATTTAAAATTTGGAGTCACTCTTCTGTGTCATTGTTCTTCTTAAGGTGGTGGATTTGCATTGGAATCTATTATTAATCCAGAGCTATGCAGATCCTACGGCCAGTGGGTACCTTCCTATGTATATATCTGTCCCTGTGAATATATTATGCTATACGTATGTTGCTACTAAAATCCATCCATCCATCCATCCATCCATCCATCACCGCTTTTCCGGGGGTCTGGATCATAGAGGCAGCAGTCTGAGCAGAGAAGCCCACACTTCCCTTTTCTCAGCCACCTCCCCCAGCTCTTCAGGAAGAGTACCAAGGCGTTCCCAGGCCAGCTAGGAGACACAGGGCTCTATTTTGATGGTTATCAGCAGACTTTTCCACCAGACTTTCCGCCATACGCCAGTGTTTTTGTTAGTTTCTGTCAGCGCATTGTCTGTTTTTTACACTTAGCATCACGTCTTCTAATTACCATTAGACAGTGCGGCCACTTTGTTCTGGGAGGCGGAGGCTCATTTCAAAGAGGTGTGGTGGTGCACAATCTCATGCACATTACTATTATGGGGCATTTCATGACAATCCACTTTTGATTGGGCAAAAGGAGGTCTATTGTCAGAAGCGCATTGTTTAATAATATTTCAGTGACGTGTTTTGAAATCGCTCAGCTCTGGAGCTCACTAGGAAACAGCATGTGCTGAGATTTTCTGTTATTTTAATGGTGAGAGTTGAAACAGTCATGATATAATCACCTGCCATTTTATTTATAATATGGTCACACACTAAATAGTCTTTTTTTTATTCCACCCACACTCTCATTTTAATTGCAGACTTACCACTGGAGTCTGTAGATTAGGTATTAATGTATGATTTTTTTTTAGGGGAATGAATGAGTGAACAGGGAGGATGTATCCATTCCAGTGTGGATGTGTGCTGCATTGGGGGGGGGGGGAAGGGGGGTGTCAGTCAGAGGATTTTTATTCCATCCATATTTTCATCACAGACTTATTAGGCATTAATGTGTTTATTTTTAGGGGAATAAATGAATGAACAAGGAGTGTGGGGCATTTTACTTTTCACAGTAACTCCCCAGAGAGACAGGAGATGCATCCACATCTGCCTCGGCTATGTGCCCCAGGTTTTCAGCCAGGCCAAGGCTGGCCGCACCATGCTTACGTCGCGGTTTTTCTCCAGCAAGCTCCCCGACCGCCACTTATCAGCCCCCGACAGGGGCCACAGAGAGCAGGCTTGCCTTGTGGTGGCAGTTGTTGGTGGACCGGAAGCCATGTCAGATCTGGGATAGAAGCCTTGGCAGACCCCCCTGATGGGGGAGACCGTTGCTAAGCGAAAGCAACAGGAGAGGGAGCACTCCATCTCCCTACGGTCCGGAAGCATCTTCCGCACCATCGTTAATGAAAGTTTATGAAAGTTTGCATAGGCATCATCTTCTTTTCCTGAAGTTTCAAAACCATTCATGTCTGTGTGTTTCGGTCGGTCGCACTACATTAAACCATTCAGCTGATTTTTCAGCCCATTCTTACTCGTTTGTCCTCTCTAAAATAACTAACTGGGCATCAGCTATGATTGATGTCTTCCTTATTACCAAGCAGCATTACTGTTGTGTGCATTTTGGCTCACATGCACAGGCTTTGGTCAGTGCAAAACCTGTCTTAAACAAGTGGTCATGATCATGGTTCACTTTAGATAATGCACCTCTGTGCATTAAAAGGATGGGCAGGAGCGCTTTGGATTGGATTATCCAAAACACACCTCTGAATAATTAGTCCGGCCTCTTCACACCTTGTGCCCCACGGAAAATTTGTTTCTGCATTGCTGTGATAAGGAAAAGAACTTAGAAACAGCCATAAACATGTTCTGTGTCACTGACAACTGACCGCGTCCTTGTAATATGGCCTATAGTCTCACCAGTGTGCCTTGGGTCCACCTGGGGGTCTCCTCCCAGTAGATGTTTCAAAACACCTCATGTGGGAAGCGTCCAGTAGGCATCCTGATTAGATGCCCAAACCACTGCAACTGGCTCCTTTCAATGTGGAGGAACAGTGACTCTACTCTGAGCCTCTCCCGGATAGCTGAACTCCTCACTCTATCTCTAAGGGTGTGTCCAGCCACCCTAGAGAGAAAGCTCATTTCAGCTGCTCATATCCGTGATCTCATTCTTTCTGTCATTACCCTAAGGTCATGGCCATAGGCAGTGTTGCCAGATCTCGCAAGAGAAACAAGCAACCAGCTCTATGGAAACAGGCCCCAAAAAAGCCCAACAGCCAACCTACAACACTGCGTAAGAGAGGCTGCTTGATTAACAGTATAGATATACCAGTTTATTTTTGTTTGCAGTGAATTAACTGCAAACACAGTCAGCATTGAATAGCTGAATTTTATAAACTCTAATTAAAGGAAAATACATATGTATTCTGCATAAGCAGCAGCAAATTTATAGTAAACACAGTCAACATAAAAACTCTGAATAACTTAAATTCTTAAACTCATCAAAAGAAAAGAT
This sequence comes from Pholidichthys leucotaenia, assembly GCA_020510985.1. Lineage (NCBI taxonomy): Eukaryota > Metazoa > Chordata > Actinopteri > Cichliformes > Pholidichthyidae > Pholidichthys > Pholidichthys leucotaenia. The sequence continues at coordinate 124,932,387 of CM035837.1, read as the reverse complement.
GTGCATTCTGCATAAGCACCAGCAAATTGACAGTAAAGTTGACAGTCAACAAAAAAACTGAAAAACTGTAATCGTGTTTAGTGATGTGGGATGATGGGGGTTGTCTGCTAGTCGTTTAAACAAAAACTAAATATTACTCTGTTATTATACAACAACTGACAACTTAAATTATGTGGAAAATTGTCTTATAAATTGGCAAACAACATATGTGTAACTCGTGGCAAAATTTGATCGGGATCAAAAGATAATTTTGCTCTTGCCATTCATTTCAATGGAGAATTTTTTCAATTTAAGGTGCAATAAGTGATAAATATATAAGAAGCGTTATGCAGACAATGGAAATATCTACAGGTCAATGTTTTGGGGCAGCTCAGTATCAAGGGTTAAATTGGCAACAAATTTGGTCAGTTGGTGATAATTTTTTGTTAATAACAAGGAAAAGGAATTTTTGCATCGTATATACCCTGTTAAAGATTTATTTGAAAGGTTTGGACTTAAAAAAGAGTATTCTTGTGTTTTTTGTGGATTGAAAAGAGAGTCAGTCTCATCTGTTTGTTACTTGTATTCACACAAAGATGTTTTGGACAGATGTTGAACATTTTATTTTTCAGAGGACTGGACAAAGAATTCTGTTTGAAGAAAGAGACATCATTTTTGGATGTGAACAAAAATCAGTGGACAAGGACTTGGTTTATTTCATACAATTGTTATTGTTTAAAGGAAAGTTTCACATACACAAGAAGTGGACAGACTCCAAAATGAAACCAAACTTTGAACATTTTTATTTTGAACTGAAACAATATGGCACAACTATTAGCAGCATAAAAATAAGAAAGTTATTAAGATGTATGGTGTTCTTGAGAAATTTATTATTTGTACATACAGTAAATGTCGTATTTTAATTTTATTTTTGTATTGCAACCTTGGCTTGAAACTTTTCCAAATGTAAAAGTGTTATTATTTCCCTGGCAGTAACAGTTTTGGTGTAAAAATTATATGTGTGCTCTAATAAAGTTAAAAAAAGGGTCCCATATAGAGAGCAGTCACACAGACAGAAAAGCAAGCCCAAATAAGCAACTGTACGTTAAAAAACAAGCCCAAAAACCCGCAGCCTGTGATTGACGAGATTTGCAAGCGACTTTAGAGAAAAAGAAGCCCAAAGTCACTTGACAACAATGGACTTGACAACAATGGCCATAGGTGAGATTAGTAACATAGCTTGAGCAGTAAATCAGCAGCTTTGCATTAGAGCTGAGCTTCACCACAACAGACTGGTACAGTGTCCACATCAGTGCGGATGCTGCTCCATTCTGTCTGTCAATCTCCAGCTCCATTCTCCCCTCATGTGAATAAGACCCCGAGATACTTGACCTCCTCCACTTGGGGCAGGACCTCGTGGCCACAACAGAGAGGACAGTGCACCCTTTTCCAGCTGAGCGCCATGGACTCGGGCTTGGAGGAACTGATTCTCATTCCAGCTGCTTCACACTCAGTAGCAAACCTTCCCAGCAAGACCTGTAGGCCATTGCTCGATGAAGCCAACAGGACCACATCATCTGCAAACAGCAGAGATGAGATCCTTTATCCACCGAACATGACTCCCTCATTCCTTGGCAGTGCCTAGAAATCCTGTCCATAAAGATTATGAACAGGATTGGTGACAAAGGGCAGTCCTGGCTACTGGATATTTTTGAGGAAAAAAACCCTCTGTATTTAATTAGAATTTTACACCTACTGCTTTTTTTTTTCTTTGATTTTGTATACTTTATTGATCCCCAGAGGAGAAATTAAGGGCATCCATCTGGATGGATGAAGCAGCCACGGTACGGCGCTATCCCTTTACCATTCACACACACACACACACACACACACACACACACACACACACACACACACACACACACACATTCACACCTAGGGCCACTCTAAAGTCTCCAATTAACCTAACCTGCATGTTTTTGGCCTGTGGGAGGAAACCGGAGAAATCCCGGAGTAAACCCACGCAGACACGGGGAGAACATGCAAACTCCACACAGATCACTGTTGATCAGGGGCTGGGATCGAACCAGGGATCCCATGGCCAAGGGTGAGTTGCTGTGCTGCCACAGTGCTAACCACTGCTCCACCGCACCGCCCTGCTTGGAAGAATATCTAATATCTATTCCAAATGAAATGTTGATGAGCAAGTTTTCCGATTCATTAACAGCTTAATAGTTGAATTACAGTGAAATGAAAACTCAAACAGGGCATACAATCACCCTTTTAAATAAAGATAACTATACCATCATGCCATAAAATTATTTCAAGTTAGTGTGAATTACAATAAGAGAAAACTGAACGGAAGTTATTTTTTGATTTATGTCAGATACAAATCACTTGCTTTAAACTGATGAAATGTAAACATACATATGGGTGAAATCATCCAATAATACGCCTTGTCCAATGAGATCATTACTGTCATCTCAGGCCACTTTCCTTTAACAGTGTGGTTGCTTGGTGGTGAATAATGCAAAATTACAGTAAAAACCTCTGAAACAAAAGCCCCCTCCATCCATCACTGTAGTCAGACCAATCATGAGCCTGGCAGTAATGATCTCTGAGAGACCGGATCTCTGAGAGAGCGGATGAATGTTTGATGAAGGAGGCAGAACGGGGCTCTAGGGAGGCAAAGAGACCGTTCGCCACAAGTGAGGGATTCCCCCTTCACAGGTGGAGGGGACAAAATGGATACGATAGGTTTGAAAGATCAGAGAAGCTGTTCTTTAAACAGAAGCACGTGGGCAAACCCTGAAATAAATGAAATGTTATGAAGGTTTAGCTTACAGGGCGATGAATTTGAGTGTAAAAAGAGCACACCATGAGTGATACAGATGAATTACGTACCTTAATACCATCTCAGTAGCTGCAGTGCAAGAATGCCTTGAATTTCTCAGACACATTCAAAGTCATCATACTCCATTGCCATGATCTAAAGCCTGAATCTGCACCACATTTTGCACCTTCCATCAGTGGTTTCTGATCATTTCTGGCAGCACATTGCCCATTTTCACAATTTGTGCCCTAATGGTCCAAATAACAAATTACTTTGGGCGTGCTTTATGTTCATAGCAGCAGGTGTGGTGTGTTACAAATTTATGGCGGTACAGTGACATTGCGCCTGTAACCAACACCACAAAACAAAAACACGTCTAAATGCATTATCAATCGCCACTTAAGTAGCATGCTTTAAAAATGCGCAGGTGCACGTTGCTTCTTCCGGACACAGGAAGGGTCGCCTCTAATCTCCCAAATTCCTCAATAATTTCTAAACTGAGCGCAGGGGCAGCAATGTTCTTTCCTGGAGTTAAAACCATTATTGAAAAGGCTTAATAAGGACCGTTCATACCAAGCACATTAACGATAACTATAAAAATTATAGTGTTAAAAATCATTCAATGTGAGCGTCCACACTGATGAATGATATGGCTCTTTAACAGCAGATTGAAACATGAACTGCATGCTCCAGACAGTGGCTTCACACCGCACCACACCTACGTACGTACTGTATATTCTCCTGCTGCAGGATGAGACCATTTATGCCACTGCTGCAATCAATAATCTTAGAACATTTTTTACTAGACCTGTACTTTGGGCAAAGAAAAAATTAAGAAGAAAAGCAAAGAGTGAAATTATTCACCTGATCATCCTCTCAGCTCCAGAGCTTCCTCGGACTTGCACTGGTAGGATGAAGTGAGAGCATAGTGCAAAGCAGAATCATATGGGCTTGCAAATAATTATTATTAATAATAATAATAATGTAATTTCATCTTGGATGCACAGAGCTCTTTCAGAGGGCCTATGCATCCAATTATTTCTCCTCCTCCTCCACCCCCTCCTCCCCTTGCTGTCTCACTTGCATCCTGCTGAAAGCAGGTAGATAAACTTTCCAGCCTCTGTCATCTATTTTAGCCCAGGTGTCAAAACAGGTAAAAACAAAGGTCAGATGTTTTCTGAGTGGCTGAAAGTGCTTTTATCATTCATAAAATTGCTCTGAAAGTGATCCAAATGATACTGTCTGCCACTTTCGTTGTGGTTATTGCTTTAGTGTGGACTCTGCCATCCACTTAAGTTTGTCACGCCTGAGCGCTGATTGCTATCCGTGCTCAGGTTGTCCAGTTTTCCTCCAGCTCCACCCCATTCCGGGCCTGGTCTTATGGTCTTCCCCGAAGCCCTAGTTTGACAGCGTCTCAGCTGACTTCCGGCTGTCAAGCCCAGCTGCTCCGGGACAGCTGTCTCTTATCACTATTAATTACCTTCCCCGCTTCTGATTGGGTTCTGTCCCCCATTTAAGGGAGCAGCTGAGAATCACTCCTCACTGCGACCTAAACGAAGGAAGGACGGACATCGTGTTTCCTCGACTGGAGTTCCTGCGCCCAACTCCAGTCTCCCAGTTGTCTCTGCTCTCACCCTTCTGTAAGTGCTGCTGCTCAGCGTGTGTTTTTCCCTCGCTGCCTCCCTAGCCGTTCTCCCGGGTTAGAATGTTATTCTGAGTTATGAGTGTGTTTTTGCCCGACGTGGCTCTTTACTTTGTTATTTGTACGTTGAGCGTCCTTTATTAATAAAGTAACGCAAACTCACTGGTCGCTTATAGCGTCTCCTTAATGGCTCGTGAGAGCCATTCATAACAAAGTTAGACCAATTTTTAAAACTAAAATTTTATAGTAATCCCTATAATTTTATAGTAATTGTTATCTTTATTGGTCTTGGTGTGGGTGGCCCTTTAGGGAGATGTAATGGTAAAGATGCAAGGACTAGAGGTGGTGAAGGTAGATGAGTTTACCTGGGGTTAACAATCCAAAGCAATGGACAATGCACAAGAAAAGCGAAGAAGAGAGTGCAGACAGGGTGGAGTGGGTGGAGACAAGTGTTGGGTGATTTTTGACAGAAGGATAGCAGCTAGAGTGAAAGGGAAGGTTTACAACAGTAGTGAGGCCTGGTATGAAGTATGCTTTGGAGACAGAGGTACTGACAAAAAGACAGGAGGCAGAGTTAGAGATGGCAGATTTGAAGATGCTAAGATTCTCATTGGCAGTGACTAGGAGGACAGAAGTAGAAACAGTGTATCAGAGGGACAGCTCAGGTTGAGCAGTTTGGAGACAAAGTAAGAGAGGCAAGGCTGAGATGATTGGGACATGTGCAGAGGAGGGAGAGTGGATAATATAATAGTGGATAATATAATAATCTCTTCCTGAACGTGGGAAAAACCAATGAGATTGTGTTCGACTTCAGCATCCCCCTCTGATCATCGATGGAGCAGCTGTGGAGAGGGTGAGCAGCACCAAGTTCCTGGGGATGCACGTCTCCGAGGACCTCTCCTGGTCTAACAACACCACATCACTGGCCAAGACAGGCTCAAACTTGTCTCTATTTCCTCTGCAAACTGAGGAGAGCATGAGTCCCACCCCCATCATGTGCTCATTCTACTGGGGCACCATTGAGAGCATCCTCACCAGCTGCATCACTGTGTGGTACAGAAGCTGCACCCCTTCCTGCCAGAAAACTACAACGCACAATGAAAGCAGCAAGCAAGATCATCAATGCTCCTGTGCCCCCCCTCTCAGACATCTGCCTCACCCACCTCACCTGCAGAGCCATCAACATTGCAGGTGACACCTCCCACCCCTCACACTCCCTCTTCAGCCCTCTGCCCTTGGGGAAAAGGTACCGGAGCCTCCAGGCCCACTCCACAAGACTGCTAAACAGCTTTGTTCACCAGGCCATCAGGACCCTGAACTCTGCCCACTTCCTAGCCCCCCCCCCCCCCTGCCCCTGGACTGTAACACACTCACCCACACAACAACTCTACCTCAGCTGTTTACACGGAAAGACCTGCACACCAACAGTACTACATCTGCTTCTGTATGTCTCTGCATCTTACTGCAACCATTTGCACAAATGCCATACCTACTGCTGTCTGTCATTGCAATACTGATCATGCACAGACCAATCTGTCACTGTCTGGACCCCCTTTACCGCATTGAACTTGCAATTTACTGGTATTACGGTTTACTGTACATAGGATTGCTGTGTTTTTACTGTTATTTGCACTATGGGTAGCATTACTGTACATTGATTGTTGTTGCTGTTTTCCATCCTTATTCCTTCTTTTCTTACATACTGCACACACCACTAAGAGAGAGAGAAATGGCATTTCATTCCTACTGTATGTCCTGTACATACAGAAGTATTGACAAATAAAAATCTTTGAATCTTGAATATTGAACAAATGATGTTGAAGGTGGAGCTGCCAGGCAGGAGGAAAAGAGGAAGACCACAGAGAAGATTCATGGATGAAGTGAAGGAGGACATGGAAAGGGTTGGTGTTACAGAGGAAGATGAAAGGGATAGGGTGAGATGGAGGCAGATGATCTCCTGTGGCGACCCCTAAAAGGAGCCACAGAAAGAAGAAGATTGAAAAGGCTTAGGTGAAACAGTGCATGTGCAGTGCAAATTGATAAGTTTTGGAAAGTGTAACCCAGAAAACATATTTCCAGTTCACATCCAGCCTTTTCAGTCCCAGTTTACTTCTTACAACAATATCATCAAGACTGTAGAGTCATTAGATGGTGGCAGATGTATTTGTCCTCACCTGGATTCAAACCCCCACCAGTCTGCTAATAAACAACCAGCGGTGGGCATAATCTTGATTAACCATGACTAATCACAACTCATCATAATTATCTTAAACAACTATAAACAACATGTCCTTGTGGTTTGAAAGACAGTGTTCAGCCTGAATACGCATTGGGATGATGGCAAAGGGTAACTCAAAAACTTCATCCATCCATCCATTTTCTACCGATTTTCTGGAGGTCTGGGTCATGGAGGCAGCAGCTCAAGCAGAGAAGCCCAGACTTCTCTCTCTCCCCGGCTATCCTCTTCAGAGAGGATACCAAGACATTCCCAGGACAGCTGGGAAATGTAGTCTCTCCAGCGTGTCCTGGGTCTGCCCCAGGGTCTCCTCCCAGTGGGACGTGCCCAGAACACCTCAAGTTGGAGGTGTCCAGGAGGTATCCTGATCAGATGCCCAAACCACCTCAACTGGCTTCTTTCAATGTAGAGGAGCAGTAGTTCTACTCTGAGTGTCTGTGCTACTAAGTGTGAGGCGGCTGGGATGAGAATCAGCACCTCCAAGTCCGAGTCCATGGTCCTCAGCCGGAAAAGGGTGGATTGCTCTCTCCAGGTTGGGGACAAGCTCCTGCCCCAAGTGGAGGAGTTTAAGTATCTCGGGGTCTCATTCACGAGAGAGGGAAGAATGGAGCGAGAGACTGACAGATGGATCGGAGCAGCATCTGTAATGATGCGGACATTGTACCTGTCTGTTGTGGTGAAGAGGGAGCTGAGTTTCAAAGCAAAGCTGTCGATTTACTGGTCACTCTACGTTCCTACCGTCACCTATGGTCATGAGCTTTGGGTAATGACCAAAAGAATGAGTTTGTGAATACAAGCGGCTGAAATGAGCTTTCTCTGTAGGACTGCTGGACTCACTCTTAGAGATAGGATGAGGAGCTCAGTCGTCCGGGAGAGGCTCAAAAACTTCATCTCTGGTAAAATTAAAACAGAAACATATGTTTGGTGTTGGGTTGATTGATTAAATAGTTTTGAGTACCCCACAAGTAATGGTTCTGTTCATCGTATTTTTCAGGTTTACTGTGTGGTGCTCCCATAAATGATGCTCCTGCAGATTTTCCCTTCGCGCACGAGCACATCTGTTTGCTCAGTGAAAAACTGAGCTCCCCTCCCAGGTGAACACACAATGGTAATAGCAATCTGTGGTAGGTCATGGGCACTCATTAAAGGATGAGATGATGAGCCATTCTGATTGGTTGATTGCATATTAAACCCAAAACATACCCCTGAAAACACACCGCTTTTGCATTTCACCACCACAAAATTTGTTTTTTTTTTCCTGCCGTCTTAATAGCAAAATGGACGTAGACTTGACCATAAATGTTATTTGTTCTTTTGACATCACACTACTGACTAGACTGTTTAATAGCTTGTTGAAATGACCTTATCAGAAAAAGGTCAATGGCTGTATATGTAGAAGACATTTTATCATTTTGATAATGTAACAGCAGTTATTATTGATCCAATCATTCTATTATGGTGCAAACAATTAACTCAGCTCACCCAGTTTTTACCTCCGAGTTAAAGCTAATTCCACCCATAATTGGCAAAACCCATATCAGATTTGAATTTGACTGATCTTCTATAGGTCATCTTCTTGTACACCGCTGGACTGCTCCAAGTGAAGCTGCAACATTTACATCACATTGTGAAAGTTTTGTTCTGCTACTGTGCATTAGATGTCTTTCATTGTGTGTTATAAAATGGCAAACATTAGATTTGCAGAGTTTGGCAACTTTCCTCATAAAAATAATATATATATATATTATTTTGTGTACTTTATTGATCCCCAGAGGGGAAATTTAGGACATCCACCTAGATGGATGAAGCAGCAATGGTACGGCGCCATCCCTTCACCATTCACACCTAGGCTACTTTAGAGTCTCCAATTAACCTAACTTGCATGTTTTTGGCCTGTGGGAGGAAACCGGAGTACCTAAGGTAAACCCACGCAGACACGGGGAGAACATGCAAACTCCACACCGAAGGGTCACTGATGGTCAGGGGGTGGGATTGAACCCACAATGGTCAGGGGTGGAATCAATCTTATGACCTTCTACTGTGCTGCCACTGTGCTAACCACTGCTCCACCGTGCTACCCAAATACACTGAAATGTACCTAATTTATATTTGGCCATGAACTCCACATTTGCTCAGGTGAGATATGATTTCATTGGGAAAAAAAGCAGTCTTCAGAAGAAGTGTTGGCAATGACCACAACAGTTTTGTTGTACATTTTTAGAGTCAAATTTAAGTTCCACTGTAATGTTTTGGTGTCAAGAAGATTTCTGGCCAGTTGGCCACACCTCAAACAATCTCTGTGTTCCTGCAATTTAGGGCTGCAAAATTAAATCTGTGTTTTTCCCTAAAAACAAAAGTCATGTTAATGAAGTGGAAAAGATCAACGAATTGTCAACAGTGTAATCGTTGCCGGGTGCCTTGCCAGCGGCCAAGCTATCAATGGCCTTGCTGAGTTCGTCGATGGTTGGCTAAGCGTCAAGTTCGTCCATGAATGGCAGGCAGTCGATGGCATCAAGGGCTGACAGTGTCACGGTGTTCTATCTGGAGTAGAGGTCGGAGTAGTGTTCCACCCATCTCTCCATCTGCTTGTTCTTTTCTGTGATCATCTCCCCAGTGGAGGATTTGAGGGGGGCCGTCTTGCTCTGAGCCGGACCAAGTGCTTTCTTGATGCCATCGTACATACCACGGATGTTCCCTGTTATGGCAGCGGTTTGAATGTCTTGGCTGAGCTGAGTCCAGTATTCGTTGGCACAGCGCCGAGCAGTCTGCTAAACTTTGCTTCTCGCAGTCCTGAGAATCTGGAGATTCTTCTCGTTTGGGTACTTCTTGTACTCAGCAAGTGCTGAGCACTTGGCTTCAATGACGGGGGTCATCTCGGTCAACTTGGCATCAAACCAGTCCTGTGACTTCGAGGTCTTCCTCCCACAGGTAGCCAAGGCTGTGCGGTGGATGGTGTTTCGCAGCTCTTCCCACTTCTGCTTTGCAGATTCTCCTTCTTGTGGTACACCAAGTTCCTTCTCAAAGGTGGAGGCAAACTGCCCAACAAGTTCTGGTTGGGCCATCTTGCTGGTGTCAATCCGTGCCTTTCCAGGCTGTCTAGCATGATGGAATTTCTTCAGCTGCAGCTTGACCTTGCAACACACCAATGAATGGTCTGTGTCGCAATCTGCACTCTGGAACGAACGGGTGATTAGCACGTTCTTCAGTGAGGTGCGCCTGGTCAGGATCAAGTCCAGCTGGTGCCAGTGCTTTGAGCGCGGATGTCGCCAGGAAACCTTGTGTTGGGTCTTGGTCTTGAAGAACGAGTTTGTGATGCACAGATCATGATATGTGCAGAACTCGAGCAGCTGCTGTCCGTTGTCGTTCATTCTGCCCACGCCAAATGGTCCAAGACAGGAGGGCCAGGAGTCGTGGTCAGCACCCACTCTGGCATTGAAGTCTCCAAGGAGAATGAGTTGTTCAGATGAGTTGTTCAGTTCCTGGTGTCGTTGATGTCCTTGAGGTTAGCAGCGAGTCCAATAATGCCTATATATCATCCCAGGTGCACAACCGAGAGGTTTCGTAGGTCCTTCCTACCAACGGCTGTCAGACTGTACAACCTAAGCAGGGCTGCTCGCAGAGATAGCAAAAAGACGTAACAAACTAATAGTTTTTTTTTTTTTTTTGTTTGTTTTTTTTTGAATGCAAAAGATGCAATAGACTTACACAATGGTCCTCTCCGGCATACAACTAGGAACATACCGGTCGCTATGGAGGGTGAGAATATGTATGGGCACATAATCATACCATGTAGGATAACTAAATAGACGGTTATGCTGTTTCATCCCACCTAGCAACAATGCTCTGCACTGTGTGTGTTTATATATTTACATATTTATTCCATCTAGCTACAATGCTCTGCACTGGGTGTGTTTATATTTATATATCTATATATTTATTCCATCTAGCTACAATGCTCCGCACTATGTTTTTATATATCTACATATTATTCCATCTAGCTACATTGCTCCGCACTGTGTGTGTTTATATACTTGCATATTTATTCCACCTAGCTGCAATGCTCCATACTGTGGGTGTTTATATATTTACATATTTATTCCATCTAGCTACAATGCTCTGCACTGTGTGTTCATATATTCATATATTTATTCCATCCAGCTACAATGCTCTGCACTGTGTGTCTGTGTGTGTGTGTGTATATATATATATTTTATAGTAATATGTACATATGTATATTAGCTGCTCTTGCTTGCTTGTTTTTTCTTGCCTTCTGATTGTTGCTCTGAGTGTTGCTATCCCTGTGCTGTTGCAATCCTGGAATTTCCCCGTTGTGGGACTAATAAAGGCTTATCTTATCTTATCTTATATAGTATAACCCCAACAGTAAATCTGCAATTAAAATGTGAATGTGGATTGAATAAAAAAATAGTTAGTGTATCATCATATAAATAAAATGACAAGTGATTTTATTTTGACTGTTACAACTCTCTCCAATAAAATAACATAAAATCCTGTTAAATGTCATTTACTTTTTGACACCACATCAGCGCTGTATGATTCCACACAATGGAAGCCGAACCAATAAATCCTGGAGAATGATTATGCATGGAGCAGAAAATTAAGAACAGTAAATTTCTCAATGAGGAGATTTTTTTATTTTCTTTTGGGCTGTCACATTTTTGGGAGATTACATATACGTATATATACTGTATATTCAAATCAAATCAAATCAAATCAACCTTTATTGTCATATAGCTGTACATACAACTGTAGTGCAGGCAAGATGAAATTGCATTTCTCTCGGCATCCATATAAGCAAAAGAACATGATTTAAGACACACTCACACATATCCTCACCCCCCACCCCACCACATCCATTCACACATCCCTGAGACATACTTGAAAAACTAACCAGAATAATATACAAATAATATACATAATGTCCGTAGGTGCAGTAGTATGTATGAGAGATTCCGGATCAACTGTTCAGCATCCTAACAGCTTGTGGAAGGAAGCTGTTAATCAGTCTGGTGGTTCTGCCTCTGATGCTCCGGAATCGCTTGCCAGATGGCAGAAGTTCAGAGTGTTTATGCAGAGGGTGAGAACGGTCCTTGACAATGTTCAGTGCCCTGCTCCTGCAACGGTTCTGAAAAAGTTCTTGGACAGAGGGGAGGGAGACTCCAATTACCCTCTCAGCTCCCTTAACTATCCTCTGCAGGGCTTTTTTGTCTGACATACTGCAGCTGGAGTACCATGTAGCAATGCAGTACGTCAGAACACTCTCCACCACACCTCTGTAGAAGGTCCTGAGGATGCAGATGGAGAGAGAGGGCTGTTTGAGTTTCCTCAAGAAGTGCAGTCTCTGCTGGGCCCGCTTCCTGATCCCCAAGGAATTCTTGCTCCAGGTCAGGTCCTGCGAGATCTGCACTCCGAGGAACTTGATGTTCTCCACTCTCTCCACTAAATGGCTGCCGATGCTGAGGGGGACGTGTTCAGGCTGTGACCGCCGGAAGTCGATAATCATCTCCTTCGTTTTGTCCACGTTGAGCACCAGATTGTTCTTCCTGCACCAGCCCTCCAGGTCTCTCACTTCTTCCCTGTACATTGATTCCTCATCCCTCTGAATAAGTCCCACCACCGTGGTGTCATCTGCAAACTTAATAATCTGGTTCCCCTCGTGTCTGGATACACAGTCATGTGTTAGAAGTGTAAACAACAGTGGACTGAGTACGCAGCCTTGAGGGGATCCGGTGCTCAGCGTGACAGAGTTGGAGATGTTGTTTCCAACCCGGACAGACTGAGGTCTCTCAGTCAGGAAATCCAGGATCCAGAGACATGTGGCGGTGTTCAGACCAAGAAGGAGTAATTTCTCCATCAGTCTCTTGGAAATAATGGTGTTGAATGCTGAACTGAAATCAATGTACAGGAGTCTGGCGTAGGTGTCTTTCTGGTCCAGGTGGGTGATGACAGAGTGCAGGGTGGTGACTACAGCATCCTCCGTGGAGCAGTTTGAACGATATGCAAACTGGAGCGGGTCATGTGATGCAGGGAGGCAGGCTGTAATGTGTGGTTTGACAAGCCGTTCAAAACACTTCATCACAATTGGTGTCAGTGCAACAGGACAATAGTCATTCAGACAGGACACAACTGGTTTCTTTGCCACCGGTACTATGATAGAGGTCTTGAAGCATCTGGGAACGATGGCCTGACTCAGGGAGATGTTATAAATGTCAGTCAGTACATCCGCCAACTCCCTCGTGCAGTCTCGGAGCACACGTCCTGGGATGTTGTCCGGACCTGCAGCTTTACGTGGGTTGACCCTGGTTAGGGTCCTCCGTGTGTCCACTGTGTTGATGGTGAAAGCTCGTCCGACCGATGGTGGGGGTGGGCCAGCCCTCCCTCTGATTGTTGGGTTTGATGCTTCAAAACGTGCAAAGAAGTCGTTGAGCCTGTCTGGAAGCGAAGCGTCATCATCATCGACCCCCTGCCTAGATTTATAGCCCATCAGTGTCCGAACTCCCTGCCACATCTGCTTGGTGTTCCTAGTGTCACAGAGGTGTCCCTGGATTTTCTCCGCATAGGCGCACTTCGCCGTCTTAATTCCCTTTGACAGCGCAGATTTGGCTGAGCGGAGGGCGATCCTGTCCTTCGCTCTGAAACCTGCATCTCTGGCTGTGAGCAGCGAGCGCACCTCTGCGGTCATCCAGGACTTATGGTTTCAATTGTATTGTAGAGGAATGAACAAGACGAGACACAAGTGTTGCAGACACAGACTTTATTCCTCTGACAGCAAAGTAAGACTGATCTCTCAGTGCCAAAGCCAACCTTTAATACATCTTACACATTCCTTTCTTTGGCCCCGAGAATACACTTCATTACCATAGCATGCATTACATCTCAATACATTCACACCTGCAGTCCCAAGTGTGAAGGCACATCTTAACATCTCTTTTTCCCCATGCGCTCTGGCGCCTAACTCTGCCTCTCATCCTTTCATCTCCCCCCCCAGGGTGCCACAGCACCTGCATTCATCTCACTCACCTGAGGCACATGCATTACCATGTCTCACTCCTTCTCCTCGTTCCCAAAGTCACTGGGTGCGAGTAAGACCTCCCGTCATGCCACCACGCCCCCCCACCCAAGCTGCACTCTGCTTGGCCTGCCGGTACACCTCAGCTGCTTCAGGAGTCCCACAAGCCAACCAAGCTTGATAGGACTCCTTCTTCAGCTTGATGGCCCCCCTCACCACTGGTGTCCACCACTTGGTTTGGGGGTTGTCACCACAAGGTGCACCAACAACCTTGCAGCCACAGGTCTGGGCAGCTGCTTCAACAATGGAGGTGGAAAACATGGCCCATTCAGACTCCATGTCTCCAGACTCCCTCAGAATGTGGTTGAAGTTCTTCTGGAGGTGGGAGTTGAAGACCTCCTGGACAGGGGCCTCAGCCAGACGTTCCCAGCACACCCTCACTATACATTCAGGTCTACCGGGTCTGAGTGGCGTCTGCCCCTGCCATCGGATCCAACTCACCACCAGGTGGTGATCAGTTGACACCTCTGCACCTGTCTTTACCTGAGTGTCCAAGACATGTGGTTGCAAGTCTGATGACACAATAACAAAATCGATCATCGACCGGCAACCTAGGGTGTCCTGGTGCCAGGTGCACATATGGACACCCTTATGCTTGAACATGGTGTTTGTTATGGACAAACTGTGGTTGGCACAGAAGTCCAATAACTGAACACCACTTGGGTTAAGATCGGGCAGACCGTTCCTCCCAATCACCCCCCTCTAGGTTTCACTGTCATTGCCCACGTGCAGATTGAAGTCCCCCAGTAGGACAATGGAATCTCCAAGAGGAGCACTCTCCAGCACCCCAGTGAGAGACTCCAAAAAGGGTGGGTACTCTTAACCATCATTTGGTGCATAGGCACAAATGATGGTCAGGACCCCTTTCCCAACCCGAAGGCGCAGGGAAACTATCCTTTTGTCCACTGGGGAGAACGCCAATGTTGAGGCAGCAAGGCGGGGGATATAAGAATACCTACACCTGCCCATCTCCTCTCACCCGAGGAAACTCCAGATTAGGCCAACCTCCAGCCCCATCCAAGAAACTGGTTCCAGAACCAAAGCTGTGCATTGAGGTGAACCCAACCATATCTAGCTGGTATCGTTCAATCTCATACACCAGCTCCAGCTCCTTCCCCATCAGAGAGGTGACGTTCCACGTCCCAAAAGCCAGTTTTGAAAGCCAGGGATCAGACTGTGAAGGTCTCTGTCTTCGCCTGCCACCTGATTCGCATAGCACTGGACCCCCATGGTCCCTCCTGCAGGTGGTGAGCCCACTGGAAGGTAGATGCATGTAACTCCTTCGGGCTGAGCCCGGCCAGGTCCCATGGGCAGAAACCTGGCCACCAGGCGCTAGCCATTGAGCCCCCCTCCCAGGCTTGGCGCCAGGACAGGGCCCCGGTAACCCCATACCAGGTGGGGTACACTGAATCCTTGATTTTTTTGTTCATCATGGGAGTCAATTGGATCACTCTTAGTCTGGCCCTTCACCCAGGACCAGTTTGTCTCAGGAGACCCTACCAGAGGCAAATTGCTCAAGACAACATAGCTCCTGGTATCACTAGGGCATGCAAACCCCCCACCACGATCAGGTGGTGATCCACAGAGGCGGTGGTGATCCTTGGGGGGGTCAGAGATTATACATATATGTATATAAAAATTTTTCTTTTTTAAATTCCCCCTTCTCTCCATTTCTCTGCATGCTTGAAGTGAGTTTCGGTCTAAAAACATCTGCTTCCACTGGCATTTCAGTCACCGTTTGCCGATGGAGCTTAACTTAGGCCGACATACGCAAACTCTGCATAACTTAGCCCTGCGCTCAAGAACTTTTCCAAACTGAGCACAACTTTCACCAATGTTTATTTCCAATTCAGCAAATTATCAGCATGCTGAAAATTTTCAAAGTATACTATTTTTGCCAGTGTTGTGTATGCAGTTACTCCTTTGTTACTTTACACACACACATTCAACCTTGGAGGTGCCACAATAAGCACAGACACCGTAAGTGGGTGCACTGGGCTGCACGGTGGCGCAGTGGTTTAGCACTGTGGCAGCACAGTTTTACCCTCGGCCGGGGGATCGCGGGGATCATGAGATCGTGGGTTCGATCCCAGCCCCCGACCAACAGTGAGCTGTGTGGAGTTTGCATGTTCTCCCCGTGTTGCGCGGGTTTACTCCGGGATTTCTCCGGTTTCCTCCCGCACACCAAAACATGTAGGTTTAGGGCGCTCGCGCACGCAGCGACCAGCAGCCGGTGGCTTGTCACCAGACTGCAAACCAAATCTACCTACGGGTACAAATAAGTAACAAAAAAAAAAAAAAAAAAAAAAAAAAAAAAAAAAAAAAAAAAAAAAAGTGCGTTTTTAGGAGCCGAGGCTCAGCTTCCATTTTTTTATTGAACTGAACTTGGACTCATTACATCCTAGTGCGCATGCGCGTATTACTTTATACAAGAACTATCAATGCGCAACAATGAAATAAAATAGATCCCAATATCCCATACCTAACACTCCTCCCTTCCAGCATTGATATCCCCACTAACTAAAGCTTGTTTACCTGAGTAAGTATTAATCATAACTAAATACATCTAACCTATCTACTCTCATTCTACCATAACCCATTTCAGTCCTGGAATCGCTCTGGAGGTCTCCGAATTCTCTCTGGATAGCGCCTCTCTGGTGGAGCGTCGGCAGCAGGATTTTGAGGAACAGCAGGGACTGGTGCAGTATCACCTGCATCGGCTTCAGGCCCGCCTATGGCTTGATCTTCGTCACTGAACTGAAAGTCACCCTGGAATGGTGTAGCGTTGGCATCCATGTTGGTTGCTCCAGATGCATCCAACAGCTGATCCACGTGTCTACGCCACAGTAGGTCTGGCCCGATTTTCACCTCGTAGGTTAACGGTCCTGTCTGTGACACGATGGTACCAGGCTGCCACTTTTGTCCTTTGCTGCGGTAGTCTTTGGCTATCACCTGTTGTCCCACTTGGAAGGTACGCAGTGAGCGCGTCTGGGATCGGAGAGCAGATTCCGTCTGTTTTCTCTGTACACGTTGCTGTAGACTGGGTTTCAATAAGTCTAAGCGTGAGCGCAGGGGACGCCCTAGGAAGAGCATGGCAGGTGTCTGTCCTGTTATTGCGTGTGTACTGTTGCGATAGGCCAGCAGAAAGTTTGCAATCTTCTGCTGTAGCGATGCACAGTCCTTATCCATGGCCTTCATAGACTGTTTGAAAGTCTGAATGAAACGTTCCGCTTGGCCGTTAGAAGCTGGATGATATGGCACAATGGTGGTGTGTTGTATGCCATTCCTTTTAACAAAGCGCTGAAACTCTTCAGAAGTGAAAGGTGTTCCGTTATCACTCACAATCTGATGCGGAAGGCCTGTACGTGAGAACAGGGCCCGTAAGAGTTCAACTGTCTTTGCAGAGGTTGCTGTTTTTGTGCAGAAAACCTCAGGCCACTTTGAATGCGCATCAACTACGACCAGGTACATGCGGTCCATGAAAGGGCCCGCATAGTCGATGTGAACCCGTTGCCATGGTTTTGTAGGCCATTCCCACACATGCAGTGGGGCTGTTGGTGGAGTCTTTTGGGTCTGCTGACACCCGTAGCATGTCTTTGCAATGTCCTCGATCTGTCCATCAATTCCAGGCCACCATACGAAGCTTCTTGCGAGGTGTTTCATTTTCACCACACCTAAGTGTCCCTCGTGTAGCACTGAGAGAACCCTCTGGCGCAGCTTCTGTGGTATCACTACCCTCGCCCCCCACAAAATGCATCCTTGATGCACTGTGAGCTGTTCACGGCGACTGGAATAGCCCGGTAAGGATGAGTCACCCTTGCGTGGCCAGCCTTTCAGTGTCAGCTCGTAGACTCTAGACAAGACAGGGTCGCGGCCTGTCTCTCGTGCGATCTCCTCACTTGTGACTGGTAGGGGATCCACTTGTGTCATCTGGAACATGTCCACCGCTTCCTTGGTCTTAATTGGCGGTGCGACTTGTAGTGGCAACCGGGACAACCCGTCAGCGTTCCCATGGTGAAGTGTGCCTTTGTACTCAATGCTGTAGGTGTGAGCACTCAAAAACAAGGCCCACCGTTGCAGTCGAGCAGCGGCCATGGCTGGTACTCCCTTAGCTGGATTAAAGATTGAAACTAAAGGCTTATGATCTGTGAGGAGGGTAAAGTGCTTTCCGTATAGATACTGATTGAACTTTTTCACTCCCCAGACCAAACTAAGAGCTTCTCTGTCAATTTGCGCATAGTTACGCTCAGCTGCATTCAGCGATCGGGAGGCAAATGCTATTGGTCGCTCTGTTCCGTCAGTGAACCGGTGTGATAGCACGGCTCCAATTCCGGAAGGGAAAGCATCACATGCAAGCTTGAGCGGCACTTCGGGGTCATAGTGTGTCAACACGTTGTCTGAGGTCACCAACTGCTTTGCTTGCTTGAAGGCCTTTTCACAGTCCTGGGACCAGTGCCACTTAGTGCCCTGTTGGAGTAGGGAATTCAATGGGTGTAGCACTGAGGACAGGTTGGGCAAGAATTTCCTGTAATAGTTAACCAGGCCCAAGAAAGATCTCAATTGAGAGACATCTTGTGGTGGTGGGGCCTTCAAAACAGCGTCAATTTTGTCTTTGCATTTGTGTAGCCCGTTTTTGTCAATTTTGTGGCCACAGTATTCAATGTCATCCTGGAAGAATTCACATTTTGCTTTGTTGGCATGTAATCCAAATTCATTCAGTCTTTGGAGCACTTTTTCAAGATTTTCCAGATGTTCGTTGTCGTTAGCTCCCGTGATCACTATGTCATCCAAATAGCACTGTGTATTCGGTATGCCTTGTAGGACTTGATCCATTGCCTTCTGCCAGATTGCTGGCGCTGAAGCGATGCCGAAGACCAGGCGGTTGTACTGATAGAGACCTTTGGAGGTGTTGATGGTCAAGTACTTTTTGGACAACTCCTCCATCTCCATCTGTAAGTATGCTTGTGCAAGGTCAATCTTGGAAAATCGCTTACCCTGGCCCAGCGCTGCGAAGATGTCGTCAATTCGCGGTAGAGGGTACTGTTCCGCCTTCAAGACCGGATTGACTGTCACCTTAAAATCACCGCAGATGCGTACTGAGCCATTACCCTTTACCACTGGCACTATTGGCGTTGCCCATTCAGACCAGTCCACTTTCGATAGGATGCCCTCATTTTCCAACCTTTGAAGTTCATTTTCCACCTTGGGCCGGAGAGCGTATGGAACTGTACGCGCCTTGTGGAATTTGGGTACAGCGTCGTCATTCAGAACAATCTGGGCTTTCAGATGTTTTAGTTTGCCTATGCCATCTTGAAAAACTTCTCCTGCATTTTGAAGTATTTTGTTCAATTTTTCATTTGTAGAGCCATTGCTCTGCTTTTTGGTCACTGTGGCTTGCATTTCTTTAATTGACTGCCAATCCAATTGTACTTCACGAAGCCATTCACGGCCAAACAGGGGCGCACCCCCTCTCTCAATAACATACAAGGGCAGTGCACACTGTTGATCGCCATAGTGCACATTCAGATTGATCACGCCCATTGGGGCTACACGCTCCCCCGTGTAAGTTTTGAGCATTACATCTGTAGATTGCAATTGCAGATGTGAGAAGTGTGCCTGGTAATCCTTCTTAGACATGACTGACAATGCAGATCCAGTATCCAATTCCATAGTCAGTGTTTTTCCTTCCACTTTGGGTGAAACCCATATGATTCCCCTGTTGGGTCTTTTCAATGAGCAGACATCAAAGCAAGCTAAATCTTGTGCACTGTCTGAATCAGATGAGCAAGTTTCAATGTCATGCATGTCTTTTTGTTTATTTTTAAATTTGTGGAACTTTTTCTCCTCCACTGTATCTTTCACTTTCGTTTTGCACACTTTCTGTATGTGACCTGTTTTATGGCACTTGTTGCACTCCTTATCTTTAAACCAACATTCAGGTGGAGCGTGTGATTTCTTTCCACAGCGATAGCATGCATCCTTTTTCTGTTGTCTTTTGTCTATGCTGTGCATGTTGCACTCGTGAACATGGCCTTCTTGCGCCATCTGCTGCTGCAGCTCGGTAGCGCCTTTAGCAGCTGCTTCCAGTGACGTGGCGACTTCAATGGCACGTTTCAATGTCAGATCTTTTTTCTGTTAACAGTCTCTTTTGTATGCTTTCGTTGTGCAGTCCGCACACGAATCTATCTCGCAATGCGTCTGACAGATTTCTTCCAAATGAACAATGTTCAGACAGTCTTCTCAATTCTGCCACGAATTCAACAATAGACTCTGTTTTTAACTGATTCCGTTTATGGAATTTAAAACGTTCGGCAATGACGAGAGGCTTCGGATTCAAATGCGCCTCTAAAACAGTGACAATGTCTTTGTACGTCTTATCTGCCGGTTTGTCTGGAGTCAACAAACTGCGTAGCAAGTTGTATGTCTTAGCTCCCATTACACTAAGCAGTACCGCTACCTTTTTGTCGTTTGCCACAAAGTACTGATCCAACCTTTCCACGTATGTTGTCCAGTCCTCCGATGCGCTATCAAAACTGTCCATTCTCCCAATTATCCCCGCCATGGTTGGTGCTGTATTAACCGTCGGGTTTGTACTCTCTGTGTACACTTCGAGTTGCAATGAGTTAGCTTTTATCACAGTCAACAGTCACACTCACGACGACTCGTGTCCTCTCCGTGTCGGAATATCCATTCACATATCCCGTCCTCGTCGCCAATTGTTGTGTATGCAGTTACTCCTTTGTTACTTTACACACACACATTCAACCTTGGAGGTGCCACAATAAGCACAGACACCGTAAGTGCGTTTTTAGGAGCCGAGGCTCAGCTTCCATTTTTTTATTGAACTGAACTTGGACTCACTACATCCTAGTGCGCATGCGCGTATTACTTTATACAAGAACTATCAATGCGCAACAATGAAATAAAATAGATCCCAATATCCCATACCTAACAGCCAGCATTTGCCAACAAACACCAACTATCATTAACTTTTATCAACTTGCGCCCACAGAGCCAGACATTTGCCAAGACGTCAGTAAAAGTTGGTACTGTAAAGGAAAGGATGTAGGCGAGGCACGAGCTGGAAGACACAGAATCTTTATTTTTCCTCTAACAACCTAATACAGCCATAAGCCTCCAGCGCAAACGCGCTGAAGCTAAAAAAAGCCCCTGCGGTCTCTCTGCACTCTCCTTTTAATTCTTTATTACTCATGCATAGAGACCGGAGCTGCTGACATTATGCATTGGTGTATGAACAATAGAATTGTGTGGCACATTATCATAATCATACTCGGGCACTGCTTTGACACCTCTCTTCTGGTCTCAGTGACTCCGGGTTAATCTTCCTCTCCTCGGGGGGCGCATACACTCAACAGTCCAGTCTGATTACCCCCCGGAGGCACTTCCTCCTTCGGTCCATTATTCTGCCTTTTCTCCTGCATTCTGGGTGTGAGAGAACCCTAGACCTGTGCCCCCACACAGCCCCCCCAAACACCCAGAATGGGCCTTAACCCCCCCCCCCCCCGTCCTTTGGGCTTGAGCCGGCGTCCATAGCGGCTGTAATAGGGGGTCGCCAATCCCGTCGAATTGCCCTGCTGGTGAGCAGTGCAGGAGGGCACATCAGCCTGTGGAGGGACAGAGGAAGCAGGGGAAAGCACCTTCTGCTTCGCCCTAGGTTCCAACACGTTGAACGGTCAGTGGTGCATGGGCGTACGGGGTCCAGTGCGCATCGTGCTTGACGGAAACAAAACTGGCAATCGGCAGGCTCTTTGGGACGGAGGTGCGGGGAAAGCCATGTGGAGAGCAAGAGGGAGGTGGGGAAAACAATGGAGGGCCGGCCAGGGACATTAAAAGCTTCCGGGCTGCTCAAAAAATTGTGTGCAGATCAGCCTCGGGTGCGGGACTTTTCTGGTAAACTCTCTGGGGATCTGCAGCGGCTGCGAAAAAAACAAGTTCTGTCAAATCCTCCTAGGTGTGGAGCTCAGCCCTAAAAGGATCTGGGGAAGGCGATCGTCCCAATTCCCCGAGGATGCGAAATCTTCTTTAGGTGCAGCACAGCCCTAAAGGATCCAGGGAAGGCGGTCAGCCCAATTCCCCGGGGATGTGCAGTGGCTGAGAAACAAATATAAAGTCCTTTCAGTGAGGCTGTCCGACTCCTTTAGGTGTGTAGCACAGGCCTAAAGGATCCGGGGAAGGCAATCGGCCCTATTCCCCAAGGATTTGCAGTGGCTGAGGACAATATATAAGTTCTTGGAGCCAGCTTGTCTCTGGTGCGTGGCGCACGTGTCCGGCGCAGCAACCACATAGTTGTATGTTGTGTCATCCTTGTAATCCCGCGGAGTGCGCACGGGGCTTCTGTGCACTGAAACCCCACTGTTGGGAGGTGAAGCCAGAGTCCGGGGGCTTGACTGAAACAGACGCATTGATGCGCTCCCTCCCGGCAGTTTCTGTGGGTGTGCTCATCTTGCTCTACATGGTGCGTCTTGGTCCCAGCGTAGGGAACAGAATAGGCGCTCCCTGACCTGTCAGGTCACCAGTGTGGAGAAGGGATGGCAGTTGATCCATGGCAATTTAGATTCCACAGCGTGATGAAAGGGATAGATGCTCCATCTCACGTCGAGGGTCACCAGTGTAGAGGATAGAATATAGGCGAGGCACGAGCTGGGTGACACAGAATCTTTATTTTTCCTCTAACAACCTAATACAGCCATAACCCTCCAGTGCAAACGCGCTGGGGCTAAAAAGCCCCTCCGGTCTCTCTGCACTCTCCTTTTATATCTGTATTACTCATGCATAGAGACCGGAGCTGCTGACATTATGCATTGGTGTATGAACAATTGATTTGTGTGGCACATTATCATAATCATACATAGGTGCCGCTTTGACACCTCTCTTCTGGTCTCAGCGAATCTGGGTTAATCTTCCTCTCCTTGGGGGGCACATACACTCAACAGTCCAGTCTGATTACCCCCCGGAGCCACTTCCTCCTTCGGTCCATTATTCTGCCTTTCCTCCTGCGTTCTGGGTGTGAGAGAACCCCAGACCTGTGCCCCCACAGTACAAACATTGTAGTGTGAATCCACCCATAAAAGCAGGTCCAGAATGGCAGGAAGGCTCCACAAATGCTGATCTTTATATGAGCGTCGCCTGACGCTGATGTCAGATAAACTGCGCTGAGTATTCATTTGCTTAAGTTAACCTAAGTTGACAACAGCTACACATACGTTAGGCTAAGTTGACAAAAGTTTGCCAACGCTGAATACAACGCTGGCAAATGCTAGCAAAAGTTCGTAAAAGTTGGTGTACACTGGATTAAAAAAAAAAAACAACAACTGCTCACAAGCGTAATTTCACCAACGCTAGGACTAATTTCTTTGATTTTTCAAAATGTCTGTAAAAGTTGGTCCAAACGCTACAGTGTGAACCCAGCTTTAAACTGTAGGTGACTAGTGAGAGGGAAAAGCAAAGGAAAATGCACACAGACTGGCAGGTTCGAATTCATGTCACTTTTTAGGTCGGCATGTGTGGAGGATGATGATGTCATCAGTTTGCACTGTTGTTAGCAATCAGTTGTTGTTAAAACCACTCACTGCACTGGCATTTGGCTGACTTGTTTCTTGTAGACCTCAAAATTCCAAGCATATACTTATTAAAACACATCTATTCTCTCTGTTTAAAATGACACAAATATGACATTTTGTTGTAGTTGATGATGCAATGGTATACCATTGCACACGTGTGCAGTTAGGTTAATTGGCTGTTCTAAATTGTCCCTAGATATTTGTTTCCTATAGGCCCTTAGAATAGAGGGTTAGTATTAATGAAAGCGCTTTGAGTGGTCTTTGTGACTAGAAAAGCGCTATATAAGTGCAGGTTAGTTAGTTAGTTAGTTAGTTTTGTACTGATGTGTGCTGTTTGAGATGACTGTGCTCATATTGAAGTCAGTTAAAAGTCACTCATAATTGTGAATGTGAACTGTCATGACAGGCAAATTTAAATTCTGGAAAAATGTGGATTATAAAGTGAATTTAGCCATAGTGTATGAAAGCTGTCTTGCAGTAACCCATAGACTACTAATGGAAAGAATATCTTCTGTAGCTATATATGCTGCCACCTACTGGATATTAACCAGAATGCCATTTAAAATCACTTCTGCAGTGACTTCTCATATGAGATCAGGAAGCTATTTCCAGGGTTATTTCATTCATATGGCTGTAAAAATGACATCAAATATTCAGTACTAGACTAATGCAAAATGTAATTTATCAACGATGTTTCTAGCTTGAGTTGCAATCATTGCGCATGGTAATATGTGCATGTACGCGTGTGCAATCTTGAGCCTTTCTTCCCATTAACAGACCATCTTCAGTCTTCCCCACCCAGGACCACTCTCTTTGTCAGCTGGAAATGTGATTTTAGGGAAGCCTGACTTCCATTTCCTACGCTCCCTCTTTGCAAAGCTTCTACTCATTCCACGAGGATTCTCCAACCTGCTCATCCAGACAAGGTGGCATATACACAAGATGACCTCCAGTCTTCAACACTTTCTATCACCAGGGGGATATTACTATGTTAATGCTGCACTCCTGGGGCAAACAAGAGTAATATAAAAAAAAAAAATCAACCTGGATTGCATCTTTCTCAAATCCCACTCTTAGCCCTCAATTGCCGCTGCCCACACAGTCATTTTCTCCTGCCCTCTTACGTCTGTTATCTTTCCTTGTATTTTTTTTACCCCCCCCCCCCTCCAATTCCTTCACACAATCTGGTTTGAAGTATGTAAGAGGCTGGCAGGCTTTTACACTTCAGAATTAAAAAGGCCATCTGGTGAAGAGGGAGATGTAGATGGTTAGATAGAAAGATAGAGAAATAAATGTGAAGCATTGTTTTGTCTTTGAAGTTGATGCGCAGACAGAACCCTGGATTTTACAACTAAAGTGTAAATATTGCTCTTAGTCTTCAATGAACACACTATGTATTTTGGTACTACATACTATACTAATATGTAAAATAACAACACGAGGCTCAACAGCTGTCTAAAATAAATCTTTACTGGTTTGAAAAAGATACAAAGAAAGAGCAACAGGTGGTTTTCAAAGCGGCTGAAGATGAAGAACAATGCAGACAATGAGCTGCAGGTTTGCAAATGGGTAAAGAAAAATCCTATTTTAACAGATCACCCTACTGAGATCAGTATGCAGTGGAGGAAAATGGAAGAGAAATAGGACTAAGAAACAGGAGATGTCCACCAAACATGAATGAATGAATGAATGAATTTATTTCGGATAGTACAGTACAGGTTAAAAGACACTGTATAATATAACAACAAGGTCAAATTAGACAAAGACTCCTCCTACTATACAATTCCACGTGAGTTATCCGAAATGGGTGATGGCTGAAGCCGCAGCTTATATTGCCCACCCATATTCCATCCAAGAATTCAAAAGAGAAAAAAGAGAAAACAAGACAAGAGCGATTACAATTTAAAACAAAGCTAAGACAAAATGTGACTGAGAGAAAAAGAAAACTAAGCTAGGCTAAGTTAAGCGGTTACTATTCAAAAACAAATCTAAGACAAAATGTCACAGAGAAAAAAACCAAAAAACCAAAAAAAAAACTAAGCTACAACACAACACAGGCTGGATATGTCAATCCTTATGTGAGTTTACATGTTGTCTTGTAAATATGTTTGGAGTATTTCTTCCTTTAGTTTTTGTTTAAATTGTCCAAGCGTTGTACATGATTTTAATTCAGGTCCAAAATCGTTCCATAATCTGACTCCTTTCACTGAAATACAGTGTTGCTTGGTGGTTGTTCTCACTGTAGGCTTTTGGAATATACATGTTCCTCTGAAGTGATATCGTTTCTCCCTTGTTTGGAACAACTTTTGGATATTTGCGGGCAGTGATAAATTCTTCACTTTGAACATTATTATTGCGGTTTTAAAGTCAACCAGATCTTTCAACTTGAGAGTTTTTTGTTTAAGAAAAAGTGGGTTTGTTGGTTCCCTGTAAGCTGATTTGTTTATTATTCTAATAGCTCTCTTTTGAAGCATAAAGAGTGGATATATGTTTGTTTTATATGTATTTCCCCATACTTCATTACAATATGTCATGTATGGGAGTATTAATGAATGATACAAGGTGTATAGTGTGGGTTGATTCAGCAAATATTTCACTCTGTGTAATATTGCAATTGATTTGGGTACTTTACCTTTAATATAATTAATATATGACTTCCAACACAGTTTGTTATCAATTATTACTCCAAGAAATTTAGTTTCAGATACCTTTTCAATCTCTACACCATTTACACTGAGTTTGGGTACTGGGTTGTTGTGATGGTTGTTAAAGACTATAAATTTTGTCTTACTTAAATTGAGCGTTAATTTGTTTGAATCAAACCACAGTTTAAGCTTTCCTAATTTCTTTCCGAGTGTATCCAGAAGTTGTTCCAAATTGTTTCCACTGCATAGCAGATTAGTGTCATCGGCAAACAATATTAAGTCCATTTTTTCTGAAACTTTACATATATCGTTTACATACATATTGAATAATAATGGTCCCAACACTGAACCCTGTGGGACTCCACAGGTGACCTTCAGTAACTCTGAATTTTTGTTGCTTACACATACATACTGATATCTATTCTTTAAGTAACTACTTAACCAGGACAGTGCTACCCCTCTAATACCACAATTTTGTAGTTTCTTTAATAATAAATTGTGATCTACTGTATCAAATGCTTTTTTAAGATCTAGGAATACTCCAACTGAATACTCTTTATTTTCAATGGCTGTTGATATTTTTTCTGTAAATTCCATTAGGGCATATGCAGTTGTCCTCTTGTGTCTGAACCCATATTGCTGCTCACACAATAAATCATTCTTCAGTATGAAGTTGTCAATTCTCTCATAGAATATTTTTTCAAGTATCTTGGAAAATTGCGGTAATAGTGAAATTGGTCTATAGTTTGAGAGTTCCCCTCTGTCGCCCGTCTTGTATATCGGAATTACTTTAGCTATTTTCATTGCATTGGGAAATATACCTGATTGGAGAGACAGGTTACAGATATACGTCAGTGGTTTTACTATGCATTCAATAACAGTTTTGACTAATAGCATGTCAATACCATCGCAGTCCGTAGATGTTTTACTTTTGAACGATTTAACAATTTTAATGACCTCTCTTTCGTCTGTGTTCTTTATGAAGATGAAGTCTTTTACAGCAGTGTTATTGCATATTGTATCATTGAAGATACAATTGAACATTGAAGAACAACATTGAAGAAAGATGAGGCAGATTAAGGCTGCATCTGAAATCACATATTATTGATTGAATACATACTACATACACACTACAGTGGTGTGAAAAAGTGTATGCCCCGTTCCTCATTTCTCATTTTTTTGTATGTTGTCACACTTAATGTGTCACACTTAATGTTTCAGATCATCAAACAAATTTAAATATTAGACAAAGATAACACAAGTAAACACAAAATGCAGTTTTTAAATGAAGGTGTTTATTTTTAAATGTAAAAAAAAATCCAAACCTCCATGGCCCTGCGTGAAAAAGTGATTGCCCCCCCGTTAAAACATAAATTAACTGTGGCCGTCCTGCTTGGTGCTCAGCGATAAAGGAATGCAGGAGGGAAAAACCCAACATATAACATACTGTTGGCAGGCCCCTGTCTTGTACAAACTAAAGAAAGGAAGAAATTCCCAAGGAGACTCGAGCAAAAAAAAAAAAAAGAAAAACAAGAAAAACAAACACACACAAAAAACAAAATTGTGGTTTATCACATCTTTGGAAAGCTGAGTTCAATTTCTCTAGCTACACCCTGGTCTGATTACTGCCACACCCGTTCTCAGTCAAGAAATCATTAAATAGGACCTGCCTGACAAAGTGAAGTAGACCAAAAGATCCTCAAAAGCTAGACATTATGCTGCAATCCAAAGAAATTCAGGAACAAAGTAATTGAGAGCCATCAGTCTAGAAAAGGTTATAAAGCCATTTGTAAAGCTTTGGGACTCCAGCGAACCACAGTGAGAGCCATTATCCACAAATGGCGAAAACATGGAACAGTGGTGAACTTTCCCCAGAGTGGCCAGCCGACCAAAATTACCCCAAGAGGGCAGCGACAACTCATCCAAGAGGTCACAAATGACCCCACAACAACATCCAAAAAACTGCAGGCCTCACTTGCCTCAGTTAAGGTCAGTGTTCATGACTCCACCATAAAAAACAGACTGGGCAAAAATGGCTTGCATGGCACAGTTCCAAGATGAAAACAACTGCTGAGCAAAACGAACATAAAGGCTCTTCTCAGTTTTGTCAGAAAACATCTTGATGATCCCCAAGACTTTTGGGAAAATACTCTGTGGATTGACGAGACAAAAGTTGAACTTTTTGGAAGGTGTGTGTCCCATTACATCTAGCGTAAAAGTAACACAGCATTTCAGAAAAGGAACATGATACCAACAATAAAATATGGTGGTGGTAGTGTGATGGTCTGGGGCTGTTTTGCTGCTTTGGGACCTGGAAAACTTGTGGTAAATGGAACCATGAATTCTGCTGTCTACCAAAAAATCCTGAAGGACAATGTCCGGCCATCTGTTTGTGACCTCAAGCTGAAGCACACTTGGGTTCTACAGCAGGGCAATGATCCAAAACACACCAGCAAGTCCACCTGTGAATGCCATCCATCCATCCATCCATCTTCTACCGCTTTTCCGGAGGTCCGGGTTGCGGAGGCAGCAGTTCAAGCAGAGAAGCCCAGACTTCCCTCTCCCCAGCCACCTGCTCCAGCTCTTCAGAGGGGATACCAAGGCGTTCCCAGACCAGCTGGGAGACATAGTCTCTCCACCAAGTCCTGGGTCTGCCCCGGGGTCTCCTCCCAGTGGGACGTGCCTGAAACACCTCAAGTGGGAGGCGTCCAGGAGGCTTCCTAATCAGATGCCCATACCACCTCAACTGACTCCTTTCAATGTGGAGGAGCAGCGGTTCTACTCTGAGCCTCTCCCGGATGACTGAGCTCCTCACCCTATCTCTGAGGGTGAGTCCAGCAATCCTACGGAGAAAGCTCATTTCAGCCGCTTGTATCCGCGATCTCGTTCTTTTGGTCATTACCCAAAGCTCGTGATCATAGGTGAGAGTAGGAACATAGATTGACTGATAAATCGACAGCTTTGCCTTAGAACTAAGCCCCCTCTTTACCACAACAGACCGGTACAACGTCTGCATCACTGCAGATGCTGCTCCAATCCGTCTGTCGATCTCTCGCTCCATTCTCCCCTCACTCGTGAACAAGACCCCAAGATACTTAAACTCCTCCACTTGGGGCAGGAGCCTGTCCCCAACCTGGAGAGGACAATCCACCTTTTTCCGGCTGAGGACCATGGACTCGGACTTGGAGGTGCTGATTCTCATCCCAGCCGCTTCACACTCAGCGGCAAACCGTCCCAGCAAGAGCTGTAGGTCATTGCTGGATGAAGCCAACAGGACAACATCATCTGCAAATAACAGAGATGAGATCCTGTGGTCACCAAGCATGACATCCTCTATTCCCCTGGCTGCGCCTAGAAATCCTGTCCATAAAAATTATGAACAGGATAGGTGACAAAGGGCAGCCCTGGCGGAGTCCAACTCTCACTGGGAATGAGTCTGACTGAGTGTTGGCAATACGAACCAAACTCTCACAACGGTCGTACAGAGACCGAATAGCTCGTAACAACAAGCCCGATACCCCATACTCCCGAAGCACCCCCCACAAAAATCCACGAGGGACGCGGTCAAATGCCTTCTCCAAGTCCACAAAACACATGTAAACTGGTTGGGCAAACTCCCACGAACCCTCGAGAATTCTCGAGAGGGTAAAGAGCTGGTCTGATGTGCCACGGCCAGGACGAAAACCACATTGCTCCTCCTGAATCCGAGGTTCGACCAACGGCCGGACTCTCCTCTCCAGTACCTTGGCATAGACCTTCCCAGGGAGGCTGAGGAGTGTGATCCCTCTAAAGTTGGAGCACACCCTCCGGTCCCCTTTTTTAAAGAGAGGAACCACCACCCCGGTTTGCCATGCCAAAGGCGCTGCCCCCGACCTCCACGCAATGTTGCAGAGGCGTGTCAACCATGACAACCCAACAACATCCAGGGCCTTGAGGTACTCGGGGCGAATCTCGTCCACCCCTGGGGCCCGGCCACCAAGGAGATTTTTAACCACCTTGGCGACCTCAGCCCCTGTGATAGGCGAGTCATCCCCCTCGTCCCCAAACCCTGCTTCCTCTGTGGAAGGCGTATCAGTGGGATTGAGGAGATCCTCGAAGTATTCCTTCCACCGCCCGACGATGTCCCCAGTCGAAGTCAACAGTGTCCCATCCGCACCATACACAGTGTGGACGGGGAGCTGCTTTCCCCTCCTGAGCCGCCGGACAGTTTGCCAGAATCTCTTTGAGGCCGACCGAAAGTCTTGTTCCATGGCCTCACCGAACTCCTCCCATACCCAGGTTTTTGCTTCAGCAACCACCCGAACTGCACTCCGCTTGGCCTGCCGGTACACCTCAGCTGCTTCGGGAGTCCCACAAGCCAACCAAGCTTGATAGGACTCCTTCTTCAGCTTAATGGCCCCCCTCACCACTGGTATCCACCACTTGGTTCGGGGGTTGCCACCACGAGATGCACCGACCACCTTGCGGCCGCAGCTCTGGGCCGCCGCTTCAACAACACAGGTGGAGAGAGTCCACCTGTAAATGGCTTAAGAAAAACAAAATGAAGACTTTGGAGTGGCCTGGTCAAAGTCCTGACCTGAATCCAACTGAGATGCTGTAGCATGACCTTAAAAAGGCGGTTCATGCTCGAAAACCCTCCAATGTGGCTGAATTACAACAATTCTGCAAAAATGAGTGGGCCAAAATTCCTCCACGGTGCTGTAAAAGATTCATTGCCAGTTATTGCAAATGTTTGATTGCAGTTGTTGCTGCTAAGGGTGGCCCAACCACTTATTAGGTTTAGGGGGCAATCACTTTTTCACACAGGGCCATGTAAGTTTGGATTTTTTTCTCTTAATAATAAACACCTTCATTTAAAAACTGCATTTTGTGTTTACTTGTGTTATCTGTGTCTAATATATAAATTTGTTTGATGATCTGAAACATTTAGGCGTGACAAACATGCAAAAAAAATGAGAAATCAGGAAGGGGGCAAACACTTTTTCACACCACTGCTATACATCATATACTGTATAGTCTTTATTATAAAAATTCCTCAGAACTGCACTCAGTTGGCCTCATGCAAGACCATTATGAGTATGAGCAAATCCCGTGTACATTGTTAGTAAGCTGTGTTAGTACAAATGAGCCAACCCAGATTCAACAAACGCTCATATGTCGAACAAAAGTGTGTAAACAATGTGTAGGTGAGCATACATTCATGAGGATTGAAGGTTTGCATAATTCATGCCCTAAAGTTATGATATAAGGCCACACTTCCCGTAGCATCTGACTAGAAGTTTCATTCACAAAAATAGCTTCAAAGTCTAAAGAAAACAAAATTCTCGAGTGAAATTAAAGTTCTCCTGCCTGAGATCCAAAAAAAGAAAAACTATAATTTCAATAGCATCAGCAGCAAAATCAAAAGACTGGCAAAAATGAAAGAATCCATCAGATTATAGGAGATATTTCGTTGTGTGATGTTGTTGCAGAAGATGTTCCTCTTAACAGCGACTGGCATGAAGTCAGAGGTGAGCACAGCACACAGCTGGGCATGTCATCCATGCGTAACGTACTCAAACTGCATCCCACTTTGCTGAGCAGTATGACACATTTCCACAATTTGGGGTTAAAATGTGTGCATAAAAAAACAAAAAAAAATTGCTTTGTTAAATTTTCACATTATAATGTTAGTTTATATGGATATACAACCTAGCCTTTCCTCAGAACCACTTACCAAAATGGACCCTGCTCTGTGCCCTAAGTGCATCGTTTGTTTTTTATGCTTTGCATTGCACCACCTAATTACCAGTAGACATTGTACCGGCTTTGCGCTGGGGGGAGGGGGGGGCACTCATTTCAAAGAGGTGTGGCAGCCCTAGCCCAGAGGTGAAGCCCACACTTCTTCAGAAAGCAGTAATCATCAGAATGATATCCATGTGGTTTGTATCATGGCAGTTACCGATGAGCCACCCATTACCATCTCGTGTGAGACACATCTCCACTGCATTGCTCTCCAGTATAACTGAGTTGTCCACTGCCCTGGCAGCAATGCGAGAATCTTATATTTTGAATCTGATATGATTTGGATGTTGGTGGAATGATACGGCTTTTAATTATTTTTAATTATTTCAATTTTAATTATAACTTGAATCAAAGTGTAAAATCTTATCAAATAATTATTAGGTTTAAAGGGTTTACATTGTCATACTTGATTAAGACAAATCAAATATAGAGCCAGTTAGTGAAAACTAAGGTTTGAATAACAGCAAACTATTTACACAAAACTCTTACAACTGGTCTGTACCACTTGTAAATTTTATTAGTGCCTGTAATAAATTTCAAGATACTAACAGATTGGTGAATCCCACAAGTTCATGTAAACTGATAATATGTCACATTTACAAACAAATATGTTAGTACTAATGGTTCTTGCATGAGGCCCAGTGTATTTCACAATGCATCTTGAATAGTAGGGACCAGTCCAACACATGGGTACTATGTTAGCATTCATGCAAGGTGCAGAAAATTGATGGTGAAGACAAGTGCATCACAATCGAAACAGATGGTCTCACTCTGGTGTATAATATAATGCTGCTTTGTCAGAGTTATTGGCATCAGTATACATAGAAAAAAGGTGGCCTTTGCCTACACTTAGTGACTGGCTGTGGCATTGGTATCGTAGTCCAAAAATGTTACATAATAAGCACTGGGCCTTATTATGACAATCACCGCTGCGTTTTTACGCTGCGCTTCCTGCCTGGCAACAGCGCTTTTTCTGTCAGCGCATTGTTTGTTTTTTATGCTTTGCATCACGCCATCTAATTACCAGTAGACACTGCACCAGCGGGGGGAATGGCAATCATTTCAACTAAGTGTGGCAGCACATGATCTTGTGCGCATGGATATTTTGGGACATTTTATGATGATGCGCTTTTGATCAGGAAAAAGGAGGTCTGTTGTCAGAAGCACATTGTTTAATGCTATTTCAGCGGTGTGTTTTGAAGTTGCACAGCTCCTGCTAATAGGATCACACAAGGAAACAGCATGAACTGGGATTTTCAGTCATTTTAATGGAGAAGGTTGTAGCAGTTATAATCTAATCACCCTCATTTTAATTATAATATGATGATACACTTAATAGTTTTTTATTCCATCCACATTTTTATTTTAATTGTAGACTTACTATAGGGATCTATAGCTTTAGGCATTAATTTATTAAGTTTTAGGGGAATGAATGAATGAAAAGGGAGTGTGTGGATGCGGCACACAAGGGAGCCATGGTTAGAGACTGTCTATCACCAGTGTTGGGCAAGTTACTAAAAAATAGTAACTAATTACAGTTACTAGTTACTTCTTTTCAAGAGTAACTGAGTTACTTTACCAATTACTGCATGATTAAAGTAACTAGTTACTTGGAAAAGTAACTTTGACATTACTTTTAAATGCATACTTAAATCATCTTGCACACAGAGCAAGATCATTTAATTAATGGATTCCATTACGGGCTAATTAATGTCAGGCTGAAAACGAACTGTTTCAGACAGAGCTTTTAGAAAATGTTGAAACTGTCTGCTTTATCCTGCCTTGAGAGTTCTTATTGTGGGAAAAATCTGAAGAAAATCAACACAAAATTGCCAGTAATTTCCTCATTTTGGAATGAGAAATAGGGTTTGTGGAGTGAGAGAGAGGGAAAAAGAGTGACGATCACTCCAAAAGAGTGAGTTGGCAACACTGCATAAAGCTGTTCATGTATAGCTTACCTGTATGATATGGATTAATCTGATGTGCAGTGATCCAAATAAAATGTCCATTATCCACAGTCCAAATGTCTGCTGTGACAGAGACATAATCCAGTCTCTCAAATTCTTTTTCGAGATCAAAATCCATTTTTGAATAATCTTTTTCTAGGTAGCAGGTAGATGTGTTTTAATTTCAGTGGATCACAGTCTCAGCTGTCTGATGGAAAGTCGCTGTTTATATTACGTCTTCAGTCTGTAACGACATATCTGGCAATCAGTTGGTTTAATTCTTGCTGGGTCGTAAACTGTCCAGACACATACCTGTAATGTCTGTAGATACTTATCCCACAGGACAAAAAAGATAATTAAAGACTCAATAACCTGGAGACATGATTTCTTCTGTAGCCTGCGCTCATATTTATTATCAGCATAAGGAGAACACTTGAACCGCCATCAGCATCAAGAACAGGAACCTGCATATGTCATGCGCATTTTACGTGCGTGCTCCCCTGTTGGGATACATCACACTGTGATCCAGTACATTCCATACATTACATTACATCTCCCCCTTTTAAGAGGTAATGACCACTTTGCTTACCACAGCTGATTATTATTCCTATACATGAACTCAGTGCTTTAAACTCAAACAGTAATATTATTCTTTAGAACAACTGAAACACCTTTATGTGCCATTATTTCAATAATGTATTCATTTCCCCCTCTTTTAGAGTGACTTACAACATGGTTTTACAAATCCAATTTAACAACTCTTTTGCACACTCTACCAGACCGTGTAACAGTTGCTTGTGTGTGGTCAGCTATTGTTTCTTTAGCTTGAGTTACCACAGTGTCATTATTCTCCATGGGTAAAACTGGGTCTGTGTGGTCTATATTAATCATATATCCCATAACCTACATATGTATAAGCATGTGAGAATGTTTGGTGATTACATATGTAAAGCGACTTCACACCTCAGAACAGGACAAAGAGGTCTCAACCGTCA
The DNA here is from genome assembly GCA_020510985.1 of Pholidichthys leucotaenia. Lineage (NCBI taxonomy): Eukaryota > Metazoa > Chordata > Actinopteri > Cichliformes > Pholidichthyidae > Pholidichthys > Pholidichthys leucotaenia. Next base: position 124,897,656 of record CM035837.1, on the reverse strand, counting down.
GCGGAGATCAAAGAGCATCTGAGGCGCTGCGGTGGAGACCAGATCAATCGCCCTGACCTCCCAGGGCCAGGTGGAGGGATACGAAGACAAAGGAGGGGGATTAAGATAATGCGGGATGTCAGCTTTGATATGCATGTCTTTTGTTATGTGTAGGTATAAGTATGTAGAGCTGAATGTGTTCTTCCTCTATTCTACTTCTGCTTCTGCACTGAGATGAGACTTGTTAGAGGAGCGAAGCTGATAATAAACTTTGGTTTATAAGTCACATCGCCTCGTTATTCCAAGCTCCTCTACACTGGTGACCCTGACACGAGGATGGACCAGAGGCGTTCCCCCGCGATTGACTCATCTGAGGCGACCCAGGCAGACGCCAGCGCCCATGCAGACAGGGGAATGGATGGAAGACGTTCCCCCACGGCAGAAGAGAGGGCTCAACCAAGCACCAGCCCCGCCGTGAGAGCAGAAGAAAGGCGCTCTCACCCGGCGGACACATCAAGGACGGCCCACACAAGCGCCGTCACCGTCAAGCTGCCAGAATTCTGGCAAGAAGACCCGAGCTCGTGGTTCCAGCAAGCTGAGGCTCAGTTTGCACTGGCGGGCATAACGGCGGACGAGACAAAGTTTTATCACATCGTCGCCAAACTCGACGCTGCCACGTCAAGATGCGTGCGGAGCATAATCCGACAGCCGCCCGCCTATGACAAATACAGAGAGCTGAAGGCGACCATCGTCGAGAACTCCGTCCCCTCAGCCGAGGAGAGAGCAGAGAAGATCCTGGCGATCTACGGCCACAGAGGATGCAGACCCAAGGCCCTCATGGAGGACATGCTGCAGCTCAAGGAGGAGGACAACGACAACTTCCTCTTCCAACACATCTTCCTCAGCACTCTGCCGCCACACATGAGAGGGACGCTGATCAACATGCGGTGCAGCACCCAGCAGGACTTCCGCGTGCTGGCCCGAGAAGCGTAGCGACTCACCAACGCCTGCAGGGAACAGGTGGCCACAGCAGCATCCGCAGATGCCCAGAACAACAGACAACCAAGCAGAGCCCGCCCACCATGGCGGCAACACGACCAAGACGCAGCAGGCGGAACGACATCTGCTATTACCACCACCGTTTCGCCGAGGGGGCGTACAAATACGTTCCCCCCTGCAAATTCAAAAGTTCGGGAAAACGCCCAAACCGAGAACAGTTAACGGCTGCGGTTCTCGGCAAAAAAAATAAACTTCTTTATGTGACTGACGGACACACCGGCAAACAGTTCCTAATTGACACTGGAGCTCAACTGAGTTTTATCATGCCCTCCCACGCAGACCGGGCCATGGGCCCCCGGGGCAATGGAGCGATGGCAGCCAACGGCTCCATCATCGACACTTATGGTGAAAGGAATCTGCCCCTCTGCATTCATGGCCGCAACTACAGATGGACATTTGTTGTAGCGGCGGTGAGTTTTAACTTGTTGGGCGCGGATTTTTTGTGTGCACATGGGCTATTAGTCGATCTAGCAAATAGACGCTTGGTTAATGCACTGTCATTTGCTTCTATTCCCTGCTCAGCTCGAGTTTCTCCACCACCCGTGCAGGCCAGCGTCACTACAGCAGGAGGTAAGTTTGATCAACTCCTCACCCAATTTCCAGCACTCACAATTCCCAAATTCTCAGCTACAGTGGCTAAGCACGGGGTTGAACACTTTATTCCCACAACGGGCCCACCCGTATTCGCCAAAGCTCGGCGCTTAGACGCGACCAAGCTCGCCATAGCTCGGGACAAGTTTACCACCCTTGAAAAACTAGGCATTATCAGACGCTCAAAAAGCCCCTGGGCATCACCACTACACATGGTCCTGAAATCCGACGGTTCTTGGAGACCGTGCTGCGATTACCGCAGATTAAACAATGCGACAGCGCATGACCGCTACCCAATTCCTCACATCCAAGATTTTTCACTACATCTGGCGGGTGCGCGCATTTTTTCTAAAATAGACCTGGTCCGTGGCTATCACCAAGTCCCCGTTCGAGCGGAAGACATTCCTAAAACAGCTGTAATAACCCCCTTCGGTCTTTTTGAATTTTTGCGGATGCCTTTTGGCCTCAAAGGCGCTGCTCAAACCTTTCAGCGGATGATGGACGCGGTATTACGCGACCTCCCTTTCGTGTTCGTCTACCTCGACGATACGCTGGTAGCCAGCTCGTCGGAGGAAGAACACAAACAGCATCTCACTATGGTTTTTCAAAGACTAGAAGAACACGGGTTAATAATCAATCCAGCCAAATGCAAATTCGGCGTGCCACAAATTGATTTTTTGGGACACAGAGTTTCACCGAAGGGGGCAGTCCCACTGCCAGACAAAGTTCGCGCAGTAAAAAGTTTTCCACGGCCACAAACGGTCAAATCGCTGCAAGAATTTTTGGGAATGGTTAATTTTTACAACCGTTTCCTCCCCCGTGCAGCTCAACTCATGCAGCCCCTATATGACGCGCTCAGAAAACAAAAGCCTTCCAACGCGGTTGAATGGACCCCGGAGCGCGAACGCACCTTCGTGGAAGTAAAAAGTGCCCTAGCTAACGCCACATTGTTGGTTCATCCTGATCCCTCGGCCCGCATTGTGCTAACCACAGACGCTTCAGACCTGGCCATAGGGGCGGTTGTAGAACAACACGTTGGCGGAACCTGGCAACCTTTGGCATTTTTCAGCAAATCGTTAAACCAAACTGAGCGTAAATACAGCACTTTTGACAGGGAGCTGCTAGCGCTTCATTTATCCATCCGCCACTTCCAGTTCTGGTTAGAGGGGCGGCGTTTCACGGCTTTTGTAGACCACAAACCGCTCACCTTTGCGATGGCTAAAATTTCAGAACCATGGTCAGGCAGGCAACAATGACAGCTAGCTGCAATTTCAGAGTTCACCACAGACATTCGACATGTGGCAGGCAAACTTAACGTGGTAGCAGACTGCCTCTCTCGCGCTGCGACATCGCCAGAGCGCGAGGAGACAGATTATACTACCTCAGCCGCAGAACTCTTCGCCAACGCGGACACATACGCGGCCCCAATCCACGTAGGGATAGATTACGCAGCCATGGCGGAGGAGCAAAGTAGTGACGCAGACGTGCGCGCACTCCTGTCTGGACCAACAGGGTTAAGGCTGGAGGAAAGGGGTTTACGCGACGGTGTACCCCCCCTAATATGCGACATCTCAACCGGCTGTCCTCGCCCGGTAGTCCCAGCTGCATGGCGCCGCCGTATTTTCGACTCAATTCACGCCCTCGCGCACCCGGGTGTGCGCGCCTCGGTTAAAATGGTCGCCGAAAAGTTTGTGTGGCCCGGCCTGTGCAAAAACGTAAAAGAATGGGCAAAAACTTGCATGTCTTGTCAGCGCGCCAAAATACACAAACACACAAAAGCCCCTCTAGAGCCTTTTCGAATCCCAGCTAGAAGGTTCGACCACGTTCATGTCGACCTCGTGGGACCACTACCTTCCTCCCAAGGTTTCACACATCTGTCAACAATGATAGACCGTACTACGCGCTGGCCTGAGGCGGTCCCTCTGGCGTCAACCACAGCGGAGGAAGTCGCTCGCGTTTTTTTGACAAACTGGGTGGCACGTTTTGGCGTCCCATTTTTTTCACTTCCGCCTCCCAAAGAGAGCAGACGCTTTTTTCCTTCTCTCCAGCTCTGACTTTCTATCTCCTTCCTCCCCTAACTGACTGGATCCCAGCTTGCTATCGTCTGTCTGCGTGTCTCTACTGCTGATTATCGAACGAAATTATGGATTTAATAAGCTGGGCTTTGAACGCAATTGACACTATTTTTTCAACGAGGAAAAGTGCCCCGGGAGAGGTAGTTTGCCCCGCAGGAACTGCGGCTGCGGGCTATTTGAGGGACACAAGTAATTGGAAACTCTTGTGCCTGTCTGATCTCTCTATCGAAGATGTCGAAGATTTGTACATCTTCGTAGCAATGGTCATCGGGATCGTTCTGATTGGATCTGGGATTGTCCTGGTGTACCGTAAATTGATGAAGATGGACGTAGCCTATAAAGATGCTGGCCAGGCGAGGCTTAACCATCAAATTGAACAAATGGGGAGGACTCTGACAGTGGCTAATGGAGAACTGTCTAGGAAAATGGATTACATCATGATCACGCTGAGAGCCGTCCATGAAGAATTCAACGTCCAGCACTGAAGGATTAAAGTACTGAATCTGTAAGAGAATATAAAGTTTTTTTCCCTGGGATCAGTACTATTCGACTAATCTGACCTGCCCTCACACAAGTCCTCCAGATTATCTGCAGTTTTTTGTTTCCAAAACATTTGAGCTGCATTGACTCTATGGACAGCCAGCTGCCTGGCTCAAGGACAAATGCCAGCCGCTAGACAAAACATCTCCTGCCGAAGAGACTTTGTTGTTCTTAACTGATATAAACACCTCCACTCAACACTACACCCACACTGACTCAATAAACTGATGAGAAGATCATTCACTCACTGCTCCCTTTGTGTCTTTGTGTACATTCTTGTCTGCTAATTGTGCATTGAGGGCTTTTTTTCTTGTAATCATAATATTGATCATATATGACCGGTATTCTGACAATCAATGGTTTTTTGCTCTTTCCTATTGTGTTATCCTTTTCTTCCCTATGCATCCTGTACCCATCTGATGACAGGCGCGTTTCGACGCTGCCGCGTCACCGGAAATGCAGGTCGTTTTCTGTGTCAAGTCAAATCCCTCGTATGTTATCAGTTGTTTACTGTTAATGTACTTGGCAATAAATCTTTTCTGAGTTCTGAGTTCTGAGTTCCATCGGACATCACGTCCGATAGGGGGCCTCAATTTGTCTCGGAGCTTTGGTCAGCCATGGCCAGCAGCTTAGGAGCGACAATTCACCGCACCACCGCTTATCACCCTCAGGCTAATGGGTTATGCGAGCGTTTTCACAGATCTTTAAAGACCGCCCTCAGAGCCTCACTAACGGATACAAATTGGGTAAATAAACTTCCCTGGGTTTTATTGGGGTTGCGTGCTGCGCCTAAAGAGGATCTAGACGCCTCCCCAGCAGAATTAGTTTTTGCACAACCTCTCAGGCTCCCAGGTGAATTTTTACCAGAGAACCCAGAGCCAGGGCATCTTCCAGCCCCAAGGCTTTTAGGCAGCAACGGTCCTGACACTCTCCCCGGACCGGCACATCACTCTTTTCCACGGGTTTTTGTCCCCCAAGCTTTAAAAAACGCTGAATTTGTTTTTGTTAGGCATGAAGCTTTAAAACCAACCCTCCGTCCACCATACGATGGACCTTTCAGAGTGCTGGAACCTGGTGATAAGCATTTTGTGCTTGATTTAGGGGACAGAAAAGAAACAGTCAGCATTGACAGACTTAAACCTGCCTTCTTGTTGAGAGACGAACCTGCACAGTTGGCGAGAGCACCTCGGTGGGGTAGACTCCCCAAGAGAAAAGACTCAGCCCCCCTGCAGAGAACAAATAATCACTCTCCTCCCCAAGCTGCAGATTCCTTACAGGAAGGTCCCACCAGGACGCCCAAGCGGACCCACAGCAGATTCGGGAGAAGATTAAAACCCAGACGGCACAGGGACTGATGCAAACTACTCAAAAATTGTTCACTAATTGTGCTGTAACAGTTTAAGACTGACTTGTGATATTACTACGCTGTTATGATTACCACTGAATTCTCTACAGGAGCATAGCTGCTGGAAAGTTTCTTCCTTGTCAAGAGGTGTAGCAGTTAGTATGTCATAATAATTATCTTAAACTGTGAATTTTTCTATTGTCCTTTTCTTAGTCGTTTGGGGGGGGGCTGTGGTCTATATTAATCATATATCCCATAACCTACATATGTATAAGCATGTGAGAATGTTTGGTGATTACATATGTAAAGCGACTTCACACCTCAGAACAGGACAAAGAGGTCTCAACCGTCAGCGGAGATCAAAGAGCATCCGAGGCGCTGCGGTGGAGACCAGATCGATCGCCCTGACCTCCCAGGGCCAGGTGGAGGGATACGAAGACAAAGGAGGGGGATTAAGATAATGTGGGATGTCAGCTTTGATATGCATGTCTTTTGTTATGTGTAGGTATAAGTATGTAGAGCTGAATGTGTTCTTCCTCTATTCTACTTCTGCTTCTGCACTGAGATGAAACTTGTTAGAGGAGCGAAGCTGATAATAAACTTTGGTTTATAAGTCACATCGCCTCGTTATTCCAAGCTCCTCTACAGTCTGGACCCTTGTTGACAGGATCCGGGACTTTAGGCACGGCCAACAGATGGCACCTATTCCTTCTGTATTGTTCACCATGGGCTGTCTCCACTACATAGGACCTGGGAGTGGAGCTGTGACTGTGGACAATGATTGGTGTAGTCCACTGTTTCTGTCCATCCAGCTTCATGAGCACCGGGTCTCCTGGGCTCAGTGGTGGTAGAAGCCTCGCTCCATTTCTGTTGTTGTAGTAGTAGGCTTGTCTCTCTTTAGCTGAAACATCTGCCCATTTTACTTTGTCCTTGTCAGGCCATTTAGGTTCTAGGTTAGATGGCAAGGTGGGTAGTGTTGTTCTAATTTTCCTTCCCATCAGGAGCTCTGCTGGGCTTATCCCAGTTGAAGAACCTGGCGTAGCTCTATAGGTCATCAAGGCTAGGAGGGGATCTTCCTGTTTCAGTATGCTTTTGGCTATCTGAACAGCCCTCTCTGCATGCCCATTACTTTGAGGGTAATGTGGACTGGACGTCACATGACTAAAATACTCTCGGCTAAACTTCTGCATTTCCTCTGAAGCTAGCTGAGGTCCATTGTCGCTCACTAACACTTCGGGGATGCCGTAGCGTGTGAAGGTAGCTTTAAGTGTAGTTTCTACATGACTACTAGTAGTAGCTGGCAGATTTTGAATCTCCAAATACCTGGAATAATAGTCCAACACTACCAGGTAGTTCTGCTTTTTGAACTCACATAAGTCTATGGTGATTTTCTGCCATGGCCTAGAATCTAGGGGGCTTCCATCCCTAGAATCAAGTGAGCTTCCATCTAGGCCCTAGATGGAAGCTCACTTGACATCAATTGCTCTTTTCTTTGTGTGTTTCTGTTTTCCCTGCAGAACTCACACTGCTGCACTTTGGTCATAATACCTTCTGACATTTTGGGCCACCAAATACACTGTCTAGCCCTTTCTTTACTTTTGACTAGGCCTTGATGTCCATCATGGATCCTCTTAAACATAGTCTCTCTCATAGCCGTAGGAATGACTATACGTCTCCCTCTAATGACTAAACCACCTAGTTCTGATAGCTCTCCTCTCACATGGTAGAAGTCTCTGGCTACCACAGGCACTCTAGCTACATAGTCGGGCCATCCCTGTCTGACAAAACCCAAAACTGTCTGAAGCTGTGGGTCAACATCTGTATGTTGTTTTAACTCTGCCATTCTCTGGGGTGTGGCTGGCACCTGGCACATAAAAGCATCGATGTGTGCTGCCACATCGTCATGAGAGCTTATCTCTCCCCCACTCTGCTCTGGGCCCCTGGACAGTGCATTAGCTACTGCTAAGGTCTTGCCTGGTGCATATTCGACAGTAGCATTAAAACACATAAGTCTCATTAACAGTCTCTGACATCTAATGGGAACACCATCCAAGTCTTTACTATTCATGAGGGGTACTAGGGGCTTATGATCGGTAATCAGTCTAAAACCCTCCAGACCATACAAATATTTCTCAAACCTCTCACAGGCCAACACGCTGGCTAAGCACTCCTTTTCAATCTGTGCGTACCTTGTCTCTGCGTCGCTCAGGCATCTCGAACAGTAGGCCACGGGTTTCCAATCATCCCTGTGTAACTGGAGCAAGACACCTCCCAGCCCATAGCTGCTGGTGTCTGCTGACACTGTTGTAGGCTTAGTTGTATCGTAAAGATGAGTATGGGTGCTGTGGTGAGAGCCTCTTTAAGTTTGTGGAAAGCAGTTTGCTGTGCTGGACCCCACCCCCATTCATTTGATGCTTTTAATAGTTCATATAGTGGTTGTCCAACTGTAGAAAGCTCCGGAACATATTTTGCCAGATAATTCACCATCCCCAAAAACCTCTTCAGCTCTGTCACGTTGCCAGGCTGGGAAAAGTTCACAATTCCAGCCACTTTATCTGGATCAGGCCTGACCCCTGTTCCGTTGATGATGTGTCCTAGGAAGTAGACCTGCGTCTGCTTAAACTTGCACTTGGCTTTGTTGAGTTTGAGTCCTGCTACCTGGATCACCCTCAGTGCTTCTGCCAAGCGTTGGTCATGGATTTCCTCTGTCTCACCATGAATGAGGATATCGTCCATATAAACTTTGGCGCCCTCAAGTCCTGCTAATGTCTCTGCCATCTTCCTCTGAAAAATTTCAGGAGCACTTGTTATCCTGAATGGGAGACGACGAAAGGCATATCTCCCAAAAGGCGTAATGAGGGTAGTGGACTTTATGCTGTCTTCGTGTATGGGTATCTGGTAAAACCCACTTGTGGCATCCAATAACGTGAACACTTTTGACCCGGCAAGTCTAGGCATTATCTCTTCTACCATGGGCAAAACATATTTCTTTCTCTTTATTGCTCGATTCAGCTTTCTAAAGTCCACGCAGCAGCGGACTTCAGTCTTATTGGGCTTAAGCACTGGTACCATGGCTGCACACCAGTCAGTAGGCTCAGTCATTTTTACAATAATGTTTTCATTTTCCATACGTTGCAGCTCCTTTTTTACCAGCGGAATCAGTGGCAGGGGTATCCGCCTCGCTGCATGAACTGCGTATGGCTGAGCATCTTCTTGTAATATTATTTTCACTGGCTCTGTTTTCAGCAATCCTGCTGACCGAAAGACACAGCTGACCTCATCTGTCCTCTTCACCAGGCCTATCCCTATGGCATCAGGTTGACCTAGCAGGCAGTTGCCTTCCCCTTCTATGACATATACTGGGAAAACATACTGTCTGTCCCTGTGGTTGGTGGTCGCTCGGAACATGCCCATGCATTTAAGATTGCCACCTGGGCTCACTAGCTTGGTATCTGGAGGATTCAGTTTAATTATAGGCCGCATCTTTTTAAATGTCTCTTTAGTGATAACTGTTGCATCGGCTTCAGCATCTATTTTAAAGGTTACTGAAGTGTTGGCTATTGTTAATTTTACAGTCCAGTCATCTTTATTGTCTTGTGTGCCCACTTCTCCAAGAAAGTATAGCTGCTTATTGTCTTCTGTGACCTCTCTTACAGCTTTTGAGTGACACATGCGCTGCCAATGTCCCTTTTTCTGACATTTGTTGCACTTACTTTTTAATGCTGGGCACCTCCTCTCATCTGATTGCTGAGGCTTGCCACACCTCCCACACTCTTTCCATTTTTGTGGTGCTGGGCTGTTGTCTCCACACTGCTGCTTGCCTTTTCTTCTCTGTGGGCAACCATGTCGCCTCACTGCATTAACATTAGACGGCTGGGACTCAGGGTGGCTCGTCTGGAGATTAACCTGCCTCGTTATCTCCTCCGCCTGGCGCACTTGCTCCACTGCTTGAGACAGCGTTAAGTCCGGCATTAGTTGAAAACATTGGGACAGCTCTTTGTCTTTTATTCCGACAACCAGGCAATCCCTAATGTGCTCATCCCTCTTCTCCACAAAGTCGCAGTGTTCGGCTAATTCGTACAAAGTCCTTATGTACATTTCTGCCGTTTCTCCTGGCTGCTGATTCCTCTGATAAAAACATGCCCGCTCATGTATAATGTTCTGCCGCGGAACAAAATAGTCCTCAAACTTCTTAAGCACGACATCATATTTCTTTTTCTCCTCCTCTGAGCTGAACATGAAACAGCTGAAAATCTTTTCAGCCTTGCTTCCCATTGCATATATTAGGGAACTCACTTGTATTTCCTCATCGTCTTTGTTCAGTTTTGAAGCCAGCCTGAAGTGGGAAAACCTCTGCTGCCACTCCAGCCACTCCGCAGGGCAGTCAAATCCAAACTCACTGGGAGGATTAAACTTTGTCATGGCGCTGCTTTACTGGTTTCCAGACGACTCTGACACCATGGAATGTCTGTAGATACTTATCCGACAGGACATAAAAGATAATTAAAGACTCAATAACCTGGAGACGTGATTTCTTCTGTAGCCTGTGCTCATATTTATTATCAGCATAAGGAGAACACCTGAACCGCCATCAGCATCAAGAACAGGAACCCACATACAGTACGTCATGCGCATTCTACCTGCACGCTCCCCTGTTGGGATACATCACACTGTGATAACCTCCATACATTACAATACCTGTGTTTAAAATCCAGCCGTGGCTGTTGAGAATACAGTTGATCCACTTCAGGTGTTGTTAGCATAGCTAGCTGTTAATTAGCACTACCTTTATCGGAGGAGCTTGTTGCTGTTTTCAGACGCTTCTGAAGATTGCAATAAATCTCAACCGACACTTTAGTTTACAACCCACCAATATGCTTTTGTCCTTAACTGTGACAAAGGAAAAATAAGCTGTCTATTTCCACAAAAACAAAGTAGCTTCATCTTTTCCCAGAAAGAACAAGCTCCATTTGAGGCTGCTGGCTGCAGCAGTGAAGAGGCTCTTTGCAACAGGTCACGTTGACTGAAGGCTGCGTCAGCTACGTGGGGTCAGTTTGTATTTATTTGCGCTAAAAATATTTATCCATATTAATAAAATGAGTAACGAGTAACGCATTTGATCAAATTTCAGTAACTGTAACGCATTACTGAATTTTTAAACAGTAATTTCATTACACAGCACATTACTGCAAAAGTAGTGGCATTACTCATTTTATTAATATGGATAGATATTTTTAGAGCAAATAAATGAATATACAAACTGACCCCACTGTAGCTGAGAGGAGCTGTCAGTCGACGTGACCTGTTGCAGAAAGCTGAGTCTTCACTACTGAGTGGAGGAAAAGATGAAGCTACTTTGTCTTCTGTGGAAATAGACAAGATTATTTTTCTTTTGTCGTGGTTAAGCACCAGTGTTGGACAAGTTACTAAAAAATAGTAACTAGTTACAGTTATTAGTTACTTCTTTTCAAAAGTAATTGAGTTACTTTTGAGTTACTGCATGATTAAAGTAACTAGTTACTTGGAAAAGTAACTTTCACGCTATTTTTAAATGCATACTTAAATCATCTTGCACACACAGCAAGATCAAGGGCCCCTTGTTCTCGTCAGAAAAAATAAGAAAAAGAAAACTGATGAGAAAAAAGTCTCATCTAACAGAGAAAAAATGTCTCAGATTAACACAAACTATTGTAATCAGTAGAAAGTCAGAAATTTACTAGAAATAAAGCTGTGAATTCACAGCTTTATTCACATAAAATTTTGGACCCCTTGGTGGGCCGTTTTTGGCACACAAGCTATATGTTTGACACCCCTGGACCAGCCCATTAAAAATGCATATTTAGAGGATTTACTTCCATGAAATAATTGCATATCACAACAGCATGTAAATGAATGAGAGAAAATAAAATAGAAAGCACAGATAAATGAAATAAATAAGTATTTGCTTATTTATTTGCTTGCCTTTGCCTTTGGCATGACAACTTCCAGTGGCTTGAGGCGCTGGGGGTGGCAGTTGTCCCACCAATAGCCACCGAAACTGTGTATTCATCCCCAGTTGGCAGCTGATGAGGAGGGTGTCTAGCAACTGCAAGTTATATGATTGTCTGTTTGCGCTAAAATATCTATCCATATTAATAAAACGAGTAACGCGAGTAACGCATCTGATCAAATTTCAGTAACTGTGATGCATTACTGAATTTTCAAACAGTAATTTCATTACACAGCATGTTACTGCAAAAGTAGTGGTGTTACAGTATGTGTTACTCCCAACAGTGTTAAGGACAAAAGCATATTGGTGGGTTGGAAGCTAAATGCCAGTTGAGACCTACCGCAGTCTTCAGAAGCACTTGAAAACAGCAACAAAGTGCCGACAAAGCTAGTGTTAAATAACGGCTAGCTATGCTAGCAACACCGTGTTACTGGATTTATGCTATCTGAACAGCCATAGCTGGATATAAAGTGGAAATATTCTTGTCTCAGCAGCCACGGCTGGATTTCAAGCACAGGTATGCATCTGGACAGTTTGTGACCCAGCAAGAATTAAATCTGATTGCCAGATACGTCGTTTCAGATTGGAGATGTGATAATAGTCACTTTCCATTAGACAGCTGAGACTGTGATCCACTGAAGCAAGAAACACATTTACTTGCTGCCTGGATAAAGATTATTCAAAAATGGATTTTGAGCTCCTAAAGGAATTACAGGAACTGGATCATGTCTCTGTCACAGCAGACATTTGGACTGTGGACAATGGACATTTTCTTTGGATCACTGTACATCGGATTAAATCCATATCATAAAGGTAAGATAAACATGGACAGCGTTATGCAGTGTTGTCAACTCTCACTCCAAAATGAGGAAATTACTGGCAATATCATGTTGATTTTCTTCAGATTTTTCCCACAATAAGAGCTCTCAAGGCAGGATAAAGCAGACTGAACATGTTCTAAAAGCTCTGTCTGAAACAGTCTGTTTTCAGCCTGACATTAATAACCCTGTAATCCATTAATTAAATTATCTTGCTATGTGTGCAAGATTATTTAAGTATGCATTTAAAAGTAATGTGAAAGTTACTTTCCCAAGTAACTAGTTACTTTAATCATGCAGTAATTGGTAAAACAACTCAATTACTTTTGAAAAGAAGTAACTAGTAACTGTAATTAGTTACTATTTTTTTTTCCACAATATCTTTATTGAACCTTTTTTTTTTTTTTAACAAACATGATACAAACAATCAAACACTAACACTAAAGTACTACAAAAAAAAAAAATGCACTAAAAACACCAACAACCACCAACAAAATCAAGTCTTCAACAATGCTCCTCTGTTTAGTCTAGACAATCCAATACATAAGTATACATATTATGTTCACCAGTTTGGAATTTACAAGGTCCACACACATCATTCACCTTCTTCTTCAAGAGTTATGTTTAAATTTTTTACATAATCAATAAAAGGTCTCCATATATTCTCAAACACAATTTCCTTTGATTTTAGTATATATGTTATTCTTTCTAATGGAAGGTTTGTTAACATCTGTCTTAACCACTGAGTCACATCTGGTCTATGAGTCTTTTTCCATAATAGTGCAATACATTTTTTGGCATTAAGCAAACTGAGGTCTATGAATGTTCTTTCACTTTTATTAAAATTATGCTTTTCTGGGTACAGACCCAACAAAAACAGTTTAGGATTCAATATGATTTGTTTTGAGATTATTTTTTCAATTGTTACCCTCACCTCTTCCCAAAACATTCTTATTAATCTACATTCCCATAAACAATGAAATAGGGTTCCTTTACTTTCCATGCATTTTGTGCATGTATCTGGTATATTTTTGTTATATCTATTTAACTCCTCCGGTGTAACATACATCCGCATTAACCATTTGAAATGTATCAATTTAAGGCGTGCATTTATTGATTTGGTTTGAGCTTCTGTACAAGCCAATTCCCATTGTTCCTCTGAAATTTCAATTTGCAGATCTTCTTTCCAGTAGTTTAATCTTTTCAGTGAATTTTCACTTGAAGATAGTGTCAATGAGTTATAAAACTCTGAAATAATACCCTTTCTTTTACTATCTTTCATCATCATTTTTTCCAAGGATGAATAAATAGGTCGAGTGAGAGCTTTATTTTGATTTGATCGAATAAAGTTTCTAAGTTGAAGATATTTAAAAAAATGTGTTCTATTGAGATTAAATTTGATCCTCAGCTCTTCAAAAGACATTATGTTGTCTGCACATGGCAAATATAAATCCTGAATCTTTTGTATCCCTTTTAAATTCCATACTTTAAATACAGCGTCCGCTCTCCCTGGTTTAAAATATTGATTACCCCATATTGGACTAAATTGTGACAATAACTGTGGTTCTTTTAAATAGTTTTTAGCTTCACACCATATTTTGATCATATGCTTTACAAATGGATTTTTAACTTGTTTTTGTAATTTTTTTGCCGAATCTGAGTATATGAATATGGGAAGAGGTAAAGGTAAATTGTATGATTCCATTTCAGTCCAGTGAGGGAGATCATTTGATGAAAAATAATATGTCATAGACCTCAGTTGTGCCGACCAATAATACAACATAAAATTTGGACATTTCAGACCTCCACGATCAAATGGTAAGTATAATAAAGACAAACGTAATCTAGCCCTCCTGTTGTTCCATATAAATTCCACTAACTTTTTTTTTATTCTTGAGAATAGATCTAAAGGTGGTGATAAGGGAATGTATTGAAATAAATAAAGTATTTTAGGTAAAATATTGAAGGAGTCAGTTGAGGTGGTATGGGCATCTGATTAGGATGCCTCCTGGACGCCTCCCACTTGAGGTGTTTCAGGCACGTCCCACTGGGAGGAGACCCCGGGGCAGACCCAGGACTCGGTGGAGAGACTATGTCTCCCAGCTAGTCTGGGAACGCCTTGGTATCCCCTCTGAAGAGCTGGAGCAGGTGGCTGGGGAGAGGGAAGTCTGGGCTTCTCTGCTTGAACTGCTGCCTCCGCGACCCGGACCTCCGGAAAAGCGGTAGAAGATGGATGGATGGATGGATGGAGGTAAAATATTACTTTTAAGTATATTGATTCTCCCGATCATCGACATTGGTAGTGACATCCATCTCTGAGTTAACTCATTGATATCTGACATTAAGGCTTCATAGTTGACACTGGCGACTGATTCTAGCTTAGGCATAATTTGGATTCCTAAATATTTAAACTGATTTACAACATTGAATTGATTTACCTCAGGGGCTGGGTAATTTCTCTGGGTCTCATTTAGTATTAATATTGAAGATTTAGTTTTATTTATTTTATATCCTGATATTTCCCCAAAATTCTTTATTAAATTCAACAAGGTTGGAATTGATTTTTTTAGATTCGACATAAACAAAATTATATCATCGGCGTACAGGGAGATTTTATGTTCTGTTGGTCCAACTTTAATTCCATATATTTGTGAATGTAAACGTATCGCTATCGCTAAAGGTTCAATTGCCATAGTAAACAGTAAAGGTGAAAGTGGACAGCCTTGTCTGTCACCATGGGTTGAGATGCCGTCTCGGCACTCAGCCCATGTTTTCCCTCATCCCTGCTTCCCATTGAGCAGCGTCTCAGCTGGCCCCCAGCTGGCAGCATTATGGACGGCTGGGGCCAATTAGTCTTCATCAGCTGGGGCGCTGCCAATGAGGATAAATAGGAGCAGCCTCGATGACTCGGGGCTGCGACATAAACACATTGCTAAGCTGAAGCCCCTTCGTCTGGTGTCAGCTTATACTCCTCTTGCAGCATTCCTGTGTTTGTATCCCGCTGTGAGGATGTACGTCTTGTTATCCCCACGTCCGGTATGAGCTGCTTACCTCTGCGCTGTGCAACCTGTGAGTGTACCTCTGCATGAGTATCTGTGCTCTCCTCATCCCTTCCCCTTTACCCTGAATAAAATATCACGACTCACTGGCTTGTCCCTGGCTCTGATTGCCCGGCTCCCTAGAGCCGGATATGACAGTATGTCGCAGCCAGAAGAGTTGCCGGCGGCCGTGAGTCGCTGTGGAAATGGACCTTTCTGTCCGGGTGTCAGCGCTGCTAGCATGCCGTTTCCCAGGAGTCACTTCCGGCGCCAGGGCGACGAGCTGAGGTCCATCTCGGAGGCTGTCGACGGGACGCTCTTCACCCTGCACGACGCCTCCAACGCGAGACGCTGGCATCCGGGCCGTGCTGAGGAACTCCTGGACTGTCACCCTCACTCTCTGTACCATCTGGAGGACAGTGCCAGGATAGACGCTGCAGGTACACAGCGAGAGAAGCTCCACGGGGTGGATGGAAATCCCGGCAGGGAGTCGAAGTGGGCGACGTCTTTCCCCGCTTCGGAGTCCCGTTCCTGCCGCTATTCCAGTCCGGGAGTTTGCGCCAACCAGAGGACTTCCTCCGACCTGCGCCACGTCACTCGGGATTCCCTTCAAGGAGCCGCAGCTGACAGCAGTTATGTCCGGGGTCGAGTGGCTGTCGCGAGCTCTACTGTTTCCTGTCACCACCTTCAGGCATGTGGCGGCGGCAGTGAGATTGATGGTGAGGACTTCAGGGCTACGAAGCTTTCCCGTGCTCGACGCCTTCCTCGTCTCGATCTCCGATCTGGAGCGGCGAATCCTGGGTTTCCCCCTCGCTTCGTCCCCTGGGAGTAGTCGTCATCACATCGCCGAGTCACCTCTGCACGAACCTCGTCCGGATCCAGTTCTGGGTCATCGTCAGGACCGTTCCTCCCACGCAGCTGTCATCCCTTCGCCTCGTCAGTGTGGAGATTCTACAGCCTCGTCCCCTGAGCCTCGTTCCCCCGCTGTCATTCCTGGACATTCGGGCTGGCTCACCCCGGCTGTTTCCCCCTCCTCCTCGACGCGCTTCCTGACCGCTGTGTGTGCCTGGAATCCCGGCCTGGTGAGCTCTCTGCTGGAGACAACGCGAGCGACCCTCAGACGAACTCCCGGGGGGTCCTCCGTTATCGCCGGGCGGGGAGAGGAAGAAGCAGATTCCACTACAGCAGGCGATACTCAACCTCCAGGGGGCAGGCAAGTCATTGTTTTTTCACACCTGCTTAATGATTTGCTCCGTCACATCCCTGGAGGAGAAGTTCAGGGTTCGCAGCTCCCTGAACTCTCCCCACCTGCTGTAACCTGTATTCCTAATCCCGCATCCTCTGTGTCTCTCTCCGCCGAGCGGTCCCCGGCTCCGGGTCAACGTGGTGGGATATGGAGAGGGCCTGTGGTTCCGCAGCTACATTGCGGACGGAGGAGGGGGACTGACTGCTGCGTGGAGTCTACGCCGACGACTGAGCGTCCCCGGGTCTCCACGGAGGAGCGGTTCGGTCCGGCGGGACGAGATTCTTCTGGCTTCACGCCGAGTGGATCGTCGGCGGGGTTACCTGAGCTGGAGGAATCTCAAGCTGCGCTGACCATCGTGCTGGCTGCGGGGCCCGACGCGGCTAGATGGGAGCCTGACAACGACCTGACGACGGATCCTGGATCTTCGCAGTCCTGGACGGCGTCAGAACCCGAGATCAGGCGAGTGCTCTCCTTTCTTTTCTCTCTTTTTATCCCCGAGCACTTCAGCCTATCTCCAGGGGAGACGAGCCGGGTGCAGCCGTCCGCTGCGTCTGAGCTCGTCTCGCCGGGTTCTGGCGCTGCCGGTGATCCTGATCCCGGTTCTGTTTTCTCTTCTGAGCCTTCTTCCAGGGTCACCGGCAAGGAGTTGCTGTTCCTCGTGGTGCTGGAGGGTCCGGGTTCAACGTTGGAGGTCGGTTCTGGTGCAGTATTCAACGTGGGTTCGCCCGAGACCCAGTCGGGGTCCAACGTGGGTTCGCCTGAGGCCCGATCGGGGTCCGACGTGGGTGCTGCCCCAGTATTGTCCAGGTCCGGTGAGGAGGTGGCCGTTTTCCTGCGGCCTGACGCCCGCCGCCCTCGTCATCGGCTCTCCCCTGAGCCTCTTCCACCGGGATCCGCTCTGATCCTTCGCCCGTCTCAACGGTCCTGGTGGTTGAGTGATGCGGGTCGACGACCCGACCCACAGAACTTTCGGTTCGGTGATCTGGTTCCCCCCACTGGTCTGTGTTTCCCTCTGGGCAGCCTGGTTCGGCTGCCAGTGGACTGGATTCCTGGGATCTGGGTCCAGAGTTCGCCGTCCGAACACTTCTCTTTCCCTGATTCGCCAGCTGGACAATGGGCGGGGAGATCTCCGGAGCCATCTCGGCCATTTTTGGACTCTGCCTGCCATTCACCTCGGGTGTCACTTTTTTAATGTTTTGTCCTGTTGGTGGATTCGTTTTTATAGTGCTGTGTTTTCCATCGCTCATGCTCAGCATTTTACTTTTTGTGCCATGTTTTTAGCCTCGTTTTTTGTATTGTAGAGTTATGTTTTGTTTCCTTTCAGACCATGCTCTGCAGTTATCCATTTATTCCAGTCACTCATTTCTTTAGGTGACTGGGTATTTATATATTCGTGTGTGTGGGTTTTTCTTTGCCTGCACTCAGTATTTCTTTTTTGTCCTGTTGGTTCATTAGAGTCATGTGCCTTGTTTTCCGTAACACCATGCTCTATAATTGTCATTTGTTCCAGTCACCCTCACTTTTCTTGGTGACTGTGTGTGTATGTACTTAAATTAGCGCTGTGTATAGGTTCCCCTTTATTTAACCGTACTCAGCATTTTTTGCCCTGTACCTTTTTGGTGGTTCTTTTTTCCTTGCTCTGGGTCACGCATGGTTGGTACTCTCTGGGTAGTATGTAACCGGCGTGCTGACCCAGTTCTTCTCCCCATCTGTACCTGGGTTAATTATTCTGTTTTGTCAGTATTGTATTTGGGTTTTTCTTTCCCGCTACCCTACATTGCCCCATTGGTGTTGTCCTTCCCTTGGCTTCTTCCCCTCCGGTCCGCCTCCCTTCCTCCCACCCTAGGTGGGGGGGGGGGGGGGCTGGGATGTTCCTGGTCGTTCAGGAGCCCGACCTTGAGGGAGGGGCTCTGTCACCATGGGTTGAGATGCCGTCTCGGCACTCAGCCCATGTTTTCCCTCATCCCTGCTTCCCATTGAGCAGCGTCTCAGCTGGCCCCCAGCTGGCAGCATTATGGACGGCTGGGGCCAATTAGTCTTCATCAGCTGGGGCGCTGCCAATGAGGATAAATAGGAGCAGCCTCGATGACTCGGGGCTGCGACATAAACACATTGCTAAGCTGAAGCCCCTTCGTCTGGTGTCAGCTTATACTCCTCTTGCAGCATTCCTGTGTTTGTATCCCGCTGTGAGGATGTACGTCTTGTTACCCCCACGTCCGGTATGAGCTGCTTACCTCTGCGCTGTGCAACCTGTGAGTGTACCTCTGCATGAGTATCTGTGCTCTCCTCATCCCTTCCCCTTTACCCTGAATAAAATATCACGACTCACTGGCTTGTCCCTGGCTCTGATTGCCCGGCTCCCTAGAGCCGGATATGACATTGTCGACATCCTCTATTGATTTTTATTGGTTTTGAAATATTGTTATTTGTTAGGATTTCTGCTGTAGCATTATTGTATATTATTTGAACCCATTTTATGAAATTATTTCCAAGTCCAAACCTTTGTAGGACTTCAAAAAGGGCCATTCAACTCTATCAAAGGCCTTTTCGGCGTCCAATGATAGGAGAGCTGTATCCGGTGCTTCTTTATTAAAATAAATAATATTAAATAGTCTTCTTACATTATGGAAGCCTTGTCTACCCTTTACAAAGCCATTCTGATCTCGATTAATATTTGGTAAAATTTCTTGTATTCGTCTTGCTAAAATTTTACAGATTATCTTAAGGTTGGCGTTTAATAGGCTTATTGGTCTCATATTTTCACATTTATTAGAGGGCTTACCTGGTTTTGGCAGCAGTATAATTAAGGCATTATTTATGTATGATGGTAAATTATTATTTTGAAATGCTTCTAAAACCATTTCCAAAAAAGGTTTTATTAATTTATTCTTAAATTTTTTATAAAGGTCAACTGGAAGACCATCTGGTCCTGCACTTTTTCCTGATTTCATATTATCAATGGCTAGCCCAACTTCTTCTTGACTAATTTTAGACTCCAATATCTCCCTGTTTTCATTTGGAATACACGGTATAGATAGTTCGTTCAAAAACCCATTTAGTTTTGTTAAATCAGGTTCATTTTTGGTATCATATAATTTTTCATAGTAATCTCTAAAGGCTCTATTAATTTCTAAAGGATCTATAACTACCTGTCCATTACTTATAATACTGGTAATTGGTGTTTTAATTTCCAATTGTTTAATCTGCCATGCTAATAATTTTCCTAATTTTTCACCTTGTTCATAAAAAGATTGTTTCAATCTTAGAAGACTCGAGGCAGCTCTATTCGCTGATTTTTTGTCGTATTCAGCTCTCAAAATCAGTAATTCATTCTCCAACCTTGGGTCACTTCCTGCATACACTTTTTCCTGAAGATTTTTTATTTTATGTTCCAATTTAGCTCTCTCCTCTCGAGTCTTCTTAGATTTTGATCCTGTATAACTAATAATATGTCCCCTAATAAAAGCTTTGAAAGCCTCCCACTTTACACATGCTGATGTTTGTGTAGTATTGATGTCAAAGAACTCGTCTATCTGTTTTTCTATATACTTGACAAATTCCTCATCCTGAAGCCATTTATGCTGAAATTGCCATCTACCTGATTCCTTTGTCAATTTTTTATCTACATATATTAGACAACAGGGTGCATGATCAGAGATCACGATGTTATCATAAAAGCAGTTTTGAATCTTGGACCTTAATTCTGTGGAAATCAAAAAATAATCAATACGTGAGAATGTCTTGTAGGTACTGGAATAACAAGAATAGGCTTTAACTTGTGGTTTCATTTCTCTCCATATATCTAACAATCTCAATTCTTTCATAAAATGATTAATAGTCATCCTACATCCAATGTGCGTACAATCCAGTCCTGTTGATCTATCCACACCTGGATTCAATGTACAATTAAAATCCCCTGCTATTATATGTTGCCCTGTAAGTGATGATAAGATGAGAAATAAATTAGCAAAGAACTTCTGATCATCTATATTGGGACCATATAAGTTCACAAGATTTATATTTTCTAATAGCAAAGAACCTTGAATGATTACATATCTTCCAAATTTGTCTCCAATTACATTTTTCACTTGAAAAGGAACTGATTTATGTATGAGAGTCATAACTCCCCTGGCTCGGGATGAAAATGAAGAGGTGAATACACTTCCCTGCCATCTACTCCTAATTCTTTTAACATCCTCCTCTATCAGATGAGTTTCTTGTAAAAACACAATTCTTGAACCCATGTCCTTTATTTTATTCATAACTTGTTTAAGTTTTTTTTAAATTTTGTAGACCTCTGCAATTCCATGAAGTTAAATTAAGATTAACACTTTGGTCCATGATCAATAGAGAGTTTGGGATTACCTTGCAGTGTAAACATGCTCATACAGAGAAGCAAAAACATGAGTGGTTGAACATTCATCCTACAAACTACACACAAACAAATTCCCCCTTCCCACACTTGTGGCAAACCCCCCAAAATCAAAAGAAAAATTCTGTCTCCCGATATAGCCATCGACCGTTCCACACCCACGGGGAACAGCCTAAGCCACTCCTTCTTCATCCTCCCAATCACCCTAACTCTACTGCTTTTAATGACGTAACATTAACTCTCCTCTGTAGTTTTCCAACTTAACTCCAAAATTTTTAACAACTTTGTACATCATAGTTTGTTTTTTTTTTGTTTGTTTTGTTTTTGTTTTGTTTTTTTAATATATAATACAATCTATATTTTGTAAACTTACTATTTACTTCAAGTCAGTCAGATGCCTGTGCAAATGCTTAATTATTCTACCTTATATTTTGTTCATGCTTAGCTCCCACCAGTCTCTTCTTCTTCTTTGATCTTCTTGATGAACTCCTGCGCCTCCTCTGGGGTCTTGAAGATGTGGGTTCTGCCCTCATACGTGGTCAGCAGTCTCGCAGGATAGATTACACCATGACGAATCCCAAGGTTGCGCAGCTCCTTACGTACGGGATCAAACTGCTTCCTCAATTGCTGGATTCCTGTGGCCAAATCTGGGTAGAACCGCACCTGCTGGTCCTGGTGTTTAATCTCTCCTTTAGCACGTGCAGCGTTGAAGATCTTCATCCTGTCTCTGTTGCTAAGAAACTTCATAATTAAGGTCCTCGGCGGTCCCTTATCTCTCCGTGGGCCAATACGATGTGCTTTTTCCAGAACCACTGCTGATTGCAACTCCTCGCTGCCCAGCACCTCCGGAATCCACTTTTCCAGAAAGGAACATACGTCCCGACCTTCTGATTCCTCTGGAAGACCCACCAGCCTCAAATTATTCTGTCTCGACCGAGATTCCAAATCCAAAATATTATCTTCCAGAGATTTATTTTTTTTTTCCAAAGTGCGCACCTTTAATTGAAGACGGGTGACGTCATCTTCAGCACTAGCGAGACGGAGCTCCATCTGCGCCGTTCGTTCTACACAGTCACCCAATTCCTTTCTTATTCCTTCCAACGCTGTCATAATCCCATCAAATCTAGAGGAAAAGTCCGCTCTCATTGAACTCATGGCAGCCATCAGCGCATCTGCGCCATTCCCCGCAGAAATCGCACCGTTGCCAGCCTCCTCCGCCATATATGGAGTTTTGTTTGCTGCGTCACAGACCTGAAAGTCCGTTAATTTGGACTGTTTCGGCGGCTCGCTTTTTCCTTTTCCTGGTTTTCCAGCCTTAGGCTTCGCCGACATATCCTCGCCCAAATGCTGGGATACGTTCTGTCCCAAATGAGAGAGTTATTTGCCGATTTTTTTCTCCAGGAGCAGAGCAGAGCGAGACACGTCCGTCCTACGTGGCAGCCATAACCGGAAGTCTAGTTACTATTTTTTAGTAACTTACCCAAGACTGTCTATCACAGAAAAGAGGTCTGTCATTTAAAATCTTCAGACCAAGTATTCTGTCCACCAGTCTATCATGTCTGCAATCATATCACATCATCATGTTGTGTACATTTGTGCTTGTGTATCCCGATTAATGAAAAAGTCATACCCAGCCATTGTTTTCTGTTAAATGAGGACAGTTACTGTAAATAAACACAGCACAGTTTTTCACTGCACAGTAGGGCTGGGCTATCTGGCTTTTAACATGTAACATGATACATTTAGGGTTTTATCGCAATACATGATATATATCACGATATTTTGAGATCTCCTCCAAACCACAAATGTAAATGTAAAACCTTCGCATAAAATGACACCTGCACAAGAGAAACAGACCCGTGTATTACATTTTTTATTGCATACAAAGGGGGGGGGGGTGTAAAATCAAATTAAATTTAGCAAACTTTATTGAACCAATCAGGCAACCCCACTCATAAACATGCAACAAATCAGAATAAATAATGGTAGACTTTCCTATTATGGCCTATAATAAAGCCAATAAAACAAAAACAAAAAAAGGACTCTGACATATTGTCCGGCTCAGGAGACACACACGCAGGCTCAGAATAGATTTAACAGCTTTATTTAACAGACAGGTATGTATGAATGCGTGTGTGGGATATGTATATGTATTGAGGGAGAACTTCAGTGCGCAGGCAGCAGAGCAGATCGTCGTACAGCCGGGCAACCCTATAACGACAGAGCAGAGGAGACAGTCTGACCACGTGTTGGACCAGGAGATCCGCTGTCTCCCGTGCCGTAGGGAGGCCCCGCAGCGGCACGAAGTGGGCGGCCTTGGAGAAACGGTCGACGATGGTCAGCACTGTGTCGTAGGTGTTGGAGACTGGGAGACCGGTGACGAAGTCGAGGGCTATGTGGGACCAGGGCCTGCTTGGGATCGGCAGGGGCTGGAGCAGACCCGCGGGGGAAGCGTTACCTGACTTGCCAGTGGCACAGACTGGGCAGGCCCAGACGTAGTTGGCGGCGTCCTTCTGCAGGCCAGGCCACCAGAAGGACCGCTGGAGAAGATCGACCAGCCGGGAGACCCCAGGATGACAGGCGAACTTGGAGGTGTAGATCCAGTGGATAACCTCCCCCCGAACCGAAGATGGAACGAATAGCCTCCCCTCCGGTCCGCCGCCAGGGTCTGGTTCTGTCTCCTGTGCCTTACGGATCTTGTCCCCAGTGGCCCAGGACATCGCCCCCACAATACACGAGCCGGGCAGGATAGTGTGTGCCGATTCCTCAGACGTCTCGGGAGCAAATTGCCTGGAAAGGGCATCAGGAAGGCCGTTCTTCGAACCGGGGTGGTACGTGATGGTGAAGCGAAAACGGGCAAAGAACAAGGACCAACGCGCCTGGCGGGTGTTCAGACGTTTGGCAGATCTCAAGTACTCCAAGTTCTTATGGTCCGTTAGCACTATGAACGGCAAAGCAGCCCCCTCCAGCCAATGGCGCCACTCCTGCAGAGCGAGCTTGATCGCCAGGAGCTCCCTGTCCCCGACGTCATAATTGCGCTCGGCCAGCGACAGGCGTCGAGAGAAGAAGGCGCAGGGTTGCTTGGCTCCGTCGGCGGGCGACCGCTGGGACAGCACCGCCCCCACCCCTGTATCAGACGCGTCGACCTCCACCAAGCACTGCAGCGTGGGGTCGACCTGGGTAAGGACCCGGGAGGAAGAGAACTCCGTCTTGAGTGCTTGAAATGCTGCAGCTGCCTCTTCGGTCCACCGGAAGGGCGAGGTGAGGCGGGTCAATGGGCCGACAATGGCGCCGAAGTTAGGTACGAAGCGGCGGTAGAAATTGGCGAATCCTATGAATTGTTGTACTTGCTTCCTGGAGGTCGGCGTGGGCCAGTCGACCACCGCTTTGACCTTCACGGGGTCGGAAAGGACTTGGTCGTGTGAAATGACAAACCCCAGGAAGGAGGTGGTCTTGGCATAGAATTCGCACTTTTCGGCCTTGACGTACAACCTGTTCTCAAGCAGCCGCTGCAAGACCCGCCTCACGTGGACCCGGTGTTCATCTCGTGACCTGGAGAAGATTAGGATGTCGTCTAAGATGAAGAGGCCGAGGAAATCACGAAGGACGTTGTTAATGAGGCGCTGAAATACTGCGGGGGCATTGGTTAATCCGAATGGCATCACCAGGTATTCGAAGTGGCCAGTTGGCGTTCAGAAGGCTGTCTTCCACTCATCTCCCTCCCGGATCCGGACGAGGTGGTAGGCACTGCGGAGGTCCAGCTTAGTGAACCAGGTCGCCCCCTGGAGGGAGTGGAAAGCGGTGTCCATCAACGGCAGAGTGTAGCGGTCCTTCTTCGTGATGTCGTTGAGGGCCCGATAGTCAATACAGGGGCGGAGAGAACCGTCCTTCTTGGATACGAAGAAGAACCCAGCGCCGAGCGGGGACGAAGAGGGGCGGATGATTCCCGCGCTGAGCGACTCCTTCAGGTAGGCGTCCATCGCCTCCCTCTCTGGCGCTGACAGGCTATATAGACGCCCAGAGGGTAAGGGAGCCCCCGTGCGGATGTTAATTGCACAATCATAGGGCCGGTGAGGGGGGAGCGACATTGCCTTGGACTTACTGAAGACGAGGCCCAGATCGTGAAACTCCGGGGGCACCAGGGTGAGATCTGGCGGTGCAGCGTCCTTGGCCAGAGGGGGTGAGGATGGGGCGCAGGCTGCGGACTGAAGGCAGGTGCCCATGCAAAACGAGCTCCAGGCGGCAATCCCTCCGGCCTGCCAATCCAGCACCGGGTTGTGTAGACGCAGCCGGGGGTAGCCTAGGATGACTGGTGAGACAGAGGAGGGCAGGACATAAAGGACAAGATCCTCCCGATGGTTACCTGAGATGATTACAGGAATAGGCTTGGTCCGATGGGTCACACGTCCGAGGGGTGCATGAGAGAGGGTGATCAGGCTGAGCGGAGTTGGCAGAGGGTGGCAGGGGATGCCCAATTGGGTTGCCAGGCTCTTAGAAATAAAACTCTGCTCTGCTCCTGAGTCCACCAGTGTGTGAGTAAGATGCCCCATGGCGTTGTGACAGAAATGGATGGGCAAAGAAAGACTAGTGAGGGGTTTTGTCCGGTTAGAGTCCGCGAGGCCCCCTACAGTGACTCGCGGACCTCCCCGTTTGGCTTTTCCGGACAATTCTCCACGGTGTGTTGGCTGCCTCCGCAATACATGCACAGGCCCAACTTCCAGCAGCGCTGTTTCTCCGCTGGAGGGAGCTTTGACCGGCCAACCACCATTGCCTCCGACTCCTCGGGGAACTCCGGTGGCGGCAACGCCAGGGGGCGAGCTTGATGTGTGCGAACGGAGCCTCCTCGCGAGCGGTTGGTCGACTTCCGCTCGGAGGAACGCTCACGCAGCCTGTTATCCAAGCTAATCGCTACGGAGATTAGCTCCGAGAGTGTCTCCGGGAGATCTCAGCCGGCCAATTCATCCCTCAGACCAGAGCTGAGGCTGCTGAGGAAGATGCCACAGAGTGACGCCTTACCCCAGCCTGCTTCCTCTGCAGCGACCCGGAAGTCGACGGCGTAGTCCGCCGCTGACCGGCTTCCCTGCTGAAGAGCAAGGAGACGGTCAGTGAGGACACCATCAAGCCGGGAGTGGTCAAACACTTCGAGGAAGCTTCGCACGAACTGGTTATAGGAGAGGTTCGCGTAACTGGGATTCGCCATTACGGCGTAAGCCCAAATTAACGCTCGCCCCTCCAGGAGGTTGCCTATGTAACCAATCCGGCTATGGTCTGAGGGGAAGTCCCCGGGAACGCGTAGGAACACCGACTCACACTGCATAATGAACCCCCGAGCTCCGCCAAGCTTCCCGTTGAAACGGGCCGGAGTCGGGATCGGTGTGAGCCGAGTTGGCGTTCCCACGGCAGACTGGCCAGCCACTGGAGCGACAGGAGCTAACCCTCCCTGGTGAGCCGGGGGGAACGCCTGCTGGGGGTCCAGGCGGTCTAACCGGTGAGTTATTGAGGTCAATTGATTCAAAATTACCTGCTGTTGGTGGGCTATTAAATCTACTCGAGCCTCGAGGGTGGAGAGACGGCGTGCGAGCCCGCTGTCTGCCGAGCCACTCTGCTGAAGCCGTACTGACATATTGTCCGGCTCAGGAGACACACACGCAGGCTCAGAATAGATTTAACAGCTTTATTTAACAGACAGGTATGTATGAATGCGTGTGTGGGATATGTATATGTATTGAGGGAGAACTTCAGTGCGCAGGCAACAGAGCAGATCGTCGTACAGCCGGGCAACCCTATAACGACAGAGCAGAGGGACAAGGTAAAGGGCACCACACCTATGCAGGACTGTGAGAATGACTGCTGCTTACTTGGAATGACAGGTGGCTGGCGTCGGCAAGGAAAGAGCCCAGGAGACAGTGACCTGCGAAGCCTGTGGCAACGGCGTGGATGAAGTGGCGAAGATGAGGGTCCGCCGCCGAGGAATCCACCTGTGCACAGGGGAGAGGACTGTAGAGAAGAGGTAAGATGCTTACGGATGAGCGTTGTCTTGCTGGTAATGGGGGTTCCAACAGCGAAGACGAGCCGAGGGGAACAGACGGCTTCAGGCCGAAGCACAGGGCTGAGTGGATTAAATAGTTCACCGCTGACAAGGCGCAGGTGTGCGCGCAGCAGGGGCTAATGATGAGTGGCGAGTCATGACAGACTCAACACAATAAAAAGTGCATTAAGCAAGAATTCTAGAGAAATATTTAAGCGGTGTGCGTGTACATGCAGCGGCCTCTCTCTCCCCATGTTTAGTGTGCCTAAAGGTATGTTTAAATGCATGTTCATGCCCACATATGGATGCGCGTTGTTCACCGATGACGTTGCGCACAAATTACAGTCGCCACCGCCTTCTGGAGATAAGGAATAAGACCAAACATTACATCTTGGACCAGAACGTTATAGAGGAACTTCAAGGAATGGGACTTCTTTACCAGACTTCCACATTCCCCGTACCTGCCTGCTGCATCTCATCCCAAGAGGTGACGCCGGAAGCATTGTGAGAGAAAGAAGGCACAGACCTCCGCTACCGTCCCTCTTTCTGGCCAACATACGCTCATTTGATAGCAAAATAGACCACATACACCTCCTGAGATCTACACAACGTGAAGCGCGGAGCTGCTGTGTTTTTATCTTTACGGAATCGTGACTAAATGACAATATCCCGGACTCTGCTATCCAGTTAGCAGGGTTAAGATGCCATTGCGCTGATCGGGTCTTTATGGAAGGAGGCAAAACTTACGGGGGTGAGGGTGGGATTACATCAGTGACGCTTGGTGCCAGGACGCTGCTGTTGTGCACAAACACTGTTCTCTGTTGGTGGAGTTTATGATCATCAAGTGCCGACCATTCTACTTACCAAGGGAATTTACATCCATCCTGCTTGTTGCTCATCCCACCCACCACCACCAACGACAGGAATGAAGCACTAAATGAACTATATCAGGCCATCAGTGAGACACACACAGCACACCCAGACAGACTCATCATCACAGCAGGAGACTTCAACCACACAGATTTAAAGGCTTTCCAACAAGAGGAAACAACTTTCTGGACTTGGTGTACACAACTCACAAGAGAGCATATAAGGCCTCCCCCTCCCCCACCTTGGTCTCTCTGACCACATCACCATCTTGCTAAGGCCTGCATACAGACCCAGAATGAAAGCCATCAGACCAACAAAAAGGCAGGTACCTGTGTGGCCAGAGGGGGCCTCCTATGCTCTGAAAGACTGCTTCAGCACTACAGACTGGGACATTTTCAAGTATGCAGCCACTCACAATGAACACACAAACATAGAGGAGTTCACTGAGACTGTTGTAGCATACATAGCCAAATGCATTGATGATGTCACTGCAAAACCGTCACTGTTCATGCTAACCAAAAGCCATGGATGGCAGCAGAGGTTCACAGGCTCCTGAGGGCTTGGGATGCAGCCTTCAGGGCCTGTGACACTGCAGGACTAACAACAGCGAGAGCCAACCTGCCCCGTTGGTATCAAGGAAGCAAAACGACAGTACAGCAAGAAAATTTTATTTATTTTTTTTCCTTTTTTGCTTTTCTGATCTGTATGCTCCTTTTATGTGCTGCTGGGAATTTTAAATTTCCCAGAGGGAGTCATCCCAAAGGGATTAATAAAGTTAAGTCTAAGTCTCTAAGTCTAAGTCTATCCGGCCATTTCAGCAATACCAGACACACACAGTCTCTCTGGCGTGGCATACAGACCCTCACCAACTACAAAACTCTATTTCAGACCTGCACGAGTGACATCACACTGCTTAACAACCTAAACGACTTCTTTGGCTGCTTTGAAGCACAAAACCGCACATTAGCACAGAAGACCGCTCCTCCTCTAGACGAGCAGGCTATAAGTCTGGATCCAGCTAGCATGAAGAGGACCATCTCCAGGATCAACCCACGCAAGACAGCTGGACAAGACAACATACCAGGTCGCGTTCTGAAGGACTGTGCGGACGAGCCAAGAATGTCCTGGCTGATATTTTCAACATCTCCCTGAGTCTAACTGTTGTCCCCACGTGTTTCAAAACTGCTACCATAATACCAGTCCCAAATAAGCCCGTTCCATCCAGCTATAATGATTACTGGCCAGTAGCACTGACCTCCATCATAATGAAGTGCTTAGAGCGGCTGGTCATGCAGAACATCAAGTCCACCCAACCTCCCTCCCTCCCATGACCCATCTCAGTTTGCATACAGGTCAAACAGATCCACAGAAGATGCCATCCCTGCTGCTCGCCATCCAGCCCTCACCCACCTGGACTCAAAGAACTCCTGTGTGTGAATGCTGTTCTTGGACTTCAGTTCAGCCTTCAACACAATCATCCCCCAGCACCTAATACAAAAACTCAGACACTTGGGACTCAAAACCTCTCTCTGTAACTGGGCGCTGGACTTTCTCACAGGGAGGCCACAGAATGTGTGTGTCAGCAGCGACACCTCCAAGACCATCACACTGAGCACAGGGGTCCCACAAGGGTTCCTGCTTAGCCTGTTGCTCTTCCCTCTGCTGACCCATGACTGTGTACCAGCCTACAGTACCAACCACATAATCAAGTTTGCAGACGACACGATGGTGGTGGACCTCATCACCAACAATGAAGAGGCCAACTACAGAAATGAGTTGAGCCAACTGGTCCAGTGGTGTAAAGACAATAATCTCCTCCTGAATGTGGGAAAAACCAAGGAGATTGTGGTCGACTTCAGAAGGGGTCACACACAGCAGGCCCCTCTGATCATCAACGGAGCAGCTGTGGAGAGGGTGAGCAGCACCAAGTTCCTGGGGATGCACATCTCTGAGGACCTCTCCTGGTCAAACAACACCACATCACTGGCCAAGAAGGCTCAAACCTGCCTATATTTCCTCTGCAAACTGAGGGGAGCACAAGTCCCTACCCCCTTCATGTGCTCATTCTATCGGGGCACCACTGACAGCATCCTCACTAGCTGCATCACTGTGTGGTATGGAAGCTGCACCGCCTCCTGCCTGAAAACTCTACAACACACAGTGAACGCAGCCAGCAAGATCATCGGTGCCCCTCTGCCCTCCCTCTTGGACATCTACCACACCCGCCTCAGCCGCAGAGTCATCATCATCGCAGGTGACACCTCCCACCCCTCACACTCCCTCTTCAGCCTCCTGCCCTCAGGGAGAAGGTACCGGAACCTCTGGGCCCACTCCACAAGACTGCTAAACAGCTTTGTTCACCAAGCTATCAGAACCCCAAACTTTGCCCACTTCCCCCCCCGCCCCCACCCTCTGCCCCTGGACTGTAACACACTCATCTACACAATAACTTTACCTCAGCTGTTTGCACAGAAAGACTTGGCTCATCAACAGTACTACATCTACATCTGCTGCTGTATGTTTTTGCACCTTACTACAACCATTTGCACAAATGCCACATCTGCTGCTGTCTGTTATTGCACTACTAATCATGCGCATTCCAAACTGTTACTGTTTGCACCTCCTCTACTGCATTGAACTTGCATTACAGGTATTATGGTATTACTGTACATAGGATTGCTGTGCTCTTTTTTATCTTTATTTGTACCACAGGTAGCGTTATTGTACAAAGACTGCTGTTGTTGTTTTCATCCTTATCCCTTCTTTTCTTATATATTATGCACACTACTAAGAGAGAGAGAAATGGCATTTTGATTCTCTTGTATGTCCTGTACATTTCGAGTATCGACAAATAAAAATTTTTGAATATATTTTAAAACTACATAAATTAAAGTCCACTTTTTCTGTTTGGTCATATTTTTTAACAATAGGAGCCATGTCTTTGGCAGTATAATTTGTGACTGCAGTTGTGATCTCTTTCCATTTTGCACTTTTGTTGTATGGGATAAATTTTCCAAATGAAGAAGCCATATAGTGATTTTCTAATGGCTGGTTCCTTTGAGTTTTTTTTTTTTTTTGTAGGGACTACCTGGGATTATGAGAGTGGATTAAGTGGTGAAACAAATTAATTCAATTCAATTCAATTCAACTTTATTTATATAGCGCCATTTCACAACAACAGTCATCTCATAGCACTATCAACTGTAGGGGGGAACCCCCACAGTTGCAGAAAGACCCCAGCAATCAGGCGATCCCCTGTGAGCAAGCACTTGGCGACGGTGGAGAGGAAAAACTCCCTTTTAACA
This sequence comes from Pholidichthys leucotaenia, assembly GCA_020510985.1. NCBI lineage: Eukaryota > Metazoa > Chordata > Actinopteri > Cichliformes > Pholidichthyidae > Pholidichthys > Pholidichthys leucotaenia. The sequence continues at coordinate 124,866,401 of CM035837.1, read as the reverse complement.
GGAAGAAACCTCCAGCAGAACCAGGCTCAGGGAGGGGCAGTCATCTGCTGCGACTGGCTGGGGGGTGAGGGGATAGAGAAGAAGAAAAGAACAGACATGTAGAGAGCAAACAGCACGATGGGGACTCAATCTATGGGAGAGAACAAACAAATGTTAATGACCAGCAAAAAAAAAAATATTTCATAGAGAGTGAGGAAAGGAGTGAGGCCCAGTGCATTACTGGAGGTCCCCCGGCTGACTAAACCTATTAGCAGCATAACTAAGGGAGGGTTCAGAAACACATGATCCCTCCCTAATTGTAGGTTATATCAAAAAGGTAGGTTTTAGCCCTATTCTTAAAAACAGAGATCGAGTCTGACTCCCGAATCCAGATTGGCAGCTGATTCCATAGGAGTACCACAGCATAGCAGTACCACAAATTAGTGGTACTGCTACCTTTAAAGACAAGGGCTTTGTGATATATTTTTCCACAAAACTGTATTTTGTTCAGTTTCTACCTTCTGAATTCTGAACTGCTGCCAGACAATGAAGCGGTACTTTTTTCTCCTTTGAATGATCTCGTTTAACTCTGCTTCCATTGGAGCCAGTGTGTGTGTGTCACTTCACATTTTTCCCTCTCCCCGCACACGCTGCCAGTGTTGCCAGATTGTAAATAAAAAATAAGCATCTCTGCGTCACCAAAACAGGCTCAAAAGAAGCAGTTTCTAAAGAAAAAAATTGCAGGAAAAAAACAGACCTGGCAACGACCCTGATATGAAACACGGTGTGGCGGGAGTGACCTGAACTGTGTGAGAGGAGTTCGGAGGAGAGGAGGGGGAAGTACTACTTCAATCAGACAAATAAATGCTGACAGTTTACACTGCCGTGACAATTTATGCTCGATATCCGTGATAAAGGTGTTTTAAGTATCACGCATAGTAGAATGTATGGATATAACAAATATATTTGGTGTATTGCCCAACTCTACTGCACAGAGGAAAAAAAAAACTGAGTGGTTTTATGATTCAGTGGGTAGTACTAGTTTTAACTACTGGAACTGCAGTGGGACCAGTTTGCCCTAGACCAGGAAAAGAGTTGTCACCACGACCGGAGAAGGGCTGGCAAGTGTGCACAAAACCAACATTCATCATTATCTAATGATGAGAATTTTATAATATTTTTAAAACCTCATTTTTTTAACGAATGACTCACAATTAAAATATCCAGACAACTGTTTTGAAATAAAACAACAATTTTGCATTCAGCAAAGCAGATTAATAGACTTCAGCTGAGATGAGTGGCTCCTCTTTCTCCCGTTTAAAAGAGAAGTCCGGATGAATGATGATATAACTGAGGGAAATTTTACAACTCTGTCAAAATCATGACCAAAAAGAAAGACTGGCATAATCTCTGAATTGTAGCCTACAACTCTCATCTGTGCATAATTATGATCATCTCCCCAGTGTGACAAGGCTATGGAGGAGGTTAAAAAGCTCATTTATTCATTCATTCAAAAGCTCCTTCCTTTTAAATGCATTTTCACTTAGTGAACAAGCCCACATTGTCCTCAGCACACACAAATTTGTCTTTCCATTTAAACGCTGTCATATTAATATTAAGCCTTTGATCTCATGCCTCTGTTTTGTCTTTGTTCACATGTGTGTGAAATGACAATAGATGTCTTCATGCTGATTGAGAGGTTTAGCAACATTTACTGGCTACATTTAGAAGGGACTGTTTTTTTCTCAGCTGTGCAAAATAACTGGTTAAACAAACAAATCATAATAGTTTGTCCAGTATTGCTGTCATTTAATAAACTGTGCTTGCAGAACAGTTGTATTAAAGCAATATTACGCTCAAGGTTGTTATGGTATCATGAATATACTAACTATGGGTGTGATACTCTAATGCCCTCCACAAATGTATCACACCTGCAGTTACTATATTCATTGATACCGTACTCCCTCTCGTATAATATTGCTTAATTACACCCCAAACACACCTCTGAATAATGAAGAACATTAGGACAGTCTCTTTGCACTATGTGCCCCAGTGGAAAATTCATTTTTGCACTACTGTAATTGCGAAATGAATACACCCTGGGCCTCTGACAACTGATTATGGACTACATCACAGTAATATGGCCCATTGTGTTTAAACCTAACCAGTAAAAGTGAAAGTATAAATTGAATCTGAAGCTCTGAAAAGGAGGGGGTGCTAATATCCCATTTCCTGCATAAGGCACAGGACTATTAACTATTTTCAAAGTATTTGTTATCTGCAAGTGTCATCATTCTCAGCTTCAAATATTAATGCTGTGGATTTGGACTTCAGTCTTTTATAAACCCAAAGGCTCACAGGTCCCAAGCCAATGGACACAAAGTGGTGCACTGATGCTAACAACTGTGACCAAGTCCCTAGATTGAAAAAGACTTAAATCACCTCAAAATATTTGTGTTTATTTAATTGGTAAAATAAACTCTATGTGAAACATACATTTATTTCAAAATATATGTTGGTAAATTTTTTAAGCTGACAATGATGTTAAGTTTTAACTATCCCATAGAAAAGAGTTAACAGCACTGAGAAAATAAGCTGAGTTGAATTATTTCTGTTTATTGATGAGTTCAATATATAATCCTTTGAATTCCCTATATAGTGAGTAGGTGGTAGTGAATGACTGCAGATGCTGCAGATACAGACACACAAGTGCTGATTGGCATAATCACATCCAGGTGGGAAACAAGACACAGCTAAAAGAAATCTGAGTGATAATGAGGGTGGGAGAGATATGAAGGAAGGTGGTAAAAATACCAAGGTTGTGCCTGAAACCATTCAGTCATTCACTGCCACCTACTAACTATGGGGAATTCAAATGTAGAGGAATATACTGTACATAGTGAACTTATCAGAAATCTGAAAAAACTGAACTTTTTGGACCCTACCAACTAGGCATACTTTCTTGGTGCCATAAATTATGTCATTATGGTGAGACAGTAAAACACAACAAATTAACATTGGCTAAAAGGTAAATATATAAAAGTAAATATAGTTAAAAAAAAATATATATATATATATGGAAGTGAATCATCATCATAGCAGTCTGTCAGGGGCAACAATGACTGTTTCATTTAGGTCTGATCAGATTCCTCCACGCAGCTCTGTACTTCGCCTTCTGCGGCCAGTTACTCCTGACCTTATTAACCCAGGTGACGCCCGAGCTGGTATGAGTTGCTTTCTGGCTGACCATTTCATGAAACTGCTTGCAAAGTATTTGCGTACTGCTAGCTTTTGCTGGACTAGCAGCACATTCTTGGCAGACAGAGGTATTATCAGTGGCAAGGACAGGCCAAGACAAACTGACTCCAGTATCTGTTGCAGTGACTGACCAGATGATAGGTTTGTTTATCTCTGCTCTTCGTGTAGCGCACGTCACGATGCACCGACTGGCAAAAGTCCACCAAAGACCTTGTGACAGTTGTACTTATCTGCCAGGATGTCCAGTCTCACCTCGTGTAACTGAGAGTGGTCCACCACAGACCTGTGACAGATATTGTTTTTAGTTCTGCCAGGATGCCCAGTTTCACCCTCCACACCCTGGTCATACAGCTACAATTATATATATATATATATATATATATATATATACAGTATATGTGTGTGTGTGTGTACTTCATTCTTTCCTTTTATTCATTTCAAACGTGGAAACAAAGAAAATAAGATAAAATGGAAGTTTAAAAAAAGAAACATTGTAGACAAAAGATCAACAACATTTTTCTATCAAATCAGATCAGCAATGTATGTTTGAAAAGGAGTAGGATGAAGTTAAAAAAAAAAAAAACTTTTCCTAGTCCTACCCCTTTTACAGCTTTTTTTTTTTTTTTTAAAAATGAAACTCAAATATCAGTCACTCGTATCAGTGACTTCAGTCATTAACAAACCAGAGAAGAAATACTGCACACACAATCAAAATCATTCATTCATCTTCAACTGCTTAATCCTTTTCGGGTTGTGAGGGGAGTGGAGCCTTTTCCAGCATCTTTGGGCAAGCGGCAGGGTACACCCTGGACAGATCGCCAGTCCATTGCTGACATAATATAGTAAAAAGTAAATATTACAGGTACTTTTTTTTTTTTTTTTTGTTACTTATTTGTACCCGTAGGTAGATTTGGTTTGCAGTCTGGTGACAAGCCACCGGCTGCTGGTCGCTGCGTGCGCGAGCGCCCTAAACCTACATGTTTTTGGTAAGCGGGAGGAAACCGGAGAAATCCCGGAGTAAACCCGCGCAACACGGGGAGAACATGCAAACTCCACACAGCTCACTGTTGGTCGGGGGCTGGGATCGAACCCACGATCTCATGATCCCCGCGATCCCCCGGCCGAGGGTAAAACTGTGCTGCCACAGTGCTAAACCACTGCTCCACCGTGCAGCCCGTGCATATCATATCAAATCCGTTTTACCCTATTAATAAATGAAAACACTTCCAGGTAGCTTAAGCTGTGATGCAGGGCTTTCCTTTCTGTTGTCCATTTTCCATGTACTGTATGACGAGATCCATTGCTAACATGGCGACCATCAGTTGGACACTACTTCTCAAGATGCTATATGGAGACTGTTTTATAATCACTAGACATTTGGACACCAAGTAATAGCCAACACACAACATAGTATAGTTAAAGTTATATAAAAATGAAAGAACTTTAGTGAGCAAAGTCCCATACCCCATGCGTTCCCATATCAGAGGCCCCTAATGAGAATTCTGATCAACATAAAATGGACTGGAAAAAAACAAGTCCCCTCTCCAAAACTGGATCTGCTCATTTCAGTCAAAGCTTCAGGATAAATAGGAAGTCCATCTGATCAGAAATGTAGAAGCTATTGTGGCAACTCCACCTTAGATTGATGCCAAAATCGAACTTGTTGAATGTAGGGATGAGTTGAAGCTTCTGTATCAATTTGAAATCAATCCAGTCACGACAGCAGACACTACTACTGGTGACATCAGAAAATGTCAAATGGACCAACGAATGGAAATTTATATAAATCAACAAATATTGGATTTTTCCTTTCAGTGTGATTTTTATTTTAATACACCTGTAGATCTAAAAAAAAAATATTAGTGTTGACAAAGCCCCCCCTCAAAAAAAAAAAGTGGCATAGAGGAAATGGAGATAACTGCTCATGATTTAGCATTTTTATACTGTATTACTGGAAGATTTAAGCTTTATGCCACTGTGATGATAGATTGGATGCTGGAGTATGGTGAACACAGAAAATGAATCCACTGGTGACAAAAATGCCTCCAGTGGGAATGCAGGATTGGCATGGAGACTGACAATGTGTCAGTCAGAAAAACCATTTGTCGCCCGTTTCTCTAGAGACTGCGTACTTAAGTGCTATACCACTGCCGTGACTGACTTTTTCACCATGGAATGCCATTTAAAATAAATACACTGAGTAGGCTTACAGCTTGTATGCCAATATTTCACAAATGCTAGAACATCAAAATTATATTCTTTCAATTGTGGTTGCTTTTGTGTACAGATGAAGTAATGGATGCTATTGCACTGGAGCTTTTATTTGTGGACAAGCTGCTGAGAGAGCAAATGGAAAGTCTGACACCCACACAATTATTTTACGCGGAAGAAAAAGGACCTTTTAAATTTCAAGCATGATTCCTTAAGTGTAATTCTCTACTTGTCACAGCTTATCGCTCGGGAAAAAAGTTTGCATTTGCACAAGAGGCATCTTTAGAACAAAAAAAAAAAAATCATAATCAAATCATAACTCAACAATGTAGAATCCCTTTCAGTCAAAGATGAGATATTTAATGAAATAATAAGACTTTAGTGGTATTAAACACATGCTGCTGTGTTTTTAGTTACTTTTATGTGGGTGTACTCCTGTTTAAAAAGCAAAACACAAAAAGCTTCAATTAGAATCTGGTCAGCGAAGTCAGTGAATGGTGCAGGCTTCCCAGTTCTCCCACAAGACCAACCACCATGCATGATCAGACTGGCCCACTTGTCCGGGTCTGTCTTCCACTTTCTCTTTACCCTCTCCATCTACTGGCAAGTTTCCATGGAAACAACAGTGAAAAGAGGGGAGGGGGGTTAGTGAGAGAAACAGAGAAAAACCCCAAAGAATGTGGTCTGCAGCCTGACTCCTCTTGAGAGCTTTATGTTGTTTTAATATATAAGCTGGCATTTTGAAAAGGGAAGAAAGAATTATGCGTATTCATATCCACCTGCTCTGTTTTCATAATCTCTCATCAATACAGATAATTACTATGTGTCGGCCTACTTGACTTGGAGAGACAATAACTATGAGCCAGACCATTCTGACTCAATAATTTACTTCGATAAACTTGTCCCACTCTCGACGCTTTACTTAATTAAACCTCTGGGATTTGTGGTAACTAACACCAGGGAGCAGAAGCATAAAACCTGGTATAGACTAACAACTGAAACTCTCTGTACCACGAAAGAACACAATGCATTATTTTCAGCAGATTTATAAAGCAAGGAAATATGCCTGTTGTGTTTTGCAATGTGTGCACATACATTAATGGCCGTTCCACCCTCAGAGGTCAGCATGTTAATTGTAATGCAAAAGTGTATTTAATCATGTGTTTGCACATCAATATTAATTGATTAGACATCCATTGATTGGTAAGGCTTTCCATTAACTATACAGTAAGTAAAATGCACTGCTGTAGCTATTTCTACCTCGTCATTTATCTATGTTATTTGCCACATCTGTCTTTAACATTGTCTTAGTCCATTTTAGACTTCATTTTAGAAATTGACTTTACAAAGTATTACAGAACTTAAGGTGCTTTTAAAGACAACTGGTGCCCCATGGTCAATAAACATTTTTTTTTTAATTTAAATTTACTTTTGTAATGCGTTTAGTTCTTGGTTTATTTTAAGAGTGAGTCTTGGCATGGAAGATTAATCTCTAAGCATTCCAGACACAAACTGAATGAGCACACAATGATTGGCTGGAAGTGAATATATTGTATATGCAAAGCTGCAAAAAAGTATTCCCCCCTTCCTGATTTCATATAGTTTTGCATATTTGTTACACCTGTTTTTTTTAGATCACCAAACAAATTAAAAATAATAATAATTTATTAAGGGAAAAAAGCTATCCAAACCTATCTGGCCCTTTGTGAAAAAGTAATCTCCCCCAGTCCTTGTTACATCATGAATTAACTGTGATTAACCACATTTTTTGGAAAGCTGAGTTAAATTTCAATCGCCGTACTCAAGCCTTATTACTGCCAGACCTGTTGAATCAAGAAATCGCTTGAATAGAACCTGTCTGACAAAGTGAAGTAGGCTAAAAGATCTCAAAAAGCAACACATCATGTCGCAATCTAACAACATGCAAGAACAGATGAGAAACAAAAACCCAGAATAACTTCTAAAGAACTGCTGGCCTGGGCAAAAATGGAACCCACAGGAGAGTTCCAAGGTGAAAACCACTGCTGACCAAAAACAACATAAAGGCATGTCTCACATTTGCCAAATCTTGATGATCCCCAAGACTTTTGGGAAAATATTCTGTGGACCGATTAGACAAAAGTTGAACTATTTTTTGGAAGGTCCCATTATAGCTGGTGTAAAACTAACACAGCATTTCATTTAAAAAAACATCCTACCAATAGTCAAACATGGTGCTGGTAGTGTGATGGTCAGGGGTTGCTTTGCTGCTTCAGGACCTGGATGACTTGCCATAACTGATGGAACCATGAATTCTCTCTACCAGAAAATCCTGAAGGAGAATGTCCGACCATCAGTTTGTGACCTCAGGCTCAAGCCCTCCAATGTGGTTGATTTGAAACAATTCTGCAGAGAAGAGTGGGCCAAAATTCCTCAACAGTGATGTAAAAGACTCATTACCAGTTATCACAAACACTTGGCTGCAGTTGTTGCCACCAAGGGTGGCCCAACCAGTTATTAGAGTTAGGGGGCAATTACTTCTTCACATACCTATAGGTCCGGGTAGGTTTGGATAGCTTTTTTTCCCTTAATAAATGAAATCATCATTTAAAAACTGCATTTTGTATTTACTCAGGTTATCTTTGTCTAATATCAAAATTTATTTGATGAGCTGAAACATTTAACTGTGACAAACATACAAAAATATAAGAAACTGGGAAAGGTGAAAATATTTTTCCACATCATTGTACATTATATAGAAAACCAATGAAGGGAGGCCAAAATGAGAGACATGATTTCTCTTTCTAGCACTTATTAAAACTCTAGCTGCAGCATTTTCAATCAATTGAAGACTGTGAAGACATCTTAGGACATCCTGATAATAAACACTTGTGGAAATCTAATCTAGAACTAACTGGAAAAGCACTCAGAGAACACATACCTCCGCCAAGGCTCCTTCCGTCTGTCATGGATCACTTTCAAAATGTAATGGGTTTGTGTGTAGGCCTAGAGCCACTTCTGGTGAAAACTGCAGCAAAGTCTGTCCATTAGTTTTGGAGTACTGTTGGTTCCTCAGCATCACTCTGAAACAAAATGCTCCTAATCTTTTATGTAAATGATAAAAAGTGTTGTTGGAAATTTGTTTGATATGCAAATTAAATTTCAAGTCCTGATCAAAAATGACTCCAAGGATCCTCACAAAACTGTCAGGAGATAAAAATCAACACCATCTAAACTAAATACCTGACTTGAACTAATATTTTTAAGGTTTTTTGAAACTGAACACAATGACCAGTCAGGGAGCAAATACTTTTTCACAGCACTGTATACAATACAGGTAACATATAAAACTCTTCTACTTTCAAAGACGTTGTAGCAGCGTCTCTACCGAATAGAGTGGACACACAATTTAAAGGGTCTGTGTCCATATTTCTGTTCCTATTTGGCCATCCTAGTGGAAAGGTTAGGCTGTTAATGTGATATTCCATATGCATGCCATGGCTATATGTAGCACACAAACATACTGTACAGTACCTTTTACAATCTGCTATGTCAGTGACAGTGAAAGATGACAGACAGGTGTTGTCATGATAAACCCGCACAACTTCATTGTCAGTCTAACTACATTTTTTTTACATTGAAAAAATTTAGTTTAATTTGCTATTAAGTTCACCATTTGACATTGTAGTTTTACTAGACATGTACAGTATACTAAATGTGCACTAAACCCATTTCCTGAAAACTGGTATAATTTAAAGTTGGCAAAGATTTGAAGCTTTGTATCCACCTTATTCCTAGCCCCCATGATGCCTTGCTTGAATTATGTGAAATGAATGATTTCAGAATGTGAAATGAAATGAATGAATGTGAAATGAATGAATCTTTATTTCGGACAGATTAAAAGTAAAGATTAAAAAAAGAAACAGAATAATATAACAAAGGGGGAAAGAAAATCCAACAAGGTCAAATTAGACAATAACTCCTCTGATTATACAGTTCAACATAAGTTATCCGAAATGGGTGGTGGCTGAAACCGCAGCTTATATCGCCCACCCATATTCCATCTAAGAATTCAAAAGAAAAACAAAACAAGAGCGATTACAATTCAGAACAAAGCTAAGACAAAATGTGAGAAATGTGCGAAACTTCCGGCACTAGTTTAGAACGTGGAGTTGTCACTGAAACGCAACACTTTTCCTCATTAAAAAACAAGGACTTTGGCATCAAAAATGCAGGAACCCAGCCTTTTGCACCTCAAAAAGAGTAATAAAATTGTACCACTTCCCATGACTATCGAGGGATAGGAAGAGGACTTTAAAAAGTGGCCTTGCAGACAGTACCTCTGTTAGTTCATGCCGCTGCTAAGATGCTAATGCTGTAAACAAATAAAAGCTCTGAGATATATCAATGTTTCCACCGTAACAAAGTCGGTTGCATTTTGTTAAAAGATGTTGGACATAATCAAATTTACCTTAGAGCAGACGTAGAATCTAGTCAGAGCCACAAAGAACCACAACACTGTGCTTGGGTGTTTTAATGTTGGGGTAAAACAGACAGCTGCAGCTGTTCATTTTACCCCAAAACTAAAATGCTCATGCTGCTGTCACGTCATGAATGCTTGTTATTTAACTTAACACCACCTCCACCTGTATGCTGATGACTGTCAGATTTATGTCCCTCTAAAACAAAAAGCTGCCTCATCAGTAAACTTACTCCTGGTGTGCATTGAAGACATAAAGTCTTGGATGGCCCTAAACTTCCTAAATTTTAATGATAAGAAGACCGAAGTGATGGTATTTGGACCTAGTCGCCCCTGTGAGTCCCTTCCTGTATACTTGGGCCCCCTTACTCCTTATGTTAAATCCACAGCTAGGAACCTTGGTTTTATCATGGACAGTGATTTTAGATTAGACACGCAGATTTGTTCTGTGGTAAAATCCAGCTTCTTTCATCTAAGGCGTTTAGCAAAAGTAAAACCCATTCTCTCTAGACCACACCTGGAAACAGTAATCCATGCTTTTATTTCATCTCGGCTGGACTACTGTAACGCACTTTACGCCGGTGTCAGCCAGTCATCTCTTTCCCGTCTGCAGCTGGTTCAAAACGCCGCTGCTCGTCTTTTAACAGGTACACGTGGAAGAGATCACATCACACCCATCTTAGCTTCACTCCACTGGCTGCCCGTGTATTTTAGAGTTCATTTTAAAATTCTTTTATTTGTTTTTAAATCCTTGAATGGTCTTGCTCCACCTTACCTCTCTGAGCTTCTGCATCCCTACGCTCCCACCCGGTCCCTTAGGTCAGCTGAACAGTTGCTTTTGGAGGTACCAAAGGTGAGGCGCAAGCTCAGAGGGGACAGAGCCTTTTTGATCATGGCCCCCAGGTTATGGAATGATTTACCCCTGGACATTAGACAAGCACCTTCACTGTCCATTTTTAAAACATGTCTTAAAATACATTTTTACTCCCTGGCCTTCGACCCAGTATGAGACATTGATTTTATTGAACGAAATGGATTTTTATTTATTTTTTTTCCACAATATCTTTATTGAACCTTTTTTTTTAACAAACATGACACAAACAATCAAACACTAACATTAAAGTACTACAAAAAAAAAATGCACTAAAAACACCAACAACCACCAACAAAATCAAGTCTTCAACAATGCTCCTCTGTTTAGTCTAGACAATCCATTACATAAGTATACATATTATGTTCACCAGTTTGGAATTTACAAGGTCCACACACATCATTCACCTTCTTCTTCAAGAGTTATGTTTAATTTTTTTACATAATCAATAAAAGGTCTCCATATGTTCTCAAACACACTTTCCTTTGATTTCAGTATGTATGTTATTCTTTCTAATGGAAGGTTTGTTAACATCTGTCTTAACCACTGAGTCACATCTGGTCTATGAGTCTTTTTCCACAGTAGTGCAATACATTTTTTGGCATTAAGCAAACTGAGGTCTATGAATGTTCTTTCACTTTTATTAAAGTTATGCTTTTTTGGGTACAGACCCAACAAAAACAGTTTAGGATTCAATATGATTTGTTTTGAAATTATTTTTTCAATTGTTACCCTCACCTCTTCCCAAAACATTCTAATTATTCTACATTCCCATAAACAATGAAATAGGGTTCCTTTACTTTCCATGCATTTTGTGCATGTATCTGGTATGTTTTTGTTATATCTATTTAACTCCACTGGTGTAACATACATCCGCATTAACCATTTAAAATGTATCAATTTAAGACGTACATTTATTGATTTGGTTTGAGCTTCTGTACAAGCCAATTCCCATTGTTCCTCTGAAATTTCAGTTTGCAGATCTTCTTTCCAGTAGTTTAATCTTTTCTGTGAGTTTTCACTTGAGGATAGTGTCAATGAGTTATAAAACTCTGAAATAATACCCTTTCTTTTACTATCTTTCATCAACATTTTTTCCAAGGATGAGTAAATAGGTCGAGTGAGAGCATTATTTTGATTTGATCGAATAAAGTTCCTAAGTTGAAGATATTTTAAAAAATGTGTTCTATTAAGATTAAATTTGATCCTCAGCTCTTCAAAAGACATTATGTTATCTGCACATGACAGATATAAATCTTGAATCTTTTGAATCCCTTTTAAATTCCATTCTTTAAGTACAGCATCCGCTCTCCCTGGTTTAAAATATTGATTACCCCATATTGGGCTAAATTGTGACAGTAAGTGTGGTTCTTTTAAATAGTTTTTAGTTTCACACCATATTTTGATCATATGTTTTACAAATGGATTCTTAACTTGTTTTTGTAATTTTTTTGCCAAATCTGAGTATATGAATATGGGAAGAGGTAAAGGTAAATTGTATGATTCCATTTCAGTCCAGTGAGGGAGATCATTTGATGAAAAATAATATGTCATAGACCTCAGTTGTGCCGACCAATAATACAACATAAAATTCGGACATTTCAGACCTCCACGATCAAATGGTAAATATAATAAAGACAGACGTAGTCTAGCCCTCCTGTTGTTCCATATAAATTCCACTAACTTTTTTTTAATTCTTGAGAATAAATCTAAAGGTGGTGGTAAGGGAATGTATTGAAATAAATAAAGTATTTTAGGTAAGATATTACTTTTAAGAATATTGATTCTCCCGATCATCGACATTGGTAGTGACATCCATCTCTGAAGTAACTCATTAATATCTGTCATTAAGGCTTCATAATTGACACTGGCGACTGATTCTAGCTTAGGCACAATTTGGATTCCTAAATATTTAAACTGATTTACAACATTGAATTGATTTACCTCAGGGGCTGGGTAATTTCTCTGGGTCTCATTTAGCATTAATATTGAAGATTTAGTTTTATTTATTTTATATCCTGATATTTCCCCAAAATTCTTTATTAAATTCAACAAGGTCGGAATTGATTTTTTAAGATTCGACATAAACAAAATTATGTCATCGGCATACAGGGAGATTTTATGTTCTGTTGGTCCAACTTTAATTCCATATATTTGTGACTGTAGACGTATCGCCATCGCTAAAGGTTCAATTGCCATAGTAAACAGTAAAGGTGAAAGTGGACAACCTTGTCGACATCCTCTATTGATTTTTATTGATTTTGAAATATTGTTATTTGTTAGGATTTCTGCTGTAGCATTATTGTATATTATCTGAACCCATTTTATGAAATTATTTCCAAGTCCAAACCTTTGTAAGACTTCAAAAAGAAAGGGCCATTCAACTCTATCAAAGGCCTTTTCGGCATCCAGTAATAAGAGAGCTGTATCCGGTGCTTCTTTATTAGAATAAATAATATTAAATAGTCTTCTTACATTATGGAAGCCTTGTCTTCCCTTTATAAAGCCATTCTGATCTCGATTAATAATATTTGGTAAAATTTCTTGTATTCGTCTTGCTAAAATTTTACAGATTATCTTAAGGTCGGCATTTAATAGGCTTATTGGTCTCATATTTTCACATTTATTAGAGGGCTTACCTGGTTTTGGCAACAGTATAATTAAGGCATTATTCATGTATGATGGTAAATTACTATTTTGAAATGCTTCTAAAACCATTTCCAAAAAAGGTTTTATTAATTTATTCTTAAATTTTTTATAAAGGTCAACTGGAAGACCGTCTGGTCCTGCACTTTTTCCTGATTTCATATTATCAATGGCTAGTCCAACTTCTTCTTGACTAATTTTAGACTCCAGTATCTCCCTATTTTCATTTGGAATACACGGTATAAATAGTTCGTTCAAAAACCCATGTAGTTTTGTTAAGTCAGATTCATTTTTGGTATCATATAATTTTTCATAGTAATCTCTAAAGGCTCTATTAATTTCTAAAGGATCTATAACTACCTGTCCATTACTTATAATACTGGTAATTGGTGTTTTAAATTCTAATTGTTTAATCTGCCATGCCAATAACTTTCCTGATTTTTCACCTTGTTCATAAAAAGATTGTTTCAATCTTAGAAGACTCGAGGCAGCTCTATTCGCTGATTTTTTGTCATATTCAGCTCTCAAAATTAGTAATTCGTTCTCCAACCTTGGATCACTTCCTGCATACACTCTTTCTTGAAGAATTTTTATTTTATGTTCCAATTGGACTCTCTCCTCTCGAGTCTTCTTAGATTTTGAACCTGTATAACTAATAATATGTCCCCTAATAAAAGCTTTGAAAGCCTCCCACTTTACACATGCTGATGTTTGTGTAGTGTTGATGTCAAAGAACTCATCTATCTGTTTTTCTATGTATTTAACAAATTCCTCATCCTGAAGCCATTTATGCTGAAATTGCCATCTACCTGGTTCCTTTGTCAATTTCTTATCTACATACATTAGACAGCAGGGTGCATGATCAGAGATCACGATGTTATCATAAAAACAGTTTTGAATCTTGGACCTTAATTCTGTGGAGATCAAAAAATAATCAATACGTGAGAATGTCTTGTAGGTATTGGAATAACAAGAGTAGGCTTTAACTTGTGGTTTCATTTCTCTCCATATATCTAGCAATTTCAATTCTTTCATAAAATGATTAATGGTCATCCTACATCCATTGTGCGTACAGTCCAGTCCTGTTGATCTATCTATACCGGGATTCAATGTACAATTAAAATCCCCTGCTATTATATGTTGCCCTGTAAGTGATGATAAGATAAGAAATAAATTAGCAAAGAACTTTTGATCATCTATATTGGGACCATATAAGTTCACCAAATTTATATTTTCTAATAGCAAAGATCCTTGAATGATTACATATCTTCCAAACTTGTCTCCAATTACATTTTTCACTTGAAATGGGACTGATTTATGTATGAGAGTCATAACTCCCCTGGCTCGGGATGAAAATGATGAGGTGAACACACTTCCTTGCCATCTACTCCTAATTCTTTTTACATCCTCCTCTATTAGATGAGTTTCTTGTAAAAACACAATTTTTGAACCCATGTCTTTTATTTTATTCATAACTTGTTTAAGTTTTTTTAAATTTTGTAGACCTCTGCAATTCCATGAAGTTAAATTAAGATTAACGCCTTGGTTTATGATCAATAGGGAGTTTGGGATTACCTTGCAGTGTAAACATGCTCATACAGAGAAGCAAAAACATGAGTGGTTGAACATTCATCCTACAAACTACACACAAACAAATTCCCCCTTCCCACATTTGTGGCAATCCCCCCAAAATCAAAAGAAAAATTCCGTCTCCCGATATAGCCGTCGACCGTTCCACACCCACGAGGATCAGCCAAAGCCACTCCTTCTTCATCCTCCCAATCATCCTAACTCTACTGCTTTTAATAACGTAACATTAACTCTCTTCTGTAATTTTCCAATTTAACTCCAAAATTTTATAGCAATTTTGTACTTTTTTTTTTTTTTTTTAGTATGCAATACAATCTATATTTTGTAATCTTGCTATATGCTTCAAATGAGTTAAATGCCTATGTAAATGCTCAAATATTCTACCCTATATTCTGTTCATGCTTAGCTCCCACCAGTCTCTTCCTGGATCTTCTTGATGAGCTCCTGCGCCTCCTCAGGGGTCTTGAAGATGTGTGTTCTGCCCTCATATGTGACCAGAAGTCTTGCAGGGTGAATCACTCCATGACGAATCTCAAGGTTGCGCAGTTCTTTACGAATGGGGTCAAACTGCTTCCTTAATTGTTGGATTCCTGAGGCCAAATCTGGGTAGAACCGCACCTGATGATCTTGGTATTTAATTTCTCCTTTGGCCCGCACCGCGTTGGAGATCGTCATCCTGTCTCTGTAGCTAAGGAACTTCATAATTAGCGTCCTCGGTGCTGCCTTGTTACCTCTCGGTGGGCCGATTCGGTGGGCGCTTTCCAAGACGACTGATGATTTTAGCTCTGCGTTGTTCAGCGCCTCCGGGATCCACCCCTCCAAAAAGGAGCATGAATCACGACCTTCGGCTCCCTCCGGTAGACCCACCAGCCTCAGGTTGTTCTGTCTCGACCGGGATTCCAAGTCCAGAACATTATTTTCTAGACATTTATTTTTTTTTTCCAAAGTGCACACCTTTAATTGAAGTCCGCTGATTTCATCCTTCGCACTAGAAACACGAAGCTCCGCCTGCATCACTCGCTCCACGCAGTCACCCAACTCCTTTCTCATTGCATTCAACGCTGCCATAATCCCATCAAGTTTAGCGGAAAAGTCTGCTCTCATTGAGCTAATGGCAGCCAGCACTGCACCTGTGCCGCCATCATCAGCAGTTACTGCACCACCGCTAGTTTCATCCGCCATATCCGCAGCTTTCCCTGCTGCGCCACAGACTTGAAAGTCCGTTAATTTGGACTGCTTCGGCGATTCAATTTTTCCCCCTCCTGATTTCCCAGCCTTAGTCTTCACCGGCATATCCTCACCCAAACGCTGGGAAAAGTTCTGTTCCGAATGAGAGAGTTATTTGCCGAATCTTTATCTCCAGGAGCAGAGCAGAGTGATACGTGTCTTTCTAGGTGGCCGCCATAACCGGAAGTCGATTTTTATTTATTTTACTTTTTATTTTATTTAGGAATTTTTTTTTTTAACTGTGGTTCTTGTGCTAGCGCCCTTTGTGTTAGTGCCCTGCTTTTATGTTCTCTTGCTGTACAGCACTTTGTGTGGTGAGTGTTCCTTTTAAAGTGCTTTATAAATAAAGTTGATTGACTGATTGATTAACATGTACAGACATTTTCTGACAATTGTTCAAAATTTTATTGATCTAGATTTTGTGATAATTTAAAAATTAATGCATGCTGACTGAAGCTGCTAATATCAAGTCCATATCGTTCCAGTGCAGTGCAATGAATGCAAACCCCCCCCAAAAAACTATTTGATATCTTTCTTAAATCGTTAAGCCTTAAGAAGTAAACTGTTACTATTTTATATTTATTATTTTACTTCATGCAGCCTTGCATCTGGAGACATATATGACGCATAAATGTCAGATCTGTGACATTCATACAAGTGAAAACATACCTGGTGCTCTTGTGTCTGTCCTGTGTCTGTATCACTGAGCACACCAACAGTCCTTTTTAGTTTTCAGTGCATGATCTACGCATTGCCGTTGAAGCCACAGGTTTAGCTGTGCTTATTTGTGAGAAGCCTCCATTTATCCAGTCTATTATGGCACAACCACGAACACCAGCAACAAGTACCAGAAC
Organism: Pholidichthys leucotaenia; assembly: GCA_020510985.1. Lineage (NCBI taxonomy): Eukaryota > Metazoa > Chordata > Actinopteri > Cichliformes > Pholidichthyidae > Pholidichthys > Pholidichthys leucotaenia. The sequence goes on along the minus strand of CM035837.1, from coordinate 124,849,306 downwards.
TACACCAAAACATTCAAAAAATACAAAAACTACAAGTGCTGAAATTAACTGCCACTTGACTACAAAACACGTGTGGACTATACATTAAAATGAATTTGAAAAACTTTTAAAAACGCTATTTTAAGTGCCCCACTACTCCACTCTTGCTGACTGATTTAACACTACTTCGGCAGAAACCGGAAGTTGCCCCCATAATTGCTTCTACAGCAGTGTCCTCAGGAATAAGGTGGATACTTTTATTTAGTTATTTATTAACACAAGTTACTTTAGTAAGTAATTGTTGCAATTTCATCATTTCAGTTTGTTTTAATCCTGTTTTTATTTTTATTAGATTTAAAGATTAGATTAGATTAGGTTTATTTTTTCATTCTTAGTTATCTATAACACCACAATATGGGTGAGAAGCAACCATTAGCTCAGATTTTTCTGTTAAAACGAGAAATACAAATGTGAGAATATCATTGTGCCATGCTGTTTTTCTGTATTCTCATAATCCCTATATAAATTCAAGAAATTTGCTGTCAGTTTGTGTGTGTGTCTGTGTGTCACAATCATAGGCCGCCTATGATGTTCCTAAGATGTCTGCATGATGTCCTATGATGTTCCTATGATGTCGGTGATCATAGGACTGTCTACATGATGTCTATATGACGTCAGATAAACTGTAAGGCTGATGTTCCTATGATCTCTGAAAGATACCTATGGCTAGCTGGCTGGCACAGCTATTGACGCTGCCGAGGACACGATCCAGGGATGGATGATTTTTTTTCACACATGGGAAGTTGTTCAGAGCTCCTTGTGAGAACTCCTGATGCAGAGATATACAGTGATGATATAGAGCGGAGTACATGGCGGTGGTGCACCGGTGGGCTGGTTGCCGGCCGCCAATCAGATCTAAAAGAAGAAGAAGAAGAAGAACATAACACAGAACAGTAACAAGCAGGAGAAGAAGTAACAAGCAGGGGCAAACAGAGACATGGGCATGGTTACAGAAAACGGGATGGGCGGGGCTGCACAGATAATCACACACAGGGGAACAGAGGGGAGACAAGACCAAGGCAATAATGACAATGATAATGGCGATAATAATAATAATAATGCTGATAAACTTAAACTAAGAGGAACACCAATGAAGAAATAAAATATGCAAGACAGAATAATAATATCAATAATAGCAGCCCAGGATAATAATAATAAGGTGAAATACAGAAAATCCCAACTTAAAGCGAGGATATGGGCTGGGACCCATGCCCTGGAGACAAGGAATATCACTCTAGATATGTAATTCAAGAAATCTCTGTCTGTCACGATGTCATGATGTCACGATCATAGGACTCTCTAAAAGATCACAGGACTTGCTATGAGATCAAAGGCAGGCTGCACTCACAATCATAGCAGTCGCTATGACATCAAAAATCAAAGGCAGACATTACTCATGATCACGCTATGATCATGAGTAATGCCTATTACTATATCTTCATTAATCACTGAAGATCAAAGGCAGGCATCACGGATCAAAGGCAGGAATCAACGAATGAGTGGTGATGTCAAAGATCCAAGGCAGGTTTCACCATGGTTGCTGTTGCCATGGTAACAGTAATTTTCGACGGCCATGCAGAAATGTTTGCTTACACTTGCTTTCTATGGGCATGCAAGGGTATGCACTAGTTTTTAATAATTTAAATTTAGGTCAATGACTAAAGAACAGTACTACAGCTATTAATATTAACTAATACTTTAAATCACTAATTCCATACGTTTTCTTATGAAGGACTATTCAAAGAACAAAAAGAAAATCAGCTTTGCCCCCCCCCACACACAAATCCTCAGTGCTCTATTTGTCTCACTGTAGGTAGCTTTATATTAAAATCACTTTAATTGAATCTACAACAAAATTAATTTGTGTGCTTAAAAATGGATTTTAATACTTTGTCTCTTTTTAGCTGCATTTGGATGTTCCTTTGTTGTGCATAAATTGTGCTTTTTGCTGGACTGTGTGAGCAGTTAATGTGATTTGACAATGTTCCTTTGGGACATGATTTTTTTTTATCTCTGCAGACTTTTGGTGTACAGAGGCATGTGCACATGTGATTATAAAAGAGATGTACAATCATCTGCCTTAAAACAAATGTAAAATGAGGTCACACAGATAATGAAACACAGGGAAAGGAGAAAGGAAAGCTTAAAACAGCCCCCAACCCCCCAAACACACACACACACACACACACACAAAACTTTTTACAATATTTTAAAAACCAGAAATCCTAAATGAGGACTTTGGTGAAGTCATGAGTGAACTGTAATGGTGAACTTCATTTTAGCTTTGGGTTAAATAGTTCATAAACAGCTAAAACTCCACTGGTATTACATAACCATTTTAAATAGCAACAACCTATAGTATAACACTAAGTGCTTATAGATTTACTCCCTTTGAGTAGTAAAAGTAATGGCACTTAGCAAATTATCAGTTTTTTTTCTGTCTTGTCTGTCACGCTTATCATCAAAGGATCCAAATGTTTACTAAAATTTGTCACATATGATGTCATATATTTCTATGAGCCGAGTGTGGCCCTGGCAGACATGAAGTTTGTGAGACAGAGGGATCATTGTATTCCGTTCAAAAGCTGTGACTGATTTTCTCTGTTTGATCTGCAGGCTGTAATCTACAAAGACTCTGAAGAACAGGACGGAGAGGATGGCAACAATGCTGTAAATGGCCTCTGTCAGAATAAAAACACCGATGCTTTGAGATCTGGGGGGGGGGGAGGGCTGCTGTGCCTTGCTGTTCTTTTCTTCTGTGCCGCTGTGTTCAAAAGCTGACCAGAAACCGCAGACAGGACGGTGACCTTGCTTTACCCGGGGATATGTCATTGGGGAAACACCCTGTGTTGGGGGTGCACCCCATGCCCCGACCCCTCTGGCTGTCCGGTCTCAGCCTGCTGAGCCTATGTGTGACTTTTTTCACCCACACTGCCCAGGGTTTGCCTGTGGTGGGTTATAACACTGAGTCCAAAAGGGAGATCACACTGGATGGAGATTTGATGATTGGTGGCCTGTTTCCTGTGCACCAGAAGGGTGAGGGGGCAGAAGACTGTGGGAAGATCAACGCTCAGAGAGGGATCCAGAGACTGGAGGCTATGCTATTGGCATTAGATGAAATCAACAAGGATGAGCGCATCCTTCCCGGGCTCACACTGGGCGCACACATACTGGACACATGCTCTAAGGACACCTACGCTCTGGAGCAGTCTCTAGAGTTTGTCAGAGCCTCCCTCACCAAAGTGGATGACAGTGAGTACACATGCCCAGATGGCTCATACGCCATCCACGATGATGCGCCTCTGGCTATCTCTGGGGTCATTGGAGGCTCCTACAGTGATGTCTCCATTCAGGTAGGATTAAATTAAAGTACCAGAATTGTTGACTCTTCACACTCATGCCCTTCATATTATATGTTCTTAGTTTAACAAAATCTTTCTTTCATGATGTGAAACGAGATGGTCAAGTGCTACATTAGTTTTGACAGACAATGCTATAACAACATGTTTATTTCACTCTCAGCAGCATCTTTGGGTGGAAAGAGAGACAGGCAGATTGGGGTGGGGGGTATAAGGACAAGGGCAATTGTGATAGATTGTCAAATAATTGTCCATTTAGCCTTAAGTACCATGTGCAATTACCCCTTGTGAGATGTTAACATAGGGACTTAATGAGTATCGGTTCCGCAAGAGGTATTTGTTTACCTGTACGCCCATGTGCCTGGGTTATCTAATTTTGAAGATCTCTTTCTCTTCCCTAGTAATTCACACTTCAGCCGTGGTCTTGTCAGAGGCAGACACGCTACAGATGTTGCACTTCGGATGGGCTGACAGGATGACTAGTGACGGCATGATTACTCTCAGCAGCAGTGCTCCTTTCGGCTTACTCAAGCTGAAGCGATGAAAGCTCTGCTAATTGGGTCTCCAAATCTTTAGGTGGAAGATGGTTTGCCACATCGATGTAATTGCTAGTGATTGTGTAAAGCAACAGTGTGTCCTCTGGAGCTATAATTTGTAAATATCCACAAATTTACATGCCTAAAGTCATTACCTCAAACTCATCATCTGGGCTGAGCCAACTGGAGGACTGAATCGGATTTCTCACCTGGAGAATACAATTCCCCTCACATGAGATGTGCAGCAGCTTTATGCTTGACAGTTTTGCTTGTTTGAAGAAATGGACATGCATTGGTCCATCCAGAAATAATAACTGAATTCATATCACTGATAAACAATAGATCCTTTAGAAATCCCTAATTTTTTGAGGGATTTCTGTCAGGAAAACACACTGGTGGTGTAATTCTTAAACAAATTTTAATCATAGTTTATCAATAAAGTAGAGAGTAGTGGACATGTCAACATTGATATACCATTAAAGCTGAATTAGGCAGAATAATTTTATTTATACTTCAAAATAAATCAATAATAATCGCATAGCAATTTGTGATATGACTGGTCTGACAGGACAACTACACCACAGCATCTCCTCCGGGCCCTGTTCAGCCTTCAGGAAGCTTCACATCTGTGGTAGAGAGCCTAAGTCCTCCCCCTACTTGCCATCATGGGACCTAACTTTGGAAAAAAATATGTATTGCAGTCATTGGCATTAAGGAAATTATTTTGTTTATTTCAATCAAATTTTCCCATGAATTATACATATGATGACTGCCAATTTTAAAGAAAAATTTTCAAAAATACAATAAAAGTTGTAGGTTGTCATGTAACTGATGAATAAAGTTGTGAAAATAGGTAAATACACTACAAACCCAAAGCCACAAATTATGTCATAATTTTCAAAGATAGCCCAAGAGAAACCAAATAGCAGCCCTTTGGAGTAGCTGCAGCTCTTGACATGGCCAGATTTGTAGTCGTTTTCTCCTCTTCAGATGCTTCTTTAAAGTATCTAGGAGGCAAACAGGTTTTTTCTCTCAGATTTCTGCCTACTTCAGCTTTACTGAGTGTCTATACATACTTATGGGGGTAAATTAAAAACTGTCATAATAGATATGCATACACCCTATCCCGTTTCAATAAAATGTGTAAATACTACTGTTAATACAATACTAGATCTGATGCTATCCATTAATAATGGAAACCTGCAGACCTGTGTTTTTGTATTCTGATGAATGAACAATGCCAAAGGTACAGAACAATACAATAATACATGATAAGTGGAGAACAGGAGACATGATGTAGGAGGAGGATTCAAATCACCTATAAAGGCGTTCCTGGTGAAAAGGAGAGTTTAGAAATAAAGGATATGATAAATGAGCTGTAATTTTAGAAAAACCTTGCATATGGGGCTCCTTAGAGAGTGCCCTTGTCTTGTGGTAATTTATGGGAGTACTATTACAAGCCTGAGGTCTGAGGTCTGCCCTAGCTTTTCACAGAATATTCCTCAACAGTAGGAGTGCACCACAGGACACTGATGCCTTTCTCACGATGAATGCCTAGTAATGAAGTTCATTCATGAGGTGCTTTAGCTGTTCTTTCTCCTGGCTGATTGATACACAACTAATCACGGCAGTAACTTCACTTATGCACTTGTTTTCCACTCCACTTGCTAGCATGTTCAAATCAACAGTGACCACATGACAATATTTGAATTTAATCACTGCTGTGAAGAACTGTGGTGCGAGACATCCTGTGGTTTTATCGGCCAGCGTTACAACACGGTGATACACACTTGGGTCATGGGAAGCGTGTGGTATTTCTCTGTTGAAGCTGCATGCCTTCTCCACATAATGATTCTGTCCTTTTTAACAGCCTGGTTTGTGCAATGCCTGTAGTCTGTCAGACCTTTTGAGAAAAGCAGTTTGGCTGTGTGAAAGCTTCTCAATGGCTGTCCCCTGTGACTGTCAGGTGGCTAATACACGTGCGTATTTCGCCCCAAAAGCAGGGCAATTACAGGACAAGAAACATCATTAGTTGAAAGACCCTTACGGCTTTAGCAACATGGTGGAACATGGTGGAGTGACAGGTGGTGAGAACGGAGAGTGCTGTCTAAATCTGTCACAATGAAGAAGTGTGTTACCGTGCCCCTGGTGTTGTGGTGTGACAATTGCAAATACATGGGCAGATCTGGCTGCAGGCCTAGCCATGCTGCCGTTACATGGGCACAGATTGTGTTATGTGTGGAGGCGAAGTTTTGTGATGCTCTTTGCAGGCTAGGTCCTGTCTTCCCCCATCTGTGGCTGCAGCCATGCTGTCTGGTAGTTTGGCAGAGGTTTGCATGCTCACAGAGGATGAAGAGGGATCGAATGGAAGCTTTTCAGATTTTTCACAGAAACACTGAGACAGTGGCTGGCTGATATGGTCATGAAAGTGACCGAGACTAAGTGAGTCACATGGGTTCATATGGCGTCAAAAGCATTTCACAACAAAGCGTGTATCCTAAGGGGACAGGGGGCAGCCTACGAAGCCATCTGGACAGTTGGACTCAATGTACATGAAGAGGAATTTCTCTGATTTAACTACAATATAAAAATGTTCCCTGTGGGGTATCTACACCAGTAGGCCAGTGCAAGGTGAGTAATGACCTTGTGATGGCGCACTCACTAAATTTTGCATCTCTTTCATTTGTGAAAAACTGTAACACTGACAAGATATATGTTTACCAAGTAGATATGCAGTCATATTATTGTATCCTCAAAGAATAAGTGCATTTTGTCAGTCCACATCCTGTGTCATGTTATATTAATTCTTACTGGGTGCATAGCAGAGAATGAATAAGTCTTCTTGCACTGCAGTGTCTTCAGTGGGTTGGTTAAGGAGGAGCTGCATTATATTCCACAGTTACTTCCCAAGAACATCTAGCCTTCAAGATGGCTTCTGATTAATACGTGGATGGAACCGCCTGGTTTGTTAAACCGATAGCAGTCTTTGCTGCTGTGTGTGACTCACCGGTAAGCGAGTATCCCCCGGCAAAACATAGCCACCAGGGCGCATTAGAAGAACAACACCTTTGGAATATCAAATATTTTGCTCACAAAAGAACTCTCCCCAGAAAAAAAAAACCAAAAAACAAAAAACAGAAAGATGACATTTCTGGAACCAATCATTAAGCAATGAAATTATTCTGCAATGTCATCTTTTAGTGGAGTATGCAAAAATTGCTGTTTGATACAGAAATATGGCTTGTTCCAGGGTATTTAGATGAAGTCTTTTTTTTAACATATTGACAGCTTTGTGAATTCTCTGAATTTTTTTAGATTAGACGTGGTCATTTTGACTGAGTAATGAGACAGGATAATTTGAAGAGTATAACTGTGTGAGCAAGATAACACGGTACATACGTATACAAGCTTTCAGCAAGCTCAAAAATCTCATTTTATCACAAGCTTATAAATAGAATCATCTTAAACTGCAGGGAGAATTGCCAACATCTGTGGCATACATGAGTCATACAAAGAAGTTAAACATGGAAATATAAATGACCGAATTCATGCTCCAAAGAACAGTAATGATGAAAGGTATCAGTAAAGTCATGCAGTGAAAATAAATTATTTATGGATAAAAGTAAGAATGTGTTTTGAACTTGTAAATAATTAACATGATTGGATTATTCGGTGGCTTGGCCAAAACTACTATTTGAGAAGCTGAAAAGCACATTATCTTCAACAGGTACATGCACACTCTCAGTCAGCTGAGACCCAAATGTTATCATATTGTGCATTATTTTCTGAACAGGTTGGATTACGCTGAGCTTGTTTGTGATGTTTGTAAAACAGAAAGAACAGAACCAAATGTAAGAAATGAAAATGAAGTGAGTCAGAGAGAAGAGAAATTAAATGAATGGAAGTAAGCATGTGAATGGTTGATGACTCTGGGCAATGAAAAGCTACTGCAGCATAAAGGAGATTCATATCATCCAGCAGGATTAGGGGGCAGGACTTGATCAAAAACAACCTTGCTCGAAGTATCTAACAGATCTCATGGGTTCACCTAAACCTGTTGCCAAGCAACGGAATTATAAGAAATAAACTGATAATGATTCACGGTAACACTATACTGCATGGGCATGCATGTCCACTCGTGTATGTGTTTCCCTGAGTGTTCACAGAGCTGCAGTGGGCTGTATGTGTGTGATACTGAGTGGAGTTAAGGACTGCTGCTTTGGGAATACAGTGTTATTGCTGAAGAAGCACACTGAAACAGTCTTCTGGGAAGAGCAGATGGGCTTTTCATGTAGAAAAAAACATGACATCTCTACAAAGCATGTCTGAAATTTTCTGGACCAGGACAGTTTTGGTTTCTTATTTGAAGCTTCTTGTGTTCTGTTTTTACTTCTTTTAATGCTTCCCGTCTCAGTACATGTTAAAGATAAAATAATGTAACAAATGCAGTGCAGGAAAAGGGCTTGGTATGGAATTGCATGTTTCAGTTTATACCTCTTTGAATGAATAACAAAAATGGGGGATTTTTTTTTTTTATCCACAGGCATAATCACTGGATCAGGATTGGATCAGAAAAAAATGCTAAATCTATTATTGTGATGTATTTTCTATATCATTTTATTGGAACAATCTTTGAAAAGCAGCTTCTACTACACCAGGTATTAATGGTCCCATATCAGAGATATGGAAAGGTTGAAAACATGATACATATATTGATGATCGCAATGGAATTGCTATTTCAGTCTCAAAATTTTTATACTGTATAATAATACAGTTAGATACTATGTAAATACCTGTAATGTTCTCCACCACATTAGAAATAAAATCACTATGGCAAGTTTTATAAGCTACAATTGCACTCGAAAATTCCAAACTTTCAGCTATTTACTCAAAATAAATTCAGTTCAATTCAATTCAATTAAGGGAAAACGTTATCCAAATGTACCTGGCCCTATGTGAAAAAGTAAATGCCCCCTAAACCAAACAACTGCTTTTGCCACCCGTCCACCCTTGGCAGCATCAACTGCAATTAAGCATTTGTGATAACTGGCAATGACTCTTCTACATTGCTGTTTAGGAATTTTAGTCCACTCTTCTTCGCAGAATTGTTTTAATTCAGCCACACTGGAGGGATTGAGCTTGAGGTCACAAACTGATGACCAGAATACTGGTCATCAGCAGAATTCATGGTTTCATCAATTATGGCAAGTTGTCCAGGTCCTGAAGCAGCAAAGCACCCTGAGACCATCACACTGCCACCACCATGTTTGACTTTTGGTATGTTCTTTTTTATGAAATGCCGTGTTGGTTTTACATCTGATTTAATGGGATGCATGCCTTCAAAAGAGTTCAAGTCATCATTCCACAGAATATTTTCCCAAAAGTCTTGGGGATCATCAAGATGTTTTTTTGCAAACATGAGACGAGCCTTTACTGTATGTTCTTTTTGGTCAGCAGTGGTTTTCACCTTGGAACTCTCCTGTGTATACCAATTTTGCCCAGTCTCTTTTTTTACTGATAAATCATGGACCGGTTTCCACTGAGGCAAGTGAGGCCTACAGTTCTTTAGATGCTGTTCTGGGTTTGTTTCTCATCTGTTCTTGTATATCATTAGATTGCGACATGATGTGTTGCTTTTTGAGATCTTTTAGCCTACATCACTTTGCCAGACAGGTTCTATTTACTGTAAGTAATTTTTTGATTCATCAGGTCTGGCAGTAATCAGGCCTGGGTGTGGCTAGTGAAACTGAACTATTCTTCTTCTTTGGGCTGCTCCCTTTAGGGGTCGCCACAGTGGACCTTCTGTCTCCAGTTCGTCCTATCCCTTGCATCTTCCTCTGTAACACCAACCCACTCCATGTTCTGCTTCACTACATCCATGAATCTTCTCTGTGGTCTCTTTTCCTCCTGCCTGGCAGATCCATCTTCAACATCCTTTGTCCAATATGTCCACTATCTCTCCTCTGTACATGTCCAGACCATCTTAGTCTTGCCTCTCTTACTTTGTCTCCAAACCGCTCAAACTAAGCTGTCCCTCTGGTATACTCATTTCTGATCCTGTTCCTCCTAGTCACTCCCAATGAGAATCTTAGCATCCTCAACTCTGCCACCTCAAGCTCCACCTCCTGTCTTTTTGTCAGTGCCACCATCTCCAACCCTTACATCATAGCAGGTCTCACTACCATCTTGTAAATCTTCCCTTTCACTGTAACTGCTATCCTTCTGTCACAAATCACCTCGACACTCATTGCCACCTACTCCACCCTGCCTGCACTCTCTTCTTTACCTCTCTTGTGCATTTTCCATTGCTTTAGATGGTTGACCCCAGGTATTTAAATTCATCTACCTTCACTACCTCTACTCCATGCATCTTCACCATTACACCTGCCTCCCTCTCATTCACACTCATGTATTCTGTCTTACTTCTACTGACTTTCATTACTCTTCTTTCCAGAGTATACCACCACTTCTCCAGGCTCTCTTTCACCTGCTCCCTACTCTCACTACAGATCACAATCTCATCTGAAAACATCATGGTCCACGGAGACTCCTGCCTGACCTCGTCTGTCAGCCTGTTCATCACCATGGCAAACAGGAAGGGGCTCAGAGCTGATCCCTGATGTAACCCCACCCCACCTTGATCCCATCTGTCACTCCAACAGCACACACCTCACCACCGTCTTGCTGTCCTCATACATGTCCTGCACCACCCTCACATACTTCTCTGCCACTCCTGACTTTCTCATATAGTATCACACTTCTCTTGGCACCCTATCATGGATCTAGAGTCTAGATCCACAAAGACAGTGAAACTCCTTCTGACCTTCTCTATACTTCTCCATCAGCACTCTTAGAGCAAACATTGCATCCGTAGTACTCTTTCTTATCATGAAACTGTACTGCTGCTCACTGATTGTCACCTCTTTTGTTAATATGGCTTCAACAACTCTTTCCCATATGTTCTTAGTGTGGCTGATCAACTTTATGCCTCTGTAGTTACTACAGCTCTGAGCATCACCTTTGTTCTTGAAAACTGGGACCAAAACACTTCTTCTCTACTCCTCCCATTCTCCAAGATTGTGTTAAACAATCTGGTTAAAAAGTCCACAACTGTCTCTCCTAAACATTTCCATTCCTCCACAGGTATGTCATCTGGACCAACCACCTTTCCATTCTTCATCCTCTTCAAAACTGTCCTCACTCCTGCCTTGCCAATCCTTGGGACGTCCGAGTTCACCAACTTCCCTTCATCCATCCTCTTCTCGCTCTCATTTTCTTCATTCATCAGGTCCTCACAGTACTCCTTCCACCTTCTCAACACACTCTTGTCACTTGTTAGTACATAACCATTTCTGTCCTTAATCAACCTAACCTGCTGCACATCCTTTCCAGGTCGATCTCTCTGTCTAGCCAATCAATATGAGTCCTTTTCTCCTTACTTAGTGTCCAGCTTCTCATACAACCCACTATATGCCTTTTCTTTTGCCACCTCTCTCTTTGCCATGCCCCTAAATTCCAAATACTCCTGTTTACTTTCTTCATATCCCTGACTATCCCACTTTTTCTTTGTCAGCCTCTTTCTTTGAATACTTTCCTGTACCTCCTCATTCCACCACCAAGTCTCCTTGTCTTCTTTCCTCTGTCCAGATGATACACCATATACCTTTCTACCCATCTCCCTCAATACTTTTGCTGTACTTTCCCAGTCATCTGGTAATTCTTCCCTACCACCCAGAACCTGTATCAACTCCTTCCTGAACTCTGTGCAACATTCCTCCTTCTGTATTTCCCCCACTTAATCTTTGGCTCTGCCTTCACTCTCTTCCTCCTCTTGCTTTCCAAAGTCATCCCACATATTACCATTTGATGCTATCTAGCTACATTCTCCCCTGCCACCACCTTGCAGTCTCCTATCTCTTTCAGATTTCTCCTTCTGCATAAGATGTAGTCCACCTGTCTGTTATATGGGGATTTTATGTTGAAGTGTGGTGTGATGACACTGCCTTCCTGTCGCGTCATCACATTGCCCTATATTATGGGACATCCGCCATTACAGCTTCCTCTTGCCCTGGATGACTCCGCAACAGTGTGTTGTATGCTGTGTGCTCTCTTCTATAATAAAGCAGTGTTCAGTGCAACCTCTTCGTCAGCCTCCTTTACTACCAGGTTTGTGGACATAACACTGTGTGCATCTTCCTCCACTCTTGTAAGTCACCCAATGTTCTTCTCTCTTCGTGAAGTATGTGTTCACCACAGCCATTGTCATCCTCTTAGCAAAATCCACAACCATCTGTTCTTCCACATTTTTCTTCTTAAGACCATACCTACCCAGGACCTTCCTCATCACCTCTGTTCCCTTCACCTACATGTCCATTAAAGTCCACGCCAATCACCACTCTCTTTCCCCTGGGAACACTCTCTACCATTTAATCCAACTTAATCCAGAATTCTCTTCTACCTGGCATCTAACTTGTGGGGCATACGCACTGACAACATTCAATGTCACACCTTCGACTGCTAGCTTCAAACTCATGATCCTGTCTGACTCCCCCTTTACCTCTTGAACACTCTTCACATAGTCTTCCTTCAGGATTACTCCTACTCCATTTTTCTTCCTATCTACCACCATGGTAGAACAGTTTAAAGTGAAACTGAACTCAGCTTTCCAAAAAATGTGGTTAATCACAGTTCATGATGAAACAAGGATGGGGGGCAATTACTTTTTCACAAAGAGCCAGATAGGTTTGGATAGCTTTTTTCCCTTAATAAATGAAATCATCATTTAAAAACTTCAATTTGTATTTACTTGGGTTATCTTTTTCTTATATTAAAATGTGTTTGATGATCTGAAACATTTAACTATGATAAATATGCAAAAATATAAGAAATTGGGAAAGAGGAAAATATTTTTTCACAGCACTGTATATTATAATGGAAGCCAATAAAGGGAGGCCAGAATGAGAGAGACATGATCTCTCGTTCTAGTACCTATTACAACTCTAGCTGCAGCATTTTCAATCAATTGAAGACTCTGTGAAGACATCTTAGGACATCCTGATAATAAGCAATTGTCGTAATCTAATCTAGAACTAATAAAAGCATGTTTTAGCATCACTCTGAAACAAAATGTTCCTAATCTTTTATGTAAATGATTAAAAGAATTGTTGGAAATGTGTTTGATATGCAAATTAAATTACAAGTCCTGATCAAAAATGACTCCAAGGATCCTCACAAAACTGCACAAGGCTGCACGGTGGCGCAGTGGTTAGCACTGCGGCAGCACAGTTTACCCTTGGCCGGGGGATTGTGGGGATCGTGGGTTCGATCCCAGCCCCCGACCAACAGTGATCTGTGTGGAGTTTGCATGTTCTCCCCGTGTTTGCGTGGGTTTACTCCGGGATTTCTCCGGTTTCCTCCCACATACAAAAAACATGCAGGTTAGGTTAACTGGAGACTCTAAAGTGGCCCTAGGTGTGAATGTGTGTGTGAATGGTTAAGGGATAGCGCCGTATCGTAGCTGCTTCATCCATCCAGGTGGTGGATGCCCTCAATTTCCCCTCTGGGGATCAATAAAGTATACTAAATTCTAAATCTAAAAAAACTGTCAGGAGATACAAATCAACACCATATAAACTAAATACCTTATTTGAGCTAATATTTTTAAGTTTTTTTTTGTTTTTTTTTTAAACTGAATGACTTCAGTCTTATCTGAATTTAACAAATTCATTACAGTGATCCAGGCTCTGATGTCTTTCTGACATGCCTCTCATTTAGCTATCTGATTGCTGTAATCGGGCTTTATTGATAAATGTAACTGTGTATTATCTGCATAACAGTGGTAATTTATGCTATGCTTTCTAATAATATTACCTTGTGGAAGTATCTCTGGGCTCCAGAATACCTCCCCCCAGGCCACGGGGGGTAGGGAGTGGGCGAACAATCTGAACCTGTTTTTTAATAGGTTTGACCAACCGCCCTCCCCCCCAACTGCACAACAACCACTGCTGCCTCTAAAGACATCGAGTCCTGCTGCCCACACTCCACTCCACCAACACCCCCCCACTCCCAGCACACAGCCCCCCAACATGACCCTCACTAAGACCCAGGTGAGGACGGAGCTGAGGAAGATCAAGGCGAGGAAGGCCTCAGGACCAGACGGCATCAGCGCGAAGCTCCTCAAGTCCTGTGCAGACCAGCTATGTGGAATTGTGGAGCACATCTTCAACCTGAGCCTGAAGCTGGGGAGGGTACCACAGTTGTGGAAAACATCTTGTGTGGTACCTGTACCAAAGACTTCCCACCCCAAAGACCTGAACAGCTACAGACCAGTGGCCCTGACGTCTCACATGATGAAGATCCTGGAGAGACTGCTCCTTGCTCACCTCCGCCCCCTGGTGGGACCAGTGATGGATCCACTCCAGTTCGCCTACCAGCATGGCATTGGGGTGGAGGATGCAGTGATCTTCCTCCTTCACCGTTCTCTGTCCCACCTGGAGAAGCCCGGGAATGCGGTGAGGATCATGTTCTTTGACTTCTGCAGTGCTTTCAACACCATCCAACCGATGATCCTGAAGGACAAGCTGCTGTGCGCAGGGGTGGACCAGCACCTGCCATCATGGATCCTGGACTACCTCACAAACTGGCCACAGTTTGTGAGAACCCGGGACTGTGTGTCCGACACGATCATTGGTAGCATGGGGGCCCCCCAGGGAACAGTTTTGGCTCCCTTCCTGTTCACCCTTTACACTGCGGACTTCTCACACAACGCAACACACTGCCATCTACAGAAGTTCTCTGACAACTCTGCGATCGTCGGCCTCATCTCCAACGGAGATGAAGCTGAGTACAGAGGACTTATCCAGGACTTCGTGGACTGGTGCCATCGGAACTGCCTCCAGATCAATGCGAGGAAAACTAAGGAGCTGGTGGTGGACTGCCGAAGGCAAGGACAACCCCTCACAGCACCAGTAAACATACAGGGAACAGACATTGAGATGTGACATCCTACAAGTACCTGGGTGTTCATCTGACCAATAAACTAGACTGGTCACACAATACCGATGCACTCTACAAGAAGGGACAGCGCAGGCTGTTCCTACTGAGGAGACTCAGGTCTTTTGGTGTACAAGGGGCGCTGCTGAAGACATTCTACGCCACGGTGGTGGCATCAGCCATCACTTTTGGAGTGGTCTGCTGGGGCAGTGGCATTACAGCAGCCGATAGGAAGAGACTGAACAAACTGATCAAGAAAGCTAGCTCTGTCCTGGGGCAACGCCTTGACCCAGTGGAGGAGATAAGAGAGAGAAGGGTGGTGGCTAAACTGTCATCTCTGCTGGAGTCCGAGTCCCACCTTATGCAGGACATACTGAACGCACTGAGGAGCTCATTTAGCAGCAGACTACATCATCCTAGGTGCACAACCGAGAGGTTCCGCAGGTCCTTCCTACCTACGGCTGTCAGACTGTATAACCTAAGCAGGGCTGCTCGCAGAAATAGCAAAAAAATGTGACGACCTAATAGTATTGAATGCAAAAGACGCAATAGACTTACACAATGGTCCCCTCCAGTATACAACTAGGACAATATCAGTCGCTACGGAGGGTGACAATATGTATGGGTACATATTCATACTATGTAGGATAACTAAGTAGACGGTTATGCTGTTTATTCCATCTAGCTACAATGCTCCACCAGGCTACTGCGCAATAAAGTAAGTGAGAAGAATTTGAAATAAAACAGTTACAGAACACATGGTTAACCATACGACTGAAGTAAAAATAAAAGTAAAAATAACAAATAGCCCATTGGCATATACACAGGTACGGTAGTGGCTTTGCGGGTGGAACTATGTACATACTACGTAAGAGTGTGGAGTGCAGAACACATAATTGAGTAAAATGCCCAAGGATTATGGAAAACATGTACAGTAGTGATTTCACGGATGGGTCAATATACATGAAAGTGAGGAGTGCAAAGACAGGTGAGTTATAGTGATTATTAAAAGGTCCTCAGTTCTGTGCATGTGAGCGTTCAGAGGGAGGGGGTGGGGTCTCTGACTGTTTGCAGATCGGATGGCCCAGAGGAAGAAACTGTTTGTCAGTCTGGAGGTGTGGGACCTGATTGATCTGAACCATCGTCCAGAGGGAAGTCAAACAGGTGGTGGGCGGGATATGAAGGGTCTCCTGTGATGGCCTTGATCCTTCTGAGACAGGAGGCTCTGGAGATGTCTTCCAGGGAGGGCAGAGGGTTGCTGATAATTTTTTGGGCGGTGTTGATGACCCTCTGCACAGCATTCCTGTTCTTGGCCGTGGAGTCGGTGTACCACACACCCAGACAGTAGGTGAGCACGCTCTCCACTGAGCAGCAACAGAAGGCCAGCAGCAGCTTCTGGTCCAGGTTATATTTATTCATATATAGTGAAAATATTTGGACCTAACACAAAGGCCAGTGGAACTTTGTGAATGAGTTTTGAATTTGAAGAATATCTGTAATTAACATTAACAAACTGGAACCTATCTAATAAATATGATTTAAACCACTGCAAAGAAGTTACTTTAAGTCCAACAAACTTTTCTAATTTAGCAAGTAAAATGTTATGATCAATAGTATCAAAAGCTACACTAAGGTCCAAAAAGATAAAGTATAGAGACAAGTCCATTATCAGATCCTGTAGAGGATCTGATGAATCCTGAACTGTGACTGAAACTCTTCAAATAAAGAAACTCTTCAAATAAACAGTTTCTCTGTAACTGGTCAAATAACTGATTAACAACAACTCTATGTAATATCAAACAAACAAGAAACATTTAAAGGGTTAGTGTTGAACTATTTAAACTTTTCTACCTTACTTTGATTTGCTTAAATTTGCCATGGGGGTTGACTAGTTGAATAGTGTAACTGTAAACAATTGTGGAATTTCATCAAAGTGTTGTGCTGCACAAATATTTAGGTTTTTTTTTTGCTCATTATCATTCATCAATTTAATTAATTCACCTGAAAATGCTTGCAGACAATTGATGTCTTTTATCAGATACTGCTACATGGTCTGTATTTGGGAAAGAACTCCTTTCTTTGTAATCTGCTCAGTAGAATCTTGTAGTACAAACCCACACAGGGCCAGTTATTAATTTTCTTCATTTAACAAGGTGCTGTCTGGGGCAGGATGTTCCCTCGTGTTGCCTTACACTATGGCGAAAGCCTTAGACAATGAGACAATTATTGCAATATACTGTATCTAATATTCAAATACACAGCTGATGGACTTGATGACCTAAAAAATGCATGAAAAAAATATGTTTTTTTCATGCATTTTTTAGGTTTTAAGGGCCCCTTTACATGGTACGGTAATTGGTGAGAGATTGGACCAATTTTTAATCTTTGGGCTCATTTGGGAGATTCTTGTGTATTTTGGACTGCAAAAAAAAACTTTGAGAAGACCATGGCAACTGTGATGATCCCTGAAGATCATTGATAGATCAAAAATTGGCCAGATCTCTCAACAATCTTTCAATGATCTTCGCCACTGAGTAAAGGGAATATAACAAACAACAGTACTCATTTGTTA
Organism: Pholidichthys leucotaenia; assembly: GCA_020510985.1. NCBI lineage: Eukaryota > Metazoa > Chordata > Actinopteri > Cichliformes > Pholidichthyidae > Pholidichthys > Pholidichthys leucotaenia. Next base: position 124,831,808 of record CM035837.1, on the reverse strand, counting down.
ATGAAGAGCAAAAAATGTCTATAAAAAGTTTTTCAAGTTTGATTAGCTCTCAAAAGCACATTCCTTCAGTGATTATGTGAATACATTTAATTGTGTTAAAAAAAGAAGCAAGAATCATATAGATGGAAATTGATGGTCTCAGTGTCCTTTTCTCCTCCTTTCTGATAGCTACCATTTGTTACATTTTACACTTTGTCACACAGACTTGTTTTATCTATTTAATGGCTGTCATTTGCTTTACAACCTTCCATAAGCTACATTTAAAACACAACAATAAGAATTGCAATGCCACAAACATTAAATTTCCACAGGGATGACAAATGTTTTTTAACTATGGACTCAGGTGGAGAAAATTATGAACACGACTAATGCCAATTAACTGTATTAAATTTACTTACCATTCTTTTTCCTGAATATTTGCATTTTTCAATTTGTTTTCTCTAAGCTAATATGAATCTTTAAATTATATCTTAGACTGTTGCTAATCGTTTATTTTGGCTCCTCATTAATTCTGTATGATGACGGTACAATTAAATCAAACAGGATTTCAGTAATTTTGGTTAAGGCATTCCTAGATAGAGGTTAAAAAAGTAAAAGTAATATTATGCTATATATTATTTACTCAAGGGCAAGTAAGCATACTGTAGTTGTTATGTTTGGAAATGAGTGCGGACACATCCCCGTTTTGAGGTTAGCTTTATTAGATGTTAGCATAGGAGAAAGTGGTACAGACAGTGGGTATCTGGTAGTAGGTAGGGTGCCAAGGGAGAGGGCTGGCCCTGGGCAGCCATATAATATACCCCTGATGTGCTGATGTCACCTGTGCATGCGTATGTGCGTGTGTACGTCCGCAGCGCAGTGCGTCGTGTAGTTTCCCATACACTACATTTACTCCCCCCCTTGAGAAGCTTGGAACATTAGCTCATTTAACTAGCTTAGCAGGAACATGCTGGCATAAGAACATACTTGTTAGCTTGTCAGATTAATGTAAAGCTAAAACACACATATGACGAGGCCGAACGGGCTGCTATAAAGACTAGCATATTGGCTAATGTGAAACAGAACACTTGAAGCATTTTCAACCATAACATTTCTTACTAGGCAACTGGGTAGACTGCCGGTGTACTTGCATGGTCATGTGGGTTATTCTGCCACTGAACAGACCATGCGCTGATTATCAATATATTTAAGGTCAGTAACATAGTCCTCAAGAAAAAAAACATGTAGGATTAGGGCGCTAGCGCACGCAGCGACCGGCAGCCGGTGGCTTGTCACCAGACTGCAAACCAAATCTACCTACGGGTACAAATAAGTAACAAAAAAAAAAAAAAAGATGAAGGGGTCTCCATCGGACTCGTACCAGGCGGGGCTCGGGCTGAGCTGGGCTGGGTAGTTTCGGCGGATGCCCCGCTAGAGCTGCAAACCATTCGTAGGCAAAGTCCCGGTCTGAGCGCGCTGGCTTGGTCGCAGTCCGTTGTTCAGGAGTGGGAGGTGGTGTCATCCCTTTACGGCGGCTAGTGTGTCATCATGGCCAATCAGTCAGAAGAAAGGCAGCTGGTCCTAGCTAAGCGGTGATCCGTGTCGGTGTTGGCCAGAAGGACTGCAGCTTGTACAAGCGACCAGGCCGACGTACCCAGACCCAGTTGAGCACTGTGAGCGGGGGGCGCTCCGCTCAACGTTCCTTCTTCATGAAGTGTTGTTGTCGCTCTGCAACCCTGTTGTTAGGGGAGAGCACCACTGCTGGAGTGGCATCTGATGGAGGATGTGGCTGGTTCTGTTCAGCTACAGCTTGCAACTCCTGCAGTGATGCGGCAGCTCGAGGAGGCTCGTGCTGCGTGAGGTGCTTCTGTCGTTGCTCTTCCGTCCCGCTGCCGGGGAAAGGTGCCATTACTGTGGTATCGTCTGGTGGGTCATCTGGTGGAGGACGTGAGCTGTCTGGGAAAAGACGTAGAGGCAGGCCGGTTTTGCCACTGATGGGGTAGGCCTTACCTCCTTCTGGGTCCTATGTGACTGTGGACCAGATCTCCTGTGATGAGGCGGCAGCTCGAGAATGCTCGTGCTGCGTGAGGACCAGCTCTGGGTCCTGTGTAGATGCGGTCTGGAGCTCTTGTGGCAGCTCCGGGTGGTGTGTGGATGCAGTCTGGAGCTCCTGTGGCAGCTCTGGGTCTACAGGGTACTGCTCGGTGTGCGATGTGGAGCAGGGAGTGGCTGTGTCCATGTCTGAGTGCACTGGACTCGGACCGTCATTGGTCAGACCGGGTCTGTGATGGAGAAGCCCAGTTTGCAGAATAAGTCCCACCCCAGGATATTATCACCATGGAGTGTTACCTGCAACAGGAATGCTGGGCGAGTTCTGTCGCTGTAGTACACTGAGAAGGTGATGCTTCTGCTGGTCTTGGAGCATTCATCACCCGGCAGTTCCACTGCATCTGATCATCGGGGAGTAAGTCTTAAAATCGTGGCTTCATTTATCAGGGACCTTGAGGCAGTGGTGGCTAGCACCATCGATATATTGATGCCAGCTTCACTATACACCGCTGTGCTGACCAGTTCTCGGGGCCCACAAATTTGATGCTGTCCATGCTGGATGTGTGGTTGAAGGGCTGAACAACTGGGGCAACAGCCTGTACCAGTGGAGCTGAATGTGGGGGGCATGGGTTGGGGCCCACTAGCTGTGATGTTAACTCAGCCGTTAACTCTAGCTCTAGCTGGGACGTTGATTCGAATGCGTCTGTCAATGGCAAGTTGCCCTGCGTCTCCCGCAGCACTCACGTATCTCCAAATTCCAGGTGTACCTCTCCAACTGTCATCGCACCAACTTGTCTTCCAAGTGTCTGAACTTGCATGTGTTACCCAAACATCGGAGGGCAGCTACGTACTGTAGGACTGACTCATACGGCCACTGTTGGTGCTGGTAAAACACACTTCTTCGGACCATTACGCTCTGTGGAGCAGTGAAATGTCCAGTCAACAAAGCTACACACTCGTCGTAGGTGTCTGAGCAACCAAAAGATGCGCTGTCCCTCGATGCCAACTCCATGAAGTAGTAAGGCCCTTCACCTAGCCTTGCTAACGTCAGCTAGGCCGAAGGCGGACATGTAGGTTTTAAACAATTCATACCAGTGGGACCAGGGGATAGGTGGTTCACCAGGCTCATGGAGGAACTTCGGTGGAAAAGATGCAAATAAAATCTCTGTCTCCGATGTTACAGTCATGTGAAAAAATTAGGACACCCTGAAAAACGTTACATCAAGGACCCAGTGTACATGGGTCTGCCCTCCAGTGGGTTCACTACCTGCAGGAGGGATCATGGGGATCATTGTGCTATGTGAACCGGGCGGAAGTCTGGGCTACTCTGCCTGGTCTGATGCCCCCGCGACCTGGATCCCCGGATAAACAGTAGAAGATGGATGGATGCATAACCCTGCGTGTTTTTTTTTAAACATATTTGGACATATGGATATTTAATATCAATGTTAAAAATACTGGGGGATTCATGCAATACAACTAAGCAATTAAAAATGAATTAAAGACTTTTCTAAAAATTTTCTGTAAAATGCAATTCTAAACAAATAGTGAGGAACAAATTAGGACACCCCCATCTTTTTTAGGACACCCCCACATTCATTCCCACTTACAATGGCTAAAATAAATTTTAAAAAATGCAAATAAAAACAAAAACAAGGTTCAACATAGATACATGAACATTTCTTAATAAAGAACTGAATATTTAAAGGGGTGTCCTAATTTTTTCACATGACTGTATGTGGGTCATCCTCGATGTTGCGTGTGTCATCCTCGTCGCCATTGTTATGTCTGGAAATGAGTGCGCACAGCTCCACGTTTTGAGGTTACCTTTATTAAATGTTAGCACAGGAAATAGTGGTATAAACAGTAGGTAGCTGGTTGTAGCTAGGGTGCCAAGGGAGAGAACTGGCATATAATATACCCCTGATGTGCTGACATCACCTGTGCGTGCGTGCGTAGCTCAGTGTGTCATGTAGTTTCCCATACACTACAATAGTCTCCAAAAAAAATAGTTGAGTAAGAGTAAGAAAGTATCAATTTAAAAGGTTACTTCAGTAGTTAATTTACTAAGGACTGTTTACTTTTTTGCTGCACATTTGAAAAAACAACAACACTGTCTCAGAACTCCATGCTTTCTTGTGCAAATAACATGGGAGCCATGTATTGTTATGCGTGTTTGCACAAGTGAAATGTTTTTTTTTTTTTTTCTGTAAGCAGAGATTCTCAAATTTGTGAGACTTTTGGGCAAATGAACACGTTATCACGTGATAATGCAACACCTCTTTTAATAGCAACAATTTTTTTATCTTGATTATTTGCGACTAGTCACAGAGGAATGAAAAAAATGGAATTCTCAAGACGTGGGTACTGTTTCCTTCAGACAGTCTACAGCACAATTCAAAATACAGTAGAGAAACCCATGCTGTGTTCAAAATGTTCACTCCTTCCCCATACAATGTACTATATAGTGAATCAGCCATTCCGCAGTGCTGTTCGAAATCATAACTAAAAATTTCCTTCACTATATAATACACTCTGTCATGAACTCCCCGTGTGCCTCTCCAACGGCGCATGACGAGGGGGAAAAAGGACGAGGATTTAATTGCAGGGTTACACCAAACACACATTTATTAACACACCAATGAACATAATGGGACAAGACAGCTCGGATACACATAGAGTTCTCCAGGCCGTCCAACACACACACTGGAGATAAACAGCGGCGGAACAGCGCACAGGCAGTTACTCACAGTGGGGGGGCAGACCAAGTCGTCACAGCGAGAATCCAAGACACAAAGACAGTCCTTAGTGACGTGATGGTTGATGGCGGAGAACGACCATCCAACACGTACAATAATCCAGCGGCATCTGTCTAGCGAAGAGCTCCTTTAATACAGACGCCGCTGGCGTGACAAATAGGAATCACCTGGGCGAGGCACAGATAGTTAATTACCGGGGACTGGAAACAGCTGATGAGCCAGAAGGAGAGCGAGGGGGCATAGCTAGGCCGGCAGCCTGTCAGCAGCATGAGAGAAAGGTGATGACAGATGCTGACTAACAGCTGCCGGTCAGGCAGTGGCTAGAGGCATGGCAAAAGTACAAGAATACAACAAAACACACATAACCAGTAAAGCCAACCCCGCAAAGAGATAGAGGCCGAGCCAGGGAAAGCCAAGCCGGCTCGGCACGTGACAGAGCCCCTCCTTCTAGGGGTGGATACCAGACACCCATGGTAACATCGTAAGAAACCCCCCCCCACCCCCACACCACCACCACCACCAATCCCCACAGGAAAAACAACAACACACAAACCCGGGTGGGAGGTAGGGGGAACAGGAAAGGAGGGAACACGATACCCCGCCCAGGGTCCACAATCAATCCCCCCAAGTCCACGGGCGTTGGGGCTCAGGAGGCTGCCCAGAATCACAGGCCCAGCAGAAGGTCCGGTGGATGGAATCCGGCGGCCTGCCGGAAAACATGGCCCACCAGACCCGGGGAGTCAGTTCCTCTGGCGGCCGGCCCACGTTGCTCAGCCACCAGGACGGAGGGAGTGAAGCAGGAGTCAGCCTGCCCACCGGAAGGCTGACTGGAGGGCAACCGGACTGGAGAGAGGGAACCTCCACGGCCTCCTCAGTGGCACCCGAGGTGGGCCCTGACCAGGCTGGCTCCGCTGCACCCACGGTGGACTCCAGCTGGAGCCTAACTGTGTCCAGGGTGGCCCCTGACTGGGCCGGCTCCGCTGCACCCACGGTGGACTCCAGCGGGAGCCTGGCTGCTTCCACGGTGGCCCCTGACTGGGCCGGCTCTGCTGCCCCCGCGATGGACCCTGATTGGGACAGAGCTGCACTCACGGCGAGCGGACCAACTTGCAGGAGCACCAGGCTGAGGAGACGATCGATGGGAGGAGCCCTGATGACCCTGGCAGGAGAAACTGGAGCAGCGACATCCTCCTTTGGCAGGACCGGACCCTCGGCGACCTCCGGTGGTGACACACCCTCTCCAGCGACCCTGGCTGAAGGCTCATGGGAAGCAGGAGAAGAAAGATGGTTAGGGTCGCTGGCAGCGGCGGAGCCCGGTGAAGGAAGTTCAGGCGCAGCACTCTCCTCACCCAGAGCCAGGCAAGATCTCTCTAAAACTGACATAAGAAAAACAAGAGAGATTACTTGCCTGAGCTCAAGCTCCACTGCGGTCCAGGACTCCGTTGATGCCGGCGATGAAAACTCGGGCCCGACCTCCAAAAGGTCCAGCTCTGGCTTCCAGTCCACTGCAGACGCCTCCGCAGCTGGCAAGATGGTGTTGGCAGTCCTGTTGTCCACCTGCAGCAGCTCCAACGCTGGGAATTCCACCGGCGTGGCTGCAGGGGGACCTCTCCATGCTGACTCCGGGAATGGATCATCCAAAGCCACTGACTCCTCCACCGTCTGATGGCTCTGACCTTGGGCCAGCTGGCCCTCAGGGAGAATAGAAGGAGACATGGAGGGGAGAAAAAGTGAGTGAGTATCTGCAGCTGGAGGAGAGGACCCAGCGGACTGCTTAAACTGGGTCTTTCCCTCGGGAGACAGGCAAGATTTAATACTGTCAACCCGGTCGTTAGTCTTGACAGCAGCAGATAGCAGATGGACATCCCTCTCCATGTCAGCAGTGACTTAAGGCCCTCTTCAATGGCTGGAGGAGGAGCCGTCTCCGTGGCAACGGAGGTGGGTGTTCCCAAAGCAGCCCCATCTAGCCTCACAGCAGCTGGGAGGGTGATGACAGCTGACGATGAGGGAGGCTTCTCCCGGTGTCTCCACGCGGGGTGACGCTGTCTTCTGTTTCCTGGAGAGGACTGTGCTGGAGCAGGAGGAGGGGCGTGCCAAGCATCACGGAGGATGACGGGTTGAGAGTTGCCGGTCCTCTGCCTCGGCGCTGTGGGCCACGCCAATCCGGGGAAAGAGCGCTGGAGCAAGCAGACCGTGGAGAGCAGATCGGCGAACTGGGGGTAACTCCACAACCCAGGATTCGCTTCCAGGATCCTGACTACCCTGCCCAGGCATTCCAGCGTCTTCTTCGGTTCATGGGCGGCGAGAGCTTCATTCACCAAGCTGTGAATGCATTCAGCGGCTCATCCCTCTTTGACCGTTGGAAACCCCGCTGCCGATCCTCTTCCTCTGCGAGACCGGGGCATGACGCTCTCCAGATGCAGGTAACTCCAGAAAACAGTCCAAAAAAAAAGATAGCGAAGTGTGGGTGTAACCCGCTAAATCCTATAGTTTGGCTGGATTATTCTGTCATGAGCTCTCCATGCGCCTCTCCAACGGCGCACGGCAAGGGGGAAAAAGGACAAGGATTTAATTGCAGGGTTACACCAAACACACATTTATTAACACACCAGTGAACATAATGGGACAAGACAGCTCGGATACACATAGAGTTCTCCAGGCCGCCCAACACACACACTGGAGGTAAACAGCGGCGGAACAGCGCACAGGCAGTTACTCACAGTGGGGGGCAGACCGAGTCGTCACAGTGAGAATCCAAGACACAAAGACAGTCCTTAGTGACGTGATGGTTGACGGCGGAGAACGATCATCTAACACGTACAATAATCCAGCGGCGTCTGTCTAGCGAAGAGCTCCTTTAATACAGACGCCGCTGGCGTGACAAATAGGAATCACCTGGGTGAGGCACAGACAGATAATTACCGGGGACTGGAAACAGCTGATGAGCCAGAAGGAGAGCGAGCGGGCATGGCTAGGCTGGCAGCCTGTCAGCAGCATGGGAGAAAAGAGATGACAGATGCTGACTGACAGCTGCCGGTCAGGCAGTGGCTAGAGGCATGGCGTAAGTACATCATCATCATCATCATCATCATCATCATCACAGCAGTCTATTGGGGCGACAATGACTGTTTCATTTAGGTCTGATCAGATTCCTCCATGCAGCTCTGTCCTTTGCCTTCCGCTGCCAGGAACTCCTGACCTTGTTAACCCGGGCAACGTTCGAGCTGGTATGAGTTGCTTTCTGACTGACTATTTCATTAAACTGCTTGCAAAGTATTTGAGTACTGCTAGCTTTTGCTGGGCTAGCGGCACATTCTTGGCAGATAGAGGTATTATCAGTGGCAAGGACAGACCAAGACAAACTGACTCAAGTATCTGTTGCAGTGACTGACCAGATGATAGGTTTGTTTATCTCTGCTCTTTGTGTAGTGCATGTCACGATGCACCAACTGGCAAAAGTCCACCACAGACCTTGTGACAGATGTGCTTATCTGCCAGGATGCCCAGTCTCACCCCGTGTAACTGGGAGTGGTCCACCACAGACTTGTGACAGATATTGTTTTTAGTTCTGCCAGGATGCCCAGTTTCACCCTCCACACCCTCGGAAGGGCAGGGCTGCCAGTTGAGTCGCCAACAGCCCGACCCATGAGACAGGTAGTACTGGTTTTCTTGGTTATCCGGTAGCAAGCAAACCAATGCCTGACCAACAAGCTACGAACAAACAGGCCCAGCAACAGGGCATAATGTGACCTATAACCTGTACAACCTAATTGCAAACTCATGTAACATAATACAGACAAAACCATACTCAAATACAATAATAAAACTGAAATGGGAAAAGTACATAAAATAACCTGAATAAACTGAAAGTGTGAGCACGGTTCCCCAACCGTGTTCAGTGTCATGACAGAGTCTCCCGTTTTCAGGGGGTCCAGACTTTGCTTGTTTGGTGCGCACCACAGTTCCAACGCATGTTCAGACTGCACCAAACGAACCAAACTATGTGCAGAATCCACTGTTTGGTCCTTTGGTCTGGACCAAACAGTGGCCGTCTGAATGCGTCCTAACTGCATCTTCTGTGATTACTTATGTTTTTAATACTTTTGAAAAGTGGAAACTGTCAAACAAAACTCTCAGATACATGGACAAGATCAAATAAAGCCTGCTTCTATTGCACTTTGATTTTGAAAAGAATCACAGTGAATGAGGACAAAAATAATAAAATTATCATACATTAGATAATGACGGATGCAGAAGTCGGCATTGTGTGCTTGGATGTTCTGGTGGGACTGTAGAATGGCGGTAGGCAGGCTCACACTCCAGCTGTGGCTGATGGCTGTTGTAGGTTACACCAGTCCTGCTACATTACAGTTTGGTAAAGTCCAGTGGTTAAACTTTTTTGAAAAGAGTCACCCACATTCTGTTCACTTAAGGAGAGGACAAATACATAAATGCGTAATGTGTGTACTTGTCCTGTAAGTTTGTAATTAACTGAAAATTTAGCAAAATAAGAACAAAAAACATTCAGTCTTTTATCACATAAAAATTAAAAGGACAGATCTGGTAATGGGTTATGACCAGTGTTGGGCAAGCTACTAAAAATTAGTAACTAATTACAGTTACGAGTTACTTCTTTTCAAAAGTAACTGAGTTACTTTACCAATTACTGCATGATTAAAGTAATTAATTACTTGGAAAAGTAACTTTTATGTTACTTTTAAATGCATATTTACGTAAATCATCTTGCACATGTAGCAAGACAATTTGTTTAATTAATGGATTACATTATGGGCTTATTATTAATGGCAGGCTGAAAACAGACTGTTTCGGACAGAACTTCACAGTTTTTTAATGTTGGTGTTGCTGCACAAGTGTCAGTGTGTGGAACATGAGAGCTGACCATGTTCATCTTACCTTTATGTTATGGATTAATCCGATGTGCAGTGATCCAAAGAAAATGTTCATTATCCACAGTCCAAACATCTGCTGTGACAGAGACATGATCCAGTCTCTCAAAAGTGTTTTGGAGATCAAAATCCATTTTTGAATAATCTTTACCCATGTAGCAGGTAAATGCATTTTAAGTTCAGCAGATCACAGTCCAGCTGTCTGATGGAAAGTCACTGCTGATATCACGTCTTCATTCTGTAACAACATAGCTGGCAATCACATGGTTTAATACTTGCTGGGTCACAAAATGCCCAGATGCATACCTGTGCTTGAAATCCAGCTGTGAGTGTTCAGATAAGAGTATTTCCACTTTACATCCTGCTGTCGGGTTCACTTCACAATGTTAGTTGTTAGCATAGCTAGCCGTTACTTAGCATTAGCTTTGGAGCTTGTTGCTGTATTCGAGTGCCTCTGAAGACTGCAGTAGGTCTTAGCTTGCAACCTGTGATGTTTGGACGTGGTGGCTCGCTGTAAGTGACATCATCATGTAGCGAACTGGCCATGGCACTGGGCAGCATCACCCATCTGTATATAGTTGAGTGTGGTGAAAATAAAGAGTGTGTTTGGTTCATGCCTGCTGTCTGCAACTATTTTTCAGACATAACAATGGCAACGAGGGAAAAACCCATTATGATACGGCCCGTGCAGCCTTTCCTCACCCTCCCAGGTGAGCCACCAATTCCCTGGTCCCGCTGGCTTGAGGAATTCAAGATTTTTGTCAACGCTGCCAGGTTAAGTGATGCTAGTGACAAGAGGCTAAAGGGGATTCTAGCCCACAGTCTTGGTGCCAAAGGGCAGCGTGCGCTTCACTCCCTGGGCACTGTGAACACATACAAGGACTGTATGGCTGTGATGAGTAGACACTTCGCTGACACACAATTTAACAGCATGAAGAATCATTTTCAACCGACGCTATTAGCGTGCGGATGAGACGACCCTGCAGTTTGTCACAGAGCTCTGGGTCCTGGTGAGCACATGTGCTTTTGGCCACTTAGAGGATGAGCTAATACACGACAAGCTAGAAGAGAATACTAGCAATAAGTGGCTATGAGGATGAGTTGTTACTGATAAGAAATGAGCTAACACTAGATGAGGGTGTGAAGATGGCGTCCCAAATGGAAATGGCCATCCAGCTATCAAGACAGCTAGCGGCGCTTAGTCAGCATGCTCCTCACCCAGCCGCACGAGCACAGGCCATCACAACCGCTACCAGCCGCTCAAACCCCACTTCTCCCCACTACAATTAGAAGAAGTTGGGTAGGAAATGGACTAAAATGGGTGAGTGGCCACCCTGCATTGACTGTGGTTCATCCAGACACCAAGCTCAGTCGCCCGCCTGCACAGCTAAGGGGCTGAAATGCTACCGCTGTGAAAACGCCAACCACTTCACCAGGGTGTGCCGTTCAAACCCCCTGAACCTGAAGACCCACCTGCTGGGCCCAGCCACCATACACACAGTCGGCACCAAGAGCTGGCCGTTCAAATGGTGCACAATACAGCTGGACAGCATTGACGTACCACTACTACTGGATATGGTGGCCTCAAAGTCCCTTCTGAGTGTGGCTATGATCAGGAATTTGTTTCCCCGAAAGGTCATCACAGTGAAGGTGGCTTGACACGTCAAGATCAGCATGGTGGCAACAACTGCCTTTTCGGTGAGCTGGGGCCCCAAAACCATGCGGTTGTTCACCTTCCAAGTAACACGTCAGGGGGCTGACTTGCTGGGCATTGACTTGATCAGCGAGCTGGGTTTTTCATCACCGATCCAATGGGCTGTGTCGTTCTGATAGTCTCCTCATCCTGGCAGCACCATTGGCTGGCGCTCTTCGCAGGACTAGGGTGCATCACCTCTTTCAATCACCAACCATTCATTGATCTGACGGTGTCACCAAAAATTCAGCAAGAATACATCAAAAAACACATAACCAGCAAAGCCAACCCCACAAAGAGATAGAGGCCGAGCCGGGGAAAGCCAAGCCGGCTCGGCACGTGACACACTCAAAATATCCCACAATGCATTTTGAAAAGTAGTGTACAACGGATGGTCACTACATTAGCCAATATGTCCCATAATGCAATGCATAGCCAACGGAGCAGTAAGAGGAGAGCTTCACATCACAACATAAACTACCTTAAGGTACAGTATTTATATTTATTAATTCAGCAAAAACAATTTGATTTAACACATATTTACTACAAATTACATGCAGGTATTCATTTTTTACCACCATTAGTCTGTTACCTTTTCCTGTCTCACCATGATGACATCATTAACTGTGCCACAGAAACAAGCCCAGTAGTGTACGAAAGCTGTTAATTTTATTGTTATATTGAGTTTACTATATAGTCCACTATATCTAACTTCACTATATAGCGAGTAGGGAGGGAGTGATTGAGTGAACATTCCGAACACAGCCCCGGTTTGTGGCATGGACGGAGGGGTTCCCTGATGCTGCAGGACCCACTGCAGCATCAGCATCATGCTGGAGGTTTTGTTGTCTGCAACTGGACGGTGCTGGTCCGGTGGGAGCACGTCTTGGCTTCGCTGCTGACGTGAAAAGCAGTCATGAAATGGACTGACAGCTCGACTAACAGCTAAGCTATTGGCTGCCTCGGGCAAACACCGCTTCCATCAGTTCTGTTCATGGGTGTCTGTTCTGGAGAACAGCCTGGACTGTCTACTACTGGAGCTGACATCAAAAGGGGAGGAGAAAGATGCAACTGGTGTGACAACTGGTGGGCTGACGGTTGGTGTAGTAGCACTGAAGTGGTCACTGGTTGTTTTCACATATACAGGATTTCTGCAGTACTTACGAGTTTTTTTTGCAAATCGTCTCAATGGTTGTTGTCATTTTTGAAGCCTTTAAATGGACCTGCGATTGCAGAAAGCAAGCATGTTTGTCAGTCTGTGCTCATCCTTTTCATTCTTTCAACATTGTGTTTCTGAAATGAAAACAGAACAACAGGAAATAGCAGTTACATGGTTTTGACCTTGTCAAAATAAAATTGGAATTGAGCCAAAATGGGAAAATGATCTGATTTCATTAACTGGCTTTCTCATTTTATTTGGTTTGGTCACAGTGCATGTAACTTTTTTTTTTGATATTTAGACCGACTTATCCATTTTTATTCTTTGTAAAGTATCTTATTCAGCTGTTACTTTTGCCAATAATGTTTGTTTTGTAGAAGTTATCACATTGATTTTTTTAAATAAATTAACACAATACAAAATGATTATCCCATTCTGGCTCAATTCCAATTTTATTTTGACAAGGCCAAAGCTATACTGTACAATGGCTATTTCTGGTTGTTCTGTTTTCCTTTCAGAAAGGAAATATGAAAGAACAACGAGTGCACGGATTTTTGTTCACTCCCTGTGATGGCCTGAGCACCGATCCCATCCGCGCTCGGGTTGTCCAGTATTTTCCCTGTTCTATCTTATTTCGGGTCTGGTCATATGGCCTCCTCCAGGGCTCTTATTTTGACAGTGTCACGGCGGGACTTCCGGCTGTCAAAGCCGACAGACTTCCTTTCTGTCCCCTTTTCTGATTAGCCCTTGCGCTGTATTTAAGGAAGCAGCTGAGGCTCACTCCTCGCTGCGACCTACAACAACATCGTGCACCTCCGTGGAGGCGACTGGAGTTCCTATCCCCGACTCCAGTCTCCCCTGTGATTCATTTCTTCCCTCCTCTCGTAAGTGTTAATTGTTCAGCGTAGGCTCCATCCTCGCTGTCTCTCATAGTTAATCTTCAGAGTCAGTTTTCTTGTGTCTAAGTTTATGTTCGTGTTTTGCCCCACGTGGCTGTTTATTTTGTTATCCTTGTTTTTTGTGAAATAAATCAGCAAACTTACTGTTTGGTCTCTGCCGTCTCATGAATGCCCTGCAAGGGGCATTCCATAACAGTAGGTCGCAGCCAAATGAGACGCCAGCCACAGTAAGTTTGTTTTTTGGGCTTGTAGTTTTTTCCCCATGTTTTATGTACCAGTGTGTTTTGGGATATGGTGCCGCCAAGAACTGGCTATTCTTTGGACATGGGCTACGAGCTAATTGTGGTGCTCATTGAGGTAGATGGCATCCTCTTCCAAGCTCGTAGCGACACCATCCCTGGCGGCTCACGCTGGTACCTGGACCTCGCAGAGGCAGTAATTAAGTGCAATCCTTGTTATGCCGATCACACTGAGGTCAGGAGGAGGATGGCCGAAATTACGGCACTTCAGGGAGGGATCCGTGGACTGGAGAGGAGTTCCTGCAGGAAACCGAAGCCAGAGCCGACGGCGAGGCATCTCTGCTCCTTGCCTCGGGATCAGGTTCCTGTCACCCATCCAGCCCAGGGGCTTACGTCACTGAAGGGCCGTTCCCATTTGCAGCAAAGGAAGAGGACAGCCGGGACCCCCCCCCCCCCCCCGGTGAAGAGACGCAGTGGGCAGCTGAGCTCATTAGGGGCCGTGTGGCTGAAGCACGCTCTTCCTTTCATCCCAGCCAGATCCTGAAGCATGTGGTGGCGGCAATTAGACTGGTGGAGATCAATCCTGAGCTTCATCGTTACCCTGAGTATGCCGAGCTGCTAGCCTCCGTTTCAGCACAGCAGCAGCGCTTCCCAGACCTGAACCTAGCCTCGCCCTCTGCTCCCCATCCGGATCCTGTTCCAGGCTGCCATGAGAACTCTACCTTCCAGCCAGCTGTTTCTCCTGTGTCGCGATGGAAGGGACAGACAGCAGCCTCAGCCTTCGGGTCATCCGTCCCTGCTGTTCTGTCAGCTCCTCGTCCCCGGACTGCCTCGGCTGCTTCTCCCTCCTCCTTGGCGCTCTTTACAGCTGCTGTGAGTTCAGCGAGTCCAGTCCTGGCTGCGCCCATTGCCGATCCCGTGCGAGCAGCTCCTCCTCGTCTTCCCGGGGGGCCCTCTGCCACCATCCGTAGGGGAGAGGGGAAAACCAAGCCCACTGCAGCAGTCACCATCGGTCCTCAGGAGAACAGGTAAGTGCTGTTTCATTCTCAAACTCCATATAATGAATTGCCTTGTCTGACTCCTGGGGGTGGAGCTCGGGGTTCACAATCCCGTGAATGTGAATCCCGTAAATGTGGGCCGTCGGTGTGGACTTCAGCGTCTGGGGGTTCTCAGACTGTGATGACCATCATGCCGGCTGCGGAGTCCTCCACAGTTGAGTCGGAGCCAGGAATGGACCTCCAGATTATTGAGCCTGGATGGCCGGAGTCC